>OX101823.2:14987408-16287765 GCA_944452925.2 Chrysolina oricalcia | reverse complement strand
CACACTCTAATATAATCGAAATTCTACTCCTTCCAAAAATAATTATCGTTTGGTAGAGTCTGAACAAAATGGGCATTCTTTTGTAATGACTATCCACTTCCACTTGGTTATATTATTTTCAAACAATAATGTCAAACTGTTGTTAAAAAAATTGGTGAAACTCAAATCTGGCATTTTACCCTTATTTCTTGAAAAAACTGTATCGATTTCTGAAAAACTGTTTTGTACATTTAGAAGCATCACTCATCAGTAATCTTCAGCAGCAAAGATATTGGAATTGGTCCCAATTCATAGACAGGGCACTCAAAAATTCAAGATGAGGTAGTGATTTTCCCGAAATTTAAAAAATGCTCATTATCTCGAAAACGGTGAGACTTTTACTAAGGTGAAATTCCGATATTCTGAATAGTCATGACCTGGTCTATCACCAGTTCCAATATTGTACAAGGTTTACCGGACACCCTGTATATCCGCCATAAAATACTTTAATAAAATATTTTTATTTTTAAAACCGACTAATATTAGGTAAGTACATATCACATATATATTATAAAGGAAAGAAGGAAGGAAGATGTAAAGGATATCCACAGATATACCTCACTCTTGTTGGTGTAAAAGAACAGTATCAATCAGTGCATGGATACATCATATTTTGAACTGCTGTCGCAGCTATTCGAAATTTTGTTAAAAAAACTCCCTCAAATTGTAAAGGGGCCTTCTTGTGAGTAAGAAGTTTTTTACAGCTCTTCTGAATTTCGGAGTGCTATGAATATTTTTAATTTGCTTCGGTAGGTGGTTGAACATTTTTGTACCATTGTAAACAATTGAATTTTGGCACAGGGTGGTTCTGGGGATAAATAAAGGTATATTTTGGCCATTTGCCCTAGTATTGTGTACAGCGTCTGATTTTAATAACTGTAGTTTATGTTTATGAACTAAGATAGTTGATTCCAACACAAAGATTGATGTTAGTGTAAGTATCCTCTGAGATATGAATAAAGGTTTACATGAGGTTTGATAGTTAACATGAAACATGTATCTCAGTGCTCTCTTTTGTAAATATCATTGAAAACAATCCTTGCGAGCAGGCTCCCCAAAATGCTATATCATATCTGATGTGAGATTCCAGAAGAGCAAAGTAGGCTTTTCTCGCAATAAGATGACCAATCTCATTCCGAATAATTCTAATAGCATAACACCCCGATGATAATTTCTTTATCATTGACATAATATTTTCATTGAACTTGTTATGATCCCATACAATGCCTAAGAACCTGAGATTTTCAGATTTCGTGAGTGTGTCATTATTTAGTTGTATTTTGTCAATGTCCCACTTAAATGATTACACCTTAGTTTTTTTAGAGTTGAAAACCATTTGATTGGCATCACACCACTTTTTTATTTCAGCTAGATCTATAGAGATCAATTGGTTGAGAGTATTTTTATCTTTAGTGTGCCATTCAATAGTTGCATCATCTGCAAATAAAATGAACCTACCGCTTATATTCAAGTTAGTGAGATCATTTATATACAACAAAAATAATATGGGCCCCAAGACAGAGCCTTGCGGAACTCCACTGTTCAACTTTTTTCTCAGATACTACACTCGAAACTTTTACATATTGTTTCCGGTCTTTCAAGTAAGATGTCATCAATTAAGTTATAATTACGCGCGTTCTTGTTGCGCGCTTGTTTTTCGCGTTATTTCTCCCTCCAAAACGGTCCATTAGCGGTCTTCATACGTTATTAACTTCCAAGCTCGGTAGACTGAAGGCACCGCCCCAAAGAATTCGGTGGTGATCTGTCCATGCGTAGTCTGCAATTCCCTATGAAGATGTTTCCCCCCGTTGAGTCCACCTTTTGTGTTCAGCTATTCTTACAGATAATGGTCGCTTGGTCTCTCCGATTTAGGAATCTCCACATTCACATGAAACCTCGTAAATACAGTTTTTGTTGGATTCTGTTTTGTTCTCTGGTTTCGTTTTGGTGAGGAAGCTTCGTAAGGTACGTGATGTTGTATTTGTTTCCAATCCTTCTGATCTTCCCGGAGATACCCCTGCTGTAGGGAAGGACAATAACGGAGTTTTGTGGTCATTCTTCGATCGTTTTGGTCCTTTAGAGTTCTTTCTGAACTTCTCCTATCAGTTTCTCGAAATATCCGTTTTGGCGTAGGTCCTTTTACCTCCTACCGATATTACAACCCTTACAGGGTACTAGCAGTTCTTTCGTCAAGAATTCCAAACACTTTGTACACATTATCAAAGATGTTCAACTAGGACCGGAAGATCGTTTCATCAGCTTCAAGCGATATTGGAACTACTGAAGTGCTGTCTTCATAACTCTTACTTTCCAGAAAAGGGCCGTTTCTTCTCCCAAGTTGACGGACTGCCGATGGGATCTTCTCTTTCTCCAGTGATCGCCAACATATACATGGAGTGGTTCGGGGAATTGGCCTAGAACTCTTGTTGTTATACTACTCTGCATTTTAATGGATAACATTTTGTCGTCCACTATGCCGTAGTGGTTATTTCGGAAGAAAGTACTGCTTTCTTGAAGAGAGGGAATGTTGTATGAAAGCATGACTTGTGAGAGTGAATACGATGAGTGCTGTCACTGCTGTCAATAAATTATTATACTTTCGCCGTATCGTAAACGTCTCGCCGCAAATTTGAAAATCCCAAAATGGTAAAAGAAATGTCAATCTTTCAAGATGCAGTTCACGAAATTTACTCTGACTATTGGTTGTTTTTTAGTGCATGATGAATGCAAGGATTACAGCTGGTTTTTTCAAATGTGAGTTGACCTGCTACTGAGATAAGCAGTAGTTATACATTTATGAATGAAGAATATCCCCTAGTTATTTTAAGTGTAACTATATAAACTGAATATCACTTTTATAACCTGATGTTTTTCTGCTGATTTTGGGAACTTACAGCCAGTTTCATAATCAGACGTTAAAACCTACTTCAACTAAAGATAAAGTTTTACTTCAAGTCCACTTTAAAGAGAGCTAAAGGTGAGGTGTTTCATAATCATACCCATCCAAACTTTTAACTAAAGTACAGTCAATACTTCGATATGTGTTCGATAACAGTCGAAAATTGAGAGAACAACAAAATTTGAAAGTTTTTCAGGTTAGCTTTAAGCTTTTACTCACTTTTCAGTGTTTAGTGGTACATTTACTGTTATTTCGTTTTCATCCGTTGATGCTATGACTAAATCAAAAAGAGGTAATAATTTCTTCACAGAGGAGGAACACCTTTTGGTGGATGAAATTGGAAAAAATCAGAAAATATTGGAAAACAAGAAAACCAACAATATTTCTTGCAATGAAAAGGTATCACTTTCTCCACATTATGATCATATCTTCTCCTTAGAAATATTTCTGATGGATTTTCTTCTTCATCAGATGAACTTGAACTTTGATGTAACCGTTGTTTATGATAATGCTTGTGCTAACCATCAGTTATCTCTGCTATGATTCTACTTAAACGAGACTGTTCAACAGCCAAATGCAAATTGCGTCCTTTCTTTCTGGTAACATCCTGTGGCAAAAAGGCCAGTGTTCTCAAAATCTTCAATTTGTTAGTACATTACCGACTCAAATTTAAACTACACTCACTTGCATTTCAACAAACAACGCATCACTTCGTATTTATTTCTGTAAAATGGGCCTCAAAACTTCAACTAAAGTCCTCACTGAATTTCTCGATAGGTGAAAATGCTTTTTAAAATTAATTTCCGACAATTCAAATGGATTGCTGATATCGCGCAACATTCTTCATTTCACGTTTTGTTCATGTCTTATTAAAAAAAAGTCACTGATTAAAGTCAACGGAAAAACTAAGGTTTGAATTGCATTCTCTAATTGCTCGCGTAAAGCATCACGCAAAATTCCGTAAAAAGAATCAGATTTTCTCTCTGTGTATGGAAATAGATAATCATAACATTCAACTATCTGCCTGATATAATTCAATACCCGTCGTGGCGTTAGCCAAGGGAGTAGGTTTTTTCTGACGGGTATTTGTCATACACTGTAGGTGTAAAACATGCTGAAACATCGGTTGGCAATCGGTTGCCAAAAGAAACTCTGAGATTTGTGCTCGGTACTCTGAATCATTCAATTGTTGAGCAGTGTGTGTCAGCCTGGACTAAACAAATGTCTTCTGGGTCTAACGATAAATGAATCGAAATGAAACAAATGAGTCATGTGCTGTAACTTTTATTGGAAAATCTATATTCAAAGGTGATATGTACAGGGTGAGGTAAAATTTCTGTTTCCTATAATCAGGTGTTCTAACTTGCTTCATTTTCAAGATACATGGTGTCAAAGTTCCTTGGCCTGTACGATCTCCTGACTTGACCCCTATGGATTTTTGTGTAGGGTACAATGAAAACCAAAGTTTATGCTGAGCCCATCAACGACGAAGGTTTTTTCTGGAAGGATTGTTCAACCAGCACTAGAGATCACACCAGCAGGGTGCCGTGCAGCTGCAGAAACTGTCGTTCGTAGGTGCGAAAATGGTAGTAATTTTGAGAAGTTTTTGTGAATTTTTGTTTTCCCCTTTTTCTAATGAATTAATATAAATAAATTTGTCCTATAATCAATTACTTGAATACTTTTTTCCTGTTACATACAAGGAAACGGTTTTTAAATTATCTCTCCACAATGAAGCGAGATACGAAAATGATTAAAAAGGCAACAAAAGAAATTGTATCTTCAATTGCTTAATCCTGAAAAAAATTAAACTTACAACAGTAGAGTACAATAATTTGTCCTAATATCAAATATATTCCCCTTTCGGACGCCACTGTAATTAATTATTTCATAAGGGCCTTCTTTCAATGTACCTCTAGTACATTGAAAGAAGGCCCTTATCACCGCAAATAAGCATGACATGTTTTATTAAAATCAACAAAAAGGTTATTAAATAATCGATAAAAACTGATTTTTATGAAAATGTTGAGCACTGTATTTCGAAAACGAAGCATCTAGGTCACATTCTTATGCTGCTGTCCTAAGCAAAAAAGCCGTATCTACAAAAAATATGAATATAGAGATATTGGTTTCTGTAGTCTTGAAACACTATAAATTTAACTTTCTCCAAATAAAAAATTACGTAAACTAGATTTAAATAGCCAAAGTTAATCAATCATTTTTCCTTTAGTACACAAGTTTAAGACTTTTCGTACTTAAGATGGTTGAAACTACAGATTCTCAGCTTCAGAGTTTTTGCAGATACGGCTTTTTTGCTTAGGACGGCAGCATGGAGAAAAAAGTTTCTTTTTCACCTAAAAAACCGATCCTAAACGTTTGGCTGTTTAACCCTGGATCACCCTGTATATTAAAAGCTGTGAGGGAATGCTAGAAGGGCATCAAACGTCAACAATTGGTAGTGGAATACTTGGCAGCCATTTTTTCTATCGTGAGAATAACCAAGGATAAAATTATTCCTAGAGAATACAGTATGAATACGGAGTGGCAATCATAAATTCTAACTGACTGAAAATTACCAGCTTCATTGTAGCATTTAGGTTTCATAGAGACACGGTTTTTGGTTCTGATTTGTAGTCCGCTTTCTTCAACACGTAACAACCTGGAATAATTTTTTTTAAACCATAGCAAAGCAGTGTCTTCTACTCCAACAAAACCCAAAGGCATAGCCTGTGTAGGTAGAGAACTACATTATTTGCCGTATCAATGCTTACCCTATTTTGAAGATTTTTTTGTATTGAGAACTTTTTGGAACAGCTACGTACATTTCAGCCTAAAATGGATGACCCAGTTGAATCTGAGTTATCACTAAAGAAAAGTACTTACGTTCATGAACCCAGAGAGCTCCTGCAATTTGCAAATATCATAGTTTGTGTATTTTTTGAGAATATAGTTGTATGCTGGGCTGAGTATAGCTTGAAAAGCAAAATTTCCATCTTGGACTTTATTCAGCCCATCTTCAAGAGTGAAGAATTGATTGGGATATATTTTTTTTCTATAAAGGTCTTTTAGTGCTTCATCTTTGGTCAACTGAAATCCACCGTCAATTATCATTATGACAAAATAATGAGGCAAAATTAAGTATTTTTTTTAACTGCGTTTGTATTTTATATTCATACAGGAAAAGATTGAAACATTTTTGGATCAACATTCAAAATCAAGGCATATCTACTAGAACTGCTTGATGCTGGTTGGTTGGTTGGTTGGTTAGTTAAAAACTGACGAACGAGATACCGGGTTTAACTTTGAGGTTTCCCTCAACACTGAGACCAGCTGGGGTCTATGTTTTTGTTCTGTCGTCAGTGGTTACTAGTTAAATAGACCTGTGTTTTTCACCAGGTTTAGTAGTCTATTTACTAGGTGTTTCGGATTCATGCCTGTTTCTAGGTTGATCTGTCCGAATATTCTGTTGCGCTAGTTGTGCAGCGCGTCGCATTCGAAGATAATGTGAGAGGCTGTTTCCTCCTCGTCACTACAGAGTCTACACTCCACGGTTCCTCTATTTATTTCCATGGTGTGTAGGTGCTTTCTAAGGCCGCAGTGTTCGGTTAGTAAGCCGGTGATTGTGCGTGACTTAGATGTGTTGAGGTTGAGGGTGTCAACCGTCAGTGTTTGGCTCAGGTGCCTCACCATGGCTGTGCTGTGTCGATGCCCTTCGATTTGGTCCCGACATGTTTGGTGTTTTGATTTCTTCCACTCATTGATTAGGTTTCCGCATCGGGTTTTGCTAACTCCAAACGCTAGTTCTGGGCCTGTGAATGGTGGAAAAGTTGGTCTGCTTTTTCATTGCATTCAATTCCTCTATGTCCGGGCACCTACACAAGTATAACCTTGTTGTGTTTTGCCAGCACATAGAGGCTCTGAAGGCATTCCCAAACTTGCTTTGACTTTATCTGTATGGAATTCAGAGCTTTTATTACGCTCTGGCTGTCAGACAGAATGTAGATGAGTTTTCTTTCATACCCACGATCCAACGGTCTAGATTCATCTGTATGCATGTCCTTATGGCATGTGTCTCTGCTTGGAACACTGTGGTGTTGTTGCCAAGTCGGACCTTTACGTTCCTTTTTGGCCTCAACCCATATATTGGTGCTCCTGTTCCTACATTTGTTTTTGAACCATCTGTTTACCATATACTGTTTCCAGATGATAGTGATTCTACTCCCGAGTCCCATTCATTCCACTTGAGCTGCGCTTTGAATAGTTTTTCGTACGAGTTTTGGTAGCATGTAGTTTGATATCATTTCCAATTCGGTAATGTTGACTTCAGGTATGATTTTGGTGTGCCCAGTTTGTGGTTGAGTTATCCAATTACCTGTTTGTTTAAGTCTGTATCACTCATCCTCGCCTCCCTCATGACTGACGTCTAAAGGTGGGAGGTTTAGGATAATTTTCATAGCAGCGGTTGGAGTGCTATTCATAGCACTCGTGATACACAGACAGGCGAGCCTCTTTATTTTACCATGGTTGGTTTTTGACTGTCTCTGTTTCGTCTTGGGCCATCACCACAAAAGTGAGCCATATGTAAATCTGGGTATTGTGATCGCGTTGTAAAGCTTGATGCCGTTTTATACCTACCTTGTAATATGGCATCATGAAGCTTATATTTAATCCACCACATTCAATTCTGCTATCTACCAGTCTCCTGATGGAAGTTATGGGCTTTGTGGACTGAAGCAGAACAAGAATATATGCTGAATATGCCACGTAAAGGAACATAAAAGCGGTAAACAACATGAATATCATCAATCTTCCTGAATAAGTAGTCGAGTCTGTGTAAGTTCCTGAAAATGATACAATGAATTATGCTAAAAATAATCCAATGTTTTGGGGATAAGTTGAAACAAATACATTTTATACATGTTGACAAATTGGCCAGAAAATATTGACACTTAGGCAGAGCTAGCTGTGCCGAGCACTGACAGAAAGTTCTCGCGAGCAATAGGCTAATTTTGAAAATTTAATCAAATATTCGAAATTCTCAATTACCTATAATTCATCGATATTTATACAATCCTGAATTTTCACTGTTTTGCATGTGTTTTAGTGCACCATTCAGACACAGACAATTTCAGAGGTACGTGAATGTGTGTAAAAGGTCCGATATACTGGGTTTTAGTGAATATTAATTTCACTATAATCTGTTTATACTTTTAAACTGATCAGACACATACAATTACAAATAATTACCGGACGTTCAAGGTGTATTTACTGAATTCTGATTTTGTTATAATCAGTTCAATAGTGAGTTTTTGATTTTGATCTCATAGGAACTCAGGGTATGTTGAGCTTCGTATTGAACTGAACCAGTCGAGGGTTACTTGGTATTAATATCGTACTTTATGTGAATATTGATATTGTTTGTATGAGTTTTTTTCTCTGTAAACCGTGTTTATATTATGTACCTTGTTGACATATAGCTTCGAATGACATCAGAGTAATATCACTCATAGTGTATTTCTTTTCTTCTTTTCCACTCTAAAAATTAAATGAGTTTTTTTAAATATCCGTTTAAATAATAATACACTTACCTGACTTCTCTTTTCCCAATTTAACAAACAAAAAAGAGCGATTCCAAAAATTACCAAAATAACAAAGGACGCAATCCACACATCATAGTTGAAGGTCATCAGATATATATTTTCGATGTAGGACATTGATGGTTTCTTCAAAATAAATTTGGTTCCCCATGAATCGAATGTTTTTATGAATTCAACTATCCTGTGACGCCCTTCTGTCAAAAATAGAGATGTTCCTGAAACACATTACATTTTTTCCATACACTCTTGAACATAACAAATCTGAAGCAACACTAACTAGAAACTATATTGAAGTTCTTATAAATCTACACAGGGAATTGCGAGTGCTTGAACGTAAGCCATTTGATTCATTCTTCACTTGTGCAAAAGATCCTGATGTCGTTCTGATTTTTTGACATATTGTTAGGAAAAAAATGTGTAGTAAAAAAACAAGTTTGCTGATATCAAAAACTTGTGTGAGCTGAACTACATCGAAATTACATCGAAATAACTTCGAAATTTTCGCACTTTTTTCAATTTTTTGTATTTTACTCCAGAAGAGCGATAATGATTACCCCAAATGTGGAATTCGATTAGGTATTTATAGTGCTGAATTTTATTAGTAGAGGGAGGTCGTCAAATATTTTATTCTTGGTTCATATCTGAAAGAGTTACTTTTATTGGTTGAAAAACAAATACATAAATCCATAGCTAAATATCTTAGTGGTTTGCTATTTCGATAAAAAAAAACAGTAGCGTTATTTAGATATTTTGAGGAGGATGCACCCTTGGAGAAATTTCGATTTGGTCCTAAATACCACCAGATACCACCTAAATGCCACCAACTGTTATTGAAGTCATATCAGTATTCCTGAAATGCAAAATATCCTACTTATTTGAAATTTTACAAAAAAAAAGTTATTCCCACACATATTCATCATTTTCGGACCCAAAATTCGCCACAGACAATTCTCGAAAAGGGCTTCACAAAACAGGCACTTCACATCGACATCTTCTGGTACTGCCTGGGACTCAAAAAACTCGTAATCGCTGTCTTCATCTGTGACCTCAAAATCTTTCACAGAAATTTCATTTCCAGACTGGCTACTGGAACTAGACATATTTCTTCTGCGCTTCTTCCTTTGAGTGGTAGAGCTCTCCGTACTGTGCTTCTTCTTCACCTGTAGAACCTTTTTTCTTTTCATTTGGAGCTAAGACACTCACGTTTATATTATTATTAGAATTTCCCATACTAATTGATTCGAAAATGAAAAAAGATATAATGGGAAAGAAGTGTTTGCTCTCAGCTTATACAAAATAGACTTCACTACTGAAAAGCATTTTCTGGAGCTTCTTGATGGTGGGAAGGAGGAAATTAAGAGAATACTCTCGAAATCAAAATTTTACATATTTCATATAGTTACTTCATTTGTCATCCGCTATAATTTTTTCGTAATCCCTTAAAAGTTAATATTAACAGCCTCCGTCCTTAATAAATCATTTGTTCAAATATTTTTTTCAAAACTTTATTCTGCTTACAATAACAATATTTATAATAATACTAACTATTTATAAATATGAAAAGTAATTTGACAATTGCTATTATTTGAAATTTCTATTCCATCGATGAGAGATTTACCATCTGTTGCAGTATAGCACCAGTATTTGACCTTGTTGTTGGTGTGGCCTCATTACTATGAAATAGTTGTCTCGTTATATCTTCATTCTCTTTGAAACTGAATTTTCAATATACGACTCCGCCACCGCAGAGGAGTTGCAACCTCCAAGTTCTTTTACCGATAGTAGATCGCCACTATTTTCTACAAGCGTAGTAGCCGAGGATCTGCGAAACGAGTGCCCTGTGTAGAGCTGAGGATTTTCCAATTTCAAGAATGCTGCAATTTTCTTTAGCTCCAATAGTATGAATGCCCACAACTTGTTTTACAAATTTAACATTCCTATAACCAATGAAGAATCGCCGATTTTCCAAATTTGAAGGCCCCAAATTTATGTATTTTTGGTATAAACCATAGGCATCAAAAGGAAGTCCTTCTTTGGGAATGACAAATACCCTGTTCTTTTTGTTTTTAGTATACCTCAATGTAACCAAAACTCTGGTACTGGTGCTTTCAAAATCACCCACATCAGCTTAACAAGTTCGTCACGTCTACAGGCGCCAAAAATACCACACATTAATACAACTTTTTCAAGCAACCATGTCACAGAGTAGGGAACTCTGTGACCATGTATAATCATCTGCCTCACTGCCT
Organism: Chrysolina oricalcia; assembly: GCA_944452925.2. Taxonomy (NCBI): domain Eukaryota; kingdom Metazoa; phylum Arthropoda; class Insecta; order Coleoptera; family Chrysomelidae; genus Chrysolina; species Chrysolina oricalcia. The sequence goes on along the minus strand of OX101823.2, from coordinate 16,276,981 downwards.
CCAACAAAAACTTAGTTACTTAGTTACAAAATGTTTGCTTTCTCTGGTGTGTATCCATCAGACTTTCGACTCAAGAACAAGGATAATTTTCCAAATCTGAAAATACTATTTTTGTAGGTAATACTCTAATATGGTGTACGATTTAAAATAAAAAACTTTGAAATGTCAATGTTGTCATACACTTTCAAAGCAAGTTTCAACATTGAAATCTTGGTTCACGGCGAGTTAGGAGAATAAACCTCTGATTTTCCTTTCGTATAGGCTAATAATACAACTTCACCTTTACATTCTTTGCTTTTACGCCAATCTTCAAAATTTTCATATTCTTTTTGGTATCGCTCTTGAGTTATTTTCGGCGGTAAATCAACACTCGCTGCACATGATTCTCCAAATATTTCTAAAAAAAATTGATTTTGTTCCTCAATTTCATCCATGGTCGTTGTTAAAGCAAACTCGCGAACAGAAAAAACTGACGTTGTTTATAATACGGTTGTGATATTGTTAAGCTGTTCCATGACAACACGATATTGGGATTTTTCTGTAGAATTACGGAGGTACGTGGTTTTTTCTTTCCTCGGAATCAAAATGTAATCTTTCAGCGGAATTAATTACGAGAAGTCTTGAACGACACACAACCGATACGTAAATAACGGATTCGGTTGTTATAATCCTCGGCTGCGCCTTGGATTACAATATTCAACCTCATCCGGTATTTGCCACATATCGGCCTTGTAACGTTAATAACTCTTAATATATGCAGCTCACCCGAAATGTCCGCTTTTTCTTCAAACAAATCGTTGACCATTCCATCAAATTTTCCTGTTGTTTCATTCAAATATCCATAAGAGTCGAACACCCTGAACGTGAAAGAGGCGTTGATATACTGTAAGAGACCGTGGACATTGGGAAAATCTTGGAAAAAATACGGTTCATCCGCCTTGGCTTCCCTGAAATACCCAGAAAATCACAATATTCAGTGCATTCATTAAATAGGGTGGCTCAACGATCAGGCGGTGCTCTATGAATATCTGGTAATCCATCGAGAAACAATGAACTTCGAGTCCGGTCAGCCGCTTCAATAAGCTTTTGTAAGTTTATCTTTAGGAGTTTTTTATGTTAAACCCATATCGTATAGATATCACTTGATAGGTCAGTGGTTTCGCATGTTTTCCTTTTTGTTGAGTCACCCTGTATATGAATGAGTGGGTGAAAGTGACTTGAACCTACGCAGAATCATCGAAATTGTCTACTTCTAAACTTTTATTGTTATTCACCACGACACTGACAATAACTTCTGATTTGTGGAAATTTCGGCGCTTTCTAGCAGTTGGAACATTTTCGTTGAAATAAGTCAATCCATATTGCCAAGACCAATTTCCATAGTGCTCTATAACTATAAGAAAAGTTAGGATAACTGAAAATATTAAAATCAGAATCAAAATATATGCTTTAATTAATGTACGAACTCAAAATGTACAGCGGAAAACACGTTAATATTTGCATTATTGGAGCCCGCAAGAACTGATTCGAAGCAGCATAAGAAGTTACAATTCACATTTACCCATTATTATAACTATATTTTTTGTCGAAAAATAACCTTTCAATTGATGATACTCAAAAATTACCGTCATCAAATTATTGTGGTCGAATTCAACAACCAACTATTCCGTACTTTGTGAATTAGAAGTATTTTTGACATATGTGTAGGAAGAGCGTCCTTTCAACACATGAAATGTACTTAAAAAAAATTAAATGGTATACCTTGTACATTACTGAATTTTTGGAATGATATTTTTTCCTGACTTCATTAATATACCATATGTTACCCGTATCTTTTTCCATTTTTGACTTATTAAACGTTGAATAACTTGGTGTTACCTATGACACATTCTACGTTACTGTGAATAGCTATCAGAAACTTAACATTTTTCAAGTGGGCTATGAAAATTAAAGCTATAATATGTTAGTTTAGTGACATTTCTTTGATGAAATAATCAAAATGATTCACAGTGAGGAAGAAAAAGTTCAAATATATACTTACCCCAACTATCTGCTTTCCTAAATTTGTACGGCTGATAAATATCTACTCCAAAGTTGCCAAAGGATGCAACAAATACTTCACTCATAGGTAAAATCTCATAATATTTTATTTTGTCCATAAACTCACCATAGTTGCTGCCATGTAGTAAAAACAAATGTTTCAAGGGGTACCTGAACATTCTCGATTCATTCATCTGAAAATATACTCCTGCGTAAGTATGGAGAAAAAGGTCACCGTAAGAACCGGCTGAACATCACAATAAAACGATATAGAATAATCAGATTTTTTTTGTTATGTTAGGCTCATTCTTTTGCACATTGCATGTTTTCGCTTCTGATAACGCAAACCAAAATGTTTCTTATGACAATCTAACGTTCTAAAAGCACAATCTAAAAATCAATAATGTACCTAAGTATTCCAAGTTTCAAATTTATAATTTTAATTCTTTGGTGCTTCTTCAAACTAAAAAAGGAACACGTAAGTTCGCATGTAATTCATTAGAAATTACCAATCCTACATTATTTGGCGACTTATGATTTTGTTTTCTTTTATTTTTCTGTTTTCTGTTGTGTTATAGTGGCATCGACAGCTCTGGTCATTAACCACTGTGTTCTGGGTAGGCCTTGTTACTAACTCCATACGCCACCTAGTAGCACTAGTAGCAGCATTGTCAATTGGAACACAACAGTGAATCGTGCAATGACAAATGTCGACGTATGGTCGCCTTTAGACCTTGTCCCCAAAAGTTCACCAAAATACTTAAAACTAGTCCGTTCCTGAGCAGGATACGATTTATATTTAAATGATGCTCCTGAAAGGACCCAACGACTTAATAATAATAAAGTTTATCCAAAATTCAATAAAAAAAGCATTACATCAATTTGTATAAAAAGGTGAATAACGCGTAGGCATGTAGGTATATGTTTTGTAAATTTTTAAAATTTAACAAAATAAAGTACCTGAGGTAATTGAAGTGAAAGATATCATGAAATAAATTTTGACGAGACTATTGAATCCATTTTTTCAATTGTTTTTTGAATGAGAATAATGACTTGATTGCTTTTATATGATTTGAAATCGAATCATAGTAAAATGGCAATAAATATTTGAATTTATTTTTATTTTTAACTTTATTTTTCACAGTGACACTATTTTTATTTCTTGTATTATAAATATGGTTATTAAAGTTCATATTCGTTTTATGTTTGTAGATACAAATCATTATGTTGTATCCAAATAATTGTCTTATAACCATGTTCTTTGATTCTTTGTACAGTTTTTCACTTGGATATAAATAACATCTACTATATATGATTTTCAAAAACCATTTCTGTGGAACCTCAAGATTTCTGATATGGTATTTCATTAATCCTCCCCAAGCCAGAATCCCATAATTCAATTGAGACTGTATTAATGAAAAATAAAGAATGTTAAGGGTTGGTGCGTCCATGAATGTTTTGAGATACCTGAATTTTGATACGGGAAATGCTGGATTAGAACAGAAAGTCTAATTCGATTGAAATATATGTATATTTTGCAAATGAACAGTTAAAATCGAATACAAAGTTATCCGTAAAAATCTGTATATGTGGAAACAAACAAATTCTATAGTTATACTCAACCAAATAATAATAATCGGGGTCCAAAAACATTACCAAGGATTACTGTTTTGAAGGTAAGTTTATCTTGAATCGATATCTGAAAATGAACACTACGCCGGAAGATAAACGTATATAGTAATTCAACTTCAAATAAGTAGGTACGTATATGGGTATAGGTCAATTTAAACAAACATATGCAAATGCTATTAAAAAACTACTGTAAACTTTCCTGAAAACATTAAACAAATTCACATTATAAAGATTCCCAACAAAATGCACAAAAATCACTATAAAACTCATACCGAAGCAACAAGTCCTTTTTTGTGAATAAATCAGTAATTATATTGCAATACGTTACAGGGTATATCACAGACAATGACCATCAATTATGTCAGTTTTGCAGTACAACATAACCGGGAATAGATACGCATCATATGAAATTGTAAAAAATGTAACGTCTAAACGGCATTAAATAATTTAGTTGTAAACATTAAATCTAAGTTCTACTTAATAATAATTTAATTTATATAACACTATTTAATTTCAAACTAGACTGTTTACTGTCTTCACTGAAATTCTCACGGCATCTAACTGTTTAATGGTGGATTTACGGAATATACGGTTCAACTAATCATTGACGAATATGCTTCCTTGTGACTTAAAACTAATGAGAGCTTCATAAATTCACCATAACTATCGCGCAGCCTAATGTTTATATAGACGAAGGGTTCTTTTCTAGATAGTTCTGGAACTACTTCCATTCGCATCTAGATTGAGCACTTTTCTAGAAGCGTTGACGACTATAATGTCAGGATGACGGAATACTCTCAGGAATGTAGCCTTGTTTACGAGTACGCGCGACAGGTCCGTACTCGTTCGTACCGACAGAATCGTTACAGTAATATGAGTACTACCGTACTAAGCCTCGATGCGGCTTTTTGTAAATGGATTAATAATATTTTAAAGTCTATATAAATTGTTGTTACGGGTGATTATTACGAGGACATTATATAGGCAAGGATCCTTGACAGCCATCAGATCGGTGGAATTTTATGTTTTACAATGTGATAAAATATCCCCTAAATTTTTACAATTACTCTATGACTAGCGTCATGTTATCGCAAAGGCGTTATTACTTCTTCAATCTTTTAATCACATATGTCGACATGGAAAGAGTCTCTCGATTACAAGCTAGAACTATCTCACGAATATGTTGTTAGTTAGTGATTAATAATACTGGTAATGTTCTGGCTTCAACTGATCGCTAGAAATGACAGATCCAGCAAACTTCAAATTGTCGGAAAATGCAAAGCTGCGACAGTGCCAGGTTCACCGTATTTCCGATGTACAAGAAATATTTAATTGAGTTTCATCTTGACTGGTACCTGAAGATTCTAACATTGCAGGAACCACTGATTATATGAGAGCTCGTTAATGTCCAGATAAGCGACCTGTATTTCTCCTCAAACTATGCGCAAAAGTTTCTCACCAACTTCAACACCAAATAACAATATTCAATAGTCTACAAAATATGCTTCGTTTTGTTTTAACCAGTCGGCGCAAAATTTGAATGGTATTGTATATTCCATTAGTACTTACATAATTTAATGTATAATAAACATTACTGCAATTGATGAAATCCATTATAAACCAGTTATTCGTGGAGGAAAGACGAGAAAAATTATCCAGTTCTTGCAATCCAACATTTTTGTGAATACTAATCATTTTCGGATATTTGGATTCGAAATTTTTCTTCAGGAATGATTTAATGTTTTCTGCAAATTGAGAATATGGCAATTCGCAGTAAAATTGAAACAATAGTTATGCTGGGTGTTTCTTAAGTACGTGTAGAAACTTTAGGAGCATGTTTGCTGACGACGAAATGAGAAAATAAGTTCCCATAAACACATGTCCGCAAGTTATTCGTTAGATACAGAGTGTCAAAGTTTAATTATTATATTTGTTTTTTGTGAATAAATTCCAAAATATTTGTGATATTCAAGAAAAGTTTGGTATCTGGGTTGATTTTTCAATGACAAAACCAAATTTTATGTTGAATGTGAAAAAACTAATTTCTAATTGAATTTATTTTAAATTCAAAAATCTTGTCATTCAAAATCACTTGCATCGGTTATTTAAATTAAATCTCAATAACTCGAAAACAGTTGCTCGCAGTGACCTCTACCAAGAATATATTTTTACAATCTAAATAATAAATATTCCCAGATACCCAAATATCAAAATTATTTTGAAATTATTCACAAAAATAAAAATAAGAATTCAACTTTGACACTCTGTATCTCAAAAACGAATAACTTTTGGACATATGTTTATAGGGACTTTTCTTCTTATTTTGATGTCAAAAATATGCTCCTGAATTTTCTACACGTACTTAAGAAACACCCTGTATACGTAGAATATCTAAAATGATCCGGTAAAACATGGAGTCATATTTCGGATTCATGTATTGTCGATTATTGGAAATTATCGATAATTATTATATCATGACATGTCACCAACCCGTCACAGGGTTAAAGTGTAGGGCATTTTATTTTCAACTGACACCTACCTTGTTTCCAACAAACATTCATGATCAACCCGACTCTATGATTCTCGAAGAAATCTGACAAAAACGACGTTTCGTTATCAAATCCAACTGCATATTTCGAAAACAGAATGACCATCACAAAAATTTTTAAGGTACACATAATGAAAAAAATCAGATTTAGTGATCAACTTCATAAAATACTGATCGCAAAATAAACTTCCTACAGAAACCTATTTGGATATCAAGTAGCTATTGAGAAAGTAAATTCTTTGAAAGCCATCTGATTAAATTCTATCTTGACTGACAGGATGGGTAATTTCATCCTTGCTTCTTCCATAATTGATGTAAGGCTGCACTGGATTTTCTGGAATAAGTAAGTATACGCTGTTCGTTTAAAAATTGTACAATCGGTGATACACATCAACACAGACAATACGGCAATGAGACATCAATTCGATGTTTTGGGCTTTCAAATTATTAAATTTTCTGAGTGGCTGTATGAGAGCTGGCATTGCATCTCCCTAATGAAAAAAGTGATTTTTTTTTTTAATTTCTCGAAAGTGGATAACTTTTGTTTGAGTTTGGCTCGACTTTGTAGACACAAACTGTTGACTGACTGACGTTTGGATTCTGGCACGTAGGAATAGATCCAAGTTTCATCACCTGTTACGATGTCGAATACAAAATTTGAATTTATTCAGCTTATCCTTACTTTATTTGATGATGGCCTTTTCTTGGGATTCTGTAAAATTGTGTGGGAAAAATAACGTGCACACATCTTCACAGGTGATGTTCAAGTAATACCGTTTTTATTTGACACATTTCAATGCTCAAGAATACCTTTATTTCATGGTAATTAAGCTACAAGCCTCTCGGTCTCAATTATGGTGCGTACCAAGAGCGTTGCCGACCGGAGAAGCTGTCCCTTCCTAGGGATTCGAAAGAATGTAGCAATTAGAAAAGAGCAAAATCAGCTTGATTCGACGTCTATAGGAAGAACACGAGTACACTCAGGTACATCCCTGAGAGTTCACACCATTGCACACACAGCACAAAATCCCGGTACTCAACTTATTAGTGAATCTACTCTTGTCGTTCCCACTCAATAAAGAGAGAATTAAAACTGAGAAAATGATTATCAAGGAGGTTGCTGAGAGAACGGTTATTCTGTGGACTTGGTGGACAAACTGAGTAGGAAACATAGATTTGAAAAAACCCTTCGTAACTCTTTGACTTTTCAAAAAGAGAAAAACCATCCTAGATATGTTGTCATCCCATATGAACCTCGAGTTACTCGGGGTTTCGAAGGTATCTTCAGAACCCTCAATATGAAAGTTGTGGTATATAAATTAGAGTAAATCTTGGGTACTCCCAAACATAAAACAGAAGAAAAAATAAGCCGGGTAATTATGAAATCAGCTGCAAGGACTGCTAGAAGAAGTACTTGGGTCAGTCTTGAAGAGCCATGAAAGGATGGTTTATGGAGCACATGGCTCATATCCTATATTCAAAACCCGAAAAATCGATTGTGGCCCAAAATGCTTTATGGACCTTTACATTTACGAAAAATAAATTGCAAAACTCATTTCAATCGATAGTTTCTAGTCTGAAACGTCCATTTAACAAAGAGTTCCACTATATTTCTTTCATTTTGAAGAAATATCTCATTTGAAAGTGTGCCGCTGACGTCACGTTCATCGGAAACACCCCCCAACATAATCCACGTTCCGAAACAGCCAATACCGTTCTGCTTCAAAATACAACTTCTAGGTTGATATAAGCCATTTGAGAAATAATTAAAACATTGTCACTCGATCAACTCATAGAAAAAATCCACATATTACCTATTTTTATTGTATTTATAGTTTTCAAAGTTTCTGGACGGACCATCCTTTTGATGAGAAACGAGCATTGACAATACCGCTAATCGCAATGTCTATGATTTCATTGTGACTTTCATCTCTTTGAATTTGGTTTTTCAAGTATATTTTTCTGAATCCTTTCCTATAATTTTTTGATAGTTCAAATGGTCTTTTTTGCAATGACTAATATTTTAAATCTTTCTTTGAACTCTGCTTTGAATACAATAATAACATAACGTAAAGTACTCACTTGGAAATGTTCTTCACAATAACATATATTTCCGCTTTTACACAGGGTTTATTCACTGCTTCGAAACACATTTATGCGACGCGCTTCATCTTACGGTGCACAAAAAAATTGTTTATTAGAACTTTCACTGGAGTTCAGACAACCGGATACAAAGCACTTTTTCTATATGTTCACTTTGTTGCAGGGATACAGATACAGGAATCAAAAGAATTTTAGAATACTAACAACAGAAACTTTCAAAACTTTGAAAACCGCATTAACCTCAAATAAGAAATCACGTTGGGCCTGTTCGTGTGCAACTTAAATATTTGATGGAACTGCTTAACTTGTGTCCAATTTTAATGTAAGCTAACGAGTTAAACAGAGACAACCGATTCTTATTGGTTTGCTCCGTGAAACAGACGAACGAACCCGTCTGGTACCAAATGACAACTGTCATACGACACATTTTATTTGAATTTGGTGCATAACTTTAACAACGTTGCCAAGTCCAGTTTTGATGAACGTGACGTCACGAATCACTTTTCTTCTGATTATAGAGAAACTAGCGGCCAGAAAAAAAAATAAAAAATCCCAGGTGATATTAGCGTAAATCCTTTCTCATTACAGTGTTTTCTCATATCTCGTGGAAAAGTCCATTTGATGACAGAACTTTAAAATTAATTAGACAGGTTCATGACTATAGACTTCTAGATGCATTCGAGAGACTGGAAATTGTCAAATGTAAAAATAGTTTGAATGCTGATAACGGTCCTATTCCATTCAACCTATAATTCAATTTTGAAATCATTCATTTCCAAGAAAACAATTTTTGTCATCAGATATCCAAAACAAGTAGGATAAAATTGATTCCGAGCAGGTCAATTCCAAAAATTAGGTAGACAATAAGAGTAGACAATTTGATAATGGGTGAATTAAAAATAAGGTAAACATAATTACATCAGATAATTTGATGTGGCCATTCAGATAAGTAGTATAGGAGTGGAGTTGTTTAGTAAGCTTTTAGCTCCTGAAGATGCTAACTTTGTTGGCGAAACGAGCGTCGAGTGTGATTTTGACGTAGTTTTGGTGTTTGGGTGTAGTTTCTTTTTCTTGAACTGGAAGATTTGTTGACACATATACACACAAAAAATACTTCTTTTCAAAAAACAGTCTTGTAAAGGCAGTAAAACTCATCAGTGCCAGTTGATTATTTGCCCGTCTACACTTGTATAGATTTTCCTTGAATTTACATTTAGTTCATGTTCAAAGAATTTCCTCCACAAAATCAAACTTTCAATCAATATTTTATTATATTTTTGAAAATTTTGTATGAATATCTACTTTCATATTTTTGACAATATAGTCAAACATTGAAATAAGAAAATGGTGAAATTACGGTCTAATCATTAAAAAACTGATCTGACTCTCACAAATTGGCGACGCCAATCCTGTCTTAATCAAGGTTTTAAGAAGTGTTTGCAACACTTTGTCATTAAAAGTTGGTGACATCACGCGCAGCTATGTACTCGCTGTGACTAGGATCCCGACTCGGGATCCGTGTCCAGTTCATCGAAATTATGTGTGTAGGTTAGGTGTTAGGTTAAGCTGTTCTGTGACTGAGGCGAATGGATAATTACAAACAAAGACTCAGTATAATCTTCCAAAGTAGTATTCTTCCTAATGACCTGCTTTAACTTTGACTTCCAATCTATTACCTATTGGTAGTAGATATTAAGGAATGATCTCCTGAAATATTTTTTATTCAAAGACCATTCATATTTGAAAGCTAATTCTTTCAAAGTAACCATATACTTTTGCATATCCATGATGTTTTAAAATCTGTCATAAATTCTAATATTCGTTATCAGTATCACATATGTTATTTCACAAAATCAAATGAATACCGGACACAGATTATCCACTTTGAAAGTTTTTGTATCTCTTACCTTTTGGTTGAGCGATTATTACCCTCCATAAATGCAAGAGTATTTGAGGTAAGTGTCTAAAAATTCGCTTTTAATAGTTTAATTCGACAAAATTAATTTAGCATCACATTTCTAAAGGCATGGTTGGTTGATTATAGGCTGACGAGCGAGGTACCGGGTTCACCTTTAATGTTTCCATCAACACTGATAGCTGCTTGGATCTATTGTATAGTTAAAAAGGCCTGTGCCTTTAATCAGATTTAGTACTCTATTTACGAGGTGTTTTAAATGATGTTAGAGGCTGTTTCCTCCTCGTCACCACAGAGTCTACACGCTACGGTTTCTTTATTCATTCCCATGGTCTGGAAGTGTTTTCTTAAGCCGCAGTGTCCGGTTAGTAATCCGGCAATTGTGCGTATCTTAGATCTTTTGAGGTGGAGGCTGTCAGTGCTCAGTGCTCAGAAGTGCCCCACAATGGCTGTGCTGAGAGACCCTTCGATTTGGTCCCAATATGTTTGGAGTTTTGTTTTGTTTCACTCATTAATTAGTGTTCTGCATTGGGTTTTGCTAATTCCAAACACTGGTACTGGGCCTGTGAATGATGATTCAGATGCTTGTCTTGTTGGTGTGCCTTTTCATTGTCATCATTCCTCTACGTACAGGCACTCACAAGTGTGATTTTGTTGTGTTTTGACAGTTCATTAAGGCTCTGAAGGCATTCACAAACTTGCTTTGACTTAGTCTGAATTCATTTCAGAGCTTTTATTGCGCTCTGGCTGTCAGATAGAATATAAAGATGTGTTCTGTTTCATACCCACTGTCGAGATTCATCTATATATGCATGTCCTTATGGCATGTGTTTCAGATTGGAATATTGTGGTGTTGTTGCCAAATGAAATAATTATGTTCCAAATATTCCTGCTCCTTTTACTACATCTGTTTTTGATCCGTTTACCAGTTTATATTTTGCCAGATGATAGTAATTCTACTCCCGAGATTCATTCATTCCACTTGAGCTGTATTCTGAATGGTTTTTCGTATGGGTATTCGGGTTGCATGTTGTCTGATATCATTTCCAGTTCGGTAATGTTGACTTCATGGATGATTTTGATGTGACCAGTTTGTGGTTGGGTTCTCCAATTACCTGTTTGTTTGAGTCTGTATGCGCTCATCGTCGCCTCCCCCATGACTGTGACGTCCAAAGGTGGAAGGCTTAGGATGATTTCCATAGCAGCTGTTGGAGAGCTATATTCATAGCACTCGTGATACATGTGGCCTCTGTATTTTACCAAGGTTGGTTTTCGCCTGTGTGTTTCATTTTGGGCCACCACAAAAGTGAGCCATATGTGATTCTGGGCATAGGCCTGTTTCTTTAATCTAAGGTATAGGCCAGTCAATAGAGCATTTTTACCTAACAAAAATACTAGTAGAAAACCGACTGTACCATCACATGGAAGACCGTCCTTAGTTATATTTTGTTATGTTTTCGACTCGCAACTGTCATTTTATTAATTTGTTATAAACATTTAAATAACAAAAAATGTGTTTTTTTAAATTGTTTTGCTTATAAAATGAAAACTAATGTAGCGATTTGGTTGTTCCAATAAAAATAATTGTAGATAATTGAAATACGAACAAAGTGAAATTTTTTAAGACCCTGTCGAATCATTAGTAACGGAGGAAAACCGGAAAAACCGGAAAATTTGAAGATTTTTTTAAAAATACATAACTCCGAAATTTTTCAAGGAATAGGGTTGGCCCTTGTAATGAAAGTATAAAATCATGTGTACTTTGTGTGTGCACAAGACAGGCTCTGACGGATAATTAGTTTTGGCACAATTGCAATTTGAATTTTTTTGCACTATCTTGCAGCGTGCCTGGATGCTCTAGTGATGGTCCGATTTCAATTTCTAAAACAGATTTTGAAAGTAGATGTACAGTACCACAAAAAGTATATTCTCGTTTTGCGCAAAAATCCTGCGAAATGGGTGAAAAATACTTGCAAACATGACTGAAAACGGCCGAGCTGGTGAAAGCGGTCGAGTGGTAGGAGTGGTTGGGAGATGAGGGGAAGCGTATTATCTCGTAACCCGTTCAGTAGAAAAATACCCCTCATCTCCCGGACTCTCGTACTACTCGGCAGCTATCACGGGCTCGGCCGTTTTCAGTCATGTTTGCATGCATTTTTCACCCATTTCGTACCATTGTTGCGCAAAATGAGAATATACGTTTTGTAGTACTATACTTCTACTTTCATAATTTGTTTGAGAAATTGAAATCAGGCAATCACTAGAGCATCCAGGCACGCTGCAAGATGGTGAAAAAAAAATTAAATTGCAATTGTGCCAAAACTAACGATCGGGCTGCGCCTGTTTTGTGCACACATAAAGTACACATGATTCAATATATTTCCATGAGAAAGGCCAATCCTACTTCTTGAAAAATGGCGGAGTTGTGAATTTTTCAAAAAATCGCAAAATTTTCCGGTTATTCCAGTTTTTCTCCGTAACTAATGATACGACAGGGTTGTGAAACATCCCATTTTATTCGTATTTCAATTATCTACAATTCTTTTCATTCGAGTAACCAGATTGCTCTATTAGTTTTTATTTCATAAGCAAAACAATGTTAAAAAACACGTTTTTTGTTATTTAAATGTTTATAACAAATTAATAAATGACAGTTGCGAGTCGAAAACATAACACAACTGTCTTCCATGTGATGGCATAGTCGGTTTCCTACTAGTATTGACTATTGAGGACTACTATGTCGTCCGCACAACCTTGAGAGTAGTATCCTTGATTAATTAAAGATTCCAGAAGTTTGTCTAATATTACATGTCCCACAGTAGAGGGATAGTATCCTTCCTGAGGGGTTCCCCCTGGCAATTTCCAGCTTCGCGCAGAATCCTCAAACGTTGGTCTGGGCAAAGAATATCTACAATACTGAGATATTCTCTTGGTCTGGGCCTGTCACTTTTCGAGCAATGATGGCTGTATCCACCTGCAGGTGGTTTCGTCAACACTTAGCACTTTTCCTCCTGACCGCTGAGACCATACTTTCGAAGGATATGTTATCAAAGACTCCTTTGATATTTTTGAGTGTCCTCCAACCTTGATACCAATAGACGAGGAAAGTGATGACGTCACAAATGTCATTCTTGTCAAAAACTGATTCCAAACAAACATCCATCAAATTTAAATCAGCTTGTCTGATTGTTTATATGAAGATTTTTCAACTTCTTTTGCTTGAGAAAACAAAATCTAAACAACCTAATACAAACTAATAAGCAAAGCAGCAAATTATCAACAGAGAAAGTCACCTAAAATTCTTTGTTTGGAATCAGTTTTTGACAAGAATGACATTTGTGACGACACACTTTCCTCGTCTATTGCTAAGCCATCTCGCACGATTTTCCTGTTAGAGAGGAATGCTGGTTTACATTTAAAGGCTGAACTCCAGTCCTGATAGAACTACAAACATCGTTTGATGTCGTCATTTGGAACTGAACATGGTTCCCGAATCCCGACACGGGATCCTAGTCACAGCCTTATTTATTTGTTTACACACACACACACTCATCTGTGGGACTTGTCAAAGACATAACCTACATTTTATACGATTATGTTGTAGTGTTTTACAAAGTTTGCCGATGTATGATGTATTACTCATTCATTTGCATTTGTCTCAGTTCCGGGTAAAACTGATGATGAAAGGTGAGATTTTTTTAGTAGCATGAGTATTGGCAACATCCTCATTATTTTACATGCTAATGAATGGGAGCATTGTAGTGCTGCAGAAACAAAAAAAAATCATGTTCACCTGAGGATAAAGCAATTATAATAAAATGACTGTTACGTACAACGCTGATGTTGCCACTGTCCATGGTTTAGGATGTTTTTTGAAATTACTTGCGAGGTGAGTGAGATGTTTATTTGTTCCTATAATCCCAGCTGGATTTTGTATATTTGGTCTTTTGCCAGCGTTTTGTTTTTATGGAGTAAAAGTGACAGCAAAACTAATTTCCTATGCAAACAAAGAAAACAATAGGTAATTCAAACAATTTCAATTCAATTGAAGGTTAAAAATGCTTATGTGAACTTGAGATTAGTAAAAATGCAGAAACATTTTTCAGTTGACTGTCTGAAACAATAATAGCTATCTACTGAAATCATTGTTTACTCCTTCCAATTCAATATTATTTGTTAAAAATGTATTGTTTCTGTAAACTGGCTATTCCCTTGCAAGCAACCCTTAAGTTTATGGAAAACAAGTGAGAGTGAAGGATGTCAGGTGCTTTAACTTTTAATGTGTGATGTTAAGCAGGGTTGAGAATTTTACTGAGAATGCCTTTCTAAATTGTTAGTCACCCATCTCAAAGCTAATTCTGGTAAAATTTGCAAGGCTTCTGATCTACTGCCTGACTCATCTAGTATAGTTGTCTTCTCAACCAATATTCGTAAATTCATTCAGATAACATGACCTGAAACAGCTGCAACGTTAATTCAAATAAGTTTCGGTTCAACTAGTTATGGAAATTCATGCAAATAATATTTTTGATGCTCAAAATACGCAATCGAAGAGTAAAACTCTCCAAGTAGAATGGGTAGGTTTAAATATTCATTTAAGCAGTTGGCTGTATTTAGACTACCCTGTATTTTCATTCTGTAATTCCCTCTTTACCTATATGAAAGAAAACAGAAATGTAATGAATGCAAGTTTACACCAATACAATACTTACTAGGGAAATTTTTTAACATTGCTTTATCATAAACACTGTAGCCAGTAGATACCTACTACATGAAAGAAATAATTTTTCTTCACCTGTACTATAATAATACCCTTATATGCCCATAATCCGTTTCATCATGAGATCCATTATGATACAGATTTCTCACAATGAACAGATTTTTAATAAATAGAAAATGCACAATTCAAAACAATGGTATTAATAAATTTGATAATTCTGGGAAGCAAATAACAAACATATTTAAATCTGCCTAATTCTAATTCATATACAGGGCAATGTTTTCAAAGGACATCTGCAACCTTATTAGTTGATGCAGGGGGTGATATTACTGCATTAAAACGTCATGGTGGCTAGAAATCAAATTCAGTGGCGGAAGGCTACATTGAAAATTCGGTTCAGAATAAAATCAACATTTCCAATACAATATTGAACTCTTTTGAGACTAGCAATAATGAAATAAAGGTAAATATTCCTTCCACTTCCTCATCAGTGGGATCTGGAATAAACTTTTCAAACTGCACAATAAATAATCTCAATATTTTTAAGAATCGGATTAATTACAATTATTATGTTCAATATAAATATTTTTTTTGTTTGTTTGTTTATTTTTACGAAACTTCATTTTTTTTCGGAGAAAACCCCTCAAAAGCAGAGCTTTTGCGAGCAAGGGAGATCCGAGACCTAAAGTTTAAATAAAAGTGGATTCCGAACCACTTCAGCTCCGTGACAGGCATCCGGGGATCGAACCCGGGCTGCCTGGGTGGAAGGCAAATGCTCTAACACCACAGCTACTTCGCTATAAATAGAATGTTTAAAGTTTTCCTGTATCTATGGTAATAACCGAGGTAATACCATTAATTATAATTTTGTAGAATTTTTTATAGAAGCACGAATAATTACTGTTATTGTGTTCAATATAAATATAATAGTTATAGTTCTTCATTATTTATTGGGTGTAGAAAAATAGCGTATGCAACTCTCATGCAATGGTTATTAATACACTCGCATAAACCATACGAAACGAGCCGAAGCCCAGTTAATGTTTGTGTATTATTAACCATCATTACATGATCGTTGCATTATAGTATTATACATACATATATAATATTACAGAAAGTTACTTATGGCATCTACAGTCACTAGTTGAAACTTAATTTGACACGAACCAAGGAATCCAAAGTTAGATGTTTATCTACTCATTGACAGGTAGCCAACAATTCGTTGTTCTGACCAACCCAAGGTTCAATCAAGTTTATAGTACGTTTTGAGGAACGCAAGCAGAATCTAAGTGAAAATAGAGTATTTTTCGTTTTAATTCCGAGAGTTCCAACCTTTGACAGCTGTTTCGTGGTCACCTACTCATCAGAAAGGATTTATGGAGCTCTCGAAATCAAAACGAATCCACTCAAAAATTAGTACCGTGAAGGCAAGACAGGTATAACAGAAAGTTACTTATGACATCTACAGTCACTAGTTGAAACTTAATTTGACACGAACCAAGTAATCCAAAGTTAGATGTTTATCTACTCATTGGACAAACGAGGAATTTTTTTGCCCATATCTCTCTGCAGTTTGACATAATCCCATCAAACCTGGTATCACTGGATTTGTTATGACGATTCCTAACCAAATATGAAAAAATGTGCCATTTAATAATATCACTAATGTCATTTTTACTCGAATGCGGATAACCCTATATATTTAGAGTGGGGTTCAAAAATTGGCCAATCGGAAAAGAAAATTAACGTGTTTGAGGAATTTTCCAAAATATGTTTATGTTCAGAAATAATGAATTTATTCCATACATTTGCATCGTATTGTATAACGGATAGCATTTTATGTTAGAATTATTGTTATATATAAAGGATGAAGTAATAGGTATAACTCTCAAAGAGTTGCCCTTTTTTAATATTTTTCCCACAATATTTAACACAATAATATTTATTTAGATAATTAATAGAAGGCGCGCAATTAACTATAGCAAGTTACTTATCTCTTATGTTTGAATATGATTATCATGAATATGTATAGATAAGTGAAATAAATACCTTTGGGTGCTGTCGTCACTGATAAATCACTCGTGTTGTGTTGTGTTGTGTCGTGTTGTCCAACTCGGCCTAACGGCCTCGTCGGACAATTTCACGTCGAGTGCAATAAACATTCACTTTTTGCACTTATTGCATAAATAACTATAAATATATTAATTTTGGATGACATATTTGCACTTGACTCAACTCTTTGCATTATTTACATAAATTGTACTTTTCAAAGCATTTCATTTTTCTCAAATTGTTTAACGCAAATGCTTACAATAAATGTTTTACATAAGAATATCTTTGTTTGCTGGTTTACTATACAGTAACTCAATGTAATTTACCAATATAAACCTCATCTGTCAAAAGCATGGCCGCCTATATCACGGCCACCTACTGCAACAAACCATGTTAATATTATATTTTAACATTAGAAGTGTTATGGATTACTTTAAAAAAAATACATTTCTACCTTAGTAACCTAAAATTATGAAAGGGCGATAGACTGATCTAATACCCATCTGAGTTTTAGCATTTGGTACCAAAGTTGGTAATATGTTTTATTTAACGAAACATGGTGGACTTGACAAGCAGTGAAATTAATTTAAAATGGCAGATTGGATTAATATTTTTTTTTCCAAATTATGGTGTGAAATTTTCTTACTGAATATGAAGCAAGCTTAAATTATTCCTGGAAATTTTCTTTCGGGCACGAATATTTTAAGAAAATTATCCCTCGTCGCTTCGCAACTCGGGATAATTTTCAAAATATTAGTGCCCTCAAAAAAAATTCCGGAAATAATTTAAGCTCTTGTGATATTATAAGTGATAATTGCACTCGCCGTATGAAACCCTCCTATCCTGCAATATTAGGACCAATAAGGGACGTATGCCTCGACAATACGCAGTTCCTAGCTTTCGAGCCTGTAATACCACTTTGTCATGGCAACCACGTATATCCAAGCAACAACGGAGAATATGATATCATCTAGCTACTAATATGAATGTCAGTCTGACAGACTTCATATCTATCAGGCATAATCTATAACTATTGAAGAATTCACGACAATGGAACTTTTTTTACTTTGTTGCTTCTTGAAATTATCTCAATAAATACTACTAGTGCTCACAATACTGTCGATAATTCTGTCAGAAATCTTAAACTCGATCAAATTGCTTTTAGGTAACACCACTCGACCTAAATGACTCGTGGTGTTAACAAGCAATTTGATCTCGTTGATATCTGACAGAATTACTACCGATAGTATTGCGAGCACTCGTAGTATTACCCACGACCATATAACGCACGTGTCAAATGAACCAATCATGAACTCTAGTCAAGTTCAGATTATCGATGATATCAAACTTGACTCTGATTGGCCTGTCAAATTCGGTGTTTTCAGATTAGTGCATGTGACAGTTAAGCGTCAAATATAAGTAAGTACAGGTCGACAAACGTAAGGATGCCTCCGAGAATTGGTTGCGCAGTAGACACGACCCTGGAGTGGGGCAAGAGCTCAATCGCTGTGCATTATTCAAGCAGTTAACGTCGTGAGTGTACAGTCAGTGGAATAAAATTATTGTGGCGTTAAGGTTCCGTCAAACCAAAGCGGGAACGCGGGAGCGGGAACGGAACTTTGGAACCGTCCGATTTGCTAGAAAAACAGTACACGTAGTAAACCATACATTTTTCATTGCTTGTATGCATTTCGGAATACAAAAAACCACACCGGTATGTCCCACTATGGAATTTAGTCTCTGATTCATCTCGTTCGCGCTCCCTCGTTCGCGCTCCCTCTCCCGCGTTCCCGCGTCGGTTTGAGGAAACCTTTATTCTGATTGTGTTGAATTTGAAATCCTTGTGTTGTGGTTGTGTTGTGTATAGTTTTGAAATATTATTAGATATGATATAGTGTAGTTTGTTGTGTTTGAAAATGCCTTCAAAGAGTAAAGTGAGAAATAAGATTCTTAGTGGACAAAGTAGGGAACTTGTCAGTAATGTCATCAAATTTATGCAGGCAGAAGCAATGGTAGGTGAAACCAGTATTCCTCTTGTGAAGGTTCAACAACGAGTTGCTGCCGCAACGGGAGTTTGCGTTAGAAGCATTAGAAAAATTAATTCAGAAATGAATAAAATTGAAAAACATGAAATGGAACAATTCTCAACTCCAAATAAAAAGAGAAACAAAAAATCAAAAGTTACCTTGGACAATGCTGATTTGGCAGTGGTCAGAGGTCATGCGATATTGTTAGTCAATTTCTGTAAGTATGTTCCTCGTGTTCTTTATTATATTTACCTATTTCTGATATTGTGTGGCGATGCATTCTTTTTCTAGTCGTACTTTATTTACACTTATGGCTTCGGGAAAATTATGCAATTTTCATAAACGGTCCAGTGATCACAGACAATTATATTATTCGAACAGTTCATTAGGAATTAATGAAAATTCAGATAAGAACCTACGTTCCTACGTGTTGCAGAAAAATTTCTCTCCCGATTGTACATTCCGATGATAACCAGCCGTAAACAGTTGTCGATCTTTGTCGCACATCTACTCACGCTTTCTATCGTTTGCGCATCTCAGAGGCATCCTTATGCTTGTCGACCTGTAAACAAGCTATTAAGCATTTAAAAATAAGTAGATTTGGGATAAATTCTAAGGAATTTTGTTTCCTGTTTATTAATTTCTCAGATCAACTTCTTAACTTTTTTTGCTAATTTCTTCTAATTCTGCTAAAGTTCACATTTTTTACCTTTCACTTTGTTTGTGAAATAGTCTAATGAAATTCCACTCGTGGTGGAATTTATTTCATAAAACTGCAATGCACTTATCACTCCGCTGTGCAATTATCGTGGATAATACCAAAATTGCTTTAAAAATTACCGATAATTCTGAAAAAAATGTGTTTTTCAAAAACTGCACGAGTTTATTGTTTTCGTTGTTTCAAAACATAAATTGCCCGACTCTAAAGGAGTGCACGAAAAAAATAAACTCATTCACGATAATTGCACTGCGGAGCGATAATTGCATTGCGAAGTGATAATTGCATTGTGAAAACATCCCGTTGTCATGACACACAAAAACAAACAATACTGAAAAATGTCTCAAAAACTGTAAAAATGTCGCGTGTGTAGCACAATTTTATTCATAGTGTAATATTTCTGAGGCCGGACCTGTCGCCTCTACACATGAACAAGCTTGATATCCGAAGGATTGTTCGAGAATCTTCGACTCGCGACATCTAGGTGCGAATCGATGACACGAGAACATTCTGGTGAGATTCTCTTCGAGTATAAATACGCGGCGGAGGACAGAACTAGAGAGTTGGACAGTTAGTGAGGAAGTCGATCATAAATAGTCCAGTGATTGATATAAATTAGAGTATTGTGTTGAAATTATTGAAGCATTGTATTTCGTCAAATAAATTATTTTAGAGTGAATTTGTGCTAATTTTACCACAATAGTCTTTGTCAGTACGATATTCTCAGGAACAAAATCAATATTTCTTTGTTCGTGAAATATTCAAATCCAATGAATTATACTCGTGCATAAAAATTACCGGATAATTTTACTTTCAAGAGTGTTATACAGTGTGTCTCACGTCTCATGGAAACACCCCCGTATCTTCCGAAATAATTGAGGTTGAATGATGAAACTCTCAGGAATGATGAAAATGCTCAAAATGCACCTACCACCTGAAAGGGGTTGGCCTAAGTGATATACACTGCCCGCCACTCGCGATGGAACAACCCATTTTTACGGTAAAACATACTAGGGGGCAAAATAGGCTAAAAATTCCTTCAGATTTGTGATCAGGACCACCAACTACTACACTTTTTCTCTGAAAAAATTTCAGTCCTGAAAAATCCGAATTTGTCTCACTTCTCATGGAAACACCCCCGTATTTTCCGTAATTTTATACGTAGATCCCTGAAATTTGCAGGATCGATAGATAAACTAGAAATAAACTCACTGCACAAAACGGGTCATCCTACATGATGTGCACTGCACGCCAGCAGCGATGGAAAAATGGGTGGTTCCGTCGCTGCTGGCGTGCAGTGTATATTACGTAGATTGACCATTTCCGTGCAGTGAGTTCATTTCCAGTGTATCTATCGATCCTGGAAATTTCATGGTTCTACGTAAAAAATTACGGAAGATACGGGGGTGTTTCCATGAGAAGTGAGACAAATTCGGATTTTTCAGGACTGACATTTTTTCAGGGAAAACGTGTTTCTGTAGTAAGTTGGTGGTCCTGATCACGAATCTGTAGGAATTTTGAGCCTATTCTGCCCCCTAGTATGTTTTACCGTAAAAATGGGTTGTTCCATCGCGAGTGGCGGGCAGTGTATATCACTTAGGCCAACCCCATTCAGGTGGTAGGTGTATTTTGAGCATTTTACCTCTATTGTTACGGAAGATACGGGGGTGTTTCCATGAGAAGTGAGACACACTGTATTATGAAAATTGAACTCGGATAATTTTCATATTTTGTAAAAGAGCCATCCTCCTTAGGACTCGGCTCTTTCGCTTCAATATGACAATAAACTAGTGCAATTTTTAGATAACACGCTTTCTTGCAAAATTATCGGTAATTTTTATGCACTTGTACAATTATTACTGATAAGTGTCCCGGCTAAAAACAAAAATATGTATTTTAGAGTAAAAGTAAATGGGGTATTCCACCCCGCTGGTGTGCTTGAGTCTCAAATATTGGTGGATAAGCCAATGCATGGGTCTTCTTGAAGAATTATTATGAATTATTTTTTATCTTCAGTCCGTTTTAAAAACGAGGCATATCAATTTATTATTATTAATTTTATTATCAATTTTTTTATTAAAAAAATGTTGTTTTATGGTTGATCCGGAAACTCATCAGACCGACGTTCGTTCATCTCTGTGGTTAGTTTGTAAATAACTGTCATACCGCATTGTTATCTCGTCTTTAAAATACTTTTCCATTATCAATAGTGTCAGTGTACTGCTGACCAGTGGGGCATCATAGGTGAGGCGCACGAGGCGCGCGCCTCATATTTTTTCAGGCGGGGGGCGCCAAACTGGGCAAAACAAAGTCAATTTTTCCATACTGAGTATTCATGGAATAAATAAAACCTTCGCGCGAGAAAAAGAAAAATACTATTTGACAAATCTGTAGAAAACGATACAATTTTGTGTGGCAGCACACAGACAGCAAGTTCTTTTTGGAATATTGCATCAAATACAAATTCATTTATAATCTTGTGATAAAAAGTGCAAAGGAAAAATATTATAAAAATAAAATAAACAACGCCAACAATAAATCGAAAGAAAACTGGACTATAGTAAACAGCCTACGAGGAAAAACTAACACCCTACCAGTTCAAACGAATATTAGTCCAAGCATTCTCAATGAATTCTACTGAACAATAGCTGGAAAATTAACATCTCACATAGTTCCACACTCAAATCCAGTAGCTTACTTTGAACACTTACACATTACAGAACAATTTCATTTAGAAGATACATACGTTCATGAGCTGAGACAGATATTTAAAGAAAACAAAAAATCTATGGGAGTCGATGAAATATCTGTTGATATACTCGAAAATCTGCCATATCCTGCACTCAGTGTCTTAGCGGCATCAATAAATATTTCTTTCAGGACAGGCATATTTCCCTCCTGTTTGAAAACTGCCTTTATTTAAGACTGGTAATGTGGATGATCCTCCAAGTTATCGACCGATTTCCCTTTTGTCTACCACATCAAAGATAATTGAAAAATTATTCAAAAAAAGGCTATTACAATTTCTAGAAAATAATAATGTACTATCTAGCATACAATTTGGATTTCAGTCATCAACTAATACAAACGATGCAGTTTTCAATCTTCTGGACTCTGTCTACCTGAAACTGAATGAAGGTGATGCTGTTGGAGCAGTATTTTGTGATTTCTCAAAGGCCTTCGATTGTGTAAATCACGAAATACTGCTTCAAAACTTGCACCGTTATGGGATCAGAGGTACTGTCCACAATTGGATAGAATCATATCTCTCTGACAGAATGCAAATGGTCAGAATACACAATGTAAAATCGGAGGAATCAAAGATCCATTGTGGTGTTCCTCAAGAATCTGTACTCGGCCCTGTAATCTTTCTATTGTATTTGAATGACAAGTATCGATATCTCAGGGAAGTTCACAATGTTTGCTGATGATACAACTATAATGAGGAACGGGAATGACATAGATGCACTGAAAAACATAATATCGATCGATTTAGAAAAAGTAAAAAATTTGTGTGATATGTTTCAATGCAAATAAAACTAATATCCTGACTTTGAAATTCAATTTTCAAATTTTTGATACCAAGATTTCTACAGTGGAAAGAGACTTGTGCATAAACAGATTGCTCGAATTGTACAAAGATGACATTGACACATCCCTTGTCAAAGAAGAATTTATTTAATTCCAAAGCTTTGCGAAGGAAATGAAGTTGTCGAATCCCAAAGATATGTAGAAATTAATCATTAATCAACTTTTCCCAATGTTGAAACCATTTTGAAAATATTTTTAACCATACCCATTTCTAACGCAAGTGGAGAAAGATTATTTTCCGTTCTCAAACGAATAAAAAATTATCAGCGGAATTGTTTATCTCAAGAAAATTTGAAAACCCTTTCAGCGGAATTGTTTATCTCAAGAAAATTTGAAAACCCTTTCAGCTATCTTTATCGAAAGAGAAGTCATGGAAAAACTGAACTTCGATGATGTGATAGATGACTTTGCAAAAAGAAAGTCTAGAAAATTTCATATTTAGAGTCTTTTATGTAATACACATTTTTTATCTATTTTTATGATATATTTTGTTTTTTCTCTTTTTTTTTTTTGTTATTGTTGACAGCAGAATTTTATTTTTATTTTTCAAATTTTATGTAACGAATTCGTAGCAAAAATGATATTTGAGAAAAACTGTCTTTTTTTTTTAAATATACGGCCTACTGGGTAGGCATATTCCAGAAGGAAAGGGGCGCTGAAATCAGTTGCGCCTCACTCGCCTCAGTCTGCCGAACGTCATGATCCGCCACTGCTGCTGACGAAACGTACAAGCAAATATGATATAATTACATAAATTGTTCGTTTGTTTCAATAATGATAGGTTTGCTTAGTAGATTGCCGTCCCGATAACATATCAAACATGCGGTTATTCAAGGTTTTTCGTTCCACCACATTTTACATCAACAAATTGAAACCGAACCCGCACGCGGTATCATCAATCAGATCGAGTTTTCTAACTGCCAATTATTATAAAAGCCTCTTTTATTTTGATGGGAGATTATATTATTGTTGTTTCAGGAAGTAGAAAGCTTTTAATATTTTATCTAAGATGTTTGAAAACGATAGATTTTGGACGAAAACATTTGATGTCCCAGTGTCCGGGACATCCAGGTTTCTCATATCCTAAATATTGTTACGTTTTCGGGTTCTAAATAAGTGATACGCTACTGTACAACTGCTTTTCTTAGTTCAACTTTACTTGACAACACTGTTGTATACTTTTCACTTAAAATATTTGTTTATCATTAAGGTATTTGGAACGTTAGAGCAGTTTTCTTACAAATACAATGAAAATTTGGTATGATATTTCTCGACAGAGGCTACATTAGCTGAATTTTTTTGAGAATTTTCGTCCATTCAGAATCTGAGATAATAGACTTTTAAATCATAGCGCTATTTGCCAAATGCAATAATTTTTTCAAATAACACGCTGTACAGAAGAAACGCGTCTTACAAATTTGATGGAAAACTGGTATTCGGTAAGAAAATTCCACACCGAATTGTGGTGGAAAATCAAATATTTTTAAAATTTATTTTTCGATTCTCAACAATGCAAATTATTTTCTTCATCAAGTCACCAGCGAAACATAAAATGTGTGGTCGACTTGATTGTTGAGTTGCCATGGTAAGTGAGACCCTAACCTCGAAATTATCATTTCAATTTTGAAGCTGTCAAGTGGCACGACGTAAAAAAATGTTTCGCTTCGGTCAAGAAAATAAAGAAAATATTCGCCAGGAAATTGAGCAGTTGACACCCGCGAATACCAGGAAATCAAAGTCATGCGTATGGAGGCAGTTAACAAACTTTTGCTCATAAAAATCGTATAATTTCGATAGAGCGGATATACCGGTGGAAGAACTGGCGCTTATTCTTGAAGACTATGGGTTCAACATGCGAAAAAAGAACTCCGAAGACTACAAGGAGAGTGTTATCAAAGTTTCATGGAATTCCACAGCCAAGCAGTTGCAGGAATATTGTTTTAAAAAGTATAATCGCAAATTTAACCCATTCTCTGACATACAATTTTTGAACGCAAGAGCTGCAAAAAATGCTAAGCGCCGGAAGCTACAAATAGATCCAACCAAGAGAAAGGAAAAATTATCTGCACTATCAGCAGACGAGCTGAAAAAATTATTGAGCTTTGGGATGAAAACACTCCGGAAGGACTGCAGACCACGTTGCTGGTCATGAATTGGCCTGGAGAGGAAATGAAGGAGCGGCAGCACAACTCGAATATTTTGAGGAGGAAATTGACAATAGAGGGGAACCAACAGGCCGCATTGAGTACAACCCGGTTTTTTCTAAGACCACCCAAGGCGGTTCAAAGAAAATGGCTGACAGTAAGTGGCTAGTACCGAATACACTCAACGAAGAAATATGCCCAGTGAGACTTTTAAAAAAATAACAAGCAAGCGATACCCCATCAAGACGCCAAATCCAAACTGGAAGAATCCCAGTTCCAAAGGCTGTTACAAGAACAGTCCAGTTGAACAGAATACAATATCTTCCTGGTTCAAATCCGCTGCATCATTGATTGGAATTGATGTCAAAAAGATCAAAATAACAAATCATTCTGCAAGGGCCACTGCTGTATCAACTTTAGCCAAAACCGGTCATGGTAGCAGCCACTCAATAAAACCATATCTGCAAATAGACTCGGGCCATCATCAGGAAATAATTGACGCAGTGAGGTCTGCTTCAACTTCGGCAAAGACAACTCGAGAATCTCTGAATCAAGAACAAACAACTACTTCCAATCAACCTGCCATAGTTTGTAATAATTTCGTTTTCCATATAAACAATAATTACAATAGTCAAAATAATATAAATAATTAGATTTATTATCACTTGTAACCTTTCATATAAAATAAAATTAAAAAGTCATCAATTTTTTTATGTTATTTTTCAACTGCTGGAAACCTAGCTAGGCAAATATAACAAATTTACATTGCGTCGAAGTTTCGATACCATCCTCTAGGTATGGGTTACAAGCTTGCTATAATTCTGAAATTTTTACTCATTGTAGTTGCATGAAAATGGCAAACTAAAGCGTAACATAATATATTCTTCTATTTTATATGAATTTTGGATTACTACAAGTGGTAGAAAATTATAATTTTATCAAATTTAATGTACTTTGCAGTTTCGGTAAGAGCCATGTAATGGCTTCTCAGCCTGTCCTTTAAATAATTTTTTTATACTAATAATAATAATAATAATATTTATTGTTGTCATTGGATCCAATTTGGACATTGACATGGTCAGTATCTATTAAAAACAATTTGAGTAAATTAAGTAAAAAAACTTTCAATATCAAACAACAAACATAGCACAAACGTTATTTACATTAACATGTTAAAAGTTAGGTGTAACTAAAGTACTCTTCAACAGTGTAGAAGCAATGTTCAAGCAAATATTCCTTAACTTTATGTTTAAATAAATTTATACCCTTGATTGATTGGAGGTTGACAGGTAAGGAATTGAAATTTTTTATTCCCCTATACTCTGTCCCCCTTTCGAATAGGGCTGTACTGTGTGCTGGAATTCTCAGACTGTCGGAATAACGTAGCACTCTATCACTATTAGTACGTCCATTTACATTTGTCTTGAATAGATTTGGGTTACTTTTAACAAAAATAAGTATCCTATATATGTAAAGAGAGGGAAGTGGTAGTACACCAAGTTTTTTGAAAAGTGGTCTGCACGGTTCTAAAAAGTGTGTTTTCAGTATACACCGTATTACACGCTTTTGTGCCAAGAAAACTCTATCAGCCAATTGGGATCCTCCCCAAAAAATCAAGCCATAGGTTAAGATTGATTGAGCATGAGCAAAGTAGTAGGTTTTCAACACAGCAAAGTCCACGGAATCGTTTAGTTTACGTATGGCATAACACATTTTATTCAGGTTCTTCACAGTTTGGGAGATATGATTACCAAATGACAGGTTACAATCAATTTCCACACCAAGGAACTTAGTATCAGAATGTACAGGAACTGATTCATTATTGAGTTTTATTAAAACACTTCTGTTTGGTTTGAAGCGGTTACTAAACTGCACTGACACTGTTTTTTTGTGTTTAGGTATAGCTTATTATTGTTACACCAGGTCAACATTTCATGTGTCACCTGTGTTGCCTTTTTTGCGAGGTTTACGAGAACCTTGTCCATTAATAAACATGAGGTGTCATCGGCATATTGGAAGACAGCTGGAGTTGATAGGCAGTCAGGTAGGTCGTTCACATACATAATGAACAATAGGGGTCCCAGGATGGATCCCTGAGGAACACCAGTGCTGATATTTCTAGTGGAGGAATTGAATGCCTGAATTCTGCCATTGACTTCAAACCTCAAACCAACATATTGAGTTCTTCCTGTCAAGAAGGATTTTAACAACTGCAAAGGTATACATCTAATGCCAAAGCATTGAAGTTTTCCCAGAAGAATATCATGGTCGAGAGAATCAAAAGCCTTGGAGAGGTCGAAGTATATGCCTGTTAATAGCTCTCCTTTATCAATATGATCAACTAAGTATTTCAGTGAATGATAAATGGCTTTTCGGATGACTCTCCTGGTAAAAAACCAAATTGACACGAGCTGAGAATGTTGTGTTCTTTCAAGAAATCAAGCAGTCTTGCATATATCAGTCTTTCCAAGAAAATGCTGGTAACATCGATATAGGTCTATAGTTTGAGAAGTCACTTTTTATACCATTTTTATAGACTGGCGTAATTTTAGCATGTTTCAGGTCATCTGGGAAGATACCTGTTGAGAAACATATATTGGCCAATTTTGAAAGTGGTTCTGATATTTCAAGTGCAACAGTTTTCATAACCATACTCGGTATTCCGTTGATACCACTCGAGAATTTGGTTGCCAGGTTTTTTATAACACTTTCAACCTCTTGGCTGTCCGTTGGTCTCAGAAAGAAAGAGAAAGGAATCGGCCTACTGAGATCAGCGACTTTATTTGTATTCAAGTTGAAATTTTTAGGCTGTAGGGTAAATTGTTCCAGAAAAATTTCTGTTATTTCCTGTGGGTCACAGACAACTTGGTTTTGACTGTCAATCATTTCGAGTCGCACCGATGAACTCAGGGAGCCGATTTCCTGCTTGATTAATTTCCAAATTGTCTTCGTTTTATTGTTAGAATTCAGTATTAACCCATTATTGAAAGATCTTTTACTTTGATTGACAAATGTTTTATCTTTCCTTTTTTTTATTCAATGTTTGAAGATCTTGATTATTACCATTATGAAGTGTGATGACATATAGGTCCCTTAAATCTTGCGACATTTTTTTGACTTCTGGGGTAACCCACAGCTTTTTTGAATCAGTTTTTATTAAATGTTGTTGTTCGGGAAATGCTATGTCAAAGTGGTAGTAGAAGATAGAAAAGAAGGAACGGTAGTAGTTATTGGCATTTTCACCTCTTGTTAGATCAGACCACTTTTCCTTAGAGATGTTTTGATGGAACAGTGTTGTGTTGTTTTCATTTATAGATCTATATTTCAAAGATACATGATTTCTTTTAGTGATATCTGGCACTTCTATTGAGAGCAATTGACCGCAGTGGTCTGAAAAAGCAGTATATACGACCTCACCTTCCAATTAATCATTAAGATTACTCATAATATTATCCAAGCATCTTTTTTTACGTGTAGGTTGGTGAATATGTGGAACAATGTCAAATGACCCTAATAAATCATTGTAGTTACACGGTAATGCAGTTTTATAATGAAATATATTACATTCTTTGCTTTTTTTTATTTTCTTTGGGCTACTACAAGTGGTAGAAAATGAAAATAATATCTAGTAAATTAGCTTCAGATCTTCTTGCAAATAATCACAATGCTGGATGAAGCGTATATAAATACCTTAGTAGTTAGAAAACTAATAATTCCAAGACATTTACACCAAAATTAATAACTCAGATAACGCATGCAACTTAAACTTGTATACCGAGACAGTG
Organism: Chrysolina oricalcia; assembly: GCA_944452925.2. Taxonomy (NCBI): domain Eukaryota; kingdom Metazoa; phylum Arthropoda; class Insecta; order Coleoptera; family Chrysomelidae; genus Chrysolina; species Chrysolina oricalcia. The sequence goes on along the minus strand of OX101823.2, from coordinate 16,247,706 downwards.
CCGCACGTATGATATGATCTTCCCATGTTAGTTTCCTATCAAGTACAACATCAAATAACTTCATACTGGTTTTGCTTTCCACTGATTGTCCATTAACTGTTGAATAAAAATTATTATCAGGATTCAGAGTTTTTGGTAAGAATTGAATATGATATGTCTTAGCGGTATTTAGTGCAAGGCCGTTGTTACTACAGTGGCCCCCTAGTTCCTTTGATGCTTTATTTCCACTAATAACTAGTTGTTCATAATTTGTACTAGACATCAAAATATTTATCATCTGCATAGAAAATGATTTGATCTGCTGCAACACACGTTTCTATCATGTCACTCGTGAAGATTATAAAGAAAAGAGGACCCAAGATGGAGCCTTGAGGTACCCCTTTATGAAAACTTTCTCTTGTACTGGATTTTATAGAATCGAACACAACAGTTTGTTTTCGATTAGTCAAGTAAGAGGGTGCCCAATCGAAGGGCACACCACGAACTCCTATAGTATCTAATTCAAGTGTTAATGAATCGTAATCTATTGTGTCGAATGTGTACTATCAGAAAAACTGTTACACTGTAATATCTGTTCAAATCTTCTACCAGAAATCATATAATTGAGGATTGGATGATGATAATACATCAGATCAGAATATGTGAATAATTTTTTTCGATGTGGTACACTGATTTGTCTTTGCAAAAAACAACCCTAGGAATAACTTCAGTTCTTTTTTGTCTATGTCATGGAAAACACGTATCCGGGTATGCCTCGTGTGAGGTCGATTTACATTGCATAAAGCAGTTTCATAAGCATTCGTTCATTCTACTAAATACAGGGCAATTCAAATTCGACCCCCACCATTGGGATCTCCTAAACTACAGGAGATACGTCGAAGCTTAAATTGGGGCAAAGTTGCGTATTCTGGTGCTTAACAAAATACTGTTTTGAAACTTGGAAAATTCCGAGTATTTTCGGAAATATCGGGAAAAAACTGAAAATCGGAATTTTCGTTTTTATTTTTTTCTGTCGTTATTTGACAACATAGCTCAAAACCAAAAGTACATTTTCATTGACACTTTTTTTCAGCTACACGTTTTCATGTTCAGATTTACTATCCGACGTTTCGTCTTCTGGCATTCATCATCAACTTTTTTTTCTGTTATGGGCGCCATATTGTTTTTTTATGCAGAAAAATAGTGATTCTCATTCTGATTTTATTGAGGTATATTTTGTTATGATTTGCACTTCTGAAACCACAGATATTAAAAACAAACAACTTCATCTGAGATGGTCATGACTCCATCGAAAAATTTTGTTTAATAAACACTAGTTGTCAGAACTCATTAAACATCATAAGTTTACACAAATAAGTTTGAAATGTCCTCATTCTCAAATGAAGAAAAACGAGATATGTTGAAACTTTACTATAAATTTGATAGGAATAGTACGAAAACAGCACAAATTTATTTTGAATTATATCCGGAAAGACAACAGCCGGATAGAACATTATTCGGAATTTTGGACAAACACTTGGCTGAGTACGGTGCGTTTCAAAAACCAAGAATGAAATATGGAAGCTGAATGGAACAAAATATTAGACGTAACTTATTAGCCGAGGTAAAATAATTGTTCATTCCATATTCGAAGAAGTAAAATTATTTTTGGTACTTTTTTAGATAAATGCAGATCCTTCCAAATCAACTCATCAAGTCTCGGCAGAAATGGATGTGCCACAGACGAGCGTTTGGAGGGAATTAAAAAAAGTGGTTTGAAATGTTATAAGAAACATATTTCACAAAAATTACATCCAGGTGATCCTGAGAGAAGGATGGAATTTTGTAGCTGGTTCTCGAATAGGGTAGACTCTACAAACTTCTTGAAAAACATTATTTGGACCGACGAAAGTACTTTTTCGAACTGAGGTGTTTTTAATAGAAATAATGAGTACATTTGGAGTGAAAATAATCCACGACACTTCAGAGAAGTCAGACCACAAGTTCGGTTTCGTTTGAATATGTGGGCTGGAATTTATGACGACCGAATACTTGGACCTCATTTCTTCTCTAATACTTTGAACGGGGAAACCTATATTCGGTTCTTAAGAAACGAATTAGAAGAATATATGGATACGTTTCCCCTTGTTAATTATAACAGCTGCTGGTTTCAGCATGACGGGGCTCCTCCACACAATAAAAGAGCAATTTGCGAATATTTACACCAAAGATTTCCTAATATGTGGTTAGGAAATTCTGGACCAGTGAGGTGGCCGGCAAGGTCACCTGACCTTAGAGTTTTGGATACTTTCTTGTGGGGCATTTTAAAGAACAGAATCTATAGAGAGCAAGAATATGACACAGAAGATGAACTTAGAGACAATATCATCACGCAATTCAGGTCTATCAGAAGAAGGGATATTGTTAGGGCTGTTCTTAATTTGAGACGACGAGCTCGGTTATGTATTCAAGAGGAAGGCCATCATTTCGAACACTTGTTGTAATACTTTTTGTGCATTTTTTACAAGATCATGATTTCAGTCTTGTTTTTTGAAACGCACCGTACTCAGCCAAGTGTTTGCCCAAAATTCCGAATGATGTTCTATCCGGCTGTTGTCTTTCCGGATATAATTCAAAATAAATTTGTGCTGTTTTCGTACTATTTCTATAAAATTTAAAATAAAGTTTCAACATATCTCGTTTTTCTTCATTTGAGAATGAGGACATTTCGACTGAAGTATTTGTGCAAACCTATGATGTTTAATGAGTTCTGACAACTAGTGTTTATTAAACAAAATTTTTCGATGGAGTCGTCATGACTATCTCAGATGAAGTTGTTTTTTTTAATATCTGTGGTTTCAGAAGAGCAAATCATAAAAAATTATACATCAATGAAATCAGAATGAGAATCACTAATTTTCTGTTTAAAAAAACAATATGGCGCCCATAACAGAAAAAAAAGTTGATGATGAATGCCAGAAGACGAAACGTCGAATAGTAAATCTGAACATGAGAAGGTGTAGCTGAAAAAAAGTATCAATGAAAATGTACTCTTGGTTTTGAGCTATGTTGTCAAATAACGATAGAAAAAAATAAAAACGAAAATTACGATTTTCAGTTTTTTCCCGATATTTCCGGAAATACTCGGAAGTTTCAAAACAGTATTTTGTTAAGCACCAGAATACGCAACTTTGCCCCAATTTAAGCTTCGACGTATCTCCTGTAGTTTAGGAGATCCCAATGGTGGGGGTTGAATTTGAATTGCCCTGTATAGTAACTCTTGTGAAAATACCATTTCAAAAATATCCAGCGTGGAAATCACATCTTCATTATTTATACGAACACCCTGTGGAGTATTGAAAGCAAATTCTGGTATTACTGCAACTGTTTTTGTCCATTCCTCCTCATTGATGAAAATTCAAATCGTCAGGCTGTTTTGGAAGTATGTGGAGATCAAGGACAATCGCCTAAAGCGCCCCATACACGAGACATATTACAGTATATTTTTATGGGACATATTAATTTTGATTTGGTCAGGATTTTCATGGAGAATTCCTCGAGCTCTCTTAACTGTGGAGAACTCTGAACTATTCCTATATTTCTTTTCAGATGGAGGGGGAGTATTTACAAGCTGGTCTGGATGGATTTGGTAGTATTTTTAACAATATACTATGGCTTGAATATAATCTACCGATGGATTTTGGATAAAGAGAGCAAATTGTAAGTGTGTTCGTCTACAAGCTGCATTTTTAAACGATTGCTGCCATAAACATTCGTTAACTTCAAAATCAAGAATTCAAAATGAAAATATCAAGAATCTCGTTCTTTCATCTAAAGGTTTTATGAAGCAGATATATGAAAAATCCGAGTGTTCTGTTGATATTCTAAATGTAATGCTATCGATTTCTAATAAATTAATATTTATTTATAGGGTTTTTGAGCAAATAGTGAAATACTGTGATGATTATGCAAATTTGATACCCTTATCGTTTGTGCTAGGTTTTTATGTATCTATCGTAATGACCCGATGGTGGAACCAATACAGAACCATCCCACACCCAGATCCATTGGCTGTATTCGTGAGTGCCACCGTACATGGACATGTAAGTACAAAAAGGCCGACGCGACGTAGGAAATGGAAACCATACATTATAATGTGCAGTTCTGAAATAAAGTGCTGTTTTCTAACTGCAGGGGGTGATTCGTTAGGTCATTTTAAGAAGAAAAGTTTCCATGAACATATGTCCGGAGTTGTTTTGTTTCTGGGATATAGGGAGTTGATATTTAAAAAAAATCGGTGCATCTTGTGACATTAATGTCAGTTGAAGAGTTGAACCGTCAAACTGACGTTTCTAAATTTAAGTGATTGTTGTAACTATTGAAACGTATAAACATTGTTTATATAGAAGTAAGATAGTTAGCCAACCTTATGGGATTTATATTGGATTCAAATGGATGCGACATCTAGATGGCGACAGTAATCTCGCATCCAAGTCATGTCGTAACTTCAGTGATCTGGCCTCCAAGTCATGTCGTAACTTGATTGAAACAATGGGACATCATTAAAATCAGGGTTTTTTGAAGAAACCTGCATTAAAATGACGTCAAATATTCATGTTTGTAACTAATCACGCTAGATGACACTCGCGTTTGGGTCCAATGTCTTCATAGGCATTGACTATCTTCTATTTAAACAATGGTATAAATAAGGAAGAGGAGAAACATCGATTTAAAAATACCACGGGCTGGAGACAGTGTTTTCGAAAAGTCCTTTTCTCATTGGTTTGAATTCAAAAAATGATATGGCATTTCATTAGTTTATACAGTGTGTTACACTTCTCATGGAAACACCCTCGTATCTTCCGTAATTTTTGACGAAGAATCATGAAATTTTCAGGATCGATAGATACACTAGAAATAAACTCGCTGCACAAAAAGGGTCAACCTACGTGATATACACTGCACGCCAGTAGCGATGGAACCACCCATTTTTACGGTAAAACATACTAGGGGGCAAAATTCGCTCAAAATTCTTTCAGATTCGTGATCAGCACCCCCAAATTACTATAAATACACCTGTATCCTGAAAAATTTTCAGTCCTGAAAAATTCAAATTTGTTTCACTTCTCATGGAAACACCCTCGTATCTTCCGTAATTTTTGACGCAGAATCATGAAATTTGCAGGATCAATAGATACACTAGAAATGAACTCACTGCACAAAAAGGGTCAACCTAGGTGATATACACTGCACGCCAGCAGCGATGGAACCACCCATTTTTACGGTAAACATACTAGGGGGCAAAATTCGCTCAAAATTCTTTCAGATTCGTGATCAGCACCCCCAAATTACTATAAATACACCTGTCTCCTGAAAAAATGTCGTATCTTCCCTAATTTTTGACGAAAAATCATTAAATTTTCAGGATTGATAGATACACTTAAAAATGAACTTACTGCACAAAAAAATTCAATCCTGCACGCCAGCAGCAATGGAACCATCCATTTTCACGGTAAAATATACTAGGGGGCAAAATTGGCTTGAAATTCCTTCAGATTCGTGATCTACTATAAATACACCTATCCACCGAACAATTTTCGGTCTTGAAAAAATTCGAATTTGTTTCACTTCTTATGGAAACGCCCCCGTATCTTCCGTAATTTTCGGGTTGTTCTTGTATACTTTGTTTTTCAATGTGAATCAACCTGAACCATCCAAAAAATCATATTTTTCTCCACATTCACAAAAACTCTTTGAACGCCTCGGAAAATAAATTTTCCAAGAAATTAACTTATATTTCTTTGTTTAGATTTTGATCGCACATCAAACTTTTACTTCATAAAATGTTATTTGAATTTTACAATTCACTGCAAAATCCGAAATCTCGTATTATTTCTTCAACATTATCTACATCATATTATGAATAAACGAACAAATCATTTTTTCATCGAATTTAAAGGATTGAAGTCAGTAAAAGCAGAGTGTGCCTTGACGTCGCCATGGAAAACAATTCCTTATTGATATTTACTGACAACTTGTATTTGACGTTGAATTCAATATTACCGCACCAGTCTAGTTTCCACGAATTTTTTCTATTTATTGTTATTGTTTATTGTTATTGTTTATGGTCGTTCCTGTTGTTTTTACGTTGTTACCGCTTTATTCGTTTTTGAAGATGGTTCGTAGATCTGTTGAACAGAAAGTTGAAATCGTGTTGTTGGTTGGTGAAGGTACGAGGTCTTACCGTGAAGCAGCCTCCGAATTTAACAGAAGACATCCGCACGAACCTTCAATTGGCCCTGGAACAGTTTTCAAAATATTTAACCTCTTCAAAAGCACTGGCCACGTTACGATGGATAGAAAACTAGTTAGGCACCAGATTGAAGATGATGTCATTTTGGCGGCTTATCGAGCTGATCCTCATATAAGTTTGAGGAATTTATCACTTCGGCTCAATATAAGCTACATTAAAATTTGGAGGTGTTTGAAAAGACATAAAATGCAAGCATTCAAACCCAAATTTCTCCACACCTTACATCCAGGAGACGAAAACAGACGGATGGAATTTTGTTTATGGGCACAGGGAAACTACCTAAATGACGGTAATTTCATAAAGAACATTTTATATAGCGATGAAGCGACTTTTACCACCAATGGAGTGGTATCTTCGCAAAATATGAGATTCTGGGCTGAAGAAAATCCACATTGGGTTGTAAATTGTAAAAATCAAATATCCCATAAAGTCAATGTATGGTGTGGGATATTGAATGATAGAATCTTAGGACTATATTTTTTCGATCGAAATCTGAATGGAGAACTATTTGTTAATTTCTTGGAGAACGAATTTTCAGAGGCATTGCGGGAACTTCCTGTGGTTATAAGAAATAACGTGATTTTTCAATTGGATGGTTCACCAGTGCACAATAATAGGATAACGAGGGTGTGGCTTAACAGGAATTTACCTATGAGATGGATCGGACCCAAGAGCCCCCTTGTAGTATGGCCTCCGCGGTCGCCTGACTTAACCCCGATGGATTTTTATTTATGGGGATCATTAAAAAACAAGGTTTATAAAAATAGGCCGCTCACTCGTGATGATCTCCGTGCGAGGATTACTGAAGCATGCCAAGAGGTAACACGAGAGGAACTGAGAAAAGTTGGGAGAAATATAAGAAAGAGACTGGAAAAATGTATCTTATCAGAGGGGGGATTGATAGAAGGAACTTCAATTTGAGAATGTGTAAATATTGTTTAAAATGAATTTCTATTATTCTTCTGGTAGAGTCAAAATTATATTATTCACGAACCATTTGTATTTAATTTAAAATACAGTTTTTCCACAGTGAAAGTCCAAAGTTTCAAAAAATATATTCCAATCCGCGGTCAAACATTCAATATTACAATGAAACTGTTATTCTTGTTGATTGCGTAATACACGAGAATAGCTATTTATGATACAATATCGTAAAGTAGGACTTTTTTGTATGCGCGGGAACAAACTCGCAAGTAAAAAAAGCCCTTTTTGAAAGTGTATCATACAAAGTTTTTTTTCGACAGTTTTTATATTGCAAAATTGTAGCAATTGTATCATTTATTTGAATGCTTTATCTTATGAATTGTCGTCATATCAAATACTGACTTCCAAGTTATATTTGACGCAAAATAGTGTATTTTTCAAAATTGCATGAATCTCCGAACAGTGTGTAAAAATGTACTTTACGCACTGTTCATGATTTTACGCACAGGTGATTTTTTCAAGCACTTGTGCGAAAAAGTATCACTTTATGCACTGTCAACAGTGCGTAGTAAAAAAAAAATACTGTGCAATAGGTACTTATGCATACAATATTGCCACTACCTCATAACTCGTTGTTAGCTGCACAAAGGAGTCATCAAGTAATTCTCTTATATGAGACTGATTGGGAGCTGCTTTCGTTTCTTAGTTTGACAAAATAACATAGATTTACAAAATTTTGAAAATCTCCATCGACCCTGGAAATTTCAACAACAATATATTTTTTCGAAAAAATTGATAGTTAACGACTGGCGACAATGTATTGAGGCAATGGCTGCATTTCTGGGATATCAGTCCTAAGAGTTTCATCATTATAACTCAAAAATAACTGAAGGACGGTAGCGTTTCCATGAAAAGTGAGACATATTAGAATTTTTCAGGACTGAAAATTATTCAGAAGACAGTTGAATCAGTAGTAATTTGGAGATCCTGAACACGAATACGGCGTGCAGTGTATATTACGTAGGTTGACCCTTTTTGTGCAGTAAGTTCATTTCTAGTGTATCTATCGATCCTGCAAATTTCATGATTCTGCGTCAAAAATTACGGAAGATACGAGGGTGTTTCCATGAGAAGTGAAACAAATTTAAATTTTTCAGGACTGAAAATTTTTCAGGATACAGGTGTATTTATAGTGATTTAGGGGTGCTGATCACGAATCTGAAAGAATTTTGAGCGAATTTTGCCCCCTAGTATGTTTTACCGTAAAAATGGGTGGTTCCATCGCTGCTGGCGTGCAGTGTATATCACGTAGGTTGACCCTTTTTGTGCAGTGAGTTCATTTCTAGTGTATCTATCGATCCTGCAAATTTCATGATTCTGCGTCAAAAATTACGGAAGATACGAGGGTGTTTCCATGAGAAGTGAAACAAATTTGAATTTTTCAGGACTGAAAATTTTTCAGGATACAGGTGTAATTATAGTAATTTGGAGTTGCTGATCACGAATCTGAAAGAATTTTGAGCGAATTTTGCCCCCTAGTATGTTTTACCGTAAAAATGGGTGGTTCCATCGCTGCTGGCGTGCAGTGTATATCACGTAGGTTGACCCTTTTTGTGCAGTGAAATCGTTTCTAGTGTATCTATCGATCCTGAAAATTTCATGATTCTTCGTCAAAAATTACGGAAGATACGAGGGTGTTTCCATGAGAAGTGAAACAAATTTGAATTTTTCAGGACTGAAAATTTTTCAGGATACAGGTGTGTTTATAGTGATTTAGGGGTGCTGATCACGAATCTGAAAGAATTTTGAGCGAATTTTGCCCCCTAGTATGTTTACCGTAAAAATGGGTGGTTCCGTCGCTGCTGGCGTGCAGTGTATATCACGTAGGATTGAATTTTTTTGTGCAGTGAGTTCATTTCTAGTGTATCTATCGATCCTGCAAATTTCATGATTCTGCGTCAAAAATTACAGAAAATACGAGGGTGTTTCCATGAGAAGTGTAACACACTGTATAATATGTCGCTATAATTTTGTTCTTATTGGCTGTTTTTGTTCGTTTTATCTTGAAGTAACGACTTTCATTAGACTTCGAGTTGAGCAAAATATGCCTCCTTAATTGTTTGTCGTTCGACAAAAACCTGAGGATGAACATATAACACTTTCCTCATTTTTTTATGCAACAGGCTGTTCTGCAATGTAAATGTATTTTGAAAATACATTCAGCTGTAATCTTGTTTTCAGGATGAACGTGGGAGAGTAATGAGAAGAACCATCATGAGATATGTTTGCTTATGCGTTACCATGGTTTTTACAATGATTTCACCTAGAGTAAAGAAAAGATTCCCGACATTAGATCACTTTATTGAAGCTGGTTTACTGCAGCAAAGTGAAAAAGAAATTTTAGCAAGTTTAGACAAGAAATTTCCCAAATATTCCAAACACTGGTAAGTGTCATTTTCGTAAAACTTCTGTATCAAAATTAGACACATTCAACGTATTTATGAAAACATCAAAACAGCTATACTGACTGGGAAAAATTACGTCCATTGAACTCTAAATGTGTCAAAAGTAAAAAAAAAAAAATTTTCTGTAATTTTTTTCTTACAGGTTACCTTTAATTTGGGCTTCTAGTATAGTTACAAGAGCGAGGAGGGAGGGGCGAATAAGAGACGATTTTGCTGTTAAAACTTTAATAGACGAATTAAACAAATTTAGAGGCCAGTGCGGCCTACTTTTAACTTTTGATCACATAAACATTCCGTTAGTATATACACAGGTAAGAAATTATGCATGTTTTACGCTCAGATCGTTATTGTAATTAAAACTATAATAATATAAGACGTTTCAGCAGTTAACATCTACTGTCGTTATCAAAGTGTTTGAATGCGACAAAATATCTTGGATACTTATTATATAGCATGCAACTAATGTACCTGCTATAAAGGTAATTATGATCTTCGTGGAGTCTCTCTCAGGTCATCAATATTAATGTGACAAAACGACCTTTTTCTTGCGGGTGGTAACCGTAGAAGAGGCAGATGAACCAACACAGCCTACCCTGTCTTCCCTATGTGAGAGATATAGCGGATAAGATAAGGCGAATTGGATCGAGGTACATCATCCGAACATGCTTCAGATCAAGTAATACCATTCGTAGCCAACTCACAAAAAGGAGACCACCCAACGAGAATAGTGGCTCCAAAAACTGCATTTACCGTGTTCGGTGTGAATGTGGGATGGATTATGTTGGAGAAACAAAGAGGCCACTAAATGTGAGAATCGGTGGACACAAGAAACATACTCGGCGAGGAGAAACATCGAAGTCGGGAATAGCAGATCACGTATGAACTAATCAGCACAGCATCGCATGGTCGGAAGCCGAAGTTATCCACAAAAAACAACATTGGTATAAGAGAAAGTTTGTAGAGTCAGCTTATATTCTGAATAATGACGTGTTCAGTAAGTCGAGCATAGAGATTCGGAATGTGTGGAAGCCACTTATCACTCAGCTAGATCGATTGAGATTTCAAAAAAAATTCTGTGTCACGACCGGCCATCAATAATAACACCCACCAGAAAAAGGTAGTTGTATCACATTAATTAACATTGATGACCTGAGAGAGACCCCACGAAGATCATAATTACCTTTATAGCAGGTACATTAGTTGCATGCTATATAAGTCCTCGAGATATCTTGTCGCATTCACACACTTGATAACGACAGTAGATATTAACTGTTGATACGTCGTGAATTTATTTTCCTTGTTTCTAGACAATGGAAGTCCAGAAGAATTCTACCAACACTAATACATAGTCAACCACTTTCAAACAAAACTATAATTTGTTGTACGATATTGTATCATTATTAATCTAATGTATTTTCAATACTAAAATTATTAGTCTTTGGTTTTTCTATGAGTGATTCTCTTGTTTAAAACAACCAAATAGTTTTCTTTGCTATCATGAGTGTCGCTTGTTTCTACCACCAAGAGTGTTGTTTGTATTATTAGGAGTGCCATTTATTCCTATACAAACTTATCAAAAAGAAAGTAAATGTTTAAATGATTATTATTGTGTATTATCATTAGACATGTATTCTTGATTTTCAGGTAGTGACATTGGCTGTTTACAGTTATTTCCTTACCAATATCATGGGACACCAATGGACAGAAGGCAATAAATATAAGTTTGATTTGTACTTTCCTGTTTTTACCACTTTACAATTTTTCTTCTATATCGGTTGGTTGAAAGTGGCGGAATCTATGATCAACCCTTTTGGAGATGATGACGATGACTTTGAAGTTAACTGGATGGTGGACAGAAACGTGCAAGTAAGCATTAATAATAATAATTTATTCACTCTCAATTTCAAAATAACAATACAACATTTTACAGCTTATGATACAGAAAGATTCTGCTTGTTTGTAAGCATACAATACAAATAAATACAATATTGTTCTATAACTTTTTTCTTCGGTGTTTTTTTCTGCATCGACTGCTATGGTCATTAGCCATGTGTTCTTTATAGGCCTTGTTACTAACTCCATACGCCACCCTAGGAGCAGCACTGTTAATTGGAACGCAACAGTGAATCGTGCGGGACTCGCCCTAGTCGAGCCACGATGTTCTACAATTATATTCATGAATAATAGTAGTCTTTGGTCGAATAATACAGTTTCTGAGTACAGAAGATCGCTAGAGTACCCTTATCCTTTTTTTTTTGAATGACTTGAAGGGATCGTAGATGTGTTTTTGAGACTCCTCCCTAACCAATTATGCCGTAATTTAAGTGGGGTTCTACCAAACTTTTATGCAACATTATTTTTTGTTTATGGTTAAGGATGCCCTTTTTTAAATTTGTACAAAATGCATCGTAGTTTTTTCACAAGATGTTGATCAATATTAAATGGTTATCTAGAATTATGCCTAGGTACTTAATTTTTTTGACGTCCATGTCGGATATTGCTATATCATATTCTGTCAAGCTGGCAAGGATATATCGTAGCTACTGAATGCTAGGTAGTACGTTTTATCAAAATTTATTGATAACAGTCTATAGTCAAACCACTTTTTTATGACTTAAGTCGTGTTTCAGTTTGAGTTTCAAATTGAACCAGTCAGTCATCGTCATTTCCAGTGAGTATCCAATAAGAAAAGATTGTTGAGGTAGATGTTGAACAGAATTGGTCCTAACACCGTTCCTTGTGGTACGCCACATGGTATGGTTTTTTCGTCACTCCTTCTATTATCAATTTTTATTACTCTTTGCCGTCTATTTAATAAATAACTACTGAAGAAGTTGTCTGGGATACCTCTTACACCCATATCTTCTTGTGTTCTGATTAACATCAAAAGCTTTCCTCAAATCTATGAAGATAGCAATTGATGGTGTTGACTCATCTTAACACTGATATATATTTTGAGTCAATATTTTCAAAGGATCTTGAGTAGACATATTTTTCCTGAAACCATAGTGTGATTTTGACATGAGATTATATTTTTCGAGGAATATATTCAGTCTTCTCTGGATAACCTTCCCCAAAATTTTAGCTAGACACGTTATCAGGGTAATAGGCCTATAATTTGAAACATCATTCTTATTTCCATTTTTATGAATCGGCGTAACCACGGCCATTTTGAGTGCTGAGGGAAAATAACCCTGTTTCAGAGATTTATTCACTATGAAAGTAAGTGGTTTTACTATATACTTGGGGGCTTTTTTATTTTTGAATTCCGATGTTATTTCTTTTTCTGTTGTAGGATGCAAAGATTGAGTGGTCACATATTCTCTTTTTTTTCTGAATAATTCAATTTTTTAATAATATTTTCAGCTAATTTTTCACCAATACATATAAAATATTCTTTGAAATTAGTTGCTATTTCGACACTGTCATTTATTTCTTCATTATTTTTTGTTATAATTGATTTAATGAGTGAAGGTTTTTGAATCGTTTCCTGCTTCTCGAAGCCAATTTCTGTAGTATGACGTTTTGGTAGTCTTTAGGAGTTTTTTTACATTATTTTTATGAGTATGGTATTATTCTGAAATGGCGTTTAAAACAGTGTTGATTTCTAAATGTTTATCTGTTGTAATTTACATAATAGTTTCCATATCACACATCATGTAGAAACTGAAAATCCCAATTCATTTCATACCACTCTTGATGAACAGCAAACAGAAAAAGTTAAGCTTACTTAAAATTATATCATGCTTGTCCAAATCCATTGAATTATCAGTAAAGAACCATATATCTATTAACCACGAATATTGATAACACGCTATAAGACGCAATGTAATCAAAGTGAAGCCAAAATTATCTACCTTACTTTTTCTCAAACGGACGCTGGGAAACTATTGCGCATGCTGAATTCTGAATCACGAGAAATGTCATAAATTTTTAAGTTTATGCTTCTTTTGACATTTTCAACCGTCCCTTATTGAAAATGGGCTAACATTATTCTATAATGTGGATAAATGAAGAATGAGAATTATGCAAGACGGTCATTAAACTTCGTGTCATTAAAGAAACGATTCATTGATCCACTTGTAACTCTAATAATAAAATGTCTGTTTGTTACCTGCTTCCAGAGTTTCATCAATCAATTTTCTGTCAAAAGCGGATAAAAACTCATTAAACTTGAGGAAATATAAATTGGGAATGTAGAATGGTAAATCTCGTTCCACATCATAACAGCCAAGAAAAATAGCTTGCTGGTAGTGACAAATGTTTGCCTCCTGAACACGAACTCGAAGTAAAATAAGGCGATCTTAAAGTCTTTCAGGCATGAATCTAGAAATTTATAAAATGTGTCATATTCTCAGGAATAAAACCCAAATAGTGTCGCCATCTTATAATTAGCACAATATACACTTGCTCTCTGTAAACTTATCCAGATTATGAGGTTATGTTGGAATTTGCCTAATTAGCACCACATAAGATATCGAAGATATGAGCTTCGATAATTTTTGCTGCCGAACCATGCACGTTAGAAAGAGATGAAAAAACAAAATCGTGTCTGAATAGGATTCTCTGGCGCAAGCGCATTAATTCACTAGTGCCCAATCGAAGTCGATGCTCATTTTTATTGGCACCACATAGGCTGTCCTTATTATCCATATTCGTAGTTAATAGATATATGTCGAGAACTGGCGAATACTCTACTTTCAGGTGTCTTATTTGATAGTGGATGAAATGCACAACGATCATCCAGAACTGGTAAAAGACCAGTATTGGGACGAAGTATTTCCTCAAGAACTCCCTTCTACTGAAGCCTCCAGAGCAATCAGAGACTCGCATCCCCTCCCATCTACGGCTAATATAGCAACAAGGCCTCAAGACCAGGTGCTGATGACTCCATCCTCAGTCAAAGTTGACTATATGCAGTCTGCTGCTGCTCTTGATGGGGGTCCAATTATGTTCACGGCAAAGCAAAGGCCAAATTCTTTCCGATATCAAAGAGGGTCCCAGAATTCCTTAGCGACAACTGTCCCTGGTAAGTTTCTCAAATATTGGGATTTGTGTTTGCAGCTCTCTGACACATTTAGTTAGTTATACGCCTGTCCAGTGTTCTGCAGTCCAAACATGGATCAACTGACGAGGCTTGATATCATCCAGAATAAGGTTAATGTTCAAGGGATTCATTGCCTACAACAATTGGCCAAATGACGCGAAGGGTTCAGAAACTCTTTACAGTTTAAATCGAAAATGATAAACCATCTAATTCATAAGTAAAATTGGTTTTGAAAGCTATATTTGTCGATTGTGATAACTTATAAATGTCTTTATACATCTTTTTTCCCAACTGGGATTTCATGTTTATTAATAATAATTTCGATTATAAATATACAGTCTTGTATCTATGGTTTTTGGGTATTCATGCATATATGGTTACAAAATTGCAAACAAGATATGTGAAGATAGTGCAACAAGAATTTCACAAACATCAAAGACAATCATCGACCACGTACTAGTTAATAAAATAGACTGTAGTTTAAATATCAAACCATGTTCATACTCAGACCATAATCTATTAGAAATCACTATCCTAGAAAAACCCAAGATTTTCCGTCCAAAAGTAAACTTTACGCTAAAGAAATTCAATGAAGCTAGTTATGTACAAAATTTAAAGAGGGTATCTAGAAATATACCAATAAATTCATTTGAAAAACTTATAAGCACAATACAAAAAGCAAAAAATGATTCTACTAAAATCGTTAACGTTAAAGCACAAGAAAATAACGAATGGTTGACAAGTGATTTTATTGATATGGTTACAGAACGGGATAGACTATATAAATTAAAGATAAAAAATCCGAACAATAAATATATACAAAGTAAATTTAAGTCCATCAAAAATAAAGTAAACTCGAAGAGAAGACAACTGAAAAAAGATTATTTTGAAAAAAAGTGGAATGATGCAGGGACATGCCCCAAAAAACAATGGAAGTTCATTAATTCATTAATTAAAAAAACTGAAGGTAAAAGAGAAAAGGATATAATGTTGGAAATAAATGGAGAAATAATTACAAATCCTGAAAAAATTGTGAATGAGTTTAATGAATATTTTGCAACTATTGGGCAAAAAATCGTCAACACAATTGAGTTGGAACGAAACAGTAAAAAAATTGATTTGAATTTTGAAGAGGTATTCTGTGACCAAAGCATGTATCTAGATCACACAGATGAGAGGGAAGTTTTAGAGGTAATTACTGAAATCAATATAAACTCAGCAGCAGGTAGCGATGGAATAAACATTACTAATTAATAATGTCTTCGATAGTGGTGTATATCCAGACATCCTCAAAGTATCTAGAGTCGTACCAATTCATAAGTCGGGTCCACAAAATAAAACAGAAAATCATAGGCCAATCTCTGTCATAAGCGTCATATCAAAAATAATTGAAAAAATCATTAAAAGAAGAATAACATGCTTTATTGAAAAATACGTGAAACCAGACAAATATCAATATGGACTCCAACCCAAAAGCAATACACAAAGTGCTTCAATAGACCTTGTCAATCACATAACCACAGAACTTGATAGTAAAAAATGTGTTATCACTGTATTTGTGGATCTCTAAAAGGCGTTTGATGTAGTGGACCACAAGGTACTCCTAAATAAGCTTGAATCCATGGGGCTGAGGGGAAGAATTTATAACCTATTACGCAGCTACTTATGGAATAGGAAACAATATGTTAATATTGGATCAGAATCTAGTGAACTGTTTGTAAATAACTGCGGAGTACCCCAAGGTTCCGTTTTAGGGCCTCTATTATATGCACTACATGTATTGAGCTTACGGCTGACAAAACTGCGTGGACGCTACTACACATTTGCCGATGATACAGTTTTAGTATATAGTGGCATAGATAAAAAAACATTACAAGAAACAATAAACGAGGACTTGAAAGCGTATTCATTTTGGCTGCTAGAAAACAAACTCAAAATTAATGTTAAAAAAACAAAGTATATGACATTCCATAAAAAAAATTCACAAATTGGGGAGACAACGATTAAAATTGAAGGCGGCGAGATTGACAAACAAAGTCGAAAATATCAAATATCTGGGACTTGTCATTGATGATAAACTTAACTGGCAGAAACATATTGACCATTTGATTTCCAAAACAGTACCTATGATTGGTGCACTCTATAGATGTAGAGAATATTTGGATACAAAGAACCGCTACTTAATATATAATGCGTATTTTCTCTCAAATCTACGGTATTTGGTCACAAATTGGGGAATATGTGGCAAAACAAATTTTAAACATATTCAAGTACTACAAAACAAAATAATAAAAATATTATTCAATTATCAGTACCGGACACAAACAGAAACAATTTATCGAGAAACAAATATAGTACCAATAAATAGAATTTTGAAAATAGAACAATGTAAGTTCATATACAAAGTTATAACAAATCAACAAATCAACAAACAAGACAACTGAGTAGTAACAACCTCTATTTACCAAATGTCAGAACAAGTCTAGCCTTAAATAACCCAATAAATAGATGTAAGGAAGCATTTAATACAATCCCGATCAATATAAGAAATATAAATAGTTACAGGCAATTTAATATAGAACTTAAAGCACACATAACAAATGAAAAATAATTTTAATTAACTAAAAAACGATCCTAATAATCACATCAACCACATAGATAAACATACTCCGATACCAGCGTCTTTGCTGATTAGGAGTCTTAGTACAAAATCTCATGAGTAAATTTATCATAGCAATTATATTTAATTTTATTTTTTATATGTATGTAGAATTATAAAATTTTGTAAACTATATGTGTAACCCGAAATATGTTTATATCATGTAATGTACCTATACTGATGAATGAATAAAAAATATGTTCTTGTTTAATATTATGGTTTCTTTGGTTTTTTGCTATACTTGAATTTTTCTTTTAGCATTGCAATGAATAATATATTGTAAATAGGAAAGTAATTTATCTGACCTATTGAAATAATTTAATTTATGAAAAGGAGCTGTTATATATTATTACAACGTAATATGACAATTTTTTTATCAAGGATATTTACAAATGTACATTAGGACTAACTATCTCAAAAATAAATAAATAAAAAGACAATTCGTTTACCATAAGTAATTTCTGAAATCAGGAAAAACATTCGAAAACATCGCTACTTCTTGCATCATAACACTGCAAGCTCGATGGTTGGCTTGCTGAAAATCAGTTTCAATTTCAGATTCCATCTCTCGGCACAATTCTGTAACCAATATGCTGAAAAGATTTTTCAGCAGAGATGACAGCAAACCTGAGACAAAAATCGAAGCAAACGAAATGAATAATTTGATGGATCCATATTCGAAATCAGTTGGCAGCACGAAAAAATTAACTGATGACGTCATTGAGGAGGTATGGTTTCTAATTTTCTCACGTACTCTAAAATGAATAAAAACGATTATGCAGGTTGACGAACAAACCACCATCACCTCTCAACGGTCAGCGAAAGAATCTAGACCAAGTGTAATGAATTTATTTGGCCCGCCTACTCCAACCACCCCTATAGATGTACCCTTGCCACATAGCTTTCAGAATACGTGAGTATACATTTTCAATGTTTATGATATAATGAATTGTCAGTACATTGACGGACATGAAAAAGAAATATTAGAAAAGATGAAAGAACTCAGCTTACGCCTCTAATGATTAACGCATCTAAAACTTCATCTATCAGTTATTATTTGAAGATAAATCAAATTTCTTTGTGTTCTTAAATAAACGTAGACTCGAAAAACGCCCTTTATTAAAATACAAAAATACACATTGGAAATACTTTTCTTTTACTGACTGCCTGCTGGCAAAATGATACTGACGTCTGAGCTTAATATTTTACTTAACTCGAGATTAGGGGAACAGGAGCAAGGACAATAAAAAATGGTCTGAACTCAAGAAATTGTCAATCCTTGTTCCTGCCACCATAATCTCGAGTCATACTGAAGGACGTGAACACTACATAACTTCACAAAATAACCATTGAACAAATAATCCAAATCGGGAAATGAGTGTGCTCCCATCCATTAACATAAAGCGTTAAAGTTGTAGAACACTTGAAAAAATTCTCCGATTTACTAGCGCGTATGTTCAAACGCTGCAATTACTAAACTCAATAAATACCAGGATGTTTACTCTACGCTTTGTACAGATACAGAAATAATTTCAATAGAAAAGAGAAATCCCTGAAACTCGAGAAAACCTGGTATCCAGCCCTGAAGAACACAAAAATAAAACCATCGAATAACATCACCGCCGTACAACCACATCCACATGACCACATATTACAATCGAGCAGTCACGAGACAGTTATCAGGCAGGTAGAAAATAGCAACATCTCATCCGCTCAGCCAACCCATTCAGAACAAACTAATCAAAACAAAGTAATTAGCGTCTTTTAATTGTGATGATCTTTCAATCCAGGTATCAGTGTTACGTCGCTCTTCGAGAAGATGCTCACTGCAGTTGTGCGCGAAACGTTATCCATACCTCTTGATCACATTTCCGGCTGTGAAAGTCTTCATTCAATGCTCATTTCAATTTGGACTTGAAATTAGTAATACCCAAATGGCTCGAATTTAATAATACAAACTTTCACCAAGACACTGAACAATTGCGACCGCTGATGACCATTCCTCCTTAATGTCAAAAGTTTGGCCCTTAATTGCGCCACCGATATTTTGATGTAAACTTAAATTTTACGTTTTTTATATTTCTAAGTCTCCATGCCATTTTAACCCCTGTATTACTTCAACTGAAGATGAGCATTACTATGCTCGAAAACATGTTTTTGACTTTCTTGTAACGCAGCCACTTTTACAAGTTGCTTGCCAAAGCTGCGTTCCCCCTTGCCCTTGGGGTGAAATAGAATTCAAAGAATGAAAAGGTCGGTATGTTGTTGATATTCGGAGAGTGCAAGAGAAATTGTAGACAGGCTGAACAATTGTATGTCGAAAGATTTCCGGAAAGACGCTATCCGCCTTATAATTATTTCGCTAGAGTAGAAGAGCAGTTCAGAAGAGAACCGGAAAATCAAAACAATCTCCAATACATTGTCGACGAGTAAATGGAAGTAAAGGTTTTGGCCATAGTACATGCAGATCCGACGATATCACTGAGACAAATTGAGGACGAAATCGGCGTGAATCGAGAGACCGCTTGAAGAATTTCAAAAAGAACTGCTCTGAACTGCTCTTTTACTCTAGCGAAATAATTATCAAGTGGGTGGCGTCTTTCCGGAAATCTTTCGACATACATTTGTTCAGCCTGTCTACAATTTCTCTTGCATTCTCCGAATATCAACAACATATCGACCTTTTCGTTCTTTGAATACATATTTAGTATCTAATCAAACGATGCAATTTCAATCAGCATAAAACTGACGGAGATAATCATTGCAATCAAATGATGTTTACCTGTCAAACACAAAACATTTTGTGTACACCGCCTACTAGGCAAAATATTATTGCAAATATCTAGACTAATAGACTTGTGAATTGGTGGATCAGGGGAATAATTTTAATTTTATGTTTCCAAATGGAAAGATCATGACATGGCTACATGGCCAAAGAGAAAGACAGGTAGTTTCCTCACAAGTAGCCAATTCGAAAAAAATATGTTCCTATAAAGAAATTATTGACAATCTGTAGGAAGTGATCAGGTATGGAAAACACTGAAATTATATCGTTTAACTGATACTCTTTGGATTTCCAAGCCTACCAAGCATTTTGTGATACACGGTTGAATAGAGAATTTCAAGACAAATAAGATAGGCTAGATAAATGTACAAGGTGTCATTCAAAAAAAAGAAGTTGGAGTTACTGCCGATCAAACAGGTAGTTGAAAAAAGTTGTCGTTAGATTCAAATGAAGCGCTATCATTGATTACATAAGTTCTGCAAATTTCAAATTTTTATCTATTCAAATAAAAAACTACAAGCTGCTACATGTCTGCTGTGTCACCCGGTATATAAATAGATGACAAGTACAACATAAATCTGTATATATAAGATTCTCTCAGCTCCCTTCTCTTTTACATCTCACAATTGCCAATGTGCGTTGCGTGATTCATGTGATTCATTCAATCAAATCAATATTTATCAAAAGCGAATATTAAATATTTGTTTGGTTTTGTTACATGCTGACCTTGTATTAGAAGAGATTACCGAGTCCCTCGAAGCTTGTAAGTAAGTGTGGTTTAAAAGTAGTATTTTCTAAAAATTCACATATTCACAATTACTCCAATACAGGGAAAGATGCTTTACGTCATTCATACTGTAATAAAAAATACACCTAATTTTCTTTCACTAATTTATTTATACTGGTAAAATATAACAGCCGACTCTGAGTTTTTATTTTCACAAATTGACTATTGCTGATTTATCTCTATGTATGCAACACTGTATTCATCTATGCCAACAGTGAATAGACGAGGAAAGTGATGACGTCACAAATGTTATTCTTGTCGAATTTAAAACAGCTTGTCCGAAATTGTTTCCGTTAAAGTTTTTCAACTTCTTTTGCTCGAGAAAACAAAATCCAAACCAATCACAAACTAAAAAGCTAAGCAGCAAGTAATCAACAGAGAATGTCACCTGAAATTATTTATTTGGAATCAAAGTGACTTCCATTATTATCGCATAAACGTCTATTCGGTGTCCCGTTGGTCATGTCGAGACATCAAAATGTGATACAAAACATGACTCAAATTTACCCAATGTGACATTCCATTTATACTTCGGAATCGAATGCACATTGAGACCGTTTCGAGGTAACAATGTGAAATTAAATGGACTGGTACTATTTATAATATTGAAAGATATAAATACAGTTCAATCAACAGATTACTAAAAATATGAAACATAAAATAAAAATAAAACTAAGTAAATATGAACACAAAGTTGTGATCAAGTTCCTTCCGGCTCATAGAAGAGAACATAGGCATCACTGCTTACGAGGGATTTAGATGAAATTGGGGACACATCATTATACAGGGTGTTTCATAATAAATGCGCAGGACTTCAGGATGTGATAGCTCGTCCAAAAATATGAAAAAAAAGTCTGTATTAACTTACCCTCTAAAATGCACCATTTTCGAGATACAGGGAGTTGAAATTTAAAAAAATAATCGTTTTTTGCGAATATCTCTGGAACCGTTCATCGCACAGAAAACAGATTTCGTAGGCATTTTCTACTCGTAATAAGCTATGTTTTGTGCGGATTTTTTAATTTTTCAAATTCATAATTGGTGAAAATTTTGCAGGGGTAGTGGGTGTTTTTTTCTCCAACTTCTACGCCACTGGAAAAAGTATGATTTTGAGCCACCTTCCGCCAACGTTTTCTACACAAAAAGGTACTCTTGGTCATAAGCTCTAAAGTTGACCGTTTTCAAGGAAAATCAACTTTCATGTTGAAAAACATGGTAAATTTTTTAAAATAATTTTCTTCCTAATTATACAAAATTTATTTAAACGTTAAAACAAGTAACAAAACCAAACGTTGACTTCTTAATTGCAAAAAAAAACAATAACAATCATACTCAGTTGAATTGTTGGAAATGTCCGCCGTTAGATTCAATGCACGCAGCAATTTTTCGAGGAAAAAACATTATTTAAACAACATGAAAGTTGATTTTTCTTGAAAACGGTCAACTTTAGAGCTTATGACCAAGAATACCTTTTTTGTATAGAAAACATTGGCGGTTCATATAGGAGGGTCAAAACTGTACTTTTTCCAGTGACGTAGAAGTTGGAGAAAAAAACACCCACTACCCCTTCAAAATCTTCACCAATTATGAATTTAAAAAATAAAAAATCCGCACAAAACAAAGCTTATTATGAGTAGAAAATGCCTACGAAATCTGTTTTCTGTGCGATAAACGGTTCCAGAGATATTCGCAAAAAACGATTATTTTTTTAAAATTTCAACACCCTGTATATCGAAAATTGTGCATTTTAGAAGGTAAGTTAATATAAACTTTTTTTCATATTTTTGGACGAGCTATCACATCCTGAAGTCCTGCGCATTTATTATGAAACACCCTGTATACATGCCATGTGCTCGCATACGGATGTTTACAGTTGGCTGTGTAGTGCCCGCTACAGGTAGTCCCACTATGATTAAACAAAGCATACAGACTATAACGAGAAGGAGCTACGTTGTCTGCTGCATAATTACTCATGTATGTTAAGAATAAAACAAAGCTCACCATGTTTCAACATATAAATAGAAATTATACGTCAATATCATTATTCTTACTAATGAATGACTGTTCATATCGATTGGAATGCTAGAAAACAAATGCGAGTTGATTCCGTAGTATGTACTTCTCACAAACAAAAAAAATTATCAAACTATGTCTGAATCATGAAAAAGAAACAATATACAGAAATGTAGAAAGATCTATAATTCAACTCCAATCCTCTGGACAGCATTTTCTTCGCGGCGAAATCAGTGCCTATCCTGAAAATGCCAAATTCTGTAAATCACTGAATTTAACTTTCCGGTCTTTGAAGAGATACAGTTCTTGGTAGAAATAATAATTGGGCAATGTTAATAAACACATTTGATTCAACTGTTGGAATAAAAAGAAGCAAACAGAATACTACACACTATCAGAAGTACCTATAGAATATTTAAACAATGGCGTCAACAGAATACAAATTCTACTTGACTCTCGACTCGACAAACACCTCTGGCCATTTTGTCATTTTGTGTCGTAATGGTAATGTCACGATCAGTTTTGTTACCAACCTAATTCCTTCTATACCGACAAAATCGCAATGAAACCAAAATTCATGTTAATGTCCTTACAATTTACTTCACATTTTATGCCTCAAAGCGACACTAGAGAAGAGAATTGTGAACAATTCATAACATTTGGCATCACTAAGTGGTAACAGTGATGTCTAAATGCAACTCATTTTGTTACCATAATAATCAAGAAAGCAACATCTCCTAGATGTTTCTGTTAACTGGGTAAGGATGACATTTGTGACGACTACTATCTACTAACTGTCCTATTTGCTACTCGCCTCATATTTAGATACAGATCGCAAAGGAAAAAGTGAGAAAGGCCGCTTTTAACAGTCAACAGTGAATCGTCTACTAACTATGGAAAGTTAGTGCGAAAAGGGCTATAGCTTCTAAAAATTGCTCGAGAGCTGTATATTGTTTTAATCCCTTTTAGACTACAAGCCCATATAACAATTTTGGAGGGTCATTTGACCCAGCATGAAACATATTCAGAACGATGCTGCTAAATGAAAAAATAACTTAAGTTAAGTTAATTCTTGGTGGTGCAAATGACTGTAATAATAATAATACTAATTTTTCATCTGAAGATGTGCTTTTCCGACAAAATATTCCTGTACGGCATCCCTCACGTTGGTAGATTATGAAATAATAACCTCCTAGAACCTACTGCCGTACAAAAATAATGGGACCGGAATCCAGGATTTTTTTTTTAATTTTTGGAAATTGAAAACCCCCAAGAGTGATTGAAACAATATCCAGCTCTCGAGCAATGTTTAGAAGCTAGAGCACTAATTTGCCTGGGCTATATACAGATCGCAAAGGAGAAAGTGAGAAAAACCGCTTTCAAAGTTCGTTATTTCGCGACTTCAAGTTTAGAGGGCCAATCTCGAAGCATCGAGAAGCGGTGATGCGACATACTTCTTTGAACAGTCACATGAGTGCTATACAGGTCCGGCTGCAGGTTGTTACACTTCTCTTGCTTGGGTGTGTGTCATAATCTCTACAATAGCTCTGCACTAAAAGCGACAATAAGATAAGTACATAGGTTTTTGGTGGACGAATTTCTTGCTTTTAGTGTTCAGCTACAATTTTAAAATTTTACCATGTGTTTTTATATATTTATGCACTTGCAATTCGTTATATCAAATGGGGAATTCACACGAGCTTAAGATTTGATCAATTGAAATTGTTTCCTATAATTGAATTGTAAATCTGTATATATTTATGTACCTCCTCAGATTCGTAACGATAATATCCACTTTTTGTCTTGCAATTCCGTATCAATTTATTTATTGCTAATTTCTCTTTTCACAGTGAACAAAACGTATACGACCCTTTTTCTCGTATTTCCACATCTGCACCTGGCACGTCAGGAGATGGAAAGGACGTGCATAACGCCGACAATGTTAGCATAGGAGGCTCAGAAACTGACGACGAAGACGACGACTTCAGTAGACTGAAAAGAGTTCGTGAGGAAGAAAGGCTCAGTAGGTGAGTGTCAATCGAGAGTTGCAAAACTAAAACTGTCGTGTCTTTTTTCTATTTGGTTTGCGGTTAGTAGTCTTTGAATCAATTAATACATTTTCGACTAGTGATATTTTTAGAAACAGTATTCACATCATTTTAACTTTCATATCAATTAGCAGAAGACAATTAGTTGCCTTTCCGTCAAGTATAATCGTTTCATTACTTTGTCATTGTATTTCTAATAACAGAGTGCTTTCATTAGTTCCTAAAGATGACTTCATGGTCACAACAGTTTAATGATATAACGTCTAGCTTAGCAAAACTTATCACATTATCAAACATTCAGTAACAAAAACTTTTTATTTTACTCTGATAGAAAATTTGTTCAGTCGTAACATACGTATATCTAATGTAGCTTTAATTTGGAAGCAATATTTTTGATAATCCCCCACGATAATGAAATCCAATAGTCTGATGCTTTACATATAATCAAACAAAACCCCCCGTATAACTTGGAGGAGACGGGGAAGCTCCATCTGATCTAGATTTAACACTTACGGTAGAGGAAAACCTACACACCATCGTAGGCCTGCATCGCAGGAACGAGTACGGTGTCTCCCGCCCGCTGAAGGCCTCAGCAGGGCAGGTATACACCCCACTCCAAAAACCCAGCATTATTCCCTCCTTTCCCCCCTGTGGCAAAGTGATAGTTTTACTGT
This sequence comes from Chrysolina oricalcia, assembly GCA_944452925.2. Taxonomy (NCBI): domain Eukaryota; kingdom Metazoa; phylum Arthropoda; class Insecta; order Coleoptera; family Chrysomelidae; genus Chrysolina; species Chrysolina oricalcia. The sequence continues at coordinate 16,222,012 of OX101823.2, read as the reverse complement.
GTGTTTTTAACTTTTTATCTATTTTTCTGTCGTACCCTGTTATATACTTTTTATTGTAAATTTAATATAAATAAACCTTTTTGCCTTTGCATAAAATGAGTTAGTTTTTAACAAAAATACTAGTAGGAAACCGACTATGCCATCACATGAAAGACAGTCTGTAGTTATATTGTGTTATGATTTCGACTCGCAACTGTCATTTATTAATTTGTTATAAACATTTAAATAACAAAAAACGTGTTTTTTAAAATTGTTTTGCATATAAAATAAAAACTGATGAAGCAATCTGGTTGCTCCAATGAGGAGAATTGCAGATAATGGGAATACGAATAAAATGGGATGTTTCACAACCCCGTCGGATCATTAATAACGGAGAAAAACCGGAAAATTCAAATTGCAATTGTGCCAGAACTAATGATCCGTCAGAGCCTGTTTTGTGCACACACAGAGTACAAATGATTAAATACTATTATGAGAAGGGCTAACCCTATTTCTTGAAAAATGTCGGAGTTATGAATTAAAAAAAAAAACGTTAAGTTTTTTGGTTTTTCCGGTTTTCCTCCGTTGCTAATGATCCGACAGGGTCGTGAAAAATACCATTTTGTTCGTATTTCAATTATCTTCAATTATTTTCATTGGAGCAACCAAATTGCTCAATTAGTTTTCATTTTATAAGCAAAACAATTTTAACACGCTGACTGCCGACCCTATTTTTGAAGCATTCACGGATGCCGTAGTGTTTTATTTGTTTTTTTGTCTTAATATGCCAGAGATTATGTAATTTGTCATTTCATTATATATGTATACAGTGTGTCCCACTTACCATGCTCACCATGGTTATCTTTTTAATCGTGAGAGATACGAGGTTGGTTAAATGACACCAAATGTGGAGTTTATCAAGGCCAACTATTATGTGAAAAAATATTTTGATAAAATCCATTCGTTTTTGTTTTATACGTAACTTCTTTATTTATGAATATATTCGAATATGAATTTCACATTCTCATGGCAGTTTTTCATTGAGATTTCGAAAAAAATATGAAATGAATAGGTACCAACTCTTCTAGAATTTGAGATATCAGCACCAACTTTTATTTTTCAAATGTAGGTCATAGCTCACTATGACTTAGTTATGAATAACTTTTTTTTCTCTTACAGAGGATATGTCACAGTTATAGTTTTTTGTTGATAACAACAGAGTTATCGTCATTTATACAAAAACAAGAACAATTTTGAAGTCGCCATCTTGAATTTATAAATTTTAACAAAAAATCATGATCTCCGACCTCAAAAACCCCCCACATTCCAATTTTGTATGGAATCGGACCATAATCACAAATCTCGTCCGCCATATTGGAGGAGCCGCCATTTTTTATTTTTTATTTCAATAAAAATTCCATAGTGCATCGTCACCGGAATTATGAACATCTGCCAAATTTCAAGTTATTAGGACCGCCAAAGTGGGTCAAAATTCACCTGCAAGAGACATGAAAATGATAATCAAAATATGTTATTTGTGTATAAAACAAAAACGAATAGATTTAATCAAAATATTTTTTCACATTATAGTTGGCCTTGACAAACTCCACATTTGGTGTCATTTAACCGACCTCGTATCTCTCACCATTAAAAATATACCCATGGTGAGCATGGTAAGTGGGACACACTGTATATATGTGTTTCTCAAATGATAAAAAAATAATAATACTCCTATCGGAGTGGTCGGCGTCAGCCAATAATATTTTTAGGAGACGCCGTACACTCCGTACACAACTAAAACTCCGATCGGAGTGAGGGGAGTCGCCGAATGCTTCCGGAATACTCCGATCGGAGTGGTCGGCAGTCAAGCTGTTGCTTCATCAGTTTTTATTTTATATGCAAAACAATTTAAAAAAACACGTTTTTTGTTGTTTAAATGTTTGTAACAAATTATTAAATGACAGTTGCGAGTCGAAAACATAACAAAAAATAACTGCAGACTGTCTTCCATGTGATGGTACAGTCGGTTTTCTACTAGTATTTTTTTTAGGAAAAAATGCTCTATTGATTGGCCTATTTATCGATTATTGGTCTTTTAGAAAAATTATTTTTTGTCATACTTCATGGACTATTTGTTCAATTTATTTCTGGGGATATTTCCATCAGAATATGCACAATAATTACTTGGTAGATAGGGGCCTATCTAAGGCCAAACAAATATCCACGTCTAAGACTCATTCGGCAAACCCTTTGATCTTTTATTGGGTTTACTCCACGTGGACTCTACACATTGTTGTGCTCTAGGTCAATAGCGCTCTGTTTTTTATTGGATATATCACTATAAGGTTAGTCCTAATTGTTATTTCAAGATACAGTCGGCATTCCTTTGGATCATTGAAACTGATATCACAACAAAATATTTAAGTGTTATAAATAGGGATAGGAACGAACTGTATTCAATGCAACTACCCATGTGCTAGTTGAAAATATCGGCGGCACTGACATTGACTTAAACAACATATTTTATTTTTCACTTGTCCATTACTGCTTTATAATACCTTGGCAACGGTTGCTATCAACAGACCCATAACGCCCGGGGCGTTATGGAGGGCATTATGAATCATAACGCCCGCTAAATGTTTTTTTCTGTAGTTCAATAAATTAATTACTACAATGTGCATTCGGTTTCGTTCGGAACGTTAATATTTTCTTTTTCGGAAACGGAATGGACTATCATTGTAGCAATTTTGTTCTTCGATGAGATACTTTCTTCAATATAGCTCTCCGCTACCGTACTACTCTTCCATTTTCCATGTAATTTTAGTGTTTCAAAGGAAGCACCACCTTTAACAAGAAGCGTTGACGACCTTCGGCGTAGACAATGTCCGGTGTAACCTTTCGGGTTTTCCAAATTAAGGTATTTCGATATGATAGAAGGAACACTTCCTATAGCATTTTTACCTACAGGTAACTCAATGCATTTATTATTTCTGTAAGTTAAAAAAAAACTACGTCGTTTTCATCCTTTTGGTCTTAGTGCAATGTACTTTTTAACTAAATTCAATGTTCCTATTTCGCTTTCTTCAACAATGGTGAACCTTTTTGAGGTGCAGGTCTTGGTTTCTGGTACCTTGATCAGTAAAACGTCTCCTCTGTCTTCAATGTCATCAATTGTCATCTTGACCATTTCATCACGTCTTAAGCCTCCAAATACGCCCATTACCAGAACAACTTTATGTAGCAGAAAAGTATCATCTGGAGCTTTTCTTATGAAAAGTAATACTTGTCCACCTTCCAACACCTTTGATTTTTTAGTAATGTATCCTTTTGATTTAACTTCCAGAAAGGCCATCAGTTGACTGAATGCTGATATATTAATGTTTTTTTTAACAACCAATGTTGATTACAGCAGTGAGTATATGGTCCATAGACTATTTGCACTATATTTTTCAGACTGAAATAATGTAAAATAAATAAAAAAAATATTAATAATTTTCATGAGATAAACTCACCAGTTCCTGGAAGTATGCCATTAAGACAGTTTCATTTACGGTATTCACTCTGTTTTCATCTTTCCATTTCAAAAAATGGTCATACTCCTTCTCGTATAAGTATTTGGATTTCACAGGCAGTAAATTTCCAAACGCTTTTTCAGCTTTGAGCGTCATATTCTGTGGGATCTCCATAATTATTATGAACACAACCGTTTTTAGTTTCCTCCAGCAACAAGCTTGTCAATTCTTACAAAAATGCAGCGTCATTTTATTAAATAAACAACACTTAGAAACATCTTCAATGTTTCCATGGCAATTGCATAGAAGCTCACTTGTGCTCAGTTGCCGAACAGAACGTAAATACTATGAGAAGAAATTTATGAAGTAAACAACGTCGTTTAAGATAATTTTGTCGTGAAAAATAAAATCTTGTATGCACCACGAGCGTTACTAGATCCTAACGCCCATCGGGCAACATTCATCACTCGGGCCAAATGCCCTCGGGTGAATGTTACCTTCCGGGCGTTAGTATCTACATAAATATATTGGTTTTTACTCGTTATATTATTGTGTTGATGTTAGCTCAGGATAAGTCAGTCAATCGTTAATTGACATAGTTTTCTGGGTATTTTAACCCTCCACAGTCTAAAAATTAAAAAATGTCAATTCAAGGAAATCTATACAAGTGTAGAAGGGCAAATGATTTTACTCCACAGAACCAAACTTTCAATCTACAGTGTGTCCCACTTACCATGCTCACCATGGGTATCTTTTTAATGGTAAGAGATACGAGGTCGGTTAAATGACACCAAATATGGAGTTTATCAAGGCCAATTATAATGTGAAAAAATATTTTGATAAAATCTATTCGTTTTTGTTTTATACGCAAATAACAGATTTTGATGATCATTTTCATGTCTCTTGCAAGTGAATTTTGACCCACTGTGGCGGTCCTAATAACTTGAAATTTGGAAGATGTTCATAATTCCGGTGACGATGCACTATGGCGGACGAGATTTGTGATTATGGTCCGATTCCATTCAAAATTGGTATGTGGGGGTTTTTGAGGTCGGAGATCATGATTTTTCTGTTAAAATTTATAAATTCAAGATGGCGACTTCAAAATTGTTCTTGTTTTTGTATAAATGACGTTAACTCTGTTGTTATCAACAAAAACTTTTACTGTGACATATCATCTGTAAGAGAAAAAAAAAGTTATTCATAACTAAGTCATAGTGAGCTATGACCTACATTTGAAAAATAAAAGTTGGTGCTGATATCTCAAATTCTAGAATAGTTGGTAAACATTTCATATTTTTTTCGAAATTCCAATGAAAAACTGCCATGAGAATATGAAATTCCTATTCGAATATTTTCATAAATAAAGAAGTTACGGAGGAGACACGAAAATGATCAAAATCTGTTTTTTGCGTATAAAACAAAAACGAATGGATTTAATCAAAATATTTTTCCACATTATAGTTGGCCTTGATAAACTTCACATTTGGTGTCATTTAACCAACCTCGTTTCTCTCACCATTAAAAAGATACCCATGGTGAGCATGGTAAGTGGGACACACTGTATATGAATCAATCTTATTATCCAAAAATAAGTAGAATACAAGAAGTTAAAATAATAACTTACATACTCAGGATAAAACCGGTAGTTAAATTCAATACATATTATATAGACCGTCAGATAACGACTGATTTTGCTGACTCATTTTCTCTCTTCTGGGATTTTAACCACTGGAAATTATTTCAGTGTTGAGCCCAAAAAATGAAAATTCAGCGATCGGACGTGTGCTAGGCATATAGAAAATTCATTTTTCTTTTGCAGAAAAAAAAAAACTATTTTCTCGTTTATGGCATTTTAACACATGAATAGGTATAACAATCTAATAGTGAAAAACCAAAGCCATAAGGTTTGCACGTGCTTAAAGGGTTGAAATAGGGGTGCGATCTTGTAAAAAAATAGTTGGTTGCTGATGCATTTTCTCGCTTATGGCAATCAACAGAATGAAATTTAATATCGTTAGGAATCCGACAATAATTCCCATAAGCCGGTCAGCTGTTGAAGTACATTTTCAGGACGGAAAATTTTGTGAAATTTTTTTTCGTTTTCCTGCAAACTTTCTCGTTTATGGCATGTGAACCATATGATTCTGTTGGTGGATAAACATCATAATAAAATTCCCATAAGCTTTACATGTACCTCAAGAAAAGCCATAAGTTGTAAAGTTGTAGGAAAATTTGTGGAAATTTTTTCATTTTCTCGGTGATGGGAATTGACATGTGAGAAGAAAATAGTATTTCAAGACCAGAAAAAAAAAGCCATAAGTCGGAAACATGATATCGATGTTTTATACAGTGTGGCCCATTTAAAATGGAAGCACCCTTATAAATCATACTTTTTTCAACCGATTGGAATGCTTTTTCTCATTAGGTAGATAATCAAAAAGTCCACTAGGACACTAAATTTCATGAATAAATCTTCATTTTCAGGGCCAACCATTCTTTTTTTTTTCGAGGTAAAAACCAGAAAAATTTATTAGAAATTTTTTGAGAAGAAATCTGACTACACCACTGGAATTGTGACATTTTCAAATGGTTAATTTTGGAATTTTGTTGAAATTCGTCCATCGATAAAAAAGTTATGGGAGAATAAAATTTAAAAAATATGCCGTTTAATCAACCCACTAGGCAGACATTCAATAAGTCCACCGGTTCACCAAGTTTCATGAATGAGTCTTCATTTTCAGGGCCAACTATTCCTATTTTTCAAGGTCAAAAATCTTATAAAAATTAGCGATTTTTTTCAGAAAACATCTGACTACACCTCTGCATTCACAACATGTTTCAAGTGGTTTATGTCAAAAATTACGTTGGAATGCGCAAATCTATAAAAAAAAGTTATAATGGGATGAAATTTGAAAAATATGCCGTTTAATTAACTAGAATTTAGAACTGTAATAAAAATTCTGACTACATCACTGATGCATTCAGGAAGTTTCGATATATCACCTTTTTTCGCCCAATAAAAAATCAAAGAGTTTGCCGGATGAGTCTTAATTTTTCATATTTACCTTATCTATTGGCTGGTCAGTAAGATCTTTAGTCACTTTAGTTACGAAATAATTATAATAGTTATTTATCAAATGCTAATTTCGAAATTTAAAATAGCATTATCTATTCCTTCTTCATCTTCAAATTAGTATCTATAACCATTCATCGTCATCTTAACCTATACAAGTTCGGAGTGGGGGGGGTTAAACCAACTTACGAGCGGTGAAGATACTTTTTATTGTCAATATCTTTGTTAGTTGATTTCACTTATATTCCTTCGTCCTTTGTGATGTATGTGGTCCTTGTTGATTATGTTGGTTTTTTCAGAGATTGTTCAGGTATTAAGATCCTCATAACCGGACCAATACCATAGGTGAAAATGAAAAGTGTGCAAAAATAATCGTGTTCATTATTTTTTACTAATAATTGCATGTAATGGTGAAAAAAGTCTTGCATCGTATTTCGTTTGATCTCAAATTATTCGGGTTTGTCAACATCTGAAATTTCTGCTGCAACTAAAAATTATGCATGGCTGTTTGATGGGTTTTTATACATTTTGTGAATATAAATGATTTTTCTCTGTTCAATTTTGAGGAGCTTATGCTAGAATAATCAAACAAAGGAGTAATAGGCATTACAAGGAGTTGAATGTCAAATCATTTGATGAGTCAATTTAATTTCTTGCCATATTCAGTGTTTTAAATTGTATCAATTTGTTTTTATCCAAACATACGAGATCCGAAATTGTTATTTCCAGGAAAAAGTTTTTTTTTTCGACGGTATTATATTATACAGGGTGGCCCATCGAAAACTTGACATCGGGGTTTTGGGTGATAATATCGCAGATGTGGAAAAACCCTCGGACAGGTCGATTTTAGTTTCGAGGGGGACAGTTTGTTCTCCTACATGCACCACCGTCACGGCAACACTCGAGGTGTGGGGTGAACAACCCCTAAAATTTGAATAGGGAATAATGGTGGAGTGGCACATCTTTTGAAAGCCCGTTAAGTTCTCTATTCAACGGCGTCCCGATTTTGAAGTTGGGATGAACCATTTGGGAAAAAATAAATTCAGGAATAAACCTGTACGAAAGTTAAGAGCTTACTTGTACGTCTCTGGAAAACTCATTTGCCAGTTTTTGCAATCTATCATTTATTTGCTACGATACTGTGAATGTATTTGATCAGTCTTTTTCGCGGTACCCATGAAAATTTTTTAATAAAATATAACAAACAGATAGAACATGCAGTTTCTGTTTTTCACGTGTGTACTACAAGTGAGTTTCATTCGTGTGTGGTATCGTACGTCGAAATTAAAACGAAACAATGGTGTATACAGTGGCAGAGAGGGTTGCGTTGATTGAACTGTATTATGAAAACAATAGATGTGCGAAAAGGGCTGCGGAACGGTTCAATCAACAATATGGCAGGACTGTGTCGCGGCAGTATGTGTCTGAATTAGTATCAAAATTCCGAGAAACGGGATCGGTAGCAAATAAAAAACGGCAAATCGAACCGCCAGTAAGAAATGAGGCGACAACAGTGGCAATTTTGGGCCATGTTGAGGTTGACCATACGTTGAGTACAAGACAGCTAGCAACTGTTTCCGGTATCTCAAGATCTAGCATTCAGCGTATTTTAAAACTACATGAATTCCATCCTTACAAAATTAAATTAACACACAAACTGAATGAAGATGATTTTGATCGGCGTTTACAATTCTGTGAGGTACTAAGTGAGCAGGCGATTGCAAATCCTCAGTGTCTGTTCAACATTTGTTTTAGTGATGAATGTTCTTTTTTTTTAAATGGTATAGTTAATCGCCATAATTGTCGATATTGGGCTGATTCGAATCCCCATATTTTTCATGAGGTACATACGCAATATCCTCAAAAATGAAACGTATGGGCTGGTATTTTTGGGGATCGTATCGTGGGCCCCCTCTTCTTAGAAGGCAATCTAACAGGGGAAATGTATCTGGAACTGCTTGAAGACACAATTGAACCAATGTTAACTAACATTATTGAAAATGACCATCATTATCAGGAAGATCAGTTGATATTTCAACAAGATGGTGCTCCTCCGCATTATGCTATGCCTGTTCGGCGATATTTAGATCAACACTTCCCTGGTCATTGGATTGGTAGGCGAGGTTCTATTGAATGGCCCCCACGATCACCAGACCTGTCTCCCTTAGATTTCTTTCTGTGGGGTCATTTGAAAAGCAGAATTTATGCTACACCACCAGCTTCACTAGCAGATTTACGGCAACGAATCACATTAGAATGTCGCCAAATCACCCCAGACATGCTCCAAAATGTACGAGAACGTTTTCAACAAAATCTGTATCATTGCATGGAAGTTGGAGGTGCGCATTTCGAGCATTTGTTACGATGAGACTAATGTAAGTGAATTTTACTCTTAACTTAATTATGGCTCATTTCCGTTAGAAAAACTGCCGACCGTTTTGTTTCGAGAATTCAACGGGCTTTCCAACGATGTGCCACTCGACTCCTATTCCCTATTCAAATTTCAAGGGTTGTTCACCCCACTGCTCGAGGGTTGACCTGACGGTGCTGCCTGTAGGAGGGCACAATGTCCCCCTCGAAACTAAAATCGATCTGTCCGAGCGTTTTTCCAGATCTACGATATTAGTACCCAAAACCCCCATGTCAAGTTTTCGATGGGCCACCCTGTATGTATTTTTAATACAACTTTAATACAATTGACATTTGAACACAATTGAATATACACGATTGAACACGATTGAATACAATTGACGCTTTCAGAAAATCAACTCACTAATCTGAAATACAACTGATACTTTCCAAAATTGAGTGACTATTCCGAAATTCAAATGACGCTTTCTGAAATACTACTGGAAAAGGTGTAGTTCTCCCTTCAACTTATAGTTATGGAGGAGATTTTCAAAATGCATTATGGACACGAATTTTTCAAATCGTGCTAAATTCTAAACTATTTTCATATTTCTATAAGAGGTTCTATACTTCATATTTCAAGTTTTATTCAATATTGGTAATTATTGACTTCAAATTTCAATTCGGTACTCATTTATATTCACATTGTTCTTAACTGATAATGCTTATATTAAAGTATATCCATTTCCACCAACAAAGTATTTATTTCTTTCAAGAATGAATTTACTACTAACATCAGAGCTGTGAAAGGATATATTGAAAACTTTGGTAATTATATTAACAACTTTTTTTCTTGAATTGACATTTAACATATATTGTTATTTAGAATACCTACATTAGAAAAGTTTGTGCCCATATCAACTCTGATATGACTAGAAAATTACTGACAAGGGTCATCACCATAATAATTAATCAGATAAAAATCCACTCAATAATTGATCATGGGCTGAGATTTAAATTGATCTCGTTTTAATTTTTAGTATACGTATTTGATAGTCGGATATTCAAAACATAAACTTGCTATTTTTTTTATGTTTAATGTACTCTAATAAACAATATATGTGCTTGCTTAATCATGAGCTTTGCTTATATTTTGATGATACCAAATAAACATCATCCGCTTTTTCTCATGAACTTCAAAGGCACTATTAATTTTTTATTAGATATTTGTCAATGCAATTCATTATAGATGATTTTGCAGAAGCTTTCGGTTCAGCTGGGTATTGTGTTTGTCTCCTACAACTAGTAAACAACTTTACCGTTTTGATACAATAGCTAAGAAATCATTGAAGAATAGTAATTCAAAGATGTAGTTCTATTTAGTTTTGTCGACTTGTTATGGTTTTTTTCAACACTTAATTATCATTCGTGAGATAGTCTGAGGTATTATAATTGATTTTTTCGTCGACCTCTGCAAAAAATGACATTTTACGTACTAATTTCCGGACGAAAAATCGACTATTTTTGAAGGCCAGTACTTTTCGTCCGCAAACACTTTTCGTCCGCAAACTCTTTTCGTCCGCTGTGGTCACTATGATACGGCACGGTACGAGAGCGGCGATTGAGTCATTTTCGTAAATCCACGTTTTAATTAATACATAGGCGCCTGTGACAATAACTGTCATTTGCTGTTGTCAAATTACTTATTTACGAAATCAAAACCCAAAATCAAAACTTGTCTCTTGCATCTTCTTCGACAGCAGGAATTAATATCAATAATTGCACAAACTGTACGTTCAATATTCATCTTCGAGATTGATTTAATTTTGTAGTATAATTGAAATAGAGAGTTGTTACACTTCAAATACATTTTGTTTATATTCATTAAAATTATGATCGAGTCTGCAGTTCGAAGAGTTGGACGTAGCTGAGGCCAGCAAACATGCGAGTACTTACTTTCATAAAGGTATGTAGAGGTCGACGAAAAAATGTAATATGCACCTCGGCGAAAAACTGTCTACTGTCTCGCCTGCTTGCTATCCTCGGCTGCGCCTCGGCTATCAATTTGCAGGCTCGACTATAATAGACAGTTTTTCGTCCTTGGTACATAAATAACTATTTTTTGCCTCAAAATAATTGGACGAGTTACGAGCAGCTTTTGGCCTTGTGTTTTTTTTGCGTGTGTGCGATTTTTACTGCAGTTTGATGATTTTTTCCAATTCTGTATTTATATTTAGGTTGAAGTTGGGTTTGTCAAGATCTCTGAGTACCAAGGGGGAAGATCAAGAACTACTTCTGGGTCGTAGGTGTTCAAATACGACTCTCACACCACAGACACCAAAATCATCGGATACACTAATTTTTTGAGCCGATTTAACACATATTGCAATAGTTACACTGATATTTACTAAAGTAAGGAATACAAACGCATTTTGTACAACGAAATATCAATCTGATATATGTGAACTAAAGTGGATATTGAATCATTTGCGTTTCTATTAGGAAGTCATGGCATTTAAAGCATATTCTCATTCATCTTTAATTTGATCGATATACCGGGTGGCTACGGAATTATTGCCTACGGAATGTCTCAGTTATTGTAGGAGGTGGCTTGTAAAATTTGGAGCATCGATATAATGACAAGAGCTAGAATTTGAACATATTGTCATGATGAAGTTAAGTTCCGGTCTGACTGGAAGTAACATCAACGGTCTTATTTTAATTGACAACCCCTTTTTTTCACGTTATTCAGCATTCAATTTCCTTTCTTATGACTTATCACAGGTTGGTATCTAACTAGTAGAAACTAGATCAGAACAAAAAGATTATTGAAATTCACTGAGTAGGCCTTGGAAGCAAAATGAAAACCAAAAATTGAAAAGTTGGCCATGGAAACCATACGTTACTTGATAACAGTTTGCTGGTTCTACTGTTATATTTTATTTTCATTCGTCAGCGTTATAAAAAGCCGCAAAAACAAGATTGGAAAAATTTGGAAAAAATCAATCGTAGGTCCAAAACTAAAATAGGAGCAGGCAACTTTTTTATGCCTGTACTATTCTGCATAAACATTACTTTCTAATGATACAATAGAAAGTAATTTTTTGAAATGAAAAAGCGAAAAATCCAATTATTATTCTTCATTTCAAATAACAACAAAACAGATTTATCGAGATAAACTTTGAAATTTTTAGGATTACAGATAAAATAAATTCGAAACAAATGTTCAGCGTCAATACATTTATTGACACTGGTGATATATTCATGTAAAATGTTCCTCAACATTTGGGACGTGATATCTTGGAAAGCTCTCCGAATTTTTCAATCTAGCTCATGTCTTCTAGCTCATTGGCTGTGGGATTGTACCCAATTTTTAAGATGCCCCCAGAGGAAAAAGTCGAACGGAGTCAGTGTCGGATCAGGTGACTTTGGTGACCACCTGAAAGCGATTGTGAAGATAATTTCTCGCTATTCTTGAATTATGCTGGAAGTACATGCTCTTAGTTATTTCTGCTGTAACCGGTGCTCGTTTTCTATCGCCCAGTACCTGGAACAAAAGACCGTTCACACTTTTAGCACTTTACTATCTTTGACTATCGACAATAATCCAAATAAAGTACAGTACCTACCTAATCTTGACTTATCCGTAAACAAGATATATAATAGTTAAATAGACGAATCTCTGCATTTTGACGAAGAAACCAATTGGCATATTCCAGGCGCCTTTCACCGTCATTTTCATACAAATGTTGATGATACTGATACCTGAAGGATTTAAATCCATATTTAAAAAAAAAATCCTAGCACAGTCTTTATACCTAATTCGGCGCCAATATTGAGGAAATTGTGCTATCATATTGTACTAAAGCTAATTTCAGTTTCCTCATTATAAACAAATGCTCCTTGGTCTACTTGAACATCAGTTCTTAATTTTTCTTCAAGCAACTGGAAATACCTTCTTGACGGTTGTTGCCTCCCTGAATATTACTCTAAATACAATCGTTCAGCGGCTTGAAAATTTTTTAAAGACTCACCCTGAATAAGAACCATGTCAATTTGTTCGGTTCGTGAATAATGTGGCATTTTTTTTAATATTCCACTGTTTTCAATTTCCAGACCCTTTCAAAATGGCAGAATCAAAGATACTACTTCGAACGTCAAAATAATACTGATAGCTCTTGTGGCTTTTTTGTTTCGTTTCAAAACACATCTTAATCAGCCTACTTGTTAATATTTTGGTTTAAATGATTGTTGTAATGGAATTATTATACTGAATAGCACAAACATCGTCCATAGATAGTAGAAGATCTGTGGACGATGGCACAGACCAAGTACGTTGTTTGTTCTTGTTAAAGTTTTAGGAGTTACAGGATATTTATTATTCCACATTATTTTCAATTTTATTTTTGCTTATGGCGATAAATCTGTTTTGTTGGTATTTGAAAAATATTGATTGGAATTTTCGGTTTTTTATTAAAAAAAAAATTACTTTCCATTATATCATTAGAAAGGAACGGTTATACTGAATAGTACAGGCAAGAAAAAGTTGTATGTTCCTATTTGAGTTTTGGACCTACAGAGTACTGATATTTTTCCAATTTTTCCAATCTTTTTTTGGCGGCTTTTTATAACGCTGACGAATAAAAATAAAATATTACAGTAGTAGCAACTGTTATCAAGTGACGTATGATTTCCACTGCCAACTTTTCAATGTATGGTTTTCATTTTGCTTGCACGGCCTACCTAGTGAATTTCAATAATTATTTTCTTGATCTATTTCCTAGTTGGATGACAACTTGTGCTATGTCATTAGAAAGGGAATTGAATGCTGAATAATGTGAAAAAAATAGGGTTGTTTAAAATAAGAAAAGTGGATGTTACTTCCTAGGCCAAGTTAATATAACTTTTGTAGATAATTATAAAACCTACAAAATGTTTTTTATACGAGGGCTGACAATAAAGTAAGGTCTCCAACGCTGCAACTTCGCCGGATCACGCGCTAGGCGAAATCTGGCAACACCGCCGTGTTCCTTGGTTCCCCCACTACCACTTTGCTGCTGGGTGAGGCTTCCCCGACCGCTCAGTCTTGGCTGAGCAGCCGTTAACGATGGAGGTACCACTCGCGTCAGCGTCCAAGTGCGAATTGCGTTCTGTAATACGTTTTTTGAGTGCGAAAAAGGTGACACCTATTGAAATCCATCGTCAACTAGTTGAAGTTTACGGGGAAAAGTGTATGGACATAAAAAACGTGCGTAAGTGGAGCCGCGAGTTCAATTCCGGGCGCACTAATGTTCACGACGAGGAGAGAAGTGGCCGACCGTCGGTCTCGGATGCGATTGTTCAAGCAGTGGAGGCAGAAATGCTCAAAAACCGCCGTGCGACAATTAGGGACTTGGAAGAGAAGCTTGGAGGAGTGTGTAGCAGCGAAACAATCCGTCATATCCTTGTGAACAAGTTGCAGTACCACAAAGTTTCTGCCCGATGGGTGCCGAAACAGCTGACCGAAGACCACATGAAGCGGCGCGTGGAATGTGCGACCAAAGTTGTGGCCCGTTTTGAAGAGGAAGGCGATGATTTTTTGGAAGGGTTTGTTACGGGGGATGAAACGTGGGCTCATCACTACACACCCGAAACAAAGGAGTCGTCCAAACAATGGCGCCATAGCGATTCTCCGAAACCCAAAAAGTTTAAGGCGACACTGTCAGCCGGCAAGGTGATGGCTACGGTGTTTTGGGATCGCCACGGGGTATTGTTGGTGGATTTCATGCCAAGGGGAACCACTATCAATGCAGCAAGGTACTGTGAGACCCTGGAAAAGCTTCGTCGTGCCATAAAAAACAAACGCCCGGGATTGCTGAGCAAAGGAGTGAAATTTCACCACGACAACGCGCGCCCGCACACAGCCAACGTTACCCTTGACCTGCTCAAGACATTTGGCTGGGAAATCATCGATCACCCTCCCTATAGTCCCGACGTGGACCCCAGTGACTACCACATGTTCCCCGCCCTGAAAAAACATCTCGGAGGGAAGAAGTTTGATAGTGACGCGGAGGTTCAGAAAGAGGTCAACACCTGGCTGCGCGAGGCGGACGGAGAGTGGTATTCTGCCGGCATAGACAAGTTCATCGTGCGGATGCGCAAGGTGTTGGAAAAAAATGGCGATTATGTAGAAAAGTAGCCAAGACCTTGGCCTTTCCAACGGTGTATCGCTTTTTGTAAATAAATGTCATTTTGTATGAAAAAAAAAATTGGAGACCTTACTTTATTGTCAGCCCTCGTACAACCAGATCGGTGCATTTTTCACTGAGTAAATCCGGGAAAACCTCGAAAAAGAGACCATTTTGAAAAAATTCCTAATGTTTATAAATTTGAAGCTAGACAAACAATATAACAGATAAAAACTGTGCGCAAGATGGTTTCTGTCCGATGTGTAGTTTTTGCACAATTGTGTTATAAACAATTTAAGGGCAAATCTTTCTAAATGCGCCGATTTAAGGGATATCATCCTATTCAAATTCTGTAAACGGCATCTGGAAGTACAGATCAATATCTACAATTTGTTTTTTTTTTGGATTTTCACCTGAGAGGTGGGAAATGTGTTGAACATGTCACTGGAAGTTACTCTAAATGCTTCAAAGTGCACCCGAAGTCGCCCGACCTCAACTCGAGTTAACTTGATCAACTTTCAGTTACATTTTCAACACATTTCCCACCTCTCAGGTGAAAATCCAAAATATACAAATTGTAGATATTGATCTCTACTACCAGATGCCGTTTACAGAATTTAAATACGACGATTTCCCTTAAATCGGCGCATCTTCCAAGATGTGCCTGTTTATAACGCGATTGTGCAAAAACTACACGTCGCCGTCGGACAGAAAACATATTGCGCACCACATATTATTATCTATCAGTTTCCGCAATATTGTTTATGCAGCTTTAGATTTATAAAAATTATAAATTTCGCCGGTCAGACGGGAATTAACTTCGTTATGTCAATGTGATCAAATGCTCGCTATTATGTCATTATATCGATGCTCCAAATTTCACAAGCCTACCTCATGCAATAACTGAGATATTCCGTAGGCACTACTTCCGTAACCACCCTGTATATTCTAAATTGCTTCGGGTGAATTAATTCCCACGTTGTGAAATTTGACTTAATAAGACGCCTTTCTGATTTTGCACATAATTATTTATTTTAGTGACAATAATTTGTAACAAATAATATAGATTAAGGTAACTTGAATAATAATAAGTTAGTTATATCATGCTAATAATTGATAGCTAGCCTTGAAAAAAATTTTCGAAGTCTTTAAGTTGTCTTAACTTATTCGGGATTATATTTTTCGAAGTATTTATATATTTATATGAGTATTACAATTAATGCTGACGTGTGATATGAATTTTCAATTATCAGCACAATTTCCTATCTAGTAAAAAATTAGAAAATGAATTTACAAATGGAAAAAGTTTCGGTGCTTCAGTATGTAGTATGTAGTTCTTATACCTATTGGTAGCGTGAATTAAAAACTTCACATACAATTGAAGGTCTAACCTTACAACATTCTTTAGTGTCGTCTGTAATACAAAATAGCAAGTTATCTTTGTTCAGCAATGATATGTCAAGTATCAGTAGAAATTACTGCTTACTGCATTAATAATATTGCTAGAGTCTACACTTTAGATAGATACTTACAATTAAACTGTCAAACCACTAGAATTTGTTGTAAAGCAATGATAAATGACAAGTGTACTGAAAAACATAACTCATATAATCCATTAGGTATTGGCAAATTTTGTAAAGTAGTTTTCACAGTTCCTACAATTTATATTTTATCAAAGTTCATCGAGACGAATGTGTTCCACTTTTTATAGTGATGTGTTGTTTGGAACAATATGACTCTTCCGGCTCAAATTGGAACACTTTCTAGATGTACTAATTCATATTGAGAATCGTACAAATTTTATGCTTATTGTTGTATATTTTATATCCTGAACATAGTTCAACATCATCTTTTGAGGTTGCTCCTTTTAAGTATTCAGTAAATGGTCAAAGCGTTTATCAGTATTTTCAATCAGTTGTCAGTTTGTTGACAATATTGTTCAGTTATACCAGTGATATGTTGATATATGGATACCATTTTTAGGAATGTTTTTTTAAAGTTTCTTTCCATTTACTAAATATTCGTGAATTGTATTAATTATAGTTACCATTTGGCATATTTCACAAACCGTTTTTGGTTTAAACATTTCTTTGTATATATCACTTTAACTCACTTTTTGTGTTGATATTGACTTTGCGGCCTAATTTCCGATTATTAATGTTGATATTTTTTCAACAATCTTAGATGTCGATAAATAACACTTATATACCACATTCTATGAAAGTATTTATCAGGATTGTTTTAATGGATATTCAACTTTGCTTTCCTGCTTGAAAAGTTTTTAACTATTGCCCCAGTTGTGATATTTCTTCTTTTATATTTGGGGCATAGTTTGGCACTTTTTTGTGCCATTGAGTTAGTCCTAATACCGTTTCATTTCGCCCAATTAAAAAAGATCCGATTTATGTTTTTTTTTCATTATTTTCTTGCAGAATAATTAAAATTTTGTCAGTATTTTTAGATTTTAAGAATATAATTACTAATACACGGTAAAAACGGAAAAGTAAAATAAATTAAATTGGTATATTTTTGTTTTATTTATACAATTACAAGTGTTGTGTGTTTATTCTGTTTTGTGTTTGAGAAAACGGATGTAGGAATGTATTAAACAGATACATATTGTCATAATAGATGGACCCCTTAGTAGACGACCATAAATAAAACAAGTAATTATACAATGACAACTTTATTTATGGCGTGAAGAATACCTCACATAAGGTTCATAACTTTTAATCCACACCACCCCAAAATAACTTTCACCATTAAAGAATTGTGCAATAATGTTTGATTCGTTATGTTCAAGTTTTGGGAATGAGAACTAGGACCAATATCACCGTATATAGGTAAACAGAAGTATGTGCACTCGCCGCCATTTTACGCTTAGCCGACTTACGGAGCGACCAAATCATTCTGAGATCAGAACACCGTACGTAAGACCAAGTGAGACAGAACAGCTTCAGCCGACCACTCTTGTTCCATCGCATGCCAGAACAAAATTAAATCTCAACCCGATACATTAAAGAGCCGACTGTGAGTGCACATACTTCTGGTTACCCATGTACGGTGGCAATATTAAGACTACGTCACACAAAAAATGCGAGTCATATTTTCAGAAACGAAATGTATCCCTAGAATTTGGTTTTCGGACACTGTCAATGATGATACATTTTTTTAACCTACATCTTAACCTATAAAATCACGTTATATTAAAAAAATACGAGTCTACGACTGTTCAAATTGGAAGACATCAAACAAGAATAAAATCAGAATGGAAATATTGGTACTCAAGAAACTAACAGCCGTATGCATAGTCAATTCCAGCGACTCGCCAGAGTTTCGCCGCTCGCTACACAAGAACTATAATGCACAGTCGAGCTCCAAAAAAGTGGTATAGCGCCAGCGTTTCGCCAAAATGTGACTTATCGCGTAGTTGTCACTTTTTTGGAGCTCGTCTGTGCATTATAATCCTTGTGTAGCGAGCGGCGAAACTCTGGCGAGTCGCTGGCGATTGACTATGCATACGGCTGTAAGAATGTTCGAACTGGAACACTCTGAATAAGGATAAAATCAAGATGTAAAAGTATTAACAATAAATTTTCGGTACTTCAACAAAAATACAAGGTTATTAGGTGATCATATGACCTCACTCAGCCTTTCTTGGATGGAAAAATACATCTTAGAACTATGTACAAAAGTTCAGGGTAATTTTCTAACGCTATAAAACACTTCAAAGACTAAAGTGATGCTTTTGAGTTGATCTAATATTGTTATTGGTGATCAAATTATATTCCCTTCTCATTATAGTCAACTCGCAATTGTCTCCTTAAAATTTTTCCAGAAGGATTTTTGGGAATGACATCAACAATTTGCACCCCTCCTTCCAGTCGCTTATACTTGGCAACTTTTTCGTTGACGTACAGGTTCAATTCCTCGATTTCCAAAGAGGCGTTCTTCTTTGGCACTATATAGGCTCTAGGAACCTCTCCATAAAGCGGATGCGGAATGCCGATAACTGCGGCGTCTTCTACTGCTGGAAAATCTCTCAGGATAGATTCTAATTCTGCTGGAGCTACCTGGTATCCTTTCACCTAAGGGTAAATCAACAAATATATAATAATGCTTGCGCAAGTCAGCTAAAGCAATATCCTACAAAGTTCATACAGAACTAGGTCAATTAATAGCTGAAAGACGAAGCGGCGGACCCAAATTACAACATAACGCCACTCAAAGAAAGAAATTATCTGTAAATTGTGTATCGGGTACATTCTGATTCTGTCGTTGACGGAAAGTGAATGAAAAAGAAAAATCAATTAGTTCCATGAGTGATAATTATTATTACCTTTATGATAAAATATAATATGTATGTTTCTATCGATAGCCAGCAAATATAAAAATTATGGAAACCTCTATCCGACTGGAACACGCATTGGAAAAAAACAGTCGCTGCCCAGATTCAAATTCTCCTATTAAATAAAAGCGTTCTATCAATCATTTTCACTTTTCCCAGTTAGTTTGTTTTTTATTTCGACAAAGCACAAAATTCACTGAACTATCTGTACCTTACATTATTAAATTCATGTAAGTGGTGTGATTTGTTTTCTCTAATTCTCCTCCTCTTTTAGATTTATTTTGATCTCCACATTCTCACGTTTCACTATTTGTGAAAAATCTTGGCCACTAGTAGAATGTAGGCGTGAACAAGTTCCTTCAACTCGTCATGCAAATGGTAATAAGTTTCTCAAATAATAACTATGAAACTAGCATAGTAGGAAACCGAATTATTGGGACAGTGATGAGGAGAGAATGATGAATATATTAAATAATAATAAAGGAATTTCACCGAGTTAATCGTGAATTACAGGGTGATATCTGAAACGTTGATATTTTGTCATTTTTATCATCGAAAATTTTCATGATCACCCTATAATATCCCAACGAAATCATGTTTATATGGTATCAGCTATCTTCGGAGGATGATAATTCACCTGAATATACAGGATATGTACGAAAGAACCGGCCATGTATTTCACCAATTTTTCAAATCACCCTGTACGAGATGTATGAATTGTGATTAATGATGGAATAAGAATAGTGCATGCCAAAATAATTTTATCAATATTTCATTGTTACCTCGAATTTTCAGGCATTACTAAAATGTATTTATTTTTCACTCTGTACATAATGATATAATCTGCACCATCTGAATGATATATAGTAATATGAAGGTACGTTGAGACAAGAACGAAAAAAAAATGCAGTTGGCACTTTCAAGTCCCGATAAAATATTTAAATAAAAATTATTAATTTTTAACTTGAACTCAAAATCTGTCCATCAACGACCTTTGCGATTCTGCACGTTCAATCAGTACATCAAATACTACAATATACTAAAAATTCAGACAATTTCACCGAGAACCATTTTACCTATAAAAAGTGCGGGGTCCTTTGAAAAGTAATTTGACAATTGCTATTATTTCGTTCAGGCTAATAATACATTTTCATTAACCACCTTAACATTTTTGCGCCACTCTTAAAAATTTTCATATTCTTTATGATATCGCTGCACATGGTTCTCCCAATATTTCTAAAGAAATTTGATTTAGTTCCTCAATTTCTTCATTTCATCCACGGTCGTTGTTGAAGCGAACTCGCGAACACAAAAAACTGACGTTGTTTATAATTTTGTTAAGCTGTTCCATGACAAGATTTTTCTGTAGGATTACGAGGTACGTGGTTTGTTCTTTCCCCGGAATTAAAATGTAATCTTTCAGCGGGATTACGAAAAGTCTTGAACGACACACGGCCGATACGCAAATATCGGATTCGGTTGTTATAATCCTCGGCTGCGCCTCGAATTACAATAATCAGTCTTATCCTTTATTTGCTACATATCGGCCTTGTAACGCTAATAACTATTACATGATCTTCTTTCTTTATCACATGATGTGTCCATCAGTCGAATAGTCTTATGACCCAAAAAATACTATCATTTCCGTATATCGTAATTATGAACTAAATTTTTATTGGTATTACCTTTATCAGCTCTTTCAGTCTATCGGTGATGAATAATAGTCGTTTCTCATTGTAGTAGGCGATGTCTCCAGTTCTTAACCATCCATCTAAAAAGGCCTTTTCTGTCTCTTCAGGTCTATTGTGATAGCCCCTCATCACCTGAGGACCTTTAACCAATAATTCCCCTGGTTCATTTGGTCCCAACGGCGTACCTGAGAATAAATGAGATAATGCTTTTCAAAAATAAGCTTTATTGCAAAGTTAAAGCTTCATTTATAAAACTGTGTAATGTATCTATCCTACCATAAGACATATGAGCATCGTTAGAATTGTGCTGGGAACGAGAACGGACCCATTCCCAAACGATACTGCTTTAACAACAATTTCAGAGTGCTGATATCAGACAAAACTGAGTGGAACGGCTCTCGGCTCCAGGACACTCCACATGGGAAAATCTGGTACACTGATGGATCCAAGACTGGGAATGGAGCGGGCTCAGGATTGTTCTCCAAACAACTGAGAGTACTGGCAGACCGGAATCAAGTCAAACTGATATGGGTCCTAGGACACAGGGGAGTTGCATACAATGAAAAAGCAGACGAACTCGCGAGAATAGGTTCAGAAAATCCTCCAAACCAAGGACAGACACTAGGGGTACCAAAGTGAGAGCTTCTGTGAGAGACTGGATTGGGGACAGACACAAAAACTACTGGGAAAGCATCCCAGGAAACAAACACGGGAAAGAATACATCAAAGGACCGTGCCACAAGATAACGACAGACCTGATAGCGAGGAACAGGAGGCAGTTGAGAACCGTCACGGGACTTCTGACCGGTCATGCACCAGTGAAGAATCACCTCAACAAAATGGAACTGTACAATGAAGATCTGACCTGCAGACCATGCGGTAAGGATCCAGAAACAGTGACATACATAATGTGCTGTTGCGAGGCATTCGACTACAAAAGATAGCCAATTTTCGGGCAGCCATCTGGAGATCCAGAACCATACAGGTTCTTCCCAGTGAAGAACTTGTACAGACTTGAACAGGGCACGAAAGTACTGGATTGGGTACTGTGGCAGTACATTACATAGGCAGGATACAATGGGCCAATAGACGTAAGTGTCATCGGGGGCAACAACCTGATGGTCCCACAGAGAGGTGGAGGTTTTAGTGAGTAGCCCTGAGGTGATCAGATAATCAGTGGAGACTCACAGTAGGTCTTCAGTCTTGAGATTCATTGCCTCTTTATGAAAGATTTCCTCCACCTCATCAAAAAAAAGTGTCAGCACCATTCTGGCAGGCCATTTCATGAACCCCTTTGTCTTTGACTTCAGCCCACTTGATTTAAGGACCGCCTTGAAATCTATAAAGGTCACTATAGAGGGCACGGAAATTGATTCAACTTGATGCAGAGGGATAAGAAGGATGCTTTAAAGCAGAGTAGTTTTCAGATTCATGTTGAGTGAAAATTTGGTATTCCACTATATTAGGGGTCATGTCACTTAGATTGTGGAACCCGGTGATGGACCAGCTCACAAGTAGGCTCAACACGAATAAATCCACTGCTCTTGAAAGGAAAAATCTGTTATATTCAATGAATATCGTGAAAACCAATGAAAAAATTGTCAATTTTTAATGCTTATTTCTTTGTGTGAATCAGAACATGAAAAGAATATTCATCAATGTGAAAACTGCTACAGGAAGGCTACCTTGGCCATTAATATTCTTGAATTTAATCGATTTGGGTCTAATTGATTAATTTTCGTTACCTGTAGGGTCATCGGGTGCTATCACTTTTATCATTGTACTAGGAACTGGCACTCCAATGGATCCAGCACTACTTTCTGACCTATGTAGTCCCTTAGGGGAGAACGTTACTATTGGAGCAGTTTCAGTCAATCCATATCCTGAAAGAAATGAAGTTGACCGAATGAAAATGATCGAATAAAGGAAACTATAACGTTTGTTCAATTTCCTCTGGGTCTTGGTTTATTTGTTACGAACGGTTTCGGCTACTACACAATTATCGAATCAGCATAGAGTTCCTAATTATGTATATTACAAGAAAGTAAAACAGTGGGCGTAGCTAAAGTCAATGGTACTCAAAAATTGTGGATTTCCTATTTCGGGTAAATATAATTAACATGTTAAGGAGCTGGGCCGGACCTGTCTACATCCGCAGCCCAAGCGAATATGTTACGTCAACCAATGACATACTACCGTTAGACCTCGTTATTTACATTTCTAGCTGCGGTCAACACAGAGTCACATTCTGAGCACAATTTTTACTGTCGCTTATTTCGCGGCAATTATCTGCTAATATACATTGTAAATAAGCAGATAATTCTTTTCTTTTGGGTTGATTGGCAACTATTTTCTGCAAAACAAGCTGCAAGCTGCAGCTCAAAATTTAAATAAGTCTATCCGCAATATGTCATTGACGTCAACACAAGAGTCGCATAATTAAAGCTGTCCGAAATAACGGTATGAGCAGCCTCTCTCGTCTCGTCTCTAGAGACTCGCGACTCCATGGCAGAGTTGAATACTCAGAGATAAATTAGAAATGACTCAGTGGAAATCAGACAAAAATTATAGTTTTCTTCATACATTACTTCAAGTGATAAACTGGGTCTATCCCTCTGCTCTGCTATCACGCTAATCCTCATTCATGGTCCTTCGAGCCGGATATTCAATTTGGCATGCCGTGATGCGTTGGGGTTATGACTGCATAAATATCCAGATTCGAAGGACCATGAATGAGTGGGATAGCATCTTCACTCCAGTTTGCCCATTTCCTTTGGAAACTACATCATCAATAGAACAAGTTTAATGAAAATTCAAATGAAAGGAATATTATTCACCTTGAAACACCTGGACATCTCTATCAATTTTTGTGATAAACCTTTCTTCGTCTAAAAGTCCTAAAGGTGCTGCACCAGAAGTTACAAATCTCAAGTGCTTGAAATACTCCTTTTTAACATCGGGGTGAGAGGTCAGGAAGAGAACTGAAAGAAAATCAATTACTTTAGACTTGAATGAAAATGTGTTTGAAAAAATATCGAAAAATGTTATTGGGAAAAGTTGTTCAGAACGACATTTTGTAGCTATGTACAAGTTTTGAAAAAAATTTGAGATGAAAAAATAAAAATAATTTTTTTTTGTAATAAAAAATGTAATTTGGAAAATATATTTCTCGCACATAAACTCATGGGTAAAGCCAACAGTAATATTTTAAAAAATATTTTTTTAAAATTCGCAAGGTATTTCCATTCTATTCGGAGAAAATTGGTAATCTGTGAATTTGTCATGTGTTCAGCTGCTTCATAAGAAAGAGGTCACTGAAACATATTCAGAACATTGTAAACTAGATAATGTTTGTTATTAATGGAGGACTTATCTACACAATTTGAATTTTTCATTAGAACAAAAAATTTATTTAATTTTTGACATACTTAACAAGAACTTACAAATTTTTTACTTTTCATTTTAGAGGTTAGAAAGAGAACTGAAAGAAAAATCAATTACTATAGACTTAAATGAAAATGTATTTGAAAAAAATATCGAAAAATGTTATTGGGAAAAGTTGTTCAGAACGACATTTTATAGCTATGTACAAGTTTTGAGAAAAGAATTGAGATAAAATTAAAATAATTTTTTTTTGTCATTAAAATATGTAATTTGGAAAATATATTTCTTGCACATAAACTAATGGGTAAAGCCAACAGTAATATTTTAAACAATATATTTTTATTTAAATTCGCAAGGTATTTCTATTTTATTCGGAGAAAATAGGTAATCTGTGAATTTGCCATATGTTCAGCTGCTTCATAAGAAAGAGGTCACTGAAACATATTCAGAACATTGTAAACTAGATAGTGTTTGTTATTAATGGAGGACTTATCTATACAATTTGAATTTTTCATTAGAACAAAAGGACTTACAAATTTTTTACTTTTTTATTTTTAAACACTTTATAATAAAATTAGAAGCAGAAATAATTACAAATCAAACAAGTCGATACATACTCGAAAAGTTGTAATTATTGTGACGAAGCGGAGCTGCACTCGGACCAAGGCAGAAATTTCGAATCCAACCTGTTCCAAGAAATGTGCAACTGCTGAACATCCGCAAGACGAGAACCACAGCTCTACATCCACAGTCCGATATAATGGTTGAGAGGATGAACAGAACTATCAATCGCCACTTGTCCAAGGTAGTCTCTGACCATCAAAGAGACTGGGACCAGTATCTTCATTTGTTCCTGATGGCCTACCGTTCCGCAGTGCACGAGTCGACCGGCCAAACCCCTGCTAGTATCATAATGGGTCGAGAGCTGCGACTTCCCTGTGACCTGAAGTTTGGGACGCCACCAGGACAGGATACCGCGGGAGAGGACTACATCAGCAAACTCCGGCAGCGAATGGAGGACATCCACGAACGAGTCCGTTTAAACATCCAGAGTGCCAGCGACCGAATGAAAGCGACTTACGACATCAATGCCAATGCTGGACGATTTCAGGTTGGTGACCTAGTTTGGCTGTACAACCCGAAGCGTCGCCGGGGCCTGTCACCGAAATTACGGAATTCATCCGATGGTCCATACAAGATCGCCAAGAGGATAAACGACCTGCTTTACCGAATCCACAAGCCATCCAGAGGTAAACCCAAAGTCGTTCATTTCAACAGGTTGGCCCCTAACGCTGGAAACCATAACCAAGTCCGCACCCTCAGACCACCAGAGGATGCGATGACGATCTAGAAATTCATATCCTTATACTCAAATGGACAGAAAGTGTCAAACGGGGTAACTCGAGAGGAGCCACGGGACCTTTTCAAAGTGCCAGTCGATTACGCCCTAGCACACTGCGTCGCAGAAGAGCTTTGAATGTCCAGGGGCATCGCTGTGGTGTTCTCCAAGAAATTTGGCCAACTCCAAACACTACGAAAACAGAATCCAGTAATTGGAGGTGTGCTGCAGCTGAAGAAGGGCCAGAGGAACATCTACTACCTGGTGACCAAGAAGCATTCCCAAGACAAACCGTCCTATGAAGATGTCTGGAGGAGCCTCACCCAACTGAGAGATACGATGGTGGACCAGAATCTGGTGGACTTGGCAATCCCAAAATTATCCTGTGGTATTGATGGGTTGGATTGGAGAGTTATAAGAAATATGTTGGAGACGATATTCCGATCCAGCGGCGTCCAGATTTTGGTTTGCTGTAATCCTATTTCAGGACCAAACACGAAGACTGTGGGGTGTTACTTCTATCGAACTTTACGATGCAGATATGGGGAATTCTGCAAATATTGACACACTCCAAGGATGACATTTCGGGACGAAATATCTCTAAGAAGGGGGCAATGTGGCGAAGCTGCGGGCGATGCCGGACCTGAAGGCTCAGTCAGAGAGCGAGTGAGCGCTTATGACTTTCGAGGCGCTATGCACCAAGAAGAATCTGGTCGAATCGAAGGACGTTCCTAAGGCTTACTAGAAATATCAAGAGAGTTCGGCGAAATGAACTGTGTATATAAAAAGAACCACTCAGCAGAGTTGAGCAGTTAGTGAAGCAGAAGTCGAACATAAATAGTCCAGTGATTGTTATTAGAGTATTGTGTTGAAATTATTGAAGCATTGTATTTCGTCAAATGAATTATTTTTGAAATTAATTAGACTTTAAATATACTACATTATCCATTACTCGACATGTCTACCCTGACGTTCAGTACATTGTATTTGTGCGGCATTTAATTTCTCTAGAAACATTTCGCAGTATTTGTGGTCGATGTTATGAAATGGGCAATGTTTGTAAACCTCACCCCATAAAAAGAAATCCAATGGCTTCAAATTTGGAGTTCTTGCAGGCCATGGGTTCTCTGAATATCGTCCGATCCATTTATGGGAAAAGTGTTTGTAAAGCCACGCTCTGACTTCGAAAGTACTCTGTATAGGCGCTCTGTTTTGTTGGAAAAACATTTCATTTCTTCTTTGGAGCGGTAATCCATTTAAGAAATAAAAAAACTCGTTGTTTAAATAATTTCGTGAATTAAGATTCCCCCCAAAAAAGTAAGGCCCAACGATCTAATATGCCGCACCAAAAATTAGTTTTGAAGGAAAATTGACTTTTTGCCTCAATTTTACAATTTGGGTTCGCATCAGCCCACCATCTACAGTTCTGTGAACTGACAGTGCCGTTAGATGTTAAAGTCGACTCATCAGGAAATAAAAATTTTCTAGGAAAATTTTGGCAAAATTCAATCATGCCTTGAAGTCTCAATGAAAAATCTAACATAACCTGACCTGACTAACCTTAGTCAGCTGCATGCAAACTGACTTGAAAATGCGTAAATTATTAGCCAAGCTAACCTGACCTGTATGATTAACAGAAGAACCATACAAAATTGTTAAGATATAACGACAATTCATCCAAAATTTTGGGTTAAACATAATTATGATACAAACTGTACAATTAATGTTATGTGAATAATATAAACATGTATTTGTTGTTAATTTAAAATTCAATGCTATATTTAATACATAAATACCAAACAACACTATACATAGAGTGAGGTATGTGGCACTACATAACAATATAAGTACATATAATTTGACAATCTTGTCATAAAATAGTCGCGTCGCCAATCAGAATTCGTGACGCGCGACAAAAACGTTGTATTGGGAACTTACCTTTAGCATTTAACATCAAATAAGCCCTAAAAGTCTTTGTGTTTATAATATACCAGTTGTGGATAAAATGTTGTATCTTATTTCATGACTCATGAAAAGCAAACACACGAGCTGCGTTCTAGTGTTTTTTTTCCTTTCGGATGCTGGTCCTGTCACCAGCTGCACCTCAGCCTCTTGGGCTTTTTGTGATTTCCAATTGTTTTCACAGCACCCACCACCCACTCCGTAACTCTAGTCTGTACAGGTTCTTCACCGGCTGACTGTTGTATTCTTCGAGAGTTAGCCTGGGTTTCCCGAATATTGCCTGTCTCTTGCGGTCTAATGCCTCGCATTCTGACAGTACGTGTTTGGCTGTTTCTGTCCCTTTACCACATTGTCTGCAGGAAAGTTCTAAGTTGTACAGCCCCATTTTGTGCAGGTGTTTCCTAATTGGGCTGTGACCAGTGAGAAGGCCCGTTATCGTTCTAACTTGATTCCTGCTCAGCTTGGGTAGTTCTTCAGTTTTGTGATTTGACGGTTCTTTAATGTATGTTTTCCCGTGGTGCATGAGAGGGGCTTCGTTCCACCTCTCCCTTTGTTTTCGTTCGATCCAGTCCCGAATGCATCCTCGAATGTCGGATTAAGTAATCCCGAGTGCGGGTTCTGGGCCAATATATGGAGTTGATGAACCGTTTCTGGCTAGTTCATCAGCTTTTTCATTACCTTCGATGTCACAGTGTCATGGAACCCACATCAAAGTTGTTTTGTTGTGTTCTGAGAGGACACTGAGTTCTTCTCGGCATTCCCATACCAGTCTTGATGTCACCTTCGGGTTTATAAAAGCCTTCAGTGTCGCCTGGCTGTCTGAACATATTTTGATCCTTGCATTACGCTTTTCCCTCATGTTGATTTCTCTTGCGCATTGCAATATAGCGTAAATCTCTGCCTGGAATACGGAGGTGTTTGTTCCTAGTGAGACGCTTATTTGGGAGTTTCTCCCCTCATTGTATATTCCAGCACCAGTTCCTTCCCTGGTTTTGGATCCGTCCGTATACCAGATCCTCTCTACAGGTTTGCCCCTGATGTAGTCATCTAACCATTCCCTTCGATCTTGTTTGATAACCTCGAAGTTAATGTTGAAGAAGTATCTAGGAGTCATGTGGTCCGTTGGTTCCATTTTAAGAATGTTGCCTCCCACTATATCCTTTATTTTGTGATTCGATCTATTGCTCGATTTTTGTTGCCTTAGAAGTCCCATTCGTGCCTCTCCCATTAATGTTATATCAATCGGTGGGAGGTCCAACAGTGCTTCCATGGCTAATGTTGGTGTTGTTTTCATAGCTCCCGTTATGCTAAGGCATGTAAGTCTTTGTACCTTGCTCAATTCAGCCGCGATTATTTTTTGTGTTGTCTCTGTCCACCATACCAAAGATGCATATGTGTTCATGGGTTTCACCACAATGGTGTATATCCAATACATCATTTTGGGATTTAGCCCCCATGTTTTCCCGTGTGCCCGTCTGACTATCATCAACGTCACCTCGGCTTTCTTTACTTTTGCCCAGCTGTTGGTTCCATGTGAGCTTCGAATCTAAAATCACCCCGAGATATCTGGCTTCCCCCGACAGCTGTGCGCTCTCGTGTTACTTTTTTTTCGAGTTTTTATGGCTAATAAGATACTCATTGAATAAATACCAATAAAAAAGCATAACGTGAGTAGTTGCGTACCGTACCTAGAGGTGGCGCAGCAAATATTAATGATATAGGGTGGTTCTTCAAAACTGAAATGTACAACTCGGGCGTGAACTTTTCCAATGTTATCAATTTTGTTCCAGTATATAAAGTATTCATCACACTAATCGTGAATCCATAGATATGGTAAAAAGGAAGTACAGCAGGAGTAACGTCTTGGAATGCATCTGAAAAGAAAGAAAGATGTTTATAAAAAAACGTTACTTTTGACAATGTGATATGAACATTTCGCAAACTCTGAGAACGATATACCAGAATGTGATATTTTCATTCATGTTATCGCACTGAGTAACTCATTGTTATTGATTTGAGCATTTTGATTTCGAACTTTTCTATAATTTCATCCCCTTCACCACTTGTAATTACTCAATTTATGGAGTTTTGGTCCTCACTGTATACATTTTTTTTTTGAAAATACCGTAACAATGCATTTTGAATTATTCAACTTTATAGTATAAACTATCGGTTAAAACAAAATTCGTTTGGTTAACAAATGGGTGCAGCACAAAAAAAAATCAAAATTGATTAAATTAAATATAGCCATGACCACATTCTTATAGCCAAGGCATTTTAGGAGTATCCGTCTATTTATGAAACTGCATAAAAAATATGTCATCCAGGGTGAAGGTCGACATCTCTCCGGCTTTTAGACTACAAGGGGATCCGCAATTATATCAGCCAAATAGGCGATTTTCAACACTGCCTTCTGTAAACTTCTTGTAATTCAAAATATCATCTTTAAATGCTTTTGAAAATTCCAAAAGGTTTTCTGTCCTCGCTGTCATTAGGGAGAATCATTCTATCGTACTAGCCTTAGAGAAAACCGTGTTGCAACGTTTCACACGTCTGTTTTGCCGATTTTGGACAATTTCCGGAAATTATTCGAAGTAATTCAAATTTCTTACCAGATGGATCCTCCGTGAACTTGAAATGCTCATGATTTGCTTGCATAATATTGGCCACAATATTGCCATGTGTGAGTTCCACTCCTTTAGGCAATCCAGTGGTCCCACTGGAGTATGGCAAGAAGGCCAAGTCGCTGCTGTTTCCTGGTTCAAAATCGGGAATGTCTATTTTAGAATCTGCAAATTCGTTGAAACTGATTGCTCCTTGTGGCAAACTGTCTGCTTGCTGTAAAAGGTAATGTACATTAGTGTAAAAACGCGAACTGTCGGTACTGCGGCAGAGAATATACCACGGAGCACACATTTTTCCATTGCCCCCAGATGGATGGGAGCCAGTTTGACCACAAATAACAGAGGGCATGACAAAAAAGATGCAGACAAGCAATGGGGAAAGAATAAACTTGAATTCATACTTTAATAAAAGAAGTTAGGGGAAGCATAGGAAGGAAACAGAAGAGAGACAAGCGCAGAATATGCGAAAGCAACTAGCTGGCACACTTGAAGTATTTGGAACGCTAGAGCAGTTTTCTCACAAATACAATGAAAATTTGGCATGATATTTCTCGACAATGGCTACATCAGCTGATTTATTTGAGAATTTTCAACCATTTAGAATCGGAGATAATTGTACTCAAAGTTGTTCCCCGAAAGACTTTTAAATCATAGCACCATATGACGAATGCAATCATTGTTTCAAATAACACACTGTACAGAAGAAACGCGTCTTACAAATTTGATGGAAAACTAACACATGTCAATGGACTCGATAGCAATGCGAATAACTAAATCTGGAAAAATTCGTCCGTCTAATTATCGAAATAAAAGCTCCCAAAGTCGGCAATGTTTTGATCGATGAGAGCATAAAAATGACCACGTCAAGAGCAATGGCAACAATGCGCTGCAGCTCAAGAAACACGAGGAATATATCCCGAATAAATAGACCAGGAAATATAGAAAATTGAAACTCTAGAATTGACGAATTGGGCAGCCTCCCTGCCCATATTTACAAAATAATGTAACAGTATTAAATGGATGAACAAATGAAACAGCTACGTTTTCTTCATTGTCTTGAATAATTTGCGTTGATATAGTGAAACAGAACCACCAAAAGGAAAAGTGCAATTCCCAAATAAGCGTTGGACAGAACAGCTAGCTGTACATCAGTCACCATCTTGATTATTTATTGACTGGAATAATTTTCTGAACAAAATGGTTAAAGAAAATTTGTGAATCAATCTGATCGTCGGGACTATAAAAGTTACTGACACTGACAGTACTGACACTAGCGACAGAGCAGTGTTGCCTAGCGCCTCCGACACTAGATTGGATGGATGAAATGGTGGGGAACAGTCGGAACACCAAATTTATTTGTATGATCGACGGATGTCTAATGGGCCGCAAATAGAAAATTTTTGGCGCATGCCGTACCGTTTCAAATACCTTAATGATTGCCTTGCAACAATGGCAGGGTGTCAACAGAAGTAGTAGGGTTTTTTAAATTATATTGGGTTCAAGTAAGGTTAGAGTTATAGTTTATAATAACTCCAAGGAACTTACTTGACTTGATGTCGTCAAGCCAGACCATTAACAAAATGGATGTCTGCCAGATGTTCAAATGAATAAGGTTCATATTCCATTTTAATGATAAAAAATTTAAAAAAAAAATATGCTTATGAACAAATAAACCATGAGACATAAGCAACTTTTAAATAATGCCAAATGTTTTAAAACAAACCTAAACGTCAAAATTAAAGTAGCAGTTAAAGCCCACCAATTCTTTTTTCATTGTTTCGTTGAAAAAAATCAATTAAATCTAGCGAATTACAAAAAATAAATAAATTTATTCTCGCTAACGGTTGCAAATGCGTAAAAATTGCAAGAGACAAAAGATATATAAACAAAACAAAGAATTTATTTCATATTTTTGAACCCACCAGCGGCGCACTACAGAAAAGTTTATGGGGTGAAAAAGGGCCCCTGAAAAAATATCTCCCTTAAAAGTAATAAGTTTCAAATTTTATCTTAATATCTCATAAACTGGAAGAGCTATGGTAAATTTTTTTGGAAAAATGTTGAAATTTCAACGCTATTTAGATCGGTAACCAAGCGTTTGCGGACTCATGTTTATGGAAAAAAAAGTCTTAAATTGACCTGAAAAACACACCCCTATCTTGATACTGAATTTTGAAACACCCGGTATATTTTGTAATTTCCAAATATAAATTCAAAAGCACTTTTTTTCCATTTTCCTTAGTTACTCAAATCTCATTACTGGTGATAGGGTAACCAAATAACGTTTTATCTTTTCGCCACAAACTCAAATGAGCGTGTTTTAATGCAAATTTTACGGTAGAGCAAAATAACCCCGACCTATTGGATACTTTGATCAACTTTAAAAAAAAGTCTTGTTCTTTTTTTCAGCTGAATACTGAATTATGTGTTGTATTAGCATTGAGTATAGATTTACATACAATAAAATTTACATAAGCATTCGTAGTAGTGCTATTGTTTCTTTTAAAATCTTCACGAGTATAGTATCTACAATATACAGGGCGACCCAGGGTTAAACCGATAAACTTTATGATTGGTTTCTTAGGCAAAATTAGATTTTTTTCCCTTTAAGCATGTGTCCTAAAGTTAACTCAAAGCTCTAGGAGGAAGTCGCTTTCTTTATTATTTTGCTAACAATATGAGTTACGTATATATTACGTATATATTATTATATTATGAATTGTTCACAATTTTCTTCTGGTATCTTCTAGTATCGCTTTGAGATACAAAATGTGCTGAAAATTGCGAAGCACAATAAAATGAATTTTGGTTTCATTACATCACAATTTATGTCTGTCGGTAATGTGACAAAAATACCGGCATAGACGTTTATTGAGACTTTCAAGAGTCGAATATTCTAGAAATATTTCTTTCAATAGTTAATTTGAGTGTTTTTGTCAAGATCACCCAAGACTTTCTACCAGGATCTCTTATTATTCATTCAAGGACAAGAATGGTAAGTAGAACGGTAAATTCAGTGTTTTACAAAATTCGGTATTTTCAGGTTAGGTACTGATTTCGTTGGGAGGAAAATGCTGTCCAGAGAACTGGAAATAAATTTTAGTTTTCCTACTTTTCTTCATTTTGTTTTTGTTATGATTTAGATTTGACTGGTGCTTTTAATGTTTTGTTTATAAGAAGCGTATATTACAAAATCAACTCATATATTTGTTTTCTAGCATCCCATACCATATAACCCATAATTCATTATTGTTTAGGATAATAAGATTAAAGTATTATTTCTATTTATGTTGAAACAGGGTGAGCATTGTTTTAACCTCGAATTTTCGATATTTCATATACAGTCAGGTTGTCAATTGGATATTGATGTAGCAGTGATTTGATTCAACAGGGAATTGGATACATACACGGTATATAATTTGCAATGTGAGCGCAGAACATTTGGTTGGTGTATGGTGATGAAGTTCTAAAAAGATGAAATGAGATAAAATGAGCAAACATTTCACTCCTCATTGGTTTTGTCAAAATAATTATATATTATTTAAAGCTCGTCTCTTTTTCCTGTTTATTTTACTGAATTTGTGAATGAATGTATAAAAAATTTGGTACGTATGATCAAATTTAGCATGTGCAAATTATATTTAAAGAATTTGAAAGTTGAAGTTCTAAAATGAATTTGTTCATTAAAATAATTGCTTTTTTAGAGGTTTCGGAGTATTATTATATAATTTGAAATACTTACATGACACTCCCAATAAGTCTGTGTGTGACTAACTGGCGAGTTACACAGTTTTTCACGTAGTGACCTTCAAAATCATACATGTGAATGCATTCTAGACTTCTAAATTTGAACTGTGTGACATATAAGAGAATAGGAAAGTGAAGCGCATTTTAAAATAAATTCGTTCTACTTCACATTGTAGCGGTAAAAGAATCCTAATGTGCACTAAAATCTCAAATAAGCATGCCAAGTTTTATCAAAATCAGCCCAACGGTTTTTGAATAATTAAATAAATAAATAAACTTCCTTTGTTTCTATTTTCACATCCAAGTGTTGTACATCTTCGCACTTGATTTTACCGTACTGATGAGAGCATAAGCTCGAAACATGTGTCTACGGTTGCACAACAATTTGAAGGCTATACCCAATAACTTTTCTATTTATATTTTTATAAATTGCTCCTCGATAAGTCCATCCTGATTTGTATTCAAATAAACTTTATTAGGATAGAAATTCCTAATTTACAAAATAGAATGATCATTAATAAAAATTGATGCATATAGATAAAAAAATAAAATAAACAATATAAATCTAAACATGGTACTTAACACAACATATAATAATTTAATCTAAGTGCTGATATAGATAACTAATCAGAAATTATTGTTTTTGATTTAGATTTGAATATTTGGATAGATGATTGATTTCCATGGGGAGTTAGTTTATTGTACTCCACTAAGCCTTGGTGAAATAATGATCTCATAGTTCTTTTCATTTCAGTGCGATTAACATGAAAATAAAACCTACCCCTAGTCTCATAATTATGAATTTGATTGTTAAATGTGATTAATTCGTTGAAATATGTTGGATATTCACAATTAACTACTTTTAAAATGAATATCATAGAAAAGTATATAATATCTCCTCTTTTAATGAAGAACATAGTGTTGATAGGGCTATATCTGTTGCACTGAAGTATAATCTCATTCCCCGGTTTTGCAGTTTTTGTAATCTATTAGTATCTATATAGTAGGGAAAGCAAACTAGGACAATAGTCAAAATGCGGCTGTATGATAGTTCTGTAAATCGTGGAAGAAGATTGAAAGGATGAATATGTTCTGACTCTAGAGAAGAAATAAAGTCTGTTGTCTACAATTGCACCTAGATATTTTATTTCTTTTACTATATCTATTTTATTTTCATCAATTTCCATATTTCAATCATAAACATCAATTTGGTTGTGCTTATATTTTGAAGTTATAATCATAGCTTTAGTCTTTTGATGGTTGAGTTTCAGTTTATTCACATTCAGAAACAATGATATTTTTTCCAGGTACCTAGTCATTTCCTCTATAGCGATATTCAGATCTTCGTCACTTGCCGCAACCAAAAAGTTGTCAATGTCACCGATGGACTTCATTCAAATATAGTGTATGAACAAAAACGGTTCTATAATGCTGCATAATTAATAAAAAACTGATTTTTTCTAAAAACTTTGACACCCTTTATCTCGAAAACAAAGCAAGTAGGATAATCTTATTTTTGCCTAAAAACCAATCCTAAATGTTTGACTGTTTAACCCTGAGTCACCCTATATAGACAGTGCCATATGATTGAATTAAGTCTGTTCTTAGTGTAAATGCAACCTTGTTAAAATATTTGTACAGAAAAAGTTCAATTTCTATTTTAGTTCTGGATTTGACGTCACGCATGAGACTCACTGTCATATCAGTCATGAGTGAACATTGACATTAGTCAACTTTTTTATAAGTAGGTCAATTTCAAGAATCCTTGTGTTTTTTATCCAATCAGCTCAAAATGATTGTAAAATTACCTTTTCTTTGATAACTATAATAGGCATATGTTTTTTCATTGAATCCAGAGCGGTTTTTATTATATTATAGGACTTTGCTTGGACAATTATGGCTTTGGCTCCGGAATCCAGCAACTGCGTTGTCACTTCACCTGAAAAAAAAACGTCGTTTCAGGAAAATAGAACCGCTGAAAAGCTATCAGCTTTCTTAAAATAGATGTTTTATTGAACATTCTTTAGTTGGCATTTTTAGAATATTTTGTTAGATTCGACTAAAGACCTTATAAAATTTCTTTTGGTACAACTGTAAAAAAACTTGATATTTTTGCGTCTTTATCGATGCAAAAACCTATTTCTTCAATGAAAAAACGGTATATATAGTGCGGTTTTTTTAGCCCCCTCCTGTTAACTTTTTAACGGTGATGTACAAAACTGGAATAAAAACCATTTTGAATGGCATCACCGGTAGGTATTACTTTTTGAATTAAAAGACATTGTAATTGCCTAGCAAAGGGGGTGGGCAAGCACATCAATTTAAAAATTTCAAATAGCATTGACATACATATATACTCTAAAATAAAAAAGGAAGGAAGATATGAAGGATATCCACACATATACATCACACTAGTACGTTTAAAAGAACAGTTTCAATCAGTACATCGATACATCATATTGTACAGTTGTCGCAGATATTCAAAATTTTCTTCGAAAAACTCTCTCAAATTGCAAAAGGGCCTTGTGAGTAAGACATTTTTACATTCCTTCTGAATTTCAGAGTGCTATGAATATTTTTAATTTGCTTCGGTAGATGGTTGAACCTTTTTGTACAACAACAACAATTGAATTTTAGCATTGGGTGGTTCTGGGGATTATTAAAGGTATATATTTGCACTAGTATTGTGTATATAGAGTCTGATTTCATTAATTATTGTAGTTTATGTTTATTAACTAAGCTAATTGATTCCAACACGAAGGTTGATGACAAAATGGTTAAGGCTTTCGCGGCCGAAGTTTTCAGTGTCACAATTTTCACTCGGGTTTGAAGGCCGTCGTTTTATGGAATTTCTTCCTAACGTTTCGCTAGCGCGAGTGGCTAGCTTCTTCAGAGGCTTATACATCATGAATAATCTCATATGAAGGTTGATGTTAGTGTAAGTATCCTCTGAGATATGGGTTTACCTGAGGTTTGATGGTTAACATGGCATATGTATCGCAGTGCTCTCTTTTGTAGATTAAATATCGTTGAAAACAACCCCTGCCAGCAGAGGGCTCCCAAAATGCTATACCATATTTGATGTGAGATTCCATAAGAGCGAAGTTGGCTTTTCTCGCAATAAGATGACCATGACCAATGATAATTTCACCCCGACGATAATTTCTTTGTTATTGACATAAGATGTTCATCGAACTTTAAGTTATGAGTCAATACAATGCCGATGAACCTGAATATTTCAGATTTCATGAGTGTGTCATTATTTAGTTTTATTTTGTCTCACTTAAATGATAACATCTTAGTTTTCTAAGAGTTGAACATTTGATTGGCTTCACATCACTTTTTTACATCAGCTAGATCTATTGAGATCAATTGGCTAAGTGTATTTTCATCTTCAGAGTGCCATTCAATAGTTGCATCATCTGCGAATAAAATGAACCTACCGCTTATATTCAAGTTAGAGAGATCATTTATATACAACAAAATTAATATGGGCCCCAAGACAGAGCCTTGCGGAACTACACTGTTCAATTTTTTTCTCAGATACTACACCCGAAACTTTTACGTATTGTTCCCGGTCTTTCAAGTAAGATGTAATTCACTTATTAGATATGCCTCCAATGACGTAGTGCTCAAGTTTATGCAATAGGATTCCATGGTTCACACAATAAAAAACTTTGGACAAGTCACAGAAGACTGCTGCAGTCGCTTCTTGATTATTAAGATTTGTGTATTCGCGATCACCATTACCACCAGGTGGCGCACCAAAACTCTGGGAAAACAAAGCAAACGTTATTTATCTATGAGTTGATAGTTGTTGACGTGAATTTTATTATTGAATTTCTACTTCTAACTTTCAACTTTCGAGTGCTTCTTTAGAAATGCCTGTGGTGAAGATGTATTTGGCTGATATTTCAGTATTTAAGCGGAAAGAGTAGTCAAAGGGGAGGCAGTAATCATGTTTTATTTTGTGAGGAAGAGAATGTTGATGAGCAACGAGTTTTTGGACTTGTCTACCAAATTCATTTTGTATGAACTAGTTACTGGAATTTTTTGATATGGAATGCCCCCTTTTGATCAATTGTTTGGTAAAATTCCGTTAACCGGGCGATACAAGCTACAAAAAAAAATTTGAGACTTACGTAGTTTGACCTCCTGAACAAAAAATCCAAATGAAATTTTTGGCGGTCTCAAGTAATTTCGGAGATACGGGCCTTTTTTTGAATGAAAATTGACATTTTCTGGTAAACGTTTCTTCTTCGAAAAACACACTCAAATGCCTCCTTATTTTCACCAGCACAATATACACAACCTAATTCACCAGTTTTACACTTTTTTTTTCATTGAAAACAGTTTTTCATCAACAAATTGTAGCTTTTTCTATCAAATAGAAAATCAACAAATTCATGCTGTTTTGTTTACTGAATATCTGTCATTTGAGTTGTCAGGTTGGTAACAATGGAATTGACAGAAAGGCGATTCTAATTTTGCGACATTGCCAATGTGATTCCAGAAATTTTCAATTCACGTATCACATAGTATATTTTAGTGAATGAGTATGAAAAATGAGTTGATATAACCACAACATTTTCTCATCAACACTCTGACTGCACATTGGAAACAATGGTACTCATACTGTTCCTAAATGACTAGCAAAATTCAAAAGAACGAGACACATCACGGAAATGTGCGCAAACATATATGAATATAGATGCGCACAAAAAAATAAAGAACACTTTTCACATAAAATAACCTACTTTAATATGACTATAAATCAACCCGACAGACCCGATCGTATGCAAATAACCTACCCGAGCTTACCCGACTATACGATACGGATAGGTTGCGTCTTTTCTATCTGTTTGCACATGCGCATATACCAAAAATGAATGTTTGCTGGTGAAAATTTGAGTGTGTTTTTCGAAGAAGGAACGTGTACCCGAAAATGTCAATTTTCATTCAAAAAAAGGCCCGTATCTCCGAAATTATTTGAGACCGCCAAAAATTTCATTTGGATTTTTTTGTTCAGGAGGTCAAACTACGTAAGTCTCAAAAAAAATTTTTTTCTACAAACGTCAAAAAATAACAAGGTTCGCGCATTGACAACAGTATGCGAAGTGGCACTTTTTTTCATTTTCATTCGTTACCATGACACCGTGCGCGAAGTAATGTGCGAAATATATTTCGCACACTGCATGTAAACTATATGGGATTTTCATATTCTAACCTATATGGTCCTCAAGTCCTCAATCAAGCAAAAAACAAGAAATCGTTTATTTATTAATGTAGAACAATAATTAAGGCTTTCAAATTGTGAGAGATATTTTTCTGGCTTTATTTGCTTCACACCACTCTTTAAATTGCTGATATGCATTTTCATACTGCCGCCTCGATTTCTCCGGTAAAAGGTTGGAAATTACGGAATTGGCCGCATCTATCAAGTTACCCTAATAGCACCATGAAGTCCGATGGTAATCCATAGGACATCCGCTCAGGACATTCAGGACGTCCTTAGGATGTGCAAAATTGGTACCGCGGACGTCCATTGGACATCCGTGGGAAGCACCAATGTCTCGACTTCTCACCAAAATTGGACGTTCTATAAGGATATCCAATGGACATCCACCTGGGATGTTACTCGGACGTCCCCGAATTACATCAATCGAAAGTACATCTTGGACGTCCTTAGGACGTACAATATTGGTACGTCCTTAGGACGTGCAGTATTGGTACCGCGGACGTCCATTGGATATCCGTGGGAAGCACCAATGTCTCGACTTCTCACCAAATTTGGACGTTCTATAAGGATATTCAATCGACATCCACCTGGGATGTTCATTGGACGTCCCCGAATTACATCAATCGAAAGTACATCTGGGACGTCCTTAGCATGTGCAGAATTATCAGATGTGTTTCAGGACTAAGATTATGATATTGTTGTGGATTACTGGAGATACCAATTTGGATGGAACCAGATTTACTCACTATAGGTAAGCTCAGCACTCTCTCAGAGTCATTCAATTCGGTTTTGTACATGTTTAAAGGATACACACAACTCTACTTGTCTTACGGAAACACCTTTTTCAAAACAGTGTTGAAAAGGTTAGTAATAACTATTGAATAGTATAACAAAACTTTTATTTTCATTTATAGATATAACTACACTGAATGAACACAAAATAACTTACAGAACAGTCACTAAACTAATTAATCACAAAAGATGATAGAAAAGCGACCATAGCTGGTAAATACTCAACAAGTGTCTGTCAATTCGTCAACACTTCACTTGAACACAGAACACAAAACACAGAAAACAACTTTATGCACGGAATCCATACATAGAGGAATTGTTTGGTTTCAATCCTTATACGAACAAGAGAGACAAACATAATTTTTTTATTTTCATTGTTGTGAATCGTATTGGCATACGTACAAACTTGAGAATATGGCCCCTGATGACCTCAATGATAGTGAAAAGGGTTTTATTTCAGATGGGTTATTTTCGCTATAATGTTTAGCCCTATTGTAAATATGCGATCCATTTTATACCTCTTCTGTAAAACCACTAGCTGGGATGTATACACGGGTACTGGGTACACATGGAGGACTAATTATTGTAACTAGGGCGGGGATTAGCGCAGTGGTTAAGCGCTCGCCTGGTAATCGAGAGATTGCAGGTTCGATTCCCAGACGGTGCGATCTTTTTTCATTTTCAGATGTGAAAGTCTGAATGACTGAGGCTCGTGTCGGCTGGGAATAATCCTCCACGATTCACTGTTGCGTTAAAAATTAACAGTGCTGCTCCTAAAGTGGCGCATGGAGTAAGTAACAAGGCCTATCCAGAACACATGGCTAATGACCATAGCAGTCGATGCCAAAACACCAAGGAAAAAAAAAAAAAAAAAAAAAAAATTATTGTAACTGTTTTCGAATTTTGTTTAATTTTTATGATCATCCATCCTTCATCTTTGGATGGATGCACCTAGGAAACATTCCGAAAAATGTTCAATCCAGGACATCCCAAGGAAGTCCTCGCAGGGACATTTTCTGAAATTCACTGATTGGGATGACGTCCGATGTACATCCATCAAGGACGTTCCAGAATGTCCCCGTACCAGGACCACCATAGGAAGTCCTTTCGATGACATGCCAAATACATGCCAACCAGAACATCCAATGGATATCCTAGAAAATTCTACAAAATATATCCGAACCAGGACATCCCAAGGAAGTCCTCGCAGGGAGGTATTCTAAGATTAACCAATTGGGACGTCCAATATTCATTCATGCGGGATGTACCTAAATGTCCCGTACCAGGACAACCATGGGACGTCCTTTCAAAGACATGCCAGAATACTTACTAACAAGGACGTCCGATGGATGTCCTAGGAAACATTACAAAATATATCCGACCCAGGACATCCCAAAGACGTCCTCGCAGAGACGTTTTATACGATGTACCGATTGGGACATCCATAGGAAGTCCTTTGGGGAAATTCATGAAAATGCACTGAATCGGACGTCCCAAGGACAATGATTTTAAGTCCCGGACATTCGGACATGATTTGTACCAAATAGGGACGTCCCTGGGACATGGTGTGCTATTAGGGTAGGTGGGGTACTGCTTAGTTCATCGTCGCTCGAAATTTCCATTATTTTACAATAATAAATATCACGCACGAAATTGACGCGAATAAAAAGTCACTCCAAAATAATTATCAAGAACTGTCACTTTGAAATAATTGTCAACAAATGCCATTTTATTTCTATAGTTACAGTAATTACTTGATTTGGAAAAATTATTTAAGCCAGTTCAATACTATTTTTCATAGTTATTACTTATTTTAGAACAATATTTTTGACGTTTGTAGAAAAAATTTTGTTTGCATCTCATGCGCGAAATACTTTGGTAATCTCGACCATTTTTTTTAACTCGGCTGCGCCTCGTTAAAAAAAATCAGTTCTCGATCACCAAAGTAGTATTTCGCGCACTAGATACAAAAATAACTATTTGTAGCTTGTAGCGCCCGGTTAACGGAATTTTACCAATTGTTTTAATGTTTTGCCTCTTGTGCCTAAAAGATAATTAGATTTACGCCAATTGTGGAGACCTAGCTGTTACAAACACCAGATGACTCAATGGAGATAAGTGAATGAACCGGACAGTGTATTAGTGAGTCGAGCAAAGAGAGCGGAGCTCTTGAGTATACGGAAAGTTTTACAGTTTATTATTTGTTACCAATGTACTATTGTAAATTATAAATAATGTAAAGTTTGTTGTGTTTATCATAAACTAGTATTTTTTCCAATATTATTGTGGAGTAACACACCA
The DNA here is from genome assembly GCA_944452925.2 of Chrysolina oricalcia. Lineage (NCBI taxonomy): Eukaryota > Metazoa > Arthropoda > Insecta > Coleoptera > Chrysomelidae > Chrysolina > Chrysolina oricalcia. Next base: position 16,179,502 of record OX101823.2, on the reverse strand, counting down.
ATTACAAACAAAAATTGGCTTCCCGATTTTCATTCTAATTCCCCATGTTTTTACTAATTTCTGGTTTCTGGGAAAAAAGTGCATGGACACATTTGCGGATGAATAACTCTTGCGTTGCGGCACTGAACAAAATTTGTTTGACTAACCAGTCATATCAAAGCTATGCTTTTTGCATTGAATCAGAAAAATCAAACCAAATATAGAACAACAAAGAATTAATCAACAATTTGTTATCAGCTATATAGCTATTTGCCTTTCAAAATTTTCAGGTTGATGTGCTCCCAGCGCCATCTGTCGAGTAATTGCAATGTATCTTCTCTCAAAAAGAATTATCGGTAATACGGTAATACGTTTCAAAATATTGTTGACTCACTGTTCCACATCAAAGCGTTTAAATTGATCGAGATAAGGGTACCATTTAGATCCGCACTTATTCTTGACATTTCTAGGGCATATGACCAAAAAAATTATTAACAATATCCGAAAAACTCTAGATGGTTGAGAAGAGAATTGAATTCTCTTTTTAACGATGTGTCACTTGACCGCCATGCTATTAGATATTTTTAAATTGATGTGCCCCCTCTTTCAAGCAATCACAACGTCTTTTATTTCAAATCAGTCAATCAAAAATATGCTTTACTGTTTGAGAAAATCTTATTGTAAAGCGTAATTATACTTTTATACACCAGAGAAAGTTACATGATCAATATGTAAGTAGCAGAATGTAAAATGTTTGAATATAGAGATTGGTTTGAAATGGACCGTGTTCTGAGCCTAGAGGCATTTGACGTCAACTGGATAACTTAATCCCTCAAAAACAGTACTTCCTACATTATATACCACCATAATCGGTAAAATGCCATTGTACGAATATCTAATCAAAATTAATGATGACTTGCCTGTGTGGTACAATGTACCTGGAAAGACTTACATGTCTTACTATGATTTCTATAGAAAGCCAGATCAACCCGAATGTTCTAATGAATAACTTGCAAAAACGAAAGCTAGAAAAGCACCATCTTGGTTTTAAATTTCTGATCAAAATAATTTTTCTGGGAGTGATAACCACCTGTTGGTATATTGCTTTATGTGATTTTGCTTTGAAAACACTACATTCCTGTGTATTTGTTTTTTTATTGAAACCCTACTCCAAATGTAACAACAATGAAAAAGCCTTCAACGTGTGAAGGCCTATTGAAATTTTGACTAATTTTCAATACTTTGACGAGAGATTTAAATCTGCGTTTCAGGACATGTTTTGCTTCAATAAAAGAAACAATTACCACTGTTTCTGTTTTCAAGTAGTGAAAAGACAAAATATTTTTCGCATGGGTGGCCTAGTACTCAGAGCCGGCCCTGCAATGATCATATTTGTAATGTGTCTAGCCATCTCATATGACAACAACAAATATTAGTTTTTACGTACTTTGTGTATATACAGGATTCAAAGTTGTTGGAACCAATCTTGCTTCTAATATTCCAAGAATAACTATGAGAAATTCGGGTACATTTGTCGAGAAAACTGCAACCATATCACCTTTTTTCAATTTCAATCTTTCTCTCAGAGCCTTGCTGAAATTTCGACTTTTTACTCTCACTTGTCCATATGTATAACTTCTGCCAGTCGATGCACATTCCTGTAAAAAAAATTAAAAAAATAATATCTGCTATTTGTTAAATGTTTGTGAAAAAGGGGATGGCAATTCAATGTCAAGTGTCATATACATCCACATCCCTATTAATTGAATAAGATTTTGTTTGCAGAAGGCTTGGATTTTTTAAATAAATTTTTCATTATTTTTTTTCTATAACTCCTACAATAATTTTATCATTTTACAGCTCACTTTTCCAGCTAATCCGAAATTGATTTTCCTAGAACTTTTCATCCTTTTTCTTACATTGAAAGTAAAGTCAAATTATTGAAATATTGTGATACCGGGTGACACAAGAGACATGTAACAGCCTGTAGTTTTTTATTTAAAAAGACAAAAAAAAATTAATTCACAGAAGGTATGTCCCATTTTGAGCAGACACATTAATAATAATAATAATAATAGTAAAAGTATCAGCACAAACTCCGACAGATCTGGTCATCAGAACTGTCGGGAAAGAACAAAGTTGCTGCCACAAATATGCTTGCCGTTCCGATCTTACTCTACTCCTTTGGAGTGATGAAGTGGACTCAGGAGGAGCTGCGACAACTCGACGTAAAGACGCGCAAGATGATGCACCTATACAGGAGTTTGCATCCCAAATCGTCCGTTCCTCGGTTATATCTCCACCGACAACATGGAGGACGAGGACTTTTGAGTTTGGAATGTCTTCACAATAGAATGGTATTGGATGGAGCATGTAAAGTAATCAGGAGTTTGGATCCCCTTCTCTGCATGGTCCGAGACCATGAAAACGCAGGGATTGGAGCGTTCCTCTTTAAGGCAGCAGCCCGCGCGGCTGATGAACTCGGTCTCAGTTTCGACACCAAACTGCGTGATCCGAACTCTGTCACAGAGTTGGTACCCGTTCGGCAAAAAGCCCATGTAAAGGCCGCAGAAAATGCAGCTCTGCTGCAGCTGTATAGGGATAAGCCTTTGCATGGGGTCTTCTTCAGAAACGTCGAAGACCTTGGCTTATCGAAGAACTTGACCTATGCCTTCCTTAGGTCAAGTGGGCTGAAGTCGGAGACCGAGGGATTCATAATGGCCTGCCAAGATGGTGTCTTCTACACCTTGGTCTAGCGAAACCACGTGATGGGTATAGAGGTCCCTGATATTAGATGCAGGGCCTGCCGTCAGGCGCCTGAGAGCATCGTGCATTTGCTGTCAGCATGTCCAGCTTTTCGGTCTCAGCCTATATCCACAGACATAACGCGGCTCTTATATTACCACCTACGATACTCGTACGGTATAGACGAGACTCCAGTGTTGCCTTACGCTCCGAGGGATATTGAGTCCGTGCTGGAGAATGAGAAGTGCCGGATCTACTGGAACTACTCATTTCCCACCCTCAGGCAAATACAGGCCAATAAGCCTGATGTAGTTCTCCTCGACCATGGAATTAAGACGATTTTCGTCATTGAGTTTTCGGCTCCTGGCGAAACGAATATCGTCCGAAAGGAGGAGGAGAAACGGACGAAATATCGAGATTTACTCTTCGAACTCCGCAGGCTCTACCCAGACCATTCTGTAAAAATGGTTGTTCTGATAATAGGGTCCCTTGGCGGTGTGATGGATTCGTTACTCTCGAACCTGAAAATCATACTGGCATGTCGGAAGATGTCAGAAATTATAGCCGGAAGAATGCAGAAGGCTGTCATCCTCGGTTCATTACGTCTGCTCAGGGCACACGATTCCCGGACCCAATAGCTGCTTACCCCATAGTTTGGGGAGTGGTTAATGGGGTAATTATGTTGCCAGCGCGCCCTCCGAATGTATCGGAGCATCGGAGACAGGGCCCGACTGGAGAATTTTTATTCAAACCACATAATAATAATAATAATAATTTTATTTCTACTACAGAACTTATTTTAGACATGCATACAATTTTTTTTTCAAGTGAAGTAGAAATAAAAGCGAAAAAGACCCCTTAAGCAAGCTTGTGCGGGGCTAGACAAATAAATTAAGGCACTATAACAATATAAAATAGTAAAAGTTCAAGTCATAAAATTTAACTATTATAACTAACAACAATTCGCTTACATATTTACAAGTCAATTCATAACATTTTAAATTTAAACGTAAAAACATGAAAGAGAAGAAAAAAATCTAATAATAATACAGAGATATATACTCCTAGTGCTACATAGTATAAAATAGAAAAAGTTTAATATATAAAAATATAACTATAACTAATAACAGTTTTCATACCTATTTCGCAATTAAAAAGACAAATACTAATGTAAAGATAAGAACATATAAGAAGAGAAAAGGAGATATAATAATAATCAGAATCAGAAATATTTATTCGGAAAAATAAGTTTACAGGTCGTCCTCAGCAACGAGGTACAAATTAGGTGTATTTCTGTTGAGTCTAATGCGATTGTCGCTACCTAAGCAAGCTTGTGTTGTAGCGAGCAACCAAATAAACTCAACACAGCAGATAACATATAAATATATATATATATATATATATATATATATATATATATATATATATATATATATATATATATATATATATATATATATATATATATAAGTAGAAAAGTTATTGGGTATAACCCTCAAAATGTTCTGCAACCGTAGACACGTGTTTCGAGCTTAAGCTCTCATCAGTACGGTAAAATCAAGTGCGAAGATGTACAACACTTGGATGTAAAAATAGAAACAAAGGAAGTCAACAACAGGAAGCCAACCACACATTTGTGGCTTCGGTTAGAAGACCTTGTGCTTACAAGGCAACAACTAACGTCGCCAAGTGTTGTACATCTTCGCACTTGATTTTACCGTACTGATGAGAGCTTAAGCTCGAAACACGTGTCTACGGTTGCAGAACATTTTGAGGGTTATACCCAATAACTTTTCTACTTATATTTTCATATATTGCCCCTCGCTAAATCCATCCTTATTTATATAATATATATATATATATATATATATATATATATATATACAGTGACCGCCAAAAAGTATGTACCATATGGGAAAATTTTTTATTATTGGAGTATTGGAAAAAATATTCTGGGGAACAGTTTGTGCATGTCCGATAACGTAAAAATCGATTTTGACACATGTCACGTGAGCGCTAGAATGGCGGCAAAATGAAAAAAATTTTAATGCAAAGGCAAAAAAAGGGGAAGATGGCAAGATATCAAAAAAAGTTATTTGAAAAAGTTACTTAGAATTCAATTTTATACACATAAACGAAGTTTCAAGAGATAATTCGAAAAAATTGAAAATAGCAATTTTTTAAAAATATTTTCCCATCTATTTAAAAATATTATTTTTTTTTCTTATGAATAGCTTGACTATACTGAAACATTTGCATTTTAATGATAATGACAAAACTTTCTCATTTTCTCCACACCAGAGGGTACTAAATTGAAAAAATGGGAATTTGTCAGAACCCTTGCTGTTACATCGGTTCGTATCTAACAGGGGATTAACAGGGGATTAACCCCTTGAAAAATTTTCATGGAAAATATTTCTTGAAATTATTACTGCTCCTTTGATACCATATGGCGTAATAAGTTATTGATAAACTTATCTACTTTTCTAACATCCTGAGCAATATCGGTTTGGAATTGTAGACACACTACATCATCTGTCATTTTCAATATTAATTTGTTTTTTGAATGTACATATTTCATGGTGTACCGTACTTTGGAAGGAGCTTGTAGATACAGCTTTTTAGCTGCCTTTTCGAATTCTTCCCATGATTTTAAATAAGTCATTTCTAAATTTTTATATTTAGTACTTTATATCCATATGGTATATTAATTATTAAATAAACAACATGTTTTTCATAATGCCAAATATGAATAATATTGAATGAAAGAAAGAGAAAGATAAATAAAAAGAAAAAAAGGAAAGAAAGAAAGAAATGTGGATAAGGACAACGCATGTAGCAGTAGTTTACAATAAGTTCCGGCCTAAGCCTTATGTGGATTATCTATCGAGAATATTTTCAAAAATTTTATAATTATTATTTTTTATGAATGTCTTCAGTTCTCTTTTCAGTTTAAATTTACTGTGGATTTGTTTTAATTGTAAAGGTAATGCATTATAGAGTTTTGGTCCTAAATACGATATAAATTTTTGATTTAGGGTGAGTCTACATCTTGGCACATATAAAGTCAGATCCTCACTTATCCGAGTATTATGAGCATGCTGAATAGTTGTTCTTGGAGAGCTAACAGTCCATAAAATAGAGTAGAAAATATACAGTTTTCTTACATCCAACAAACCACTTTCATTGTAGAGCAACTCTGTAGAATGTCGTCTGTTTTTTCCCAACATAATTTTAACAGAGTATTTTGGATTACTTCTAGGTTCTTCAAAGAGGACTTGAATGTTCCACCCCACACTATAATACAATAACGCATACTGGACTCAGCCAAAGCATCATAAACTCTGACTCACTATATTTCTAAGCTGGTAGAATTTGTAGATGAGTTTACGTAATCTGACAACAGTACAATCAATGATACCTGTTTCAGACAGAGTTTGTACTTCGTCCCAAGTGTTTCCAATAAATGTAATTGCTGTGGCGTCAGCAAATGATGTTATTTTACCCTTAAAATTAGCAATATTAAAAATATCATTGATGTACAACAGAAACAGTATTGGCCCCAACACCGTTCCCTGCGGCACACCCCTGGTTACTGGTAAGGGATCACTTACTGAGTTGATTTTCACGACTTGCGGTCTATTACTCAAATAATCCTGAAAATTGTCCAATGCGATGCCTCTTATACCAGTGTCAGACAGGCGTTGGAGAAGAATGTCATGATCTACCGTATCGAATGCTTTGGCCAAGTCCAAAAATACAGTGATGCATTTTTCTTGGTTTTGGAAGCAATTGTCAATTTGGTTGATTATCTGATATACCGCTTTTTCGGTTGATTTATTTTCTCGAAAACCAAACTGGGATTCAGAAAGAATATTATTTTCATTGCAGAAGTGTACTACCCTATTTTTAATGCATTTTTCAAAGATTTTTGTGAAGTTGTTAATAAGTGGTATAGGTCTGTAATTTGTTACATTTTTATTATCGCCCGTTTTGAAAATAGGTATCGTAATGGAGTCCTCGAATGAAGTGGGAATTTTACCAGTGAAAAATATCAGATTTAAGATGTGGCAGAGCGGTTTTACCAAGAAAGAGTGATACTTTTTTATTAAAAAAACTGAAATTCCATTCGGACCGGAGGAAGTGTTATTTTTTAGACTAGATATAATATTGATTATTTCGTTATTCGCGACTGGGTGTAGAAATAGCGAACTTTTTATGTTTCTGCGATTTTCGGCAACAGTAGATAGTTGTCGGTTTTTCTATCTTATTTGCCATTTCTTCCCCAATGCCAATGAAGAATTGGTTAAAGTAATTTGACTTGTCTATATCATCTGAGAGTTTTTTTCCATGGTGTCCCATAATTTCACATTTCGTATACTTTTTTATCTACTGTTATTTGTTATTTCATTAATATTTTGCCAAATTTTTTTTGAGTTGTTACCAGCTTCTCGTTATCTATTTTCGTAAAAATTAAATTTAGTTTGTCTCAGAAGATTCGTTAAAAAGTTCCTGTAATTTTTGTATTCAACCTCTTTTTCAGCAGCTTGTTTGTCCTTAAGATCTTTTTTAAGTTTATCTCTGTGCTTAATAGACGTAAGAAGGCCGTCTGTCATCCATGGTTTTAGTTTTTTTAAATTCACAGTAATTATTTTAGTTTCTTTACAACTTCTGTGTAACTTACTAGTTAGTTCGTTGAAGGCATTTTCTGGATTAATGGATGACAGTACAGATTCCCACCCTTCCTTCTTCATTCGTTTTGTGAGTTTATTATAATTTATTGTTTTGTTTAATCGATTTGAATCATTCTGATTAGTCGTTTTCAGTTTGTTAACGAATTTAAGAGATAAAAATGTCATATAATGGTCTGTTATACCACATTTGACGATAAAAGGAGTAATTTTCGTATATTCAGTTGAGTTTTTGGACAGTTTTACATAAGCGTGGTCAATTATGCTAGAGGAATCACCTACTTCTCTTGTTGGTTTGTTGATGTATGAAAAAAATCCCAGTTCGGCCATATTACATATGTAGTTAATAACTTGAGTGTCTGATGTGTTTAGAATATTGATATTTATGTCACCCATGAAAATTCTTATGTCAGCCTCTTTTTGTGAAGTGAGATGGGATTTAATTTCATGTAAGTACATTTTCAAGTTTGTTGAAGGTGGGCGATATGAAGTAGTAAACAAAATTGATTTGTTATCTATACAAAAAGAAATTTGTCGCTCATATGTTTTACGGAACTACAGTAGGTAATATCCTTCTTAATGTACACTACCAGTCCGTCATTTTGGTTATATCGCGATTCATCGTATATCAGATCAAAATAGGGAATTGAGTATTTCTGGATGTCATCAATCGACCAGGTTTCAGATAGTATTATTATATCAACGTTTCTCAAGTTCACCGATTCAATATAGAAGAAAAACTCATCCACATTTTTGTTTAAGCTCCTAATATTCAGATGGAAGATATTGAAGATATACTCACCAGTGAATCGTTCTACATTCTCATCCAAACTGCTACATACGATTGTATCCACCTCTTCATATTCTTCTATATTGTTTAAGAAATCCAATATTTTTGTCTTGTTTTTGTATAGAGTTTTAAAGTAAAGAGAAAAAGGAAAGGAAAGTTTGTAAGAAAACACACAATAATCAGGTAACTTCAAGAAATAATTGAAGTAAGTATATCAGATCTAAATATATAGAAGAAAACAATTGCTCTTAGTCGGGGCGTGGCGCAGTGGTTAGAGCGTCCGCCTTTGGGTCGAAAGGTCCAGAGTTCGAGCCCCAGTTGCGGCTGGGATTTTTTAATTCAATTTGACCGATTGAATTATTCAAATCTCGTGGCTGGATTGGGGTGAGTCCTGCACGATTCACTGTTGCGTTCCAATTAACAGTGCTGCTCCTGAGGTGGCACATGGAGTTAGTAACAAGGCCTATCCAGAACACGTGGCTAATGACCATAGCAGTCGATGCCAAGAAACCAAAGAAAAAAAAATATATTACCTATGTCGGGGCGTGGCGCAGTGGTTAGAGCGTCCGACTTTGGGTCGAAAGGTCCGGAGTTCGAGCCCCAGTTGGGGCTGGGATTTTTTAATTTAATTTGACCGATTAAATTACCTAAATCTCGTAGCTGGACTGGGGTGAGTCCTGCACGATTCACTGTTGCGTTCCAATTAACAGTGCTGCTCCTGAAGTGGCGCATGGAGTGACAAGGCCTATCCAGAACACGTGGCTAATGACCATAGCAGTCGATGCCAAGACACCAAAAGAAAAAAAAAATTACCTAAGGTGGCGTATGGAGTTAGTAACAAGGCCTATCCAGAACACATGGCTAATGACCATAGCAGTCGATGCCAAAACACCAATGAAAAAAAATAAATAATATTAATAATAATACAGAGATCACGAAATTTTTGGAAAATCTTATATGAAATATATTTTTTTTTCAGCTAAGCATTTAAATTGATTATATCGTGTATGGTTTGTTTCAATTCTCTTTTAAATACATATGGAGATGTAGTGTTCTTTATATCTCTTGGAAGTAGATTGTATAATTTTGGGCTTAAGTAAGCATTGCTCCTTTGACATATTGATTTTGTCATGAATGGTGATATAAATGTATTACCTTCAGAAGAAAATATTTGATGACACCACTTGGCAGAAGCCCATTAAACTAATAATAAAATGGATTAAGCAATCCAGACTTTTGCATTTAACCTATACAATAGGTATAATCGTCGGCAAGTCTCCAACAGAAAACAACTACTGCCCCCTACGACCATTGAATTATATCTGTTAGATTCTTGGCAAAGTATTCTACAAGAACTACTTTGCAATGTTCTCCCAATCTCAACGCCAAAACATGTCTCAACCCACACGAGGGAACACCTACGGACCGGTTTCATGGTTCCTTGCCAATCATTGAGAACATTGCAAAGTAGTTCTTGTAGAATACTTTGCCAAGAATCTAACAGATATAATTCAATGGTCGTAGGGGGCAGTTGTATTCTGTTGGAGACTTGCCGACGATTATACCTATTGTATAGGTTAAATGCAGAAGTCTGGATTGCTTAATCCATTTTGTTATTAGTTTAATGGGCTTCTGCCAAGTAGTGTCATCAAATATTTTCTTCTGAATTTATTTGGCTTCAGACGAAGTCGACACCATAGTCGGAGTGCTCTTCGAATCTTGGGGTCAAGATATTTTTCGATTGCGTTGGGTGAGCTACCCTGCGCTGATGATTGGCAAGGAACCATGAAACCGGTCCGTAGGTGTTCCCTCGTGTGGGTTGAAACATGTTTTGGCGTTGAGATTGGGAGAACATTGCAAAGTAGTTCTTGTAGAATACTTTGCCAAGAATCTAACAGATATAATTTAATGGTCGTAGGGGGCAGTAGTTGTTTTCTGTTGGAGACTTGCCGACGATAATACCTATTGTATAGGTTAAATGCAGAAGTCTGGATTGCTTAATCCATTTTATTATTAGTTTAATGGGCTTCTGCCAAGTAGTGTCATCAAATATTTTCTTCTGAATTTATTTGGCTTCAGACGAAGTCGACACCATAGTCGGAGTGCTCTTCGAATCTTGGGGTCGAGATATTTTTCGATTGCGTTGGGTGAGCTACCCTGCGCTGATGATTGGCAAGGAACCATGAAACCGGTCCGTAGGTGTTCCCTCGTGTGGGTTGAGACATGTTTTGGCGTTGAGATTGGGAGAACATTGCAAAGTAGTTCTTGTAGAATACTTTGCCAAGAATCTAAAAGATATAATTCAATGGTCGTAGGGGGCAGTAGTTGTTTTCTGTTGGAGACTTGCCGACGATTATACCTATTGTATAGGTTGAATCGAGGGGGAAGTAACTCTTTCATTAGGTGTACATCATAACATTTTCATTACTTCATTAATCATTTCATATTCAACTTAAAATCGAAATCTATGTTTCTGGAGATCCGTGATATGATTTTTTTCGGTTCCAAGTTGGCAAATTTATGCCGTCTGACAATCGGTAAGTGATCGCCTCGGTGATCGCTGAGCAGACGCGGATTTTAATCAGTGATTTTCCGATGAACAGTATAACATCATTAATGGTAATTACTTTTCATTAGAGTTAATTACTGCATTATTTTCATTAGGTGTACAAAAAATGGCTAGTTACTTCCCCCTCGGGTTAAATGCAGAAGTCTGGATTGCTTAATCCATTTTATTATTAGTTTAATGGGCTTCTGCCAAGTAGTGTCATCAAATATTTTCTTCTGAATTTATTTGGCTTCAGACGAAGTCGACAGACACCATAGTCGGACTGCTCTTCGAATCTTGGGGTCAAGATATTTTTCGATTGCGTTGGGTGAGCTACCCTGCGCTGATGATTGGCAAGGAACCATGAAACCGGTCCGTAGGTGTTCCCTCGTGTGGGTTGAAACATGTTTTGGCGTTGAGATTGGGAGAACATTGCAAAGTAGTTCTTGTAGAATACTTTGCCAAGAATCTAACAGATATAATTTAATGGTCGTAGGGGGCAGTAGTTGTTTTCTGTTGGAGACTTGCCGACGATAATACCTATTGTATAGGTTAAATGCAGAAGTCTGGATTGCTTAATCCATTTTATTATTAGTTTAATGGGCTTCTGCCAAGTAGTGTCATCAAATATTTTCTTCTGAATTTATTTGGCTTCAGACGAAGTCGACACCATAGTCGGAGTGCTCTTCGAATCTTGGGGTCGAGATATTTTTCGATTGCGTTGGGTGAGCTACCCTGCGCTGATGATTGGCAAGGAACCATGAAACCGGTCCGTAGGTGTTCCCTCGTGTGGGTTGAGACATGTTTTGGCGTTGAGATTGGGAGAACATTGCAAAGTAGTTCTTGTAGAATACTTTGCCAAGAATCTAAAAGATATAATTCAATGGTCGTAGGGGGCAGTAGTTGTTTTCTGTTGGAGACTTGCCGACGATTATACCTATTGTATAGGTTGAATCGAGGGGGAAGTAACTCTTTCATTAGGTGTACATCATAACATTTTCATTACTTCATTAATCATTTCATATTCAACTTAAAATCGAAATCTATGTTTCTGGAGATCCGTGATATGATTTTTTTCGGTTCCAAGTTGGCAAATTTATGCCGTCTGACAATCGGTAAGTGATCGCCTCGGTGATCGCTGAGCAGACGCGGATTTTAATCAGTGATTTTCCGATGAACAGTATAACATCATTAATGGTAATTACTTTTCATTAGAGTTAATTACTGCATTATTTTCATTAGGTGTACAAAAAATGGCTAGTTACTTCCCCCTCGGGTTAAATGCAGAAGTCTGGATTGCTTAATCCATTTTATTATTAGTTTAATGGGCTTCTGCCAAGTAGTGTCATCAAATATTTTCTTCTGAATTTATTTGGCTTCAGACGAAGTCGACAGACACCATAGTCGGACTGCTCTTCGAATCTTGGGGTCAAGATATTTTTCGATTGCGTTGGGTGAGCTACCCTGCGCTGATGATTGGCAAGGAACCATGAAACCGGTCCGTAGGTGTTCCCTCGTGTGGGTTGAGATATGTTTTGGCGTTGAGATTGGGAGAACATTTGCAAAGTAGTTCTTGTAGAATACTTTGCCAAGAATCTAACAGATATAATTCAATGGTCGTAGGGGGCAGTAGTTGTTTTCTGTTGGAGACTTGCCGACGATTATATACCTATTGTATAGGTTAAATGCAGAAGTCTGGATTGCTTAATCCATTTTATTATTAGTATAAATGTATTATTTTTATGACGTGTATTATAAGCATGCTCTGGTTTTTTTTGCGTTTGTGACCGCTTTTCTTTGCCTAATATTTGGGAAGAAAAAATAGGGCTGTCGCGGATCGAGAAGTTTACTTTCCTGATACAAATTGTCTGACGGATATCGATAGGGTTTCTTGAATATTACTTTGATTATTTTCTTTTGAGTTACTTCTAGCTTTCTCAGAAAGGTTTTCGTTATACTACCTCATCCTAAAATTCCGTATGTGATGTGAGATTCGACCAATGCATAATATATTTTTCTGAGTTGATATAATTCTAGTATATCTCTCAGAATTCGAAATTTGTATATGAGGTATTGATTTTTTTTTACTATATATTCAATATGTTTATTCCAACTCAATTGATGGTCGATAATAACAGATATATATACTTATACTCGAGACAGGCATTAATCGATATATCATTATCAATACTTAACTGATTGAAGTTTGGTTGATTGGATTTATTTCTGTAAAAATTTGAAACCTTTTTTTTTAATTATAGTACTCAGGAATACCTACCTTTATGTTGATGAAACATTCGTATATCCATTTTCCATGGCTAACTATATGACCAATTGAAAAGTGAAAAAGTAGGGAAAACATATTAGGGATTGTTCTATCACAAAATTAAGATCAAATTATGTTTCAGAGTACCCTCAAACCAGCGGCATGCTGGAGGGCATAATAGCTCACAACATTCTAGGAATGCCCTCAGACATCATGCCTAAAACTATCAACCTTCACACGTCCTACACTTTCCCGAAAGAGAAGACTGGGTCCGGAATGAAACCAACCTATGTAGGGCAAATGAACGTTGGTTCACCGATGGTTCCAAAACTCAGGAAGGTGTCGGAGCCGGAATATATGGGATGAACCCAGTAGTGAAACGCTCGTTCAGTATGGGCAAACTAGCTACGATATTTCAGGCAGAGGTATATGCCATTGAAATGTGTGCCAGGGAGCTGGAAAATAGACACCACACACGAAAAACAATAAAAATATTTTCAGATAGTCAAACAGCACTTAAAGCGCTTGAATCCAACTGCTTTAAATCTAGGGCAGTATGGAACTGCAGAGACATCTTAAACCGACTGGCGCAACGCAACAACGTTACCCTATTCTGGATACCAGGTCACACAGACCTAGAAGGAAACGAAATAGCAAAAAAGGTAGTCGAAATAACGTTCACTGGACCAGAACCGATAATCGGTTTAGCATATAGCACTGCCAAGAATGTCATAACAGCTTGGGCAGACAATAAAATACTCGAGTACTGGCGTAGTCTACCGGGCCTAGCCCATTCCAAAGCATTTATTGCTTGTACAAGGAAAAAACAGGACTCTGACAAACTGCTAGAACGCAGCAGAGCGCATCTCAGAGTTATAGTAGGTTTGCTTACTGGCCACTGCAAACTCAAACATCACATGCATAAAATCGGACTTGCACAAGATGCAGAGTGCCGGCTATGCATGGAGGATGATGAAACGGCTAAACACATTCTGTGTACATGCCCTGCAGCGGCCAGAACCAGATTCTCAATATTTGGCGATACGACAGTAAGGCCAGAAAACCTGGTAAATTGTTCTCCCAATGCATTCATCAATTTCGTCAAGAGATTGGATATGCTGGGAGAAATATAACCATAGGCCACAATAGACCATTGGCCGCAGTGGAGAGCCTGATACGGGCCCACTCACGTTCAAACCTAACCCTCAAACCCCCAGATCTCAATGCTTGGATCAATTGATTATACAGGGTGTCATTTGTTGCTGGCAATATTTGCTTAATTTTCAAATTTTCTTCAATTTTTACAAAAATTAATACTGTAAAAAATAACCAAACACTACATTTACATGGCAAACTGTGAACACTTGAATATTGAAAAATTGGGGAAAATATATTAAGGATCTTTTATTGAAAAATAAACCCCAAATCCTGGTTTTGGAATGTCCCAGAACGCAGAACGCAATGCGGAATTATTGAAATATACAGGGTGTCATATGTAAATGGCAAAATCACCAACAATGCTCGGTATAATTTCGAAAATGTTTTCTGTTGTGACAAAGAGCTCAGAAATATTCTATTGATACTGCAGAATGTAAACAAGCATCACTTTTCCATGGCTAACTGTGATCAGCTAAAAAGTGAAAAATTGGGGAAAATATATCAATGAACTAACATCAGAAATGGGTTCAGAATACTTCAAAACTTCTAGATCTTATTCCCCGAGTCATCTGCAAATAACAATATTATAAATTGATGTGAATTTGCAGCTGTGGAAAAGGAATAAAGTGATGAGTGCAATAATTTTCAAAATAAGACAATTTATGAGTTGAACTTTTGCCATTTACAGATGACACCTTTTATATTTCTCAGGATCTGGGATCTAGGGGTTTCAGAGAGTTCTGATCCAGAATCTGATGTAAGTTCAGTGATAAAAGAATCCATAATATGTTTTTCCCAATTTTTCAATTTTCAGTTGGTCATAGTTAGCAATGAAAAAGTGATTCTTTGTTACTTTCTACATTTTTGGGCACTTAGGGACAAAAAAAGATATTTTAAAATCAACCGAGCATTATGGATGAATGAGACTTGGTGATATTGCCAGTTACATATGACACCCTGTATATTTCAATGATTCAGCGTTGAGTTCTGGGATTCTGGGACATTCCAAAACCAGGATTTGGGGTTAATTTTTCAATAAAAGATCCCTAATATATTTTTTCCCAATTTTTCACTATTCAAGTGGTCACAGTGTGCCATGGAAAAGTAATATTTGGTTATTTTTTGCAGTATTAATTGAATATTTTATTGAATTTTGAACTGATGAAAAAGAGATAATGACACCCTGTATAATCAATTGATTCAAGCAATGGGATCTAGGGGTTTGAGAGTATTCCGAAACAGAATTATTTCCCCACTTTTTCCCCACTTTTTCAGTTTTCAATTGGTCATAGTTAGCCGTGGAAAATTGATATACGAATGCTTCATCAACGAGAAGGTAGGTATTCCTGAGTACTATGATACGAAATTTTTTTTTTCTTCAAATTATTTGATTCTCAATTGAATATGAGGGTGTGGCTGCTCAAAGTGGGACACACTGTATATGATTGTGTATCTGCAGCACTATCGAGAATTTTCGATAGTAATGTCAGTGCGAGAGATAATTTCTCGAACCAACAAAGTCCAGAAAGTTTCATTGTGAATTCTTCAATAGTTATTAAAAATTGTTAATATCGTAGGAGATGAGAGTTTCATATAGTGAGTGAAATTATCGAGGGTAAACCAGTGACATTACGGCTAGCCTCCGTACATTTCGAGCTGCAGTCACATTCTAAGCACATTTCTTATTGCCGATTATTTCGCGGAAAATAGTTGCGTCAATCCAGAAGTCGGCAAAGCTGAGTTTCTGCTCGATAATACACAGTTCCTTCTTCTTGAGCCAGTAATCAAAGATTAGATATAAACTACTCTTTGCAGTAATACCACTTTGTCATAGCAACCACGTATCGACACAACAACGGAGAATGTAATATCTTCTTGCTACTAATAGACTACAAGCTCATATAATGATTTTGGAGGGTCATTTTATACAGCATGAAACATATTCTGAACGATGCTGCTATTTGAAAAAATAACTTCAGGCACTATGCCGTCAATTCTTGGTGGGACAAATAACTGAAATATTAATAATAGTAATTTTTCATCGGAAGATGTGCTCCTCCGACAAAATATTCTTGTACGGCATTCCTAACGTTGGTGGATTATGAAATAATAATCTCCTAGAACCTTCTGCCGTACAAAAATAATGGAACCGAAAGCCAGGAAAAATTTTCAATTTCCGAAAAAAAAAAAAAAATCCTGGATTTTGGTTTCATTATTTTTGTACGGCAGTAGGTTCTATGAGATTATTATTTCATAATCCACCAACGTGAGGAATGCCCTACAAGAATATTTTGTCGGTAGAGCACATCAGATGAAAAATTACTATTATTATTATTGTCCCACCAACAATTGACGGCATAGTGCCTAAAGTTATTTTTTTATATAGCAGCATCGTTCTGAATATGTTTCATGCCGTATAAAATGACCCCCCAAAATCGTTATATGGGCTTGTAGTCTATAATATGAATGTCAGTCTGACAGACTTCACGTCTATCAGACATTTTACCTATAACTATTGAAGAATTCACGACAATGGAACTTTTTTCTCTACGACTATTGTATTCTACGTTCATTACATATTGATTTTTAATTGAAGGATAAAGATGATTCCAAGACACCGTGGATCCTAACTCATTATTCAACGGCACTCGGCCAATCACAGGTTCAGAATTTTCAGAATCCACGGGAACTGAGAGGTTTGACAAACAAATTTCTCAAGAAGGCTTTGCTTGATTGAACTTTTGTCACAGCTTGGCATCCGCGAATGTCAGATTTTCTTAGTTTTAACTTCGAATAGAAAATGAATAGAGCGGGGAGTAGAGCGGGTTGGGAAAGCAGTGATAGTGAGGAAGATGAAATCTATCTTGCAACAAAGGTATGTCAAACAATTTTCACTTGAACGTTCCACACTCTCTCAGTTCTTGGTCAGAGTTCCTCTAGCAGGTATTTCATTCACAAATTTTCGAGTGCCTGTTATAGTTCAGTTGGTAGAAGCGTGTACATAAAGTAAATGTATAACGAAGGTAGTTATATAGGCGTGAGTTCGAATCCCACTCTTGTTTTTTTTTTTTAATTATTTTCAATTAAGGCATTTATTCATTCATGAAAGAACACCGATTATTCATGTATAATTGTTATTCTACCTTATATTACTTTATAATATATACTTATTTTCATAAATAATATTTAGATTTCATTAAAACTCTGACTATCGTATAGTCGTAGAGAAAGAATAGTCTTCTACTCGCGTATAATAGCTATTATTTTCTCGGATAATTCCGAAACTCGCCTTCGGCTCGTTTCGGAATTTTTATCCTCGAGAATAATAGCTATCATTATACGCTCGTTGAAGAATATACTATTACTTTGTTGGTTCGTGAAATTATCTCAATAAATACTACTCGTGCTCACAATACTATCGATAATTCTGTCAGAAATCTTAAACTCGAGTGGTAACACCACTCGTCCTAAAGGACTCGTGGTGTTACCAAGCAATTTGATGTCGTTGATTTTTGACAGAATTACTATCGATAGTATTGCGAGTACTCGAGGTATTACCCCTGATTATACAATTAATGAAGAAACAATATACTTTTTATTGATTAATTATTGAAATTAAAATTCTGAAAATTGTTTCCAAACATATTTATGAGATTTTTCTGTATTTTGAGGTATTGAATGTTCGTTTCTTGATCTATTTCTACCCCAGAGCTGTAACCAAAGCGTTACATATCAAGAAAGAATTCAAAAACTGACGAAACTTGATTATTTGTTCTTTTTTTGACGTTTATCAGTAAACGCCAACAATACGTTGCTGATGGAAAAGAAAACTAATTCACAAACAATGAGCTTATGACTTTAGGCATAAGATATCCTATACAATAGGAAAAGTTGGGTCGAAAATCCATCAGAAAACAACTACTTTCCTGGCTAATGCCACGACGAACATTGAATTACATCTGATGAAATTTCCGTGCAGAGTTCCTACAAGGTTATCTATTGCTTGGTTATGTTCATCAAAACATTCGGACCACCTATATATCGATTTCGGAGTGTTGTTCCTCATCAGTATAGGGTAGGTCTAGCAGTCAATAACTAATGACTGCAACGAATGAATCGACAGCCAAACCCATTTACAGACCGAAACTGAGACCGCGCCCGCACAGTGGATTAATTCCAAACTGCGAGCGCCATCTCAGTGCCGGAAGCCCAACCAAAGCAATACAAAGCAATACCCATGCCACGATCGTCAAGACCGTATATGAAACGGAAAAGAAAACTGTAATTCACAAACAATGAGCTTATGACTTTAGGCATAGGATGTCCGGAGGACTGCTCATTGCTGATATCCTATACAATAGCATTGTTTATATAGAATATAGTTAGTCAACCTTATGGGATTATAATTGGATCAAAATGGATGCGACATGTAGATGGCGATAGTGAGCTCGCATCCAAGTCATGTCGTAACTTCAGTGATCTGGCCTCCAAGTCATGTCGTAACTTGATTGAAACAATGGGACAGCATTAAAATCAGGGTTTTTTGAAGGAACCTGCATTAAAATGACGTCAAATATTCATGTTTGTAACTAATCACGCTAGATGACACTCGCGTTTGCGTCCAACACCAATTACACAGGCATTGACTAACTATCTTACTTCTATATAAACAATGCTGATATCCTATACAATAGGAAAAGTTGGGTCAAAAATCCATCAGAAAATAACTACTTTCCTGGCTGATGCCACGACGAACATTGAATTACATCTGATGAAATTTCCGTGCAGAGTTCCTACAAGGTTATCTCTGCAATTCCTTGGTTGCATGGGAATGCTTTGGTTGGGCTTCCGGCTCTGAGATGGCGCTCGCAGTTTGGAATTAATCCACTGTGCGGGCGCGGTCTCAGTTTCGGTCTGTAAATGGGTTTGGCTGTCGATTCATTCGTTGCAGTCATTAGTTATTGACTGCTAGACGCTAGACCTACCCTATACTGATGAGAGGAGCAACAGAAGTCGATATATAGGTGGTCCGAATGTTTCGATGAACATTCCCATGCAACCAAGCAATTGCAGAGATAACCTTGTAGGAACTCTGCACGGAAATTTCATCAGATGTAATTCAATGTTCGTCGTGGCATTAGCCAGGAAAGTAGTTGTTTTCTGATGGATTTTCGACCCAACTTTTCCTATTGTATAGGATATCACAAGATGCATATAACTCCTGGTGGAATTACTTATAGCTGTGAAATTGTCATCCAAAACTGTTGATGTACGGCCTGCTTGATTCATGACATTTTTATTGCGTCAAAAGAGTTTACTCAATTTTAACATAGATGGCAGGCAAATCATTACCGATCATAATGACTTGACATGTCGTTTTGACAAACGCATGCTGCGTCATCGACATAACCTCAAATTGAACCATGTCATGATTGTCATGTCGAAGTCGAGATTCACAAAAAAATGCTATACACTACCCTAACTTTTACGAATGACAGAAAAACACAAGAACAAATAAATAACAATAACCCAACAACTAAAAACGTCGCAAAACTACCGAACTGAGCGAAAAGTATTAAAAGAACAGAAAAATCACACGATAAATACCAATTAGGCTATCCAGAACACGTGACCACGGCTCTTTAAAAATGGCCGGCTGTAGGCACACATGAATGGTGTTTGTGTTTGGTACTAGCTTCTACTGCTAATAGTTTTGTTTAGTTGTGATTTGAAATGGTATTATGGCTGTTTTAACTAAAAGTGATTTATTTATTATCATTAGAACGAGTAAACAAAGACACTGCATCGATCTATAGAGACAAAAGGAGAGTGATAAAGTGCATGGATCCTTTTACTTTCACTCCTTGTGAAATGGACATATCTCTAGATCTTTTCACAACAGTAACGGCATTCGACATTATTACATATCTGCTGTTGACTCATAAACAAGAAAGCCAATGAAGGCCTACAAAAGTTTAACAGGCTATAAATATCTTGAAGCTGGATTTGCCCATGATTGTGAAGCAAGAAAAATGGATGAACATACTGTTGTTGTTGCCAAGGTAGGTACTGATTTTTCGTAATTTATGAACTGTTTATTAATGTTTCCAATTAATTTTCAGATGAGGCATTCACAGCGAATGGATATTCCTTTGTTGAAAGTATAGATTATTTAATAAATTGATGGTTCTCCTGATGCGACGATGTCTTGTGGCTGCTATGGAAGTGAAGTGTCCATATTCATTAAGGAATATTGATATGGGGCAGTATTCAAATTTAAAAACCTCAACTATAATAAGCGGTGGAATTGCAATTACCCTAAAATGTGACCATGCTTATTATTACCAAACTCATTTACAAATGAAACTAACTGAATGAAAATACTGCGATTTTGTGATTTGGTCACCCAAAGGATATATGTTCATGAGTAAATTTTCCCAGATGAATAATTCTGGATAGTTGATTTCCCAAAAGCGTACAATTTTCGTAAAGTGCTACCTAAGTTTCATAAAAGGAAGACATTTTTTAGAGTAACGATGGTGTCTTTGTGAAAAGGTGAGGATGGCCGAGTTGTGCTGCAGTGTGAAAATGATATCTGTGAAATTCTATTGGACCCTATAGGACTGTCCGATGTACCAAAAAACCCCTGGATTGGTTCTCAGTGCATGAAGTTATGACTGTTTCCTCAACACTATTATTTGTAATATATGATTGCCTACACATTTATCTATTTTTATTTTCAAATCTTCATTGGATTGGTCGTTTTTTTACACACCGAGTGTCAGATATCGCAAAGTAATTTATTTTCACTTGTTACATATTTTTACCTACTAATTTGTTATTTTGTAACATGGAACTATGTATATTAGGGTATCCTACTTAATAAACATCTATCTATCTAGTCTTTGATTTAATATACCACATTATCAAAATGTAGCTAGCTAGGAATTTTTAAAAACTTCACTAAGTCGCGATCTCCACGGCTTCCACAATTTACAACATAACACTTTGTAGGCCTGTTTTTTATTCGGCAAAGTTTCATACAAAAATTTCACTCCAATAGATGAACATTAACAATAATCAGTCTCGTTCAAACAATAACAAATACAATGTGTGCCTTCAGGCGGCCATCTTGATTTTAGTTTGACAGCATCTTGGATAGCCTAATATGTTATACATCTTACTAATATGCAATGTAATTGACATATAAGTATATAACCTCAAAATAATGTTAACGTTCAAAAACTCAAAAAATTTATCTAGTAGGCACTTTGGATTGTTGGAAACTCCACTATATTCGACTTGAGCGTCATCCATTGACGAATGGAACAAACTCTATTGACGCAATTACAGGATCAAGAACTTTAGTTGAAACAAAAGCGAATCAGTAAACGCACCAGGAGTTATATGCATCTTGGGATATCAGCAATGAGCAGTCCTCCGGACATCTTATGCCTAAAAACATTATTTAACAGGAGAGTCTAATCCCCATAAGACAATGGGAACACTGATATAAAGAGATGAAACAACATTTGTGACGAAATGTGACGTAGTTGGACGTGTCATGGCCGCCGTTCTCTATAGACAGTGACGGACTAGCTCTTGGTATATGAGAGTTGCTGCTGACAGTTTTGTTGCTTAGTTCGAGTTCGACTCTGTACTCATATCCAAGTACGTCACTATGACGCGTTGATGCTACAAGATTCTGATTGGCTAGATCTTATTAAACCCTCCATGTTAGTTTAGTCTCTTTGGCTGATGGCAACATTCACTTTGTTGACTGTAGTGAAACACCAAATCGACAATTTCCTTCATATTATATAAACCAACAAAATGCCATTATTTTTTGATTTCAAACAAGTGAGAAAAGGAATTTTCGAAAACACTGTCTCCAGCCCGTGGTATTTTCTAATCGGTGTTTCGCTTCTTCCTTATTTACACGTTTCCATAGTTACAACAATTTCTGTGAATAGAGAAACGTCAGTTTGACGGTTCAACTCTTCAACTGACATTAATGACACATGATGAACCGTTCCTGCAATACGCATTTAGTCCATAATAATTTAATGTATTCGTGTAATTGTCTGATCGAAAATCCCTTTAAAATGCAGAATTTTCAAAATACTTTCACCTTGCCAGTCGCTCAAACTGTGTTGCTGACAGAACACCACTCGAGCAAGCTCTCGCGGTGTTTCTAAGCAACACAGTTTTCGTGGCAGCAAGGTGAAAGTATTTTTTGAAAATTCGGCATTTTGTCGGGATATTACTACTGATAATTTCACTCGCCGTATGAAACCCTCCTTTCCTGCAATATTAGGACCAATAAGGGACGTATGCCTCGATAATACGCTGCTCCTAGCTTTCGAGCCGGTAATACCACTTTGTCATAGCAACCACGTATCCAAACAACAACGGAGAACGGAATATCATCTTGCTACTAATATGAATGTCAGTCTGACAGACGTCATGTCTATCAGGCATTATATATAACTACTGAAGAACTCACGACAATGGAACTTTTTTTACTTGTTGGTTCGTGGTTCGTGAAATTATCTCAATAAATACTACTCGTGCTCACAATACTATCGATAATTCTGTCAGAAATCTTAAACTCGATCAAATTGCTTTGAGGTAACACCAGTCGTCCTAAAGGACTCGTGGTGTTACCAAGCAACTTGATCTCGTTGATTTCTGACAGAATTACTATCGATAGTATTGCGAGCACTCGTGGTGTTACCCCTTAGAATACCACGTCGTCAAGGGTATTTTCACTTATCAATACGTGGTAACTAGGTAAAATTCGCAGTCGATATAGGCTAATTTCATGTTTAGTTGTATTATAATCGGCGGTATTCCGTCAGATTAACTAGTTTTGTTGTTGTTAAGACTCATCAAAATCTCAGGCATATGACTGTCAAAGGAATTGACGTTCTGGATTTGCTTTCCCAATAAATCCAGGGTAGAATTAGCAAACATGTTGGCAAAATTATTGGCGTTTTCCTGGGTGTTCGTAGCTTGATTTCTATTCACTTACAATCTAAAAGAGTGATTAAATACATGAAATTTACGCTTACGCCGGATCTGGTGCCAATTGAAAATTTCAAGTTTTATGACAAATCGTTCGTTTCCTTTAAGTATGAAAGATAAGCATTTTGTTTTATATTAGCTGAAGTACCTCAAATTGATATGTGCGTGCGACAATAGGTAAATATAGTGCCTATAATCTATGCACCTAGCATTAATAAAAAAATCGCAGGTAAAGCAGTGAGTGGTATATCAAAGTCCAAGGTACGACGTGTTGATAAAGTCCAAGTATAACTTGAGCAGCATGTAAATAATATGAATAATCTTTTTTCACATGATTGATAAGATAATGTGATACTCAATAGTTGTTTTTTGCTAGTAATGCCGACCTTTCAACTGTTGTTTTTTCATTGATGTTTTTTATCATTGCGAGATATTCAGAAATTTCCGGGAAAACTGATTTGTATTGGATTATTCATATTTAGATCTGTTGTTGTTGTTTTTTTTTTTCATTAGATCGTCAACGTTCAAAAAGTGTGCAGGAGAGTTTCAAATAAATAAAACGAATAATTTCTACCAAGTCGAATTATGCTTCTCTCAGCACGTTCCCACAAAGTGTTAAGCTAGGCCAATATCTGACAGAAAACAACTACTTTCTTTAACGGACATTGAATTACATCTGATATCCGTTTGTACAATGTTCCTAAAGAACACTATTACAAGTGATAATTGTAAAAGAATATAATAATAATTATCCATCTATTTTTATATCTTGACGTCTATATCCATCAAAGATGGTAGCTATGGCAGTACGAATAAATTCTATTATATTCTATTCTTTGACATTCCATTTATCAGTACTACTGAATTTTCATATGTACCTAAATTTAACTTTATGACTTGGGTCTAACAGCAATTTTATTCTTTTATTGTATTTGACGATTTCCATGATTGTAAAAGTCCCAGGAAATAAAGTACTGTGTTGTAAATTGAAATGTATATTCTAGAACAACTTTACTTCCATTGACAATCTGATTTGTTGACTTATCGAGGTTAATACCACGAGTGCTCGCAATACTATCAAATGTAATTCCACGAGTCCTTCAAATTTTATCGACAATTTTTTGTTTTCCACGAAATATCGTATATTTGGCAAACATATAAAAACAAACCGATAGATAAAATCATGAGTACGTTAGGACGATTAATTTTATCTAAATTCTATTTGTTTGAATGTTTTTCCCACAAACAAAGATGTGTTAGTGACGAAAATGAAAAATTATCTGTTGAATTTTGAAGAACGCGTTGTATTTATTTGGAAAGATAGTGTTTTTCACTAATTTGGATGGTGGCATGTAAGTAAATATATTTTCGACCGAAATTGAAATCTGTCTAATATCTATAATTATTAATAATTATTGAAACGCATTTATTTTGATGCTTGCACTAATTTTTATAACAATTTCTAAGACAAAAATAGACTATTGGAATGGAAAAAAATAATAAAATTTTTTGATGGTTTGGTAGTTAAAATTTTCAATTATGTTGTCTCAGGAACAAGCAATGAAGTGAATTTTATGTTTTTCTCAAAAACAAAGCAAGATACATAAAAAATGCGGGATATAAAAGGTTGTAAAAGGTTCCTTCCAGGACGCTACTGGAAATGCTCATTTTGATATGTTTAGGGCTAAATTAGTCCTTTATTACCCTAAATAACACTGCCAAATTTCAACAGAATCGGTTGAAGGATTATTAAGATATTTACGAAAAAAAACGATTTCTTTTAAAAATGTTGACCTTGAAAACGAAGTATTACCGGACCTATTTTTATATAAACTTTTCATCTTAGAATCACTCAAAGAATCTTCACTTCAAATTTGGCCACGTACTTACATAACATCCTGTACCTAGTGGGAAAAGTAATTTTTCTACTACCGCTTACCAAAGTAACCTTTCAGATCTCAACGCAAAGTTGACGTTTTCAGAAAAATGTCATTTTGTTGAAAAAACGCTCGATCTCCCTAACTTTTGTTGAAAACGAACCTATTCTTGCATGATGGAAATAGTCCAAGATCCCAGGGCCGTCAGACGTTACTTATTTTTAAACGAACGAAATGTGTACGATTGAGTAGTGTTAGTATGTACTATGTTCGCATGCCAACCTGCTAGCTTGGCCAGATGACCATTCTTCAGATATTAGGGAATCAAGGTACGTAAAAATATTACTTACTCTAGTTGAATAGCTATTATACAGGTATATATCTATAAAGCCTGATGAGTTCGTGGACAAACGCGTCAAACTAGTCAGCCATCTCGGTTGGAAACTCTGGGAGGATTTTTGTTTAAAAAGGAGTTTTACTTGAAAACAGAATTTTAGTATTTAAAAGATTTTGTTAAGATTTACTCATAAGTAAGATCCCAGGGCCATCAGACCTAACTTATTTTTAAAAGATGAAAATTTACGTTCTGAGTAGTGTCTCATGTACTTTTCGTGCTTGTGGAGTTCGCTCCGTGACACCTGGGCAGGTACCAGGTAAGAAAGGTAACTAAAACTAAGAGTTACCTAAGTTAAATTTGTATGGCTGATTTTTATATATATTTTGTAGAATATCACTCGTGAGTAATTTCAAAAGTGTCAGAAGCTTTCCATGGACCAGAACTTTTGTCAGACGCTTTAAAGCTCCAAAAAAATAAATGAACCTAACTTATTTTTAAATGTCTGATTATCAAATATGTTATTAAGACAACTACTACAAAGTTATATTCAATCAGTCAGACAAATTGTAATGACCAAAGATCCCTTGAACACAAAACTTTTTCAACTATGAATGAGAGAGCGAGAGCACCATGCATGCGTTTCAGAGCGAGTGCCAGTTTACTGTGTATGTGTACGCGTCCTCCCTAGATCACACAAGTTTCTCGGAGACAATTTTTTTCCACAACAACAATTGATTTCATGTGGAGCTTTAAAGCGTCTGACAAAAGTTCTGGTCCATGGAAAGCGTCTGACACTTTTGAAATTGAAGAGTGATATTCTACAAAATATATATAAAAATCAGCCATACAAATTTAAGTTAGGTAACTCTTATTTTTAGTTACCTTTCTCACCTGGTACCTGCCCAGGTGTCACGGAGCGAACTCCACAAGCACGAAAAGTACATGAGACACTACTCAGAACGTAAATCTTCAACTTTTAAAAATAAGTCATGTCTGATGGCCCTGGGATCTTACTTATGAGGAAATCTTAACAAAATCTTTTATTTACCAAAATCCTGTTTTCGAGTCAAATTTCTTTTTTAACAAAAATCCTCCCAGAGTCGAGACGTTTTCAACCGAGATGGCTGACTAGTTTGACGCGTTTGGCTGGGTTTGAAGAAAAAAAAGTTGTCAGAGACGAGATTTGAACTCGGAGCTCCGGGGGGTTGCCTGTGACCCTATCTACGAACCCATCAGGCGTTATAGATATACAGTACGAAGCAAATGTATGGAATAAATTCATTATTTCTGAACATAAACATATTTTGGAAAATTCCTCGAACACGTCGATTTTCTTTTCCGATTGGCCAATTTCTAAACCCCACCCAAAATATATTGGTTTATCGGCATTCGAGTAAAAATGAGTTTGGTGAAATTGTTAAATGGGACACCCAGTGTATTTTTCCATATTTGGTTAGAGATCGTCATTACAAATCCAGTAATTAGGTCCAACGGCTGCGGAGATTTGGGCAAAAAACTTATCCATATGCTCAATGATAGCCCAGGCATATTAGCGCTCTAGCCCCTAAAAATTGCTCGAGAGCTGGATATCATTTTAATCCCTCTTAGGGGTCCTAAATAACGGGTATATGAGTTTGCGACGGTTTTTAGGTTGTGCTTCAGATTTGAGAGCCTAAAGAGCGCGAAATTTTCGCACTTTTTTCATTTTTTTGTGTATAACTTAAAAAGTACGCATTTTACAGAAAATATCAACCTATCATTTTTTAAAGACCATTAAATTTTGCTTCGAATGACGTCTACGTCATTGGAATCGGTTCAGCTTTCCAGCCGCAATTGCCCGTCAAAGATAGGAGATTTTTACCAACTCCTCTAAAAAGTTGACAACCCTTCAATTCTAACACCTGTAGGTTGAAAATGACTACTCCAATTGAAATAAATATATCATAGAGCTAAAGTTGTAGAAAATTTAATTCCCAATCAGAATCTTTTCAGAATTTGAAATTTGCTTGATGTAAAGCTGAGATATGAATTTTATACCAAAAAAGGTCGTATAGTGCCAAATTTCCGCAGGTACCCCAACGTAGGATACTTCGTCTGAACATTAATTAGTTCAAGTGAAAGTTAATGCATCAATTATATTTGATTCAATTTAGTCAAGATCTGATTACGGAGGTAACTACAAGTACCTGATCAACCATTAATCAGGTACCAGATGATCAACAGTACAGGGGAGAGAAAATGAGCACGATTATAACAAAGCATTTTAAATTAATTAAATGAGTCATTACATTTAAGAGGGGGTTAATTACATGGGTCATTACAATCAATAGGGGATGTTGACAGCCGTCATATCCTGCCTACGATTATCAGGATTTACTACAAATTGTGAAGATAATTTACAGTTTCCAAATCACATGTCGTAGCTGGTACGCCTTCTTTTAGACGGCCCGGCTTGTTCGGGAAAGTCGTCATCGGAATCAAGTTCTTGTTCTTTCTCCTCTTCTACGGCTGCTCCCTCTTCTGCCTCCAGATCATCTTCGTCTTCCTTCGGACTGTAATTCAGAGGACTCGAGGGTGATTTCATGCTGTTCCTCGTTCCTCGTCCTCGTCTTGTTGCTCACTTAAAGAATTGAGGCACGCATGCCCCTTGCAGTGTGCACAAATGGCTGAGCACTTGAGGCCGGCTTTTCTACAGGAGCATGTATTCTTGCACCCTTTTTTGCAGTTGAGCAATTCCTTGGGTGCTGGAGGCTGAGTGGTTTGGATGGGTATCAAACCATCTGGGGCGGATTTCCATCCCCATTGCTCTGCATTGATCCGTCGGTCCCTCCACATCTGCACCTGCAAGAACGCTCTGAAATAATGTTGGCGAGCGGCCAGTTCACTGGGGGGCAACGATGCCAAGTATAGCGGATGGTCAAAGGTCACGAAACAGTGCTTTTGATCAGCATTCTTCTCCACTGCTGCTTTCAGGGATGTGTACACAGTATCAGCATCAGAAGGGAGGGCTTTGATGAATGGCAGGCAGAGGACGCGTGAGGTTTGGTAGTCTTCGTTAGCAGTTATTCTCTACATAAAGCCATTCCAACCAGGTAGGTTTGTCACATTCTTCCACTTCCCAAACATCCACAGCATATCTGTCAACTTAGGAAGGACTTGTTTCCCAGCTTCGCCTGGTGTTGGTTGAATGGTTAAAGAGGCCAAACCAACGTCCCGTGGTTTATCAAAATGTTCCAGTGGGATGGTGCCGCACTCGCTTAACGTGGTCACTGGTGGGATGGATTTCACCTTCGGTATGGGGGTTCTGGGAACTAGCGAACTCTTGGGCGTGAAGCACTGAATACCCCCCCCATGGCATGGAACGTACCATGGCCATCAATAGTATCCATATTTATATCGGCATTATCAATTACGAATTGCGTGAATGAATTTTTTGTGATGATATCAAGGGGTTGTTGAAGAGTTGACACTTCTAATTTCCTGACTTCTCCATAGGCACTGCTGAACCCCATGGCTGATAGTACGTCGATAAGGTGCCTTGAACCATACTTCCTGTACAGCAGGGTTCCTATTGGAGAGGTGAAAGATCTTGGTCGGGTCACTGAAATCAGAGAATGTGCAATGTCTTTAACTTGCTTCCGAGCTCTTTCTATCCTTTCGGCATTCTTCTTCTTTCCTCGAGGATTTGTTATTGTCGTCAGTAACAACTTCAAGGATTCTGGAATGTCGTCGTCCACACTATTTAGGAAGTTGTCGGGGGAGGGGTACTTATCCAATTCATACACTTTGGATCTGATGTCCTCACGTATGATATCTGCTGCTGTTTCTACTATTCGCAAGCGTTCGTCAGACCCCTACTTCCTGGTCTCATACCAGTTGCTACTCAGAATAGAATGGCCAACATTTTTGTAGCAGATCGTAATTGGCTTATGTCGATTCGTTCCTGGCACAACAATCACTTCATCTCCGAACCTTTCTGATAGCTTCTGCACTAAGTAATCCTTTCTATGTTCAGGCCCACCGTATTGTTGAAGGATGTCGTTCAGTGAAAACTGACATAAGTCTTCATTATTCTCAAGATACTGGGTAATGAAGTCGACACATTTTGTCACTTCAGAACTCTCCCTTCGTCCACTGGTACCTTGAGTTGCATTAGGACCCACAGAAGGGCGAGAATGGAAGAAGGTATCACGGCAAGAATTGTGGTACCTTCCTTCTGCGGCTACTAAATCAGATTCATTCGCCATCCTATGCAATACAGCAATACCGCAATACCGCTTCATCTCCTCTGGCAGTTGCAGTATCTCTGATTTTTTTCATTGTCTCATCTAGGGTCATAATCATACGCACTGTTTCACGTCTGTGAACGGGGAGCTTTTTTTGTTTGGCCTTGAAGCTCTCAGAGGCATCCTTTCCACAGTACAAGCACAGTTCCTTGAAGTTGAATTTTGGTACTTCCTCACGGCATCTTTTCATACTACTTCTTTCACCTGCTTCTTTTTCAGCCTTCACAATGCTAGACTCCTTAGTGTAGACACCTTTGCGACACTTCTCGTGAACGACAACAACTTTCTGTGTTTGCAACCACGTGTAATGCCCATCCTTTCTCCTTCTACTGGCCTCAATGAACGTTTTAAGTGACTTTTCCTTTAATCTCCCTCTATCCTCGCCCTCTCGTACAACATTCCGGCATATAAAACAAGTTACACTCGCCATGTTGCGCCTGCTGTCCATCCAACTCTCTTTTTGCTTTTTCAGCAGTAGATCTATAATCCTGAAATTAAATATTGAGTAATTACCTAAAAGAAAAATTGGAAAAGAGAAAGTGTTGAAGTAAATTAGCTTACCAGTCTTATAAATACGAAATTCTTTCCTTTGTTAATATAAACTTCACTAGTCGCTCCGTAAGTAACAATGATATACACATTCACTCGCCTTCATTAGATCACGTTATTTAACTAACTGAAGATATTACATCAATGCATGTGCATTTATACAGATAAACTCAATTACCTATCTATACCTGACTGTAATTACAAACTATCTATCAGCCAGTAACCCAGGTATTTACCTATTACAATAACAATAATTAATTCCAAGAATGGTGCTAACAATATTACAGGTTCAGGAGTAGGCTATATGGGATAATTGTTTTGAGTTCAAGTTGAGTTAATTTACTTTTACTCGAAAAAAATGTAAGAAACTGAAAAGTTTTGAGTTCAGACGAAGTTTCCTGCCATGGTCTGCCTTGGCGGAAATTTGGCGCTACGACCTTTTTTGGTGTAGAATTCATATCTCAGCACTAGAGAAAGCGAATTTCAAATTTCAAAATGCGTCTGATTGAGAATGAAATATTCTATAAC
The DNA here is from genome assembly GCA_944452925.2 of Chrysolina oricalcia. Lineage (NCBI taxonomy): Eukaryota > Metazoa > Arthropoda > Insecta > Coleoptera > Chrysomelidae > Chrysolina > Chrysolina oricalcia. Next base: position 16,148,721 of record OX101823.2, on the reverse strand, counting down.
AATGGTTCTATGAGATTTTTCAATCGGAGCAGTAATTTTCGACCTACAGGCGGTGGAAGTTGAGGGTTGTCAACTTTTTAGCGGAGTTGGTAAAAAAAGCCAACTTTTGACGAGCAATTGCAGCTGAACGGCCAAACGGATTTCAATATTGTAAAAATAGTTCGACGCGGAATTTGATGATCTTTAAAAAAAGATAGAACAATATTTTCTGTAAAATGCGTGTTTGTTGAGTTATACGCATAAAACTGAAAAAAGTGCTAAAATTTCGCGGTTTTTAGGCTCTCAAATCTGAAGCACAACCTAAAAACCGTCGCAAGCTCATATACCCGTTATTTAGGACCCCCAAGAGGGATAAATACGATTTCCAGCTCTCGAGCAATTTTTAGGAGCTAGGGCCCTTTTTAGCGCTAACTTTCTTGGGCTATGAGTGCGACAGAGACTTTTGACCTTCCGAATCGTGTTGAGTCTCTCAGTCATACTCATTGGACTTACGAGGAAGTTTTTTGCCCATATCTCCGCATCCGTTCGACATAATACCATCAAACCTGGTATCACAGGATTTGTAATGAAGACCCCTAACCAAATATGGAAAAATACACTGGGTGTCCCATTTAAAAATATCACTAAAGTCATTTTTACTCGATTGCGGATAACCCTATATATTTAGGGTGGGATTCAAAAATTGGCCAATCGGAAAAGAAAATCGACGTATTCGAGGAATTTTCCAAAATATGTTTATATTCAGAAATAATGAATTTATTCCATACATTTGCATCGTACTGTATATCTGTATAATGGCTTTTCAACTAGAGTAAGTAACGTTCTTACGTACCTTGATTCCCTAATAGCTGAAGAATGGTCATCTGGCGAACCTAGCAGGTATGCATGCGAACATAGTACGTACTAACCCTACTCAATCGTACACATTTCGTTCGTTTAAAAATAAGTAACGTCTGACGGCCCTGGGATCTTGCTTTAAAAGTAAAGACAATAAATTTAAAGCTTTCTAAGGAACTGCGGTGGTGTCAAGGTTAGAGATTCTGCCTACCATACTGGCTTCAATCTCGGCGTGAGTTCGCTCTCGAAGATCGTTTTTTTTTTGGCAAGTTATTTCCCTTTTATTAGAGATGTAAATTATTGGATATTTGGATAGCTTATACATTTGGGATTACTGTTGAGTGTAAATTTTCTCATAGGTAATATGGCCTATGTCGATCGTTTTTATATCTAAGAGCTGCGTTTGTAGAAAAAATCATGTGTGTATTTCGAGCACAAAGAGTCATTGCCGCTCTCCAAAGATTACTGCGATTCGCTTCGCGTCGCACGGTAACTGTCTTTTTCGAGCGGCAATCAATCACTTTGCGCTCTAAATACACAAATAGCTATTTTCTAAGCTTAAGCTTGCCAAAACCTATATAGAAAGGCTTGAAAAGTAATATATTATTAGAAAAAATAAATAAATGGTTATTATTCAATTTTTTCTTTTTTTTTCTTTCCTTTTTTCAGAGGACGCTGGTAGTGCTGAAACCGGCACTGGGTCTTATTATGAATTATTGTCAATACTTACTTATTCAGTGTCTGAATAAATAAATAAGAATTAATGGTGGGCGCTCGGCCTATCACAATGTACTAATTGTTAGAATGGCGTACCTCGTCATTTGTTTACTTCCACTTTTCTATAATACGCCATGTGGAATTAATTGACTTCGATGTAGGTATGTCGTTTATTTTAATATACAGAGTAGGTACTTGCAAGAATAAAAATAAGAACGAGTTTTGATAGTAGCCTGATGTGACTCTACATTTGACTACTCCTCATTTAAATTTTTTCTTTTTTTAAAAAATAAGATAGGAACTTTTCTCTTGAGCTTTTTCAATATTTTCATAATTTTTCGAATACGGATGGATATATAGGTATATATAATAATAATAATACTACTAATAATAATAATAATAATAATAATAATAATAATAATAATAATAATAATAATAATAATAATAATAATAATAATAATAATAATAATAATAATAATAATAATAATAATAATAATAATAATAATAATAATAATAATAATAATAATAATAATAATAATAATAACCCAAACTCTGTCACCGAGTTGGGACCCGTTCAGCAAAAAGCTCACATCAAAGCTGCGGAGACAGAGGTCCTGCTACAGCTACATATGGATAAGCCAATGCATGGCGTCTTATTTCACAACATCGAAGACCTTGGCTTATCCAAAAGCTTGACCTTTGCCTTCCTCAGGTCGAGTGAGCTAAAGTCGGAGACCGAGGGATTCATAATGGCCTGTCAGGATGGTGTCTTCAACACCCTCGTCTACCGTAGTCGCGTGATGGGTATAGACGTCCCTGACACCCGATGCAGGGCATGTCGTGGGGCACCTGAGACCGTAATGCATTTGCTATCAGCATGCCCATCTTATGCGGTCTCAGCCTATATCCACAGGCATAACGCGGCGCTACGAGTGTTATACTACCATCTACGACACTCGTACGGTATAGACGAGACACCGGTGTTGCCTTATGTTCCGGGGGATATTGAGTCCGTGGTGGAGAATGAGAGGTGCCGGATCTATTGGAACTACTCATTCCCCACCCTCAGGCAAATACAAGCCAATAAGCCTGATGTTGTCCTCCTCGACCACCAAAGTAGAACGATATTCGTCATGGAGTTTTCCGCTCCAGGCGAAATGAATATCGTTCGAAAAGAGGAGGAAAAACGGACTAAATATCGAGATCTTCTCTTTGAACTCCGCAGGTTATATCCGGACCATTCTGTCAAAATGGTGGTTCTGATCATAGGAGTCCTTGGTGGAATGATGGACACACTGCTCTCCAACTTGAGGATAATACCTGCTTGCCGTAATATGGCAGAAATCTTAGCATCGCGAATGCAGAAGGCCGTTATCCTTGGTTCGCTCCGTCTACTCAGGGCACATGATTCTCGGACCCAATAGTCACTCACCCTACGGACGTAGGGAGTGGTTATTGGGGTTAACGACACCAGCGCGCCCTCCGGATGTATCGGAGCACCGGAGACAGGGCCTGACTGGTACATTCCTAACGAAAAAAAAAAAAAAATAATAATAATAATAATAATAATAATAATAATAATAATAATAATAATAATAATAATAATAATAATAATAATAATAATAATAATAATAATAATAATAATAATAATATGTCGGGGCGTGGCGCAGTGGTTAGAGCGTCCGACTTCGAGTCGAAAGGTCCTGAGTTCGAGCCCCAGTTGCGGCTGGGATTTTTTAATTTAATTTGACCGATTAAATTATTAAAATCTCGTGGCTCGACTGGGGTGAGTCCTGCACGATTCACTGTTGCGTTCCAATTAACAGTGCTGCTCCTAAGGTGGCGTATGGAGTTAGTAACAAGGCCTACTCAGAACACATGGCTAATGACCATAGCAGTCGATGCCAAAACACCAAGGAAAAAAAAAAAAATAATAATAATAATAATAATAATAATAATAATAATAATAATAATAACGGGCTAACCCAAACTCTGTCACCGAGTTGGGACCCATTCAGCAAAAAGCTCACATAAAAGCTGCGGAGACAGAAGTCCTGCTACAGCTACATATGGATAAGCCAATGCATGGTGTCTTCTTTCATAACATCGAAGACCTTGGCTTATCTAAAAGCATGACCTTTGCCTTCCTCAGGTCAAGTGAGCTAAAGTCGGAGACCGAGGGATTCATAATGGCCTGCCAGGATGGTGTCTTCAACACTCTTGTCTACCGTAGTCGCGTGATGGGTATAGACGTCCCTGACACCCGATGCAGGGCATGTCGTGGGGCACCTGAGACTGTAATACATTTGCTATCAGCATGCCCATCTTATGTGGTCTCAGCCTATATCCACAGGCATAACGCGGCGCTATGAGTGTTGTACATCTACGTCACTCGTACGGTATAGACGTGACACCGGTGTTGCCTTATGTTCCGGGGGATATTGAGTCCGAGGTGGAGAATGAGAGGTGCCGGATCTATTGGAATTACTCATTCCCCACCCTCAGGCAAATACAAGACAATAAGCCTGATGTTGTCCTCCTCGACCACCAAAGTAGAACGATATTCGTCATGGAGTTTTCCGCTCCAGGCGAAATGAATATCGTTCGAAAAGAGGAGGAAAAACGGACTAAATATCGAGATCTTCTCTTTGAACTCCGCAGGTTGTATCCGGACCACTCTGTCAAAATGGTGGTTCTGATCATAGGAGTCCTTGGTGGAATGATGGACACACTGCTCTCCAACTTGAAGATAATACTTGCTTGCCGAAATATGGCAGAAATCTTAGCAGCACGAATGCAGAAGGCCGTTATCCTTGGTTCGCTGCGTCTACTCAGGGCACATGATTCTCGGACCCAATAGTCACTCACCCTACGGACGTAGGGAGTGGTTATTAGTGTTAACGACAATAGCGCACCCTCCGGATGTATCGGAGCACCGGAGACAGGGCCTGACTGGTACATTCCCAACGGGGAAAAAAAATTATAATGATAATAATATTTTATTGATAGCTATTTTCTAAGCTTAAGCTTGCCAAAACCTATATAGAAAGGCAAGAAAAGTAACATATTATTATAAAAAAATTAAATAAATGGTTATTATTTAATTTTTTCTTTCCATTTTTCAGAGGGGGTGCCGTAACAATCTCGCTCAGGACGCTGGTAGTGCTGAAACCAGCACTGGGTCTTAGACCATTTTAAAAATTTGGTTACTCAAGTAATTGCTCTTGATCTATCGATCTAAAATATTTTCAGCAATGCAGCGTTGCCGCTTATACCAGAAAGTAGCAGAATCTTTGTTATTTCAAATACCCTGTATATTATCACATTTTTTAACTTTTCATTACTTTCTGATTATTTTTGTGCCATCCTCTCCTACACCTATCTCTAACGGTTTTTGAGATATTGATTATTTTCCACATTTTTTATCCAAAACATAGCTCGAATTGAATATTTATTTCCGCGACACTTGTATTCTTAGGAAGCTGCAATTTGGTGTTTAGTTCGTCAAGAACATGTATATTGATTATGTATAGAGAAGTTTGTTTTGCGTCGTACAGGGTCGTTCAAAATTCATTATCTTACTGCTAGATACAAAAAGTGTTGAAAGTGCGTTTTTTTTGTATATGGAACACCCTGTATATTATGAAATATGAAGATGACTAAATTCCCTTCGATGTGATATATCATGTTCTTATACCTAAATTGCAAGAATTTCTAGGTAAGAGCAATTTCATAAAAAAATCGAATTATTTTTCCCATATTCATCTAAGGCGGCTATTATATGTCATGATGGTACATGGCATTATGGAAATTTGCCAATTAATGCATTATTAATAATACCTTTTTCTACAAACGTCAAAAAATGACAAGGTTCGCGCTTTGACAGCAATATGCGAAGTGACCCTTTTTTTCATTTTCCTTCGTTACCATGAAACCGTTCGCGAAGTAGTGTGCGAAATACTTCGCACACTGCATGTAAACTATATGGGATTTTTATATTTTAACCTTTATGTTCCCCCATATTAGTATTGCCTTTATTGGTGTTAGTATTATTAGTAGTGCCCCATTAGTATGGGGCCACTCAGCACATGCTTCAGCAGTCTTCTCCATGCAAAGGAAGGCGGTCAGAATCATTGCTGGATTGCCTTATAGAGATGATTGTAGAGGTGCTTTCAAACATTTTAAGATACTAACCCTGCCATGTACTTACATACTGCAATATCTTATGCATATAAAAGTAAACTTGGAAAAACTATAAGACAAATGAAAGTTCACATTCATAAACAACGCGAAACAAAGATATGATATATCAACATTATCTCAGACTTTCGAAAACGAGAAATGGAGACCTATTTCAATATGTTCAGTTATTAGGAGAGTAATTGAGAATGTGTTCTACAGAAGATTCAGAAAATATGTTAATTTCAACGAAAACCAGAGAGACATGCCTTCCAGGAGCTCATATCAATACTTCGATTCTGAATGGTCTTTTGAAAGATGGCAAAATCAATAAGAAGAATATTACAGTGGTTTTTTTAGACATTAGTAAAGCATATGATAACATCGGACATGATCATCTTAATAAAACTCTAGTCTCATCTTCATTACCTGAAAAATTAAAGAAAGTTTTGATAAACTTTCAGTATGGAAACTCAACTCAGGTTGAAACATCCGAAGGAAAAACCAAACGAATCTTCTTGAGAAGGGGAGTAATGCAAGGAGCACCGCTTTCACCTACCTTATACAACTTAGCCACAGATTTCATCATGGACGAATTGTCTGAACTTTCAACTGCGAACACTTTCGGCTACTGTATGCGTGAAGACATCCCACCAGCAACAGTTTTAGGATTCGCTGATGATACTGTCATAATTGGTAAAGATGAAAAAAGTGCCCTATCTCTTCTAGAACTGGCAAAGGCAAAATTCTTAGAAATAGGTCTCAAATTAAATACAGAAAAAACAAAAATTATAAATGTTAAGAACGGAAAACTCAATCCAGTTGCACTGTTTTGTTCTGAATCCATTCAATCCATATCGGAAAATGAGAAGATAAAATATTTGGTAGTGTCTTTCAGAGATGAGATAACTTTGGATTCTAGGAAAGTTATTGATGATTTGAAAACAAATTTATAAAAATTAATCAAATCTCCTTTATTAAAATGCCAACAAAAATTTCAAGTGCTCAACTTTTCCATATGGCCCTCATTAGTGTACTCCTTTCAATCTACTCCTCTTGACAAATTACCAATGAAATTCCTAACAGACATTGATAATTTAATAAAATCGTCCCTCAAGGAAATTTTGGATTTACCATCCGATATTCCAGATAGTATGCTATATTCCTCTCCGAAAGTTAAAGGTCTTGGTCTTTTTCGTGCTTCATGGGAAGCTTTTTTACAAAGTTTCAACTTTTGTAAAAAGCTGAGAATACAGGAAAATATTTACTTGGGGAGAGTGAGGTCTTTTGAGGAAGAAGCTGATTTTTGCATAAAAAAATTAAAAATTGTTTGGGAAGATGACAAGTGGACTTACTCGGGTCGTAAGTTACGAGAAATACTGAAGGAAGAGGAATACTCCAAATGGAAGAATTTGAAACAAAAGGGAAGAGGGGCAGAACTTTATAATCAATACACACCTGCAAATTCATGGACCAGAACACAAGAAGGTTTGACAACATCTGAGTGGAAAGGAGCCATTAAAATGACAGGATACGTGGTCAACTTGAGAGGCGTACCAGGCAGATCTCATGACGGTAACCAGTGCAGACACTGTACTGAGATTGAAACCCTTCCTCACGTCTTGGGATCTTGTCAACATGGTAATCTCTTGATAAATACTAGACACAACACAATTCGCCATTTAATAGCAAATGAGCTTTCCAAAAATTTTGAAGTTTATGAAGAAATCAAATGTACAGCTACCAATGACAGTCTTCGAAGGATTGATATCATAGCCATCGACAGGAAGAAAAACGTTGCTTACATATTGGACCCAACAATAAGATTCGAATCAGATGAATCCCAACCATTTGATGTTGATTTGGAGAAAAGGCTATAAACCCACGATCCCTTTCTTCAAGGAAAAATATAAAATAGCTGGTGAAATAAAAATTATCGGTTTATTCATTGGTGCTCGAGGAACCATCACTAAATTCTTTGTAGATTTTGCTAAAAAATTCAATTTACCTATGAAAATGTTAAATTTATAGCACTTGAAGTTCTGAAATTTTCCATAAGAATAATGATAGCACATATTTATTGTCAATGACAGAAAACATCTCTTCAAATAGTCTTAAGATATTTTGAGTTTATTATTTATTGTATTCTTATACGTTTTTATACTATTCTTGGTTATTTATACAGGCCACATATGTTGGTAGGATGTTATTATTTATTATAATAAATATATATATATATATATATATATATATATATATATATATATATATATATATATATATATATATATATATATATATACAGGCCGTTTCTTTTATCATGTGGTAACATTGCTATATTCTAAACCGTAACAGATACGAAGACGATTAAATGGGAGAAAAGGTAACTATTATGGAGAACAGTACAATGGTCAAAGAAAATTTACAGGGAGTCTCGCCCTTCCCGAGTTATACAGGGAAAACTAAAATTGCTGTTATTTGTTTTTTACGAATAGAATTGTTATTTCTGAAAATATAAAAAATGGAAAAGGAAAGTTTTAATGTATTCTAAATGTACTATAAAAATGTAACAATGAATCTTTGATTAAACGTTTCGTGTCAACACGGCCACCATCAACATTTCTTTTCAAATACGGACCTGTCTGTTTTAGTACAAATATTGATAAAGCGATAAAATCACAATTCAGTGGTACATCACACTTGATATTTTTATAACGTTTCATTTAAAATAACTAACATCATCAGTGACAACAATTTTTAATTACGGTCCTGTCGTTAGGTCGTTTATGGATTCCACAAAACCTAACTCTCCGATATAAAAATTATCAGTGACGCTTTGAATAAATGTATCTATTAAAATTATGTTTACACTATAATAAAAGATATCTGTAGTTTCAGAGACGAACGATAGCAATTTACCTCGGAAATAAACTTACTTAAGAGTAGAAGAAATCAAACAAACAGAAAACAATTTATTTCATATTGAATTTTTGAGTGAAAATAAAACCAATACAGAAAATGAATTCTTCATGATAACCTACATTAAATGCTCGAATTGCCGACCTCTTTGTTGAATGCACATAAGTTGTCCGTCCATACAATTTTTGTGGCAATTTTCTAGCATGATGGGTGTAATGCTATTACATGCATCTCTTATTTTTTGTTTGAGATGGTCGATATCTATACTAGTTGTCGAAAAAACTTTATCCTTTATGTATCCCCAGACAAAAAAATCTAAAGGAGTCAGGTCTGGGGATCGAGCTGGCCAGGCAATTGGTCTATTGTTTCCAATCCATTTTCTATTGCATCTAAATGTTCCCTTACTATTGCTGCATTATGGGGAGGGGCACTGTCTTGTTGAAAATATTGTATTTCACCATTCAAATGCTCGTCGTAAAAGAAAGGACCTAGTATGTTTGTTCCCAAAATTCCCAACCAAACATTTATTCCGAACCTTTCCTGGAAATTGGTTTCTCTATGTAAATGTTCATTTGTATTATTCCACCTATAATGGATGTTTCTGTTAAACCAACCATTGTTGGTGAATTTTGATTCGTCCGTCCATATTATTTTATTACAAATATTTCCAACTTCCCTATTTCTACGTCTCAACCACATCGCAAATCGTACTCTCCTTCCGTAATCCCTTTCATTGAGGTGATGAACTTTGCGTATCCTGTAGCATTTGTATTTGTTCTTTTTCAAAATATTCCTGGTAGATTTTACAGAAATCCCTAGTTCGTGGGCAATTTCTCGTAAAGAACAATCTTGATTAGAAATATTTTTGTAACTGACCAATCCTAAATTGAAAAAAAATATTTTCGTCACTTTGTTAATCTTTATGAAGTAATATTTGCTTACCTAAAACATTTATTTGGTTCCGCATACTTCCAGTAACAACACATTTTCTAGTTTTATTTCTATCAAATGCACCACAGTCTCTCAAATTTCTTTCTAATCGTCTAAACATTTGATTGATTGGAATACGACGATTTGGGTATAGCTCACCATACATATTTTCTGCCAAAAGAGGATTTCTATTTGATTTTGCATAAGCAAATAGCATATCAGTCCTTTCGTCATTTGAATACATCTTTGATATGACTGAGTGTATAAACGACTGACAGTTCTTAACACGTATCAACAACTCATTTATTTGTCCTGCCATAGAAACCAAGCAAAGCCTACTTGTTTAAAAATGGTAAATGAAGTGAGATGCTATTTAATTGTACCATATCACACAATAGTCGTATTTTGACCAAAAACTAATATTTTCGTTACTTCCAGGATTGAGAATTATAGAAATATTCAGTATGATAATTGATTCAGAAGAAATCAGCATTGAAACAAGGATTTCTGTAATACAAAAATGCCCAAGAAGGAAAAATACGAATGTTCGTTGTGTTGGGGTATCTTCTTATCGAAATTATTGGGTGAAGTCTGAAGTATGCCAATAGTTGAATAGGTTTTGAAGAAATCAAAATAATTTACAAAAGAACTGACGACAGCACCGTAATTAAAAATTGTTGTCACTGAGGATGCTAGTTATTTTAAATGAAACGTTATAAAAATATCAAGTGTGATATACCACTGAATTGTGATTTTATCGCTTTATCAATATTTGTACTAAAATAGACAAGTCCGTATTTGAAAAAAAAATTTTGATGGTGGCCGTGTTGACACGAAACGTTTAATCAAAGATTCATTGTTACATTTTTATAGTACATTTAGAATACATTAAAACTTTCCTTTTCCATTTTTTTATATTTTCAGAAATAACAGTTCTATTCGTAAAAAACAAATAACAGCATTTTTGGTATTCCCTGTATAACTCGGGAAGGGCGAGACTCCCTGTAAATTTTCTTTGACCATTGTACTGTTCTCCACGATAGTTACCTTTTCTCCCATTTAATCGTCTTCGTATCTGTTACGGTTTAGAATATAGCAATGTTACCACATGATAAAAGAAACGGCCTGTATATGCAATCAAGTTTTTCAATGTCCTATCACACGATGTCCAAGTTCTCGAGTGTGTTCAATTCAAATCTGTTATCAAGAGGTTCCTGGCTGATAATGCGTTTAATGATTTTGATGAGTTCCTATCAACTGATTTTTCACAACTTATACATTGATTAATGTATCGTATACGTATTTGCCGTTTGTTAAATTTTATGTGCAAGTGTTTTTAACGACAAAGATTGTTTATCTTTTGTTAATTTTTTAGTTTTATTTTATTACTGACTTGTCAAAGCACTATTGTGGAATACGACCAATAAACATCTATCTATCTATCTATGTTCCTCAATCAAGCAAAAATCCAAGAAATCATTTATTTATTAATGTATAACAATAATTAAGGTTTATTGCTGATATGCATTTTCATACTGGCGCCTCGATTTCTCCGGTAAAAGATTTGAAATTACTGAATTGGTCGCATCTATCAAGTTAGTTTTTAGTAGTATTTTACTGTTATAAATATCAGGCACGAAACTGACGCGAACAAAAAGTCACTCTAAAATAATTTTCAACAACTGTCACTTTGAAATAATTGTCAGCAAATGCCATTTTATTTCCATGGTTACTGTAATTAGGTACTTGATTTGGAAAAACAGTTCAAGCCAGTTCAATACTATTTTTCATATTAAGCTAAGCATATTAATTATTTTAGAACAATATTTTTGACGTTTGATGAAAAAAATTTGTTTGGCTCTCGTGTGCGAATTACTATTTTTTCTTTAACTCGGCTGCGCCTCGTTAAAAAAAATCAGTTCTCGATCACGAAAGTAGCATTTCGTGCACTAGATACAAAAATAACTATTTGTTTATTGGTTGTAAATCAGGGTAATTTCCCTCCATTTCAATTCTTTTTGAGTCACTTCCGTTGAGAAACACTCAAAGGTATTATTATTAATGCACTAATTGTAAAATTTTCACAATGCCATGTACCATCAAGACATTGAAATCATTTAATAGCCAACTTAGATGATGTCACGTTCGAAAAGTCCAAACGGATTAACAAAAAATGAATATCAGTATTCTCATAGAAGTTTGGACATCCAATGCTAGATGGCAGCACGATTACCGTATCGTGTTAAAATTACTAAGTTTGTTTGCGTATACTTTTCTAGTTAAGAGGTTTCATTTAAAAAAAGGTAACTTTAAGTCGTAATTTAACATAGATTTTATCAAGTTCAACTGCCAATGACAATAAGATTTTGCTTCGCTGGTGGACTCTGCTTATGTGTGCATAAGTCATAGAGCTGGTAAATAACTGAATAGAAATATAAATTTACTGATCGCGTGGAAAAACCTTTGCAGTTTTCATTTTAATAAACAATTTCTTCAGAACTTCGTTTGAATAGTTCCTTTCAAAATTGTTTTGAGTCACTTTCTATTGAGAAACAAACAAAGGTATTATTAATAATGCACTAATTGTCTAATTTTCATAATCAGGTACCATCATGACAGTTAATAGCCACCTTAGATGAATATGAGAAATATAATTCGATTTTTTTTGGAGAATTGCTCTAATCTCGGAATTCTGGCTATTTAGGTATAGGAACACGATATATCAATTCGAAGGGACTTTAGTCGTCGATCAGGATATTTCATAATATACAGAGTGATCCATTTAAAAAAACGCACTTTCAACCCTTTTTGTATCTGTATCATGAATTTTCAACGACCTTGTATAACGCAGAACAAACTTCTTCATACATCACCAATCTACCTCTACCTATACCTATACCTTCCTCGACCCTGACCAGAAAGTCAATTATATACGAAGGCATAAAAATATATAACCATCTACCCTTACGCCTGAAGATTATTAACTCTTTCAATAAATTTCGAAAGTCTGTTAAAGAAGCATTACTTGATGGAGCTTACTATAGTTTGGAGGAATACTATTCTGAGATGTGGTAGAGTATGTTTGTACTACTTATATTTCGTTTATTTATATGACTTGATTGAGTCAGACTTATTTATTTTACACGTATTTTTGTTCGACTTATATGTTTTTATATATATATATATATACAACTGACTTCTAATTATTAAGTGAAATTGTTTATTTCAAATGTATTTTTTACGACATATACTTTTTTATATATATACCTGACTTCATAGGTTAAATGAAACTTTGTCAACAAGATATTTTCTTATGACAATAAAGTATATTCTCTCTAATATACATGATCTTGATGAACTACACACAGAATAACAGCTTCCTAAAAATCCATATACCGCAGAAATAACCATTCAATTCGAGCTGTTTTGGATAAAAAATATACAAAATAATCAGTATCTCAAAAACCGTTAGAGATAGGTATAGGTGAATATATGGCAGAAATAATATAGTTATACAGGATGTTTCTTAAGTACGTGTAGAAACTTCAGGAGCATTTTGCTGACGTCGAAATGAGGAAAAAAGTTCCCCTAAACACATGTCCGCAAGTTATTCGTTTCTAAGATACAGAGTTTAATTCTTATATTTGATTTTTGTGAATAAATTCCAAAATATTTGTGATATTCGAGTAAAGTTTGGTATCTGGGATGATTTTTCGATGAAAAAATCAAATTTTATGTTAATTGTGAAAAATATAATTTCTAATTGAATTTATTTTAAATTTAAAAATCCTGTCATTCAAAATCACTTGCATCGATTGTTTCAAATCTCAATAACTCGAGAACAGTTGCTCGCAGTAACCTCTCCCAAGAACATCTTTCTTACACAAACTAAGTAATAAATATTCCCAGATACCAAACTTTACCCAAATATCAAAATTATTTTGAAATTATTCACAAAAAATTAAAATAAGAATTCAACTTTGAACCTCTGTATCTCAGAAACGAATTACTTTCGGACATATGTTAATAGGAACTTTCCTTCTTATTTTGATGTCAGCAACACGCTCCTGAATTTTCTACACGTACTTAAGAAACACCCTGTATACAGGTGTCCTATTTGAAATAACAAATATGCTGCTACTTTCTGGTATAAGCGGCAACGCTGCTCTGTTCAAAATTAGCCTACTTTTGACATTTAAAAGTAATAAAAAACATTTTTGGCGTAAGTATGAAAATGAAGTATCTTATCGTATTCTGAATTTGTTTATCGGAATATTTCTCTTTCGGAAAACTTGTTGGAAACTCTATTTGAATTATAGTTGGAGATAATATGAGATATTTCTTTCATGAAAATCCAACTGTGAAAGGTCAAAATCCTTAAAAATTCATGTCAAGAAATACATCACAAGATAATATTTAACAAAGGGACAACCAATCATTTCGTTTCATTAATCGTTGTTACGCCACTGTTCTTTGAGCCATAGAATTTGAATTGTACAAATTTGAATCATACTCGTAAACTCAGCTAGGTAACCTTGTCCTGGATGTTTACGTTTTACATGCAAATGAGAAATTGAATAGACTTTACGATACTTGGTCATGATTATTTTGGCGATTATGTTATCAATAGGGTTATCAACACTGTTATCACCTGCCTTCAAAATTGTTTGTTTGCTTTCAGCTTTCAACAAAGGATATTCGCACTAAGTTCATTAATTGGTGTTGGCACTTCAAATATGAACAATGGGCGTGATAGCGGTATTTTATAAAGTATATTTTGTACCAGACTGTCCAACAGGTGGTCTACATCGGGTTAAAGCGACACAGTCGTACATACAGTGTGTCCCAGTTAAAACTTGTCACCTCCCTTATCTGTGAAGTCATAGAAAAAATTGAAAATCGATTTTTATTTCGAGGGGGAACTGTTCCACCAAATACGTCATCATTGTGCTGTCAACCCCCTCATTCCCAGCCCCTCGTACTCCAGAATTTTGAATAGGACTACTAAGTATACTTTCTTTACATAATTTTGAAGGGAATTCAGTCACATATATACAGGGCAATTCAAATTCGACACCCACCATTGGGATCTCCTAAACTACAGGAGATACGTCGTAGCTTAAATTGGGGCAAAGTTGCGTATTCTGGTGCTTAACAAAATACTGTTTTGAAACTTGGAAAATTGCGAGTATTTCCGGAAATATCGGGAAAAAATTGAAAATCGGAATTTTCGTTTTTATTTTTTTCTATCGTTATTTGACAACATAGCTCAAAACCAAAAGTACATTTTCATTGATACTTTTTTTCAGCTACACGTTTTCATGTTCAGATTTACTATCTGACGTTTCGTCTACTTGCATTCATCAACTATTTTTTCTGTTATGGGCGCCATATTGTTTTTTTATACAGAAAAATAGTGATTCTCATTCTGATTTCATTGATGTATAATTTGTTATGATTTGCACTTCTGAAACCACAGATATTAAAAAAAAAACAACTACATCTGAGATGGTCATGACTCCATCGAAAAATTTTGTTTAATAAACACTAGTTGTTAGAACTCATTAAATATCATAAGTTTGCACAAATACTTCAGTCGAAATGTCCTCATTCTCAAATGAAGAAAAACGAGATATGTTGAAACTTTATTATAAAGATAGGAATAGTACGAAAACAGCCGGATAGAACATTATTCGGAATTTTGGACAAACACTTGGCTGAGTACGGTGCGTTTCAAAAACCAAGAATGAAATATGGAAGCAGAATGGAACAAAATATTAGACGTAACTTATTAGCCGAGGTAAAATGTTCATTCCATATTCAAAGAAGTATAATTATTTTTGGTACTTTTTTAGATAAATGCAGATCCTTCCAAATCAACACAACACAACAACAATCAAGTCTTGGCAGAAATGGATGTGTCACAGACGAGCGTTTGGAGGGAATTAAAAAAAAGTGGCTTGAAATGTTATAAGATACATATTTCACAAAAATTACATCCAGGTGATCCTGAGATGGAATTTTGTAGCTGGCTCTCGAATAGGGTAGACCCTACAAACTTCTTGAAAAACATTATTTGGACCGACGAAAGTACTTTTTCGAACTGTGGTATTTTTGATAGAAATAAGGAGCACATTTGGAGTGAAAATAATCCACGACACTTCAGAGAAGTCAGACCACAAGTTCGGTTTCGTTTGAATGTGTGGCCTGGAATTTATGACGACCGAATACTTGGACCTCATTTCTTCTCCAATACTTTGAACGGGGAAACCTATCTTCGGTTCTTAAGAAACGAAGTCGAAGAATATATGGATACGTTTCCCCTTGTTAATTATAACAGCTGCTGGTTTCAGCATGACGGGGCTCCTCCACACAATAAAAGAGCAGTTTGCGAATATTTACACCAAAGATTTCCTAATAGGTGGTTAGGAAATTCTGGACCAGTGAGGTGGCCGGCAAGGTCACCTGACCTTACAGTTTTGGATACTTTCTTGCGGGGCACTTTAAAGAACAGAATCTATGGAGAGCAAGAATATGACACAGTAGATGAACTTAGAGACAATATCATCACGCAATTCAGGTCTATCAGAAGAAGGGATATTGTTAGTGCTGTTCTTAATTTGAGACGACGAGCTCGGTTATGTATTCAAGAGGAAGGCCATCATTTCGAACACTTATTGTAATACTTTTTGTGAATTTTTTACAAGCTCATGATTTTATTCTTGTTTTTTGAAACGCACCGTAATCAGCCAAGTGTTTGCCCAAAATTCCGAATAGTGTTCTATCCGGCTGTTGTCTTTCCGGATATAATTCAAAATAAATTTGTATTGTTTTCGTACTATTTCTATCAAAATAATAATGTTTCAACATATCTCGTTTTTCTTCATTTGAGAATGAGGTCATTTCGACTGAAGTATTTGTGCAAACTTATGATGTTTAATGAGTTCTGACAACTAGTGTTTATTAAACAAAATTTTTCGATGGAGTCATGACCATCTCAGATGAAGTTGTTTTTTTTTAATATCTGTGGTTTCAGAAGTGCAAATCATAACAAATTATACATCAATGAAATCAGAATGAGAATCACTATTTTTCTCTATAAAAAACAATATGGCGCCCATAACAGAAAAAAAAGTTCATGATGAATGCCAGAAGACGAAACGTCGGATAGTAAATTTGAACGTGAAAACGTGTAGCTGAAAAAAAGTATCAATGAAAATGTACTTTTGGTTTTGAGCTATGTTGTCAAATAACAATAGAAAAAAATAAAAAACGAAAATTCGGATTTTCAGTTTTTTCCGGATATTTCCGGAAATACTCGGACTTTTCCAAGTTTCAAAACAGTATTTTGTTAAGCACCAGAATACGAAACTTTGCCTCAATTTAAGCTTCGACGTATCTCCTGTAGTTTAGGAGATCCCAATGGTGGGGGTCGAATTTGAATTGCCCAGTATACTATAGATTGAGACAGAACAAATACTGAAAAGTGATAAATGAAAAGTGCATAAGAAAACAGCCGTAACGTGACGTATCATATTGATGCGAATCAATCTCTAATCAATTCGTTGGCCTAACAGTGACAGTGGCGGAGACTATTTTTATCGTAAACAGAAAAGATCCGTACGCTCATTCAGGATGATTTAGTGAGATGTATTTGTATTATTACCTTGCAGGTACGGAACGACCTTAGGGACAGTCATTCCGATATAAATGTGAATGATTCGTATGTTGCCAAGTTAGTTAGAAAGTTTGTCGATACCGGTTCTGTTTGTAATGTGAAACACCAGCCGCAGAACTGAAGATGTGGAAGTCGCTGATTTGGGGATGTTACTTTGGATCATACTCAAAGTACCTGTTAACTATAGCTGAAGCATCAGGGGTCTCCCGTTCGTCCATAATACGGATTTCAAAACTGTACAAATTTCATTCGTACATTAGTAAACGAACTAAATGGGGATGGCCCTGATAGAAGGATGCAATTTTGTGAACAAATGAGCCAACAAGTGAAGAACCGCACTTATTATTTAACATTTGTTATACCGATAAGTGTACATTTTATTTGAATGGAGCTGTAAATAGGCATTATTGCAGTTACTGGGATGACATTTATTTTATTCCGTGAGGTTTATACCCAGTACCCTCAATAAATAAATGTCTGGTGTAGCATATTAGGTAGTCAAATTATAGGAGCACTTTTCATTCCTGGACATTTAAATGGTGAAGTCTACCTAAACATGCTGGAAGATGCCAGTGATCCTTTCATCACACAAATAATAGAAGATGACCAAAATTATAATGGTGATCGGCTTCATTTCCAGCAAGATGGAGCACCTCTGTACTAAGTTGTTCCTGTAAGAGAATTTTTAGATAACCGGTTCCCCGGACAGTGGATTGGAAGGAGATGCCCAATTGAATGGCCTGTCAGGTCACTCGATTTATCGCATTTGGACTTTTTTCTATGGGGACACTTGAAAAATAAATGTTTTGCTACGAAGCCCGAGTCCATAGAAGATCTTCGCCAACTGATTATAGCACAGTGCAGAAGCAACACCTGATATGCTACAAAATGTTATAGATAGATTTGAACATCTGTATTATTGTATGGAAGCAAATGGGTCACAATTTGAACACTTGTTGGAGTAACGTTTTAATAAATCAATAAAACAGCTTGTTTACGTTTTTTACAAAGCATTGTTACAAGTAACAAATATTGAAACATGCTTCTAATTGTAAATGTTTTGATTCCTAGTAACCAAAACTTATTTTTGTATTTTTCATTCATACCAAAATTATCGGGTTAATATTCTTAAGCCGTTTTCGCATTAACTGTTTAAGTAAATTTCAACAACTAGGGTATCATTACAAAGATAATTTTGTGCCCGTCCAAATGATATATCACTCAACCCTACGTTCCATTGAAAATTTTAGGGTTGTGACACCCCCTCGCTAGGGGGTTAAAAGCACAGGATGAAGAATATGTCTAAAATGTGCCCCCCTCAAAATCAAACTCCTCTTGTTCGAGCATTTTTCCTTCCAATGGTTTCAATTCCACAAAAGGGAGAAAAGCTAGGTGCATACTTTTCGTTGGACCACTCTGTATACATCCTGAGGTTCTGCTTTGCAGAATTATATTCTAGTCAGCAAATTAACCACACTCTGTATGAGATTGTCCCAGCCTCTGATAAATATATTCTAATGTTTTATCAAAGCACCTTTACCATTTTTGTGTTTAAACCTTCATTCATCATAATACTAATCTCATAAATAATGTGGAAAATTCCAATTGCAATATTTTGGAAGATTTCGAGGGAGTAACATATGGCACCCTTACTACTACTACTACTAGTATTTCGTTTCTTGCATTACGACCATATCCATTAACACTGGTGTTTTTGTTGACTTTTTCGCGCTAATATCACTAATAGTTTCAATCTCATGAAAGCTCTGAAATTATTCTTAATTTCTCAGCTTCCTCAATTCATCCAGTCAGGCCCTGTTCTGTTTGCGCCGACTTCACACTACTATCAAATTCATTACGAAAGTACGGTACTTACTGCTGCTGTGTATTTATGGTTCCTTTCTAATTTAGAATGAACGAGCTCTGGGATGGTAACGTTCGGAACAACAATATCACTTTCACATCGAAGAATATTCGGGTTCGCAGCACCATTCGTCGCCAAAGTCCTCAAACAAGGCAAAACGATCTTTGCGATTTTTCTACCGAGCAGCGCCCGCTTCATTACAGACATGTTCACTTAGTTCAATTGTTTTATGTTGGCAGTTACACGCTCAGCTGCGGACTAACTTGGTCCAAAATCCAAACAATTATTATGGCGACGGTTCCGATAGGATATTCAAACGATTTGAAAGCTCATTTTTATGTAAACATAAGGATACGGTTATTTGAAATGTAGTCTTTATAGTTGCCATACGGTTTTCATACTAAAACAAACAGATTCTCATGGTTCTTATCGGCAGAGATTCCCTATCTGTTTCTTCATGGGCGGGTGAAGCTGTACTGCGAGTGGGACATGGGCATACATTAAACGGCTGGACTTATTTGGTTATTGGTATGTAACAAGTTTTCAAGGCACTCACTTTCTCTTGTAGGTGTCCAGCGTCCGTCTATCAGTGTGATTACAGAAGCACTGATGCCAAAAAAATCCTTTCATTTTTCACTTGTATATTATTTGTTTATTTTACTGGATGTGATTGTTATAAATACACTCATAACGCCCAAGGGCGTTTTCGAAATAATCAGTGTAAAAGTTCCTTGGCCTGTACGCTCTCCTGACTCAACCCCCTATGGCCTTTTTGTATAGGATACAATGAAAACCAAAGTTTATGCTGAGCCCATCAACAATGAAGGTATTTTCCTCGAAAGGATGGTTCAAGGAGTGCGAAGGATCAAATCTGTCGTTCGTAGGTGCGAACTCTTTGCATTGAAAAAAAATGGTAGTAATTTTGAGTAGATTTTTGTTATCCACTTTTCTAATCAAATACAATGGATACATTTGTCCTAATATCAATTTCTTAGGTAGTTATTTTTCTTGGTTTTTAAATTGATTCTCAAAAATTAAGCAAAATACTGAAAAAATTAAGTTGTCAAAATAAAATTGTATTTTTAGTTGCTTGATCAAGAAAAAAATTGACATTTAAAAAACAGTGCAGTACAATGAGTTGTGCTAATAATAATTAGATTACCCTTTGAGACGCCACTGCAATTAATTATTTTGCTATGTACATGGAAAGAAACCCCTCATTACCCCATACAAGCATGTCAGATTTTATCAAAATCAGCCAAAAGATTTTTGAATTATTGATAAAAAAATGATTGTTTCTTAAAAAGTTGAACACACTCCATTTCGAACGAAGCAAGTTAGAGCACATTCTTATACAGTGTCCGGCATAAAGTTCGCAGCATATGGAAAACTTTTTTATTATTGATTTCTCAAAAAAAAATTACTCTTGATGAAAACCTCTTCATCCCAAACCTAAATTGCAAATACCAAAATTGAATTTTATACTACCATATACGAACGATATTAAAAAACATGCCTTGTTTTCAAAAAAATTTGATCCCATCACCCCCATCCCATCCCATCCCATCAAAAATATTGTTCGGAGTCGATAGTTGATACAGAAATTCAAATCATAGCCACCTATGATCAATTTAATTTTTCCACTTTTTTCCCATTTTCTCCTCATCGCCCTGTACGAAATGAGGAATACTATGCTAGATGAATGGCATATTGTTAGATATGACGATATCACTCCCTGGATATCCTCACCTTCCTCGCTTCTATCAGAAAATCTTATTTATTGAAATATGTGACGGAATTTCGCAAAATCTTGCTGCAAATACTAAATAAAACTGAATTATCTAAATAAAATTCAATTTTGGTATTTGCAATTTAGGTTTGGGATGAAGCAAAGGTATTCATCAAGAATTTTTTTTTTGAGAAATCAATAATAAAAAAGTTTTCCATATGCTGCGAACTTTAGGCCGGACACTGTAGAAAAAAGCTGTTATAAGACCTATTAGTATACTTCTGACCTTATCGAAAGAATACGAAAGCCGTATGTGCAAATGAAAGTGTATTTAGATACTTACTCGGTATTTCCATATAATCAATCAGGCTATCATAAGGACCATAGCTGCTCTACTGCAATGCTGATGACATCCTATCAGCAGCAGATCAAAATGAACTAACAACATTAGTACTTATTGACTTCATGGGCTACTGTTAGCAGCGTTACATTACAGTGGAGTTGAAACCGGTTCAATAGAAGGCAGATCATCAAATATGGTAATCATGAAACCATCCTACTGAAACTTGTTTGCGGTGTACCACAGGGATCCATATTAGGTCCCCTGTTATTTTCAATATACACATCTACCTTAAGATAATGCTTGAGAAATTGCCAGTCTCATTTCTATATGCTGATGATTTGCAAATATACTATTAATTCTCATATCCTTGTTCAGAATTGGATAATGGTTATACAGGCTGATAAATATTGGTTCGTATGCATAAACCCTGAGCAAATGCTTTGGATTTCTTGAAACAGACGTATTCATTTTGTGGAGTTATGAGGGAGACAAACCTATAGTATAAGCATTTGCTACATTTTATGAATACTACACATTGTATCGGAATAAATACTTTTCAATTTCAGGTAATGTTATTTGGACGCAAGGTGTCTAGGGATAGAAATCAAAATGGACAATCAACAGCTTGTTGTGACCAATGTCACAAAAAACTTGGTGCCATATTTAAATTCAGATTTCAATTCTGATCAGCAAGTAAACCATGTTATGAGAAAATGTATTACTAATTTGAAATTAATTTATAGCAATAGAGGTAGGTATACTAAATCCAAAAATCAAATCTATTTTGTGTGAATCTCTTGTATTGTCATTAACTATTGCGGCATATACTGTATGGACTTCGCCTAATGGCATTTCAAAATAGTCTACTGCAAAAAATGCAAAATATGTGTGTTTGAATAATCTAATACATAAGGAAATTTCAAATGTGAGTTTCTTGCACGATAGCATATTGTTTTTAAAAGTCATAAAAAATTACTCAGCTGTATATTTATACAAATAAAGAAATCTGCATTGTTCACAATGACCGTTTGTCAAGAAAGAAACAAAGGTGTCCTACCATACCAGGATGGTGTTCATTACCATAATCATATACAATACGAATAATTGGGTCGAAAATCCATCAGAAAATTACTTTCCTGGCTAATACCAAGACGAACGTTGAATTACATCCAATGAATTTCCGTGCAGAGTTCCTACCAGGCTTTCTCTGCAATTGCTAGTTGCATGGAAATGGTAATTGAAACATTTGGACCACTTATGGATCGATTTCGTGGTGTTGCCCCTCATCAGTATAGGGTAGGTCTCTGCAGACGATAACTAATGACCGCAACAAATGGTTCAATCAATATATTTATACATTAGATTAAATTAGATTCAGAACTGACGTGCATTAATATCAGCATAAAAGACATCCTTACAGTACCAAAAACAGAACACAAACATATATCAAAGATTATTTTCGTATGTTGTCTACAATCAATCAATTTTCTTTGAAATTCCCGCTGCAAAATTCTATATAATTTGTTGACACCTAATTTTAAGATTTAGGTTTTGGTCACATTTTAATCGACCTTAATGATTAAGACTTACTATTTATAAAATATTTTTCTTAGTTATATGAAAAAATAATTTCTACATATTTCTATACTTATGGAGTACTAGTTGTATTGAATAACAGGTCTATTTATCTATTAGGTGATATAACAGAATGCTTCTTTTCTGAGGAGCTGAACAATAATTTTTTTCTTTACATTCAATGTATTTTCAGCTTACTGAATATATTTCTTTAGTATTATTATTATATAACTGAAAATTTCTGAATTCGAAAAATTTGATAAATTTTGAAGAGTTTTAGAAACTATAACTAAATTCAGTCTACTTTAAAAACGTATGGCAAAGTTATAATCGAAAACTACCCCTTCAGGGTTATAATCGACAACAACTGAAGAAATGTAGAAAATTTGGTGGATCTGAGGCAATGTCTAATGTATACCGGGTGGCTACGGAAGTATTGCCTACGGAATATCTCAGTTATTGTATGAAGTAGGTTTGTGAAATTTGGAGCGTCGATATAATGACATAAGAGCTAGAATTTGAGCATATTGACATGTCGATGTTAACTTCCGGTCTGACCGGAAGTAACATCAACTTTCTTATTTTAAATGGAAACCCTTTTTTTTTCTTTTCGCTTTATTCAGCATTCAATTCCCTTTCTAATGACATATCACAAGTTGGTATCTAACCAGAAACTAGATCAGAAAAAAATTATTATTGAAATTCACCGAGTAGGCCGTGGAAGCAAAATGAAAGCCAAAAATTGAAAAGTTGGCTATGGAAACCATACGTCACTTGATAACAGTTGCTACTACTGTGATATTTTATTTTCATTCGTCGGCGTTATAAAAAGCAGCCAAAAAAAATATTGGAAAAATTGGGAAAAAACAATACTCTGTAGGTCCATAACTTAAATAGGAACATACAACTTTTTCTTGCCTGTACTATTCAGCATAACCATTCCTTTCTAATGATATAATAGAAAATAATTTTTTGAACTGAGATACTGAAAAATCCAATTATTATTCTTCAAATAACAAAACAGATTATCGGCATACGCAAAAATAAAATAAAAAATAATGTGGAATGATAAATTATATCCTGTAGGTACTAGGTTAAATAGGAACATAAACGTACTTGGTCTGTGCCATCGTCCATAGATATTCTAATATCTACCTATGGACGATGTTTGTGCTATTCAGAATAATCATTCCATTGCAATAATCATTCGAACCAAAATATTAACAAGTAGGCTGATTAAGATGTATTTTGGAATGAAACAAAAAAGAAATGAGAGCTGTCACGAACGCTGCTGTCCATATTATTTTGACGTTCGAAGTAGTGTTTTTGATTCTGCCATTTTAAAAGGGTTTGGAAATCGAAATCAGTTAGTGGAATATTCAAAAAACGCCCCGTTATTCACGAACCGAACAAATTGACATGCTTCTCATTTATGGTGAATGTTTAAAAAATTCTTATGCCGCTGAAAGATTGTATTTAGAGCGATATCCAGGGAGGCAACCGTCAAGAAGGTATTTCCAGTGGCTTGAAGAAAAATTAAGAACTGAGCCTGATGTTCACGAAGACCAAGAAGCATTTGTTATTAATGAGGAAACTGAAATTAATGTATTAGCTTTAGTACAATATGATAGCACAATTTCCTCAAGGCAGATTGGCGCCGAATTAGCTATAAGTAAGGACTCTGCTAGGAAAATTTTGAAAAAACATCGATTGAAATCCTTCAAGTATCAGTTGCATCAACATTTGTATGAAAATGACGGTGAAAGGCGCCTGGAATATTGTAATTGGTTTCTTCGACAAAATGCTGAGAATCACCTATTTAACTATTATATCTTGTTTACGGACGAGTCAAGATTTACCAACAATGGATTATTTAACAGGAATAATACAAGGTAGGTACTGTACTTTATTTGGATTATTGTCGATAGTCGAAGTGTAAAGTGCTAAAAGTGTGAACGGTCTTTTGTTCCAGGTACTGGGCGATAGCAAACGAGCACCGGTTTCGACAAGGCGGCTTCCAGGAGAGATTTGGTGTGAATGTTTGGGCAGGAATAGTTGGAACTCATATTGTTGGCCCCATTCTTTTTCAAGGCCAACTAACCGGAGAGAGATACTTTAATTTTTTAACGAATGAAATTTCGGAATTCATTAACAACCTACCAGCGGAAATAACTGAGAGAATGTACTTCCAGCAAGATGGCGCCTCTCCGCATAATTCAAGAATAGCGAGATATTATCTTCAAAATCGCTTTCAAGAGAGACTTATAACAACCCATGGTCCAGTCAGGTGGCCACCAAGGTCACCTGATCTTACTCCGTGCGACTTTTTTCTATGGGGGCATCTTAAAAATAGGGTGTATTCCACACAGCCTACAACTCTACATGAGCTAGAAGTAAAAATTCGTAGAGCTTTCCAAGATATCACGCCCCAAATGTTGAGAAACGTTTTACATGAAAATATCACCAGAGTCAATAAATGTATTGACGCTGAGGGAATGCATTTCGAACATTTGTTTTGAATTTATTTTATCTTTAATCCTATCAATTTGAATTTTTTTTTTTCGATAAATCTGTTTTTTCGTTATTTGAAGAATAATAATTGGATTTTTCGGTTTCTCAGTTCAAAAAATTATTTTAATTAGAAAGGAATGGTTATGCTGAATAGTACAGGCAAGAAAAAGTTGTATGTTCCTATTTAAGTTATGGACCTACAGAGTATTGTTTTTTTCCCAATGTTTCCATTATTTTTTTTGGCGGCTTTTTATAACGCAGACGAATGAAAATAAAATATCACAGTAGTAGCAACTGTTATCAAATGACGTATGGTTTCCATAGCCAACTTTTCAATTTTTGGCTTTCATTTTGCTTCCACGGCCTACTCGGTGAATTTCAATAATAATTTTTTTCTGATCTAGTTTCTGGTTAGATACCAACTTGTGATATGTCATTAGAAAGGGAATTGAATGCTGAATAAAGCGAAAAGAAAAAAAAATGGGTTTCCATTTAAAACAAGAAAGTTGATGTTACTTCGTCAGACCGAAAGTTAACTTCGACATGTCAATATCCTCAAATTCTAGCTCTTATGTCATTATATCGACGCTCCAAATTTCACAAACCTACTTCATACAATAACTGAGATATTCCGTAGGCAATACTTCCGTAGCCACCCGGTATGGTACTGGACTATAACGTGAAAAAAAAGTACGAATATCTTATAAATTCTATCAGCTTTTGAATAGACCAAATAACAATCATTTTTTGAACGATAATGAAAAAACAGACTGATAGAATGTATTCAATAGAGAAACTGCCGAAAGACAAACACAACTCGAAAGCGATATGAAATTGATGAGCACAATAATTGAGATATTGAAACAACAACTACGTTCTAAAAATATCGGGTGCAAGAGATATCTGAGAAATCCGGCAAATACATCAATAATATTATTGACAATATAGCTGATAGTTCGGATCAATGCTTATGCCTTTGATAAACCGAAACCAATCACTATTAAAAAAATTTCGCCCACCAAAAATGAACCAACCCTAAAAATATTACCGAAAGGGATGTTATTTGCTTATCTATCGGAAAGATCAAAGATTGTTAATGCACTATAACTATGGTCTGAGTTTTCAATGTTGAAAATAATGATTTTGACAATTTTCATAAAGTTCGAGACCGAATCTAACGCTATTGAGGCAGGGGAGATTTCAAGAAAGGTTTAGTGTAAACTTGTGGATGTGAATGTAGGAAACGAGAATGATAGGTCAGGTCAGATTTTTTTCGGAGTAAATCTTGCAGGTCAACGATACCTCGGGTTCCTACAGAATGAAGTTCAGAATGTTGTGGACAACATGCTATTGCAGAAAATGAGAGAAATGTTTTTTAACAAGATGGCGCTCCCCCACATAATTAGAGGGCACTCCTTTAGTATTTGGTTGAGCTAATGGACAAATATGGATTGGAACAAACGGCCTCCACGATCTCCCGACCTACCTCATCTCGATTTTTATTTAACGTTCATATAAAAATGTTCTTCACCCGAATTAAAAGAATAATGAAAGGGGTAGCTTATCCTAGAAGTCTCAGATGAAACTGTAGTTCCAGGAGAAAATATCCTAACCAAATTCTACGAAAGAAAAATAAACACACTAGGTCAAATGTTGTTTTCCACAGCCTACTACTTGAAAAATTATTCGAACTTTAATGAAACTCATGGAATAGTAGATTTTGAAAGTATGTAATTTGTTACTGAACCGAAATACAAAAATGATATATTACTTCTTTTCCTCATTGCAAGTTCTAGATGAACATTTAGGTGGCCCATGAGGGTTCAATTTTAAAAAAATATATCTAAATGTGATGTGACTGAATTGGTTCATCATAAGTGATACAAAAAATATTGTTTCTGAAAAAATTACCTGTTACGTGCAACACGTTGTGAATTGCCTTGGTCAAATCGCATTTATCCACGAGGTAAAATAAAAAATCAATTTCAATTTACTTTACGACAAAATTATATTCAACATAATGTTTGAACTTGTGTTGGCCTCTAGAACTTGAAAATGTAAAAATATACAGGGTGCTCCATTTGAAGAAAGAAAGTTGATGGCATTTCCGGAAATACCGGAAATCCGCCATATTGGATTGTAATGTGAACTCCTAACTGGTTGCTTGTATAACTGTACCAAATTTTATAAAAATCCGTTCACGAATACAGAAGTTACAGCTAGGGGTGGCCTGATGCTCTGTGTCAACCTATAGGTTCATTGTTGGTAGGATTCAAAAACTGACCTCTCGAAAAATAAAATCGACCTAGGATTTTTCCAAAATATCTTCATTTCAACTGTATGTCAATAAATCTGGCAGAATCTCAGATCTGATATTCAACAGTGATCTCAATATCTCAATATCAATAATATAATAATGTGTCATCCTTGATGCCTGAGGATGTGTCACACTCTTCTTCGGAATTTTAATTGTATATTGGGCAACGCTCATTATACAAAAATTATGTTACCAGTTATTCAAAAGTTTTCGATGTTTCCATTTGATTAAAATTCTGAAAATTTGGAACATCAGACATGACAACATAAAAACGATTTGAAATATCGACAGTGGCGTAGCTCATCCTGCATTTTATTACATAATCTGTATAATTTTTCCATATAGGAATTCCCAATCGTTTTCGTATTATTGCGATTTTTCTGAAATATTTTGAGTTCACACTGTTTTCCTCAAAAATGGATATCTTCAAAACAGTTTCAACACTAAATCTTTCAAATTCTCCAAAGTTAGTACACATGATGTCCGTCGAAGTGGGATTATCACTTTCATCAAAAGTTATATAGTGTGATCAAAACTCTCTTGTTTTTTTTTCATTGGTGTTTTGGCATCGACTGCTATGGTCATTCATTAGCCACGTGTAGGCCTTGTTACTAACTTCATGCGCCACCTTAGGAGCAGCACTGTTAATTGGAACGCAACAGTGAATCGTGCAGGACTCACCCCAGTCCAGCCACGAGATTTGTATAATTTAATCGGTCAAATTAAATTAAAAAATCCCAGCCGTAACTGGGGCTCGAACTCCGGACCTTTCGACACAAAGTCGGACGCTCTAACCACTGCGCCACGCCCCGACTCTCTTGTTATTCGGAGCTTTGTGAAAACTCTGAAAGTATTTTTTCAGCGGAACACTATTTAGATTATCGAATAACCGAATGCACAATAATTGAATTTTGTTCCGACTGATAATGATATCTGACACGAAAATTGGGATGATGTAGTTTTTATTCCTTTCTCATGCAACAAATCAACATTGTCAAATTTTAAGTGGAGTAATCTCAGATTCACATTTGAAGTGGGATGAATATATAAAATTATTGAATAAAAACTTCGGTTTTTAATATTTAAATTTAAGACATACGAAAACATACTTAACTGAAAATGCTACAAAGCTTTAGTAGAACCGCATTTAAACTACGGAATAATTGCATGGGATGGTCGGGATGGACTGCTGAAAAGTCACTTGGATATCTCAGAAAAAACAAAAATGCGGATCATAAAAATTACTTTCAACAAAACATTCTCGTATTACACCCGAGTTTTACTTTCAAGAAAGTAGAACTCTAGCCACCTAGCCACCTATTCTATAAATAAATAGCAACTAAGTGGTACAAAAATGAAAAAACAGTTCCACAAAAAAAGGCTTCAATACTCGCTATAGAGAACAAGCAATTGTTCCCAGAAAACAAAACGTAATTGGACATTTATTACTCCACGTGTAGTGACTCATATCCCAACTAAACTCAAAAAGGGCACAATTCAAAGCTGGACTCACCAAATAGCTGCTAAGTTATTCAAGAACTGAGAGTTATGCTGTCATAAATTTTAGTTTATAAACTTCATACAGTCTTCATACAAAAATCATTTGATTGCAGAAATTCGCTACAACACACTCAATACTCATTTCCCAGTTAGGTCTCGATGATGAGAAAGTAAGCTAAAATCATTTCAGCGATCCTTTTTCGAAATAAAAAAATCTTATAAACATTTTGTTAACTTTTGTATAAGTAAAACGTTTGGCCTTGGCAAAGGACCCCGCACATTTAGTACGTAAAATGGCTTTCGGCTAATTTTGCTCAAATTTTGATATATTGTAGATCTTGGCATCCTCATTACGTAGTCCAATTTACAGATCGATCCTATGACCAGTATTCGAGGGTGTCAAAAATTCGATTTTCGCTATTTTGGGTATTATGCATCGATTTGATTTTTGTGCTCTAATTCGAAATTGAACTTTCTTAGAAATGAACTTAATGTATCTAAGTTGTAGCTCATGAGTCCCTCCATACGAATGAAAAATAATATCCAACAAAGGGTGTTGCATTACAGCATGACAAGACAATGTTCATAGAAATAGATAAAAATCAATACCATAATCGTTTTGATTTTCACTCAATCCGTTCAAATTAGAAAACAAACGGCTAGAATTTGACAATTTTTTTATAAAGTATGGGTCTTGATCAACTACATGAGGATTCATATGATTGCTTGTCCAACAGTATATAGTTTTCCAGATACAGGGTGACGATTTGAATGCTTTCAACTGCTACAGCTCATGAATAAAATTATATCATTCCGAATTGTCCATAACTGTTACTAGGATATGAAAGTTAAACTGACTGATGAAATAATCCTTTCTATCACCCCCTCGCCCATTATAGCCAACCCCCATCACCCCCCTGATTTACAGCCACATGCATTCCAATACTTTCAATAGAAATCTCTACTTGTAATACCTCATTGAATAGCTGGTAAAAATTGATCTATTCTCCCTCCTCATCAAACAATTGATTAAATATTATTTTTGTGAACATCGCTGCGTATGGGAATGAAATGAAAAAACGCATCTTCGATATTTTATATACCTGAATAGGTATTTTCATACTCTAAGTAGTTAGTTATAAAAAATTATTAGATAAATGAACTTACAACAGTGGTTTTTATATTCTATATACAATTATTATTAGCATCTTTAGTTTCAAAAATTATTACAATTCTGCAGGACCGCTTCCTAGAAAGTGATTTCATCACACTTCCCATTATTTGTGGAGCTTGAAGGGAGAATTGTGTGGGGGTCGTGTCGTGTATTCCCAATGTTCCCGTGTTAGTTTTGGTGGCTTGCTCACCTGATTGATTCGATAATCAGGGCTCTTCACTGGAGTCCATTTTTGTTTTTTCTCAGCGGGTGGCCTACCTCTGAAGACGAAGTAGATATCGCAAAGTTAGATCACTTTTTGTTATATTTACACACGGAGATTTTCTATCACTAACACTGTCTATTTCAAGGGATTAATATGTGTCTTATCACTGGGGGAGGGATTAGTGTCCATTTCACTTAGGGGGGTTTCGCCGGCCTTGTCCTCAAGGATGACATTTTGTTGGACCTGTATATGTTTCTTCGACTGTTTCATTGATTGTTTGGGAGATTTCGGTTTCCTTTTCATCCTTCTTCTGCCATCCGTGTAGTTACCAGACGTGGCGCCTTCATTGTCGGTACTTCCAACGGTGGGATATCGAGAGGGTGCTCTCGGCGCCCTTCCTGCAAATGGTGGAGGAGACTTTGGCCGTGTGTTGGTGGTCCCTCTTGGAGATTTGACTCATGAGGGAGCTGTGCGAGGTTCTCTTAATTAAGTGGTCCTCTAAATTGAGTTTCACATACGAAACATGGAAAGGGACGTCGCATTGCCATTTTGAGGCTTAAAATATGATCAGTTATAGAAACACAACTGGGGTATTAAAACATTCCAACATAATCACTTGTTTGCTTCTTCCAATAGTTTACAATAATATTTGACGATAATTGACAATATTCGATTTGTTACTCTGTTGCTATCACTTGACATTATGAATTTGTAATTTTGTCATGGCTCACTTGCATTTCTTTCAATCTATCAGTATTACACCGTGATATTAGGAAAAATATCTTGATTGAAGGTGGTGACAGATATTTTTGAATAATCAATTGTAGAATTTTACATGACTGTTAGTCATTTTCACACAATCACAGCCACCCTTGCTGTAATTCTACGATAATCATTTTATGGTCCCAATGAACATAAATCTGCGAAAAGTACCAATAGATCTATAATGATAAACTCTCATTTTGTATGTTTTATAAGTTTATTTTTCAATGCTATTTCAAGTAGGTATCTGTGAAAATAAATATTTTTTGTAACTAAGTAATTAGAATTTGAAAATACCTATTCAGGCAAATAAAATATTGATGATGCGTTTTTCCATTTCATTTTCATATGAAGAGGCATTCACAAAAATAATATTTGATGTTCTATCGTGGTGGCATTTAACATGTGTAAATTCATCATGAATGCTCCTTAGTAAATAATACAGAAAACATTAAGCTCAATAGTAACTGTAAATTTGTATCATTTGATGTCAAAAACCTCTTTCCAAGTATTCCAACCGCATTAACATTAGACATTCTCAAAGACTTGCTGGAACAGCACAACAATCTCCCAAGTATCACAGAAGAAATCCTAAATTTAACCAAATTGTGCATAGACCAAAATTACCTGGAATTCAATAATAAATACTATTTGCAGAAAACCGGCCTCCCCATGGGTTCACCATTATCCCCTTTATGAACCACTTGGACAAGCAAATTCATAAATCTAAATTTAAACATTTGTTCAAATATTGGTATCGATATGTAGATGATATTTTCGTTTGCTGG
Source organism: Chrysolina oricalcia (assembly GCA_944452925.2). NCBI lineage: Eukaryota > Metazoa > Arthropoda > Insecta > Coleoptera > Chrysomelidae > Chrysolina > Chrysolina oricalcia. The sequence goes on along the minus strand of OX101823.2, from coordinate 16,116,693 downwards.
GTTGGAACGGTACGTCAATTAAATATTTTTCTTAATTATTTGAACGGTCTCAATCCTAACATAGAATTCACATCAGAAATAGAGGATGATAACAATTCACTAAACTTCTTAGATCTAACTATCTCCCGTAAAAATAACACGCACGGCTTCTCTATATATCACAAACACATACAGACACTACAATACATAAACACTCCATGCACCCACAATCACACAAACTAGAAGCATATCATTCTATGATTCATAGACTGGTAAATATACCTCAAAGCGATTTAGATTTCAAGTGTGAGTTAAACAGAATTAAACAAATCGCCGTAAATAATGGATATGAAACATCAATAATAGATAGACTGCTTGAACAAAAACAAAACAAGAAAACTCTAAATTTAATATACCCGCATATCAAAGTAAAAACCGATCAACGTTTTGCATGTCTAACATATCTTGGTCAGCATACGAACAAAATATCCCGTTTCCTTCAGAAACGGAATATAAATGTTGCATTCAAAACCAACAATAACTTATATTCTTTTATTAACAACGCAAAGTCTGTACGGGATAAATTCAAGAAGTCGGGGGTTTACAAACTTGAGTGTGAGGATTGCAATGCATTATATATAGGCCAGACAGGCCGTAGTTTTAATCAAAGATTCGGTGAGCATTTGAGAAGTTACAGTTTAAATAAACAGGACTCAAACTATGCCAACCACCTTATTGACAATAACCATAACTTCACACAAAATCCTGAAATTTTGCATATTCAACCTAAAGGTCAAAAATTAAACATATTAGAATCCATAGAAATCAAGAAACATTTACGTAACAATAGCAATTTAGTTCTCAATGACCAAATTGACCTGTACAATTCACCTATAATTAATTATCTCACTAGTAACTACTCAAATGCTCCCTAATCCAAGCTATATGTCATTAGGAAATTTCATACCTGCAATTGTCATTAGTGAAATTTCATGCATGTTATTTTAATATTTCAGAAGGTGATTTTGACGTTTTTTTAGTTGATAACTCGCTCAGATGATGACACCGTGTGTCGAAACAATTGTAAGCACGTTACAAGTATATATTTTTTGTGTAAATTGGAAGATTTTATTTCCTCTTTATTTATCATTCATAATATTTGATGTTTGATTTGATGAAGAGGAAGAAGGAAGGAAGGGGAGAGCATTTTTTACCAGCCATTCAATGAGGTATCACAAGTAGTGGCTGTAAATCAAGGGGGTGATGGGGGTTGGCTATAATGGGGGAGGAGGGTGATAGAAAGGATTATTTCATCAGTCAGTTTAACTTTCATATCCTAGTAACAGTTATGGACAATTCGGAATGATATAATTTTATTCATGAGCTGTAGCAGTTGAAAGCATTCAAATCGTCACCCTGTACCTGGAAAACTATATACTGTTGGACAAGCAATCATATGAATCCTCATGTAGTTGATCAAGACCCATACTTTATAAAAAAATTGTCAAATTCTAGCCGTTTGTTTTCTAATTTGAACGGATTGAGTGAAAATCAAAACGATTATGGTATTGATTTTTATCTATTTCTATGAACATTGTCTTGTCATGCTGTAATGCAACACCCTTTGTTAGATATTATTTTTCATTCGTATGGAGGGACTCATGAGCTACAACTTAGATACATTAAGTTCATTTCTAAAACAGTTCAATTTCGAATTAGAGCACAAAAATCAAATCGATGCATAATACCCAAAATAGCGAATATCGAATTTTTGACACCCTGTACCTCGAAAACTGGTTATAGGATCGATCTGAATATTAGACTACGTAATGACGATGCCAAGATCTACAATATATCAAAAATTGAGCAAAATTAGCCGATAGCCATTTTACGTACTAAATGTGCGGGGTCCTTGTTGTCTGACTGCATGACAGCAGTTGTCAGTGTTAAGCTTAATTTATAAACTCCGCTGCAGTAGCTACAGTTGACGCAGCCGAAGCTGTAATATGCTAAATAAGTCTCCTGTTTATAAACTCCGCAGCGACACGTTGCCGCTGCAGTTGCCGCAGGAAAATAACCAACTTTCATCTTTGACAGATCCGGTGTTTTCTGGTCTCATTTATTCGATTAGTCTAGGCGAGTCACATACAATTATGGATGTAGCGTTGTTTTTTACTCTTTTTGGAATCATTTCATCATATATTATATTTGAAATATAATTCTTTACTAAATACGCATGCGCTGGTTCGGCGGTCGGCCGTTTATTTACCAAGTTTTTCTACAACTGCGACTGCAACGACTGTGTCAACTATAGCAGCGGCGGAGTTTATAAATTGGACTTTTATTATAGTACTTCGAATTTCGTTACCTGCAAATCAGAAAAATAAAAATTTAACAGAAATACACAAAATAACAATTCTACAGATGATTGGTTATGGAGATAACACACGGAAACAAATGGAAGTTACTCGCTCATTTCATGACAAATTTCCAAATTTGCCGTCTATATCTCAAGGAGCAATTAGTAAAATAGAGAAGCAGTTTCGCGAGCTTGGACATGTAAGGCAGATAAAAAAAGCAGCTGCCAATGCAATAAGTAATGATACCAAATTGGATATTATGCTTGAGTTTGAAGAAAACCCACATAAGTGTAGTCGGCATCCTCAAAGTTCGATGTTAGCCATTCACCCATATTTCTAATATTACAATAAAATAAAATTCATCCCTAAAAAAGTATACCAACTCAGGAGCTCATTGAAGACGATTTTGATAGGAGAATTCATTTTTGTGAACAAATGATGGCCATGTTAGATAAAAATATGATCCAATTAGAACATGTTTTGTTCTCTGATGAGTGCAACTTCACACTTCACGGTCATCTTAATCGTCAAAATTGCCGCTATTGGTCTAGAGGAAACATCCTCACTGGATGAGAGAAGAACATCCTCAATACCCTAAAAAGGTTAATGTTTGGTCAGGAATCGTTGGAAATCATATCATAGGTCCCTGTTTCATTTATGGCAATTTGAATGGCGATAATTATTTAGCACTTCTCTAAAATAATGCCGTGCTAACTTTGACAATCTTATATCCAGATCCAGCAAAACTAGAGAGGCCTCTGCGAACACGATACGGTTTCAGCAAATTGGAGCACCGCCCCATTACCGAATTGGTGTCCGGCAGTATGGCCAGCACGATACCCTGATCAGACGTCATTAGACTTATTATTATGGGGATATGTCAAAAGTATTGTATACACTACTACTAAACCCCTTGACTTAGCTGACCAAAGAAGACGAATAATGCTTGTGATTAGATCGGTCACGTCTGCGATATTGAGTAATGTCAGAAGAAATTTGTATTTGAGATAAGGATGCTGCCAAGACGTTTGCGATCATTTTGAATGTCTTCTATTCATTGACATTATTGTTTTTTTTATTTTGTACATTATAAAGAAATAAACAGTACCTATTACTTATTAGTTTTTGAGTATGTTGTAGTGAATTTCTGTAATCAAATGATTTTCTATTTTTAATGTTAATTTTTGCAATAAATCTGAAAACCCCTAATATTTCCGAAACAGTTGAAGATGGGTATAGGATATTGTACATGAAATATGTCTAGAATTGTCTAAAGAATCCAAAAATTTAATAAAATACAGGGTATTGCATACGAAATGAGAAAGTTGTTACATTGGCCGCTGTTACATGACATACCATGTAGAGAATGTTTTTGTTGAAAAAAATACACTGGTGAAAAGAACAATCAACATGCCCGAGCGTTTTTTCAAACGCCCCCGTCTATTCATTATCGAATTTATTCAATTTGGCTGATGCACGCTGTATATGTTGTTCTCAGTATGATATGTTCTTGCTAATGTTATATGATAAATTTATTTTGAAGTTTTTATTGGTATACTTTCATAAATTTACAAAATAGTTCCAGTAGATACATTTTAAAATGCTCATGTTTACATGTTTCTATTACCTTTTTTATATTTATTTGTTAGTATTGCTTATTAAACTTATTTTGGTGTTTTTAATGGTGGACTTTCTTAAATTTCCAAAATAACTTCACAAAGTATTTAAATTTTAAAATTCTCTTGTTCACATTTTTTTTTTCACTTTTTTCAGATATTCAATTGTTATTGTTACATTGTAAACTCTTCTGGTATTTTTACTGGTAGACTTACATGTTTTTGCACAATCATTTTTGACTGTTACGGTTCTAATTATGATTCTGTAACGTATTGAACTATCATTATTATTATATTATCATTAACGTGTTTCTTTATGAAAACGTCATGAGAATTTTAATTGCATGAGTGATAGCAATGTATTAACAGATTATGCCATTCCAAACATTCACAAGTGATACGAACAAGGAGTTTATCTGAAAGATTTTGCATGGAATGTCATTATATACGATAGAAATAATCATTGTTTAAATAGTTATATTTCAAACTTATTTAAAAGACCTTGTCGTTTCTTCAACGAACGATATCCAAACTTGCCTCCAATTAACAAAATGAAATCTGGCAGAATGTAAGCACAAGATTAGTTTGTTCTGGTTAGATCACACTAAAAAATGACTCCTCACAAAATGTATTTTCACAAGGAAAAATGCTGCAGAACCTACCTACTTTATCAATTTTCAAGCACTCAAATCTCTACGTAAAAAATTACTCCTCACAAGATGTATTTTGACAAGGAAAAATGGTGCAAAACCTACCTTCGTTATCTGGCACCTAAACCTTTTGGTCCATCGCAGTGGTTGGTGAACGAAAGGAGAAGTCGAAAATGGATTAAAAAATCATGGGCCGTGGTGGTCGGCTGGTAGAGCGTTCGCCTCTCAAGCGTAGGGTCGTGGGTTCGATTTCTAGTATAGTTACCGGTCTCGTGCGTGGCATCACTCGTTGAAAGGTAAAGGCTGCGTCTTCCCTAGCTCGTACAAGTCTCTCGAAGAGTTCTGAGGGTTGCGCGGAGGGGTGTAACAGTTTGACGTAAATAACAATTTTAACAATTCAATGTACGAAACAAGAATATTTTAGGAAAATTTTTGAGGTATACAAAACGCGAGTGTACGAAACAGGATCAAACCATTTGAACAATATTTAAAATTCCCTGAATATGATTCTCTCTCTATTCAAGTTTTTTACGAGAAGCAAATGGCTACTGGTAGACTCAATTTTTTATATGATTCCATAAATAAAAATAGAGTGGGTTGACTTGGTGATCTAAGGAGGCCATCTCCATGGCGAATTTGGAACATGAACAATTCGCCACATGCACGCACTAGCTGATAAAAATTTCTCAAAATGCCTAAGGATAAGTTATCTAATAATCTTGACAAAACCACCCTGTAGCAGCATACAGTGCGGCTTTTTTTAGCCCCCTCCTGTTAACTTTCGAACGGTTAAACGTACAAACATGAAACAGAAACCATTTTGAATGGTAAAATCTTTACCTACTACGTTTTGAAATAAAATGATTGAGGTTGTCCGATAAAGAGGGTGGAGGGAGAGAAGAGCAGCAATTTAAAAAAAATATGTGGGGTCAAACATCGTTGAGAAGATATGTAATTCAATTCTCGTTTCGGCCATATAATTTTTTTTTATTTAGAAATTAAGAGAGCCTATTTTAATAATCTAATTGATCAAAATTCAAACTCATCCTCAGCTCTATGGAAGTGTTTGAATCATTTGTAAAAAAGTAAACGGAAAATAGAAAATATAACAAATGAACATAACGAACAACATTTTTTGATAAAAAGGAAATATCTACGAAAGCGTAGAGGGGCCACAATGAATAAAAAAAATTATTCGTCTCAACTCGAAATTAGTATTATTTCGACTTCACAACTCGGAATTAGTATAGTTCCGACTTTACAACCCGGAATTAGTATAATTCCGACTTTATACAATTCGGAATTAGTATAATTCCGACTTCACAACTCGGAATTAGCATAATTCCGACTTCACAACTCGGAATTAGCCTAATTCCGACTTCACAACTCGGAATTAGCCTAATTCTGACTTTGCAACTCTGAATTAGTATAATCCCGGAGCGAGGGAATGTATGGACATTCTCGATTATGGAATTAGACGGTAAGGGATTGTCCCCTTCTTGAAATGCCGGGTGACAGTTCGTTACCTGCCATACAATTCAGTAAAAGGCCACTGACAGTAATTCCCAAAAGGGAAGACTGGGAGCGGATCGGGCACCGCCTGCTTCCCACCAAGGGGATCATTTGGTACACGGATGGCTCCAGAATGGGTAAGTCAGCCGGCGCCGGGGTATACGGGCAGTCTCCGAAAGCGGAACTTTGTTACGCTCTAGGAACTTTTGCTACTGTATTTCAGGCAGAAATGTTTGCCATACTCGCCTGTGTAAGAGAAAATCTCAACAGAGGCTACCGCGGCCAGCAAATCACGATATGCACCGACAGCCAAGCGGCGATCAAGGCTCTCACATCATATAGTCACTTCGTTGCTGGTGTCTGAATGCATCGATGAACTGCAAAGGCTATCTTCCGCCAATAAAGTAAAGCTACTTTGGGTCCCTGGTCATACCGGAGTACCTGGAAACGAACGGGCTGATTATTTGGCCAGACAAGGTGCGAAAAGCCCAGCGATGGGACCAGAACCTATCATAGGAGTTTCAAGATCATGGTGCGTCTCAACCATGAAGGAAATTCTGGAAGTAAAATTCCAGGATACATGGAAAGATACATCAGGCATGAGGCAATCGAAACTCCACATCGGAGGCCCTTCTTCCAGGAGGACCAAGACTCTGCTCACACTGAGCAGAAAGGAAATCAGATAAGTGACTGGTCTCCTGACGGGACACTGCCACCTCAACAGGCACCTCAACATTTTAGGTTTCACGGATGATACCGAATGCAGGTGGTGCTTGGAGGATGAGGAGTCAGCCACTCACATCCTCACGGAATGCCCGGCAGTGGCAGCAATACGGGAAGCACACCTCGGGAGCATCGTACTGAACCCGGAGAGTGTGAGGGTGGTATCGGTCAGAAGGCTGGCCTCTTTCGCTCGCGAGATAGGCTACCTTCAAAACTGAACCATCTCCCAGCAGTAGTGGGTGCATAACGGGCCCGATTGAGAGGCCTACATGCTTATGGCTTCGTCCGCCCACATACCTTGTTCTATCTAAGTATCTAGTATAATTTCGACTTCACAACTCGGAATTAGTATAATTCCGACTTCACAACTCGGAATTAGCCTAATTCACACGAGTTGGCATTAGAGTTATCTGAAAATGTATACTTGGACCATCCAGCGAGAACTTTGAAGATTTAATACAGCTGATTGTTGGCCCTGAGATCTATGAAAAAATACACCAATTTTAGATATGCTTTGTGGTTGATGCTTGGCGTTACCACTAAGATTTTTGGAAACTGTAGATTATAATCATAGCTTGATGTACCAGTTCAGGAGTTTCTATTTTTCTTTGTTTTTTGATTAAGTTCACACAGCACCGAAAATGTTGCCAGCAATGAAAACAAAACAGAAACCCTTTGATCTTTAACGCGTTCCAACAGGACCGCGAAAAGTTGCTGCAACACAACACATTTTGTTGATGAAAAGTTTCAGATTTGTTGTTGAATTGCTGAAAAACATGTTTTCTCTTACGACGACAATTCATATCATTAAACATTCAAATTAATGATATAATTGGTACAATTTGGCAATATAATAACTGTCGAAGAAAAACTTTGTATGTACCACTTTCATAAAGGGCTTTTTTGTACTCGCGTGTTTGTGGAACTAGGCTGCGCCTCATTCAACAAACTTCATGCTCACACAAAAAGTCCTACTTTACGAACTTGTATCATAAGTAGCTATTGTATCTCTTTTGTTGGTTTGATGTGGACACGGCATAAGAGTTGAAAACGTGTTTTTTCCTTTTTTTTTATTGAAACGGGAACGCGAAAAGTTTGTTGCAACCAAAACACAACAAGCGCGTTTTGTTGTAGAAAATTTACAGATTTGTTGTTAAATTGTTTGAAAAACATTGAGTTGATGATTTGTTTGTGTTTTTTTGGTTTGGTTTGATGTGGTTTAATGGAAACGGTAACGCGAAAAGTTTGTTGCATTGAAAAACACAACACGTTTTGTTGAAGAAAAGTGTCAGATTTGTTGTTAAATTGTTGAAAAATATTAAGATGGATAATGTTTTGGTTTGATGTGGACCCAGCATAAGAGTTGAACAAGTGTTTTTTTTTTATTGAAAACGCTTCAATTAATAAAAGAAAAATCTGTCAGATGGGCAAGATGAAATAATGGAATGATCAATAATAAACATGTTGCTAAGTAGAAAAGTTGCTAAGCTTAAAACTAGTACTTTTCTTACGATTTTCTCTAATTAAAGTATGCTATTTTCCATTAAAAATACTTAACAAGTGCGGAAAGTTATACTTTCCCGCTCGCTACTGCCGATGTGGCGTGCGGGAAAGAAGCGTAATAATATTAAGTAATAACTATATACACAAATGCACATGAATTGACAAGGTTGGACGTTAGGGATCAATGTTTAAACTTTCACTATAATTCCAATGGAATCGCAATGATTACACTAATTCCGAGTTGTAAAGTCGGAATTATACTAATTCCGAGTTGTGAAGTCGGAATTATAATAATTCCGAGTCGCGAAGTCGGAATTAGGCTAATTCCGAGTTGTCAAGTCGGAATTATACTAATTCCGAGTTGTGAAATCAGAATTATACTGATTCCGAGTTTTAAAGTCGGAATTATACTAATTCCGAGTTGTTAAGTCGGAATTATGCTAATTCCGAGTTGCGAAGTCAGAATTATTATAATTTTTTTATTTTATTTGGCCCTTCCTACGCTTTCGTAAATATCGAATAAATTTAACAAAAAAATTTTCTGAAAAAATCACTGCTCCACAGAATTTCAGTGAAAACGTGACTATTTTACATGGTCAATAAAACAAGATCGCGGCTCCAATATTACGGTTATTATGGCGCGATTCTATTCAAAGTTAGTATCTATGCGGCAGTTTTTGGAATAATCCCAGTATTTTAATACAATATCTACTAACTATCAAAACACAAGCATAAACAATTACAAATACAAGAGTCAAAGTGATTTTTATTTTTTTGAGATATGAAAATTGTTCTTGCTACGTTAAATAAAAACTGCCACCTGTCGAACAATAGCCAAACCAAACGACAACGAATAAATACAGATTCCCTTCGATAATAACAATCAACATTACAGGCACCGTTACACCATGTTACACCCATCGACAGTAGATGGATTCGCCTATTTTAGAATTTGATAGATGGGGAAAACAAAAACCCTAATATTGCACCTTACATACCGACTTTTCATAAAGAACGAAAAAATAAAATTCCGTCAACCAAACCACGCCAGTACAAACTGAAAGAATTTTACATTTAAAATAAAAAATTCAAACTGTTTCCCTATTAGGTAAGTATGGTCATTGTTTAAAGAGAAATCTTTAAACAATGGTATGGTGGAAACAAACGAACATTACAATGGTCAAAAGCTTTTCTTTTATTATTACGGGTAATCATGAAAATAATTTGCGATCCTTAAATTGAACTTTCCGGGTGTCCGCGGAAGGTGGCTCGCCCCTATAACTTTTGTTTCTGAAGATACTGGAGTGAAATTTGGAGGATCTGCATAAGACATAAAACTGCGTTTATTGACAAGTAAGTCAAGTTTATGAAACTTCCCATTTCACCGGAAGTGACATAAACTTTCGATTTTTAAATGGGACACCCAGTATATTTTCACCTCTTTTGTCTCCAAGTGACATTCTGAATACAACCATGTATTTTTTTTTACATTCTAATCACTAATTGCAGCATTACAACTTTGGGAAGAATACAACTTTACTGCTTTCGGTCGAAATGTATGTGCTATTTGAATTTTAATTTTTAAATTGAAATTACCAATTTTTTTCAAATGGCTGCATGGTGGCTCTTCAGGTTAGGAAAAAAGACAATTTTATTACGATTAATTTGATACCCCACAGTCCCCACACTAATAGGTTTTAAACAAAATTCCGTTAAAAACTCAAAAAAATATGATTTATAAAATAAAGTAATTTTTGGTATTAAAATAAGATTTAAATGCATCGAGTAACTTGTGACCAACACAACTGATAAACAAAATCATTAAGGAGGTTCACGTCTTATTTTACCTCGCTTCTCAAAAAGTGAATTAAGTAGGGATTTTTTGTGTAATTATTTAAAGATCATGTTTATGGTGAATGCAACAAAATATTTTATTAGCTTTTGGATTATTAATCTTGTTTCATAATTTGTGTTAGTTACAGGTTGCTCTATGGATTTAAATCTCATTTTAATCTCTTAAAATCCTTCATTTTGAGAAATTACTAATTTAATCCTTTAAAGTTTTTTGACGGAAGTTTGTTCCAAATTCGAAGTATCAAATTAATCGCAGTCGAACGCTCTGTTTCTTAACCCAACGAGCCACTATGTTGACATTAAAAAAAATAGTAATAGAAATTTTGAAATGAAATTTGGCATATCAGATGCATTTTGATCAAAAATAGTGAGGTTATAGTGTTCTCAAAATTTATTTCTGAAATTAGTGATTTGAAGATATCCATTAATATCCCTCTATAATAAAGAATAAATTTCAAAACAAAAATTTGGTTACAAAAAGTGACAAATAGCACATGGTTCTATTCAGTATGTCATAAGGAGACAAGAGAAGTGAAAATGTACCGGGTGTCTCATTTGAAAATCGAAAGTTTATGTCACTTCCGGTGAAACCAAGAGTTCCGTTGAAGTTGAGTGGTATACATCGGAACCACAAAAAGATCGATGGGAACAAGGCTGAAGGAACATCAGAGTTACTGCAGATTACGCCAAACGGACAAGTCAGCAGTGGCAGAACACGCGCTCCAGAGAAGGAAACCACAAGATTCTGTTTGAGGACGTAAAACTTCTTGCCCCCAACCAGGGATACCATAGCCGACTTGTACGGGAGGCAATAGAGATCCACAAACACACCGAGAATTTCAACAGAAAAGAATAAACTGTTAACCTCAACCGAATATGGAATCCCATTCTTAGAAATTTCAGAGTAACAAAAGAAATCTACGACATTGAGACAGCAGGCAAAAAGGTGTCATTTAATGTTATCGAAAATATGCTTAACCCAGATACGAGAATGAGCAATTCTGAAATAACAAAGGATATCAACAACATTAATCCGACAGGTAGAAAGGGTAGAAAGGGGTCAATTAGGGTTAGTGAGAATGTATCAAATCCAGATACGGTAATTAACGAACAAGACTACCTAATCAGAATAAATAAATCTTCGCAGACGGAATCTCCAGTCATCTGAGATTATTCATGATGTATAAGCCTCTGAAGAAGCTAGCCACTCGCGCTAGCGAAACGTTAGGAAGAAATTCCAAAAAAAACGACGGCCTTCAAACCCGAGTGAAAATTGTGACACTGAAAACCTCGGCTGCGAAAGCCTTAATCATTTTGTGGAAGAAACACTGTTTTGTTTAAATTCATTTATATGTTGAATTGAGGAAAATTCTGTGATTTATACGAAATACACTAGGAAATATATAATTTAATTATTCCACATAATGCCGGCCAGTGCAAGGCGGGAAATACCGACCGGCCGTCATTACCCACCCGCATTCAACGAATTTTATTTAATGCATATTGTTGAATACGTATCGCTTAGGATTATATTATATTTGAATTACTGATGCTAAGTAAATATATTAGGACAACAGTGAAAGCCGCGTGGTCTTCTGAACGAAAATGCAAGCCGCATTACAGGATATCCATAATGGGAAAAGTATAAACATTGTCATCTTCAAACAATGGTATTAGGACCATAAGGTAGGTTTCGAAGGAATGTGGAATTGCTAGGAGCACTCTGCAAGATATAATGAAACAAAACAATTATATGGGCCGTGGTGGTAGAGCGTTCGCCTTTGGAACGAAGGGTCTCGTGCATGGCATCACGCGTTAAAAGGTAAGGGCTGCGTCTTCCCTAGCTCACACAAGTCCCTCGAAGACTTCCAAGGGTTGCGCGTAGGGGTGCAGTTGGTTGACGGAAATAATAATAATAATAGGACTTTATTCAATCAACTACAATATAACATACTTATATGATTGAATTGGCGGAGTGTCACTGCCAAGCAGTATTTTTCAACTCAACCTTCAGCATAGAAACTAAATTAAATGGTATAATAGAAAGTACTAATAATAAAAATTTAAAATAATATAGAACTAAATTGAATCGTCAATTCTCAATAATATCAACAATATCAACGACTGTATCAATTCAAAACTTTATGAAATCCCAAAGAAGTATTACCAAATGCCTATCTCGAAACCCAGAAACATAGCCGCATTACAGTTTGTGTATATAATCGACTTCTCCTTACACAGTAGAGAGAGGATGAGCAACAAATAACAATTTTTTTATAACAATTACACATCGGGGCTTCAGTGGGACATCATGTAGTATTTACCAAAGAAGATGAAAAATAAATCAAGTTATCAAACTTGCCAAAATTGCAATGGAGATGTTGTGCAGAAACCAGTCAGAGTTTCGTTTTCTGACCGTATACCATTACCTGGACCATCAGGAGTAAGGACAGCAGAGAAAACAGCATTAAAAGATATTCACATCTACGACGGCGTTCTGGTGCCAGTGGGACACATTTAATCTGTCAATTGACACATTTAATCTGTCAATTGACACATTTCATCTGTCAATTGAGACATTTAATATGAGGTGATTAGAGCATATCGATGATGAAAATTGTTGAAATCGTTATTTCCGTCAACCTGTTGCACCCCTACCCCGAACCACCATAAGTCTTCGAGAGACTTGTGCAAGCTAGGGAGCAACCCTCACCTTTTAACGTGTGATGCCGTACATGAGACCGATGACCATGCTGGGAATCGAACCCAAGACCTAATGCTTGAGAGGCGCATGCTCTACCAGCACGACCACCACGTAATGGGTAGTTTGAACATGACCAGTGAATAGCCATGAACCAACTCAGCCTTAGGTACTTTTCGATTGGGTTGAGCAATAACGAAATTTTATTATTTTTGGAATAACGTGATGGTGATTTGATTAGTAAAAGAACACTGAAACGATGATTGAAATTTTTAAATTTGTTCTGGTGGAGAAATTATTGAGATACTGAAACGCTTCTAACGTTTGTAAATAATGAAATTTGTGAATCAGGGCAGTTTCATGGATGCATTCGAAATGCGTGCAAGCTGTGGTTTAGTTGTCACACAAAAAAAGTACCATTTGTACGTTTGGTCTTGAGCAACAGCGTATGAACATGAATAGGAGATTGAAAAAATCACTTGAGAAATAAATGAGTGAATAGACATATTAAATGTGTCAATTGACAGATTAAATGTATCAATTGACAGATTTTTTTATTTTCCCCCTGGCACCAGAACGCCGTCGTACACATCTACATATATGAAATAGCTATTTGTATAACAAGGGAGGGGAGTGCTACTTCTCCTCCCGAGGATGGAGTTTACTGCCCGACGCATAGCCGAGGGCGGTAATCATCAAGGGAGAAAATGACACTTTGCTCTCATGATATACATATGAGTTTTCCACCTCCCTCAAATAACAAGTCATTTTTGAATAATTAATTTATGAAACTAAAAATTAAAATTTATTAAAGAATTGGAACTGAGGAGTAGGTACAGTATAACTTATAGGCACGTTATTTTCATTCTTGCATCCTACATATTTTCAATTTGTGATTAGTGATCGAGTAATTATTTATACTAATGTGCATCGTGCAGTTTCAAGCAGAGGTTTTTTGAATACCACTAGAAGTGAGAGCTGGGCCAACGCAGTTTTTGTGATATTTTCATTAACAACATTATTATACAGTTTGTATCCCCTGGAAGTACTACTTGGCTGATTACAATCAATTTCATTAACTTCAGTGACTCCCATAATTTGGTCCAAAATTGTTCGCTTTTTTGCACATACCCTTCAGCGATATTCGTGGACTTCCAACCTCCGTGTTGCTTTAAAGTAAGAATGTCTCCTCCAGAATTCTCTTTCTTTTCTTCTGAAACTATGCCCTATGCCCGGTATAATTTATGGCATTAGGCAGTTTTAAAAATTCTGCAATTTTTTTAGGAATTTTAGCAATAGTAATTTTTCCAACCATTTGGTTGATTCATTTTTCTACTTTATAGCAGACAAATAAACGTGTCTGATCTGTTTTAGGGCGTAGCGATATATATTTTCTATAAATATCAATATAATTAGGGCCATTCACCAGGGAAGCATTGATTACAAACGTTCTCTGTATATTTGTTTTAGAATCTGGTGAATTTTCTATTACAATTGAATTTTTATCTTCAATATCTGTAGTGGCCATTTTAAGGAGCTCCTTATACCTGCATACTCTTGAAATTCCGAAAGTGAGAAGAACCTACAAAACAAGGAAAAAATTATTTAAAAAAAAAGAAAAAAAGCTGTCGCCGCCAGATTTCGAACCAACACCCACAGCCCATCATGAACAGTGAGCGGTGCACTCGTTGCGCTATAGGGACTCACAGGCTTCTTCGAAATCATGAACATAGCGTATTATAATATTTGCTGTTCAACTTTCATTTTCTAATATATTTACTTATTGAAAATATCTTACCTTCATTAATAAATAATTATCATCGTGAGCTTCTAGTAAAAATTTATTTACTTCCTCTGTTGAGAAGGTTTTTGCCTTATTAGCAATTAGCAATTAATTTTGGGTATTTAATATCCACATTTTCTTTTATTTTTAGCATGGTACGTAACATTGAAAACTTGGACCACAATGAAGAGGCTTTTAATGTATTTGCTAATATCGAAAATATCCCAAAGTAACATTTTCTGAGTAAATACGAATATGCTTCTCTTCGGCCCATTGCTTGAAGTGTAAATATACCGTTTTTCTTATTTTTCTTTCGGTAGTGTATTATTTATATCTTCAAATTCGCTTGAATCACTCATTTTTAAAATATTATTTTATATTTTGTAGATATATTATAGCGTAACACAGTTATTCTGTCAATCGACCGTAGGCTATAATATTTCTGTCGTAAATTCGAAAACCGGATGAATCTATGAATTGAAGTTAAATTATTGATGTAACAATCGTTAAATTAAAATAACAATTTATTGATTTCTACCATTTTGGAAAATACAGGGTGTTCTATGAATAAACGGTAAAATTTATACTTATATAATAGAACTAAGTTTAGGTCTTCAATGACGTCACTTTTACTATTCCTCTCTAGGGAGGAAAATTACGACTTTGCTCCCTACAATGAGGCCAGGAAATGTATACTTTGGATAGAGGTAAGCAGAAAACAGTTTTAGGCGAGAAATATCCTAAGAAACAATTTCAGCTGCAAAGGAAAAAGTTGATAGTATTAGTAAAATGGGGGAGACTATCACCGTTGAAACTGTGGATAGGAATAGACTGGTAATGAAATTAGAAAGCATTGGTATTATTGGAAATGCATTAGCATGGCTTGTAGATTACCTAGAG
Organism: Chrysolina oricalcia; assembly: GCA_944452925.2. Taxonomy (NCBI): domain Eukaryota; kingdom Metazoa; phylum Arthropoda; class Insecta; order Coleoptera; family Chrysomelidae; genus Chrysolina; species Chrysolina oricalcia. Next base: position 16,101,112 of record OX101823.2, on the reverse strand, counting down.
AACAGAAAACAAAAACTTAAATTGAATAATATTTTATCTGATGACATATTGAATGAACAAGGAGTCTCCCAGGGTAGTGTGGCCCGTTACTATTTCTTATATACGAGGGCTGTTTGGTAACTCCGTGACTATTTGAATAAAGAAAAAAAAAATTGGCAAATAAGCGTTTTATTTTTCAACATAATCTCCTTTTAGATCAATACATTTAGTCCAGCGTTTTTCCAGTTTTTTTATTCCTTCCAAATAATAGGTTTTCTCAAGGCCCTCAAAATAGGCGTTTGTTTCGGTTATAACCTCTTCATTCGACCCAAATCTCTTACCACCCAGCCATTTCTTCAGGTTTGGGAAAAGAAAATAGTCGCAAGGGGCTAAATCTGGAGAATATGCTGGATGGGGTAGTAGTTCGTAGCCCAATTTATGAATTTTTGCCATAGTGACTACACACGTGTGCACTCGTGCATTGTCTTGATGAAGCAGCACTTTTTTTTTCGCTAAATGTGGTCGTTTTTGCCTCAAATCAATATCGAATCTGTCTAAAAGCTCTGAATAATATTCGCCGTTGATCGTTCTACCCTTCTCTAAGTAATCTATATGAATGACACCGCGTGCATCCCAAAAAACTGTGGCCATAACCTTGTTGGCTGACAGACGCACCTTAGCCTTCTTTGGTGCACGTTCACCAGTTGACACCCACTGTTTTGATTGTTCCTTGGTCTCTGGGGTATTGTGATGGATCCATGTTTCGTCTACGGTTATATAACGGCGTAAAAACTCGCCCGGATTGCGATTGAACTTTGCCAAACACTCCTTTGAAGTGGTCACACGGTTGCGCTTGTGGTCGAGTGTGAGCAATTGCGGCACCCATCTCGCGGATAGCTTCTTCATGTCCAAATATTCATGTAAAATGTGATGTACTCGCTCAGTTGAGATGCCTACAGCCTCAGCTACCTCACGTACTTTTATTCTCCGATCGTCCAATATCATTCCATGGATTTTATCGACGATTTCTGGCGTGATGACCTCTTTTGGGCGACCTGAACGTACGGCGTCACTTGTGCTGGTACGACCACAACGGAACTCAGTAAACCACTTCTTAACCATTGAAATTGATGGTGCAGAGTTCCCATAGTATTTATCAAGTCTTTCCTTGGTTTCAGTTATGGTTTTTTTACGCAAAAAATAATGCTTAATCAACACACGAAATTCACTTTTTTCCATTTTTGTTAAAATTCACGAGGTTGTCTGCTTCTAATTGCTGTCAAACACAAACCAAATGTCGCAGCTTGCTCAAAATTTGACAGTAGTCTATTGAAAGATGGTGGTTGACAGCAGTGTTGCATTTAAAGTTACTGCGCGGGAAATTTAAAAAGTCACGGACTTACCAAACAAGCCTCGTACATTGACGATGTTGTGAAAAATGTTGGAAGGTGCTCGGTGCACTTATTTGCAGATGACGCTCTGATTCACTTCTCTAATTCAGATATCTTGGCAGTGGTAGAGACCGTGAATGAAACTTTGGGAAATGTTTACAAATGGTATTGCGCAAACAAACTTAAGATAAATACAAGCAAAACTAAATTCATGATGATAGGTAATAACAAAGAATATAATAAGTTTCGAGAATATGATTGTGAAATAAAAATAAATGATATTTCAATTGAAGTTGTGGATACTTTTAAATATTTAGGAATCATTATTGATCGAGAATTAAAATTCAAAAATAATGCGAATTATATAATTAAAACAATTTCATTCAAAATTAATTATTTATACAGATGCTCCAGTATTCTCTCGAAATGGTCAAAAACTATTATATACAACACACTGATACTTCCTCACTACTGCTCTACCATTCTATATTTGCTACAACAAAATGAAATAGGCCGCTTACAAAAACTACAGAATCGAGCAATGAGAACAATATTATCTTGTTCTAAACGAACACCTATTAATGAAATGTTAAGTTTATTGAAGTGGCTACCAGTAGATAAAATGTTATTCTAACAAACCATGATTTTTATATTGAAAATAAGAACAGGTATCTGAGGGAAAAAATATCTTTTGTTTCTGAACACCATGATTATAACACCCGATCGAGAAATAATATATTCATTGAGCCTGTTAAAACATTGAAATCACATAATTCAGTTTTTTTCAAAGGATTGAGTAATTTTAATGACCTCCCGGATGACCTGAAAAACGCACGGTCGCTACCAATATTTAAAGTAAAATTAAAGAACATCATGCTGAATGAGTGCGTGCAAGCCTTGACTTTGATATTTATTTATCGTTCTTTTATTTTATTTGTTGACTGATATGTTTCTTGCTGTCTGATTTTATTTTTATTGTATTTTTATCTAATTAAGTGACTTATATTTTATTTTTATTTTATTTATACATGTACATTAGTCTTAGACTAAATAAAGGATTAATATTTATATAATTTATAATACGTAATAATTTCAATTTACATTTTTATTCATTTTATAGTTAAAAAGCTTTGTTGATAAGTTAAAAACCTTCTTAAATTGAAGTATATTTTGATTTTGACTCTTGATGTTTAGAGTTTTGAGTTTTGACCAACAAAACAAGTTCGAATCCCCGCACTATACACATTGCGAGTTTCGAATTGTAACTAGCGCCCGAAGAGGACCGATATACTCAATTGTAATAACTTGTCCCTGTACTAACAAACCCCGGTCTCCCCTATATCCCGTGTTGAAGAATACCTGCTGAATGATGAATTGCAAACGGGAAAGTTTTTTTTTATTCAATGATTTGTAATTTGTTTTTAAATTCTGCAGAATCCTTGACTCGAATATCAGACCGGTTTGACTGGACGAAAACTCCCGTGTTGAATAAATAATATGGATTAATTTCTCCATTCTACAAATCAACTAGCGGGAAAACCATGGGCATAAATGTTCGTTTGGTTTGGTGTGACAGTAAATTTGCGATATCGATTATCAATTCTAGCATTGATTTGATCTTCCCGACCAAGAACTTTTCCATAACTGTATTACTTCACTTTTAAGGTCAGCAGTGTCGACTTCACCAATGCATATCGGGTTCAATAAAATAACAAATAATGACTTTATAAATAAAGTGGAGATATTAGCAAATTTTTGTTTTCAATTTGTCTGTTGATAAGGAATTTATTTCAGAGTCATTAGATTGTCTTTTTTTCTTCGAAATTATTATCGAGTTAATAAATTATTACGTATTAATGAGTTCAACAGAGTGTTGGTAGTTTTCGAGAGGTTGATATTTCTACAGCTCTGTTCGGTGTAACCCATAAGATGTATGAGGAAGACAAGAAATGCGATGAAATCAAAAAACCAGGTAAGCAGTTTCAATCAATAACATTTCGAATAAGTGTGTGTCAAGTACGTATCAATCAAATAAAGTAGTTGAGTGAGCCAATTTTAGATTTGTATGTAAGACGTCAAACAACTGGAGTACCTACCTGCTTTAAATCTAGAGCAGTGTGGAACTGCAGAGACACCTTTCAAACCAACTAGCGCAACGCAACAACGTGTTACCCTAGTCTGGATACCAGGTCACACAGGCCTAGAAGAAAATGAAATAGTGCCCTTGCAGAAGGGGGGGCCGAAACAACGTTCACTGGACTAGAACCGGTTTAGCATATAGCACTGCCAAGAATGTCATAACAGCTTGGGCAGACAATAAAAGACTCGAGTACTGGCGTAGTCTACCGGGCCTAGCCCATTCCAAAGCATTTATTGCTTGCACAAGGAAAAAACAGGACTCTGACAATGCTAGAACTCGGTAGAGCGCATCTCAGTATAGCATCTCATTATAGTAGGTTTGCTCACTGCAAACAAACATCACATGCATAAAATCGGACTTCACAAGATGCAGAGTGCCGGCTATGCATGGAGGATGATGAAACGGCTAAACACATTCTGTCTACATGCCCTGCAGCGGCCAGAACCAGATTTTCAATATTCGGCGATACGACAGTAAGGCTAGAAAACCTGGTAAGCCACAATAGGCCATTGGCCGCAGTGGAGGGCCTGATACGGGCTCACTCTCGTTCAAACCTAACCTATGTAACACTTAGTGTTTCGAAAATTGATGCAAACACCATAAGATACCTACCTAGTAAATGCAAAATATCAAAAAGGGGTTTTTGCAACAAATGCAATTTTCAGTAAAAGAGCATTTTTGCAAAAACAATTTCTTTGAATTTGGAGTGTCAATTTTAGAAGAAAATTCCATGACTTTGAAAATCACCACCTTCAACCATTTAATGTCTGAAGGTATTCTTAGTTACCCACGAATATTTAATACTGTTCATGAAAATCGACGTCCACAAATGCCTGATGGTATCCGAGAGTACCAATGATACCGAATCAGAGCTGTTGTTGCACATGGCGAGCAAGCATTTATTGCAAGAACTGACATGACATCGATCTAACAAGAGGGTACAGCTGGCTACAAGGTGTTAGTTTACATGGAAATGTAGTACTAATTACTCCTTCATGTCTGCCCCTGATCAAGTTGGCGACAACCAGTGACCACATCAAAGGCGATATATAGAACTACCCCTAGAGGATAACCTCTTTCTGCTGTCATTCTGACTGTCACCATCCTAAGAGTTGCCAAAATGATCATGCTCTTCTGCATTGATTGTATCCATTTTATCAGTAAGGAGTTTATGTTGACGGTAAATTAAATAGCCCTTGGCACGACAAACAGAACTAAGTTTGTGAGATGCACATTTGACAATGTGTAATAGCCTTCAAGCTGAGGTAATCCTTTTATTGTCCTAAAGATATGTCTTCACCAGAACATTACATAACGCTCTATATGGCATCGTCTACCAGATCAGAAATTAGTTTGGAATCCGCTCTGATCACACGGATTTCAAATAAGTAAAATATCCACAGCTTTATTTTCGTTTTGGAGAAAATGAGAAAGTCATTCTACAAATTTCCGAGGATTTCCCATCACTGCGTACAATTTGATACCGTCCTAAAAATAAGAGTCGCCAATCCTCTGAACCCAAACTTGTTAATTTTTTCAAAATCAGTTCATATTGACGCTGTCAAATGACAAAATCTGCTGCTGCTGCATCCTTAAAGATTTTCTAAAAACGTGGAAAAAGCTGCAGATTTATTTTTTCACTAATTTTACAATTACTTTTGATAGTGTTAGACTGGTGTCTATAATTTTTGTAAAAAAAAGTAACAGGCAAGGACCAGGAGGGAAATGTTGTTGAGGATCCAACTTTAACGAAAACAAATATTTAAACACAAAACCACACAAAATGGTGAAATGGGGATGCAGTTTATGTGTTGAAAACGGTTTTTTGCGATTTGCGGCGAAACGTGTCTTCTTAGCAGAAAATTACGACGGCGTACTAGTGCCACTGCAGAAATAAAAATTCTCTCAATTGACACATTTATTCTGTCAATTGACACATTTAATCTGTCAATTGACACATTTAATCTGTCAATTGACACATTTAATCTGTCAATTGACACATTTAATCTGTCAATTGACGCATTTAATCTGTCAATTGACACATTTAATCTGTCAATTGACACATTTAATCTGTCAATTGACACATTTAATCTGTCAATTGACACATTTAAGCTGTCAATTGACACATTTAATCTGTCAATTGACACATTTAATCTGTCAATTGGCACTTTTAATCTGTCAATTGACACATTTAATCTGTCAATTGACACATTTAATCTGTCAATTGACACATTTAATCTGTCAATTGACACATTTAATCTGTAAAAAAAAATTAGATTTGAGGGGGTGAAATAATTTTTTAAAAAATTTTTTGAATAGCCTTTGGCACACCCTTGGATATTTCTAGAAAGATTTGTATTTTTCACTTTTCTTGATACGACCCCCCGTTTAGGCTGTGCGCGTGTCCGCGGATTTTCGAAAATGAAAAAAAAATTGGAAAAGAAAGTTTAAAAAAAAAACAAAAAATATGGTACTGTAGAGGACCGTCTTTGACTTTTTTCGGTGGAGGGGGTGGCTAGGCCAAAAACAAATTGGATTCAATGGGGGGAAATAATTTTTTTAATTTTTTTTAAATAGCCGGGTGCACACCCTTGGATCAGTCTAGAAAGATTTCTAGAAATCACTTTTATCGATGCAACAACAAAAACAAAAATTAAATAAAAAGCTAGGTCAGCCAGCAGTTAGCTCATGTCTATTTACTAGTCATGTTCAAACTACCTACTCCGTGGTGGTCGTGCTGGTAGAGCATTCGCCTCTCAAGCATTGGGTCTTGGGTTCGATTTCTAGCATGGTCATCGGTCTCGTGCACGGCATTATACGTTAAAAGGTGAGGGTTGCGTCTTCCCTAGCTTGCACAAGTCTCTCGAAGACTTATTATGGTGGTTCGGCGTACGGGTGCAACAAGTTGACGGAAGTAAATATTTCAACAATTCTCAGCATGATAATGCTCCAATCACCTCATATTAAATGTGTCAATTGACAGATAATAAAGTGTCAATTGACAGATTATAAAGTGTCAATTGACAGATTAAATGTGTCAATTGACAGATTAAATGTGTCAATTGAGAGATTAAATGTGTCAATTGACAGATTAAATGTGTCAATTGACAGATTAAATGTGTCAATTGACAGATTAAATGTGTCAATTGACAGATTAAATGTGTCAATTGACAGATTAAATGTGTCAATTGACAGATTAAATGTGTCAATTGACAGATTAAATGTGTCAATTGACAGATTAAATGTGTCAATTGACAGATTAAATGTGTCAATTGACAGATTAAATGTGTCAATTGACAGATTAAATGTGTCAATTGACAGATTAAATGTGTCAATTGACAGATGAAATGTGTCAATTGACAGATTAAATGTGTCAATTGACAGATTAAATGTGTCAATTGACAGATTAAATGTGTCAATTGACAGATTTTTTAATTTTCGCTGTGGCACTAGTACGCCGTCGTATATACGTGCATATTTTGATAATTCATTGTATGACAGAGACCATATAGTGATCCCGCTACCGATGATAGTGATGCTAATATGCACATTTGTTTCGAAATCATGGTCAACTTTAATATAAATTTTGTCATAAAAGTGCAAAAATCTATATTTCAGGTGAAACTAGCGGTAATAAAATAACTTAGGTGAGGTATGGCAATTTCTGAATAAAAATGTATGGCACCGCATTTATTAAAATAACAATTTTTTCAAAATCAGTAGCTAATGACAATGTTTGGTTTACTTCGATTTTAGTTTGCCTGGATTTCGTGATAATATAGGCTGAAATTTATAAAAAGTGGTAAATATTAAATATATATTATATACAGGGAGTCCGGTAAACCTTCTACAATATTGAAACTGGTGATAGACCAGGTTATAACTGTTCAGAATATCGGAATTTCACCTCAGTAAAAATATCACCGTTTTCGAAATAATGGGCATTTTAAGAATTTCTGGAAAATCGCTACCTAACCTTGGACTTTTGAGTGCCATGTATACAAATTGGGACGAATCCAAATATCTTCGCTGCTGAAGATTACTGATGAGTGATGCTTCTAGACGTACAGAACAGTTTTTCAGAAAGTGAAAACATTTTTCAAGAAATGAGGGTAAAATGACAGATTTGAGTTTCATCATTTTTTTTTTTAAAGTTTGACATTATTATCTGAAAGAAACATAACCAATTGGAAATGGACATTCATTTCAAAAGAATGCTCATTTTGTCCAGACTCTACCATGGTATAAAACAAACTATAATTATTTTTGGAAGAAGTGGTTTCCATTGAATTAGGCGTGGTTTTAATCTAGGCTTCTATCAACTTTTGTTCAAGAAAAAAAGGAAACTACCCAACACCGAAACTACGTCACAATTACGTCAAACTCGACGCGCGTTTCGCCAACAAAGTTAGCATCTGCAGGAGCTAAAAGTAAGCTTTTAAGATTTTAAGATTGTGACGTAGTTTTGGTGTTTGGGTATTTTATTTTTTTCTTGAATTGTATTTACACCAAAGGTTCCAAAATATTCATTTATTTGATCAACTTTTATACTTACGCCCAAAAATTATTTTATTTAGATTTTATCAAGATAAAATGTGGAAATAATTATTGATAATAAAGAATAGACTGCTTGGTAGCATTAAATAGTATGTCAATAAAATTAACTTTTCATGTAATTAGGCCTAATAAAATTATCGAAATGAAATGTCGATTATCCGACATGGCACCGATTAATACGAATTCTTGTGATAAATGTCGCAATTGTCCAACATCCAGATTCCTACGAAGTTTCAGAGACCGACAGATATACAGGGTGTAACCAAATAAGTGCAAACTTTTTTAAGAGATGAGTACTTGTCGAAAATTAAAAACTTTTGTTTGAACAACTTGTGACTTCTATCGTAGTTTCTTGAAATTATTCTGCTTGTTTCATTCAGTGGTATTTATTTCTTTGTCATGCCGTACATACTTTATACTCCCCGAGAATATGCGCATATGCACAACATTTATGGTGAATGTGGAGGTAGTGCTACTGCTGCAGCAGCGCTTTATGCAGGACTATATCCGATTGCACAATGCCGCTCATAGAATCGCTGATTTGGGGGCTATAACCTATAACGCATTTGAAAAGGTTCCTCTTGAAAATATGTCGTTTCTGCGTACGAGTGGATGGAAAATAACATTTTTGTAATATTATTCAGTGGGATGTTAAATAGTCGTTATTGTGGTTTATAGTGTATGTTGATTAAAAAAAAAACGTTGAATTAGTATTTACTTCATAACATCTCATTGAATGCTTCCTAGCAGTTGATTCGTTATTACTCATAATTATTTAATCATTTCATCTTGATAGGATAAAAATAAAAGACATTACTGACGAAGTCTAATGGAGTTGATTTTAGCTCAGAATAACATCACACTCTAATATTATCGTAATTCTACTTCTTCCAAAAATAATGATCGTATGTTTTATACCATAGTAAAGCCTGGACAAAATGTGCATTCTTTTGTAATGAATATCCAGTTCCACTTGGTTATGTTTTTTCAAACAATAATGTTAAACTGTTGTTAAAAAAATTGGTGTAGATCAAATCTGCCATTTTACCCTCATTTCTTGAAAAATTGTATCGTTTTCTGAAAAACTGTTTCGTAAGTCTGAAAGCATCACTCATCAGTAATGTTCAGCAGCAAAGATATTTGAATTCGTCCCAATTTGTATACATGGCATTCAAAAATCCAAGGTGAGGTAGTGATTTTCCAGAAATAAAAAAATGCTCATTATCTCGAAAACGGTGAGATTTTTACTAAGGTAAAATTCCGATATTCTGAACAGTCATGATCTGGTCTATCACCATTTCAATATTGTACAAGGTTTACCGGACACCCTGTATATATTAAGTATTTCTATTATTCAAACCGCAGTTCATGATCTTTGCTAATAATAACTGTTTGGAACTTTTGGTATAGTAATGACAATTCGCCAGTAAGATTAAACTGAGGTTTATCTGAGATCAAACTTAGTTTAATCTTCCTCTTGAGGATGATCGCTTGGTGATCGAAACACGTTTCGAGGTGTTAAAAATAATGGTTTGGTGTTGGGATAAAATTCCAGTATATTCAATAATAATAATTCATTTCAGATTCATTCAAAATTTCAGAAATTTTCCTTTTTCTTGATCTTATCTGGCTACTCAAACGGGAAATGGTTGTTTTTTTATCCGCCTGCCAACTGTAAATATGCGGTACTACTCCCGGCTTCATTCGAGCTTTAACTTTACTAGACTTATAATTCTTTATAGTTTTCCATATCTTCTGCAAGCTGTAAACATTAACTTATTTAATATTTCGTTAGTAATACTAACAAAGACCCTAACTCACGTTGAAATGATCTTCATACCAAAAAAAAAATACTGTTTTCACCGACACCTCTTTTACCTCTCTTCTTTCTTACAGCAGTAAACCATTATTTTTTTTGACAGATTTCGTGAAACTGTTATGAATATTCTCTCCATATTATTTTTGGATGTGTTCACACACCCAGGAACAAAACACCTCTTATTATCACTCATTTTGAAACATTGATACAGACGAAATCCAGCGAAACTCGCAGCTGTAAATGATCAACACATAAAAGCGCGAGGTATTATAATGCACACTCCGCTCACACTATCAAAGAAATTACGTCAATCGCTGCTAGCCTCGTGCAGGGTACGTTTTCTAGCCTCGCTGATTTCATCATATTTGTTTTGCGTTTATTTAATGACATTTTCATTTTTGTGTGTCTTTTTGTGCTGGTAATGTGTTTTTAGAGAGACATAACTATCGAAATACATTATAATTAAAAATTAGTGGACAAACCTATTGCCCAGTTTTCTCTACTCCGATGTTTTGATTCTGAAAGCCTTTTTCCATCATATATATTTTTAGAAAGTTTTATAACTTTTCTATAAGTTGTTCTATATACTTATCAACATATTTTTTTGAATAAGGTTCACCGGGGGAAGTGGAACCGCGAATTTCATTACCTCCACTTTGATCCGACTAAACAAGAAAACTCATTACTCAACATCCGTCATATTTAGTGAGCTGATTGCAGATACATTACTTTTAAGTTTGTACCAATATAGAAAATCACCATGGTTATCAATTTTTTTCTATGAGTTTTCTCCTGTTCGTCATCATTTTTTAGCATTCATAACTGAATAAAGTTTTCCGAGGTAAGTGTAAACAACTAGTCTTGTTATATACTGCGAATCAAATTTATTACAGATATCAAAATTGACATTTATCCTACATTATAAGAGTCAAATAATATATTGAATTTGATTTTCCCTCTCTTATCTATTGTAGGCGAAGGTAAATGCATAAAAATCTCCCATTCGTTGATAATGCTTCTGTCTTCAACATGAGGCCAATTGAATGTCGATGTCTTTCCGATTCTTCTACAAAATTTCACTTCTAGACATGTTAACTTTTCGGTAAGCTGGCCTACATACATCTTGCAAGTGAAAACTATCGTAGGTTAAACTTGCCCCACTTGTGCTTTTTTTGGGGCAAGTGTAACTCATGCATGTTTTTTATCGTGCCTTAAAATACGTTTCTAATGAGTTTAAAATGCAAAGAGATATTGTTTATGAAGTCCTTACTTGAATCGATTTAAATTTTTCCACGAATTCCTTGGTCGTAAGAGATAAAAACAATATACACGTGCTAGCTCACTATGCGACGTAAATCTCCAAAGTTTACGCCACTGCCGAATTTGAAGTGTAAATGAATCGCTGTTGGCGCCATATACCACAGAGCATCTGAAGGATGTGGAAGGTCTAGTGTGCAATAGGTGGCGCTGTATTACAGAAAATAATTTTAGAGGAATAGGCCTGGGTTCCACTTGCCCCAGATTTCCACTTACCCCGGTGTACCTTATTAGCAAAGATATCAGTTTTTTGCTGAATATTTGATACCTTTCGTGATCCTTGTTAGCCGAAGAGTAGTGATTAGGAAACTAGCCTACAATTTTTTTACAAAATCTTCACTCGAAATCGAAAATTTTATATACTTTTATTCGTTTATTTGTTTCAGCAAAGTTCTTTGGAAGTCGTCATATACAATATATTATGATGTTCACTATTTTGAATATTGCTTATGGCATCCGATCAATTCTTAGCGTTGCCATTTTTGCGATGATTGCCGAAAAGCCTCCAAATGAAAGTATACCCGTAAGTTATTTCTGTTTCAAGTACTAACATTAATAATCGACGGTTATTTTGTGATATACAGTGAGATTGAGATATAGTGCGTGAATCAATAAACAACATAACACTTGATTAACCTTTTCTATTGTTCTTTGTTATATTTTATAACTCCCATATAATAATAATTTTATTTCTCTTGTTTAAATGTATAAAATGGAAAGAATTTCTATAAATAAAGTAACATGAAATAATTTCTATGAATTACGTGTATATATAAAATATCGCAATAAACAAACATAAATCACAAAAAATACAAATTAACATGAATAAATGTAAAATCTGGAAAAAGACAGAAGTGAACAAACATACATATAAATATATTTATAAGAAACTTGTTTCTATCGGGGATACGGTCAGTGGTGAAAAAAGAAATTACTCTTTTTTGCTACCCGAGCTTTCGCGAACGTTTATACGCTTTTTCGAGGGCTACAATATAAATATTTGGACATTAGTTGTATAAAATACGAGGATGTATTGATTTCTAGTTAGCCCAGACCAGTTCCCTGCATAAACAAAATATTGCGTTACCATAGCAACGAACAATAACTTATTAGAAGTGTAAAGTTTGACGTCAAAAAAGTAAACCAGAGTTACGCAATAAATTAAAAGAAAAAATATGTCCACCGAAATTGTGAAAATCGAAAAATTGGAGTATCGAGCCATCATCAAGTACCTGTATTTAAAAGGGTTAAGAGGAAAGCAGATTTACGAAGATATGCTTAATACCCTTGGTGGTCAGTCCCCGAAAATATCGATGCAGTTCATGACATGATTTTAGCAGACCGTCGAATTGGGCTAAAATGGATATCTGAAGCACTGAATATTTCATACGAACGCGTTCACCATATAGTTCACGTCAATTTGGACATGAGAAAAATTGCTGCAAAATGGATCCCCAAATGTTTGAATGTTAACCAAAAGCGTGCAAGGGTAGTAGCATCGCGTTCGATCTGTGCTCGATTTGAAAACGATGTAGATTTCTTAAACCGAATTGCTACTATGGATGAGACTTGGGTACATTTCTACGATCCAGAAACAAAGCAACAATCGATGGAATGGCGACACTCCAGTTCTCCAAGACCTAAGAAGTTTCGTGTCCAAAAATCTGCTGGAAAAGTCTTGCTTCAGTTTTTTGGGATTGCCATGGAGTAATCATGATTGATTTTTTGTATGGGTAGAACAATAACTGGAAATTACTATTCGACATTACTGACCACTCTACGGGAAAAAATTAAAGAGAAAAGACGCGGAAAGCTATCCAAAGGTGTTTTGTTTTTGCAGGACAACGCCCCTGCACACAAATCTCATGTTGCCATGCAAAAAAATCGTGATTCAGGGTTTGAAATACTAGAACACCTCCGTTATTCACCAGATTTGGCTCCGTCCGACTATCATCTCTCTCCTCAACTGAAAAAAAGTTTAAAAGGTCGTAAATTTTCTTCCAACGAGGAGGTAATAAAAGCTGTGGAGGTCTGGTTTGCAGAGCAAGAAACATTATTTTTTGAAAGGTCGAGACGTTGCAGGTTCGCTGTAATAAATGTATTCAATTAAGAGGAGAATATGTTGAGTAAAAAAATATTTTGACATTGAAATTTTGTTTGGTTCTATAGTAGGCTAAGCATTTGCGCTTTCTTAGACATAGAGGGGGCATTCGACAACACCTCTCACGAAGCAATAAATAGGGCCCTAACGAACAAGGGAGTAGACAGAACCACATCCAGATGGATGTGCCAAATGCTGGCTACAAGAACCGCTGTAACGAAAGTGGGCGATACCAGCTTTCGGATCAGCAACAGCAGGGGATGCCCACAAGGAGGGGTACTATCACCTCTGATGTGGAGTCTCGTAGTAGACGAACTACTCGGAACACTTACCGGGAACGGAGTCACTTGCCTTGGATATGCTGACGACATAGTCATTATGGCCAAAGGCAAATTCGAAGGAACCCTCTGCGATCTCATAGAAATGGAGCTAGAGACTACCAGAAGATGGTGCCTCTCTGTGGGATTGATAATTAACTCATCAAAAACCACAATGGTTCGCCTCGACGGATCAGATTTAGGATGGCAGCAAGAGGTGAAGTATCTAGGACTAACCCTAGACTCAAAACTACTCTGGAACAGACACGTAGAAAAGATCGCTAACAAGGCAAAATCATCACTGATGGTGTGCAAGAATATTGCAGGAAAAACATGGGGCTGTAACCCATCAATACTGCGATGGATGTACACCATGATAGTGAGACCTATGATCACCTACGGAGCAGTAGTGTGGCACGGTAGAACCGAACTCGCCACAACAGAGAAAATCCTGGAGAAAGTACAAAGACTAGCATGTCTTTGCATAACAGGAGCAATGAGGTCAACTCCAACAGCAGCAATAGAGGTCATTCTGGACCTCACTCCTCTCCATCTTATGGTGAGGAGAACTGCTTGGGGAGCAAACCTGAGGTTGGCCAAAGTCGGACTCAAAGGGACAGCACACAGTGTAAGGGGCTCAACCCCCACCGGAAGTGCACACCTTGCCGATCTCCCAACTGACGAAATTACCAGGAAATTTAGTTTCGAGAAACTTTTTGGAACGGAACTAAATACCAAGAAACACTGGAGCACAGAATCCATTCGAGCACTGGGTAAGAATACCATTACATGGTACACGGACGGGTCTAAAACTCCCGACGGAACTGAAGCAGGAGTATTTGGACCTCGTACCAAGTACTCCGACCCCATGGGACACTTCCCCAGCATTTTTCAAGCGGAAATTCACGCCATAGCAAGATGCATTCATTTCAACCTCGACAGGAACTACCGGAACAAGGAAATTGCAATCCTCTCCGACAGTCAAGCAGCCATCAAAGCGTTGAGCTCATATAACATCAACTCGAAGATGGTCTGGGAATGCCTAGAAAAACTTAATGATCTAGGCAGGAACAACAAGGTGATCCTCCTCTGGGTGCCTGGGCACGTCGGAGTAGAGGGCAATGAACAAGCAGACACCCTGGCACGAAAAGGGGCATCAACGCCACTGATCGGGCCAGAACCATTCTGCGGACTTGGAAAATCTTACTTCCAAGAAGAACTCAATAAAACTGAAGAAGCAATGAGAGCAACATACTGGCAAAGACTTCCAGGGCTAAGGCAGGCCAAAGATCTCCTCGGCAATTTCAACCGAGCAAGATCGAAAACACTGATTAACCTCAGCAAAATTAGTCTAAAGACAATCACAGGATTTCTAACGGGGCATTGCAGACTCAAAGAACACCTAAGGAAGCTAGGCTTAGAGGAGGACAACACCTGCAGATTCTGTGGGGAACATCCAGAAACACCTCACCACATATTGATGGAGTGTTATGCTATACACCACAAAAGATTAAATATACTGGGATCACACCAGCTGACTGTGGAAGAAATACCACAAATGGACCCCCTCAAAATCCTAAAATTCCTGAAGGAATTGAGGCTTGAGGGGCTGCTGTAAACGAGAACACCTTGAGATAGCAGAAGAAGATGGGGCACAATAGATCTAACTAGGTCGCAGCGCATCAGTCACCATCCATACCTAACAATACAATACAACAAGCATTTTTCAATATATCCTCGTAAATAACAAAGTGATAAACATACTGTGCCAGTTGAGATTTCATTCGATATTCGTTGAACATGTATATAATTAAAATGGAAAAACAGAAACGAAAAAACTTGTCAGGAAAATTTGAAGGATAGATAATTTGATATATTGATATCAAAGAAATGATGACTATAAGAATATATGAATGAAGATTTACAAACTATCAAATATTCTTCTATACCATATATACCTGAAATTCCTAGCAAAATTATAAATGTATTCAATCACGAAATAGTATATTAAAGTATAAGTAGATAAAAACGTCTTTCAAACACTCTCGATTCTTTGAGAGACCAGTTATCCACGAATACTTTACGCGATTTTTTTTATTGGTACACTTTGAAATCATAAATACTCGCAAAAATCTAATGATGCTTATAAAGAAGAATATGACAAGTTCATCAAATGGATGGAAAAGGTAATCAGGTAAATAAACGAGTCTTGCATTTGTTAATAATTTTTTTTTTGACGTTACAAGGTACTCCTGTCAGATCAATAAGTCAATAATCAAAGAATTGTCTTTTAGACGTCTTCACGTTTCTCGAGTTGTTGATGTTGCCATGGTAACTTTAAAAAACGCGCGTTTGTGAAAGTTCAATTTAAACACGCTGAGGCGTGCTTGAAATAGGTAAAATGGGGCATCAATAAAAAATATATATATATAAAAATTGCCCAAAAGAAAATTAAACCATTAGAAAACTTGTACACTAAATTGAAACAAAAAGATCCCATTACTGAAAAGTCAAATGTAGTTTATGAAATCCCCAGTTCCGTTCAGAAATGAATCGACAGACTTATCGCAAAAATTCAATCACTCGTGGTATTACTACTGATAACATAATTCTGTGAAAGAATACGAAACACTGCAAAAAAATGAGTGAACTGCAGCATTAAAATACTGTTTTCAGACTTATCCAGAATGGACTCCCAGGAAGAACCAGATGTTATCCTCATTCTTCTGGGGATACGTTTGCATGCAAATTACAGCTGGTCAATTAGCGAAAAAATACGGACCTAAACGATTCATGAGCGGTGCGGCTTTCGTAGGATCCGTATTTTGCATGTTGATCCCCGTGTTCGGAGCCTGGTTCGGGTTCGGAGGGGTAATGGCTTGCAGGGTGATCACTGGCTTGACTCAAGGTTTCATCTTCCCTTGTGTACACAACCTCATCAGTTCATGGACTCCGGTAGCAGACAGAGCGAAGATAGGGAGCTTTACTTACGCTGGTGAGTTATTTCATTCCGGTCAATTGGTCAGTATAGGGTGTCAGGGGAGTAACTGCCAACATTGTTGCAGATGATGGTTTGTACCGGAATAAATAAAACAATCCAATAATAATAATATAAGTTTATTTACCAAAAATAAGTCACATACGTGAGAAGTATTGATACGTATCTGAAGTAAATAAACTGAGAAAAAAGTAACTAAAGTTTAAACATGTGCGTGACACAATGAACAAATCAATATAGACAAAACAACAGCAATAATAATATTAGGTAATTTACTAGTAAAATAAGTTAATAAAAATAAAATCGACAAGTCAACTAAGTTAATTAAAATAAAATAAAAGGGGAGCTTCTATTAAAGCGCATTCAACAAAGCCCAATAATAAAATTGGTAACAACCAGGCACTTTATTGTAAATAGACCGTCAGATAGTGACAGATTTAGGTGCCCCATTTTCACATACAAGCCTCGAATAGGGTTGAGAAGTACATCGATGTTGAGTAAAATGGAGGGAAATTTACAAGTGGCTCCTGGGGATAACATATGGAAAATTCGATTTTCCATATAACATGGAAAATTCGATTTTCCATATTTTAACGCGAGCCGTGTTCACCTAATCATTAATTAATATAACCTGGCTTCAGAAGATCAAAGGCTTGAGTGTTGAAGGTGGCTAAAGGGTTAATCTTGTAAAGAAAAATCGAGATTTTAACAGGTTTTCCCACGCAAGCCCATCGAAACTATGAAAACCTACATCGTCACTAGACCGAAAAACATAATGGCTTGAGTGGCGTGAATGGAAAAGTAGATTTTGTCATCGGAAAATTTAATGGACATTCTTTTTGATTTTTCCCTATGTTTTCCCCACGAGCCACTCGTAAATTTCCCTTCATTTTACTCAACATCGACTTACTTTTCAACCCTATTCGAGGCTTGTATGTGAAAATGGGGCACCTAAATCTGTCACTATCTGACGGTCTAAAAGGGAAACATTGTCAATTGAAAACTGAAGCAATACATGACTCTTCTGGAAATGGAAAAAACCTACGATAATTTGATGTAACTTTTTTGTAGTATCTAACAGAAAACAACTACTTTCCCGGCTAAAGCCACGCTGGACATTGAACTACATCTGATAGATATTGTAAAAGACCCTATATAGCTTGAGAGAAAAATCTGAAAGTGAAAATTCGCATTTTCATTCAGATAGTAGATTATTCCTAGAATGTCCAGTTTCTATTATACATAAATAAGATAAGGGAGAATGTTATTCAGAAGTATCACTCACAGAAAATCGCTCATTTCATTGATGCGTGAATTGCATGTCTTTCGCTAGGCCTCCAATACATTTTGGTCGACAAAAATCTATTTCACTCTTCTAAGATCATCAGGAAAGTCGGGAGAATTGGAAATCATACTCCTCAGAAGCAATTTCACACTGTGAAGACATTTTCGTTCACTACATTATTTCGACCACTTCTTTCTGTACATTTCTCTAAAATTTGAATCTATTAGTGTAGCGTTTTAAGAAAAAGAAGATTCTAAGATTGAGATGAAATTTTTTATTTCGCCCTGTATGAAATCTTGGGAGACATTCTCGTTCACTCTATTATTTGGACCATTTCTATTAGTATATTATTCAAAATTTGAATCTGTTAGTATGTAGCGTTTTAAGAAAAATCGATTTTATGTTTGCGAAGAAA
Source organism: Chrysolina oricalcia (assembly GCA_944452925.2). Taxonomy (NCBI): domain Eukaryota; kingdom Metazoa; phylum Arthropoda; class Insecta; order Coleoptera; family Chrysomelidae; genus Chrysolina; species Chrysolina oricalcia. The sequence continues at coordinate 16,082,793 of OX101823.2, read as the reverse complement.
ACATTTATTTCGCCCTGTATGAAATCTTAGGAGACATTCTCGTTCACTCCATTGTTTCGACCATTTCTATCTGTACATTTCTCCAACATTTGAATCTGTTAGTATGTAGCGTATTAAGAAAAAATCGATTCTACATTTGAGAGGAAAATTTTTATTTCGCCTTGTATGAAATCTTAGGAGACATTCTTGTTCACTTCATTATTTCGACCATTTCTATCTGTATATCACTCCAAAATTTGAATCTGTTAGTATGCAGCGTTGAAAGAAAAAATCGACCCTACATTTGAGAGGAAATTTTTAATTCGCCCTCTATGAAATCTTGGGAGACAATCTCGTTCACTCCATTATTTGGACCATTTCTATTTGTATATTATTCCAAAATTTTAATCTGTTAGTATGTAGCGTTTTAAGAAAAAGCGATTTTATGTTTTGCGAAGAAATCATTTATTTCGCTCTGTATGAAATCTTGGGAGACATTCTCGTTCACTCCATTATTTCGACCATTTCTATCTGTACATTTCTCCAACATTTGAATCTGTTAGTATGTAGCGTATTAAGAAAAAATCGATTCTACATTTGAGAAGAAAATTTTTATTTCGCCTTGTATGAAATCTTAGGAGACATTCTTGTTCACTTCATTATTTCGACCATTTTTATCTGTATATCACTCCAATATTTGAATCTGTTAGTATGTAGCGTTTAAAGAAAAATTCTATTCTACATTTGAGAGGAAAATATTCATTTCGTCCTCTATGAAATCTTGGGAGACATTCTCGTTCACTCCATTATTTGGACCATTTCTATTTGTATATTATTCCAAAATTTGAATCTGTTAGTATGTAGCGTTTTAAGAAAAAGCGATTTTATGTTTGCGAAGAAATCATTTATTTCGCCCTGTATGAAATCTTGGGAGACATTCTCGTTCACTCCATTATTTGGACCATTTCTATCTGTACATTTCTCCAACATTTGAATCTGTTAGTATGTAGCGTATTAAGAAAAAATCGATTCTACATTTGAGAAGAAAATTTTTATTTCGCCTTGTATGAAATCTTAGGAGACATTCTTGTTCACTTCATTATTTCGACCATTTTTATCTGTATATCACTCCAATATTTGAATCTGTTAGTATGTAGCGTTTAAAGAAAAATTCGATTCTACATTTGAGAGGAAAATATTTATTTCGCCCTGTAAGAAATCTTGGGAGACATTCTTGTTCACTCCATTATTTCGACCATTTCTATCTGTACATTTCTACAAAATTTGAATCTGTAAGTATGCAGCGTTTTAAGAAAAAATCGATTCAACATTTGAGAGGAAAATTTTTATTTCGCCTTGTATGAAATCTTAGGAGACATTCTTGTTCACTTCATTATTTCGACCATTTCTATCTGTATATCACTCCAATATTTGAATCTGTTAGTATGTAGCGGTTTAAGAAAAAGCGATTTTATGTTTGCGAAGAAAATATTTATTTCGCCCTGTATGAAATCTTGGGAGACATTCTCGTTCACTCCATTATTTCGATCATTTCTATCTGTACATTTCTCCAACATTTGAATCTGTTAGTATGTAGCGTATTAAGAAAAAATCGATTCCACATTTGAGAGAAAAAATTTTATTTCGCCTTGTATGAAATCTTAGGAGACATTCTTGTTCACTTCATTATTTCGACCATTTTTATCTGTATATCACTCCAATATTTGAATCTGTTAGTATGTAGCGTTTAAAGAAAAATTCGATTCTACATTTGAGAGGAAAATATTTATTTCGCCCTGTAAGAAATCTTGGGAGACATTCTTGTTCACTCCATTATTTGGACCATTTCTATTTGTATATTATTCCAAAATTTGAATCTGTTAGTATGTAGCGTTTTAAGAAATAGCGATTTTATGTTTGCGAAGAAATCATTTATTTCGCCCTGTATGAAATCTTGGGAGACATTCTCGTTCACTCCATTATTTCGACCATTTCTATCTGTACATTTCTCCAACATTTGAATCTGTTAGTATGTAGCGTATTAAGAAAAAATCGATGCTACATTCGAGAAGAAAATTTTTATTTCGCCTTGTATGAAATCTTAGGAGACATTCTTGTTCACTTCATTATTTCGACCATTTTTATCTGTATATCACTCCAATATTTGAATCTGTTAGTATGTAGCGTTTAAAGAAAAATTCGATTCTACATTTGAGAGGAAAATATTTATTTCGCCCTGTAAGAAATCTTGGGAGACATTCTTGTTCACTCCATTATTTCGACCATTTCTATCTGTACATTTCTCCAAAATTTGAATCTGTAAGTATGCAGCGTTTTAAGAAAAAATCGATTCTACATTTGAGAGGAAAATTTTTATTTCGCCTTGTATGAATTCTAGGTGGACATTCTCGTTCACTCCGTTATTTCGACCATTTCTATTGGTATATTACTCCGAAATTTTAATCTGTTAGTATGTAGCGATTTAAGACAACATACAGATTCAGGTTTTGGAGTAATGAACAGATAGAAATGGTCGAAATAATAGAGCGAACAAGAATGTCTCCCAAGATTTCATACTGGACGAAATAAAAATTTTCCTCTCAAATGTAGAATCGATTTTTTCTTTAAACGCTACATACTAACAGATTCATATTTTGGAGAAATGTACAGATAGAAATGGTCGAAATAATGGAGTGAACCAAAATGTCTCCCAAGATTTGATACAGGGCGAAATAAATATTTTCTTCGCAAACTTAAAATCGCTTTTTCTTAAAACGCTACATACTAACAGATTAAGATTTTGGAGTATTATACAAATAGAAATGGTCGAAATAATGGAGTGAACGAGAATGTCTCCCAAGATTTCATACAGGGCGAAATAAAAATTTTCTTCTCAAATCGATTTTTTCTTAAAATGCTATAATAAATAATGGAGTGAACGTGAATGTCTGCCGAGATTTTATACAGGGCAAAATAAATATTTTCTTCGCAAACATAAAATCGCTTTTTCATAAAACGCCACATACTAACAGATTCAAATTTTGGAGTAATATACAAATAGGAATGTTCGAAATAATGGAGTAAACGAAAATGTCTCCCAATATTACATACAGGGCGAAATAAAAATTTTCCTCTTAAATGTAGAATCGATTTTTTATTAAAACGCTACATAGTAACAGATTCAAATTTTGGAGAAATAAACACATTGAAATGAACGAAATAATGAAGTGAACGAGAATGTCTCCCAAGATTTCTTACAGGGCGAAATAAATATTTTCCTCTCAAATGTAGAATCGAATTTTTCTTTAAACGCTACATACTAAGAGATTCAGGTTTTGGAATAATGTACAGATAGAAATGGTCGGAATAATGGAGTGAACAAAAATGTCTCCGCAGATTTCATACTGGGCGAAATGAAAATTTTCCTCTCAAATGTAGAATCGATTTTTTCTTAAAATGCTACATACTAACAGACTCAAATTTTGGAGAAATGTACAGATATAAATGGTCGAAATAATGGAGTGAACGAGAATGTCTCCCAAGATATCATACAGGGCGAAATAAATATTTTCTTCGCAAACATAAAATCAAATTTTCTCAAGACGCTACAAACTAACAGATTCAAATTTTGGAGTAATATACAAATAGAAATGGTCCAAATAATGGAGTGAACGAGAATGTCTCCTAAGATTTCATACAGGGCGAAATAAATGTTTTCTTCGCAAACATAAAACCGCTTTTTTTTAAAACGCTACATACTAACCGATTCAAATATTGGAGTGATATACAGATAGAAATGGTCGAAATAATGGAGTGAACGAAAATGTCTCCCAAGATTTCATACAGGGCGAAATAAATATTTTCTTCGCAAACTTAAAATCGCTTTTTCTTAAACCGCTACATACTAACAGATTCAAATATTGGAGTGATATACAGATAGAAATGGTCGAAATGATGAAGTGAACAAGAATGAAACCTAAGATTTCATACAAGGCAAAATAAAAATTTTCCTGTCAAATGTAGAATCGATTTTTTCTTAATACGCTACATACTAACAGATTCAAATGTTGGAGAAATGTACAGATAGAAATGGTCGAATTAATGTAGTGAACAAGAATGTGTCCCAAGATATCATACAGGGCGAAATAAATATTTTCTTCGCAAACATAAAATCGCTTTTTCTCAAAACGCTACATTCTAACAGATTCAAATTTTGGAGTAATATATAAATAGCAATGTTCAAAATAATGGAGTGAACAAGAATGTCTCCCAAGATTTCATACAGGGCGAAATAAAAATTTTCATCTCAATCGTAGAATAATTTTTTTCTTAAAACGCTACATACTGACTGATTCAAATTTTGGGGAAATGTACAGATAGAAATGTTCGAAATAATGGAGTTAACAAGAATGTGTCCCAAGATATCATACAGGGCGAAATATATATTTTCTTCGCAAACATAAAATCGCTTTTTCTTAAAACGCTACATACTAACAAATTCCAAATTTGGAATAATATACAAATAGAAATGGTCGAAATAATTGAGTGAACAAGAATGTCTCCCAAGATTTCATACAGGGCGAAATAAATATTTTCTTCGCAAACATAAAATGGCTTTAAATATGGAATTGTTGAACTGCTTCTTGTGCGGTGACACTTTGAAAATATTTTTCTGACATAAAACCTGTCATGGGTATGGCATGTTGATTTTATTGAAAATATGAACAGGATGTTCATAAAGTCAGTTGTGGAATCAACTGCGACTGAAAGAGAAACTAAAGTCGCTATTTTCCATCATACACGATAACCTCTCTTGGAAGGAATTCATGTTGTAAAGGGAAACATTCTCAATTGAAAATTGTAGCAATACATGACTTTTCTGGAAATGGAAAAAACATACGATAAATTGATATAACTTTTTTGTAATATCTAACAAAAAACAACTACTTTCCCAGCTATTTTAGGAATAATCTACTATCTGAATGAAAATGCGAATTTTCACTTTCAAAATATTCACTTTAGCCGGGGAAGTAGTTGTTTTCTGTTAGATATTACAAAAAAGTATTTTCTATTTCCAGAGGAGCCTTGTATTGCTTCAATTTTCAATTGAGATTGTTTCCCTTTACAACACGAATCTCTTCCAAGAGAGGTTAGCGTGTATGATGGAAAATAGCGACTTAAGTTCATCTTTCAGTAGCAGATGATTTCACAACTGACTTTATGAACATCCTATTCATATTTTCAATTAAATCAACAGGCACTTTATATTATTCTATTATTTTATGAATCATTTCTCTAGAGTATTCAAAGATGAAACTTTTTAAGTGATATTTCCAGTTTTCTAATTTATTTTCAATTTTGAAATAATCTGGGAGCGTGTTATACAGTTTAGGAGCTTGATAAGCGTAACATTTTTGGCCTGCCTCTTGTTTTGTCTTTTTCAGTACGTACGTTTTATTTTTATTTCTTGTGTTGTTTTCATGATCGATATTTTTAAGTTCATGTTTAGTTTTATGTTGGTAGATGGTTGTAAAATAATAGTATGTCGTATGTCCATTATGGAGCTTCCCCGAAATAGATCGTCGGATGGATGAGTGAAGTCTTTTTTATACATAACTTTCATGATATTTTTTTGAATAACTTCAAGATTTGTCAAAGTAAATTTCCCAACACCTCCCCATACCAAATTTTAAATGTGGCTGAACAAGTGAGATATAAACCGTATGTAGCATCTTAGGATTGAGAATATCTCGTAGAGCTTTAAATTTGTGGATTATAAATATAACTTTTTAAATTACATGTTTGACGTGTTTATCTCATCTCAAGTTTGACTCCAAGACGACTCCCAGGGATTTAAACTCAGTAACAGCATTTATATTTGCGTTATTTAGAGTTCTTAATGTTTAAAAGTCCGGCGATGTTCTACTATCAATATATGTGGAAAGGAACAACGTGAAGTTTATGGTTAGTAATATGCTATTGAACCATTTTTGAATAATAGCAAGATCTTTTCTGATAATATTTTGACTTCCCCCAATGTTCTTCTTCGTAGATGATGCAAGCATCATCAGCGTATGCTATGATTTCAACGGCCGTAGAAACTTAAAAAAGATCTTTCAAATAAATTTTGAAAAGGACTGGTCCCAGCACGGATTCTTGTGGTACACCATAGGTAACTTCCTTCTGCTCGCTTCGGATACTGTTAATTTGTACAAACTGATGTTATCTAATTGTGAGGTACGTTTAAAATAACTATAGTCCAACGACCCTGTTACCCACATCTTCCAAAGATTTGAATAATAATGGATGGCTTACATTGTCGGAGGCTTTTGAAAGGTCTATGAAGACACTCAAAGCCATTTTATTAGTATCCATTTTAGACGTTAGGTGTAATATGGCATCAATTCATTCGTTACCAATCAAAAAGTGTGGCTGTATTTATATATGCTCCTACTTTGTGAGCATTTTCAAGTGTTAAAAAAAGAGTTTTCAATTGTAAAATTTATATAAATTGGTTCGCTGAAGTGTCCTCTTTGTGGTGGTATATGTTTTGGTAAGGGAAAACGTTTGTATGACTATGTAATCTCTTGCCGGCCAACCTAACTGTATGGGCAAAATCGTAAAACAAGTTCATTATCAGCAGCCAAAAGAAAGAATAATTAGTGCAAGTAAAAAGTAACTCTTGTTTTTGCAATTTGTTCTTTCTTACCTATAACGTTTTCTGTTGGCGATAAACGAAGTGGACAGGACCGGCTTCAACAATTATTCCAATAAAATAAAACTTAGTTGGAAAACCTGGAGTAGAAGTGTGAAAAAATAAACATGTCAAATTTTAAATGCTGCAAACAAAAACCGGCACCATCATATTATGTTTGTATCAAATGCATTTCTATATATCACAAAGCTTGTGCGCTAAGGAGCAGAGGAAAATTGCGCTTTATCGAAAATTATAAAATCATATGCTGTGAAACTGAAAACCTGTCATATAAGGATGAGATCTTGGAAGAAAAGTCATTGTTGGAAGAGAGCATATTACAGTTAACGCAGGAACAAGAAGAACAAAACAGATATATTGAAAAGTTGAAGAAGGATGCCAAATATTATATGGAAGAAGCTTTAAAAAATGAAAAAGAACTGGGTGAGATGTTAGGGAAACAGGAAGAACATATTTCTGAAGCACAAGAACAAATAAGATTACTGAGAAAAAAAATAGTAGATGTTCAAAATGAAAATGCAGAATTACAGGAAGTTATTGATGCTGCAAATAGCAAGCAAATGATAAATATCGGGTGCCAGACAATCATCCAAAACAGAAATCAGAAAGCAAGTCAAACGGAACAAACACAAACAGAGAAAAAAGACAGTGCTACACAGTCACTTGCAGATGAAATATTCTCAAATCATAAAGCTAAGAGTATATCAATCATACAGAACGTCATTCCTGTAATTAAGAGTAGGATGTTGATAGTTGCAGGTTCAAATGGGAAGGAGTTAGCAAATATTATATTACGCCAAACGGAAAAATACGCAGTACAAGCAATAATAAAACCAAATGCCCCTGATGATGAATTAATAAAAACTGCAATTCACTATTCCGCAGGCTTTACAAAAAACGATATTGTGCTCATTTGGACTAAAATTCCCCATCTTCAACTTATTGAAAAATGTATCGAGAAACTGATGCATTCAAACCCTATTATCATCACTAGACCATACAGATACGACCAAATAAATAGAAATCATGGAATATATTTGGAAAACTTATCATTTGTCAAGGCTGTGTATACTAGTAACTATAAACCTGGGCTTGTTTTTGAATGTAACTCTGCATTGAAGAGAAAAAATTACCATAGAGATGGATTCACAATAAATAGGATTGGTAAATGGTATTTAATACAATCTCTTCTTTGTCATATAGATAGGTATCTCAATCTGAATAACAAACCTACAGAGACTTGCAGTTTATCAGAAGAAAATGAACTTATCCAAAAATATTCGAAACCAGATGCAGAAACCAACAACAATAAACCTTCGGTGTATTCAGTAAACAGCGCTATGTCTAGTGATACTTTGGTGAATAATTCAATTGTTGAGGGTACCAACGACAAAGAAGAGCATTTTTTATACCCCAGACTATCGCAGATAAATCTGCAACAAATGTAACAAACGTTGAACAGAACAATGTAAACTTTAGTATAGGTCCCATAAATAGTGTGTGTCATGTAAATATCCAGGGATTCGTTAATAACTATAGCTCTATCGAGGTTTTTGCCGATGATAAAAAATTGGATTTCTTATGTTTTTCTGAACACTGGATAACTAAAAATAACAATTACGGGGAAGTTCACTTAAGAGGATATAAAGTAGGAGCAATGTATTGTCGTGAACATCATATTCGAGGTGGTGTACTTATTTTACTAAAAGATAACATTAAGTGTAATGAATTAGAGTCTATTAAAAAGTTGTCTATTGAATGTCAAGTAGAGATATGTGCAATTAGCTATCGTACAAATACAATGAAAGTCACTATTATAACCGCATATAGACCACCACGAGGTGACCCTCAAGTTTTTTTAAATTGTGTGTCGCAGGCATTAGAAATAGCAGAGAGTAGATCGAACTTCACTATCTTGTGCGGAGATTTCAATATAAATTACCTAGTACCAGAAGACAGTAACACTAAACTACTCAGTGACCTTTTCAAGTCTTTCCAACTCAATATAAACTTCATAGGCCCCACTAGGATTTTTACAAATATAAATGGTCACACAAGCCGCTCATGCATTGACTACATGACATCTACCTTTTCAGATCACTATTATGAATGCAGGTTAGAACAACCAAATATAGCAGACCATCTGTCGCATATTCTTATGTTTCAAACAAGTAGTAAGTACATTAAGGATGAAAATGAAAAAAACAAAATATCTAAGCGTCAGTTAAATCCTGAAAATATAAATGAATTTAAAACAAGGTTAAATAATATAAACTGGTTCCCAAAATTATATGATATGGTGATTGATGCCAGCTTTTCGTATTTCTTGGAATCTGTTTCCTGGTGCCTTAATGTATCATGCCCAGTAAAATGTATTACTGTTAAAAATGCTTCTAAATCCTGGATTACACAGAATATTATACAGAACGGTAAAAATTTGAGAGAAATGTTTAGATGTATTAAAGCTTCCCATGAAGCAAATACCGGAAGTCTAACTGTATATCAAAACAGTTTAAAAGAACACAAAAAAAACATCAAACAGGCTAAAATCAATTATTTCAACAATAAAATACACAACGCAAGCAATAAAACCAAGACTACATGGAATATTATAAATAATGAACTAGGAAGGAAAAGTAGATCATCTGAAAAAATTATCAGTCTAATAAACAATGATAAAGAAATTACAGACCAGAAGGAAATAGCAGAATTGTTTGCTTACAATTTCTCAAATGCTGCTAAATTTGCAACTCAAACAAATTTTGGGCAAAACATTTCACTGCCTTGTACAGTCTCAAGGAATTACAATATAATTTATGCTTTCCAAAATGATCCTATAAATGAACCAGAGGTGCTAAACACACTAAAAATATTAAAAAATAAAAAGTCTACTGGACTAGATGAGTTGTCAATAGAAACAATAAAAAAAGTTATCGATGTATTAATTACCCCTCTGACTTATCTATTGAATCAGTCTTATTTGCAAGGATATTTTCCCAATGAATTCAAAAAGGCATTAGTAATACCTGTATTCAAGAAAGGAAACCGCTCTGAAGTAGAAAATTATAGACAAATCTCGTTGCTCTGCTCACTGGCTAAACTGTTTGAAAAAATAGTCTCTATCAGGATTACTAACTATTTGGAGATAAATAATATACTGTGCAAAGACCAACATGGATTTAGAAAAAGTAAATCAACTGAAACTGCAACATATCACTTACTGAATCATATTTATAAAGAGGTGGATTCCAATAATTACGTAATTTCTTTATTTTTTGATTTAACGAGAGCGTTTGATACAGTTTCTCCTGAATTTTTAATTGCAAAATTATCCCAACTTAACTTCCCAAACAACTTGGTGAAATGGATTGAATCTTACCTCGAAGGACGTACCATGACTGTAAAATGTGAAAACTTTAGATCAAGTTGCAATGATGTTAAGCTTGGAGTCCCACAGGGGTCAGTGCTTGGGCCATTGCTTTTTTTGTTGTATGCTAATGATTTGTCAGAATATCTGGAAGATTGTCACCTCACTATGTTTGCGGACGACACCACTATCACAGTTACAGGGGGAAATATTGATGAACTGCTTATCAAGGTAAAATGCATTATCGACGGATTTAGCTCCTGGTGTCAACGAAACAGATTAATTTTAAACTCCACGAAAACAGTATTGGTCAATTTCTATAATAGGAGAAGTAATGTTCCAGATGACTTAGAAATTATTGACGAAATCAAGAAGAGTAGTGAGGTTAAATTTTTAGGAACTTACTTGGATGAAAACTTATCATGGGATCAACAAATAAAAGATGTTTGCAACAAACTAAACAAAACATTCTTTGCTCTCAGACAAATGAAATCATGCATGAATACAGCAGGTCTACTTGAAATTTATTTTGCAATGGCATATTCACATATATCACTCAATATCACAGCATGGGGTTCCAGTAATGAATTTAACAGAGTATTTGTAGCACAAAAGCGCATTGTTAGACTGATTTTCAGTATGGAACACAGAGACAGCTGTAAACCAGTATTCATTAGAGAAAAATTATTATCCGCTCCATCTATATATATTTTCAAATGTATAGGATTAGCTAGATCTAACATAGAAAATTTTGAAACAAATAGAACGACGCACAGCTACAATACCCGTCATGGTGATCTTTTGCGTATTCCGAGTCATAGGTCAACAAAATATAAAAAGTCCCCTATATACAATGCTATGAATCTGTATAATAAATTACCAGAACAGATCAAGCAAATTACCTCTGAAAAAATGTTTCTTGGCAGAGTAAAGCAATTGCTGCTGCAAAAGTGTTACTATAGTTGTGATGAATTCCTGGATGATGATTTACGATGAACACTGATTTTAAATCTTTTTTTCTTTTATTCTAACTTCTATTTATTCTGATCTTTGACGTTTGGCTATATTTTTTACTAGGCCATCAGCTATATGCACGACTTTTATATATATTATTATATACGACATTAATTTTCATATTTTATATTTTATTGTACTTATTGTATTGTATTTTATTCATATATATCAGTGTGTAATAATATTTTTTATATCTATAAATTATTGACGTACCATATGTACAGGTTGTACCACAGTGGCAAATAAATATTATTATTATTATTATTATTATGTGTCGATACGCCACTCCGAAATCCATTTTGTCTGTTACATAAGATGTTGAATTTGTCTAGGTAGGAGCATAACCTGATTTACAAAAGTTTTTCGAATACCATGGCAAATGTATTTATAAGTGAGATAGGTCTGTAGTTAATAGCCTCTAGGGGATCACCGGATTTAAATATTGGTTTTACCAGAGATATTTTAAACAAGGAAGGAAAATACTTTTCTAAGCATCTGTTTATTAAATATCTATGTTAATGGTTCAGAGATATACAGGGTGTTAATTAAGTACGTTGATAAACTTTGGGAGGTAATTCCTTGAAGGTTTTCAGGACGAAATGTTCATATAAACATATGTCCCAAACGGCTTGGTTTTCGAGATACAGGGTGATAAAAATACATTTTTTTCAATATTTTTTAGAGTTAACTTCGACATTTTCTACAATAATCAGTTCAAATTAGGCAAGTACAATCCATTCAATAGTACGCACGATACAAAATAATGCATTTCTCAAATAATTCACAGGGTCCTCCTTTTTTCAGAGTCAAGCTTTGTTCAACCCTTCAGAACTTTTTTTTCCGCCGCCACTGACATATTATGAGAAAAGAATAATGAATGTTGTTTCATTTAACATCTTTTTGCTCTCTTGATGTTTTTCATTTACTTGTACGGTTCAGGAGTTACAATGAAAATATTAACGCAAACATTTTCCAGTAACGCATAACATAAAGAAATTTGAGAAGCAAATAGTCTAACAAACTTGAAGGGTGATTCTTTGAAAGGTTTCAAGATGAAAAGTTCATATAAACATATCCCAAGCGGCTTGGTTTTCGAAGTACAGGGTGATAAAAATACATTTTTTAGCAGTTTTTGGAGATTACTTCGAAATTTTCGACAATAATCGATCCAAATTAGTTCAAATTGGACAAGTACAATCCATTCAATAGTGCGCATGATATAAAATAATTCATTTCTCGAAGTGTCATTGCCACTCTCCAAAGATTAGCGCGTGACGCAATACGTCATTTTGTTCTCATTACACAAATAGCTATTTTCTGCTCGTGTAGAGAAAATGTAATGTTATGGAGCTCCCATACATTTTTTACCATAACTCAGGTTGAATATGTATTGCACAAAGTTAATTATGGCAAAATAATTTTGGACATTTTCAATAGTGAATAACTTTATTATCAAATACTAGAGCAAAGTAAGATAAATTCCCTAGGAATAAAATTAAGTTCAGAAAAGGACCATTATTGAAATTGATATGTCAGAGCAGCTGCTGGAAATGGCCACCGCCAACTTCAATACATGCGTTTATGCGCCTAACCATAGACTGGCGGACACGCTCAAAAATACCAGGAGTGTTTCTTATAATTCCGCATGACTCCTGTATGCGATTCCTCAGGTCTTCTTCACTTTGAACTGGAGTTCGGTACACTAATGATTTAAGGTGCCCCCAGAGGAAAAAATCAAGTGGATTCATATCGGGTGACCTTGGTGGCCAAAGTTGTGGCCCACCACGCCCAATCCAGCGATCAGAATAATTCTCTTCTAAATATTGGCGTGCAACCAATCTGAAGTGTACTGGAGCACCATCATGCATAAACCAAATTCCAATTCTTTCCCTCAGTGGGATCTCTTCTAGGAGTCCAGGTAAGATGAATTCAAGAAAATGTCGATAATGGTCACCATTGAGTCTATGAGGCAGAAAATGTGGCCCGATAAGGAAATTCCCTACAATTCCAACCCAAACATTCACAGAAAACGTCTCTTGAAAATGGTTTTCAATCACGGCGTGTGGATTTTCATCAGCCCACATATGATTGTTGTGAAAATTAATTATGGCTTTACGGGAAAAGCATGCCTCATCGGTGAATAACACTTGAGATAAAAACCATGGCTTTTCCAACAATTTATTTCGAATCCAGGTGCAAAAAGTTAATCTCTTTGGAAAATCCCTTGGCAGAAGAGCTTGAACACGCTGTATGTGATAGGGATAAAGTTGTTGCTCTTTTAAAATTTGCCATACCAATACATGGGTTACGTTAAACTGTGCCGCAATTTGTCTTGTACTGGTGTCTGGATGCTGCTCAATTTCGTTAAGTACAGCTTCTTCTATCTGAACTGTTCTAACTCTCCTGGGTCTTCCTATGAGAACAGCAGACCTCTTGACAGTACCCGTTTCACGAAGACGGGAGTGAATATTGATGAACATGTGTGTGCTGGGAATATGACGTTGTGGAAATCTTTCTAGATACATTCGTCTGGCGGCACGAGCGTTACCATCAGCCATTCCATACATTAACTGCATGTCTGCCATTTCTGAATTTGTATATTCAACCATTTTATCCAAAGGAATATTGAATGAATCTGCTTTATAGCTTGCACTAATGAAGAATTAACAATGAGACAGTTTCTCAACTTTCGATAACTGTCAAGTTGTTGATATTTAAATAAATGAATTAATATCAAAGCCCACTTTGCTATTTTTATGAATTCAAATTGATTACAAAATTTCTGCGTTACTGCAGAAGAAAAAACAAACCGAAATTTCTGATAAAATAATGTACTCCGTACGGAAACAAAAATTTGTTTGATTTAGTTTTTCGGAGTTATGACCAGAGATTCATAAATGAAAATCAAATGTGTAATGATCTGCGACTATTAGATAAACCCTATTAAATATCTTCCATTACAGGATTACCTTTCGGAAGTTTTTTATGTTGAAAAGGAAACGTTCAATTGAAAACTAAAAAATATCTTTTTTTAAATAACAAAAAATTTGTATGAGTTCTCTATCAAGACTGATGGGTAAAAACATTTTTAATCAAATATCTCAATAAAAATGCACATTTTTACCATCAGAATCTTCAGGTTGAAAGTTAAGGTTTTCCCAATATCTGTCAGATCTAGTTCAATATCCAGCGTACCGCAGTGACGGGGAGATAGTAGTTTTCTGTTAGATATCACAAAAAGAAATCACATCTTTACAATAACAAGCTTTTATTTAGCTTCACTTGTAACTAACTACTAACAAACAATTTAATAAAAGTTGAATTTGACCCACTTCTAATACTCCGATTAATTTGAAATTTGGCAGGTTTCCGTAATTCCGGTGACAATGCATTAAAAAAATGTTTGTTAAAAAACAAAATGGCGGCTCCAATATGGCGGACGAGTTTTGTGATTATGATCCGATTCTGTTCAAAATCGGTATGTGATGGTTTTTGGGTTGGAGATTTTCAGTTTCACATAAAAAATAAACTAAAATGTTAAAAATGAAAATTATAAAAAGAAAACATTTTAAAGTTTTTATACAATACACTGAAAAGGAAAAAATAATTCATTTCATTGTTTGATCTAGGTAATCTTGTACAGAAAGATTTTGATACTCACAGAATAACCTACAAAAAATGAAACAAATTATTTTTTCATTTTCAGTGCATTTGTATAAAAGCTTGTCTTTATATTTTTTATTGTATAATTTTTATTCATCGTAGATTTTTCTAATTCTGAAAAAATATTTCCATCAATTTACAATAATTGAAAATGTTTAATTTTCAAATTTTCTAATGTTATGCCACACTGGAAAATGTTTAAATTAATATTTTCATTATAGCCCCTGAACCGTACAAGTAAATGAAAAAATGCAAGATATCAAAAAGATGTTAAATGAAACAACATTGATTATTCCTTTCTCATAATATGTCAGTGGCGGCGGAAAAAAAAATTCTGAAGGGTTGAACAAAGCTTGACTCTGAAAAAAGGAGGACCCTGTGAATTATTTAAGAAATGCATTATTTTGTATCGTGCGCCCTATTGAATGGATTGTACTTGTCTAATTTGAACTGATTATTGTCGAAAATGTCGAAGTTAACTTTAAAAAATCTTGAAAAAAATGTATATTTATCGCCCTGTATCTCGAAAACCAAGCCGTTTGGGACATATGTTTATATGAACTTTTCGTCCTGAAAACCTTCAAAGAATCACCTCCCGAAGTTTGTCAACGTACTTAATTAACACCCTGTATGTTTCACTACCTATACATTTTAAAATTCGCCCGGAGACTTTCTGTTTTTAATTCTTCTACGACTTTAGTTACTTCTGTAGACATACTGGGAGAAAGGAAAAAAAAAGCTTGTGTTATTAAACTTTTTTTGGTAAGGGAGGGGGTTACATAATGTTCATTGAATAGACTGGCTATGGTTTTTCCATCACTGATAATATGACCATTTTATCATTCATCATTATTTCATTTGTTTAATATGTGTATTGAGTTGTTTGCCAGATGTTATTTCATGTATTGTGTGCCACATCGATTTATTATTATTTGCGTTTTCAGCCTGTTTTTATATTCAGCATATTTTTTATTTAATTCATGATTCTAGTTTGTTCTCAAAGTCTGATTCATATCGTCTCTTTCATTGGTCGATTTAATTATTCCATGAGTTATCCAACTTTTGCGTTTTCTCTCTTTGTTTTTCGCCATATAGCTACAATTTTTAATTTCTGTGGTATTCAATGTTACGAGTTTTTCTACTGCTGAGTCAATATCTGTATTATTTTAGATGATGTTAAATTAGTATTTTTCATATTCATGGATATTTGTTGTATTTGATTTTTTTTGTGTTTGTCTTGTTTTTGGTGGTGATGAATTAAAAATTTTGAAAATATTTGACAAGCGACAAATATCCTCGAATATACTATAATTGTTTGAGTTGGTATTTAGTGTATTACTGAGCGAGTAATAACCTAACCTAGGTATGAGTAATACTGTGACCTAGGTAAAGAATCTCCCTAAGTTACATAGGTTGGTAGAGAGAAGTCAAGGGGCATTTGGGAAATTACTAATAACATTTTTAATAATTCAATTATACAGCCTATTTGATTATTCAGTACTAAGTTGTTTTTATTAGCCAGATGTTTTTCGATTTCTATAGATTCCAGTATATTTAATTTCAGACCTTTTGGTTGAATGTGTAGAATTTCCGAATTTTGTGTAAATTGTAAAAATATAAAACTTTAAGACAAAATACATAAATAGTGTACATAAAATAAACTTAGTAATGACACTCATTTTTCTTGACCAATAGACAAACACGCTGACAGACATTCTAAAATATATTATTGAGAAAGGTACTATCATAGTTATGTTTCAAAAATTTATTTAAGTTACAAAAACTTTTTTCATCTAAAAACGTTTGTATTTTCTTTCTGAAAATGTTGAAAGTTACAGCAGATCCGAATTCTAACGGCAGTTTATTATAAATTAAGCTTCCAGCACAATAAGGTGATTTTTAATGTTTTACTATTAATATTTGAGACGTGGGTTTTTTTGTGCTCTCCTCGTCTGATACCTATGCACATTCTGATTTTGAAAATATATACAGGGTGGGGCACCGAAAACAAAACAGATCGAATATCTTCAAAACGCATGTTTTGAGAAAAATGCAAAAACACGTCGATTTTTAATTCAAGGGGGGATCTTCCTCAACAGGTCATACCTCTTCCCGCATCCCAAACAGTTTTAATAGGGAAAGTAGTAAGTGTGACATATCATTGAAAAGGTAATTTCATAAGGAATTCAGCCATGCCACTTTTCGCTACCTGACTTTATATTTTGGCGCCTTCTTGCGGGAAAAACAACTGTTCCTTATTCCAAATTATGATACTTAATTTTTAAGCTAATTTGACATAAATTGAGCATTATGGAATGTTTTTAAGGGAAAAACCGAAATCACGGCTCCAAAATGGCATGATTTGCAATTATGGTCCGATTCGATTCAAAATTGATATGTGGTGGTTTGCAAGGTCGGATATTATGATTTGTTTGCCACTTCAAAGAAAACAAGATGGTGGCTCCAAGATGGTGGACGAAATTTGTAATCATGGTTCGATTCGAATCAAAATTTGTATGTGGGAATTTTCAGGATTGGAAATTATGATTTTTTTAGCGATGCAAAAAACAAGATGGCGGACAAAATATGTAATTTTAGTTCAATTCAACTCGGCACCAAAACGAATTCTTCAAAACACATGTGTTGTGAAAAAAATGCAAAAGCACGTTGATTTTGAATCCAATGGGGACATCTTCCTATCATAACCACAACTGTCATACCACTCTCCCCACCCCTTGGTCATTCTTATAATTCGAATGGGGAAAGTACGAAGTGATGTGAAACAGCATTGAAAAGGTAATTCCATAAGTTATTGAGACATGTGAGTGTTCGCTACCTAACTTTTCATTTTGAAGCCCTCTTACAGGAAAAACAACTGCTCACGAAAAATTCAAAAATTAAAAAAATTAACATTGTATGAACTTTGCATAAATTACTCAAAAACATCAGACAACGTTTCGAGACTAACTAATGCATTGTGGAATTTTTGTTGGATGAAAAAACAACAAAATTGCAGCTCCAGGATGGCGGATGAGATTTTTAATTGTGATCCGATTCCATTCAAAATTGGATTGTGGGGGTTTTGGGTACAGAAAAGAATTGAATGAAATTGATAAAAAATGCTTTTATCAAAATGCGATAAAAAAAAATTGTTTCTCAGATGTGGGCTGTAGGTTATTCTGCTTGTCGCGAGGACAAAATATATATTTTTGTGAGGTAAAATTTTGATTCTGTTACGTAAAGAATTACCAACGTCACATATCTAAGAAATTATATTATTTCCTTTTTGGGGCATTTGTATGAAAGCTTTTTTATCAATTTAATTAATTCATTTTTGTCAGACTGGAAACTTTTGAATCGTATCGAACCACAATTATAAATTCCGTCCACCTTCTTCTTCTTGGTTTTTTGTATTGACACGAAAATCATGATTGCCGACCCTGAAAATCCCCACATATTAATTTTGATTCGAATCGGAACATAATTACAAATTTCGTCTGCCATCTTGGAGCCAGCATCTTGTTTTTCTGCAAAACAAATCATAACTTCTGTCTATGAAAACCACCACATATCAATTTTGAATCGAATCCGACCATAATTGCAAATCACGTCCGCCTTTTTGGAGCCGCCATTTTGTTTTTTGCTATTCCATAATGCATTGTCACCGAATGTATGTCAAAATAGCTTGTAAATAAAGTATCATAATTTGGAATACGGAACAATTGTTTTTCCCGCAAGAGGGCGCCAAAATAAGTTAGGTTTCGAAAATTGACATTCTTAAGAAATTACCTTTTCAATGATGTGTCACACTTACTACTTTCCCTATTCAAATTATTTGGGTGATAGTGCCCAAGAGGTGGGGGAAGAGGTAGGACAGTTGAGGTTATGATGGGAAGATGTCCTCCTTGGTTCAAAAATCGACGTGTTTTTGCATTTTTCTCACAACACATGCGTTTTGAAGATATTCGATCTCCCCTCCCTGTATACAGTGACCGCCAAAAAGTATGTACCATATGGGAAAAAATTTTATTATTGAAGTATTGGAAAAAATATTCTGGGAAAAGTTTGTGCATGTCCGATAACCTAAAAATCTATTTTGACACATGTCACGTGATCGCTAGAATGGCGGCAAAATGAAAAAATTATAATGCAAAGTCAAAAAAAGGGGTAAGATGGCAAGATATCAAAAAAAGTTATTTGAAAAAGTCACTTAGAATTCAATTTTATACACATAAACGAAGTTTCAAGAGATAATTTAAAAAAAATTGAAAATAGCAATTTTTTTAAAATATTTTCCCATCTATTTAAAAATATTTTTTTTTTCTTATGAATTGCTTGACTATACTGAAACATTTGCATTTTAATGATAATGGCAAAACTTTCTCATTTTCTTCACACCAGAGGGCACTAAATTGAAAAAATGGGAATTTGTCAGAACCCTTGCTGTTACATCGGTTCGTATCTAACAGTTATATCCGAATTCCACGACCATTGTGATGACATGACACTCCAAAAACATGGTAATTTCCAGATTATAATCAAGTTCCGATGATAATCGTGCATGAGCGTTTCACTTCGCACATAAACTTGAAAATAGTGCGTCAAATTAAAGATTCTTAAAGTTTATGTGCAAAGTAAAACGCTCATACAGCATTATTATTGAAACTTGATTAAAATCAGGAAACATGGTGTTTCTAGATTGCCATATCAACACAATAGTCTTGGAATTTTGATATAACTGTTAGATAAGAACCAATGTAACAGCGAGGGTTCTGGCAAAAATCATTTTTTTTAATTTAGTGCCCTCTGGTGTGGAGAAAATGAGAAAGTTTTGTCATTATCATTAAAATGCAAATGTTTCAGTATAGTCAAGCTATTCATAAGAAAAAAAATATTTTTAAATAGATGGAAAAATATTTAAAAAAAATTGCTATTTTCAATTTTTTTGAAATATCTCCTGAAACTTCGTTTATGTGTATAAAATTAAATTCTAAGTGACATTTTCAAATAACTTTTTTTGATATCTTGCCATCTTACCCCTTTTTTTGCCTTTGCATTGCAATTTTTTTCATTTTGCCGCCATTCTAGCGATCACGTGACATGTGTCAAAATCGATTTTTAGGTTATCGGACATGCACAAACTTTTCCCCAGAATATTTTTTCCAATACTCCAATAATAAAAATTTTTCCCATATGGTACATACTTTTTGGCGGTCACTGTATATTCCAGTCACAGTTATAAATCTGTTTTTTGAAAGTTTATCTGTATTGCAAATCGTATATAATTCTCATGATTCTTTTATGTAGTACAAAAATTCTGTTATTTTCGGTGGATTGAATATTCTTTCTTTCTTTTTTTTCAGGGGGTCCTCTTGGAACTGTGATATCTTTACCAATAGCTGGATTGATTTCAGCCTCCTCTTACGGTTGGCCAATGGTTTTCTATCTTTACGGAGCTTTGGGAGTGATTTGGTCAATAATTTATTTCTTCGTGGGAAGCAATTCTCCTGCTCAGCATAAAAGTATAACTCTGGAGGAGAGAAAATACATAGAATATGGAATACCGAATGAAAACATGGAGGTGAGAAATTGTCTACGCTTATTCACTCGATATCTTAGGTTTCATGGTTATCTTGACAGAATTATATATCGGAGCTGAGGTTTCCGAGTACAGCGTCGATTAATTTCGAGCTCAGACATTATTTCTCAGGTAATGAACACATAATGTGCACATGCAACTATTTATCCAAACCGGTTTCATAATTATTAATAATATCAATATTTCCGAACAGCTAAAAAAGGTGATAAGTTTAGTGCTTGGCAACGAACACTCGGCTATCAGAACGGCAATATGCAAACACTCTGCTCGCCTACAACAACTCAACTGGACTGAAATCCAAAATCTGTTCTTTTCCTTCAAAACTTCAAGTAATCATTTTCCCAGACGACTTTTCATATTTTCGTATACCAACCCGTTCTGACGCCACGTCTACGTTTGTGACAAACGATCACACTAAATCTAACCCCAAATTAAATAAGTCCACTGCTTTATTTTACTACCAAATTGTTGTGTAAGATGGAATGTCTGATCCCTTCAGACCCTGGGATTATCCCACCACAATCAATTCGGGACATCCCATAAGAGTTCAAGTAACAAATCTTACTGGATTTTTTTCTTTGGTGGTTTGGCATCGACTGCTATGGTCATTAGCCATGTGTTTTGTGTAGGCTTTGTTACTAGCTCTATACGCCACCTCAGGAGCAGCACAGTTAATTATTAACGCAAAAGTGAATCGTGGAGGATTATTCCCAGCCGACACAAGCCTCGATTATTCAGACTTTCACATCTGAAAATGAAAAAAGCCCGCCCCGGCTGAGAACCGAACGTGGAACCTCTCGGTTACCAGGTGGGCGCTTAACCACTGCGCTAATCCCCGCCCCTACTGGATTTAATAATCAAATTACAGTCTGGGCAGGACTATTTAGCATTCTGCTATCGAAGCAAAGGCCCATTGTAATGTAGAAGACGTACTGCGACGAAAGTAGAAGAGTAGATGGGAACCAATACGAATGAAATCGAACTTTCGGTTAAACTAGCTCTGCCTCTGGGTCTCTTGGCACTCGCGGGTTAAAGTGGGAACGGAGCCCAAATTGTGGTAGGCGTCGGCAAGCATCGTCTACTCCTCAAGGAGTTTATCAGAGTTTACGCAAAATTTACTCAGTTCAAATACCAGCGCACAAGGTTGTTGAATGCGTTTTTCCGATAGAAAACCACTTGCTCTCTCCAGACCGCTCAGTACACCAATCAATAGAGCATAATATGAGTGATTTTTCCACAAAAATGCTAGTGGGAAACCGACTGAGTAATCACATGGAGACTGTCTGTAGTTATAATCTGTTATGTTTTGGACCCGCAACTATCATTAATTAATTTGTTATAAACATTTAAATACAAAAAACGATTTTTTTTACTGTTTTGTTTATAAAATGAGAAGTAATGCAGCAATCTGATTGCTCTAATGAAAAAAATTGTAGAGAAGGGAAATACGAAGATAATGAGATTTTCTACGACCCGATCGGATCATTAGTAACGGAGAAAAACTGGAAAACCGGAAAATTTTGCCATTTTTTTTCAATTCATAACTCTACCATTTTCAAGTTTCAGGGTTTTAGGGTGAAAGTATTAAATCATGTGATTATGAGTGCATAAAACAGGTGATGTCGGACCATTAGTTTTGGCACAATTGCAATTCGTTTTTTTTGCATTATCTTGCAGCGGTCTCAAGCAGATTTTCAAAGCAGAAGTTCAGTACCAGAAAATGTATATTCTCATTTTGCGCTACAATATGCTGAGACCGAGTAAGAGGGAGGAGTAGGAGAGACCGGGAGATGAGGGAAATTCTTAATGAACGGGTTACTCCAAATTATCTAGACAATCAATACATTTGGAAGTTTTGTTGCTTCCTCCAAATGATCAAACAATTCCATAAATTTTTTATATCTCTTCGAATATTTTTGAGTCCTTCGGGTGTTATTTCTACAGCGGGTCCCAAAATTTGTCATGATAAAAATTGTTGCTTATCTAGAAACTCATTATGTGTGATCGATTAGGACTTCGGTTTATGATTTTTTTTTCAAAATCATCAAGAATAAAGTACTTCCATTTTTCAAAATAAAGAAAAAGTTATTGGGAATGTTTCAATGCCATCTCATGAATCACTCAGATTCATATTTTCATTAACATTCTACAGTATTTAGATATCGTGCAACAACGTTGATGAAAAGAGAAATCAAAAATTAAACCAATTCATCTCACATTAACACTTTCCGAATATTGTCATTTGTAGTTTAAAACCCAATTAGGGTTTTCGGTAGGTAGTCTGTTTTGAGATGAAACAATACCGTTAGTCACGTCACACTTTTATTTATAAACTATTGAACTCAGAACTGAAAAATATTATTTAATGAATAAAAAACAGAATGATTTTTTCCACTATTTTTTTCCATATTATTTGAGATGAAGGTTAGCTAAAGGTATGGGCTGTGGTGGCCGTGCTGGTAGAACGTTCGCCTTTGGAGCGAAGGGTCGAGGGTTCAAAGCCTCGCATGGTCATCGGTCTCGTGCATGGCATCACACGTTAAAAGGTAAGGGCTGCGTCTTCCCTAGCTCACACAAGTCTCTCGAAGACTTCCGAGGGTTGCGCGTAGGGGTGCAATCGGTTGATGGTAATAACAATTTTAGCAATTTTTTTTAAACCCCCTACCGACATTATTTGCCGTAATTTTTCACGTCCTTAACCTTCCCAAATTCTTCAGAATTATTTTGCGTCCCCAATTCAGCCTTCAGGGGGCAGATCAGTAACATTTTTTTAAATTCGATTTTAATTTCGCGAATTGTCCGAACTTTTTTCGACAAGAAGCAATTTAAATAAAAACTTGTAAAAATGTCAGTTACTCAGGTAGTTATTCTCGTTCTGCCCCAAACAAAATACTAGGCGTTTATCTTGTTTTCCTTCTTCCAGGTTAGCAAAAAATTAGGTTTGAATGGTTTCATCTTGTTTTTCTGAGGCATCTCCGAATGCTTTCTCTTGCTGCAGGAGTATTAATACATACTCCTTTCGTATAGTTCGAGTCAATAGTAGAAATGAGCTCAATAGCCATTCTTGTAGGGTGATTCTACCCAGATGATCATTGAACCAATTGATGTTTATTACTTCTAACGATTTTTGTTCATTTCTGTTTCAAATAGGTATATTTGTGATTTCTCTTATGAACTACTTGAACAAATCATCTTCGAACCAATAGTTTTACTTAATGCTAATCCAAAATGTTTCATTTCAGAATGTACCAACACCATGGAAATCCATATTGACCTCAATGCCGTTTTGGGCTGTTTTAATAGCTCACTGCGGTCAAAATTTAGGCTTCTGGACTTTACTCACAGAAATTCCATCGTATATGAAAAATATTTTACAGTTCAACATTTCATCGGTAAGTATAAATATTCTCTTCTTTGACCAAAATAAGCATTTTGTAAGTATTCCCATTAAAATCCAGAAAATTAGGAGTTTCACCTAGGAATGAAAGATAATAATGTAATGAATTTGGTCTGACTGATTTTAAATAATTCATTTGTACACATAAAATCTAACTTTAAATTCGTAATATCTCAAGTTATCTAATCAATATCACAATATTTCAAACCAGACAAATACAGTATTTTATCACTGAGCCACTCTGTATAAAAGTTTATTTGCTAACTATACAACAGACTATAACTATATATCTGCCCTCTTCACTCAAGGCGTGATATTTATGTACACGAAGGGTTCTTCTCTAGATAGTTCTGGAACTACTTCCATTCGCTTCCAGATGGAGCACTTCATCTAGAAGCTTTAACGACTATAATGTCAGGATGACATGCAAACTTGTTTATGAGTATGAGCGACAGGTCCGGCTCCAGAATCGTTACAATAAGCTATAATTATTTGTAAATATCTTGTTTCCTATGCTTTAAATGATATTTGCACTCACTATAAAAGTTGTAGATCATACAATTCTCAATAATTTTATATACGCTCCGTTTTTGAGATATAGCGTAAATAGTGCGCAACGCTCAGCCACACATGGCATAGTGCAAGGTCAAAAGTGATCCAAGTAAAGGAGTACGTTGTGTAAAGTTAATTATTCACTAAGGAAGTTATCATTATGAAAAATATTCTATTATTTATTAAATAATACATTATATTGAATTATATTATTCATACGTTTTTAAAAGTTCTTATCATCAAAACAGCTTTTACTGCTACTGAAGAATCAGAACATCCGTCATCATAGGGGAATATACTGATTTGCTCCTTATTTTAATTGGACGTGCTCAAATCAAAAAGAAATTGCCAACGTTTGTTAATGAACCATTATTAGTCTAAAGGGTACCTACCAATTTTAAATAATAATAATAAATGGCCTTTATTTCTCTTGGCGCAGTTTAGCTGGGCTTTTTTTCTACTGACCCGTACAGGAATTTTTATCAATGTTTCTCTTGAAATTCTGTCCTTTCACTTTTACAATGAGTGCTTCTTGATCCAACTTATCACTTTTTGCACATCTACCGTGTGACACAGAGTCATGGTACACCCCCCTTTTCTCCTTTGTGCCTCTATTTGGAATTTGGAACATTAAATATGCTTACTAGACGACACTTTTTGACATATTTGGAATAAAAAAACAAATCTGGACCTTGAGCTCGTACGCGGGTCAAACTTGGCAGAAGGTATGTTCAGTACCATATCTACCGAAATATGAAACCAGCAAAAGATCACAAACTGACTTCCACCCCCCCTCCTCCTTGACCTTGACCTGGAGAAATTCTAAAAATACATCCAGGCGACTTGGGCCAACACCAAGAATGCTATTTCATGCCCAGCAGACGGTTTCTTCACCTGTCAGTAAATCATATATGCAGCTCTTTAACTATAAAGAATCCAGTAGGTTTGATGGAGTTATCTCGTCGTAATAATGTCAATAATTTTGTCCATAAGCTCAGTGAGTGCGAGAGAGAATTGATTGACCCGCCAGAAAAAGATTCTCTCTCCAACTCATTGAGCTTAGGAATAAAATAATTGACGAAATCATGGTAGTCTATGGAAATAACACCATCAAACCTGGTACCGCAGGATTCCTTCCCAGTCAACACAGAATGATCTCAGAGATAGTGGGATTTACATTCATGTTACAGATCACACCAGTGAATCGCAAAGTGACCCCCATTATTATCGCATAAACGTCTATTCGGTGCCCCGTTGGTCATGTCCAGACATCAAAATGTGATGCAAAATGTGACTCGAAATTAGCCCAATGTGACATTCCATTTATACTTCGGAATCGAATGCACATTGAGATCCTTTCGATGTAACAATGCGAAATTGTACTGGTACTTATTTAAAAATGCGCTTCACTTTCTGATTCACCTGTATGTCAAGAATAAAACAAAGTTCACCATGTTTCAACATAAATAGAAATTATATTATCATTCTTACTAATGAATTACTGTTCATGTGGATTGGAATGCTAGAAAACAAATGCGTAAGTTGATTCCGTAGCATATTCTTCTCAAAAACAAAAAAAAAATAGTCAAACTATGTCTGAATCATGAAATAAAAAACAATATACAGAAATGTAGAAAAATCTATAATTCAACTCCAATCCTCTGGACAGCATTTTCTTTTCGGCGAAATCAGTACCTATCGTGAAAATGCCAAATTCTGTAAATCACTGAATTTACCTTTCTAAGTTTCTACTCACCGTACCGGTCCTTGAAGAGATACAGTTCTTGGTAGAAATAATGATTGGGCAATGTTAATAAACACATTTGATTCAACTATTGAAATAAAAAGAAGCAAACAGATCACCACACACTATCAGAAGTACCTAGAGAATATTTAAAGAATGGCGTCAACCAAATACAAATTCTACTTGACTCTCGACTCGACAAACACCTCTGGCCATTTTGTGCCGTGATGGTGATGTCACGATCAATTTTGTTACCAACCTAATTCCTTTTATACCGACAAAACCGCAATGAAACTAAAATTCATGTTAATGTGCTTTGCAATGTTCTTCACATTTTATGCCTCAAAGCGACACTAATGAGAAGAGATTTGTGAACAATTCATAACATTTGGCATCACTTAGTGGTAACAGTGATGTCAAATGCAACTCATTTTGTTACCATAATAATCAAGAAAGCTACATCTCCTAGATGTTTGTGTTAACTGGGTTATGGTCATCCCTAACTGACCAAGTAATAATTTACATGGTGCCCTATTTGAAAATCAAAAGTGGATGTCATTTCCGGAAAAACCGGAAGTTTTTTTTATTCCAAATATCTCAAAAAGTACCGACTAGTAAGCATATTCAATGATCCAAATTTCAGAAATATAGCTTGAGAAACAAAGAAGAAAATGGGGGTGTACCATGACTCTGTCTCTCGGTATAGTATTTATCATATTCTAGACATATTTCATATGCAATGACCGACACCTATATTTAACTGTTTCGGAAATATGAAGTGTTTTCAGATTCATTGCAAAAATTAACATTAAAAATAGAAAATCATTTGATTACAGATATTCGCTACAAGACACTAAAAAATTAATAAGTAATAGATACTGTTTAGTTCTTGATAATAAAAAAAATAAAAAAAAACAATAATGTCAATGAAGAAGATGTTACAAAAGCTCGCCGCGATCGTCTTGGCAACATCCTAGCATTGAATGAAAATTTCTTCTGGCGTTACTCAATATCGCAGGCGTGACCAAAAAAATGCGCGTCTAAAAATACCAATCGTCGTGTCCGAGGTTTTTTCGAACGTTAATTCATTATCGAATTTATTCCATTTGGCTGATACACACTGTATGCACAATTGACTTAGTTTTGGTGTTTGGGTAGTTATCTAAATCGAATCATTAACAATCAACATAACCTAATCCAACCCAAACATTTTCAAGAGAATAATTGAAGCCTCTACTTGTCGGAAGATCAGATAATAAATAATGATATTTGCATCAAGTATCTCAGTTTCCGCTTTAAAATATACAATAGGTATGCTCAGGTAACTCTCCAACATAAAACAACTACTGCACCCTACGACCGTTGTCTGATATATTATTGGCAATTTTTTTTACAAGAATTACTTACTGATTGAAGAATATTTTTCTATTTTTCAGAACAGTACGCTCTCATCTCTACCATATTTGGCCATGTGGTTGTTTAGCCTCGTTATGAGTCCAATAGCTGACTATCTAATTGTGAGAAAATTTGCCAGTGTTAGAACGAGTAGAAAAATATTCAACAGTATAGGTGAGTATTTTTCAATGATTACTTCTCTCATCTGTCAAAATGTATTAGTTTTTCCTTTGCGAATACTACTACTACCATCACTACTACTGCTCCCCTATCAGTGAAAGGCCATTTTCACTAACACAAGGCCTACACAAGTGAAAATTTTTAAGCCTTCTGGATTCAAGTTTGCGACGATTTAAATCAACTGATTTTTCAATTTTAAACAAGTAAAATACAAGTAAAAAACAAAGTAAAACAAGTCGCCAAAGCAGATAACTCATCGGGAAATTCAAAAAAAGGAAGAAATTTAAAACTAAATGCGAATTCATGCAACATTCATTATAACTACATTTTCATTACATTTTACATTATAATTAACAGTCACTCCATTCACTTGCTTTGAAAATTCTTTACCAAATTCAGGCCCACTTGAAATTGACAGTAACTTCAAAATTCCTGAAACTGAATCTATAAAATATCTAGGAATCAAATTTGACAGACATTTAAGATGAAATCATCAAATTTTCTTCCTTGATAAAAATTGAGATGTCTTATACCCAAATTCAAATTTTTGAAACAATTTCTTGCACTAAAACATCTTGAGATGTTATATTTTCATCAATACAGTCGCAGATGACCTATGGTATTCTTGGATGGGGTAGAGTAAAACAAAATTTAGTATTATCATTTAGAAGTGATACAAAGACAAATTCCACAAATAATATATAATCGAAATTTTATGTTTCCTTCTGATATTCTCTATAAAAAAAGTGGAAAATTTGATATTGTTCAATTGTTTGTATATAGAATGTTGATTTACGTTTTCAAAAACAAAAAAATGTATTAACTTCGGTAATCATTCATATGACACAAGATATAACAATAATATAACTTTAAAAAATGAACTCAATAAAAATAAATCTACTAGAAATTATACAAATATTATAAGAAAAGTTTTTGTTATGGTTCCAGAAGAAATAAAAAAAACAAAATATGTTTATTCATACAAAATCAAAGTGAAGGATTGGATATTTAAAAAAGATCGTAGTTTTTTTCATAACATAATAAATGTATGAAACTAAACTCAATGAATTTCCTCAATAGTTTCATTTCAATAATTTTATCTTGAAAAATTGTTCATTTTAATGTTTTCGTATTCATGTATATGTATATTATACAGGGTATGATATTACCTCTTACACTCCCGTAAGGGAGGGGTGTATAAAGGCATGTTAGAACGAATGGCAGGTTTAAAAATGCGCAAAAAACTTTTTGAGAGTTTTGAAATTTTGTGAAATGTGGGTCGACATTTTGGGAACCTCTGTCCGACATCCTTCCAGACCAAAAAAGGCAATTGCCGGTGAAGAAAAAACACTGAATGACGAACCGAATTGGTATTACGTTTACAGAGGTCCAGAGAGAGACCCACATTTCATAAAATTTTAAAGTTACCAAAATTTTTTTTTGGAATTTTTCACACCTGCAATTCGTTCTAACATATGACTTTAAACACTCCTCCTTCACGGGAGCGCAAGAGGTTAGATTACACCCTGTATATATGTATTCATTTGAATTTGTCACCTCACTACAAGTTCTACTTCGTGAGGAAATGTTCTTGTTTATTATATTATATATTGTATTATAAAAAGAAAAATTGTAATTTATAATGAATAAATATTATTATTATTATTATCATCACTTAATTACATTTTCACAAACGAATGGAATTGCTTGATTTATAAACTTGCACCAAATCTATCAGTGCACGTTGATCCATTTTGAAACATATTAAACGACTGTCGGAGGTTTGGAGTGACGGGTGAGTTGTTGTAATGAAATGACGAACACAGCAGCTAATAAGGAACGATAACGATATATTTACACTTTTTACATAAACACTTAATAATCAAAGTCTATACAATTGCTAAATAATAACTATCGAGATCGACCAGATAAATGCTAGTCGGAAAACGGAGAACATGTTATTTCCCCATAATATACATTGATAGTCGAACAAACGACCATTGAATTTAAGAAGGAAAGAAATGAATATAAAATAATTAGGAATGTGAAAGATTCTTTTCTTTGAAAAACCCCTACACGACATTCATCAAAAACTGAAATAGAATTGTCAAAATCGGATCTTTAAAAAGTTATCCAAATTAGAGGAAACCTCATGTGCTACTGACAAGTCTTCGCGCATGCGATTTAGTTGTTTTCATTAAGTTCATCATGAAGATCAAATTCTTAGTTGAAAGTTTGCCAACTTCTTAGTAAATCAGTGTAAATGTATTGCAATAATGTGTTTGCATGAACGCATCCTATGAAGTACAAGTGCTTAACTCTTCTTAATGTTAATGTAGTGAAAATGTAATTAAATTGAATGGCGCATGAATCCGCCTCAAGTGATTACATACATTTAAGTGTGAAAACAGAACTAATCAGCATCAGTCCAACGTAAATATTTACTACAACAAAAACAGTTTATAGTTTATAACATTACCTCCATGAATATATAATAACAAATAAAATGAATTAAGTTTTCGGCAAGCTGTCGAAAATTCTCATGAAATTGTCAACCCAAGTTTTTTTTGTATGTCGCCGAGATTTTCTATCTGTAAATGTAGCAACAAATGTTTTTGGGCGGATAGCGAAAAATAAAAAGTAAGTGATTTTGAAGTTAATTATTTCCATATTTAAGGAAAGAATCAGTATAAATAAAAAATTCACGATTTAAACGAAAAAATCAGATTTTAATATTTTCAAAAAAAAATCTCGATTTTCTGCAATTCTGCGCAAGATTTGATGGACAGTCTTCGTAGGCTATACAGGGTGTTAATTAAGTACGTTGACAAACTTCAGGAGTTGATTCTTTGAAGGTTTTCAGGACGAAAAGTTCATATAAACATATGTCCCAAACGGCTTGGTTTTCGAGATACATGGCGATAAAAATACCTTTTTTTCAAGATTTTTTAGAGTTAACTTCGACATTTTCGACAATAATCAGTTCAAATTAGGCAAGTACAATCCATTCAATAGGGCGCACGATACAAAATAATGCATTTCTTAAATAATTCACAGGGTCCTCCTTTTTTCAGAGTCAAGCTTTGTTCAACCCTTCAGAATTTTTTTTTCCGCCGCCACTGACATATTATGAGGAATGAATAATCAATGTTGTTTCATTTAACATCTTTTTGATATCTTGCATTTTTTCATTTACTTGTACGGTTCAGGGGCTATAATGAAAATATTAATTTAAACATTTTCCAGTGTGGCATAACATTAGAAAATTTGAAAATTAAACATTTTCAATTATTGTAAATTGATGGAAATATTTTTTCAGAATTAGAAAAATCTACGATGAATAAAAATTATACAATAAAAAATATAAAGACAAGCTTTTATACAAATGCACTGAAGATGAAAAAATAATTTGTTTCATTTTTTGTAGGTTATTCTGTGAGTATCAAAATCTTTCTGTACAAGATTACCTAGATCAAATAATGAAATGAATTATTTTTTCCTTTTCAGTGTATTGTATAAAAACTTCAAAATGTTTTCTTTTTATAATTTTCATTTTTAACATTTTAGTTTATTTTTTATGTGAAACTGAAAATCTCCAACCCAAAAACCATCACATACCAATTTTGAACAGAATCGGATCATAATTACAAAACTCGTCCTCCATATTGGAGCCGCCATTTTGTTTTTTAACAAACATTTTTTTAATGCATTGTCACCGGAATTACGGAAACCTGCCAAATTTCAAATTAATCGGAGTATTACAAGTGGGTCAAATTCAACTTTTATTAAATTGTTTGTTAGTTAGTTACAAGTGAAGCTAAATAAAAGCTTGTTATTGTAAAGATGTGATTTCTTTTTGTGATATCTAGCAGAAAACTACTATCTCCCCGTCACTGCGGTACGCTGGATATTAAACTAGATCTGACAGATATTGGGAAAACCTTAACTTTCAACCTGAAGATTCTGATGGTAAAAATGTGCATTTTCATTGAGATTTTTGATTAAAAATGTTTTTACCCATCAGTCTTGATAGAGAACTCATACAAATTTTTTGTTATTTTAAAAAAAGATATTTTTTAGTTTTCAATTGAACGTTTCCTTTTCAACATAAAAAACTTCCGAAAGGTAATCCTGTAATGGAAGATAGTTAATAGGGTTTATCTAATAGTCGCAGATCATTACACATTTGATTTTCATTTATGAATCTCTGGTCATAACTCCGAAAAACTAAATCAAACAAATTTTTGTTTCCGTACGGAGTACATTATTTTATCAGAAATTTCGGTTTGTTTTTTCTTCTGCAGTAACGCAGAAATTTTGTAATCAATTTGAATTCATAAAAATAGCAAAGTGGGCTTTGATATTAATTCATTTATTTAAATATCAACAACTTGACAGTTATCGAAAGTTGAGAAACTGTCTCATTGTTAATTCTTCATTAGTGCAAGCTATAAAGCAGATTCATTCAATATTCCTTTGGATAAAATGGTTGAATATACAAATTCAGAAATGGCAGACATGCACTTAATGTATGGAATGGCTGATGGTAACGCTCGTGCCGCCAGACGAATGTATCTAGAAAGATTTCCACAACGTCATATTCCCAGCACACAAATGTTCATCAATATTCACTCCCGTCTTCGTGAAACGGGTACTTTCAAGAGGTCTGCTGTTCTCATAGGAAGACCCAGGAGAGTTAGAACAGTTCAGATAGAAGAAGCTGTACTTAACGAAATTGAGCAGCATCCAGACACCAGTACAAGACAAATTGCGGCACAGTTTAACGTAACCCATGTATTGGTATGGCAAATTTTAAAAGAGCAACAACTTTATCCCTATCACATACAGCGTGTTCAAGCTCTTCTGCCAAGGGATTTTCCAAAGAGATTAACTTTTTGCACTTGGATTCGAAATAAATTGTTGGAAAATCCATGGTTTTTATCTCAAGTGTTATTCACCGATGAGGCATGCTTTTCCCGTAAAGCCATTATTAATTTTCACAACAATCATATGTGGGCTGATGAAAACCCACACGCCGTGTTTGAAAACCATTTTCAAGAGACGTTTTCTGTGAATGTTTGGGTTGGAATTGTAGGGAATTTCCTTATCGGGCCACATTTTCTGCCTCATAGACTCAATGGTGACCATTATCGACATTTTCTTGAATTCATCTTACCTGGACTCCTAGAAGAGATCCCACTGAGGGAAAGAATTGGAATTTAGTTTATGCATGATGGTGCTCCAGTACACTTCAGATTGGTTGCACGCCAATATTTAGAAGAGAATTATTCTGATCGCTGGATTGGGCGTGGTGGGCCACAACTTTGGCCACCAAGGTCACCCGATATGAATCCACTTGATTTTCTCCTCTGGGGTCACTTTAAATCATTAGTGTACCGAACTCCAGTTCAAAGTGAAGAAGACCTGAGGAATCGCATACAGGAGTCATGCGGAATTATAAGAAACACTCCTGGTATTTTTGAGCGTGTCCGCCAGTCTATGGTTAGGCGCATAAACGCATGCATTGAAGTTGGCGGTGGCCATTTCCAGCAGCTGCTCTGACATATCAATTTCAATAATGGTCCTTTTCTGAACTTAATTTTATTCCTAGGGAATTTATGTTACTTTGCTCTAGTATTTGATAATAAAGTTATTCACTATTGAAAATGTCCAAAATTATTTTGCCATAATCAACTTTGTGCAATACATATTCAACCTGAGTTATGGTAAAAAATGTATGGGAGCTCCATAACATTACATTTTCTCTACACGAGCAGAAAATAGCTATTTGTGTAATGAGAACAAAATGACGTATTGCGTCACGCGCTAATCTTTGGAGAGTGGCAATGACACTTCGAGAAATGAATTATTTTATATCATGCGCATTATTGAATGGATTGTACTTGTCCAATTTGAACTAATTTGGATCGATTATTGTCGAAAATTTCGAAGTAAACTCCAAAAACTACTAAAAAATGTATTTTGATCACCCTGTACTTCGAAAACCAAGCCGCTTGACATGTTTATATGAACTTTTCATCTTGAAACCTTTCAAAGAATCACCCTTCAAGTTTGTTAGACTATTTGCTTCTCAAATTTCTTTATGTTATGCGTTAATATTTTCATTGTAACTCCTGAACCGTACAAGTAAATGAAAAACATCAAGAGAGCAAAAAGATGTTAAATGAAACAACATTCATTATTCTTTTCTCATAATATGTCAGTGGCGGCGGAAAAAAAAATTCTGAAGGGTTGAACAAAGCTTGACGCTGAAAAAAGGAGGACCCTGTGAATTATTTGAGAAATGCATTATTTTGTATCGTGCGTACTATTGAATGGATTGTACTTGCCTAATTTGAACTGATTATTGTAGAAAATGTCGAAGTTAACTCTAAAAAATCTTGAAAAAAATGTATTTTTATCACCCTGTATCTCGAAAACCAAGCCGTTTGGGACATATGTTTATATGAACATTTCGTCCTGAAAACCTTCAAAGAATCACCTCCCGAAGTTTGTCAACGTACTTAATTAACACCCTGTATATCGACGTCAATTTGAAACGGTAGCAAATGGCTGGCGACTTCCTAGAAGTCTTGTGTCTACGACGCCAAAAATTAGACATCCTGTAGAACATCATCAAAGCAAAAGGAATATTCCAGAATCACTGAAGATATGAGCAGCAATATCTCAAACAAGAACCGGCCACCTACAGAGGAGATGCTGGAAGAGACTAAGAAGCAGTAGTCCAAGAAAAGAAAGGTCAGTGTCCACAAGCAATGAAGCGAGATTGAGATTTCCCATCCCAGGAAGAAAACAAGGTGGTCATTTTACCAGAAGGAGTTTCAGAAGGTTGCCCACGCAAGAAGGGATACCTCGAATGCCTGAGAGAAGACTTGCTCCCAACCAGGAAAATGAGAATTAGTCGGCCCAAGATCTTGAAATCGACATTGAAGAGGAATGGACAAAGTCTACTAATACAAGGCCACTTCATATACAGAAGCTTCGAGATCTGATGTTCGTCCAGACCTAATAGTTTAAGAACTAGCAACATTTTCGAGAGAGCATTTCAGGTCTGCCAGTTTTTAGAAATGTTATCTCTCTCACTCTCCCGGACGTCATACGGGCCATCTGGCTGGCGGTAGAGGTTGCGTTCATCACTGCGCATCGTACCTATCCTGTACAGGTAATATATTGATATTTCAAGGTTCCTTTTTTTTATTAGTTTCATTTAACTTTTTGATACATGAATAAATTATTGCCAGATATTTTTTTCGTTGTTTAAACTGTGCCAGACGCCAATAACAAAATAAAAAAAAATTGAATAATACACAAAAAAAGAATTCAAAATATTTTAGTATGGATGAAATTTTTATATGATGTTTTTTAAGTATCTATAAACCCAAATTTAATTTGCCAAACAATAATTCGGTTGTTAAACCTCCAGCCAGACCGATTTGAAAGTGAAAAATGATTGGGCATATTAGAAGAGTAAAGTCAGTCAGGCGCTAGTTCCGCGCGAGATAAACCACAACGGCTGTTTGCAGCTTTGGCCGGCTGATGCGCCTGCGCATAAACCTCACAGTGGATCATGTTCTATGGGGTCTGTGGAATCATGTTAAAAACTGAAGTTGGTGATGATTCTCAGAGTACAATGTGGTACATTTTGTTCTCAAAATAATACCACTTTCACTTTCAAATCGGTCTAGCCGGAGGTTTAACAACCAAATTATTTTTTTCCTGTGGTGTTTATTTAGCAAATTAATTTTGGGTTTGTAGACACTACACATATAATATAAAAATTTCAGTTGTATTAAAATATTTTGAAAAAATAAGTTATTTTTTAATCAAAATTAGCGTCTGGCACAGTTTAAACAACGATAAAAATATCTGGCAATAATTGATTCATGTGTCTAAGAGTTCAATTAAAATAATAATAAGAAAAGAAACCATCTCAAATTAATTTGAAAAATGAATATTTTACCTGTATAGGAACGATGCGCACTGATGAACGCAACCTCTACCACCAGCCAGATGGCCAGTATGACGTCCGGGAGAAAGAGAGAGGTAACATATCTATAAACTGGCCTTACTGAAATTCTTGTTTTCCCGACGTTGCTAGCT
The DNA here is from genome assembly GCA_944452925.2 of Chrysolina oricalcia. Taxonomy (NCBI): domain Eukaryota; kingdom Metazoa; phylum Arthropoda; class Insecta; order Coleoptera; family Chrysomelidae; genus Chrysolina; species Chrysolina oricalcia. Next base: position 16,047,067 of record OX101823.2, on the reverse strand, counting down.
CTCGTACTATAATACAAAAATCTGTGGAGCCGATGAGAAGGAGTATGGTTTTGGAAACTGGAGTTATGGCAAGAAATGATGAGTATTTTAGGAGTCAAGTAAACTCGTACTACAGCTTTACAACCACAATCAGATGGAAAGGTTGAACGACACAATAAAATCAACGACCAGTACCTGTCAAAATGTTCTCCAAAAATCAAAAGGATTGGGATGAGTGGTGCCACTATTCCTCCTATCCTATCAAAGTGTCCAGCATGAGTCTACCGGATATACCTCATCAATGTTAACCACTTGTCAAGAAATGAAATTACCTATTTTGCGATATGCTGTCTGGAATGCCACCCAGGAATGCAGAAGACAAATTTCTCGTAGAATATATCAAAGAATTACAAGGAAGACTGGACTGAGCCCGTTAGTTCTGCAGACGTCGTCTTCAAATCTCCATTGACAAAATGAAAAAGAGGTTTGACAGGAACACTCCAGGGACAATATTCAATCATGACGTTTGGCTCTAGAATGGAATATGCCCCATGCCACAGAAAAATTGGACAGGACCCTAAGTCCGAGAAAATTGTTATAAGCATTTTTACCATTTGATGGCAAAAAACTGTCGGTCGCTATATACAAGGTTCATTCCAGAAATATTCTGTTGAAGAGAGATCCCCTCCTCCAATATAGCGGCTATTTTGAAGGCTTTCAGATATCGTATTATTCGGAGCAGGATTTAGAATCATTGGACGAACGAAGTGTTTCATTCTCAAAGGAGGGATAAATGAGTGTTTTTTACCCTATGCTGATTTAGTTTTCAGCCCGTCCTCGGATAAATACAAGTTGAGAAGCTTGGTGACATATTTCCATTTGCGTTGATGATTATGGTTGGTCTAAATGAAATGTCGGATTAAATTATGGCGAAAAAACTCTAAACAATTGATTACTATCAAGCTAATATAGACTGTGAGATGGTGACAGATTTCAAGTGACGATTTTCTCGTTTATGCCTTTGAGACCAGTGAAAGATGAAAATTCTGACCAAAATGATGAAAAATTTGAGCGGTCGCCGCGTGGCCTTCATATAAAAAATTCAATTCCGGCACTTAACCTCACTTTGACATCCGCAAACCTCATGCCACTTTTTTATCGGACATTCATGATGGAATATTCCATTATTTCAATTGGCAGCAACGACAAAATCGTCTAAAATTAAAAAAAAACACAAGTTTACGCCATCATTGGTACCATTTGGCCACGTGCAACACTATTGTCTAAAATTTTTTTGCTGCTATTGTCTATCTCAACATGCCGTTGGTGTACATGGCAGCGGCGATAAAATCGTCCCAAAACACAAATATTTTTTAATTAAAATCGATTTTTTTTCTATGAAAGCCACGCGGCGACTGCTCAAATTTTTCATTATTCTTGTCAGAATTATCATATCTTCCACTGGTCACAGAGGCATAAGCGAGAAAATCGTCACCTGAAATTTGTCACCATCTGCCAGTCTATAAATTTCCGTGAGTAGCTTCATTTTAATGAGACGCTCAACTTATTCTTTTACAAAAACAGGGGTAGCAGGAATAAATTATGGCGATTTGATGATTCTCAAAAATGTTATTACTAACTGTGGGTTTTTTGTTAAATCTCAAGATACTTATCTAAATTATTCGAAGAAATATTTGTCCAACAAAATGTATGGTTTGATCGAAGAGTCCCCTCCTGTCAAATCGACATATTTTATCCCTGCTACCCATGACGAAAATTTTTGTAAGAGAAAATTAGGCGTCTCATCAAAACGAAGCTACTCACGGAAAATTAGCTTGATAGTGATCAATTGTGAAAATAAACCATGGATCATGGACTATTCCGCTGATATACAATAGTAATTTTCTAAGGTTTTACGCACAGTTGATTTTTTTATGCACTTGTGCTAAAAAATTACATATTTGAAAACTTTAATTGTATTATTATGAATTACATAAAGTAGTAAGCTTTCACTTTATATTTGTACTTTTATGGTTTACGATTCACCTTATTCTTAATTGGATTTCTTAATTTTTTTTTCAGGATTGTTCGTTCCAGCACTGACACTAATATCTCTAACGTTCGTGGAAAAATCGCACTATATTTTCGCAGTTGTCTTACTGACCATTGGAGTAGGATTTAATTCAGCGGTATACTCTGGTTACAACGTGAATCATATTGATTTATCTCCGATACATGCTGGTACTCTTATGGGTATCACTAATACTGTTTCCAATCAATTCTCATTGATAAGCCCTCTCATTGTGGATATGGTAATTTTTTTCACCGGATATGCAGAAGTAAGTTAAAAATCTTCGTCCGAACTGAATAGGCAAGTACACGAAATTTTGAAAACATTTTTTATGGATTATGTAGCTTGAGAAAACTCTGTTGGCAATTTTTTTTGTTTTTTTTATTAATTTTTTTTAATCTTGAAAAAATATTTAAAGTCGACAAAATTCAAATAATAATACTTTATTGATCCCAAGAAACATTTCTGCTTATAGAGGGATATGTAAAAATTATACACTGAATAATACAATACTTATGAAACACAAATTAAAGAAGAAATTAAACAATTGATGGAAATTAACAAGAAATATCTCAAAGTTTCAAAACTGAAAATGATGGAATCAGAAAAGATTTTCTATTTGTTCTAAACTCAACTCATTAAGTATTTTTTTTAAATTAATTTTGAATCGGATTTTACCATAATTTTTCAATTCATTGGGTAATTCATTGTAAAATTTTATTCCGTTACATAGTATTGATTTTTGACCGATATTTGTCTTACTTTTATTCATTGTTATATTGTTGGAATATCTGGTTGAATAATTATGTTGATCACTATTGATTTTGAATATTAAATTAGAATGTTTCATATTATTTTTAACTAAATGAATGAAGGTACACACTTTCATTTTATATAATGAATGAATATCCAGAAGCTTTTTTGGTTTATACAAATTAGCAGTTGACTCATAATAATCAAGTTTGAATATACATTTGATGATTTTATTCTGTAGCGTCTTTAGTGGCCTGAGCAAAGAATTTGTTGCTGCACCCCAAATAGAAATCATGTATTGCAATTTTGAATAAACTAACGAAAAATAAATGCTCTTGAGATGATTAAGGGGTAAAAAATTTCTTATCTTGAAAAGAATTCCAATAATTGGAGAAATCTGTTTCCTTAAAACCTCTATATGTTTTGACCATGATATATTTTCATCTACATAAAGTCCCAGAAATTTTAATGTGGGAGAGTATTGTATACTTTCATTACTTAATCTAATAGGATCTTTCAAGTCGATACTAGAAGATTTTTTTGCGATGAACATAAACGAAGATTTTTCAAAATTCAATGTTAGTTTATGTGATATGTGATATGAGCCATGATGTTATTTTTTCAAGATCGCTTGTCATATTACTTTTGAGTTCACTAAATTTTTTTTCAGTGTACATCATTGTTATGTCATCCGCAAACATTTTGATTTTTCCCGTCAAATCCAAATCAGCTAGGGAATTTATATATATATATATATATATATATATATATATATATATATATATATATATAAATATATAACAGAAAGTTAATTATGACATCTACAGTCACTAGTTGAAACTTAATTTGACACGAACCAAGGAATCCAAAAGCGGAGGTTTGTCCACAAATTGACGGGCAGCCAACAATTCGTTGTTCTGACCAACCCAAGGTTCAATCAAGTTTCTAATACGTTATGAGGAACGCAAGCAGAATCTAAGTGAAAATAGAGTATATTTCGTTTTAATTCCGAGAGTTCTAACCTTTGACAGCTGTTTCGTGCTAACGCACTCATCAGAAAGGATTTATGGAGCTCTCGAAATTAAAACGAATCCACTCAAGAATTAATACCGTGAAGGCAAGACAGATATAACAGAAAGTTAATTATGTCACTAGTTGAAACTTAATTTGACACGAACCAAGGAATCCAAAAGCGGAGGTTTGTCCACAAATTGACAGGCAGCCAACAATTCGTTGTTCTGACCAACCCAAGGTTCAATCAAGTTTCTAATACGTTATGAGATTCTAATACGTTATGAAGATTCTGCTTGCGTTCCTCATAACGTATTAGAAACTTGATTGAACCTTGGGTTGGTCAGAACAACGAATTGTTGGCTGCCTGTCAATTTGTGGACAAACCTCTGCTTTTGGATTCCTTGGTTCGTGTCAAATTAAGTTTCAACTAGTGACTGTAGATGTCATAATTAACTTTCTGTTATATCTGTCTTGCCTTCACGGTATTAATTCTTGAGTGGATTCGTTTTAATTTCGAGAGCTCCATAAATCCTTTCTGATAAGTGCGTTAGCACGAAACAGCTGTCAAAGGTTAGAACTCTCGGAATTAAAACAAAATATACTCTATTTTCACTTAATTCTGCTTGCGTTCCTCATAACGTATTAGAAACTTGATTGAACCTTGGGTTGGTCAGAACAACGAATTGTTGGCTGCCTGTCAATTTGTGGACAAACCTCCGCTTTTGGATTCCTTGGTTCGTGTCAAATTAAGTTTCAACTAGTGACTGTAGATGTCATAATTAACTTTCTGTTATATCTGTCTTGCCTTCACGGTATTAATTCTTGAGTGGATTCGTTTTAATTTCGAGAGCTCCATAAATCCTTTCTGATGAGTGCGTTAGCACGAAACAGCCGTCAAAGGTTAGAACTCTCGGAATTAAAACGAAATATACTCTATTTTCACTTAGATTCTGCTTGCGTTCCTCATAACGTATTAGAAACTTGATTGAACCTTGGGTTGGTCAGAACAACGAATTGTTGGCTGCCTGTCAATTTGTGGACAAACCTCCGCTTTTGGATTCCTTGGTTCGTGTCAAATTAAGTTTCAACTAGTGACTGTAGATGTCATAATTAACTTTCTGTTATATCTGTCTTGCCTTCACGGTATTAATTCTTGAGTGGATTCGTTTTAATTTCGAGAGCTCCATACAAGATGCATATAACTCCCGGTGGAATTACTTATAGCTGTGAAATTGTCATCCAAAACTGTTGATGTACGGCCTGCTTGATTCATGACATTTTTATTGCGTCAAGAGAGTTTACTCAATTTTAACATAGATGGCAGGCAAATCATTACCGATCATGATGACTTGACATGTCTAACTTTTACGAATGACAGAAAAACACAAGAACAAATAAATAACAATAACCCAACAACTAAAAACGTCGCAAAACTACCGAACAGAGCGAAAAGTATTAAAAGAACAGAAAAATCACACGATAAATACCAATTAGGCTATCCAGAACACGTGACCACGGCTCTTTAAAAATGGCCTGCTGTAGGCACACATGAATGGTGTTTGTGTTTGGCACTAGCTTCTACTGCTAATAGTTTTGTTTAGTTGTGATTTGAAATGTTATTATGGCTGTTTTAACTAAAAGTGATTTGTTTATTATCATTAGAACGAGTAAACAAAGACACTGCTTCGATCTATAGAGACAAAAGGAGAGTGATAAAGTGCATGGATCCTTTTACTTTCACTCCTTGTGAAATGGACATATCTCTAGATCTTTTCACAACAGTAACGGCATTCGACATTATTAAATATCTGCTGTTGACTCATAAACAAGAAAGCCAATGAAGGCCTACAAAAGTTTAACAGGCTATAAATATCTTGAAGCTGGATTTGCCCATGATTGTGAAGCAAGAAAAATGGATGAACATACTGTTGTTGTTGCCAAGGTAGGTACTGATTTTTCGTAATTTATGAACTGTTTATTAATGTTTCCAATTAATTTTCAGATGAGGCATTCACAGCGAATGGATATTCCTTTGTTGAAAGTATAGATTATTTAATAAATTGATGGTTCTCCTGATGCGACGATGTCTTGTGGCTGCTATGGAAGTGAAGTGTCCATATTCATTAAGGAATATTGATATGGGGCAGTATTCAAATTTAAAAACCTCAACTATAATAAGCGGTAGAATTGCAATTACCCTAAAACGTGACCATGCTTATTATTACCAAACTCATTTACAAATGAAACTAACTGAATGAAAATACTGCGATTTTGTGATTTGGTCACCCAAAGGATATATGTTCATGAGTAAATTTTCCCAGATGAATAATTCTGGATAGTTGATTTCCCAAAAGCGTACAATTTTCGTAAAGTAGTTGTGCTACCTAAGTTTCATAAAAGGAAGACATTTTTTAGAGTAAAGATGGTGTCTTTGTGAAAAGGTGAGGATGGCCGAGTTGTGCTGCAGTGTGAAAATGATATCTGTGAAATTCTATTGGACCCTATAGGACTGTCCGATGTGCATGAAGTTATGACTGTTTCCTCAACACTATTATTTGTAATATATGATTGCCTACACATTTATCTATTTTTATTTTCAAATCTTCATTGGATTGGTCGTTTTTTTACACACCGAGTGTCAGATTTCGCAAAGTAATTTATTTTCACTTGTTACATATTTTTACCTATTAATTTGTTATTTTGTAACATGGAACTATGTATATTATCCTACTTAATAAACATCTATCTATCTAGTCTTTGATTTAATATACCACATTATCAAAATGTAGCTAGCTAGGAATTTATAAAAACTTCACTAAGTCGCGATCTCCACGGCTTCCACAATTTACAACATAACACTTTGTAGGTATGTTTTTTATTCGGCAAAGTTTCATACAAAAATTTCACTCCAATAGATGAAAATTAACAATAATCAGTCTCGTTCAAACAATAACAAATACAATGTGTGCCTTCAGGCGGCCATCTTGATTTTAGTTTGACAGCATCTTGGATAGCCCAATATGCAATGTAATTGACATATAACCTCAAAATAATGTTAACGTTCAAAAACTCAAAAAATGTATCTAGTAGGCACTTTGGATTGTTGGAAACTCCACTATATTCGACTTAAGCGTCATCCATTGACGAATGGAACAAACTCTATTGACGCAATTACAGGATCAAGAACTTTAGTTGAAACAAAAGCGAATCAGTAAACGCACCAGGAGTTATATGCATCTTGGCTCCATAAATCCTTTCTGATGAGTGCGTTAGCACGAAACAGCTGTCAAAGGTTAGAACTCTCGGAATTAAAATGAAATATACTCTATTTTCACTTATAAATATATATATATATATATAGATATATATATATATATATATATATATATATATATATATATATATATATATATATATATATAAGGAAAAGAATAGGTCCCAAAATTGATCCCTGTGGAACTCCACATAGAACAGTCTTTTGTGAACTACTCTTTTCCTCTAAATAAACAAACTGTTTCCTTCCAGACAGGTAAATTGTAAACCACAAATGTATATTTCCTCTGATACCTATTCTATACAAAATTGTCAACAAAATTTTGTGATCCACTGTATCAAAAGCTTTCCGAAGATCAATTGACAATATCCCACACTTTTTGTCAGAATCTAAATCTAGTTGAACTTGAGTTATAATATCTTGTAATGCTGATTCTGTATCACTAAATCTTCGAAAACCGTATTGACCATTAAACAATAAATTTGATTTTTCGAGATATTCCAACAACCTACAATGTACTGCTTTTTCTATAATTTTTGATATTACAGAAAGGATTGAGATAGGCCTATAATTCGCCAATTGATCTTTTTTACCTGATTTAAATATTGGTTTAACTTCGGCAATTTTGGATTTGTCAGGTACTGTGCCTGTTAGGAAGGTTAAATTTATCTATCTACTTATCAGTGGTGCAATTTCTGATTTCACCAATTTCACAATTTTGGGAGATATATTATCAAATCCTGGAGTTTTTCTCGAATCTAAATCACTTATTATTTCTTCTAATTCTTCAGACTCAAAAGGCTTGAAATACATGGAGCATAAATTTGAGTGCAATGGGAATTCTTTTCTTGATGGGAGACTTGCTGCCAAATTGGGACCCACATTAATGAAATAATTATTGAATTCTTCACAAATATCTTGCAGACTGCTAATTTTTTCCCCATTCTTCATGATATGTTGAATTTCATTATTATATTTGGATTTGTTGTACAATATTTCATTCAGAGTCTTCCATATTGATTTTGGGGTAGCATCTGTGAATTTTTCTTGGTAATATTTCTTTTTTGATTCAATAACACTCGTTTTCACTAATTTATTGAAATATTTATAGGAGTCAATGAAAAATTGTTTTTTTTGTAATAGAATTTATCACGAAGTTTAATTAATCTAGCATTTTTTTTATTAAACCAAGGTTTGGAGTTCTCTCTTGTTTTGATAACTTTTTTAATGGAACAATTATCAAAAACAGTTAGAATGCCATTGTAAATATCATTTGGGTCATCAAATGTTTCTATATTTTCATTCAAAAATATCAATTCTTCTTTCAGTTTATTTTCGTCAAAAACAGTGATGGTCTTGAAGTTGATTTTTTTGTTAATGTATTTGTTTTTTATATCAATATCTGCAACTATTAGTTTGTGATCACTTAAGGCACTGTTTACAATGGATATATAGGAGTTTTTATCACTATTACTTAATACATGATCAATTAATGATGATCTGTTATTGAAGTATCTGGTCGGGATATGGTCATTAAGAATTTTGGAATTATTGGAACTGCAAATGTCACTGTAAAGGTAAATTTGTTCATTATGATTTAAAATATCCATGTTCATATCACCAAAAATGAAACAGTCTTGTTTATTATTACTCATAAATTGAAGTTTGTTGTTCAAAAAGTTTAAATAGTTATATACAGGGTGTTAATTAAGTACGTTGACAAACTTCGGGAGGTGATTCTTTGAAGGTTTTCAGGACGAAAAGTTCATATAAACATATGTCCCAAATGGCTTGGTTTTCGAGATACAGGGCGATAAAAATACATTTTTTTCAAGATTTTTTAGAGTTAACTTCGACATTTTCGACAATAATCAGTTCAAATTAGGCAAGTACAATCCATTCAATAGGGCGCACGATACAAAATAATGCATTTCTTAAATAATTCACAGGGTCCTCCTTTTTTCAGAGTCAAGCTTTGTTCAACCCTTCAGAATTTTTTGTTCCGCCGCCACTGACATATTATGATAAAGGAATAATCAATGTTGTTTCATTTAACATCTTTTTGATATCTTGTATTTTTTCATTTACTTGTACGGTTCAGGGGCTATAATGAAAATATTAATTTAAACATTTTCCAGTGTGGCATAACATTAGAAAATTTGAAAATTAAACATTTTCAATTATTGAAAATTGATGGAAATATTTTTTCAGAATTAGAAAAATCTACGATGAATAGAAATTATACAATAAAAAATATAAAGACAAGCTTTTATACAAATGCACTGAAAATGAAAAAATAATTTGTTTCATTTTTTGTAGGTTATTCTGTGAGTATCAAAATCTTTCTGTACAAGATTACCTAGATCAAACAATGAAATGAATTATTTTTTCCTTTTCAGTGTATTGTATAAAAACTTTAAAATGTTTTCTTTTTATAATTTTCATTTTTAACATTTTAGTTTATTTTTTATGTTAAACTGAAAATCTCCAACCCAAAAACCATCACATACCAATTTTGAACAGAATCGGATCATAATCACAAAACTCGTCCGCCATATTGGAGCCGCCATTTTGTTTTTTAACAAACATTTTTTTAATGCATTTCACCGGAATTACGGAAACCTGCCAAATTTCAAATTAATCGGAGTATTAGAAGTGGGTCAAATTCAACTTTTATTAAATTGTTTGTTAGTTAGTTACAAGTGAAGCTAAATAAAAGCTTGTTATTGTAAAGATGTGATTTCTTTTTGTGATATCTAACAGAAAACTACTATCTCCCCGTCACTGCGGTACGCTGGATATTAAACTAGATCTGACAGATATTGGGAAAACCTTAACTTTCAACCTGAAGATTCTGATGGTAAAAATGTGCATTTTCATTGAGATATTTGATTAAAAATGTTTTTACCCATCAGTCTTGATAGAGAACTCATACAAATTTTTTGTTATTTTAAAAAAAGATATTTTTTAGTTTTCAATTGAACGTTTCCTTTTCAACATAAAAAACTTCCGAAAGGTAATCCTGTAATGGAAGATAGTTAATAGGGTTTATCTAATAGTCGCAGATCATTACACATTTGATTTTCATTTATGAATCTCTGGTCGTAACTAAGAAAAACTAAATCAAACAAATTTTTGTTTCCGTACGGAGTACATTATTTTTTCAGAAATTTCGGTTTGTTTTTTCTTCTGCAGTAACGCAGAAATTTTGTAATCAATTTGAATTCATAAAAATAGCAAAGTGGGCTTTGATATTAATTCATTTATTTAAATATCAACAACTTGACAGTTATCGAAAGTTGAGAAATTGTCTCATTGTTTATTCTTCATTAGTGCAAGCTATAAAGCAGATTCATTCAATATTCCTTTGGATAAAATGGTTGAATATACAAATTCAGAAATGGCAGACATGCACTTAATGTATGGAATGGCTGATGGTAACGCTCGTGCCGCCAGACGAAAGTATCGAGAAAGATTTCCGCAACGTCATATTCCAGCACACAAATGTTCATCAATATTCACTCCCGTCTTCGTGAAACGGGTACTTTCAAGAGGTCTGCTGTTCTCATAGGAAGACCCAGGAGAGTTAGAACAGTTCAGATAGAAGAAGCTGTACTTAACGAGATTGAGCAGCATCCAGACACCAGTACAAGACAAATTGCGGCACAGTTAAACGTAACCCATGTATTGGTATGGCAAATTTTAAAAGAGCAACAACTTTATCCCTATCACATACAGCGTGTTCAAGCTCTTCTGCCAAGGGATTTTCCAAAGAGATTAACTTTTTGCAATTGGATTCGAAATAAATTGTTGGAAAATCCATGGTTTTTATCTCAAGTGTTATTCACCGATGAGGCATGCTTTTCCCGTAAAGCCATTATTAATTTTCAAAACAATCATATGTGGGCTGATGAAAACCCACACGCCGTGATTGAAAACCATTTTCAAGAGACGTTTTCTGTGAATGTTTGGGTTGGAATTGTAGGGAATTTCCTTATCGGGCCACATTTTCTGCCTCATAGACTCAATGGTGACCATTATCGACATTTTCTTGAATTCATCTCACCTGGACTCCTAGAAGAGATCCCACTGAGGGAAAGAATTGGAATTTGGTTTATGCATGATGGTGCTCCAGTACACTTCAGATTGGTTGCACGCCAATATTTAGATGAGAATTATTCTGATCGCTGGATTGGGCGTGGTGGGCCACAACTTTGGCCACCAAGGTCACCCGATATGAATCCACTTGATTTTTTCCTCTGGGGGCACCTTAAATCATTAGTGTACCGAACTCCAGTTCGAAGTGAAGAAGACCTGAGGAATCGCATACAGGAGTCATGCGGAATTATAAGAAACACTCCTGGTATTTTTGAGCGTGTCCGCCAGTCTATGGTTAGGCGCATAAACGCATGCATTGAAGTTGGCGGTGGCCATTTCCAGCAGCTGCTCTGACATATCAATTTCAATAATGGTCCTTTTCTGAACTTAATTTTATTCCTAGGGAATTTATGTTACTTTGCTCTAGTATTTGATAATAAAGTTATTCACTATTGAAAATGTCCAAAATTATTTTGCCATAATTAACTTTGTGCAATACATATTCAACCTGAGTTATGGTAATAAATGTATGGGAGCTCCATAACATTACATTTTCTCTACACGAGCAGAAAATAGCTATTTGTGTAATGAGAACAAAATGACGTATTGCGTCACGCGCTAATCTTTGGAGAGTGGCAATGACACTTCGAGAAATGAATTATTTTATATCATACGCACTATTGAATGGATTGTACTTGTCCAATTTGAACTAATTTGGATCGATTATTGTCGAAAATTTCGAAGTAAACTCCAAAAACTCCTAAAAAATGTATTTTGATCACCCTGTACTTCGAAAACCAAGCCGCTTGGGACATGTTTATATGAACTTTTCATTTTGAAACCTTTCAAAGAATCACCCTTCAAGTTTGTTAGACTATTTGCTTCTCAAATTTCTTTATGTTATGCGTTACTGGAAAATGTTTGCGTTAATATTTTCATTGTAACTCCTGAACCGTACAAGTAAATGAAAGACATCAAGAGAGCAAAAATATGTTAAATGAAACAACATTCATTATTCCTTTCTCATAATATGTCAGTGGCGGCGGAAAAAAAAATTCTGAAGGGTTGAACAAAGCTTGACTCTGAAAAAAGGAGGACCCTGTGAATTATTTGAGAAATGCATTATTTTGTATCGTGCGTACTATTGAATGGATTGTACTTGCCTAATTTGAACTGATTATTGTAGAAAATGTCGAAGTTAACTCTAAAAAATCTTGAAAAAAATTTATTTTTATCACCCTGTATCTCGAAAACCAAGCCGTTTGGGACATATGTTTATATGAACATTTCGTCCTGAAAACCTTCAAAGAATCATCCCCCGAAGTTTGTCAACGTACTTAATTTACACCCTGTATATTATCTTTTGGTGGTCGGTATATACCACATAGCACAATATTGAGGTTTTTTGCAAATTGTTGTGACGTAATCTCCCGAGGATTCCGAGCAACCAATAGCACTGCCATTGCACGTCACAATCAACCCTATTAGAATATGCCCATTGGATGATAGGGCTCGGGAGAGTACGTCACAAAGAGCTTTGAAATTTGCAGATTTTCAGAAACGAATGGAAACGGCTGTAATAGAAATTTGACTCTAAAAATATTTTCTGGATTCATGTACGAGGATATATTGAAAAATTCTTAGCCTACTATAGAACCAAACAAAATTTCAATGTCAAAATATTTTATTTCTCAACATCGAAGCAGCGAACCTGCAACGTCTCTAGACCTTTCAAAAAAAATGTTTCTTCTTGCTCTGCAAACCAGACCTCTACAGCTTTTATTACCTCCTCGTTGGAAGAAAATTTACGACCTTTCAAACTTTTTTTCAGTTGAGGAAAGAGATGATAGTCGGACGGAGCCAAATCTGGTGTTCTAGTAATTCAAACCCTAAATCACGAATTTTTTGCATGGCAACATGAGATTTGGATAGCTTTCCGCGTCTTTTCTCCCAAGTCTCATCCATAGTAACAATTCGGTTTAAATAGTCTACCTCGTTTTCAAATCGAGCATAGATCGAACGCGATGCTACTACCCTTGCACGCTTTTGGTCAACATTCAAACATTTCAGGGATCCATTTTGCAGCAATTTTTCTCATGTCCAAATAATTAATAATCTTTATTGACCCCAAGAAACATAAATGTTTATAATGGGGACCTAAATCTATAACTAATACAATAAACAACAAAATTTCAAGTTGAAAATGTTTGCATCAGTTTTTTTTAAAGTATCATTGTAATAAGTACTTCTTTAAATGAAATTTGAAACGATCTTTTTGTACGATAATTTTTAAATTATTGGGTATATTATTGAATATCAAAATTCCATTATATAAAATTGATTTTTTCCCAATGTTTGTCTTTATTCTATGCGAGACTATTTGATTGTCTAGTTTGGTGATTGTGTATGGTATCGGTTGAATTAAATTCCAGAGATGAATGTTTCCTATTATTGATGACAGAATGGATGAATATACATATTTTCAATTTGTACAAAGAATTGATATCCAAAAGATTGTTTGGAGCATATAAATGTAATGTAGATTCAAGGAATGGTAACTTAAAAATACATTTGATACTTTTATTTTGCAAAGATTTGAGTGGACGCAAGATAGTACAATTGGCACTTCCCCATACTGATATTGAATACTGTAATTTTGAATAAATTAAACTAAAATAATCATTTTTAGATATTTAAAAGGAATGTAATATCGAATTTTGAACAAAATACCAATTATAGGAGATATTTTTTCTAAGATTTTCAATATGGCTTTTCCAAGAAAGGTTTTCATCAATGTATAATCCCAAAAATTTTGTTGTTTCTGAATATTGTCGTTATACAATTTATGTTAAAACTTAGTCCCTCTATAAACAGAAATGTTTCTTGGGATAAATAAATAAATAAATAAATATTTTATATTTTTTCCGTTAAAAGCTATTGAATTTGCAATATGTCTGGATTTTCTTTTTGTCAAAAACATGAAGGAAGATTTATCAATATTCAAAGTCATTTTATGATTGTTCAACCAAATCGAAATTATTTTTAAATCAGCTTGAATATTTTCGATAATTCATTGTCATTTTTCCCAAAATAAATTAATGATGTGTCATCCGCAAATAATTTGAGCTCACCATGCAAACTAAGATTGGATATTGAATTGAAATATATAAGAAATAATAAAGGTCCAAGAATTGAACCTTGTGGTACACCACATGTTATATTCCCCATCATACTTTGTCCACTCCCCATACAAACATATTGTTTTCTCCCAGATGAATAATTTTGGAATAATTCATGTACATGACCTCTAATTCCAATATTGAATAATTAACATAATAAAATATCGTGATCTACCGTGTGTCGAATGCTTTTGATAGATACAGTAACACTAAACAACATTGGAAGTTGTTATCTAGGTTTAGTTGAATTTTTGTAATCTAATCCAACATGGCAGACATACAGCCGTATGCATAGTCAATCGCCAGCGACTCGCCAGAGTTTCGCCGTTCGCTACACAAGGATTATAATGCACAGTCGAGCTCCAAAAAAGTGACAACTACGCGATAAGTCACATTTTGGCGAAACGCTGGCGATGTACCACTTTTTTGGAGCTCGACTGTGCATTATAGTTCTTGTGTAGCGAGCGGTTGTCAGTGTCACTAGATCTTCGGAAACCATATTGCCCATTATAAAAAAAAATTATTTTATCAAGGTAAATTGGCGTGAACTATATGATGAACGAGTTCGTATGAAATATTCAGTACTTCAGATATCCGTTTTAGCCAAATTCGACGGTCTGTTAAAATCATGTTATGAACTGAGACAGAAACTGGCCTTCGCCAGATCAGTCATCATCTTCATTGGAAAATTTACCTCTTTTGAAGCTTGCACATAGAAATATAATACTAGACTAGAACGCCAATCTGTCCTTCCGAGATTCAGTTAAATGACCCCTCACAGGGAACGATGACAAACTATCGCACTTGCGCATTATTGCTTTGTCTGGTCACGTCGTTGCCAAGTTGTTTTTTTATTTTTTCGTGTTCCAAATGAAGTTCGGAATATCGTCAGTGGTTATGGCAGGTAATTGTGGGAAGTCCAGTAAACTTGGCAACACTGCCTTAAAATCCTATCGTGACGTATCAAGCGAAGAAAGATATCAGTGTCGGCTTCCGAGATTTGGGCGTTGGCTTTGTTACTGTTAGGTTTGATCATTTAGCAGTTGTTGATCCCTAGGTAGTTTGTTTTCGTGTTGTGTAATTGCTTTGCTTGCCATTTGTGTTGTTTTCTGAGTTTTCCCTTGTTGTATCTGACGTTCCTGTAGTTTGGTTGCGAAGTTTTACTTCCGAAGTGCTTGGACAAATATTGCGCAAACTGGGAAAATTATAGGTGAACTGAAGAGGAAAACACTCGCAAAATTAATTCTATTTTCTCACCAATAGATTTTGAAACAAAATGCAATTTACGTTTGATAGAAATAAATAGAATAGAAGTAAAATATATTTATCGAGAATTATTATAGTCCTTTTTTCTCCAATCCTATCATTTCTCATTATTTAAAACAAAGTGAAACAAATATCCTGTAACATTTGACAATTTGAATTTTTGACTTTTCATATTTATTTCTCTCAACATTCGATAATCTACTTCTGATTACAAAAAATGCCATTTGAATTTAATGCGAATCAACAACATTTACAATGATAAATGAGAACCTCTGACGGAATGCAGAAATGTAGTATTTTACCAGAGAAACTATATTTGGCAGATTTTTACCTAATTTTATATCCAATCAATAACATTTCAGGTTCTTCAACAAAAATGGTTGAAGAGTGATAACAAGAGTCAACAAGTAGAACTCATGTAAAAAAATTTGTAATGTCTTGTCAATAAAAGCATTCATTATTATTATTATTATTATTACATACTTTTTCGCATTAATAACTAATTAATCAATCAATCAATTTGTAGAAGTAGATTCTTTCATCACATAATGTGATTCAAATCACATCATTATTCATAACAAAAGCATTTGTAATCTCTTGAACACAAAGGCCTCAATTCCCAAATTACTCAAATATTCATAAAAATCACCTTCAATATTCAGAATTTCGAAAATCAAAAATATTCCTAACTCAAGAAAGTGTTTCCTCACTCTGATTTGGATTTCGAGTATTATATTAAAGGGCTCAATGGTTTAGGCGTGAGGCCAATGGACACACAAATTTAGTTTTTTTCTGATTTACATACTGAGTGGAATAGAATCAATTCTTATCAAATTTCGATTTTTTGACGATCACAATAATTTCTTCCTACTTGGTCGCGAGGAAGCACAAAATAGAAAACCTACACTCAATATTTATATTTTAAAAAGTCAATTATTGGTTTTCTGTATATATCAAAGGAAAACTATTTTATTGCAAATGCTTTTAACGAAAACTTATACCAGATTCAGGAATAGGAAGTCAAAAATCCTAAGACCGTCTCTGGCGACACTTGCGCTCTATTGCGCAAACTCATAGATTGGTGTATCTGCCGTAGGGGGACCACGTTATTCTGAACTAATTGGCGTTCTAGTCTAGTATTATATTTCTATGAGCTTGCAGTCCAATTTTTCACGGTCGCATACGAAGGACATTGATCACCAAGGGTATTAAGCATATCTTCGTAAATCTGCTTATCTCTTAACCCTTTTAAATACAGGTACTTGATGATGGGTCTATACTCCAATTTTTCGATTTTCAAAATTTCGGTGCTCATGTTTTTTCTTTTAATTTATTTATTTACTTTTTTGACGTCAAACTTTACACTGACACTTCTAATAAGTTATTGTTCGTTGCTATGGTAACGCAATATTTTGTTTATGCAGGGAACTGGTCAAGGCTAACTAGATATCAATACATCCCCGTATATATGCGTTGTGTATTTTAAAGCATATTTCTTGGAGCGATAATATTTTTATTTTTGAACGAGATATTATAAACTTATATCGTCATAGTTACGCTATAATAAAGAGGGTCAAAACTCCCTTGGGACATTATTTATTAATTCAATTCCAAGAAATATTATTATACAGGGACAACACGAATATAAATATACATATGAAACAAAAAAAAACAACAATATTAGTTATATAGTTAATAGGTAACAATTAAAAATAAACATAATTATAATAGTTAAATCAGTATTGAGCAGAAATTGGTCAGAGACATTATACTACTTCATCTTCAGTCGAAATGATAAATTTTTCAAATTCCTTTTTGAATTTTGTGAGACAATTAATAAACCTTATTCGTTTCGGCATGCTATCATAAGCTAAAATTCCGCGATAATATAATGAATTTTTGCCAAATTGAGTTTTAATTTGGATAGTTTTTAGGTTATCAGATTCTATAATTCCCTCTACCTTCCACAAGAAAAAAAAGGAATGCTAAATATATTTATGTAGATGTCATAAGTAACTTTCTTTTATGTATATGCATGTGTATATATTTATGAAGTGAAAACTGAACACGATTTTATTTATTCGCGTCATTACAAATAATAAATGTACAATTTTGAAAAGTTCCCTGAAAATAACTTCCGCTACTGGAAACAATTTCTTCTTTTGTATGGCTGGAGCTTCTGTTCACTACAGTCGAGGTACCTGCCTCTTCTAATGGCCAAGTAGACAACATACGCGCCGTTTCATTTCTTAATTCGATGCTATCCTCCAAATACCCCTCCGCCACCGTGGAACTTTTCCAACCTCCGTGTTTTCTTAAGTTATAATTGCTCCTGCATTGACTAGAGCAGTAGCAGAAGTGCGACGAAGGCAATGTCCCGTATAGGAAGATGGGTTTGGCAATCCTGAATACATTGCGATTTTGCTGGGGATTTTCCCAAACAGGTTTTTTCCAATTGGCTGAGATGTACATTCATTTTATCGGATACCCAAAAAAAATGGTTCAATACCTTCAGGACGCAAAAACATAAAGTCTTAATAAAGGCGAAACGGAGAACATAACGGAATCACGGTCCTCCATATCCGATATCTTCATATTCAAAAGTTCCTGACTTCTGCATCCTCCAAAATAACCCATAATCAAAACAACCTAGCTATCACAAAAAAAGGAAATGAATACATACAAAAAGGAAAATAAGAAAAAAATTACCTCATGCAATAAATGAATTTCATTAGAAGCGCTATTTAGAAATCTGATGACATCTTTAGGAGATTAAACAGCAGACTTTTTCGGCTTATAACTCCATTTTTCCGTTTAAAAAAGCCTCTAGTTCATTGAACTTGGTGATATCTCGTTTCTCATGTATAATCACCATCGATTTTAGAATTGACCATTTAGTCCCATAAAGAATTCGGACTATACGTTTTTGACTGCAACGAATAAACACAATTACTACCAAATCTACCGAAAAACAGAAAAATCCTTACCAGTTCTTGAAAATATGCCAGAAATACAGTTTCCGTGTCAGCCACTCCAGACATATTTTTTATTCTTTTTGATATACTTACGGCTTCATTTTTCGATGGTATTATTTATTCTCTTGCTTTTTTCAAAATATCCTCCATTATATTTGGGGTAGAAAACACGTTTTTAACACAAACACATCAGCTTGTAAACAAGTAACATTAGCAACAACCTAGCACCAATGAAACTCCTATAATAGTCCAAGATCCCAGGGCCGTCAGACATTACTTATGAACGAAATGTGTGCGATTGAGTAGGGTTAGTACGTACTATGTTCGCATGCATACCTGCTAGCTTGGCCAGATGACCATTCTTCAGATATTAGGGAATCAAGGTACGTAAAAACACTACTCACTAAGTTGAATCGCCAGTCTGAAGCATTCCCAAGTAGCACACAGAGGTCATACATGGGTTGTACAGGCGTCTAGAAGACCTTTCTCAAAAGTCTATAACTTATATCTTGTAATATGCTCAAACGTCGAAATGTATGCCAATACGACAAAATGGCGCACTTTTAGGACGTTACAAAGTAGTCACAAATATAGACTTACATAAGCCAGTCGCTGTCATAATATCATTATGAACGGAGGTCATGAAATGAAAAACCAATGTATTACAATAAGTTTACCATATTAAAACATATAATATAATACTATTAATATATTTCAATCTCCATTACATTTTCATAGCCACAACATGACAGAAATACTAGTAGGCAATCAAAATAAAAAATGTTATTAATGGATTAGGTATTTATTATTGTGTTGTAAAATTGTCCTAATACCGTAATTATATAGGCAGCACCATTTTTACGAACAAAATTTAATTCTACTTACTCAAAATACATGCGCTTCGAAGATAAAGAGAAATAATTGTTTTTAAATTATTTTTCATGTCTGGAAAAATATATATTTCATAATTTTTTTTACAAATCATTAAAATATGGTTACAGTAATTCAATTCATACTTATTTAGTCCACCTATACTGTTTCTTTTTCTAATACAACACCCCTACTCCTATATTTTTGATTTAAAAAATGTTTGCATGTTCCAATATGGCTGCCATAATTCTAACATCAGTCGAACAAATAACATGGATGCCACCCTCTTAGTATCGAAAAGTTATAATAACTTCAGTAAATATTACAACAGAATAATTTACGAGTGTCTTGAAGATATCGCAATAACATGGAGGAGTCGTATAACATTCTCATTGCGACCACATTTGCTGACGTTAGTTTCATGTTCACAAGGTTGTATGTACTCTAATCGTATACCAACGTCGGAACGACAGTATGCCACAAACATTTCACAGGAAAGGGGTTATGTTGATCACGGATTTATATTTGTGAATCATTTTGCAATCTTGGTTGTTGTTGTTTGGAAACTTGTTCCTGGTACATTATCTTGACTTAAGTCTGCTGGAAGAACTTTATTTCCTTGTTTGTTTGCAGTCTCTCAAGAAGTGGATGGTTTATAACTGTTAGTGTTGATTTTTGAAGTAGGTACTCCTCCCTCTATATATTTTTTGAAATTTTCTATATGCGCCAGTTCGCTTATAAGGCAGATTAAATTTTTGCTTTGGCATTTTTTTTGAGATGTCCATTGAGATGATGGAACTATGAATTTACCATGGATATGTACATAACCACCAAAAAAGAATTATACCTACATATTGTAGTCGATACGACCAAGTTCTTCTTTTGATAAAACTACATTACATAAGTTTGATATGTAGTTGTTGAAACGTTAAAAAAATGTATCCATTACAACTACATAGATTCATAGTCATAATAACCACAGTACGACTTCTTTTCAAAACTACTCAACGACTCATAGAATTAAATTACATACAAACCACATAAAAATATCCACGCTACGACACCATACCCTAATAGCACACCATGTCCCAGGGACTTCCTTATTTGGTACAAATCATGTCCGAATGTCCGGGACTTAAAATCATTGTCCATGGGACGTCCTATTCAGTGCATTTTCATGAATTTCCCCAAAAGAATTCCTATGGATGTCCCAATGATGTCCCAATCGGTACATCGTATAAAACGTCTCTGCGCGGACGTCTTTGGGATGTCCTGGGTCGGATATATTTTGTAATGTTTCCTAGGACATCCATTGGACGTCCTTGTTAGTAAGTATTCTGGCATGTCTTTGAAAGGACGTCCCATGGTTGGCCATGTACGGGACATTCAGGAACATCCCGCATGAATGAATATTGGACGTCCCAATTGGTTAATCTCAGAATATCTCCCTGCGAGGACTTCCTTGGGATGTCCTGGTTCGTGTATATTTTGTAGAATTTTCTAGAATATCCATTGGTTGTCCTGGTTGGCAAGTATTCGGCATGTCTTCGAAAGGACTTTCTATGGTTGTCCTGGTATGGGGACATTCTGGAACGTTCTTGATGGATATACAACAGACGTCACAATCAGTGAATTTTAGAAAATGTTCCTGCGAGTACTTCCTTGGGATGTCCTGGATGGAACATTTTTTGGAATGTTTCCTAGGTGCATCCATCCAAAGATGAAGGACGGATGATAATAAAAAATAAAATAAAATTCGAAAACAGTTACAATAATCATGCCTCCATGTGTACACAGTACCCGTGTATCCATCCCAGCTACACACAACCCATCTGAAATAAAACCCTTTTCACTATCAATAAGGTCATCAAGGGCCATATTCTCGAGTTTGTACGTATGCCAATTCGGTTCACTGTTTCACAACAATGAACATGAAAAATGTATGTTTGTCTCTCTTGTTTGTATACGACTTGAAACCAAACAATTACTCAATGTATGGATTCCGTGCATAAAGTTGCTTTCTGTGTTTTGTGTTCTGTGTTCAGTGTTCAAGTGAAGTGTTGACGAATTGACAGACAATTATTGTTGAGTATTTAATATTTACCAGCTATGGCGGCTTTTATATCATCTTTTGTGATTAGTTAGTTTAGTGACTGTTGTGGAAATTATTTTGTGTTCATTTAATATAGTTATATCTTTAAATGAAAATAAAAGTTTTGTTCTACTATTCAATAAGTAGTTATTTTGAACCTATTCAACACTGTTTTGAAAAAGGTGTTTCCGTAAGTAGAGTTGTGTGTATCTTTTAGGGCCGGTCTTTTCACCTATAGATAAGTCCCAGATAACTCTATCTATCAGATAAGGATGTGTAAACCTGTGAAGTTTATCCTATAGATAGCTATCAGAGACTTTATTGTGAGGTGAAAAGACTGGCCCTTAAACATGTACAAACGAAAATGAAATATATCAAAACGCCAACGCAATAGAATCGCTAAACGATTGTCAGAAGCTTTAGAAAGAGAAGTCTCGACTGATTCAGATGTATCCTGATGTTTCCAAAACCGAATTGAATGACTCTGAGAGAGAGCTGAGCTTACAGTAAGTGCATCTGGTTCCATCCAAATTGGTATCTCCAGGAATCCACAACAATATCATAATCTCAGCCCTGAAAGAGATGTACGAACAAACACATCTGATAATTCTGCACATCCTAAGGACGTCCCAGATTTACTTTCGATTGATGTAATTCGGGGACGTCTAATGAACATCTCAGGTCGATGTCGATTGAATATCCTTATAGAACGTCAAATTTTGGCGAGAAGTCGAAACATTGGTACTTCCCACGGATGTCCAATGGACGTCTGCGGTATCAATACTGCTCGTCCTAAGGACGTCCCAAATGTACTTTTGATTGATGTAATTCGGGGACGTCCAATTAACATCCCAGGTATATGTCCACTGGATATCCTTATAGAACGTCCAATTTTGGTGAGAAGCCGAGATATTGGTGTTTCCCACAGATGTCCAATGGACGTCCGCGGTACCAATTCTGCACGTCCTAAGGACGTCCCGAACTTCCTGAGAGGATATCCTATGGATTACCATCGGACTTCATGGTGCTATTAGGGTAGCGACCCCTAAATGTTATAAAACGTACATTAGCTTTTTAGTTGTAAAACAACGCAAATACGTGGTTTTTAAGACGGTTTAAGAAGTCATTATGTGAATTTCATGACTTTGTGCTACTTGGGTTATTTCTATAACCCATGGTGGATCAGTGGACAGAGTATATCTAGCTACCACCCCGGAGCTCCGAGTTCAAATCTCGTCTGCAACAATTTTTTAAAATTTTTTAAAACCCATCTGACGCATCACACTTAGGTTAGCCAATTAGCCATCTCGGTTGAAAACGGCTTCGACTCTGGGAGGATTTTTGTTCAAAAATAAATTTAAAAGAAAACAGAATTTTGGTAAATAAAAGATTTTGTTAAGATTTCCTTATAAGTAAAATCTCAGGGCATTCAGACATAACTTATTATTGAAAAGATGATGACTTAGGTTCTGAGTGGTGTCTCATGTACTTTTAATACCGGCGTGCTTGTGGAGTTCGCTCTGTGACACCTGGGCAGGTACCTAACTTGAATTCGTATGGATGATTTTTATATATATTTTGTAGAGTATCACTCTTAAGTAATTTCAAAAGTGTCAGACACTTTCCATAGACCAGAACTTTTGTCAAATGCTTTAAGCTCCACAAATTACCTCAGAGTGATATTCAACAAATCCACATAAAAATCAGCCACACAAATTTAAGTTAAGTAACTCTTATTTTTAGTTACCTTTCTCACCTGGTACCTACCCAGGTGTCACAGAGCGAACTCCACAAGCACGCAGGTATTAAAAGTACATGAGACACAACTCAGAACCCAAGTCTTCATCTTTTCAAAAATAAGTTATGTCTGAAGGCCCTGGGATTTCACTCATAAGGAAATCTTAACAAAATCTTTTATTTACCAAAATTCTGTTTTCTTTTAAATTTCTTTTTGAACAAAAATCCTCCCAGAGTCGAAGCCGTTTCCAACCGAGATGGCTAACCCTAGTGTGATGCGTCTGCTGGGTTAAAAAAAGAAAAAAAATTGTTGCTGACGAGATTTGAACTCGGGAGCACCGGGGAGGTAGCTAGATATTATGTCCACTAATCCACCATGGTTTATAGAAATAATTCTGTAGAC
The DNA here is from genome assembly GCA_944452925.2 of Chrysolina oricalcia. Classification (NCBI taxonomy): domain Eukaryota; kingdom Metazoa; phylum Arthropoda; class Insecta; order Coleoptera; family Chrysomelidae; genus Chrysolina; species Chrysolina oricalcia. The sequence continues at coordinate 16,023,356 of OX101823.2, read as the reverse complement.
TGGCAATTCAACTAAGTGAGTAGTGTTTTTACGTACCTTGATTCCCTAATATCTGAAGAATGGTCATCTGGCCAAGCTAGGAGGTAGGCATGCGAACATAGTACATACTAACACTACTCAATCGTACACATTTCGTTCGTTTAAAAATAAGTAACGTCTGACGGCCCTGGGATCTTGCTCTATATAATTCCCTTGATACATAAATAGATATTTCGTGTCCTCGCCAATTGTTTCTGTTCCCTGGTTTATCTTTTACTTGTTCAACATAAAATAATATTATTGTATTACAGACAAACAAAGCACTTTGGGCTATCATTTTTGGAATTACTAGTACGATGTACTTAGCATCAGGATTATTCTTCATAATATTCGCTGCAGGAGAAGTTCAGCCATGGAATAATATAGAGGAGTATAAGAGGAAGAACATCGAACTCCAAAATTTGAAGCCTGGGTTCGAACCAAATCTCAAAAATATTACCACCAACAAATGAGACCAAGACAGGTTTCTATAATCATATATAGTAATTTCACATTGAAATAAATAATTATTTATTTTTGTTCTAGTATTGACTCATTAAAGAAATGAGACATATGGTGTAGTTTTTTTCTATGTTCATCACAAAACATTAAAATTTTGGAATATTTTATTTAGACATTGTATCTAAAATTTGAAAATATTGAAACTTCGTAAAAGTAGGTATGGTAAATGCGGTGACAATTTCTCAGAATTTTCAATGCAACATTCCGCGAATATCATTATATCAATTCTTTCAAGTGGTGATTACCACACAACTCCTGTTCAAAGTCTCTTAGTAGAAACCGGCGAACCATCACTGACGACAAGACGAATATGCTGCACTCAGATCAACTAGCGAACATAGACACACTCATGCATATTAACCAGGATCTTTCCATAAGAGTAGATGCAAACCTCCATATAAGGATGATATTCAATTACAGGAATACCTCCGCCATGGACGATACAGCCTATATTATTTCACACTCAACTCACAACTTATAAGAAAGCAAAGACGAATAATCAGTTGATAAATAACTGTTTTTTGGAAACTATGTATACTTTTAAGAACTACAAACAAATTTACATAGATGCTTAAAAAATAGACGAGGGGGTCGGGGCTGCAGTTGTTACATCAGAAAACATTTACAAGTATAAACTAGCCGAATGCAGAAGCGTATTTTCTGGAGAATTATTTGCCATTCTACAAGCACTCAAACAAGCCGGAAAAGCAGTTGATCAAAATTATATCATAATAACCGACTCACTGAATTCCATACAAATTATAAAGAAAATGTATAGCCATCATCCTCTTGCAAAACTCATATAGAGCGAACTTTTTAAACTCTTCACAAAAAAATCGTGATGATGTGGGTACCATCACATATCGGTATAGCTGGAAATGAAAAGGCAGACAATAACGCGCGAGAAGCAGTCCTAGATGAAAATACCATTGCAGTGTCGATCTCGGTCTCCAGTGATTTTGAACTGTACGTGAAAAACAAAGTGTACCGTGCGTGGAATGATATCTGGTTGCAACAGCCATCAAAACTCCTGGAAATAAAACAGTTTGTCTCACCCTGGAAATGGTCCTCAAAAATCAGGAGCCACCAAGTGAAAATTACCAGACTCCGTCTCGGACACACGAAACTAACGCACGAATATCTCATAGCCGGGCGTGAAGAACCATCCTTCGAATTATGTGACACTGGACTATCGGTGAAACATATTTTAATTGAATGTCCAAAATATGCGGTGGAGAGACTGAATCATAATCTACCAATAAATATGAAAGAACTCTTAGGAGAAAATTGTAATGTTCACTCAGTTATTACTTTCCTTTCTGATACTGAATTATTACATGAATTGTAAATAGTCATACACTACTTAACTGTACTACTACAAACGCTAATAACCCTTTGTGGTTGATGCGATATATTAAAATAAAAAAAAAATCTTTTAAGTACGGATCAGTACTTTTCAATAACAATTTATAAACTTCGCTGTTCCTGCATAAAATTTATATTATTGTACACCAAATCTTCTTACATTACACCTGTTGGCGTCGAGGAGTGGAGTGTAAAATAAGGCCGCAAAATCTACAAGAGTTGGAAAATCGAATTAGGCTCGAAATTAACAGAATTACTCCGGAAGTTATTCGCAATGTGCAAGAGGAATGTGTCCGTAGATTTGCTTATTGTCAAAAGATTGGTGGATGGCATTTCGAACATCATATTTAACTGTTCTATTTTGTTGAATATGAAGTTATTCTCTTATTGAAATAAAATATTAATTTTTGTTCACCCTGTGAAAAATGTTTATCATTGAGTGCAGTATTGAAAGACCTTTCAGATGAGGTAACACATCTATTCCAATTAAAAAAAATATACAGATTACGTCACCACGTCAAAACCAGTGACATCCCACTAAACATGTAATGTTACAAAATATTGCCACAACATTATGTATGGCTTGCCATCGTAAAATGAAAATATAATATTGCATAAAGCTCAATGCTATATTTAAGTTTTTAACTTAACAGAATAAACTACAGACAAGTTGTTTGTAAGTTATAAAGCAAGCTATTGATTGAGTTTCAAGTGCAATGTTACATGATCCATGAAAGTTCATTGTAAATGCAACAATACAGAAACTATCTACGAACAATGTGAGTGCAAGTTACATTTGGAACTATCGAACAAGTTCAAATCGCAATGTTGCACTGAGTTTGAAATTCCATGATATTTACAACCATAACTACAAACAATATTGACAGTATTTAGAAAACACAATACACTTTCAATTTTCGATTGCATCATCGCAGAAATATACAAAATGATACGCTAGGACAATTTTAAATGGTAAGTATAAAGAAACTTGAAATAATATTTCATTTATCAGGAATCCAACCAGTTTTGAATTTCCCGGTCTTGATGAGATGCCACCTAACGGGGCGACCTAGTAACCCAGATCCCAGACAAGCACGCGCCTCGCGCCATTTTGATATTGTAAATTATATTGTTGTTGTGTGTCGTGCCCACAGACCTCATAAAATAAGGTCGTGCCTTTGCGTTAGTTTCGTTTTGGATACTTTCATTCGTTCTTAGGTACCTAAGTAAAGTACATATTCTTCTGCAATTTTGTTTTTTGATTAAGAGTTCACTGAGTGTTGAAGCAGCATAATGGATAATGCTAATAAATTTAAGGCATCTTCATGAAAGGTAAGGCGATACATCAAATATTATTTTAGGTTAGGACGGTCTGGTATGCTCATTCTGCGTTTATTAGGGGAATGTTTTTTTCTCCATATATTGCGAATAAATCTGGTAGTAGTGTCAATTTGAAAGGTACTTTTACATTTGTAAATGATGTTGAATACTTTTACATCTCGATTTTAGTTGCAGGTTTTTCAATATATTGGTGGATTGAATGAAAAGTTTTGTGTTGGAACAAGTCTTGAACGTTTTTTCACAAATCATTGTGACATGTTTTGCAATTGGATCAACAAAAAAGACAATTTCAGAATCAAAGAATTGAAATCTAAACAAATTTTAAAATTCGAGTCAGTTCAATTTGAATATAAAGCAAATAGGTGTGTAAGCACAATAGTGTCATAATCAAGGACAAGTTCAATGAGGAATCGGAAAAATAAAACATATCTTCAAAATCTGTTAATTTGTACTTTGTGACACGCTGAATCATCCTGTAGAAGCGTTTTTTCGAAAAACGATGTTTTCTTGGAGAAAACCTGTACTATAGTTCGTTTACGCACAACTTGTGACGTCACAAGTTGCCATTCATAAAAATTCTTATTTTTTTTCGCGGGAAATTCACGTTGGTTGCACTGGTCCAGAACTTCATCATATCCAACGAGCTCCTCCCCAAGAAGACTAAAAACAAGGAGTGTTTGATTCCCATAAGACAATGGGGACACTAGTAGAAAGAGATGAAAGAACATTTGTGACGAAATGTGACGTATTATACATGTCATGGCCGCCGTTCTCTATAGACAGTGACGGACTAGCTCTTGGTATATGAGAGTTACTGCTGACAGTTTCGTTGCTTGATTCGAGTTCGACTCTGTACTCATACCCAAGTACGTCACTATGACGCGTTGATGATACAAGTTTCTGATTGGCTAGAGCTTATTAAACCCTCCTTGTTTTTAGTCTTCTTGGCTCCTCCCCCGGCCAGTTCAAATACAAAATGGTTGATTGTTGATGTCGAGTAGAGGACGTTTTCGTAAAGGAATTTACTAATTACATTCAAATTGTATGATATTTGTCTTGTTCTGGTGTTTGATATTGTGATATCAGTTTGTCAGTGTCTAGTGAATAACAGCTAGTGATCATGGATGACGGACTTGTGCAAAGACAATCCAATAATTTACCAAAAATAGACTCGTCAACCATGTTTTCATATCTTTCCAAAAAAACCGGAGTTGTTTGGTGCAGTAATCAAAGGCCACAAAATGCGGTAAGTTTCAATATAAGTTGTCTTAGGTACTCTAACTTGAACAACACTTTTTTATCGTATTTATGATTGTCAGTAAAATGCTCAAAAATATCGAACCCCAGTTAAGTTTATGAAGTCATTTAAGGGTGGATTTAGTCATCTTAGCACAAGCATCATCATAAATAATATGACTGACACATCAAAGGTTTTTAGCTCATACTTGCATTGTATAAATGGCGCCATTTGATATAACAGATTCCACTTTCGCTTTTAACATATATTTGAACACAATTTTAAAATGATGTTGACTAAATGCACCTTTATTTCCACATTCAGCTTATAGTTTCCTGTTCTAACGTTAAGAAAATAAACCTTCACAAACTATATGACCTTGATACATTCAACAAGGTTCTTAGAGCCGGTTGAATACGTTCAGTTCAAACTCTGAATCTACCTCGGGTCCCTTGAAATTGCTGAAAAACTTTATTGAATGAATCTTGGCCAAACAACATTTTTCAATCAGATAGGGGCAAGTTTTTAAATTCATCGATGAGCATTGTATCCTTCTTTAACTAATGGACAATGATAGCACGAATGCACATTATACATCGATGAATTCAGAAACTCGTCCTAGGTAATCATGTTTTCATTTCAATTTGTCTCATATCAGTTGTTTTATATTCAGTTATATCAATGTTATTTCCAAATCAATTTTGACAAGTCGTTGACAGACATTCAAAGAAAATTTATAAATAAACACTCTGTGATAGCTTTGTCGCTCTAGAGCGAAGATATTGAAAAAACGCTCGATCTCCCTAACTTTTCTCATTCTTACATGATGGAAACTATAGAAAATAAACTCAATGCACTGTAAGGACCTATGGTGGCGATAAGGTTAGAGAAGCTTGCTAGTAAACCGAAGGTCATGGGTTCGATCTCGGAGTTCGGGATTTTTTTTAAAGCAAGTTAATTCCCATTCTTTCATTTTGTTAGAGATTAAAATTATTCGATATTCGGATAGCTTATACATTTTGAATTACTAATAAGTGTTAATTTTCTCATAGGTAATATTATGTGCCTATGTTGAATGAGGTATCAATCGTTTTTATGTCTAAGAGCTGCGTTTGTAGAAAAGTTTCGAGCATAAAGTGTCATTGCCGATCTGCAAAGATTATCGCGCTCTCTTTGTCGAGCGGCAATCAATCACTTTGCGCTCTAAATACACAAGTTGCTATTAACATCAGTTACCTATTCATCTCATTTTTTAGGTCAGGTAGAGGAAAAACTATGGAGACAAATGCTGTTGGTTCAAGTTAAACGTGATGGAGTGCACAGTGAAAGGGAAAATACACCACACAATGTTGAAAAGAAGGCATATTCGGTATTTCTGGAATTCAATGAAAGATAGGAGGGAATTAATTATGTTAGGTGTCAAGCTTGTGAGGCACATTCAGGTGAGTCTGATAAACATGTTTAGTGTTTTTAGAAAAAATACCTAATTACCTTGATGAGTTCAATAACCCTTGCTCGCGCAAGTTTTGATATTAAGGGGTGTCTCTGAAATTCACATGAGATCTTGTGCAAACGAGAAACATGCCGAACCTACAACTTTTGTGAGAGTGGATTGCGAACCACTCTTAGCTGGGTGACAGATGCTGAATTTGAACCTAGGTCGTCTAGGTGAAAGGACATCACTGTAGCGCGATGGCCACTTAGCTTATACTATCTTGGAAAGACAAGATCTAGGAAAGACGGGGGCCTGTTTTTCAACTTGTGATCCCTGGCAAAGTTGAGAACCAATTGAATTTGTTTAGATGTACATTGGTCACCATCTAAAAGGGTCAGCTTTGCTCGACTTCAGCTATCTACACTACCCAACATATAGATAATGTTGTCGTCTGGACAGTGGTTCACATATAACTATTCAGGTGACATCATAATCATCTAGCTACTTTCATCAAAATAATATTGATATTCAAATTAATCCAAGCACAGTAAGAATCCATATTTTTCATTGTGACTTTTCTCCCCCTCCCAGCTAACTTTTGAATCGCGTACAAATATGGAACAAAAATCATTTTGAATGCTATCACCGAAACAACTTATTGAAATAAACGACATTGTGATTGCTTGATATAAGGGGTGAGGGGGTACATCATTAAAAAAATTTTAAATGGTATAGGGGTCAGGTGACAGATTGTTGAAAAGGTAATTTACTTAATTCTCCCTTCAACCATCTAATTTTTTTTTGATTTTCTAAATGATTTTTTTTTACTATATTCACTCGAAATGTCAAATATAATTCGGATCTAAATGGTACACTTTCTCGATAAATTGGAACGGTTTGATGTGGAACAATGGGACAAAAATATTTTGAACCGATACTACTTTTTGAAACAGAATACATTGCAATTACTTGACAGATGATGCTGGGGCACATCAACTTGAAAATTTCGAAAAGCAAAGATATTGAAATTGTGAAAATACATATTAACCAAAATCAAAACAAATTGTGTGGTTGAAAAGATAATTGATTTATCTATTCAAATATGTGTAATTTGACCCTGCCATGCCATTTGACAATGTCTTTTATTTCAAAAAGTATTTTCGAAATGGTTTTTGTTTCATGTATGTACGTCAAACAGTTCAAAAGTTAATAGGGGGGGGGGGGGCTAAAAAAGCCGCACCATTCAATAATGTAGTTCATTTATGATTTTCAATTACAGGGTGGTGCAAACTTTCAATGAAGAGAGGCTTGGATTTTTTGCTGCAGGGATCTTCTGTTAACTTCAAGAAGAAACACCGGAAAAAATTGGACTATCTTACAGCAGGTTCATTCTTGGAATTTGTACAGGCTAAGCATATAAGAAGTTTAGGCTAAGCAGATTTAATGCTTGTCCTTGAAATCATAACAAATTCTCTGCTCAATAAGGCAAAGACAATTGTTCGATAGATAGTAGGTAGAAAATTGCATCGCGTTAATTTTGTTGACACACCCGAAATTTTTTCTATTCACCTTCAATACCTGACGTTCAATGCGCATCGAAAAAGTGTGACGGACGTCAAGCGAGGTGATCGCGCCAGTGCGGAGAAAGACAGTTAACAGCCCTTGCTGATAACAAAATGCAATTTTGTGCAGACGTGCCAATTTTACGTTACTTCAACGCATGCATACCTTCCTAAGACCTCACCTGAACCTGGGTAAGTCAAAGTTCAAACACCTTAGTTAATAACGGATTTTGATATTTAACATACATATATTATATATTTGAACAATCATACATTCAGACGAGAAAAAACAAATCTGCGTCCCTATAGTAAATGATTACAGTTAATAATTTTTCTTGCGTTTACGCGAGAACATAACAACATTGCCCACTTCTTAGAGAAAATTGGTCCTGAAATGTCGCCTTTGGAGTTTGACGATGCCTGCATGACTTCCCATATCTGAAGTTCGATGGAAATAATACTCCACAGTCTTCATGTTGGAAGATGGAAGACGGGTACAGCAAACCAAAATCTTGACGCCGCTGGATCTGAATATTGTTATTATTATTATTATTATTATTATTATTATTTTTTTTTTTTTTTTTTTTTTTTTTTTTTTTTTTTTTTTTTCTCCTTAGGAGTGTACCAGTCAGGCCCTGTCTCCGGTGCTCCGACCCATCCGGAGGGCGCGCTGGTGTCGTTAACCCCAATAACCACTCCCTACATCCGTAGGGTGAGTAATTATTGGGTCCGAGAATCGTGTGCCCTGAGTAGACGAAGCGAACCAAGTATAACGGCCTTCTGCATTCTTGCTGCTAAGATTTCTGCCATATTACGGCAAGCGGGTATTATTTTCAAGTTAGAGAGCAGTGTGTCCATCATTCCACCAAGGACTCCTATAATCAGAACCACCATTTTGACAGAATGGTCCGGATATAACCTGCGGAGTTCAAAGAGAAGATCTCGATATTTAGTCCGTTTTTCCTCCTCTTTTCGAACGATATTCATTTCGCCTGGAGCGGAAAACTCCATGACGAATATCGTTCTACTTTGGTGGTCGAGGAGGACAACATCAGGCTTATTGGCTTGTATTTGCCTGAGGGTGGGGAATGAGTAGTTCCAATAGATTCGGCATCTCTCATTCTCCACCACGGACTCAATATCCCCCGGAGCATAAGGCAACACCGGTGTCTCGTCTATACCGTACGAGTGTCGTAGGTGGTAGTACAACACTCGTAGCGCCGCGTTATGCCTGTGGATATAGGCTGAGACCGCATAAGATGGGCATGCTGATAGCAAATGCATTACGGTCTCAGGTGCCCCACGACATGCCCTGCATCGGGTGTCAGGGACGTCTATACCCATCACGCGACTACGGTAGACAAGGGTGTTGAAGACACCATCCTGGCAGGCCATTATGAATCCCTCGGTCTCCGACTTTAGCTCACTCGACCTGAGGAAGGCAAAGGTCAAGCTTTTGGATAAGCCAAGGTCTTCGATGTTATGAAAGAAGACACCATGCATTGGCTTATCCATATGTAGCTGTAGCAGGACCTCTGTCTCCGCAGCTTTTATCTGAGCTTTTTGCTGAACGGGTCCCAACTCGGTGACAGAGTTTGGGTTAGCCCGTTCAGTGTCGAAAACGAGACCGAGTTCATCGGCCGCACGGGTAGCTGCCTTAAAAAGGAATGCTCCAATCCCTGCTTTCTCATGGTCGCGGACCATGCAGAGAAGGGGATCTGAACTCCTGATGACTTTACAGGCCCCATCCAGAACCATTCTGTTATGCAGACACTCCAAACTCAAAAGTCCACGGCCTCCCCGTTGTCTGGGAAAGTATAACCGTGGAACGGACGATTTAGGATGCAAGCTCCTATTGAGATGCATCATTTTGCGAGTCTTAACGTCAAGTTGTCGCAGCTCTTCCTTAGTCCACTTCATCACTCCGAAAGAGTAAAGAAGGATCGGAACGGCAAGCATATTAGTTGCAGCAACTTTGTTCTTCCCCGACAGTTCTGATGACCAGATCTGTCGGAGTTTATGCTGATACTTGCCGCGGAGAGAGTTTTTAACTGCAAATACCTCTTGGGAGCGGCGTTGTTCCACCCCAAGGTAGGTATAAGTCTCTCCGGCATCCAGATGATGTAGGATGCTTCCGTCTACGAGCTGGACATCCTCTCCGTATTCCTCGCATCGTCCTCTTTTGAGATGAACCGTGGCACATTTGTCGATCCCAAATTCCATACCGATAGCATGCGTATATTCTTCCACCACCCTAAGGGACTGATGTAGGTCCCTTTCTCCAGAGGCATACAATTTGAGGTCATCCATGTAAAATAGATGGGTGACATTATGCCTCCGGTTGCTGGGGGTGCCGCAGTTGTACCCACGGGTATTCCTGAGTGCAACGGACAATGGCAATAGTGAGATGCAGAAGAGAAGAGGGCTAAGGGAGTCTCCCTGAAACACACCTCTTCTAATGATGACCTGCTCTGTTTGGACTATGTCTCTACCAGATCTTATGGTGAAGCGAGTCCTCCAGAGCGGCATCACTTGTCCAATGCATCCCACTATTTGACCGGGTACCTCAAGGCATCTGAGCAAATGCATGATTAACTCATGTGATGTTGTATCAAATGCCTTGCGGTAATCGATCCAGGCCATCGAAAGGTTACGCTTATACTGCACGGAGTCCTGCGTGATACATCTATCGATGAGCAGGTTCTCCTTGCACCCGGCGACCCCTTTCTTTGACCCTCTTTGCTCATTTATCCGTTCATACACCGGATCAACTGCGGAGAGAATGCGCGTGTATAAGATGCGCGTAAACACCTTATAACACGCATTCAAGCATGTTATCGGCCTGTAATTCTTTGGATCAGACAAATCTCCGTTTTTGGGGATGAGCACGGTTCGCCCCTCGACAAACCACTCTGGAATCTGCTGCTCCCCATCTAGCCATGAGTTGAAAACTCTGGCCAGATGGCGGTGGGTTGTTGGAAACTTTTTCCACCAATAGTTATTCAACCCATCAGGGCCTGGAGCAGCGAAATTCTTAGAGCCTTTTAGGGCCCCTCGTACTTCTTCCGTGGTTATCGGAATGCGCAGATCATTGAGCTCAGGCTGCCGAAGCCTCCTGCAAAATGCTTCGAACTGCGCTAGGGCTGGAGTATCTACATTGAGTGGTTGCGGATACTCATAGATATTCTTCCAGAATGTTTCCACTCGATCTGCAGCCGGCGGGTTATCGACAACACGTGGAGGCTCTTGGAATAAGCGAGAAGGTTTATCGCGGAACTTTATGTTTTCCGCGATACCTCTCGCCCGCCTCACTAGTGACTTCTTTGCAGCCACTAGCATTCGTATCCTATCAAGGCAGTGCTGTTTGATGGTGAACAGCACACCTTGATTTAATGTGTGGTGAGCTCGTCTCAGTTTTGCGGCAATTCGCCGCACTGCGGGCGTGAAAGGCCTATTGGCCGCCACGAAGTCCACCACACACTGGATACGAGACGCGTGTTGTCTCGCCGACTTGATCTTGGCTTCCATCTTGTGTACACGTCGTTCATGCCTCCCCAACAGAGCGGTGGTGTCCCTCCTCTCCGTTTGGGATAGAGCATGAGCGGCGTCGTACACGACAGAATTGATCTGCCAGATGTCAGCCTCTTCTGGAAGAACATCGCCAATCTCCGCATCCACCCGTGCCAGTTCTTGCGGCTTCAGGGGCTTCATATTGTGAAGCGCCCTGCGGGTTCTGATATCCTCCATCAGTGGAACAATGCGATTCTCCTCCACAGCCAAACCGACACGTGGCATATCTGCCACTTCGATAACTGGCTGAGGTGGAGCTCTAACGTAGCCTCGAGCCCGAAGATGGGATACATAATCCCTGAGATTTTGTGCGGAAAACGCTGCATGCTCTGGGTGTCTCTCACACCACAGAGCATGCATTCTCGCCATGTATCCTCTCCGGGCGGGCTCACTGCTCTCGTAGCAATGCAGAAGTCCGTCTCTTAATTCGTCCGTCCACTCAAAGCGTCCGTTGTTATTGCGGTCGTCATCGTTTGGCAAATCGTCGTTGGCCCCACCACCTTGCCTATGACCCCTAATCCGAGGGGGTCGGTTGTGGGGGCCTCTTCCTCGATCATTCGGAACCGAGTAGTAGAGTTTACTGGGGGGTTAACCCAGTAAACCCACGGCCGACACCGGAGGGAAAGATGCTTTTTCCCTCCCGGATGCGCATGAGCTGCCGGTCCGATTTTGCATCCTTTGCTCGGGTAGGTGGTGTCGCTACTCACCAGGGCCTTATTATTATTATTATTATTATTATTATTATTATTATTATTATTATTATTATTATTATTATTATTATTATTATTATTATTATTATTATTATTATTATTATTATCATTATTGTTATTTTTATTTTCTCCTTAGGAGTGTACCAGTCAGGCCCTGTCTCCGGTGCTCCGACCCATCCGGAGTGACTATTGGGTCCGAGCATCATGTGCCCTGAGTAGACGGAGCGAACCGAGGATAACGGCCTTCTGCATTCTTGCGGCTAAGATTTCTGCTATATTACGGCAAGCCGGTATTATCTTCAAGTTAGAGAGCAGTGTGTCCATCATTCCACCAAGGACTCCTATAATCAGAACCACCATTTTGACATAATGGTCCGGATATAACTTGCGGAGTTCAAAGAGAAGATCTCGATATTTAGTCCGTTTTTCCTCCTCTTTTCGAACGATATTAATTTCGCCTGGAGCGGAAAACTCCAGACGAATATTGTTCTACTTTGGTGGTCGAGGGGGACAACATCAGGCTTATTGGCTTGTATTTGCCTGAGGGTGGGGAATGAATAGTTCCAATAGATTCGGCATCTCTCATTCTCTACCACGGACTCAATATCCCCCGGAGCATAATGCAACACCGGTGTCTCGTCTATACCGTACGAGTGTCGTAGATGGTAGTACAACACTCGTAGCGCCGCGTTATGCCTGTGGATATAGGCTGAGACCGCATAAGATGGGCATGCTGATAGCAAATGCATTACGATCTCAGGTGCCCCACGACATGCCCTGCATTGGGTGTCATCACGCGACTACGGTAGACAAGGGTGTTGAAGACACCATCCTGGCAGGCCATTATTATTATTATTATCATTTTTTTTAATGGCAATAGTGAGATACAGAAGAGAAGTGGGCTGAGGGAGTCTCCCTTAAACACGCCTCTTCTAATGATGACCTGCTCTGTTTTGACTATGCCCCTACCAGATCTTATGGTGAAACGAGTCCTCCAGAGCGGCATCAGTTTTCCAATGCATCCCACTATTTGACCGGGTACCCCAAAGCATCTGAGCAAATGCATGATTAACTCATGTGATGTTGTATCAAATGCCTTGCGGTAATCGATCCAGGCCATCGAAAGGTTACCCCTTTCTTTGACCCTCTTTGCTCATATATCCGTTCATACACCGGATCAACTGCGGAGAGAATGCACGTGTATAAGATGCGCGTAAACACCTTATAACACGCATTCAAGCATGTTATCGGTCTGTAATTCTTTGGATCAGACAATTCTCCGTTTTTGGGGATAAGCACGGTTCGCCCCTCGACAAACCACTCTGGAATCTGCTGCTCCCCATCTAGCCATGAGTTGAAAACTCTAGCCAGATGGCGGTGGGTTGTTGGAAACTTTTTCCACCAATAGTTATTCAACCCATCAGGGCCTGGAGCAGCAAAGTTCTTTGAGCCTTTGAGGGCCCCTCGAACTTCTTCCGTGGTTATCGGATTGCGCAGATCATTGTGTTCAGGCTGCCGAAGCATCCTGCAGTAAGCTTCGAACTGCGCTAGGGCTGGAGTGTCTACGTTCCCAGTAAACACAAATCGATCTCAGAGATGTTAGTGGTCCTCACATTCATGTTCCACGTCACTCCTGTGAGTCGAGCTGCGAATCGTATCGACATCTCCAGATCTTCTATTTCGGGCCCTTTTGGTCGTTTTTTGCTTCACATTGTGATTCCAAATATGACTCAAAGTTAGGTGAATGTGACGTTTTATTGCACATTGGAGTCACATTGAGGTAACATTATAATCACAATGTGAAGTTGAGTAAATCATCCACATGCTCTCAATGCGAGGTGCTTTTCGATTCTTTTTGCGTAACACATTCCGATTGATGAAGATATCAAATGAGAAGACTAAGAGAACTCAAATCTCTGTCACATATACCAATTGAAGGTGTCACAGGAATTCTCAATTATACTTGAAAGAAAATCTCTTTCTGAGTAAGTTTACACTGTACTAGGAACTGCATAGGACTCGCATTCCATACATTGTGTTCATAAAATAACCCCTGTTAACTTTTGAACGCCTCGATTCAATAGAAAAAACATTGAGCCGTGCAAAAGGTAACAGGAGAAGCGATACTTTATGGAAACACTGCAGTGTCATCTTGAAATATTCTGATGAAAACAAATTTTTCAACACGTAATTCCTATTCCAGGTTCTTTTATGAACTCTTGGTAGTGTTCAATGTTAGGTTGTGTACTTTACTTTCACTTTGAGAGATTGGGTCTATGCCTGAGGTTGATGTTACTTCATTTAAAAAAGTAATTTCGGAAAAGAGCACTTGAACGACTCTCATAATTTTCGAAAAAGTATGACTAAGTTTTGACCACCTATCTCTGTCAGGTTCATAAAAAAAATACTATAAGGAATGTACAAAATATTACTATTAACAAAACTTTAATTATAGCAATAGCAATAGAAAAAATTCTGGGGACAAACTCAAAATTCCAAACAAGAAATAAACTTGACTAAAAATTACATTCTTGAAGCGCCAACGGTGCTTCTTTTTCTGTTCCATGGTTAACATGGCGGAGACAATCTCGCGTTAACATCTCGATCTCCTTGAGGGTTGTGGAGTATTCCTGAAAATTAACGAATGCCATGAAAATAAATCCATAAAGAAAGAATGACACTACTTCACGGAAAATCATGAAATCATTGATGAAAAATATATAACGTAATCCAATCTTCTGCCTATTTTCGTCGGTAAATATCTTCTAACCCATCATCAAAGAAGGTAACAAATGAAACATGGTTGTATTCTGAATGTCAAAAAACATTTGGTTAGATATGTAAAATAGTTCGGTGATTCTTTCATTTCAGAAGTTTGGCATCATTTTAGTACTAAAATCGATTCAAAAACTGTTCTATCAGAAATACTCAACGATACTTCTGCATCAAATACAACAGAGAATTGAAACGGTTTTCTCATTTTCTCAAAGAAAAACATGATTTCATCGATATTTATATAGTGATTACAACAGTATAGTAATACAAAAGAGTTTTGTCAAGGTGACAATTATTTAATGAATCAGAAATTTTGTAAATATTGAAAAAATGGCAAAAACTGAAATTTGCAATATAACGTTCAAATTCAAAGATGTATAAAATTGAAATAGAAACGACTTTTCTCTTTATTTTTTTATTCAAAAATGAGACTATTTTAAGCGATTATTTTCAAAGAAATGAATTTTTGACAAATAGTGAAGTTCACGTGACCTCGTCCAAGTAGGATATTTGATATTTCTTATCTTTTTCATAATACGACTCATCATCGATCCAAGTCAAATTTCAGAATAAATAATTATTAAAAGTTTATTTTCCATTTGATGGCAACTCTTTGAAGGACACTGTATATTTATGAGAAACTCTGTTAACGTGAATATATATTCAAAAGTGTGACGAGTGGGATATATGGAGTTTTGGAATATTTCTAAATAATTTCATGGATTCATTACCTACTTGATTTAGGTTTTAAATAATTCATCATGATATAGGTATATCAATAACAAGAGGTTCTGTATATCAATTCACCTGGGTAACGTGATTCTAAAAGGAGACAGACTTGACTTTTTCCATTTACTTATATTGAAAGTTATAACACAGTTCGTTGGGTTCTTCGTTGAGTCGTAATATTCCAAGCAAATATTCGATCCAAAATTAACATGTTTTCCAGGTAAAGCGCCAAATAAAGTTAGATTACTTCGAGCTATAGTATATTCCAATCCGAGGTTCAGTAAATGTAAACAAAATCACGTTAATGTAATTTGTTACCAGGGTCGCAATGAGGACAAAATATTATTGCAGTGTACTTTCAATGTATTCAAATTAATAATTTTAGAAATATAAATTTGCAATACCTTAATACCAATGAAAATTGAAAGGAAATTATTAAAAAGATTATACAAGGTGACGCAAAAGTACATATATAATTAATCTGATGGTATGAAATAAAAAATAAAAATGAAGATGTTTGTCGGGAATTTCTTTAGTTTGTTTATAAAAGTTGTAAATACCACTAAGAGCTGTATTTATAAAGTCATGATACACAATGTTCTAATTTTAAAGAAATATTTTGAAAAAGTTGGGAATAGATAGACTGTCTTTGAACTGTTCATGCTTATACACGTTTAAAATCATTTCCTTGGTTTTTATGCCGATATGAGACTTTTTCGACCTTTGCCTAGGAGACAAAGAAATGTCAGTAGGCTCATCAGTTGTATCCGTGCTAGAAATGTTCAAGTGTCCTGGATATATATTTAATATACCAAACAAGTATTTAAACAATAATACACTTGAACTTTCGCTATAAACTCGAGGAGCAAACACACTGTTATTTAATATACCTACTTCGAAAGTATTTGAATTAGACACAATATTCAAACTACAAAAAGATGCAATTTAAACAACATAATTAAACTCAATAAATTGGATGCAACGTCGATGCACTTCACTTCGCACTGAATCTGAGTACGCACCTGCATCGAAACAGTGAAGAGCAGTTGAAGGAGTTTATGGTCGTTTGACCAATACCGTTGCAGATTTCAGCAAGCCGGGAAGCGATCACGTGCTGATCATTGTTTACATGCACTGAATCTTGGATTGGAATATACTATAGTGCCCAAGATAGTACGAATATATTTTGGTGGGCTATCATCATTATTAAATATGTGTATTTAAAATTTGCAGAATTTTATTGGCAGTCGATTGGGTTATATTTTCCTCTACGAAAAATACTTGTCTCAAGCCACTGATTACACTTTTTTTCTCACAGTACCTACTGATTGATTGAATCAATCTCCAGATTTTCAATAGATTGATGGTCAAAAAACCGATTTTCCATTATCAGTAATACACCAATAACACGAAATATCGACAGCAAATGTGTATAACTTATTATCTGCCTTTGGAATTACTATGATAGTAATTTAGAGGCATTTGAATAACAGAAACTTAGTTTAGCCATTTTTTGTATTCTATTAACTTTAAATTCCAGGTAAAGTGTATTCAATAGTGTGGTTTTCATTCTCCTGCGATGAGTCGAATGCGAAATTGCTTGGTATCATTTTACTAGGAATGTGATTTATATTCACGTAACTACCCGATTGAATACACTTGAAAATGGAAATCAATCAATCTATTTCAGTGAATCTTTTTTAGTACTCACCTTGGAAAAGAACGCAGAAACACACTAGACACTTGAAGACCCAATAAATTGCAAATTCTGGCACCTTTACACAAAGATAACACTTCCTCAGCGGCCATCTTGCCAAATAGTTCATTTAATTTCGCCTGAGCGCCGGTCACTATACGTCAGGTCACCAAACGAGCAAACAAACAATTGTTATTGTAGAAGATTGGAATTTTCTTGTCAGAAATAAATGTTTCTGAGAGGTCAGATAGATGCACAAACTGATATTCTCATAGCCACTTTAATTTGACTTAATGCGAATTACTTGTACGTCTTTGAGACATAAAATCAAAATTCTAAATCACCGACATTTTTTATTCGGTTAAGAATGTGCTCGATAAGTCAGAGAGATTCGCAAATTGACGTGCACATTCGTCTCACATCAACAGAAATGTGATGAGAATTGTGAACATTAATTTTATTTGGAGTACCTTGGCGGTGACAGCGACGTATTATTGTGTTTCACTTTCGTAACATTTAGTGATATGAATGCAACATCTCAAGGATGGTTGTGTTAACTGGGTTGAGTGGTTGCGGAAACTCATAGATGTTCTTCCAGAAGGTTTCTATCTGATCAGCAGCCGGCGGGTTATCGACAACACGTGGAGGCTCTTGGAATAAGCGGGAAGGTTTATCGCGGAACTTTATGTTTTCCGCGATACTTCTCGCCCGCCTCACTAGTGACTTCTTTGCAGCCACTAGCATTCGTAAACAGCACGCCTTGATTCAATGTGTGGTGAGCTCGTTTCAGCTTTGCAGCAATTCGCCGCACTGCGAGCGTGAAAGGCCTATTGGCCGACATGTAGTCCACCACACACTGGATACGAGACGCGTGTTGTCTCGCCGACTTGATCTTAGCTTCCATCTTGTGAACGCGTCGCTCATGCCTCCCGTCTGGGATAGAGCACGAGCGGCGTCGTACACGACAGAATTGATCTGCCAGATCTCTGCATCCACCCGTGCCAGTTCTTGTGGCTTCAGTGGCTTCATATTGTGAAGCGCCCTGCGGGTTCTGATTTCCTCCATTATTATATTATTATTATTATCATTATTATTATTATTATTATTATTATTATTATTATTATTATTATTATTATTATTATTATTATTATTATTATTATTATTATTATTATTATTATTATTATTATTATTATTATTATTATTATTATTATTATTATTATTATTATTATTATTATTATTATTATTATTATTATATTTATTTATTTTTTCCCGTTGGGAATGTACCAGTCAGGCCCTGTCTCCGGTGCTCCGATACATCCGGAGGGCGCGCTGGTGTCGTTAACCCCAATAACCACTCCCTACGTCCGTAGGGTGAGTGACTATTGAGTCCGAGAATCATGTGCCCTGAGTAGACGGAGCGAACCAAGGATGACGGCCTTCTGCATTCGCGCTGCTAAGATGTCTGCCATATTACGGCAAGCAGGTATTATCTGCAAGTTGGAGAGCAGTGTGTCCATCATTCCACCAAGGACTCCTATGATCAGAACCACCATTTTGACAGAATATCGTTCTACTTTGGTGGTCGAGGAGGACAACATCAGGCTTATTGGCTTGTATTTGCCTGAGGGTGGGGAATGAGTAGTTCCAATAGATTCGGCATCTCTCATTCTCCACCACGGACTCAATATCCCCCGGAACATAATGCAACACCGGTGTCTCTTCTATACCGTACGAGTGTCGTAGATGGTAGTACTACAACAGTCGTAGCGCCGCGTTATGCCTGTGGATATAGGCTGAGACCGCATAAGATGGGCATGCTAATAGCAAATGCATTACGGTCTCAGGTGCCTCACGACATGCCCTGCATCGGGTGTCAGGGACTTCTATACCCATCACGCGACTACGGTAGACAAGGGTGTTGAAGACACCATCCTGGCAGGCCATTATGAATCCCTCGGTCTCCGACTTTAGCTCACTCGACCTGAGGAAGGCAAAGGTCATGCTTGTTGTGAAAGAAGACACCATGCATTGGCTTATCCATATGTAGCTGTAACAGGACCTCTGTCTCCGCAGCTTTTATGTGAGCTTTTTGCTGAACGGGTCCCAACTCGGTGACAGAGTTTGGGTTAGCCCGTTCAGTGTCGAATACGAGACCGAGTTCATCGGCCGCACGGGTTGCTGCCTTAAAAAGAAATGCTCCAATCCCTGCTTTCTCATGGTCGCGGACCATGCAGAGAAGGGGATCTGAACTCCTGATGACTTTACAGGCCCCATCCAGAACCATTCTGTTATGCAGACACTCCAAACTCAAAAGTCCACGGCCTTCCCGTTGTCTGGGAAAGTATAACCGTGGAACGGACGATTTAGGATGCAAGCTCCTATTAAGATGCATCATTTTGCGAGTCTTAACGTCAAGTTGTCGCAGCTCTTCCTTAGTCCACTTCATCACTCCGAAAGAGTAAAGAAGGATCGGAACGGCAAGCATATTGGTTGCAGCAACTTTGTTCTTCCCCGACAGTTCTGATGACCAGATCTGTCGGAGTTTGTGCTGATACTTGCCGCGGAGAGAGTTTTTAACTGCGAATACCTCTTGGGAGCGGCGTTGTTCCACCCCTAGGTAGGTATAAGTCTCTCCGGCATCCAGGTGATGTAGGATGCTTCCGTCTACGAGCTGGACATCCTCTCCGTATTCCTCGCATCCTCCTCTTTTGAGATGAACCGTGGCACATTTGTCGATCCCAAATTCCATACCGATAGCATTATTATTATTATTATTATTATCATTATTATAATAATAATAATAATAATAATAATAATAATAATAATAATAATAATAATAATAATAATTATAATAATAATAATTATTATTATTATAATATATAATAATAATTATTATAATAATAATATAATAATAATAATAATAATAATAATAATAATAATAATTATTATTATTATTATTATTATTATTATTATTATTATTATTATTATTATTATTAGATGGCGGGACTAACCAGTGGCTGAGATGCAGGTAGTTCTGTATAGAACCTCTCTGCACCCCGTAATCGTGAGTACTCAGGTGAATTTCTGGAGATTCTTCACAAGGTTTTCCTGAGGGATGATACCTTCTGCACCGCAGTGTTAGAAGATATCCATCCTCATGCGAGCCAGAGCATCGCATTCAAACATTATGTGGGAGGCTGTTTCGTCCTCCTTGTCACAAAATCTGCATTGTGTGGACTCTTGATGTATCCGCAACAGATACAGGTGTTTTCTCAGGTGGCAGTGGCCTTTCATCAGTCCTACCACCTTCCTGAGAGAGTCTCGGCTTAGTTCAAGAAGGTGTCTTGATAGCCGGTCGGTTGGCCCCATCATCATTTTTCCGTATGGGTAAACTAGCTATGATATTTCAGGCAGAGGTATACGCCATTGAAATGTGTGCCAGGGAGCTGGAAAATCGATACCACACTCGAAAAACAATACAAATATTTTCAGATCGTCAAGCCGCACTGAAAGCGATTGAATTCAACTGCTTCAAATCTAGGGCAGTATGGAACTGCAGAGACACCTTAAACCGACTGGCGCAACGCAACAACGTTACTCTAGTCTAGATACCGTTCACACCAGCCTAAAACGAAACAAAATAGCGGACGCCCTAGCAAAAGGGGGGGGGGGGCGGGGGCGAAATAACGTTCACTGGACTAGAACCGGTAATCGGTTTAGCATATAGCACTGCAAAGAATGTCATACCAGCTTGGCAGACAATAAAAGACTCGAGTACTGGCGTAGTCTACCGGGCCTAGCCCATTCTAAAGCATTTATTGCTTGTACAAGGAAAAAGGACTCTGACAAACTGCTAAAACTCAGTACACTGAATCTCAGAGTTATAGTAGGTTTGCTCACTGGCCACTGCAAACTCAAACATCACATGCATACAATCGGACTTGCACAAGATGCAAGATGCTATGCATGGATGATGATGAA
Source organism: Chrysolina oricalcia (assembly GCA_944452925.2). Taxonomy (NCBI): domain Eukaryota; kingdom Metazoa; phylum Arthropoda; class Insecta; order Coleoptera; family Chrysomelidae; genus Chrysolina; species Chrysolina oricalcia. Next base: position 16,002,415 of record OX101823.2, on the reverse strand, counting down.
ACGGCTAAACACATTCTTTGTACATGCCCTGCAGCAACCAGAACCAGATTCTCAATATTTGGCGAAACGACAGTAAGGCCAGAAATCCTAGAAAATTGTTCTCCCAATGCATTCCTCAATTTCGTCAAGAGATTGGATATACTGTGAGAAATATAACCATAGAGTGAGCCACAATAGGCCATTGGCCGCAGTGGAGGGCCTGATCTGGCCCAGTCACGTTCAAACCTAACCTAACCAGTGCTTCCTGAATATTAGCTAAAGAAACCTCTGAATTCTCTATTGAACACAAATATTTTTTTAGAAAATTCTTACATCAGATTCATTTTAAGTTTCTGAATCAACTGAAGGAATCACTTTACATTTGGGCGCTGGCAGGCTTCCGCTTATCTTTTTCACCATTTTGAAAATTGCCAAAACTCAGAAACTTTATAGTTTCCGCTTTCTTCACACAATTTCAAACGGAAAGTTCAACTATCATCCAGCTATTTCAACATCAATAGATTGATGTATCTGCTTTGTATAAAATAAATGATAGCGACAATAATGTCGAAAATATAAATCTCCCCACACATACCCACAAACTGCAAAATATGAGGCAAATATCTGACAGACAACAACTACTTCTCCTTACGGACATTGAATAATATTTGACGTCTATTTGTGCAACGTTCCTCACGGACACAATTATTGCAAGTGCCAATACAAATCAATTGGATCATATTTTCGAGATACTTCAAAAAATCTAGCAGTAATCTCTGAACTTTGAAGGTGCAAGTCATTTCACACATTGAGTACACTCGAAACATATTGTTGAGTCATTCCATATCTTTCATCGACTAAATACTTACAACAATATTTTTATTTATAATTCATCTTGAAAACGATGACGTTTAGAAATGCAAAAATCTTGCTGTCTCACGTATGACATTAATTGATGAAGTTGATACCTGAATTTCTGGGGTTCAGCCAGTATCTGAAAGATCTTGATGACTCATTCCATGCTTTTTTCTGTACTAATAAATATAGCTACTTACAACAATACATCTATGTATTGTTTCTCTTGGAATCAATGTTGTTCAGTAGCAAAAGTGAACCATCTTGAGTGTAGAATTGACTGATGAATAAGAAAATAATTGAATTTATGAGGTTCGGCCACTGGCGTAAAAATTCAGAAATAAAAAGGACGTGCCAAACCCTGCCGTGCAGTGGACTGGTTGCCATAGTTCATTCGTCACAATGAGCATATTCTTGATCTGTGGGTTATGTATTCTTGAGATGAAGAGTGTCGAATATTGTTAGAAAATATTGAAAAATACAGGAATTATAAATGACAATTCAAATTTGTTTCATGACTTCCATCGCCTGTTACTTTTGAGATTTATGCATGGGTTCTGTTGAAGCAATGCTCAACTTCAAATATCAAACTAACAGTTTTTGTAAAGGTTTGGCAACGCAATAGGATGAATGTTCGAATTTTGAATCAGCATAAAAAGGGCAATGTAATGAAAATAGTCTGAACGGTATATAACAAACATTTTCCATACATAAAATCTAACAACTTATTCATTTCACAATTATTCAATTTTCAACCAGTCTGTCGCTGATCAAACTCTAAGTGCATTTTACTGTCCCTGTACCTTCTTCATTCGCGAAGCGGTATTTACCAATGAAGGTAGCTTTTCAAGATAGTTTTCGACAGCTGCGATTCTTCGCTGGCTGTTTGATTGCTTGGTCCAAGATTGGTAGATAGCTGATCTAATCTCTCGGCGTCGGATGACATTCCGAAGCGATGTCGAGGTGAGATATAGAAATGAGACAACACGTCCGGCTCCAATTCATTACATTTGTTATTCATTACTTAAGTATATTGAAAAGTTGTTTTTTCAATTATTTTTTGTAATATTTCACATTTTTTTCTTATTTTCATTTTCAATTTCGATATTGGCACTACTATGCATTTGAGGTAGGCAGAAAATTGCATCGCGTTAATTTTGTTGACACACCCGAAACTTTTCCTATTCATCTTCAATACCTGATGTCCAATGTATACTTCGAATGCGCATCGAAAAAGTGTGACGAACGGCGCGAGGTGATCGCGCAAGTGTGTAGATAGACAGTCAACAGCCCTTGCTGATAACAAAATACAATTTTGTGCAGACGTGCCAATTTTGCGTTACTCGCATACATTTGCATACCTTCCTGAGACCTCACCTGAACCTGGGTAAGTCAAAGTTCAAACACCTTAGTTAATGACGGATTTTGATATTTCACATACATATATTATGTACCTATTTAAACAATCATATATTCGGACGAGAAAAAACAAATCAGCGTCCCTGAAGTGAATAATTACAGTTTATAATTTTTCTTGTGTTTACGCGAGAACATAACAATGTTGCCCCCTCCTTAAAAAGAATTTGAACTGAAATGTCGCCTCTGGAGATTGATGATACCTGCATGACTTCCCATATCTAAAGTTCGATGGAAATAACACTCCACAGTCTTCATGTTGGAAGATGGAAGCCGAGTACAGAAAACCAAAATCTTGACACCGCTGGATCTGAATATTGTCTCCAACATTCTTTTTATTACTCTCCAATCCAGGCCATCGATCCCACATAGTTAGGGAGGCGAATAGGGGAATTTTCGGTAATACTCGAGCGTGGCAGTTTAAGATATGAGAGATACCTTGGACCTAATAGAACAGCCTTGTAAAGTATTTAGCTCTATATGTAGTGACGCGCGCCTAGGATAGACGATCAGATTAGTAAAAAAAAATCGATAGTCTGAAATACTCGAGCGCGTCAGATTAAGATATTGGGGGTTGATTTTAGTGTTTTAAGACTAAATTTAACTAATCTGACGATAAGTGATTGACGCCACCGAGTTATAGGGTCGCGAACTTGTAAAAAAAAAACGTTAATCCGGCATTCTCGAGCGCGTTTTTTTTTTTTTTGAAGAATATAATCTAAAACTTACTAAAAATACAAAATCTGCCGGTTTCCGCGTGACCGGAAGTGTGGAGGAGCCATTTCGTCTTCCGAAAAACGCGTTGCGGCATATAAGTCGCGAACGATACATTTTCCAAAAAAAAGTTTAAATAAACAAAAAAGGTAATTTTATTTTACACAAAAAAGGTCTCTTTACATTTTTGTCCAAAGTTAAAACTTTTTGACTTGAAGCATCATAAAAACTCAAACTCCCGGTTTTCTGGGCATTCTGGGTTTTCTGGGCAACGAGAATGACACTGAGGACAGCAATGACGAAACGCTTGATTCAGGTAAATTTTTGTACTTCTATAATATTCTCTCAACAAAATTACTGAATAGAAATAATTGTTACGGATGTTGCAGGCACTCGGCAGGAAAGAATTGTGGATGAGGAGCCACAATATGACAGTTACAGTGAAGAAGAAGAAGAAGATGAATTGTATTGAGCAAAAATGTAAAGATCATACATAACAATACAATTATTATACAATTTTTATATAATTTCATTTTTTTAAACAATAAATAACACAATTCGTACTACATATCATCTTCATTTACGTTGGTTATAACTATCGCTTTGTCATTCTTAAATTCCCCGTTTTATCAAGGAGAAAGAAAAGAAAAAAGAAACCAAAAAACCTTTCCGGTCAGATTAAGAGAACCCACCAACATTTTTGTCAGATTAAGAAAATATGCTTTCAGGATACCGAGATAAACCTCCCCTATGAAAATCTGACGCGCTCGAGTATTTCAAAAAAACTTTTTTTTTTTGCATTTTCAAAAATTCATTGTAACTTATGGTCACGCCGAAATCGTCAGTTTTTTTAAATGGAGCTTCCTTGGGGCCTACTTAACACCCCTTCCGAAAATCTGACGCGCTCGGGTAAATTTTTTTTTTGCATTTTTGACTACTTTATATGCCTACCCCCACCACGCAAACCGGCAGATTAGTATACCGTTGTTATCAGAGGCACTTGGGGCATACGTAGTATGAATATCTGACGCGCTCGAGAATGCCCAAGTAACGGTTTTTTTTAACATTTTTGAAAAACCGTACACGCGAAACCCACCGCTAAAATGGTTTTTACCATACGAGCTTTTCTTTTCGAAATTATTTTATCTTTCGATTGTGATAGGTCTCGACGGCGCCGTTGAATTACGCCATTTAGCTACCTCGCCTCCCTAACAGGACAATTTTGGGATTGCCAAGATTCTGGCCCACCATCGTATGTCTCAGTTGGGTGAGGCGCTTCCAGACATCTTCATAGGACGGTTCATCTTGGGAATGCTTCTCAGTCAACTGGTAGTAGATGCTTCTCCTGCCCTTTTCCAACTGTAGCATGCCTCCAATTTCTGGATTCTGTTCCCGTAGTATTTGGAGTTGGCCAAAGTTCTTGGAGAACACCACAGCGATGCACCTGGACATTCTGAGATCTTCTGCGACGCAATATGCTAGTGCATTATCAGCAGGCGCCTTAGGAAGGTCTCAGGGTATACATGCTGGTTCACGGTGGATGGCACATTAGACGTTCCTGTTGAACCAAACAATGGATTACTTCGAAAATTCAATGGAAATCATATTCGGACATTCTCTACCAAACCAAAATATTTTTGACAATGCGGTGTTGCTACTTCTATTAGAAAGTAGTAGCAACTTTGATTAGAACACCCTGTGTATAATATTATTTTTGGAATCTTCAACAATTTCCTGACAACTTTTTTCGAAATTTCCCTTTAGCTATCTGTTACCGTTTTCAAAATAAAAATTAATTTCAATTTTTTTCTTCGAAAATCATGACCTCTAAAAATGCCGATATCTTTCAGTTAAGAAATACTATGATATCAAAACTTGGTTTGGAGTTAGGATATACTTGGAGGTTTTCCATGCTCTAGCCTAATTTCCGTTTCTTCATTACAGGGTGATACACATACAGTTATTTCGTTTGCTTGAAGAAGTGACTGAAAGTTGAATATTTCAAATAGAACACCCTGTATATTATTGAAAATTCGGAAAGCTGCTGAAATGTGCTTTCTTTATATGTATACTATACCTAACTAGTCAATTTTCGGAGCATTCATTTATGAAAATGTCACTTTAGAATGGTATTTCCATTCGATATTTGGTAAGCAGGCCATGATTACTATTTGACAATAACGTTGTTACATTCTCCTATAATTGCAAATACGTTTAAAACGATGGAAAAAAACTATTAAAAAAAAATTTTTATGAATTTGTTTATTAATTTTGGAAAATGTGATTGAATTATCGGCCGAATATGTAGAAAGTTCAATGGAATGTATCCAAATCTATCGCCAATGAACCTCAAGAAATTTATACTCCAAACTCAAAAGTCCTCGTCCTCCTTGTCGGGGGAGATATAACCGAGGAACGGACGATTTGGGATGCAACCTCCTGTATAGGTGCATCATCTTGCGCGTCTTCACGTCGAGTTGTCGCAGCTCCTCCTAAGTCAACTTTATCGCTACAAATGAGTGGAGTAAGATCGGAGTTTATGCTGATACTTGCGCCGCGGAGAGAGTTTCTAACTGTGAGTTCCTTTTGGGAGCGGCGTTGCTCCACCACTAGGTGAGTACACGTCTCTCCGGCATCCAGATGATGTAGGATGAACCGTGGCACATTTGTCGATCATAATTTCCATTCCGATAGCATGCGCGTACTCTTCCACCACCCTTATGGTCTGATGTAGGTCCTTTTCTCCAGAGGCATATAATTGGAGGTCATCCATGTAAAACAGATCAGTGACTTTATGCCTCCGGTTGCTGGGGGTGCCGCAGTTGTACCTACGGGTATTCCTGAGTGCAATGGATAATGGCGATAGTGTGATGCAGAAGAGAAGAGGACTGAGGGAGTCTCCCTGAAACACGCCTCTTCTAATGATGACCTGCTCTGTTTGGACTATGTTATGGACTATTATAATCATTATTATTTTTTTATTTTTTTTAACAACGTAGCTGTACGGTTACGGCACTCATCATTCTTAAGAAATAATTGTTATTATTTCAACTCTTTCCACGATCGTATACACCATTATTGAGGAAAGATATTCAGCACACATCAAGTAATTCTCTCTAATGTCGTTCAATCAAAGATCAGTGGTGGGACTCTGATCAATCGAAAAGTCCACGAAATAGAATTCTGGCGATCGCCTGCTTGAGATCGGCACTCCGATATAAATTTCTAGTGAAAATTCGTCGGAAACCCCTAACCCCTCTCCCTCCTGTAGAATCGCTTCAAGACGCGATTTGAATCTTCACGAATAGCATTCAAACACACAAGAGAAAGTGAGACAAATTGCATCATAGACACTAGACAGCGCGCGATTGTGATCATGACCTTCATTGATATTGTATGTATTTTGTTGAGTGATGTGTTTTGGTTTGTTTATATTTATGCATTTTGGTTTAGATCATTTGAAATATATGCTCGGGTACGATAATTATTCAATATATTATTGTATAACTAGGTATTATAAAACCATTATTTTACTGAAGTAAGTAACGGCTAACGGCAATTTTTTTTTGTAGACATGGGAAGTAAAATGACATTGTCTACGGATCATTGGAGAATTTTATTGGATTGTGCTCAAGAGCGTCCAGAGATTATAACTGATAAATTTAGCACCCATATACAGGGAAAACAGAGACAGAGAGAAATCTGGGACAATTTATGTACAAAGTGAAATAGTGTGGGCCAAGGGTTTCGTAGTGTGGAACAGTGGAAAAAATCCATTACAGACTGGAAATCCAAATCTAAAGTGAAGGCAAGTCGCATGAAGATAGAACAAAACAAAACTATTGGAGGTTCATGTGCATTACTTTGGTTTTGATAAATTTGGAAGAACGACTGGGTTTAATGGGAACCTTGGGAGCATATGGAGATAATACCATAGAGGAACAAGGTATGCCTATATAACAACTGGTCATAATATTCCTTAAAACGTGCCTTGGTATAATAAAGTATCTTTTAGAAAAACTGACTTGGGAATTGTCCTTGGTAGAAACATTGATAACATCATTTTGAGAAAATTATACACTCAGTATCGCTTGATATTTTTTCAACAATAAACAATTTTTTTCAGGGATTAAAAGGAAAATTGAAAAGGTTTCCATGAATAATGTTCAGTTGAAAATGAACCCAACCATACTGAAACAGAAGAAGAAATAATAGTAGAAGATAATCATATACTGGAGAATGATCATGACTATTATTTTACTATTCCTGCACCCGATGAAGAAGATTTGATCAGTAAATCCTGTATTACCCAGGCTGCCAATATTTGCCAAACAAAAAAGTCTGGCACACTGTTAATAACTCCACCACAAACAGGCACCTCTTCCATATCTTCGCTTGGTACAAATAATACCAAAAGAAGAAAACCGAATGTCATACCTTTGAAAACTAAGTCATCACCAGACATTCTAGAAATGCATGCAGACATTTTAAAAGTACTGAAAAACATTGATAGAAATATGAGTAACATAGCAGAGTCATTGAGGGGTATATCTGAAAGCATAAAAAGTTCAGTACTTGAACATTTAATTTTTTTGTTTTTATGTTAGTGTTTACTGCTGACTCAGAGAAAAATTTTTTTTAATTGTTCTGTTAAAAATACCATTTCAGTTTTTATATGTTTTAAGTGTTTATGTTCAATTCAATACATTTCTCAGTATTAAATTGTGCCAAACCATAATATTATACCTATTTGAATAAAAGTTCATACTTGTTTTGTTTCAATGGAGATATTTTCCACACTGAAACTTGAAGATGGTACATAACGAAACATTATTTCAGATATAATTATTATTTTAATTGATTTGAAACTGATATAATATTCATCTGAAATATCTATGAATCAACCTATTTCTCAGCTTCATTTCCTGGTAAATTGACTAAACCTCTAGCTGCAATTCCAATATTTGGTTGATCTGGCTCTTGAATATTTGGTTGACCTGCCATTTCAAGATTTTCGTTTGCTGCTATACAAATATTATGTAAAACTGCACATGCAACTGCTATATTACCCACTTTGTCCGGGCTATATCTCAGTTTCCTCTCGCCAAGACGACATCTAAATCGAGTCTTCAATACCCCATTACATCATCTTTCAATAGTATTTCTAGAAGATGCATGTGCTTGATTGTATCTGTTTTCGGGAGAATTAGGAACAGCATTTTCAACTGGAGTCATTAACCATGGCTGTTGCATATAACCACTGTCCCCAGCAACCAAAATAAATAATAATAATAATAACGTTTATTCATAATTCAATGCTACATGTATAAAATAAGGGTATACCCATTTCTTAATTTTGAGAAACAACTGTAAAATTATGAAAGGGTATTTAGTCAATTATTAATCTATGATGGAATAGCATGATCAGTCAAACAGTTTCAAACTGGTATGAGACTGAATGAGAATTACAAAGAAACAAAAAACACCAAAAAAACATCTAAACAAAGAAGGAATCCTAATAAAGTCCATTTCTTTTTTCGAGAAAATATATTTATTTTGATTTTAAATTCAGTGATATTTCTACAATTTTTCAAGTATTCGGGTATTTCATTGAATTTTGAAAGACCTTCATGCGTGAATTTTTTCTGGCCAATTACAGAATTTGCAGAATCTAGATGGAACAAGTGTATGGTAATTGTGAATTTCTGAATTTCTAATTAATACAAAAGTAGATTTAATCATTTTATTGATAATAAGGTAAGATGCTTTGAGAGTGTCCATTGCATAATGCTCCTCCAAAGAAAATGTGTTTGTCATTGAATAAAGTTGATTTGTTGGAGTGTCAAATGGTAGAACGATATTTGATTCTACTGAGAATATGTGAATATAAAAATATATTAGCTATTTTGGGATTCAATTTGGGACATCTTCTCACGGCTCCGATAATGGAAGATATTTTTTTAATCAGATTATCAATATGTTTCTTCCACCTTAACCTATCATCAATCCAAATGCCAAGATACTTCATCAGATGATTGATCACCTTCAGCATAACATCTTCTCAGTTCTTCATGTATTGAGGAGTTTCGCCATATAAAACTGTCATGGCAGGATCCTGGATATCGAGCATTTATATTCAAAATCCTCAGATTGAAATCACATATCTGATAAAAAAAATAAATTTCATGAGCTGTTCATAAAAATGTTCCCTACCTTAAATTATGAATCTCAACATTTTGGTTTATTGCAATTTGAGTTTGAAAAGTAATTTTGAAAATGTTTCAATGATAAGACATTTTTAGAGTTGATTATGAAAAAATGCAAAAATTAAGTTTATGAGACAAATATTTTTTACCAGCTGAATGTTTTTTGAATGCTATCCTTTCCTATTCAAGTAATTGTGTTCTTCTTGTACTGGCCTAATCATAGCAACATGTGTGCAATCAATTGCTCCGATTACTCCTGGAAATCCACGTCTTGCCATAAATACTTCCTTAATTGAGTTTTTCTCATGTGCAGTTTGGGGAAACTTTATGAATCTATCTGTCAGGTGTTCATTTATAAGTCTTAAAACTTTTTCAACATTTCTGCTGACGGTCTGTTGCGACATAGACAAATTAAAAGACTGACCGATAACTCGCTGATATGTCCCTGTAGCAAAAAAGGCAAGAGCGCAAAGCAATCTCAGTGTAGGGTGGATAGCGTTATAATTTGTTGAATTTGGCATAAAGGGTCCTATTCATCTAACAAAAATCTAACCATATCTTTACTCAGTCGAAAAAATTCTACAAAATGTGTATTAGTGAGCCCAAATGGGTCAGCTTCATCAATCAATCTTCGCTCTCAAAGTCTCAGTACATGTCGATGTTCCTCCTGTTGCAAGACATTTTCCATGGCAACTCTTAGATGGGGTAACATATTTTTCCGATGATCTTTGAACCTCATATTATAATTCCTACTGAACTAACTTCAAACTTGCGTACAAAAAAAATTTAAACATCAAATTTAACACATTAATACTAAAGTCCCTAAATATTCCATCATTTATTCGAACATTTCCGAAGTGAAATTCTATGTTGAGAAACGACTTTTCGACAAAAGAATTGTAGATTCGCTTTGAAGCGATTCGACTAAAGTCTTGATTGGAGTCCCGCTGCAGTTTGACACTGATAGACGTCCACAATTGCAATTTCGCGAAAAAATTGTCTCATTCATATTTTTGTTGTACTCGCATTTGAGTCGAATTCGAGAAAACGTCTATTATCGATTTTTAAGAACCTTAAACTCTTTTCAACGAAGTAAATGAGGATGAAATGAAAATTTGAAACGGAATTGCACGGTATTTGTTCGTAAACAGTTACATCATATTTTAATTCTTTGACAATGATAATTATCTTCAAACAGTTGCATTGTTAGGTGTTATTTTTATTGATTGAGTGAATGAAAAGTGATTTCCCAGCATCAAGTTTCTATATCTCGAAAACGAATCGATAGAATTCATTTATTTTTGTAGTTTGATCTTAAGAAAGGAAGTTCCTTCCAAATGGAGTATCATTTTTCATATGATGCCATTTAAAAATTTAAGGATGGCGGTCACAGCTCCGAGGGATGGAATGTTTTTCGAGTGAAATATTCATTTCTTTCATTCAAAAATGTAGTTGATGTGCCCGAGCGTTCTTATATAATTCGATTCTGCCGACCTACAAAAACCCTAATTCTGAAACCCTCAATGATCACTTAAAATTAAGTAACTCTTCTCATTTGAATTTGTGAGTTTTGATAGTGGGGTACTGATATTGGGAGACCTCGATTACTTTGCAACTTTTGTTTAGGCCGATCAGTATGACCAATCTGATATCATAAAGCAACATTGGTTAAAATCCATCGATACTGATTTATCAAAAGCATTTCATAGGGTAAATCGTTTGTTTCTGTTGGAAAAACTGAAAGCTCTAGGATTTGCAAGTGAAATAATAAATTTGATAAATAGCTTCCTGGCACAACGTTACCCTAATATTATTACATTTCAGAAACTTTCCCTATAGCTTCCGATGTACCGCAAGAATCCATTGTGGACCAATATTGTGCAATTCATTCGGAAATGACATCGGAAGTTGTCTACAGGATGCAACGTTTTTGCTCTTTGCTGATGATTTGAAGTTATTTTCATCAATTAGTGATGTCTTAGTCTTATACTGTCAAATTCTTTAGAACGAATATGGTGCTCAACCACAACTTGTACATGAACATACAGAAATGTCACGTCATCACTTTTTCCATATAAAAAAAATACTTTATTGTGACTTCAATATTGATGGAAGGGTACCTACTCGAAATGAACGCATTACATTTCAAATCAAACTTTGTAAAATCGAGGGAATTGAAATATATAATGAAATACCACAGGCAATGAAAGAAATTAGGACTAAAACTAAATTCAGAAATGAACTTGAGAAATGTATACTTAACGGATGACTTTTCAATTCCTATAATATAACAATGTTTTGCTTTTGATTCGTTTTGCTTTGATATGACTCATTTACTCATATTTCACAGATTATTCTCATCAAACGTTTAATATTTCGTTTGATTTCTTCGTTAATTTGTATTTCATATAATGTATTACCGTTATTCAATTCATGTGAAAATGTAACACCTTCAGAAACAGAAATATTCCTTGGGACCAATAAATAAAGTAAAGTTGAGTATTAAAAAATAATTTATTGTCGAAATTCCAAGAACACGACAAATACATAATAAACTGGATACTCTTAATGTATTTTGTATTCATATTACTATGTAGTCTCAATTCATTGTCTCAATTTCAATGTTAATTTGAAACCATTCTTCGAGATGAGGATGGCTTCTGCCGCTAAAACAGGTTCGTGACCACAGGATCCAAGTTCATATTTCCGAAGTACTTCTGCCACTGTTACTTTCAACTCCATCCAAGCGAATTTTTGGCCTGCAACAAAATTAGGAATGTATTATAACCCTACTGGACAAGACTTCAGAATATTGGAGACCTAACTGACTAACTTCCAAGAATGGAGAAACTCAGGGGAAAAGTGGGGGAAATTGGATTGGAGGTCTATTATCAAGTTCACTTTCCATTATACACATACACATAACACATTTTGTGTTACCTTGGGTATTCCGAAAATCTGGTAGGTGGGGAAAAGGGTCTTCTTCGAAGATGGTAGTCGTCTCAGTTGACTACTTTTTGTTAGGTGGATAGTGATTGTTCTAGTTGTGATTAATTTGAAGTCATACGTCTGTATTAAGGCCAAGCGATCAAAGTATGTTGTATATCTATATATTCATACTAATGTGGATCATACTGTTCTGTCATAATTTCCGGGGGAAGTGTAACCATGTTGTGATTTGACAGTTTATTGATGTTCTGAGGTATTCCCAAACTCACTTTGCTGCACTTTTATCTGCTATCTGTATTGATTCCAGAGCTTTTTTATGGTGCTCTGGCCTGACAGACAGAATGTGTTTTCTTCCATACCCACTGTCTAGATTTATCTGGATGCCCTTCTGGTATGTGTCCAAGCTTGGATTAATGTGATGACTATCACGTTCCTTTTTGGCCTCACTTGATATATTCCTGCTCCTGTTGGTACTCCTGTTTTTAAAATATCTGTATACCAGATTATGTTTCCAGATAATGGTGATTCTACTCCCGAATCCCAGACATTCATTCCAGTTTGGTAATGTTGACTTCATGGATAATTTTGGTGTACCCAGTTTGTGGTTGGAATCTCCAGTAACCTGTTTGCTTGCTGCTCCAGTATCAGGTAACGACACCTGAGACTGACCAAGTTTGCCAATTGGGTGGGTAACCCAAACCAGTTCTCTTCAGAATTGGATGGGAGGGCCTAACTCAATTCGTGAGTTGGTACGCCACTGGCGTCCACGTCGCGGGTGGTGGACTTCGGTTCAGAGGCTATCTAGGAAGCAGCTGAAGCGAAGACCAACAGTGTCAGAAGATCGCCTAACCTAAGGCGGGAGGTATCGTGCTGAGGGGTGCGTGGCACATAGGGTGATGTGTCTTGGACGATCCCTCTGGGGCACTGGGCGACCTCCCAGAGTATTACAGCCTTACCATGGCAAGGCGGGGCTCTACCATGGTGGATCTTAATTCCCTAGCTACTCGTGAAATCAAATATGAGTAAAATCTGAAAAAATCAGAACCCCAATGGGGGGGAAAAACACCCGATCCTCAGGATACTGGGGAACCAATGGAGATCAGAATTCCGACTCCACAAGAGGAACTGGTCGTTGGTCTAGTCTCTCAACAAGAGGAGAGCGGAATTATACCGCCTCCGGAACTGACTTCAGATCAGTAAAGGGAACTGGTAAAGTCCCTGAAACCTACTGGATCTGATCAGAATGAGGCTACCATAGCCATGGATAGCCTCAAACTGAAACGCACTCGACTTTCAGGGTCGAGAAGGAAAGCACTGAGTCAAGAGCGGAATGGCCTATGAGACCGCCTTAGAGCAAGTACTCAAAGATCTTGGCAAGCCAAATCAGCAAACGGAAAGGGACAAATCTCCTGAAAACGCCTGAGATCCGACGACAGTACGCCGGATCACACGGCGAAGAAAGCTTGCTCGGGGGTGGCCAAACCTTCGTAAGGGACAGTGGCTAGGGGCAACAGGGTGGGACTAATCCACCCTGAATATCCTACCACTGCTCTAACGGGCGAACAACTATGGGCTCTTCAGCGTTCAATCATGAAAGCTGTGAACCTTATACCTGATGATGGCCCTCAGGTGAGATTCCAGAGCTGTACTTTTCGGCCTGGATGGTTACAAATCGCCTGCGTGGACAACATCAGTGCCAGCTGGCTGGAGGAGGCATCAAAGCAACTCCAACCATGGGAAGGGGCAAAAATGAAATTCGTCAAAGAGATGGACCTTCCGAAGCCATTCATCTGTGTGGCATACATCCCGGACGATGAAGCCGACGAACGACTTACGGCCGAGATGGTGCTCACAAGGTTGAAAAAAATGAACCACGGTTCAACCACTCAGGATTGGGTAATACTGAACCGAGAGGATTCGGGCCGTGGCCAAACATGGACATTCGCCATTGACGAAAGTTCCATAACAGCCTTGGAGGAGCTGGACTTCAAACCCTACTTTGGCTTTGGACAGATTCAGTTCCGTCTGAGAGGCAGCCGTGGAGGGAAAGAACCTTCTCGGACGCAGCCGGAGGAGGGAAAGGAAAGCAAGCCTCCTCTAAAGAAAACGGTTGTAAGGGGAGCACCGCAGAGAGGAGAAGCATAATTTCCTGGAGATGCGGGTGCGGAACAGCCTCCTCCAGGGGCCGTGCGAGAACTAATTGCCTTCTGCAGGAGAAACAACACCCATCTAGTGATAGGATGTGACGCCAATGCGCACCATAAAGCGTGGGGGAGCACAAACATCAACATGAGGTGTGGGTCTCTTTTCAGTTACCTGATAGGGGAGGAGCTTACAATTAACAATGTCGGCTCCGAACCTTTGTCACTAGTATTAGGAAAGAGGTACTAGATCTTACGATCAGCTCAGAATTTCTAAGCAACAAGATATCCAACTGGAGGGTGTCCTCTGAACCATCATGCTCAGACCACAGGCATATTCAATTCAACATTGAAATAGGCCCCAGACAATACCGAAACATGGGGAGCATGGACAGGGATGGATACAAGACCTCCCCGAAGAACCATCTCCAAAACGGATTGTCCACAATAAATACTCGTGATCAATTAGATATTGCTGCGGAACAACTACAAACTGCACTTATCTTAGCTTATCACGAAAACTGTCCACTGAGGGAGAAAAGGGATAACCAAAATGCTTCCTGGTGGAACGAAAATCTGGATAAAACACGCAAAGAAGTTCGAAGGTTATTTAACCGGGCTAAGGTATCAGGTGAAACGGAAAGTTACAGGTCTGCTCTAACCACGTACAACAAAGATATTCGGAAAGCAAAAAGAGAATCATGGGAAAGATTCTGCGAAAATGTGTCCAACACATCAAGCGGAACCCATATCCACAAGATTCTATCCAGAGAGCCGACACAGGAGAAACACTAGAGCTAATAGCTAATAACTACTTCTCAGGCAGACTGATTCTGGACAATCAACCCCTAGTCACAAATAAAGGCCGGATAAAACGACCTCACAGAGATGACTAGGTGGTTGCCAACAAAATAATTACACCACAGGCGATAAGATGGGCGGTTAACTCATTCCACCTATACAGATTGCCAGGAGGGGATGGCATGGCTCCAGCTCTGTTACAAATCGGACTGGAACATATCATACCTGTCCTTATAAGACTCTTTAGAGCCAGTTTAGCATAGAACCATATTTCGTCTAACTGGACCGCGACTAGGGTGATCTATGTTCCTAAGCTGGGTCGGAGTGACCCACACCCAAAATCGCTCAGACCTGTTAGTCTGATATCCTTTCTGTTGAAAAGCATGGAGAAAATACTGGATGGGCATACAAGATGTGGGGCACTAACAAAGCACCCCCTCAATATTCACCAGTATGCCTACCAGGCTGGCAAATCAACAGAACTTGCCCTCAATAACCTTGTCTCAGGAATAAGCGACGCCCTGGAAAGCCAGGAGGTAGCAGTCGCTGCATTCTTGGACATAGAAGGAGCATTTAACAATACACTACCTCACACCCAATATAAGGCTACTGTATCTAGAGGGATTGAGCCGATACTATGTGACTGGATGAGAACTATGCTTCACAACAGAACTATAACGACCTTTCTACAGGGGGAAAGTGTCAGCTTCAAGCCAGCCAGGGGCTGTCCTCAGGGGGGGGGGGTCCTCTACCCACTGTTATGGTCACTGCTGGTGGATGATCTGCTGGCCATTCTCTCGCTTTGGGAGGTTGATCTGCAAGCATATGCTGACGATCTGGTCCTAGTAATAAACGATACATCCGAAGAGACGATCTCCTACGGATATATTGGATACCATATATAAATGGTGTGAGAGGGAGGAAATGTCCAATAACCCCCACAAAATGGTCAAAGTACTATTCACCAGGAAAAGCAAGGAAGCATTTAATACCTCCTTCCATCAATGGTGTAACAATTCCTTTTTCGAGTGAAACAAAATATCTGGGAATAACCCTGGATAAAAAACTTAATTGGAACTCGCACTTGGAAAAAACTACATCGGTCTCGTACATGGCATCACACGTTAAAAGTTAAGGGCTGCATCTTACTCAGCTCACACACGTTTTTTGAAGACTTCTGAGGGTTGCGCGTAAGGGTGCAATAGGTTGACGAAAATAACAATTTCAACAAAATAATTTCAATTCAAAGATCCCAGAAGTTTGTGTACTACTATGTCCCACAGTAGGAGAGTAGTTTGGCTCCCTGTTGGGTTCATCTGGCAATTATCAGCTTCGCGGAGTTTTCAAACATGTTGGTCTGGGCCTGTCAATTTTAGAACATTGACAGTATCCACCTGCAGGTGGTTCGTCAACGCTTCTCATCCTGGCCACTGGGACCATACTTTCGAAGAGGCCAGTTAAAATTCTATCAATTCATGTTTGTCCAGTAATGTGGCACATTTCAGCCAATACGTTGATATTCTGGTAAAACTGGGATTTTATCCTTACAGTACATACAATAATTCCAATGAGTAACCTTCCCATTGGGAAAAAAATTGTTCCACTTTTGATATGGAACCTATGCTTATTGAAATATGCTTTATGGGACCCATAGCACTGAGTGCTAGCAATTGTGAGATTACAGTCCAACATATATATTCGATACTGAAGGTAGCAAAATGGCGCTCCATAGCATAATGGACAAGATAGAGACTAATTCAAAATTAAAATACCTATGCAATTTCTGGGTCCAGCGCTGAATGGTACGTAACTATAGGGTGGTGGTCGATTTCCGTCTTCAAATCTCGATGGATCGAATTTTTCAGGTTCTGGGAAAATATCAGGATTTCTGTGCGCTCCATACATAAAAGGAATCACAGACAGTCCCTCTGGCAAAATATTACCATCTGAAAAATAAGATATTTATATTTCATTTCCATGGACATAAAAAATGTTGGATCTATGTTGAGTTACTTTATTGGCAATAGCTTCGCGTCAGGCATCAAAGTATCCGCTGGCGGACAAGAAGCACTTTCCTCCCTTGGCATGTCATGATCACTACATCCTACATCACTTGTGCGAAAGTGATTTGTTACACTCGTAGGATTGTCGCACTCGGTTTGCACCTCGCGCTACAATATTTCCTACTTGTTTTGAAGAATTATACTTTCCGCAATGGAAATATGATATGCTAGCTAATATGTTTCAGTGGTGAAAATTTCTTTAAATTTTTCCTGAAACTATTAATGAATGGTGTATCATTTTTTATCTAATTCAGTTACGAAAAGTCAGGTATTACATGACGTTTGTGAATTTTGAAACGTCAGTTTTTTCAAAACTGTCACCTGAGACAAGTGAATGAGAGTTGTGTTATATTCATTACGCAACTAGTTGTGTAATGATAGAACAAGAAACTACTAATTTTATTCTTTGAAAATATTGAAAACAGGATTATTCAAGTTCAATTAACAAAATTCAAAGCAGAACCCGATGTGTCTCCTAATTCTGCTATAACTTTTTCTGTTCTGATCTTGTTTGTCATCAGCTTCTTTTATGAAAGTTTCGAATTGTTCCCTACTGAACACTTTTGATTTTTTTGCATGATAACCCACTGACCGCATTTTCAGTAATGCAATCAATGTGGTGTAAGTTTGAATATTAACATCTTTTTAACTTTTAGTTCACTCTTCATTACATGGAATATGTCGTCCACATCGTCGAAGCTTTCATACCTTTCATAGTTTCGAAATATGCCAACATTCTTTTTTCAGTTATAACTGTAACTTTCTTCGTTTGGCACCATTCTTCAAACTTTTGGTAAGCTGCGTCATATCTAGCTTTTGATTATTGAGGTATCAATTCATTCAATGCCTTATTTGCCGATTCTTCTATATCAGACGCTATTTCATCGGAACAACTACTCTTTTTTTAAATAAGCCTGATACGTTTGACATAAGTCTGACACGTTTGACATTGCTTTTTGAATATTCATTCTGACAAACGCCAACGCCAATGTCCCATATCATGAAAAAACCATTATTATATTCATGAAATGATATCATTAGATAAAATTTTGTACAAATACGTTATAAAAAGACTTATTTGTTCGACTCGCGTAATTTGCAAAACTCGCTTCGCTCGTTTTGGCAAATATTACACTCATCCCACAATATGGGTCTTTTCATAACTCGTAAATAACTATTATTCAGCTCTACCAATTTTTATCCAATATAATGTATAACTGGCAGACAGACAGATACAAATTTCACAAAAAGCACGGTGCTGTTTGCCGGAGAGCAAAATGGGCATTGGATTAGAGAAACTCAAAAAGTGGTAAAAAGCTACCCTTGAGGGCCACTTAATTTTATATCTGATTTCCTAATGTTAGAGTTGATTGGTGGGCAAAGTCTGCCGAAAAACTGAGAATCAGACATCACGATTATTAAACAAAATAAAACATTTTCTCAGTAAATGTTCTGATATTCAGGAGTGAGAGGTTTGTAGAGTAAATAAAATATTCAGTTTAAATTGGGACTTGATTTACTTGAATTTAAAGAAATATTTTCGATGACATGACAATTGAAACTTGAAGAAAACTCTGATATAATTTGTGCACCACTGTAAGACAGTAGGTATATGAGAATAACAATAATAATGATTCATGCTATCAATTCTTAGTGATATTAGCACCATCATGAATGCATGGATGATAGGTATGGAAGAATTGCTAATAGCTCAGCATAGTACTATGTAAGTCTTTATATTG
Organism: Chrysolina oricalcia; assembly: GCA_944452925.2. Taxonomy (NCBI): domain Eukaryota; kingdom Metazoa; phylum Arthropoda; class Insecta; order Coleoptera; family Chrysomelidae; genus Chrysolina; species Chrysolina oricalcia. Next base: position 15,983,549 of record OX101823.2, on the reverse strand, counting down.
ATTAATTAACTCCTGTATAAAATGTGTCATTCAAAGATGACTGTATTGTCATTTTGACAGCGATAAAGAAGGTGCATCGTTTTTTATCACCGATAAAAACGCCTGTTCCTCTTTAGCGTCTACATCTAGTATGCTTAAGTCATTTTAATGTCTGCCATGTCAGTTATTTAATTATTGTTGATAGTTGATACTGAAACATTACAACATGAGTCGTTTTGGGGTAGTTTCGACTCAACAAATAACAAAAAATATAGAAAAAGCAATCCCGCAATCTACAAAATTACTAAATCGTCAATATGGAGACAATTTAAATTCGGTCGTTAATTTATCTTGCCAAAAAACACTCAAGCTTTTCTTTTAAGGATAAATTTCTTTTTAACTCGAAATTTTTCCACCTTCTCGCGATTTTGTCATGTCAGTTTTTCTCGTAAAATTACTGATTGACAAAATTATTTCGTTACAAAAAGAAATTAATCCGATAAAAAAAGCTCTTGTGTTTTTACTGTTGATATTAATTATTCGCAAAAAATGTCTGGATGATACTGAATAATAAATTTCATAAATCAAAGTAAAGAAGATAGATAGATACTTATGATATAAGTAAGGTAGATAAATCAAGTATACCAAGAATAATGTTCGTCACCAAAACACGAATATCAATAATACGAACGTTTCAGTAAAAAAAAAAAAACATGATAAAATAGATTTATTTCTGGCCTGTTTTATCCCGCGTAGACTATCTGAAGAGGTTTGAGAAGGGGCTGTTTCCGACTGCAGACAGCAACAGGAAAGACTGACATATACAGAGGTGCTGAAAGTTTCAACCAACGCTGACTTAGTGACGAAGCCTCTAAGGTTTCCACGATGGGGATATGATTACCACTTGAAGTTATCTTGGTGGGGTTCTTGCCTACAGACCAGAAAGCCAGGAGTTGGGTGGACAAAAAAATTTCTTATGACAGGAGTTTTGGCACTAGCTTTACCGAAACAGTCTTTAAAGAAAGGCAAAAGGCAGGTAGCACAAAAACAGCTTCAATCGTCGTAGCAGAAGTCGGCCTTCAACAATGCATTTAATGAATCCAATAAAGAATGCGAATACAACACTGCAAATTGTTGAAAAAGCCGGTACTGAACCAAAAAAAATATACTTTTATCGAAAAACTTGTACACCTTTAGCCTGGCCCTTCTAGACTGTCTCCTCGCGCACCGGTCTCGATCTCCCTTCCATGCTATGGATTATCAATCGCTATGATATACGAAGGGTGACCTTTCTCAGAAGGAAAGTCAAATTACAAAAGGGTAAACCTTAATGAATCAGTGAATCAATCAATGAATCAATGAATGAATCATGAATGATTTTGATGTGTTTGAAAAAAATTAGGCGAAATGTTAATGTGACACCAACTATATGGTGGTAGTCTGTACCTACATGACACTTTTATACAAGTGTGGTCATATTAAAACCATTTGATACTTTCATAAATATTATAACAAGTATTGGAGGCCAAGCGAAAGTGATGCAATCCACGCGTCAATGAATTGAGCGATTTTCTGTGAGTGATACTTCTGCCTTATCTCATTCATAGATAAAAGTCTCCAATGGAAACTGGACATTTAATAAATAATCAACTATCTGAACGAAAATGCAAATTTTCTCTTTCAGATTTTTTCTCTCAAGTTATATAGGATCTTTCTCAATATCTATCAGATGTAGTTCAATGTCCAGCGTGGCTTTAGCCGGGGAAGTAGTTGTTTTCTGTTAGATATTACAAAAAAGTAACTTCAATTCTATCGTAGGGTTTTTCCATTTCCAGAGGAGTCATGTATTGATTCAATTTTCAATTGAGAATGTTTCTCTTTAAAATAGTGATATACTGTTCAGAAATAGAAAAAAAAAATTAAAGGCATTTAAAATTGCCACGATGGCAAATGTGGTATAATGAATGCATCATCAAAATTTATTATTCATCACGTAAATATTATACCTTCTAAATGAACATCTTTGTTCAAAATCCTTCCGATGAATGGAACAGCTGGGTAGATTCTCATAGTTTCTTTGATCACCAAATCTAAGTACTTCATATTCTGAAGATCTTGGGACGTCATGGACCTATTTTTGTCATCGCTGAAAATATGTTCCAGTTCTTTCACAACTTCTTTCTGTAAAATGATGATACAATGAGATTGACTAAATTTCTTCTGAAGGGGCGCCAAACCAGAGGTTTGTAGAGCTGCGTTGAACACATAAATCAAAGAAATAATACATTTCTTATCAGAACTTGAACTTTTCAATATTCGATATTTGGCAACAGTATGGAGGCGTGGAAGGGCCACTATTATCCAAAATGAAAAATGTTTGCCAATTCCGAGATATCAAGTCAGAATTCCGACTTAGTAACTCACAATCAGCTAAATCCGAAATACCAAGTCAGAATTCCGACTTGGTATCTAATTTGAGATCTCAAGTCAAAATTCTGAATAGTACTTCGGAATTAGCTTATTCAGAGATCCAAAGTCAAAATTCTGATATGCGAGGTTGGTTTGACAAGTCCTTGCAAAGTCCGATAGATGGTACCACCGGCGCGTATCGAGGTCATGTTTGGTTAGTATCATCTCTTGAATGAACGCACCCCAAGTTTCAGCCATATTGGTTTATTTTTTTGTGCGTGGCATCTCCGAGCAATAAAAGATATAGAGGTGCCATTTCTATATAAACAACACAAGTTGTTATGAAAGCTGCATATCACTATCCTTTGTGATAGATTGTGGGTGAGGGGTATCCTCCGAGTTCGGATGGGGGAGATTTGTTATTGTTATGATATTCGGATGTAAGATTAGAACCAGTGGCGGCGTGCTGATAATTTTTTTTCATTTTATATTTTTATCTCTAGACGACAACATGCCTGGTTGGAAAGCACGTGTGTTGTCAAGATGTCAATAAAAAATACTGTATTGAGCGAAAAATTAGATTCTTGCTGACGAAGCATACAATAAGGTCATAAATACTGAAAAAATAAATGAAAGTACTGAAGTAAAAAAGTAAATATATTCAAATTGTTGGATCACATCAGTAGACTATACACTATACCTACACTATATGTATGTACAGTGCGACGCTAAATTATGGAACAAATTCATTATTTCTGAATATAGAGATATTTCGGAAAAATCCTCGGACAGGTCGATTTTCTTTTCCGATGGGCCAATTTTTGAACCCCACCCAAAATATATAGGGTTATCCGCAATTGAGTAAAAATGGCTTTGGTGATATTTTTAAATTGGACACCCAGTATATTTTTCCATATTTGGTTAGTAGGGATCGTTATTACGAATCCAGTGATACCAAGTTTGATGGGATTATGTCAAACGACTGCGGAGATATGGCCAAAAAACTTCCTCGTATGTCTAATGAGTATGACTGCGAGACTCCACACGATTCAGAAGGTTAAAAGTCTCTGTCGCACTCATTGGGTATATGGAGAAGTTTTTTGGCCATATCTCCTCAGTCGTTTGACATAATCCCATCAAACTTGGTATCACTGGATTTGTAATGACGATCCCTAACCAAATATGGACAAATATACTGGGTGTCCCATTTAAAAATATCACCAAAGTCGCTTTTCCCCAAATGTGGATAACCCTATATATTTTGGGTGAGGTTCAAAAATTGGCCCATCGGAAAAGAAAATCGACCTGTCCGAGGATTTTTCCGATATATCTTTATATTCATAATTTGTTCCATAATTTAGCATCGCACTGTATGATATACATGCATTATAATACACATAAGAATTTACACATGAACTATATAATACACATAAACTATAATATACATAACAGATTACATTCAAATTATTGTTGAAACTGTATCATTGAAATACTCATCCAAAGTGAAGTGAATGCCTTAATTGCTCTTCAACTCTTTTTCTTATGTTTTTTCTGAATTTAGATTATTGGTATCCTGGGGCAGATAATCAAAAAGTGTTTTAGAGTTGTCAAAAAGTAATGTCTACTTATGTAGAGTTAGGCTCAGGGAACGATCGATATAACAAGTCTGCCTGGTAAGAAAACGAGAATTTCTCATGTACTTATTATTTTACTTCTGTTTCTCAAACATCAAACAGGTGAGAGTCATTAAGGTTTATGAGTTAAATAGGGGTCGACATGTATCTCTGAAGACATCTCTGCAGACATACCAAACAACAGCTCTATTTTGATGTAGTCTTGATTTGCTCACAGGGTGGAGCGATGACTTGCTTATTGTAAATCGTTTGCCCAGTTTGAAACAAATCAAAATTTTGTTTTGCATTCTTCTATTCTTTTGCTGGAGTAGTCTAATTTTTTGTATTTGACGGATTATAGTACTCGTTTTGCTACTTTTAAACACTTTCTTCTGGCATCATCTGAGTCCATATCATCGGTTTCACAATCACGAACTCCTCTAAAATAGCATACATTTCAAACACACACACACATAACTGCCAAGTTATTATAATGTTATAGTTGCAGAACAGTGAAGTAAATTCCATGTCCAACAAATTCAAAGTAAAAAATATCACTAAACTATCTATCGTCGTTTATACTGCAATAAGAGCAATACGTCCAGAAACATTCATTTTACAGAAGACTATAGCTAATAACTACTAATGACCATAGCATTCGATGCCAAAACACCAAAGAAAAAAATAACCACTACATAAGAATTTCTAGCGGTCATTGTTTTGGAATTCAAAGTATAAAATAATCGCGCGTAGAAATTTTTATGTAGTTACCTATTATGATTTTTCAGACTCCTGTGAAATAAATGTTTCGTGACATAGCTCGTATTGCAGTATCAACGACGTTTTAAGTACTCGAAAGACATTCCAACAAGACAGAAGAGTTGAGTTTGCTTATTTACTTCTTAGTGTACCCACACTGCAACAAGTTTTTTCCTAATTATTGAGAGGTAATCGTTGTTAAGGTCGACTTAAATAGTAACAATGTTTTTTACATCTATTTCAACAAATAGTGTATTTTTGTCTCAAAATCGGGATTATGCCATGATTACCATGCTGCGACGCCCATGGTTTGATTTGACAAGACGATAAATAAGTCGTAAACAAACATGATCGCCAAGTTAAGAGTGAATATAACATGGAATTCCAACCTGGTCCCCGAATGCAAACGGATATATCCGACAATGTCCATTTTAACATGATTCGGTCTGAGATGTTTATAAACAACGTCGGGTATGTAGATTTCGAAAAAGAGACAGAAAAGCCCCCTTTATATCTTTTATTGCTCGGAGCGTGGCATTCGTGTAAATCAAGGAAGTCGACTGATTTTTAAGAAATGGACGAAAAAGAATTTCGTGTGGTAATTAAACATTACTTTATGAAAGTCAAAACGACTCAGAAGACTAAAGAGAAGCTTGAAAAATATTATAGTTACTCTTCACCTTCGATTGAAACTGATTTTAACTGGTTTCAAAACTTTCGGACTGGCCATATGGGCACAAATGACGCGGAACTTTCTGGACGGCCTGTGGAGGTTGTGACTCCAGGAATCATTAATAAAATCTATGATATGGTGATGGATGACAGAAGTGTTAAGGTGCGTGAGATTGCTAGTGCTGTGGGCATCTCGACTGAACGGGTACATAATATTTTGAAAAAAAATTTGGACATGAGAAAGCTATCCGCAAGATGGGTGCCGCGACTGCTAACGCTTCACCAGAAACGGAATCGTGTGAAGTGTTGCCAGGATAATTTCCAGCTGTTCCAGAAGAATCCAGAGGACTTTAATTGTCGTTTCGTCACTGTGGATGGAATATGGATACATTATTATACTCCTGAGACCAAACAACGATCTAAACAATGGGTTAAGGGGGAATCTGCACCAAAAAAGGCGAAGACAGTTCGTTCGGCCGGAAAGGTTATGGCGACTGTCTTTTGAGATTCGCAAAGGATAATCCTCATCGACTATCTGGAAAAGGGTAAAACTATCACAGGTGAATTATCCATCGTTATTGGACCGTTTGAAAACCGAGCTGCAAAAAAAACACCCGCGATTGGCCCACAAGAAAGTCCTTTTTCATCACGATAACGCACTAGCACACACCTCGCAAAATTAACGGAAGTAGGATTCCAACAAGAAGACTAAAAACAAGGAGGTTTTAATAAGCTCTAGCGAATCAGAAACTTGTATCATCAACGCGTCATAGTGACGTACTTGGGTATGAGTACAGAGTCGAACTCGAATCAAGCAACAAAACTGTCAGCAGTAACTCTCATATACCAAGAGCTAGTCTGTCACTGTCTATAGAGAACGGCGGCCATGACATGTGTAACTACGTCACATTTCGTCACAAATGTTCTTTCATCTCTTTCTACTAGTGTCCCCATTGTCTTATGGGAATCAAACACTCCTTGTTTTTAGTCTTCTTGGGATTCCAACACGTTTCACATTCCACTATTCTTCAGACTTGGCTCCCTCGGACTACTATTTGTTCCTCAATTTGAAGAAATGGTTGGCAGGACAAAGATTTCATTCAAACGAGGAGGTGATTCCAGACACTAATGGATATTTTGCAGACATAGACAAATCCTATCATTTGGAAGGGATAAACAAGCTTTTTGCACGTACTTGTCAAACCATCTTCGTAATATCTCGGAATAAGCCAATTCTGAGATATCAGGTGGGAATTCTGACTTAGTATCTCGAAATTAGCAAAAATTATAATTCACATAATGGTGGCCCTTCTACGCCTCCGTAACAAAGGAAGCACAGATATATTTTTTTCTCAATAGGCCTTTTCATTTAGATAATTTTTTAAGGCGCATGCGCTCGTTTTAAGACCCAAAGTCTGATTGGATATTGGGAAAGTGAATAGCCATTGGTTAGTTTTGAAATAATAATTTGGCATTGGCTCAGTTCAAAATTAGCGGTATTTTCACCTTCTGTCAACCGTCAACTTCATGACAACAGACAAATGCAACCATTGGCGTTCGTACTTCAAAAGTGAAGACTAGTGAATAAAATACCTATACTTCGACTTCGTAGTTTATTTTTGTGTTACATACCATTTCTTGTGATGATTATAGTATAATTAATTTATTAGCACGACTTCATTGTGAACTGTGACAGCTACTATAATGGCATCGAAATGTTGTGTAGGTGCAGAAGAAAGGGGAAGAAACATACTCGAACCTTTCACAGGTAAGTTTTAAGTTTACTTTGAAAATAAATTTAAAAGTCAAATGGAATGGGTTCACTGTGTTTATCTGGCAGTTATTAAAATTTTGTGAAGTTTTTCAATTCTATAAACTTCCACAACCTGAAAAGTCTATAGAATTATTCAAGAAAGTCTATGCAGGTGTAGAAGGCAAATTATTAGTCAACATTGATGAACTATTCTATTCCCTTCACAAAGAAAATGTTTCAATTTATTTAAATTTTTTGGTAGGCAGATTCAGAATGCCACAAGTCCTCGACAAATTGAAAATATTCCTTCATGAAGATGGTAGAATTTGATGAATGAAGAAAAATAGTTTATCCTTCTGCTCTCGTATTGATTTTTTATATTATTTCTCACTTTTTTAGGTAGTGGAAGGTTAATACTCTGAAAAACCTCAAAGTTTCATTAGGGTCTGTGAAAAAGTTGGCTAATGCCATGTTCCTCTATCGATCTACAAATTTAAAATATGGCAAACGTAATATTTCCTGTTGATTAATTATCCAGATAATAATGTTGTCCGTTTTGTTTAAAATAGGCTGAAAACAAACAGTAGAAAATTCCATGATGCGGAAGAGGATTGAACTGGAAATAGAAAAGAATGAAGCTGAAGAAGACATGAATAACTTTGTGGAAAGTCTGAAGCACAGAGTGATAAAAATACATCTCAAACTGTTACCAGCATGCTCACATAAATTTTCATTTATGCAACACATAGAGCCTTTACAGTATTGGGAATGTAAAAATTCTTAGGTTAATCAACCTTTTAGAAAAAAAAAAAAACCTTAGAAGAACTCGTTATAGTTTTGATCAGATTAAGAACTGGTTTATCAATTGAAGAATAATAAACCAGATTAATAAAAACAACATTTGCCCACATAAATCAAAAGATCAAAGAATATTAGAGTCATCATTGGTCGCACTGAATTTCATTGTCAGGTACCAAGCAATTTTAAGCAACAAGCAATCTTTATTCCTCTTACAAAGCTCATACTAAATTCAACGTATTTATAGATCTTTTGTTACCGATTTGATCGAAGGTTCCATATCGGATAAAGAATAGGTAAAGTAGTCCAATTTACTGGATTTACTAGATGAAGGTGACTTAGTTTTAGCTGACAGAGGTTTTCACATAAAGTACTTGACAATTAGAAAAAAAATGGCATTAAATAGTCCACCATTTATAAAAGGATGTGATAAATTAACACCTGAATTTTATTTTATAAAAACACCAAACACTCGGAGATGGCGGCAGATCTTTGATCGTCTTCTAAAAATCTACGAAAAGTGTTGATAATTTTTTTCCGAAATATTTTTGTTTTCTAGAAACCATTCATATGTATCCCGTCAAGATCGTATTTGAATCCATATCAACTGTAATAGGTACTTTTTATCTAAACTATTATTTTTGTCTGTGTTTTGAGCCAAAAAGTAATAGTATTTTTGACAGTAAAATAAAATGAGTAGTTATTTTTTGTTTCTGAATCGTTATTTTTCGGCAATATAAATAGGGTATCTTCAGCACGAGAATCGGACATTTTGATATCAACATGCGGTAGTAGTTGTCAGAAAGATTTCTCAAAGCATAATTTTTGGCCATCAGTAATCACTTGAAAAATTAACTAGTTTCTAAACACCATGGAAAGTAAACTGTCATCGCCGTTCCATAGGACGCAGGTGTGCGATTGTTTTTAAGTCAATTCAGCAATGAAAAAACAATAAAGAAGTCACTAATTTTCGGTTTGACACTGCGTACTCCACCCGCCCCTCGACAGCGTCCTGGTACCTGTTCAGTTCAACCCGTCCTATGGCATCCGAAGACAACAGAGGTCGGGCTACCATTTGCAAATTACCAATGGTGAGGCCGTATACTGAAGCATGCTACTGGCTCTGCAGTGTCAGTGCCCGAGAAAATTAAGCGTTGCACACCCGCCGAGGGGGGCAAGATCTCCCACCCAAACCTAAAAGTGGGGACCCCGGCCCGTTTGATGGGTCGCCGTCTGCAGTCGTTTTTACCCATACTGCATACCCATGTCGGTCTGGACCCCTCCAGCCTACGTCGGATGGGTAACCGTTCGTGACTATGAAGCCGCTACCATGTTAACTGGACGAGGACCCTCGGCATTCAACCAACGGTGTTTGGAATCACCGAGGCCACTCCCCGCCTGGCGCCGAGGGCACATGGTGGGCCAACTGAAAAGTTTAAAAAACCCAAAAATGATTTACCAAATTTGTGCAAAACAGAGTGGGGACAACATTATGTTGAGGTTGGCCACGCAACTTTGTTGCGCAACTTTTTCAAACACGTCGCCGCAACGTCAAATTATTACTTGGGACGAAGAATGATTTTTTGAGATCAAATCAAATCTTTTCATTTTGCATTCAAAAATCTGAAGGTTACCATGTGTAAGTGACATCATCGTTATCATGGATTCGGGTGTTGATATAGATACTAAGATAATTATTCACAATCTGAAGATTTCACGTGCCAAATGGAATTTTTTCAATGATATATTACTAAATAATCAAGAATGAACTTTATATTTGTTATTTTTTTGATAATCATTCAACTCACCTGGTGTTCTGGATATTTTGCCAAACAGAAAAGGATGGAACTCAGTGCAGAACTTGTCGTATCATGTCCCTGTAAGTAAAAAAATATTCAGATAGCAAATTCAACATTAGTTTCATTTGGATTTATTTTTTTGTGTATATACAGTGACCGCCAAAAAGTATGTACAATATGGGAAAAAAATTTATTATTGGAGTATTGGAAAAAATATTCTGGGGAAAAGTTTGTGCATGTCCGATAACCTAAAAATCGATTTTGACACATGTCACGTGATCGCTAGAAAGGCGGCAAAATGAAAAAAATTGCAATGCAAAGGCAAAAAAATGGGAAGATGGCAAGATATCAAAAAAAGTTATTTGAAAAAGTCACTTAGAATTCAATTTTATACACATAAACGAAGTTTCAAGAGATAATTCAAAAAAACTGAAAATAGCAATTTTTTAAAAATATTTTTCCATCTATTTAAAAATATTTTTTTTTTCTTGTGAATAGCTTGACTATACTGAAACATTTGCATTTTAATGATAATGACAAAACTTTCTCATTTTCTCCACACCAGAGGGCACTAAATTGAAAAAATGGGAATTTGTCAGAACCCTTGCTGTTACATCGGTTCGTATCTAACAGTTATATCCGAATTCCACGACCATTGTGATGACATGACACTCCAAAAACATGGTAATTTCCAGATTATAATAAAAAAAATTGTGAAAATATTCAGAATGAAATAGTTAAGTAGTCAAATTTAAGAGACTTATAATTTACATGTTTATGTGCGAAGTGAAACGCTCATCCACGATTATCATCGGAACTTGATTATAATTCGGAAACATTTCCGACGGATTCGTACGGGGAAAAAAGTTACGGAAACTCCCGGAAATAAAATCGAAAAAATCAGTAAAAATAGTGAAAAACATCGAACCGTCAATAATAATAAAAAAATTTCTATTGGTTTCGGACGTAGAAAATACGATGTTCAAAAATGCATCCTCCTCCTTCTCGAACACAATTGCGAAAACTCACGAAAACAAAATTGGAAAAATCCGTCAAATAGTGAAAAACATTCGACCGTTGAATGATTTTCGTAACTTGACCTGTCTGTATGTATGCATCCAGTGAAATGGAGTACATGTAGAAAATCTATAGATGGCAAGTAAAAGTAAACATACCATAACGTACCAACTTCTGGTTACCTGTCAATGCCCAGTTGCTGCAAAAAAGCATTCAACTCAGTTATATTACTTTCAATAGTGGGTAGGTTCAGGATGACAATTTTGAAGTTTTTTTTGGGAAATATAAGATGTCTGTGCACCTTTGGTGTTATTGCATGATTACGCCCATCGAACAACATTGATCCCTGAGGCCGAAGACACCCGTTCTAAGTTGTACGCCTTTCTGGTCTAATCATGTTTGTGAAAACCTTGGTGCATCAATAGCTAATCTACTTGGGTGTAATTTATTATTATCCTAACTTATTACTCGTATCATTTTAAAGACACATGTTTTTGCACTCACCGCAAACATAAACGTATCCACTTCTTGTCTTATATCATCGTCAGACATTGGTTCTCCATCGATAGTGGCTTGCAGCATTAAGTCCAAAAATGCCATTCTCTTCTTCAGTCCCATCTGCTCATCGGCTTCAGATGATTTTTGTGGTTTCTTGTCTTTTTTCTCTTGCAATTCTTTTCGTCTCATGCTGATGACAGAGTTTGTTTTTGCATGCAAGAGTTTTACGTATTTTTGTTCCCTGTAATAGTCTTTAGTTAATAGGTACAATTTGTCGTTTCTTTTTATTGCCGAAAACGTCCTCTCCATGGTAATTCTGAGCATTTCCTTCACAGCAAACACATACTCTGACTGTCTGTCTGTTTGTGCGTTTATAGACACGCCCATTGCACTTTCTGGAAAATGAAAGACATCTTTAAGAAAGCTTAGCATAAACAAGAATATTTATTGGAATTGAACACAAACATTTGTTACAACTAGGCGCTCCAAGGCGGCTTGAATGGATTCAGTGGCACATTCGCTTTTGCAGCTTCTGAGAAACCCGGAAAAACCACACCGAGGGTTTGCAATGAACTGAATGGAAACTCCTGACGAGGTCCATCGAATTGTGAATATCCGATTTTCGGTAAACAACGATGTACGATGTCTCCAGATGCACCAAAAAGTTCCATACGAAAGAAGAAAGTCTAGGCATCTGTCATCAAATGTGTACCAGTTCGTTCTACCTTTGATCAAGGTGTATTTGTGTCCAGTATTGATTCCAAAGCCACAGTGAACCATGGTTGGTTGATACCAGGGTTGGCACGAATTAAATCAGTGATTCAAATGACTTTTTTTAAAAGAGTCATGAAGTAATTCAAACTTTTTCCAATGGGGAAAAATCGCATTTAATTCAAACATTTCAAACTAAGTTTGATTTGAAAAATCCGATGATATTATGGCAACCTGACCACCATGAATATCCGGCAACCGTGGAGTGCCCACAACACAATACAATGCAAAGCGCCCGCGCGTCGGGTTCGGGGAATCACCGAAATACCGAAATCAAAGAGGGATCCCGAAAATAAAATACCGGCATTGCGACATTACTATTAAGATGTAGAGTGTTGAGTAGATAGTGTTATCGTGAAATTTGGCTATTTTTGGGACCGATTGTGCTTTAAACTTCAAAATTTTTATTATTTCAATAAGTTACATTCTGTTAAAGTTTGTTTATTAACGTGTGAAAAATGAGTGGACGAAAAAGGGATCCTATTTGGAAATATTTTGAGGAGTGCAATCAACAAAATCCAACCAACAAAAAAGCAGTGTGCAAATCATGCGGTAAAACATTGCAAGCTTGTGGAGGCCAGCGAAGCCCCCGATAACGGATCTAATGATCAAAGCACGTTTGCACCTCAGAAAATAAAAGAATTCGCGAAATCAAGATATTTCTAATAAAAATCAGTTTTAATTCGAAAGTACGTGAGAAAATCCAATGTGTGGCTCAGTTTGACCACATGTTGAAAATAATAAATGCCTACCAAAAGAATGTAAAAATCTTTTGTGTGCACGTGTTAGTGTAATAAATAATTGAGAGCACATATGGCCAAAGACAAAAGTTGTTATTGTCTTAGGAATTCACAGACTATAAAAGTCACGAGGATATATTTATAGGTGTAATAAATATAATTGCAACACGCGTTTTGACATTTTTCTGTCGGTAAATCTTAAATTATAACCCGTTAAGAATGTCAGAAAACCGATTTAACTCTATGATATATGTGAAAATGACTATTAGAGTGTTATTAATAGCCGTAATTAATGTCACTTTTGTGTTAGTTTATTATTCATTTTATGAAAATTTATAGCTTCATGAGTGTATAAAATGACCCGTAAGCGTATGCACTGGCAGTATTATTTCAGTATCCTTTCAGTATTCTTCGGTATCTAGTTAGTTCCGGGCAAAAGATATAATGTTTCGCGAATATTAAACGTCAGTTCGCAACCCAGTTCCGGTTTTTTTCCTAGTCGTAGGAATGAATCGAGAGTATCAACTCAGCATTTTCGCAGCATCCATTCAAGTTTTCGTTTAGTAGTGCCTAGAAGAAAACACGTTTTTGATATCAATATGTAGTTTGAGACAGGCCGTTATGAAATGGCGTATTGTTGAGGCAAATCAGAGCCTGCAACAATCTTAAGTAAAGTAAAATGCATAAGATGTCCGGAGGACTGCTCATTGCTAATATCCTATACAATAGGAAAAGTTGGATCGAAAATCCATCAGAAAACAACTACTTTCCTGGCTAATGCCACGACGAACATTGAATTACATCTGATGAAATTTCCGTGCAGAGTTCCTACAAGGTTATTCTGCAATTGCTTGGTTGCATGGGAATGATCATAGAAACATTCGGACCACCTATATATCGATTTCGGAGTGTTGCTCCTCATCAGTATAGGGTAGGTCTAGCAGTCAATAACTAATGACTGCAACGAATGAATCGACGACCATTCCCATTTAAAGACCGAAACTGAGATCGCGCCCGCACAGTGGATTAACTCCAAACTGCGAGCGCCATCCCAGCGCCGGAAGTCCAACCAAACAGTATCCGTGCTCCACGATCGTCAAGACCGTATATGAAACGGAAAAGAAATCTGTAGTTCACAATGAGCTTATGCAATGAGCTTATGCAACCAAGCAATTGCAGAATAACCTTGTAGGAACTCTGCACGGAAATTTCATCAGATGTAATTCAATGTTCGTCGTGGCATTAGCCAGGAAAGTAGTTGTTTTCTGATGGATTTTCGATCCAACTTTTCCTATTGTATAGGATATTAGCAATGAGCAGTCCTCCGGACATCTTATGCATTCTGTCATAAGCTCATTGTGAACTACAGATTTCTTTTCCGTTTCATATACGGTCTTGACGATCGTGGAGCACGGATACTGTTTGGTTGGACTTCCGGCGCTGGGATGGCGCTCGCAGTTTGGAGTTAATCCACTGTGCGGGCGCGATCTCAGTTTCGGTCTTTAAATGGGAATGGTCGTCGATTCATTCGTTGCAGTCATTAGTTATTGACTGCTAGACCTACCCTATACTGATGAGGAGCAACACTCCGAAATCGATATATAGGTGGTCCGAATGTTTCTATGATCATTCCCATGCAACCAAGCAATTGCAGAATAACCTTGTAGGAACTCTGCACGGAAATTTCATCAGATGTAATTCAATGTTCGTCGTGGCATTAGCCAGGAAAGTAGTTGTTTTCTGATGGATTTTCGATCCAACTTTTCCTATTGTATAGGATATTAGCAATGAGCAGTCCTCCGGACATCTTATGCATTTTGTCATAAGCTCATTGTGAACTACAGATTTCTTTTCCGTTTCATATACGGTCTTGACGATCGTGGAGCACGGATACTGTTTGGTTGGACTTCCGGCGCTGGGATGGCGCTCGCAGTTTGGAGTTAATCCACTGTGCGGGCGCGATCTCAGTTCGGTCTTTAAATGGGAATGGTCGTCGATTCATTCGTTGCAGTCATTAGTTATTGACTGCTAGACCTACCCTATACTGATGAGGAGCAACACTCCGAAATCGATATATAGGTGGTCCGAATGTTTCTATGATCATTCCCATGCAACCAAGCAATTGCAGAATAACCTTGTAGGAACTCTGCACGGAAATTTCATCAGATGTAATTCAATGTTCGTCGTGGCATTAGCCAGGAAAGTAGTTGTTTTCTGATGGATTTTCGATCCAACTTTTCCTATTGTATAGGATATTAGCAATGAGCAGTCCTCCGGACATCTTATGCATTTTGTCATAAGCTCATTGTGAACTACAGATTTCTTTTCCGTTTCATATACGGTCTTGACGATCGTGGAGCACGGATACTGTTTGGTTGGACTTCCGGCGCTGGGATGGCGCTCGCAGTTTGGAGTTAATCCACTGTGCGGGCGCGATCTCAGTTCGGTCTTTAAATGGGAATGGTCGTCGATTCATTCGTTGCAGTCATTAGTTATTGACTGCTAGACCTACCCTATACTGATGAGGAGCAACACTCCGAAATCGATATATAGGTGGTCCGAATGTTTCTATGATCATTCCCATGCAACCAAGCAATTGCAGAATAACCTTGTAGGAACTCTGCACGGAAATTTCATCAGATGTAATTCAATGTTCGTCGTGGCATTAGCCAGGAAAGTAGTTGTTTTCTGATGGATTTTCGATCCAACTTTTCCTATTGTATAGGATATTAGCAATGAGCAGTCCTCCGGACATCTTATGCATTTTGTCATAAGCTCATTGTGAACTACAGATTTCTTTTCCGTTTTAAGTAAAGTAAATACGGCCGTATGGATCTGTGTACCCAAGTATATAGTTTACAATCCATATATTCCTGCGAAGAATAAACGTCTAGTTTTTATATCGAAAACAAAACAAGTGCTCTTCGTACCTTAGTAAAGAAAGGTGAAGTTCTACGTTCGCAATATTAAATACAGTTTTTCTACGCCCTTCAGTGAAAAGTCACAATCTCTCTGGAATACCTGAAGGCGCCGTCCGATCATAAATCGTGTTGAACTGGGGACACGCGACGGTTCCCTTTCACATCTGGTGTATTACGTTCGATGATGGTTATCTTATGTGAGTAGGTCAATGACCATATATTCCCGTGAAGAAATATTTGTCACAGCTGTTTGTACCCATTTTGGTCTGTATAATGAACTGAAGTTTCCTTTTTATATTTCTCTCAGATATTTGTTTTTGTTTTACTATCGATTCAGTTTGCATATTTCTGACGTTTTAAAAATGACTTTTGCTGTAGACTCTTTTTGTAAGAAATTCGTTTTTACCGTTTTCTTTTAATAATTGTTTTTGACCTGCACCGGGTGATACAAAACGAGAATACAGTATCTGTCACCAGATGTTCACTTTAAGATTAATTATGCCATTCTTTTTCTCGTTTTAAAAGCTCAGTAAGAGTGGCTAGTGTTTCATGTTTTATTTTTGATGTTGTTTTGTGTACCATTCACTCATTTTATAATTTTAAACAAATATTGTTTTGATGCACTGTATACCTTTGCAGTGAGATTTGCATGTTGTTCACACGTTTAACGGTCTTACTATATACAAAGTGAAATCCTGTGATTTCACACCCAGAATTTAAATCGTTGTTTTTTTTTATTTATCTTTAAATAAATTAATTTTAGTTATATCAATGTTTGACTTTTCTTTCTCCTCTCATATTATCAAGCATTCTATACTACGTGTTGTGACGAACCATAAATAAATCAGTGAAGCTTTCTTCAGCCGCTCGAAGAAGGATTCAAGGTACGACGACCTAACAGCGCGTATCTTTTGTTTTCGACACCTGATTAGTCTAGTGTCAAAATAGGAGTGCGCTGTCTCGTCAACGTATCGTTTCGTGTGAAGCACCATACACTGGGTGTTCCACAAGCTATGGTTAGCCGCATGCAAAAACACAAAATTAGTTGTAAAAATGATCCTGAAGAGACAAATACAATTATACAGGATATCAGTGGAACTGAAGAAGAGGAGGAAGAGGAAATGCCGTTAGCTGTAATAAAAAGAAAAATTACAAATTCTTCACAAGATGGATCTACTAAAGAAGGTGAGCTTTTAAAAACAGATATATTTAATTAATTAGAAATTTAAAGTGTTTGAAGATAGTTTCAAATTTCCTATTGATACCAATGTATTGATTTACACTTTTTTTTGCAGAACCGCCGACTTTGAAAATTCGCAAAACATTTAATGAAGCTACAACCAGTACAATCCAAAAATCACAACAAAAAACATTGAACTCCTTTATAATAAAAACTACAGCAAATGACAAAGATAGATTTGATAAGCAGGGTGCCAGATTTATTTTCGCTACAAATTCAGCTTTCAGATTTGTGGAACATCCCGAATTTATGAAGTATTCGGAAATGCTACATCCAGGATACAAGCCTCCAAATAGAAAATTAATTGCGGATACTTTGTTGGATCAAATTTACCAAGAGGAAATAGAAAAGTGTCAAATTTACTTAGAAAATAAGACAGTTTGTTTGAGTATTGACGGATGGTCCAACATAAGGAACGAACCCATAATATGTGTATGTGTTGTAAATGAGGATGGTAGTGTATTTTTGGTTAACACAACAGATACTTCTGGTAGTCCTCATACCAGTGAGTATTTGACAAGTTTAACTTTAAAAATTATTCAAGATACTGAGAAAAAATTCAAATGTTTTGTGAGAAGTGTAGTAACAGATAATGCTTCCAATATGTCAAGAATGAGACTGCAAGTACAACAACAAAAAAAAAAGTGATTATGTAAATATTATTACATATGGCTGTTCGGCCCATTTATTAAATCTACTTGCCAAAGATTTAAATGTTGAAGGAGTTATGAACAATATAGTGAGAATCATAAAGTATTTCCGAAATAACCATTTGGCAAAAGCATTATTATCTTCTGAAGGTGGATCATCACTTCCATTGCCAATTGAGGTACGTTGGAACAGCTCATGTGATTCATTTGAGGCATATTTGAAAAACTGGCATACACTGGTTAAAATTTGCGAAGAACATCGCAATAATATTGATAATGAGATAAATAAATTGGTTTCTAACATAGCCATTAAACGTAATGCTGAAGATCTGATGGCTCGACTAAAACCTATATCGTGCGCACTGGATTTAATTCAAAAAGAGAATTGCACAATCGCAAGGTCTGTTGTTATCTGGAAAAAATTAATAAACGATTTAAATGAGGGACTACACGACAGCACTGCGAAAAAAAAGTTATTTCTAGGTACACACAAGCTGTTCATAAGTACCACTTCATTGCGCACATGCTAAGTCCAACGAATATGAAGGAAAATATAAGTTTAACCGAAGAAGAAAAGCAAATGGCTTTGGAATCTGCAGCTGCAGAGTTTCCAAACATGTTACCAGTATTGTTAAGATTCCATGGAAAGTTATCCCCTTATAATGAGGTCCTGATGCAAGACTCTGTTATTTCAAGTATGACAGATATTGAGTGGTGGATGTCAACATTTTCACTAACAGATTTAGATCCTGCAGCGAGAAGTAGCATCAAACAACTTATGACAGCAGTAGCTTCATCTGCAGGAGTGGAAAGAATATTTTCATCCTTCGGATTGGTACATTCGGATCTACGCAACCGACTAGGAGTAGAAAAAGCCGCAAAACTGACCTTTCTAATGAAGATTCTGAATAAGTAATAAGTTGCATTTGTATTTATCATTCGTTATTCAAGATTGTTTTGCAGAAATTGAGATTGAGATTTTTTTGTTTGAGTAAATAAAAGTTGAATTTTTCAAAGTGAATCAATTAAAAAAAGTCCGAATTATTTCAAAAAGTCTGACTTTTTTGACTTTTTTATAAAAGTCATGACTTATTCCAACCCTGGTTGATACTCATCTCATGACGGCAGTCGACTAGATTGGAATGTTCTTCTAGCTCTAAGGTACGTTGTAATAGTGTAAATACATCTGTGCGACGCTGAAACATCACAGAAAGGCTTCGCAGAACAGATTTGCATGTGCTTCAACATCTTTACTCGTTATTTCATGGCTATCGGTTAGTTTGGAGCTTATTCAGAAAAATTCCAAATTACGTAGTCACAAAATTCGAATTTTGAACCACTTCCACTTCGACAATATTCATTAAACAAAGGAAAAAAGAATGCAGTTTTCGCAGATAAAAAATTAGGACCCTGTAGTTTTATACTCAAAAAAATAATATTGTTATGTTCATAAAAATAGGAAAAAAACTTTATGAATTATTGGTATTATTTTATTAGTCAATTTGAATTTTTTTACGTCATTCGAACATGTACATTCTAACATCCTTTCACCTGAATTTGCCCTTACTGAAAGTAACTTCTTCAATAAATCATGAGATGAATATTTTTGGTACAAAAACGACAACCTCCTGAATCTGATACAGACCTAACCCAAGCTTCGTCACACACCTGAAGAAATTCTTTACTTTCCAATGCATTTTGAATGAAAGCTTGCCATTAAACATATTTTGTTACTCTGTTATATTTACAATATTTCAGTTCTCAAGCAAAATGTATAGGAGCAATTAACTTGGATGTTTTATATTGTTAATGTTATCATAATATTCGTCCTCAAAAACTCTTTTATACCAATTTTCAAAAGACTCGAACCATTATCAAAAAACTCGTTGGCCATCTTGATTTTACGAATGTTAACAATAAAATCATAATATCTGATCCCAAAAATCCCAACAGAAATTTGAAAAAGAATCTGACCATAATCACAAACTCGTCCGCTATCTTAGAGCTGACATATTGAATTATTGAATTTTGACAAAATGTTCATAATCTCCGACCCCGAATACCCTCACATACCAATTTTGAATCGAATCGGACCATGATCACAAAACTCGTTCGCCCTCTTGTAGCCGCCATATTGAGTTTATGAAATTTGACAAAAAATTCATAATCGTTGATCCCGAAAACCCCCGTATATACCAACTAAGAATCAAATCGGACCATAATCACAAAATTTGTCTGCCATATTGAAGCCACCCTTTTGTTTTTTCCTAACAAAAATTGACTAATGCATTGTAATGCATTGCATCATTTGTAACTTCATGTAACCAATTTTCTTTATTTAATTTTTCAATCATTAGTGCTATGGATACGTTCAAATCACTAATTACATCACTAAAATTTTGGAATAAATACAACTTTACTGCTTTCGGTCAAAATGTATGTGCTTTGTGAAATTTCATTTTAAAACTGAAATTACAAACTTTTTCCAATTGGCAACATGATAGCTCGTCAAGTTGGTAGAAAAGATTATTTTATTACGTATAATTTGATACTGGACACTCACAGATTTAAAAAAATTCTGGTAAAAACTTGAAGAACTTCGTAAGATGTTTCATAAACTAAAGCATCTTCTGAAGCATATGATTTAAATGCATAAGTAGCCTTTGACAAACACCACTGTCATTATTTAAAGAACGTGTTAGGATAAACTTCATGCCAGATGATATGTTATTAGCTTTTGTATTATTGATTTTATTTTTTCGTTATCTCATACTGTTATTTTGATTTAAAGGTATTCAGATGACAATTGAAAGGTTAATGTTAACAGCCTCCGTCCGTTATGATTTTTTAACGGCCGTCGGCAGTTTTTTTCAAAACTTTATTCTACATACAAAAACAATAATTATAATACCTAATACTAACTATTTATAAATTTGAAAAGTGATTTGACAATTGCTATTATTTGAAATTTCTATTCCCTCGATGAGAAATTTACCATCTATAGCACCATTATTTCATCTTGTTGTCGGTGTGGCCTCATTACTATAAAATAGTTGTCTCGGTATCTTAATTCTCTTTGAAACTGAATCTTCAATATACGACTCCGCCACCTCAGAGGAGTTCCAACCTCCAAGTTCTTTTACCGATAGTAGATCGCCACCATTCTCTACAAGCATAGAAGCCAAGGATCTGCGAAACGAGTGCCCTGTGTAGAGCTGATGATTTTCCAATATCAAGAATGCTGCAATTTTCTTTGGAACAGCTCTAATAGTATAAATGCCCACAACTTGTTTTACACATTTGCCATTCCTATAACCTATGAAGAATCGCTGATTATCCAAATTTGAAGGCCGCAAATCTACGTATTTTTGGCATAAACCATAGGCATCAAAAGGAAGTATTTCTTTGGGAATGACAAAAACCTTGTTTTTTTTTGTTTTTAGTGTACCTCAGTGTATCCAAAACTCTGGTACTGGTGCTTTCAAAATCATCCACAGTCAGCTTAACAAGTTCGTCACGTCTACAGGCGCCAAAAATACCACACATTATTACAACCTCCAACAAAATCTCAGTTACTTCTTCAGAAAAAAAAATGTTTGGTTTCTTTGGTGTGTATCCATCAGACTTTCGTCTCAAGAACAAAAATAATTTTCCAAATCTGAAAATACCATTTCTGTAGTTAATACTCTGGTGTACGATTTAAAATAACTAACCTTGAAACGTCAATGTTGTCATAAACTTTCATAGCAAGTTTCAACATTGAAATCTTGGCCCTCAGCGAGTTAGGAGGACAAACCTCTGATTTTCCTTTCGTATAGGCTAATAATACATCATGACACTAAGGTGAAAACGATTAAATTTCAACAGATTTATTGTCTTCGCGACATGTTTCGATACACTGTATCTTTTTCAAGCGAATGTAATACATTAAATTATTCTACCTTGAACATTACTTAAATACCCTTCTTAAAAATTGAGGTAATTGGTAAAGGTACCAACAGACAGTTAGACACCTTTCATAAATACAGGGTGGGCCAATGGAAACTTTCCACCCTAATTTGTAGGATTGAAAATCACAATTGTAGAAAACGCTCGAACACGTCGATATTTGATTTGAGGGGGAACTAATTTTCAGTGGTTGTCACCCCCGTAGATATAACCTTGTAGCTGGGGGTGAACAACCCTCAAAATTTGAATAGGGAAAAGGGGTCGTGCCATACCTCTTTTTGAAGGTCTCATTGAGTTCTTCATGACCCTATAATTTTGCCTTATTATTTTCATCGATAACGAAATGACAGGTTGTCAAAATCTTGAAATGAGACTATTGTTTTCGTAATAAAAATACCAAATAATTTAAGTTTCAAGTTTAATAATCAGGTGTACACGTCAAAGTTATCGTACAAACTGTTCGAAATGTCCGCCATTAACATTCATGCAATAATAAAATCGCTGCTCTATCTCTTCTCTAACATTCTGCAACATATCAGCAGTTATTCTTTGACACTCTACAGTTATGCGTTCTTGCAGAACTTGAAGAGAAGCTGGCTGTGTTTTATAAACAGTAGACTTCAAATGGCCCCAGAGAAAGATGCCAAGAGGAGAAAGATCAGGAGACCTTGCAGGCCACTCAATAGATCCTCTACGGCCAATCCAATGTCCTCGAAAATTTTCGTCTAGAAAGTTCCGAACGGGTGCTGCAAAATGTGGTGGAGCTCCATCTTGTTGGAAAAAAAAAATTATTGTGTGTCAAGTTGTTATCTTCGGCAATGACCTCCCTTATTCTATTTCTTGAAGCAAAGTAAGATACAGCTGCCCTGTCAGATTGCCTTGCAAAAAGAATTGCCCAATGATGTGCTTTCCTAAAATACCTGCCCAGACATTCAACTTTTCAGGATGTTGAGTATGGCTCTCTCTAAATAAATGTGGGTTTGAATCGCTCCAGTATCGACAATTGTGTCGATTGACCAATCCGTTTAGAAAAAAGGAATATTCATCTGAAAAGCAAATATTATACAGGAAATTTGGATCGCCAATACAGCGTTCACTCATTTCTTCTACAAATTGTAACCGTCGATCATAATCATCCTCATTAAGTTCGTGAAGCAGTTTTATCTTGTAGGGGTAAAATTTGTGGGCCTTCAAAATTCTTCTAACGCTTGTTCGTGAAACACCAGAAACTTCGGCCAATTGCCTCGTACTCAATGTGTGATCCATTGTAATGTGCCCTAAAACTGCCATTTGCACGGCTTCATTCCTAACGACACGAACCGGATTATCCTTTTGGTTCTGCACTGTTCCAGTTTCCAAAAACTTCTCCAGTTGTCTAACGTAAGTATGTGAAACATTTTTATCCCGATGTCTTTCATTAAATAGTCGTGCTGTTTGTCTTGCACAGTCATTGTTTTTGAAATAAATAGACACCAATTCGACCCGCTCAGCTACAGTGTAAACCATACTTATCAAATTTCTCTATAAACTCTCGAACTAACGCTATGTAAATGATGGTGTGACCATGTCTAGTAGAAATAAAGTTTGTACAAACATACTTTTTTCTTCAACGGCCAAAAAATCGGATGTTTCTGTTAGTTTTTATGTCAATAGGCGAATACTAAAATTCCTGCGGCGGAGATTATTTTTAATTATTGTCTGTTCCCTACTGTCACGCCTAAGAAAACCGGGGTGATTTTATTATAGCACGAATGTTCATGGCTGACATTTTGAATAGCTTGGAATTTAAATTTGACGTGTTCACCTCTAATTATTTGGTATTTTTATTCAGAAAATAAGTAGTCTATTTCCAAGAGTTTGACAACCTGTCATTTCGTTATCGATGACAATAATAAGGCAAAATTATAGGGTCATAAAGAACTCAATGAGACCTTCAAATTTTGAGGGTTGTTCACCCTCCCGCTACAGGGTTCAAGTTACGGGGGTGAAAAAAACTGAAAATTTGTTCCCCCTCAAATCAAATATCGACGTGTTAGAGCGTTTTTCAAAATTTTGATTTGAAATCCTACAAATTAGGGTGGAATGTTTCCATTGGCCCTCCCTGTATATTAACACTATTCACCCAAACATTAAATTCACAATAGAAATGGAAGTAGAAAAATCATTAATTTTTTTAGATTTGACAATAGGTAAAACCAACAACAAACACCATTCTTCTAATTTTCATAAACCTTCCCATACTGACATCACCATTCATAATAATTCGATACATCCATATATACATAAAATATCAGCATACCATAGTATGATACATAGATTAGTTAATATTCCTCTTTCTGAAGAAAATTTCTGCAAAGAATTAAATATTATAAAACAGATAGCAGTTAACAATGGATATCAAGTCAAATTGATAGAGAATATTCTTGCTAAAAAATTACATAGAAAGACTATCCAAGAAGTGTACCCCACTATGAGGAACCTTGACAATAATTACAGAACTTTAACATATTCAGGGCCCGTTTCAGAAAAAATAGCGTCATTTTTGAAAAAACAAAATTTAAGAGTAGTGTTCGATTTTGGCATTCACCGTGTATGTGGCATTATCGGTGAATAGACAACAAAAAACTGGCCCTTTCCGACAGCGCGCAGGTCGACAAGAACGACCACAATCCTACGACATTGATATCTAGAACCGCCATTCGAAAAAGTTATCTTTTCTCCGCTGCAATACTTATATGTTACTTTTCCGCATATTATTATGTTTTCATCAATTTAACTGTTGTGTGTGTATGTGCCGTAACCATCAAGAACAGCAAGGACTTCCAGGGCTAGCTCGAGAAGATAACTCAGCCGGCACCATTACTAAGGTTGGTAAGTTTTTTGTTGCTTCGTTTAAAAGACGCCACTATTTCGGACATCCAATTTTATCCAACATTTTCAGTAATTTCTTTCTTATTTATAATATACAGTCCATTTCAAATTCGAACCACTAAGCTATCGCAAACCCCTATTGGGAACGCACAAGTAGCATTCAGAACAGATAAGACGTTGGGAAGGTTTATTAAAAATTATAAAGATAAAACACAAAAATCTAAATAATCAGGAGTTTATACATTGAATTGTGGATCTTGTTCCAAAGTATATGTAGGCCAGACTGGTAGACCATTCAAAAGCCGCGTACGTGAGCACCGTATGAATTATGTAAATAATAAAACACATTCAACATATGCTAATAATATTTTGGAAGAAGACCATGACTTCGATGAAAACTTTGAAATCCTTCATGTTGAAAATAAAGGTATTAGACTTAATTATTTAGAATTCTTTGAAATTAATTAATTGAAAAATTCGAATTGTTTACTAAATGATCAATTGGACCTTAATAGTTCCCCTTTGTTAAACCTTTTCAACTAATTAAGTAGTAGATACATTGTATTGTCAATTTTATTTTTATCATAGGTAGCTCCTAATTACCTCAATTATTAAGAAGAGTATTTAAGTAATGTTCAAGGTAGAATAATTTAATGTATTACATTCGCTTGAAAAATATACAGTGTATCGAAACATGTCGCGAAGACAAATCTATGGAAATTTAATCGTGTTTACCTTAGTGTCATATACTATGAATTTCCATCAAGTACAGGCCACGTCAATCCAAAAAATAATAATACATCTTCATTAACCACCTTTACTTGCTTTTACGCCACTCTTCAAAATTTTCATATTTTTTTTGATATCGCTCTTGAGTAATTTTCGGCAGTAAATCAACACTCGCTGCATATGATTCTCCGGTAAAGGTGAGCTTATCGGGCTCATTCTCGAAGCGAAATGAAAGGTGGTGTAACTTACGTAGTTTTATCTCCTGAACTCGAATCTGAAAGAATTTCGTGGGGGTCTCTTATACTTTTCGAGTTAAGATCTTTTCAAACTTGAAAATCGACCATTTTCAAAATTGATTTTCTCAGCGAAAAATCGCACAAAATGCCCCTTTTCTTTGTTGACACTTTTTTAAGACCCTAATCAACTCATATTTTTTACACAAACATTCAACCTTCTTATAAAGTATACCTAACCCTTCCAACACATCTAGAAAGAACGCCAATGAAGAGTGAGGTTAAGTTTGTGTTTTGGTGCTTGTAATAGGGAATATGCAAGTGATTTAAATTTACTTTATTTGTTTACCTCATATACTTTATTGTCTTGAAATTACACCTAAACCATTAGTCTATCATTTAGTTTGTATTTAACTCCATAAAACTTTAATCAAAAAGTGCATAATAAGCGCGCGTAATTCAAATTTGCGAAACGCATCACCATTGGTCGAAACGAATAATGACGTCACATGGCACGTTATGAAATTTATCTGTGTTGATATTCATACTGTGCTAGTCGTCTTTCATAGAAAATTTGTTTTTATTTATATATTTGTAGTGTTTTCCATTACATAGTGCGATTTTGGTCTAGTGACAATTGTAAATTATCAAGAGCAATGACTGGAAGCGGTTTTGTCAAAGCACAGTCCGACAATACCTGAACTGATAAGTAGTAATAGGTTATCAAATGATAGTTTTCCTTTTGTAATTTAGATGAGGCAGGTATATACAAAACATTTATGCATACAAAACTTACTTCTGATCAATTCACCTCATGATAACTATCGAAATACAATGTACTCACAACAATGTAAATGTGATATTGGAGATACTTCGCCCCTTCTCATAACCTCACACCATTGTTTACGTATTTTCGCATCTCTTGGAACAGAAAAAAATACTTTACTTGGTGTACTTATAATTGCGTTTTGGCATTCCGGTACTAGTCAATAATAGACAATAATAGCGATTAAAACTGCAAATCCCTAACCTAATCAATAACTGTCAATAGTGTCAATTGGGAAATGAAAAAAGTGTCGACAAAAAGAAGGAGGCATTTTCTGAGATTTTTGACGGAAAATGGTCGATTTTCAAGATTCAAAAGGACATAACTCGAAAAGTACAAGAGACCCCCATGAAATTCTTTCAGATTCGTGTTCAGGAGATAGAACTACGTAAGTAACACCACTTTTCTTTTTGTTTCGAAAATGAGCCCAATAAGCTTACCTTTACCGATTCTCCCAATATTTCTACGGAAATTTGATTTTGTTACTCAATTTCTTCAATTTCATCCATGGTCGTTGTTGAAGCGAACTCGCGAACACGAAAAAAACTGACGGTTCAAAATATTGTTTTGATATTGTTAAGCTGTTCCATGACAACACGATGTTGGGATTTTTCTTAAGAATTACGAGGTACGTGGTTTGTTCTTTCCTTGAAATCAAAATGTAATCTTTCAGCGGGAATACGAAAAGTCTTGAACGACACACGGGATTTTTCTTAAGAATTACGAGGTACGTGGTTTGTTCTTTCCTCGAAATCAAAATGTAATCTTTCAGCGGGAATACGAAAAGTCTTGAACGACACACGGCCGATACGCAAATAACGGATTCGGTTGTTATAATCCTCTGCTGCGCCTCGGTACAATATTCAACCTCATCTGTAATTTGCTACATATCGGCCTTGTAACGTTAATAACTAATATCAGTTGTATTGGTTACATGTTGCTCGATGTATCTGAATCATATTCTAATCTCTTAACAAGATTCTTCATTTTGAGAAAGGACCCCGCAAACACCTTATGGGATTTGGGTCCCGGTGGATTTTTTGAATTTTTGGTATGATGTAGTCCATGTTATTCTCAACCAATGTTACCATTGCGCCAACTCAAAAAAATGAACAGTTTTGCTGCTAGGGGGCGTTGAAATCAACCCAAGCGCAGATTAGACTATTTATTTTAGGTCTGAATACATTCTGAAGTGCTCATCATTTCGCCTGATTTGGGTAAGTGTTTTCATTTGTTTTCATTTTGTTTCCATTTTGATATATTGTTGTGAAATGTGTACTGGTACTCATGCATTATTTCTGTAATTTCTAACCTGTCTTGAAAGTACATCTCAAGTACATCTCAATGGATGACCAGGGTATCCATAGCTGGATGTCCATTGGTTGTCCAATGGATTCACTTGTGTTGTCTGGGTAGAACATCTTGTATTCAATATATTTGTCTGATTCGGGATATGCTAACTTGATTCATTAGTACCTTTAGAAATATTTGGAAATGAATGAAATTCCAAAGCCTCTCAATTTTTTGGAGATTACTATAGAAACTTGATAGCTTTGGACTCACCCTGTATATTATACTCTGTATAGTAAATTTTTATCAGCCATACGAATGATCGATTCATAGTTGATTTGGTTTATATATTCTGAAAATTGTCTTCACAATGGACATTTGAAATTTTGGAAAAGTTACTTCAGCAAGTGTATAATGGCGCAACGGAGATATTTGATCAGTATCACAGTTCTACAATATGTGAAAAATTCGAGCAAATTTACAGAAAGCCAATTTCCCATTGAAACGGTGCGAGGTCCTCTAACTTGCAAGAGTTGATTACAGACAGGTGAAACTAAATAAAAGCTTATAAAAATAAACAGGTTCCTTTCAATAATAATCTGATTATGAAACGGTTGCTTACCACAAATATTATCCAAGCTACACATCGCACTGTAAGGAAAGATATCTACGGATTGTTTTCCTACTTCTTTTTCCAATAGTTTCACTAGTATTTTTGCATTGGATTCGAAAACTTCAACGAACTGTTCCAAAATCGAGAAATGGAACGACGGTGTCAGGGTTTTACGGCTGTTTCTCCATTTTGTACCTGTACATTAAAAAAAAAACATAAATTTATGTCAACCACCCATTGAGACATTTTTGGTGAACAAACTGTAGCAGTCTGCCTTAAATATGTGAAGAGTACACAAACTAAGACTAGTGCTAGCTAGCTAGCTAGTTGTAGGTTTCCTACAGTGAATACATAAGTCACTCCGGAGTCACTCCGGAGCGCCTCGGCAAATGATGATAATAGCCGTCCCCTACTCCCCCTGCTATACCTTTGGTACACTCTACGAGTGTTCAAGAAGGAGTACTATTATTATTCCGATAATAATTTAAGGATCTCGTAATTTTTTGGAGAAATATGTCAACTCATTCTTTCACTCATGTATATCCCAGTTTGATATAGAAGAGTTCAAGAACGCTGTACTGAAAACGTGTATTTGAATACATGTAAAGTATTGAATCTTCATGATTTGATCAATTGTTTTTGGTACTATGAATTAAAAATATTCTTAACCTCGATCAGTAGATGCGCATTTTGTTACGAAGAATATCCAGAAAGTAAGAGAATTCAATTTTTGTATTTTAAAAAATGCAGGACATTTTTGGTATACATATCATTTTTCCACACAGTCACCTTCCCGTTCTATGCATTTAGTAAGTCGTGGCACAAGCTTTTTGATGCCCTCCTCATATAACTCTCCCGCCATCTACTTCGTCCACTTCAAGACCTATTGTTTCACCTCCTAATTGGTTTGAACCTCTTTTTACAACCATGTGAGTCTTCAGGAAGGTGAAACGATGAAAATCTGAAGGCACTAAATCAAGGGAATATGCAGGGTGGTTCAAAATGTTCCAACAAATGAGTTCAAACGGGCCGTAGTGGCATTGGCCGTGTGCGGGCAGGCGTTGTCGTGCAACAAACACACGCCCTTCGTTAACATTTTCCTTCGTTTGTTTTGAATTGCCCTCTTCAACTTTTGTAGGGTTTCACAGTATCGTGCTGCAGTAATTGTCTCCCTTTGAGGCAAAAAATCAATCAAAATTACCCCTTTTCGGTCCTCAAACAAGAATGCCATGATTTCTTTGGCCAAAATTGAGGTTTTGAACTTTTTGGCATAAGGGGAACCAGTGTGCCGCCCCTGTGATGACCGTCTCTTTGTCTCAGGAGTTCAATGAGCCACCCATGTTTCATCACTAGTCATAACGGAACTCAGAAAATCCTCACCTTCCAATTCAAATCGCTCAAGGAACTCACGAGCGATTTCAATTTGTGCTGCTCTGTCAGTTGTTTTGAGCCATCTTGAACACCATTTTCGATATCCCAGAGTCTCTGTAATTGTTCATGTAACACAGATCTGGACATTTTTAGAAACATAGCAGAAATTTCATCCACTGTCAATCGGCGGTCTTCACGAACAGTTTCGTTGATTTTTTGCACCAACTCATCGGTCACAATCGAAGGTCTTCCACTTCTTTGCTCGACATGAATATTCGTGGATCGGTGGTTCTTGTTGGGTTCAGGAGACCCCACTACCACTTAGTGTTGCCAACTTTTAGAAATAAAATTATCACATCACGACAGCCAAACAGTACTCTTACTAGGATCCTGGATTACATCAGAATAAACAAACATTGCATTATCCACTACGAAGTCTTCATAGAATGATATCAAGAACGCAGTATTTTGTCCGCATTCCAGAAGCCTTCAATACGCTATTTATTATAGTTTTTGATTTCGACCTATCCAAGTCTAAAGTTTTTGAATCGTTATTTATACATTCAATTCAATATTATTGTAGAAATTGTAGTAATAATGAACGCTGGTTGCACTTATTTTCTTTAATAGAATTTGCAAACTAGGTATAAAAATAACATTTAATAAATAATAAAAAGAGTATTTTCAACTGTTACTCGACTGACGGTGAATGCGGAATGCCGGCCGCATGGTCGACCGCAGGGCCCTTAGGGTTGGATGCTGGCGATGATCATGAGCGCCGACTTGGAAGGAGAATTAGACATGCCCCCCACTTTGGAAGAATAGTCTTTCAACAAGTCTTCAGCGGGACTGCTTCGCGGGACAGAGGCAGAGGACACAGGTTGGCGATGGCTCTTCGAATTTCACCATTAACGGTCCGTAGATCAGCAACACGTGGGATGCCATCGGAACCAGGATGTAAATGGACAACACTACCAAGCTTCCACTGCAGAGGGCTCAGATTGGGATCATCGATAAAAACCAGATCATTAGTTGTCAGTTGCGATTTGTTTTCCTTCCACTTCTGTCTTCCTTGGAGCTCTGAGCCATACTCAACTTACCATTTTTCCAGAGCGCAACTGTTGAAGCCTCTCGAAGTGACTTAGTCGATTTGTTGGGATGTCCATGAAATTTTGTTCTGAGATTGACGTTAGGGGGCGGCCGATTAGGAAATGAGCAGGCGTCAAAGGTTCAAGGTCTGAAGGATCTAAGGAGAGTGGAGTCCAAGGACGAGAATTCAAGATACCCTCCACTTGAACCAGAATTGTTTGTAAATCTTCCTAAGTGAGGAGAGCCTCTGAGAGCACGCGCTTTGAATGACCCTTCATTGATTTCACCCCAGCCTCCAATATGCCACCGAAATGCGGGGAATAAGCGGGAATGAAATGCCACGAGATGTCTTGACAAATGCTAGAATCAGCGATATCGTTGCTATGATTGTTTAAAAATTTTCCTAATTCTACTAACTGATTATTAGAACCTACAAAGTTAGTACCGTTATCGGAATGAATTTTTTGCGGTCTACCTCTCCTCGAAGTGAATCGCTTGAGGTCAGCAATAAAAGCGTCGGTGACCAGCTCAAGATGAATGGCCTTAGTACACAAACATATAAAGAGGCTTACATACGCCTTATGGGTTTTGAACCCCCTACCACGCCTGTCTCGCAATTTCAAAGGGCCGGCGTAGTCGACACCTGAGTTCGTAAAGGGAGGAAAGGGCGCTACTCGCGACTCGGGAAGATCCCCCATAATAGGGTTCTTGGAGGTTGGCTGAGCCCTAAAACAAATGACACACTTATGACAAGTCGCCTTGCCAGATTTTTTTCGAGAATGGGCCAATAAGACTCACGTATTGCATAAATTAGCTGCCGAGACCCAGCATGTAGTCTTTTGTGTTCATAGTCTATCAATAATTTTGAGAAGTGATGATGAGCCGAAATGATAATAGGGTGCTTTTTTGCATAATCATAGGGAGAGTGTCTGAGCCAGCTCCCCACCCTGAGAACACCTTGTTCATTGAAAAACGGATGCAGAGATAAAATTCTTCTCTTGCGGGGAAGAGGTTTACCTTTACGTAAATGTTCGAGCTCTGATACAAAAGATTCAGATTGAGAAAATTTGAGAAGGCAAAGGAGTGCAGGCTCTAATTCTTCCATAGAAAGTGGACCAAACTTCCGTTCCAAGCCCCTTGCTCCAGCTAAGGAATTATGAATAAATCTGAGACAAAACGCACAGGAGCGCTTTAGACGGTTGAAATTTGAGATATTTTCAAAAGGAAATTTAAAGACTTCTGAAGAAGTCAAAGATGTTACCCTGAGCCGGAAGTTCGGCATTGAAATCTGATAATTGAGTGGGATGGATATCTGTAGATTCATACAAAAATGTTGGTCCATGCCACCAAAACTTGGAGTAGGTATTTCAATTTCAATGGTTCGATTCCTCTAGATATAATATCGGTAGGATTCTCGTTGGTCCTTACATGATTCCAACAAGATATTTCAGTAGACGACTGAATTTTTGAGACTCTATTTGCTACGATTGTATGAAGGAGATGAGGGGAAATTTTGAGCCATCCAAGGACTATCGTGGAATCCGAGCAATAGAAGATTTTGTCGAATCTTAGAGTAAGAGATTCGCGGACCTCGGTGGACAATCTGCTAAATATCAAAGCAGCACAAAGCTCAAGTCGTGGTATACTGATCTTCTTGAGCGGAGCAACCTTGAATTTGGCACACAGCAGATTTGTTTGAATATTTTCGAGATTATCAATGCTGCGAATGTGAATACACGAGCCATTACCTAATTCAGAAGCGTCGCAGAATCCATGCATTTTGACGTAGACGGTACTGTCTAACTTGATTTTGCGAGCAATCTGAAGGCTGTTCAACTCTGAAATTTGGTCTCTGAAGATGAGCCAATCGGTGTGGATATTGAGGGGAACCGACTGATCCCAACCTATTTTTTCGAACCAAAGTTGTTGCAGTAACATCTTAACCTTGATAGTTGCAAGGCTAAGAAGGCCAAGTGGATCGAAGATTCGAGCTATACCCGAAAGTATGGACCTTTTGGTAATTGTTTTTGGAAGAATGCCTGGATAAACAGATTACATGAGAGAATCGGACTTTGGGTGCCAATGAAGGCCCAATGTTTTGGTACTATCATGGGGTCCGAACGAATGAGCAATGTCCAAGGATGTAACTGACTGCTGAATACCATCTAGTATTGAAGGATTGTTTGATACCCATTTTCGAATAGAAAACAACCTTTTGAAAGAATGTGAATGATTTGTTGGCAATGAACAGTAAGCTCAGATATGGAGTCCGATCCTGTTAACAGATCGTCAACATAGAAGTCCTTTGCTATAATATTGAAAGCGTCAGGATAGTTTCCAAAGAACTCTTGTGACAACTGAACCAGGCATCTGGTAGCTAGGAAGCTAGCTGCTGAAGTGCCATACGTAACAGTATTCATAGAATAGGTTTGGTTAGGCTGAGAAGGGTCCGATCTCCATAGAATTTGTTGGAAGTGACTTTACGATGGGGAAACCAAGACCTGGCGATACATGTTTGCAATGTCCGCCGAGACGACGAACGAGTGTTGTCTAAACCTCAAAATAATGGATAAAAGATCGTCCTGCACAACTGGTCCGACCATTTGGATGTCGTTGAAGGATACACTTGAGGTGGTGTGACAAGAGGCGTGAAACACTACACGAAGTTTAGTAGTCAGACTTTCCTCCTTCAAGACTCCATGGTGAGGAAGATAGTACTCGATTGCATGACGACCATTGACTTGAGACATGTGGCCAATTGATGCATATTCGTTCATGAATTCAACATATCTCTCCTGCAGTACAGAGTTCTGCTGAAGTTTACGCTGAAGACTATAAAATCTTTTTGCAGCGCTGGTCCCTGATTCGCCTAATCTTTCAACAGATTCCTTCAGGGGTATTGAGACGACGAAACGACCATCTGGATTTCGTTTATGAGTGGATTTGAAATGTTCTTCACAACCAATTTCTTCTTTGGAATGGAAACGATTACCAGAAACTTCTTCAATCTCTCAAAACCGTGAGAGTTCATCAACCCCATTTTTGAGAAAGGAGTTGCAGTGGACCCTTTGAGAAACTTGATTCTGGGGCAGTGGACCTGACATAATCCAGCCCAGTTTTGTTTTTTGAAGAATGGGTCTTTGCGGCCCGAGTTTGATTTGTCCTATACAAAGAAGGTCATAAAAGAGCCCTGCTCCAATCAGGAGCTCTATATCCGATGCAACATGAAAGTTTTTATCTGATAATTGTATATTTGCAGGAATATGCAATGAAGATATGTCAAGCTGATAAGCTGGAAGCTGATTACAGATGGCATCAGTCACCAAACACATCAGTGTTGTTGAAAATCGAAAATGAAGTGAGCGAATTGATAAATTACACCTAGAGTTCACGAATGAAGAAGTTTGAGCAATACCAATCACAGAAATATCAGTACGCTCCCTGCGAAGACCTAACTTATTGACAAGCTCAGACGTTATAAAATTTGACTGAGAGCCACTATCCAGAAGTGCTCTGCATTCGTCTCATCTTGAATTTGAAACACAACTGTGGACAGAAGTACCATATTGCTTAGCTTATTACTGCTAGACAGCACATGCATAGTTTGACTGTTTGAGCCTGACTGAGTGGGACTTGAAGCAACAGACTCAATAGCGTCAGAAAAATCAATGTGAATGAGTGTGTGGTGTTTCTCATCACACTTATAACACTTACCATACCTACAATTGGTATTCACATGACCAGAATGGAGACAATTTAAACAAACCCTTAATTTTTTAGCTTGCTCCCCTCTATCAGAAACACTCAGATTCAGAAAATCTGGACAAGCATTTAATTTGTAATTATGAGCTTTGCACAGCAAGCATGAACCTTGAGATGTCACCAGAGATCTTGTGGATGATTTTCTCTAGAAACGGTTGTGCTGCTTATTGGCGTTGACATTTTGATTAGCTCAATTTTTTTCTAAAATATCAGCTTTATTTTTAAGGAATTGTAAAAGATCCTTTAATGCCGCATCTGTAGACTTCTTTGTTTCCCATTCTCGAGACGTGTCAGAGTCAAGTTTTTCTACTATTAAAAATATTAGTCCACCGGTTGCTTTAGGGACTCAAGTGAACGCAAATTACTTTGTAGACCGTCGACTAATTGCCTTATATTAAAGGAAGCTTGTTTTATGATTTTTGGCAAACTGAAGATGCATTTACAGGTCTATTCTCTAAAAAGTCGTTATTAAACGAGTCCGTTATTGATCTACGATTGTAGTTCAATTTACGATAACGTTAATCTACAACAATTCAGAAATTTGTATTCTGTAAACACTGTCGTTACAGCTTCAGTCGTTACCAAATGAATAACGACAAACCTGAATTTTTTAGACGGGTAGTACTCGCAAATTCATATTGTTTAATTGAGTGATGAATGAAAACAAAATTTTCAAACCGTCTGTGTCAGTTATTTGATTATTTCATAGAAACTTGAATCAACTATGAAAATCGGTGAATATTATGAAATTGTGAGAAAAGTAGTATAGGCAAAAATTTTCCGTATATTTGGTTGAATTGGAAAAAAATTAGTGGTTTCCTACAAATGAGTATGAACCAAGTAAATCAGAAATTCTCAAAGAAGCTTAGGACCTCCTAACAGACAAACTGAACAGCTCTGTTGAGAATATTATATAAACATAAGGGCCAAATGATCAACCAATACTTCTGAAACTTCGTGAATACACCTGCTCAAAGAAGACTCTGTGACATGACACACGATTTTTCTTTTGTCATAGACTCCTGGTAATTGCCATGGGCAAAGAAATGCAATGCTAAAAGAAAACTGTGCAATTGGTTATTGAGTGGAAAAAATAAAAAAAAATTTCAAAAAAAATTTAAAAAAAATTTTCAAAAAAAAATTGAAAAAAAATTTCAAAAAAAATTCAAAAAAAATCGAAAAAAAAAATTTTCAAAAAAAAATTGAAAAAAAAATTCAAAAAAAATTCAAAAAAAAATCGAAAAAAAAAATTTTCGAAAAAATAAAAAAAAAATTGAAAAAAAATTTCAAAAAAAATTCAAAAAAAAATCGAAAAAAAATTTTTCGAAAAAATAAAAAAAAAAATTTCAAAAAAAAAATTCAAAAAAAAAATTCAAAATAAATTGAACAAAAAAAATTTCGAAAAAATAAAAAAAAAAATTTCAAAAAAAAATCAAAAAAAAAATTTTCAAAAAAAAA
The DNA here is from genome assembly GCA_944452925.2 of Chrysolina oricalcia. Lineage (NCBI taxonomy): Eukaryota > Metazoa > Arthropoda > Insecta > Coleoptera > Chrysomelidae > Chrysolina > Chrysolina oricalcia. The sequence continues at coordinate 15,947,740 of OX101823.2, read as the reverse complement.
ATTCAAAAAAAAAATTAAAAAAAAAATTCAAAAAAAAAATCGAAAAAAAAAAATTTTCGAAAAAATAAAAAAAAAATTTCAAAAAAAATAAAAAAAAAATTTTCAAAAAAAAAATTCAAAAAAAAAATTCAAAAAAAATTCAAAAAAAAATCGAAAAAAAAAAATTTCGAAAAAATAAAAAAAAAAATTAAAAAAAAAAATCAAAAAAAAAATTTTCAAAAAAAAAGTTCAAAAAAAAATTCAAAAAAAATTCAAAAAAAAAATCGAAAAAAAAAAATTTCGAAAAAATAAAAAAAAAATTTCAAAAAAAATAAAAAAAAATTTTCAAAAAAAATTGAAAAAAAATTTCAAAAAAAATTCAAAAAAAAATCGAAAAAAAAAATTTTCGAAAAAATAAAAAAAAAAATTTCAAAAAAAATTTTAAAAAAATTTTCAAAAAAAAATTGAAAAAAAATTTCAAAAAAAATTCAAAAAAAAATCGAAAAAAAAAATTTTCGAAAAAATAAAAAAAAAATTTCAAAAAAAAATTGAAAAAAAATTCCTCAACCACAAATTGAATATCCAATTCCACTCTCTACGGAATAACAGATACGTTATCCGATATACCAAAATCATCATAATACCTTCCTCGCACTTCTTCCAGGATCACAACCAATACGTCCTGCTCGAACTGAACCATTTCTATTTGATTACTATTCGAATTTTGCAAAGGACGAGTGAAAATTATTTTTTTGCCGAACACAGCTATTATCGTTGACAGTTACGACAGCCAAATGGGTGTCGTCTCCTCAGCGATGTTTTGGTAACGATATATCTTTGAATAACGATGAAGAAACAGATAGTGAATACGATTCTGTGATTTTATCGTTATTTAACGGCTTAATTGCTAGATAACGACTGCTAACGATATCTTTAAAAGTTAGTGAATAGACCTGTTAGTGTGATTGTAAACTAACAATTCATTATTTCCGAATCGTTCGCATAACATTTGCCACGCAAATATGAAATTGTCCGAAGATACTGGCAAACAATTGACAACCCTTTGTGCTGCTCCAGTAATAGACGATTTGAGGTAGTGGAATTTTTTAACTAAACTGATGTTGGTATTTTGAATTATTATTGAATTGAATGAATCATGAAACTCAAGCCAATTTTCATAATTGCCAGAAAATGTAGGCAGCTCGACTGTAGGCAATTTTATTCTGGAAGGCACATGATTATTTTCTTGATTCAAAGCAACCGGCTGGGAGTGATTTGATCCCGTGTCCGAATCTGGAGAATTGTCTCCTCTTAAATTGCGAAACTCGCCGCCTGGGATTTTACGTTTAGTAAAAAGCTTTTTGGCCTTTGTAAAAATACTATAATATTCATTTTCAAATTGTTCCATATGACCTATTTCATCCTGAGGGTCATCGACCTGACAGTCTTCAAACTGATTTAACAAAGATTCAGCTCGAGAACACCTCAACTCCAATTCATCCTGAGGAAAGATGAAATCTAAATCATTCAACTTAGATTCAATATTATTATTAACTTAATTGAAGAACGCTTCCTCTTGCACTTGTCAAGATGCGCTTGGATTTCACCTTCATTTTCAATCGGCATTTTAGAGATCAGCGGTAGATGAAATTACCAGAACGAAACATATCAGAATTGTCGAATTGTTATTCAAATGCGTAAAATCCTATATTCAATAATGTATGCAAGTGAATTAGGTATCTCAAATAAGATATAATGGGAAGAAAGTAAAAGGGGACGAATACCTGGGAGGCCGCTAAGCCTGTACAACAGTTGACCAGTCGAATGCCGAATTACCTTCAACATTTTGTGCGGAGACTCGCCGGTGACGGAAACTGTGCAACTGGAATCTGGAACCTCGAACCACGTGCAGCAGCCACAGGCGAAATTCGACTATGGACTGTCTCTCTGCCGATGAACTTGTGTTGAGATTTCCGAATATTCACAGAAATATTCTAATTTTTGGTAGTTCCTTACTTTCTTGAATATCCAGCTCGAAGGACCATGTAGAAATTGTAGTAATAATGAACGCTGGTTGCACTTATTTTTTTAAATAGAATTTGCAAACTAGGTATAAAATAACATTAAACAAATAACAAAAAGAGTATTTTCAACTGTTACTCGAACTGATGATGAATGCGGAATGCCGGCCGCATGGTCCACCGCAGGGCCCTTAGGGTTGGATGCTGGCGATAATCATGAGCGCCGACTTGGGAGGAGAATTAGACAATTATAATGCTGTTAATGAAGTTATTTTTCAAGACTGCTAAGAACCTCATATTCAATAAATTGGCGCAGTCGGTAGGATCTCGATCACGCTGTGATCTGAAAGAAACGGTGGTAGTTTCCAGGTTATCAAAATGTTGGTTAGGAAATATAAGGTACTCAAACCATGCCTTGATTCAGATGCATATCTTATTTGTATAAAAAATACGAAATTTATAAATAAATTGTAAACTACAACCGTTCCAAACTCCAAGTATAATGAATATACATCACTACCCGGCTTCAAAAATTACCAACAGAAGAGTCTTGTAACTTCATATCTGGAAGATACGTCAATGAAAAATGAACTGAGTGAACTGAAAATTGTCATTGAGGGCAAATGTCATAATTGAAACCGAAAGATGAATGCAAACGAAGAATGCTATTATAATTTCAACGACTTCAGAGCTGCCCAATCTCCTAGGAAACTAGAAAACAAAGAAGCTGAGGTTCCGGAATCTTCATTCATAGTGAAATAACATTTGAGACCATGAAAATTGAAAGAGAAAACTCAGAAATCGCAGTGAAACACATTTTAAATTTATACTAACTTTGAATGACTTGAAAATAGATTGCTTCTTTTTTGTTGGAATGAACATTGATATAATAATAATTGAATATCGTATTAGTGATCGACACGTATAAATCTTGAAATTTCAAACCCGGTTATGACCGGATACCTACAAGAAAAAACGATAAATCATCTCTAATGAGTTGGCAAGTATAAGTCTGACTTGAGTTTTGAAAAATCCATCATCATTGCGAACTTCGTGAACACAAACTAATAAATACTGAAAAAACAAGGAAACAATTTACAAGCAAATTAAAAAAAAACACTGAAAAGTGAATGGAACATTCTAAACGGAAACATAGGCAGATGAGAAGATCCAATTGAAATCTAGGAGAAATTAATAAATGTATTGAAAAAATTACTTTGAAGCAAATTATTCGACTCATAATAAAAAAATGTTTGATGTAATGAAAACATGGCAAAATTGATGGAAGTAAGAGACAAATTTAACTACAAAAAGAAGAAAAATCCTGCAAATCAAAAGATACCCTACCTTTATGGTTATTATCAGAATTAAACACATAAAGGTTATCCGAAAAACTGAAAAACATACCAGACAAGCACGAGAGAAGTTCTTTCAAAACTAAATGGAAACTATATGGAATCTCACAAATACTTCAATTCATAACAAAAAAAAAATGATAAGTTAAAGATTGTTATTCAAAAATTTTTAAATAACGGAAAATCTTCAACTTCAATGTTTCTGAAACCTGTTGATGGAAAACGAATTAAATTGAAGATGTAAATGGAAGTTTCGATAACCAGAAAGCTCCTGGATTTGTTAACATCTTGTAGAATCAGTAGAATATCAACCCCTTTATTTACTTGATTCAAAACATTCCAGAAAAAATGAGAATTACCAAATCAGACCGATTTTTAAAGGTGATAAAAATGCAATGAAAACTATACCCTCTGATTAACCCATTCTCTCCAAAATTGTGAATGTAAAATCCATTTTGGCACCAGCCTATATCTGTTTTAAGTTTGATGTGATTATAATCAAATTTATGAACAGTCCTGGTAGATACAAAAATTCGTGGGACAAATAATGTTGAATTTGTATCAGTGTATATATCAAACTAGGGAGAAGTGCTTTTTGATTATGCTCTCTAACATTTCAAGTTTTTTTTTCCATAAGTGTTTTAATACATGGAAACATTTTCATTATTTGCTTCGTTTTTAAACCATTTCACCCTATGTAATTTGAAATGTCGGTAAGAAAATATTATTCCCAATAAACTTTCTGAATACGATATTGTTACTTTTCTCTTCCAGACTGAAATCACGAGCCATATATCAGGGTGATTCAGAATGAGACCGACAAACTCCTTCTGCTGATTCCTCATACCGGGTGTCCCTATCTTTTACAGCCAATATCGCTGTTATACTGATTAGAAAAAAAAATGGAAGAAGTACACTTGGGTCAAACTCATATGACTTCGAAGCTGTTGTGCCAAAGTCAACTTCTGTCAAACTACCCCTGAGAAACCACCATATTACAAAAAAAGAAAAACTGTGGCCCTCCAGCGCCTTCGTAAGTTGGTGTATATGGGAGAAGAAATGGGCTCCAGTAAAATTGTATTATGTGGTGTATCACAAGGATCAATACTGAGTCTAGCTATTTTTATTATACCTATACATTAAATCTATCAAGTATTGTAACTTGAAAGTATTTCCAAATAACTCACCTTCAGATGTGAGGAGTCCATCTCCTAACCAATGTTTCAAGAACCAGTATGTTTCATTTTTAACCAAATCAGTGTGGTTAGTCAAGATCTGTCCAAGATACTTATAGTCGGATACTAGAAGAAATCGTTTACCAACCAAATTCAGCGTGCATAGCCCATTGTAACGGTTGCAATAATCTGTAAAAACTTTCAGCCTCCCTGAAAAATAACGAAACAATTTATCAGTGTTTTTAACGGTTAATATATGAAAAAATATTTTTGGAAGATTCGGTTGGCCCAAAACATTGTGCACATCCAATGGTCTAACTTTTTGTTTCAATAAATGTGAACAAAAACTGATGGTATAACAATAATAATAAATGGATTTTATTGAATCAATTCATAACATTTTTTTTAATACCTTCATTGATAAAATTGACTTTTCCACCCTAGTTTTAGGGACGAAAAATGCACTTTTCCTCCTAAAAATAAATAAAATTTCACATAAATACAGGTACAGTGTCACTTTATCTCCGATATGCGAGGAGGAAAAGACACTTTACTCCAGTGTAAAATATTCGAGTTTTATCACAAGCATGAAATCATCAAATATTAACAAAGAATGTGTTTCAGAAGTATCGAGCGATCTAATTTTTCCAAAAATACAATGAATAGGTCAAAATGCTTCGGAAAAATGCTACGGATACAAATTAAACGTCTTGAAATGACTAGATTAACTGGGTTTTATTTCATTTTCTTCTTGGATATTTCAGCTTTGTCAGACAGAAGTAGTATTTATATGGAAAAATATAAGATCGCCCAATATATTTCAAACGCTATATTCTGTTATCAATTTGTGGTTTCATGCTGGAGGTATTAGAAAAAATATATGTTTTACATTGGAGTAAAGAGTCTTTCCCTCCCTTTGCGTTTGCTGCCCTGGGGCCCTACGGGCACTCTGGCAGCAAACCTCGCAGGCAGGAGGAAAAGTGACACTGTCCTCCCTAGTTATACAATAAGGGGGGATAATGTTCTGAAACAAGATCATCATGCAGGACAAAAACGTTGTTGGATACCTGTTGTATCAATACCTTGTATTATGAATATGTTATGGCAAAGTTATCAAATAAAATAGAGTTCAATGTAAAACTAATTTGTAAAATATTCGAAAATACAATAATTTGGCGACGTGGATATACAAAATTTCAAACATTTCGTATAGAATTTCAAAGATTTTCAACAAAGTTGAAGAATATTCAATATTACGAAGAATAATTTAAGTTCGAAATATCGCAAGATTTGACACCTCTCGTAACTGAGCTAAGTGGATTAACGAGCAGCCTACAACAACAGCAGCATCCATACTGCAAAATCAGATATAACCTTCGAACCTTTCGATGAATCAAACGAAAATTCTGCCAGGTACCGCCAACTACTCGAAAATCTCCTCAAACTATAAGATTCATACGAAAAAGACACCGAAACCAATGAAGCGAAAGTTATGGTACTGATTAATGTCCTAGGATCTTACATTATAAGTTACATTCAAGTTTTACATCGCCAGACTTACCAGCTGATGAATCTTATCCAGACTTCAATGAAAAATCATCTCCCCCAAAAAAAAAGTGCTTACTGAGATACATAAGTTTTTTCCCACCAGGAGAATCAATATAAAGCTGCCTTGAAAGAACTAATGAAAACCTGCAATTTCAAGACTGAATGTGATGATATCAAATTTCTAATTCCATCATCAATCTCCTTCTAAGAGCACAATTCATTTGTGGATTATATGGTACCGATATTCGTGAAAGAATTCTGCAACAAGATGATATATCTTTTGAAAGATCTCTAGAAACTGCCCTAACTATAGAAGCCTCCGAAATACAAACCAGAGCAATATACCAAAGTTCAAATAGTAAAGAAGTTGTGAATCCAGATCAACGTATCGTAGAAGTGGTAGTAATCCAGAAATTTTCAGAAAAGAACAAATCAAAATGTTGATCTTCAAAAACTGGGTTATCTACGATGTGTTAGGAATAATCATGAAACCGAATAAGACTGCGCGGTTTCTCACAAATTATTCTGCAAACTTTTTAAGAAGAAAGGCCTTATTCAAAATTGTGTATCAAATCATCTTTGAAGAATTCCAAATACAATGTTCAATGTACAGAAAATGGTACAGATTCGTCACCTTTCGAACCTAAAATGATACACAACAAATTCAAATGTGGCACGGTCACGATCATTTCACAAAAAGACTTTGATGCATTGAAAATATCGACTCCTATCTAGAATACTGATATCTGCTTCATGTCGTACACAAAACATATTTTCAAACCATTGGATGTTGTCCAAGTGAACGTTTCTTTCCAAGGGAAACAGTTCATCGGAGATTTCTTCATAGTACTATAGTACCCAATTACGGCAGCACAATAATATAGTAAGAGAGCTGCCTATATGATTTACTGACAAGTGAGGAAACCGTCTGCTGGGCATGCAATATCATTCTTTGTGTTACCCCAAGTCACCTGGATGTAGTTTTCGGATTTCAGTTTGTGACAGTTTGCTGGTTTCACATTTCGATAAATATGATCCTGAACATACCTTCTGACAAGTTTGACCTTCGAAAGAGGTCAAGATCCAGAGTTATGCCGAAAAAAACGAAAATTGCAGTTTTTTCTACCTAGTAGGTACCTATCACTAGAATACGAATGTACCCAAAACCATCTTATTACATGTTGCAGCAGTTCACCTGTGGCTTCTAAAGCACACAAAAATTTTAAAAAGTCTGTTCTACGCGACATGTCAACTAGAAGTGCGGCTCGGCGGTTTTAGTGTTGATTCTTGCTTTTATTGCGGTACATCCGGTCCCGGTTTTTAATGCTTAACCACTTTTCCGAACTACATATTATTTCGATATTTTCCAAATTAAACGCACTATACTTTTGGCTCATAATTAAGTTTTCCAATGCGCCTCGTATGTAACGCATGTTTTGGTATTTTCTGTTGGTGCGAGTTTAGATTTAGGGGACTTTTATCAGGAATAACTTTTTGTTGAAAAATCCATAATGAAGATGTTTTGCTTATGGTTCGTACTTTGGGAATGTTCGTCATTAGTCCTCTCGTTCTGTGGAATTTGATTTAAATTTCACATCAAAATCACCGCAAACAGTTATCTTCTGGCATAGACTAATTAATTATCCTCGTAATTATGCATAAATAATTCAAAACCTAATAAACCAGACCTACAGTCATGTAATGTTTATTGTATTGAGGTACAATATTTCAATACCACAGAATTCGGAATGTATCTCTCTTCCGGATAGTGCTCAGTACCTACTGTTTAGGTCTAAAATAACCGAAAATAAAAAAGAGTTCTGAATACAGAATAATGAAAAGTTTTGAAGAGTCAACTGCAGCCGAAGCTTTTTTTGTAATGTGAGACAAATCCGAAACCTACCTACAGAATCACCAATATCCAAAATGTTTCCTAATACTGGCAAGCCCGGTACACTGCGGATCCATTTGAGCTTTTCCAAATACTTTTTGTTATTCAACCACCAATGCGCGATGAAGGATATGACTATCCCCAATATAATTGGGATATAATAATTCGATAGCGTGTTAACTAATAATGACATTGCTGTAACCGTAAAAACAAAAACACGAATCTCAAATACTGTACGTTACAAAACTGAAATGGATGAGATAATGTTCGCAAGTTTATTACCAGCCGTTATATTGACGAATATATTATGGGAGAATTGATAATCGAGTCCATAGGCGTATCAGAGAGTGTTCTGCACTTTATTCAGAATCCTGAATTACCGTGAGCACTATTCAGAGCACTATTGAGAGTACACTAGGTAAACAACATACATTGTGGATCACCAACTTCACTTCCCATCTTACCCATCTTTTCACTTTTCCGATTAGAAGAAAATATTTTATACGGGCTAAGAAATAAGCATTATGAAAAGTGATGAGTTTGCAATTGTCAGTTCCAATCGACTTTTTTTCTGATTGGAAACAACATGTCTTATTTTTGCATGTGTAAAGCACGAAGAGCCTGACAAAAACAATATACTGGTTGATTCTGACAGGTATTTGTGACCGTGTGATGGTAATGGTAATAGATGGGGGACTCAAGCGTCAGCGACTAGTCCCCAGCATCTTCACTCATCCCACCTTCTCGAACCTCTTTTTCGACCTTTTTATGAAAGTCGAAATGTTCTTCCATCGCAATGAGTGCAATTTCTCATCCTTAATACTAGCACCTCCGAAGACATTTTGTCTGAGCCTGCCATAAATACTACATCCGCACAGAAAGTGGAAGGAGTCTTCCTCCTCACCACATTCCACACATATTGGGTCTGCCTCAACTCTGATGAGAGCCAGGTGCATCCTGAGACCGCAGTGTTCGGTTAGAAATCCCACCAAGAGTCGGAGTTCTTTGCAGCTCGGCTTCATTATTCGGCCGTCCTTGCCCTGTTTCTGCTTTGTCTGCCTGTAGCCGTCTATCCCTCTCCACTCTTTTCCAAATGTATCAACTGACCACTCATTCAGTGCCGTTGTTACTTGTCTCCTTGTTATGCCGAGTGTGGGTTCGGGCCCGTGGTAGGGTTGCCCGGCTACTTGTTCGGCTAGCTGGTCCGCCTGCTCGTTGCTTCCAATCCCTGCATGGCCCAGGACCCACATCAGCGTTATTTCCTTTTCAGTCCCAAGACTCTCCAAGGCATCTCTGTACTCCTGAACCAGTTTTGATCTGGTTCCGGTTGCATTTAGAGCTCTGATGGCGGCCTGACTGTCCGAGCAGACACATACATGTCTTTCTGGGCCGGACCTCACCTCTTCCATTCTGGTTGCCTCCATGATGGCACACACCTCTGCTTGGAAAACTGTTGTCAGAGAACCTAGCGCACAGGCTCTTTTCTCTCCGTTTTCCTTGTAAACTCCTGCTCCGGCTTGTCCTTCCTCCAGTTTGGACACGTCTTTAAAACAGGCAAGGCTTTCTGGGGGAAGGATCATCCTTCCCTCCTTCCATTCTCTCCTGTCTGGTATATTCAGCGAGATCGCTCATTTCCACCTAATTTCATCCTCTGCCTGTATCACTTTGATAGCGGATAGTGGTTTTTCTTTCTCTGCTACCACATGATTTTGGTGTGCCATGTGTACCCCTCTCCTCGCCAGCTCCCTGAGTCCTGCATTCTCAAATAGGACTCCATCGCTTCCTTCATTATACAAGTTGAAAGCGACGGCAGACCCAGCAGTTCATCTAGCGCTGCCGGGGGGATCGTTCTCATCGCACCGGTTATTACCCTACAAGCTAGTCTTTGCATTTTTCCCAGCTAGATCCAGTGGAGAATGTGAGGTTTGAGGCTTCACATCCCTCATACTGCCCGGCGCAGAGTCCATGTAGCGACCACTACCTTCTCGGTGGCTCCCATCTTAGCTTCGAGTCTAGAATTACCCCAAGGTATTTTACCTCTCTAGTCAGCTCTGGGTTTCCACCCATTACTGTTGATCTGAACCCATCCACCTTTCTTCACTTGGTGAAGAGAATCATCTCTGTTTTTATCGGATTGACTGCAAAGCCGACTTCCTTGAATTACCCTTCTTTTTTCCTGCACTTCAACTGCATCCGTCCACAGACCACGTCTAAGAAAGGGCCCGTCACCAGGACGAGCCCGTCGTCGTCGTATGCCTAGACATAGAAACCGTTGACGGCTAGTCTCTTAAGGAGTTTTTCCACGACCAGACACCAAGGGTGATGGGAGAGATAGCTACCTTGCGGGCAGCTGCTCCTCACCTCGATATCAGCCTGGCTCTCTCCCAAAGACACCGTCACCTTTCCCCGCTCGATGCCCGTTGCTACCCAGCTAATCAGCGTAGATAGAGTTCTCCCAATCTGCAGTGTACTGCAGATGATGTCAGTTCTTGCCTTATCGAAGGCACCCTTCACATCGAAGAAGACTCCAATAGCCCATTCCTTGAAATGGAGTGCCTTTTCTACTGTGTGCACTACCGCATGAAGGACAGTTTCTGTGGACCTGCGGTATACATGTTGATTATCCTCGAAGGGATGTCTACTCAGTACTACTTCTACCAGATACCTATCCACAATCTTTTCCAGAGCCTTCAGTAGAAAAGATGTGAGGATAATTGGTCTGAAGGGCTTTGCTTGAGTGTAGTTCATTTTTCCTGATTTTGGGATAAAAACTACTCTAGCTGTTTTCCAGGTCCTTGTTACATATCCCAATGCCATGCTGATCCTGAAGACATCCCTTATCCAGAGAAATATGTCTTTCTGTAGCAATGCTGAAAATACGCAGTCCGGGCCTGCCACCCTGAATGGTTTGAACTCATTAACATCCCACCTTCAGTTTTTCAATGAAAGCAATTGAATGTTTTATTCCAATTATCTACATTATGTCACCCGTCAAAGACTTACATGTCAACTTTTTTTTTTCAAATGACTTGTTATTTTTTTTATTGTAAATTGTGATAGAAGCTGTCTTTTCGAAATTGAACTAAATATTAGTTTGCTTTTTCAACAAGCCGTTACAGTACACGGATGTTACGAAAATGTACCGTCTTAAAAAATTGTAAATATTTTTTCTACCAAAATTGAATATCAACAAAATGTAGTAGAAATAGTTATAAAGAAAAAACAATAAATGACAGTTGTTTTTCAACTTTACCGTACAGAACACTCTAAAAAACAAAAATCAGTACTCAATGGACAATCTGAAAATAATGTCAATCAGTAGTAAAATAAGTCACATTCAATTTCCTACAATCCATTGGATTCAATATCGTTAATGTCAAAAGAAACGAATGTTCTGAATTTTCCAGCCTTCAGCTACTCAATTTTTATAGCCTTCATGTACCTACTCAATTTTTATTGTCCTCAGCTCCTCAATTTTATAGCTTTCAGCCTATTGTATTTTTTTTTCAAAAGGAAATAGAGTTATTTGTTATCATTTCTGCATATTTATTTTGCCTTGCCACACAAGCTAGATATCAATTTATAGTTTATCTTTTTCTTTGGGTCTGTCTTTTGCAGCCTAGCACCCTCCCATCTGTCGACTCATGTCCTATTTGGTTCAATATTCACTTAATTTGAATTGGTCAATCATTTGTTGAACATTAATCACACCCTAAACGAGCCAGCAAAAAGTGATATCTTCCAGTAATTTTGAATAAAAACATTGAATTTGCATTTTCAAAAATTTGGGGTTACAAGGAAAATAAATGAAATTTCAAATAAATTTGATTTGTTATTGCATACAGTTAATGGTCTTCAGTTTGATACTGCAAATCAGACAAAATGCAGGTAAGAGTGCCTCATTTATTTTCCACGAAAGCTCTCGATGAAATTCTAAAATTCTGCGTAACGAAAAAATAACGCCTATTGTGAATATGAAAATGAATTCGGCTAAGGTTGCCAGTAATACATCCATTTACAAATGATGTCTTCCCAAAGCTGTGGGGTAGGATAAATATATGATACGATCATCGTCGTTGGAATATCTCTATCATTACTAGTTTGGAAGTGAAAAATCATTGGTTTTAATATCCTACGATCAAAATAAACTATCATCGAACTCTTCAAATCTCATGTACTAATGGCTCTGTTGAAGAAATCCCCCTGTGCAGATAATCTGCTTGCGTGTTTTGATCAATAAGATTTTTCTCACCCTTTTTACGAAACGCCACTGTTGACAGAGAAGGATATATTATATTTTGTACTTTATACTCTCGTTCGACCGTTGTCACATCAGCGGTATAGATATATCTTCTGTTCTTGTTTGACTGATAGAATTCGCCATTTAAAAAATATTTGGTTTTACCCAGGGTTATTCTACATATACACTGACACATGGTTATTCTATATATACACTGACAGGGTTACCGTGGAAAACAGCTTTCAGAGAGTTAGGGCGACCAGACGTAAGGTGAGGAAAGAGTGCCACTGCTGCCAGCATAACTAAATTATTTAGGTGTCTTGTATTTAGATATCCTTGTCCTTCTCGAGTGTCCTTGTTCTTCTTGTTTGTGTATTAATAATCTGGCACTCTAACGACGTCATCATAATGTAGGTTTTGCGGTAACCCTGTCAGTATATATAAATAACCTTGGTTTTACCCAGGGTTCCTTGATAGGGGTTTTACCATAATTTTTGAGATATAACCTAAAATGTGTTATTTCAACGTCCTGTCAAAGGGTGTCCCGACTCTAATATACGATCTAATGTCAAATTGCATACAGGGACTCTAGGTCTTATTAGGCGTATCCATAAACGGCTGCGTCAACTGTAGCTACGGCGGCGGAGTTTATAAATTCAACTGTATTCTTCAAATAACAAAATATTAATAATGAGAAAATAGATGAAAAAAATTATTTTCTGTTTTATCTCAAAAGTATCTTCATTGTATTCTAGGTAGATGTGGGTATCATGGGAGTAGCAAGTGACTGTGTGTGTTGAATACTATCTGGAAATTGTGATGTGTATAACACAAATGATAGGGAGCCCCGTATGGATCTTTGAGGAACACTGCTGTAGACATGAATCAGATTCGACAGAGAGTTCTGGAAAGTGACTCATTGGGAAAAAGTAAAGAAAACGGTGACCTCTCAGATTTTGATGAATTTTTTTCTGATGATTCAGGGTACATTAAAAACGATAAAAACCATTTTTTTTTGCGGAAATGCCTGGAAGACATTTATTTTCGCAATAAATGTTGAATAGTGGTATGTAAAAGTGCACAAACACATGCACTTTAATCAAACTTCTTACCTACATTTTAATATGCCACACGTATTGGAAGACAGAAAATATAATTTCAAGCCATACAAAACCGATTGGCACACCAAAAATATAGAGAATACTCTTAAATCATTGGTGATTTTACCTAAAAAATCATTGAATTCTGACTAAAATAATATTGTCAACTGTCAAATATGGACAAGAAAGAATGTTGCGATGTTGTCAAATTTATCGAATTCCAGCAAATTAAGTACGAAGTATTGGTTTGTCGAAATTTAATAGAAAATTAATTTTCTGGGTTTTGACGCTATTATAGTTGATAACTATATTGTTGAAAACCAAAATTAGTACCTAAATGAGACTACCAAAAATATGAATTCTGAAAAGTGAATCTATTTGAATTTAAGTGAAAAAGAATATGATCGTTGTACGTGAAAATGTGAACGGTATGGAGAAGTCTAAAAAAGATCTGCCTATAGAATGCAAATAGCTCATACCTTGATGAATCGTCAACAAGTGGTACAAATTGCCAGCTTCTTGATTTCGTAATCGAATCCTGCCTATTTTCACAAATATAAAGTTTGATGATATTCATCTTAATCAGTTTGAATGAGACGAACTGTCTAAACAGAATTGCAGTTGTTTTATTTATTTACTTGAGTTTGCAATATGAGGACATGGCCAACTGCATGTCCGCGGGCGCGGATTTGCGAAATGTCGACCGAGCGCATGCGCATTTCCTCTTTCATGTACATTTTCTTGATCTTCATGTAGGACGACTAAGTCTGTTCCGATTACATATGAAAATTGCAAAGGCAGAAAAGAGCGCACGTAGCGCGCGCTCAGCCGACATTTCGCAAATCCGCGCGCATGCGCATTTCCTTTTTCATATAAATTTTCTTGATCGTCATGTAGGAAGACTAAGTCTGTTGCTATTACATATAAGAAACTGCAAAGGCCTTGGATCTTGTTAGAGAAGAGCGCGCGTAGCGCGCGCTCGGCAGACATTTCGCAAATCCGTGCGCGCGGATTTGCGAAATGTCGGCCGAGCGCATGCGCATTTTCGTTTTCATGTAAGTACATTTTCTCGATCTTCATATAGGAAGACTAAGTTTGATGCGATTACGTCATATAAAATTGCAAAGTCTTTGATATTGGCAGAAAAGCGCGCGCATTTCCCGTTTGTCCATTTTTTGATCTTCATGTAGGAAGCTTAAGTCGGTTGTGGTTTCTCAAAAAATGTTCAAACGCTTTGCACTCGGCCAACAGTTGGTAAATGAGACCGCGCGTAGCACGCGCATTTTCGATATTTCGCCAACGTAGGCCAAGATTCCATTAATCTTCATGAAGGAAGCCCAAGTCTGTTGCAAAATGTCACACTCACTCATATTTTCTAAACTAACGTTTGATAAATTCGGAATAATCTCAGGTCATTTGGCAACGCTGTAGAAGTACTCAAGCACAGATATCTCAACCACCTCCGATGTTTCATGATTAAAGTTTGACGTTTGTGTGTATAGAAAAATTCATAATAAAAAATATTTGTGCCTTTTTGAATTTTTAAATGTTATTTGAGAGAAAAATAGTGACAATAATAGCTGGATAGTGTAGTTAGTGTGTTGCTGACAGATAGAGGAAATTTTCAGTCATTTAACTTTCCTAGAGTGAAATTACCAGTCAACTCCTTTTTTGGTACTTGTAAAGGTCATATCTTCCAAAGTTATAATTTCCGCATCAAAATTACTTTTGCTATCGGGTTTTTATTGTATTTTGACTCATCTGTGAAAGTTTCATCAAAATCGGAGGGGTTACCGTTTTCCTAACTTTTACCGATATGGAAAGTACATGCTTGATGCAGTCAAACGCCTTTGAGTAATAGAGCAGAACTAGAAGGCAGAGTTTGTTATCATCTATTGACCTTTGGAACTACATTCATTAATGCGGTCTTATAGCTTTAATTTGCCCCAAAGCCAGATTGGCTAGGTGGTAAAACATTAAATTCATCTAGATTTTCATACACTGATGGAGAGGCGACTTTTTCAAATAATCCTGCGAAAATATCTCGGTCTGTAAGTGGAGTTGATTAAACACTATTTTTGTTTCAGAGTCTGTCTTTCGAGTTTCTAGTTGAGAATATGAGAAATTGCGATTTTTGTAGAAGGTTGAGGCAAAATCAGAACTGACTGAGTATTTTTCATTTTTACAGCATTTTCCAAACTATTTTGCTTTATTTCACAATAGACGAACTCAATGACAATTGGGCGGAGATGTTCTGAATGAGACCATTTTTCCATCAATTCTGTACTAGTATCCAATATCATTCAGAGCACATTAGCCCGTAGCAAGTAGTTCGTTAAAAATTTTCTAAATGTTTTCTTCCGTTTTAACGCCTTCTTGCACGCCTATAGATCTACGTTAAAACTTTTTCAATTTCTAGCGATGTTGAGTATCTTGCTTTATCGAGATTGAGCATGTTGCTCTTAAAAGAGTTGACTTCAACAAAAAAATGGTTTTCATTTTGAAAATCAGATATTTTTGTGGTAATATTTTCTTGGAAATTAATAAACTTCGTTATGTAAGATGAATGTAGATTTTGATATTGTTCGCCTTTTTCATGAATTAGAGCGTATAAATTCTTCATTGAGACATTCCTAATTCTTCGAGTTCTGTGTATAAATCGAGTGCGAAGAAATACAACATACACCTCCGCCTGCTATGAAACACTGAATTGAATTTTAAGTATGAATGATCGATGATAACTGTACGAATAGAATAGGCCCCTCCATGGCCAAATAAGCAAGGCGTCATGCAAAATTCGATCATATAGATAATTTGTTGTGAAAATCTTCTCACAACATTTGCCATTGAATGATGTAGTTACGTAAGCTTCTTTCAAGTAGAGATCACAGTCCACAAAAACCTTGTTCAATTAAATTTAGTGATTAAACCCCTTCAAATAAGAAAACATATCAGAACGTTGGGGCACACGTTTTCCTTAGTCACCTTAATGTCCTTGAGGTCTCCGATATTTGCAAGGGCTTCAACGTTAACACGTTTCTTCGATATAGGGCATAAGAAAAGAGTCAAGTAAGATGAAATTTGGGGTCTTAGCAGGCCATTAAACTCCCGTACTACTAGACGTAATTGTGATGAAAATGCATACTGCTTTATATGGTTAAACTGGGAAAGACAACCTTTTTCATAATTCAATATGAAAAATATGACAACTTGTTAAGTCAACAAGCAAACTTTTGACGGGTGACATAATGTTTGCACTTGGAATCAGTCACTCAATTGCTCTCTTTAAACCATGAAAAAACAGTTACCGTTTAATAATATAGGTAATAATTATAAACTTATAAATAGTTCCTAATTTTTTGTAATGCGAAACAAACTCATTTATCAAAATTCAGTTCCTATACCAGGTGAAATAGAAGACATGTAGCAGCATGTAGTTTTTCATTCGAAGAGTTACAATTTCTAAATTTCCGGGAAGAATGTTATCGATGATATCGCGTTTTCGAATCTAACGACAATTGTAATGAACCACCTATTCGACTGGAAATAACTCCAACCTGTTTTTTTTCAATGTATATCTGAACCTGTATATTTCTCTAGCCTATCTTGTTCTCCTTAAAATTCTTTATTCAACCATGTACCACAAATTGCTATCTCTTTCTTAATTGGCTGTTTAATTGAATTTTATTGAAAAAATTTAAGTGTGATCCAAATTTGATGCTTGGTATGCTTTGAAATCCGAAGAACTTTGGTTAGCCGATTTTGTTTAAAACCCAGATCAATCCCTGCAGATTGACAATAATGTTTTCTATTTAAACAAAAAATATACGAAGTAACTCACTATACCAACTGAAAAAACTAAGATAGGATTTTTTTTTTGTTTATCTGTCTACTTGTGAAGAAACTATATGTCTTTCATTTTTGCCGTGAACTCAAACATGATCTTTCCATTGGAAACATAAATAAGTGCGTAAAAAATCATGTGAGCGTAAACTAATGTTTCACGCACTATTCATACATTTCTCAACATGAGGGGGTAATGTGACACATCATTGAAAGGATAATTCAATTATCTCTTCAACCATCTACATTTTTTCGTATTTCATAGATTTTTTTTTACCATATGTACTCGAAATATCAAGTATGAGTGCGGATCTGAATTGTATCTTTATCTGGATAAATTTGAACGGTTTTATGTGGAGCAACGGGACAAACATATTTTGAATGGTAATACCGATGTTGCGTTTCAATCACCTACCCGGTGGATGAAAACGTTAAAAAAGGAACTGGGATTACTCGGAGAGAAATAATACAGCAAATATGTCCAACTCAAAACTTGTATAGCAGCAAAACGGTACAAAATAGTTCGGTATATCAAAAATTGTCACTTGACCTCTGTCATAAAATATTATCAACAAAAAACAAAAACGATTTCTGAAACCAATACAGAACAAAACTGAAACAGCAGATGCAATAAACGGATTCCATATACAGGATGTATATGATGAAATCTAACAACCGATACTACTTCTTGGGAAAAGGAACATCAATTACTCGACAAAGTAAATGGCGCTGGAGGCACGTGAAAATTCCGGAAGCTAAAGAGATCGAAATTGTGAAAATACGTATCAACGAAAATCAAAAAGTTGTAATATATTGTTGAAAAGACATTTGAATTCTCTTTTCAACGATTTTTAATTTGACTCCCGCTTGCCATTGAAATTTTTAAATTGATGTACCCTCCTGAGACCCTATCGCATGGGACAGCAGAATGTCTTTTAATTCCAAAATGAGTATCGGTGATACCATTAAAATGGTTTTAGTTCTATGTTTTTACGTCAAACCGTTCAAATGTTGAAAGGAGGGGTTAACTGAAAAAGAGCCCCACTGATATACATTCATTATGTTATTATTAAATAAATATCCATTATAGTTTGTAAGAACTATGCCTTGCATTGCCAGATCAAATATTAAGTGATTATTAAAAGACTTTCAGAGTTTCGGAAGCGAGTATTGAACTGAAAATAATTCAACGTCAAATGTTAATCAAAAATGGTGTGACATCTGCAGCTAGTTTCACGGTTCTGCCGCTCATCAGTGCAGAGCCGGTCAGAACGGAGAGCTAATGCTACCATCCATCATCATTCAATTGATACCCATCCGCTTTTGTTAGATGGTCCTACAATCACTGAAGTACCAACCAAGAGGGTAGGCAACAGAGCCATCTGTTGGTTTTGAAGAGAAAGAAAGAATGTTTTTTGAAAGATGTTTTCAACATGGAACCATGATTTATCGAATTGCACACAGACCAGCCCCTGGTTTCCGAACTGTGTCTGGAGGTCGATACTGGAAAAGGAACCAAGCGCCAAAACCCAAAATTTGCGTTAAAAGTATCAAGCGCCTTCTAACAACTATATTTAGTTACTGGTGAAAGATCCAGCCGATATATACACTGTAGCTCCCTCTCTGAACTATCGAACCAACCGACAAACCGGTAAAACAGGTTTCGTGACACTTGTTGGAAAAGATCCAAGCGACTGGTTGGCGTTTGGTTTCTGGTAGTCATGAATATTTGGCGCATGGCTCTTTTTGTATATTTTTACCGGTTTACGACACGTGCAGCTCCCCATTGTTTTTCAAATCCTGTGTTTAAAAATGTCTTTGAGAGGAAAAAAAAATACTAGCAATGGTAGTAAAAGAAGCTAGAATTACGAAGCAACAAAATAGTGTCATGGTGAGTACATTTTTCGAGGTTATGTTGAACTTGAAGATCTGTAGATTATTTTAATATTCATATTTCAATACTGATGCTCGTTTTAAAATTAGTGGAAGTTTGAGTATTAGTTACTATTTTAACAGTTTCCCAGGAAAAAATAGGGACATATTAAGTTAATGAAAATGATTTGTTGTCTGCTGATGGCGCATGGTTCTTTTTATAATGAGAGAGATAATGTGTCGCTTGGATTTTTTTAAACCAAAATTTAAAGCGCATGGTTCTTGTTCAATATTTTAGACAGTAAATGCGTGTCGCTTGGATCCATTCAAACTGAATTTTTATTATGAATTTTGTAGTACCAAATGTATGATTGCTGGAACAACACAGAATGCTGAAGCAGACTTTTGCTATATCCATAAAGGAAATAAATTTTTATGTAATTTATTTTTCAGGTTCCGGAATTTATTGCTGTTAATAATGAACCTATTCAAGAACTCGAAAATTGTGGAAATATTGTCACCAAAATTATTAATAGTCAGGAATTCACTGAAAATGAAAAAAATTATCGGGAACAGAACTCGTCTGGTATTGACCAGAAAAATGAAAACCAGATTGAATCTGAATTCATTGCTAATAACAGAAACAATCAACAGCCATTGGAAGATCATGAGAGAGAGAGAGAGAGAGAGTATGTGTTTATTATCCAAGATATAAAATCTTATTGACAAACACTGGTAAAAATAAAACATAAATAATAACACTAAATACACTAAATACACTAAATATAGAATTGTACGGAAAACAAAACAAAACATAATAATATAATTAAATATAAACAATAGCATCTATACATTATATATTAATACATATTACATACTATGATCATCATCAGTGTCATATCAGTGTCATATCGATCCGTCATTAAAATATTCGGTCAAGTTATAATACGCTTTTTGTACCAGTCTTTCATGTAACTTTTTTCTAAAAGCTTTGAGAGAATCCAAGTTCTTTATATCTGCGGGTAATTTATTATACATTTTGACACCGTTGTAAATTATTGAGTCTTTGATCAGTGTGGATTTAGGAATAATTAATGATAGATTATTTGCATTTCTTGCAGTGCGATTGTTATTTTCGTATAGGGTTTTATTCTTGTAAATGAGACATGTAGTTTCTATCACGTAAATAGAAGTCAGCGTCAGTATTCTGTGTTTCAGAAAGAGAGGTTTGCAAGAACTCAACCTAGATACTTGGCACAAATACCGCACTGCCCTCTTTTGCAGCAGAAATATACTCTCAAAGAGTTCATTACTACATGAACCCCAGAACTGAATTGCATATCTCAAGTTTGACTCGATGAGAGCGAAATAAACATTTTTGGCAGCGGCATAACCTAACTCTTTGACTGTAGACCTGAGGGCAAAACAGCCAGACGATAGTTTTTTGTTCAATTTGTCAATATGAACTGGTAAGTTGAAAAATTACATAATAAACATATAATTATTCAATATAGCCCTTTTAGGACAAACAACATCAACTATAAAGGGAACTGGATTTAGAAAACTTCAGTGATTTTGAAGACTCTGGTAGCGAATATAATCCAGACGAGTCAGAACTTGCAGAAATGAGATCAAGTGCAGCATCATCGGAAGAATCTGAGACTCAGGAAGTGGAAGAAAAACGAGAGACAACAGGAAGACCGAAGAAGGGCAGAAAAACTAAATATCCCGGTCAAACATTTAGATGTAGAAAATTACTGAAAAACTCAAATCAGACTCACTACACAGTAAGAGGAAAATTGAAAAAAGCTAAAACATTTTTGAATTTTGATTGCAATTGTTCTCTGAAATGCAGGGATAAGATTGCAGCCGATATTAGACAAAACATTTTCGAACAGTTTTGGGCTCTGCAAACATATGAAAGTCAGAACAATTTTATAGCTGCTTCAGTTAGACAGCAAGGCATTGAGAGAAAAAGAAACAAGGCAGGTAACTTTAGACAATTCACCCGAACGTATCATTTGCATAATACAATTGTATGTAGAAATATGTTCATTAAATCACTACAAATATCTACGAAAAGGGTTGACACTGCTCTAAAAAAATTCATTACAGAAAATGTAAGAGACGGAAGAGGTAACTGTGAAAACAAAGGTAATAAAAATGTAGTTAAACACATTGGTTCATTTCCCACTTATGTGTCCCATTATTGTAGGGCTGAAACTGAGGCAAAGTATTTACCTTTCGATTTGACACTTAATAAAATGTACAGCCTTTATTTGGAAGACCAAAATTCAAAAGTTGCCTTTTCTACATACAAAAAAAATTATTATGAGAACTTCAATCTGAAAAGGAAGCCACCTATAAAAGATACGTGCAATACTTGTGATCAATTTAATGCAAAAATAACAAGTTGTCAGAGTGATCCAGAATTATTGAACAATACCAAGATTTTACACAATCAACATTTGGAAAAGGCACAACAAGCAAGAAATGCTATGAAAAGTGACTTGACAAGATCGACAGAAAATATTACAACAGAAGAACTTACCTACGACATGGAAAAAGTTCTTGGACTTCCAAAACTGCCAACCAACATAATTTATTATAAAAGACAGCTTTCTGTATACAATGAAGGAATTTACCAAGGATCCAATACTCAGCTGTACTGTTTTATATGGAAAGAAGGTATCGCTGGAAGAGAAGCTCAAGAGATTGGTTCATGCTTGAAAGTTATGATTGAACAGTACCTTTCACCTGTAACTGAAGAGCTAATTATATGGTCCAACTCTTGTGGTGGTCAGAACAGGAACGTGAAAATCGTTTTGTTTCTGAAAAGTGTATTAGAAACAAACAAAGCATTAAAAACCATTTATTTCAAATATCTGATGACCGGCCACAGTTATTTGCCAAATGACTCTAATTTTGGAAAAATCGAAAGTGCATTAAAACATCAAATAAGAATCTACACACTCAAAGAATTTAAAGATATTGTACAAGGGTGTTCAAAGAAGCGTAAATTTATCGTTCACGAAATGTTAAAAGAACATTTCCTAAGCACCAAAGAAATGGAAAAGCTTATCACTAATAGAAAAGTGGATATTCAAGGCAACAAAGTCAGCTGGCTAAATGCCAGAGTAATTAAAATTATTAAAGATAAACCCTTTTCGATATTTTTCAAGTCCACTCATGAAGAGGGTGAATTTCAAGAAGTTGACATAAAAAAGGCCATGAGGGGAAGAAAACTGCTGAATAATACAGAAAAAATTTTTTCTTCAAAATTCGAACTTTTATATCCTGAAGGAAAACCAATCTCCGACAAAAAATTATCTGATATAAAAAGTTTATTACCTACCTCTCATTCCCAAAGATGTCCAGGACTCTTATAGAAATTTACAGCCCAGAAATTTTGATGATGACGTAGATGGATTCGGCGAAGAAGCTGACTTTGAATTCGAAGAAGAAGAAGAACAATAAGATGATATCACATAATATTGTTAATTTTAGTTAAAAAGAGCCTTTCAGTTTTGTAACTTATCATAATAAAAATATTATTTATTGTTCAGAATGATCCATGTTCTATTTCCTTATAAATACAAAAAGAACCAAACGCCAGAATAACAAAAAACATACTTTTTTTCAAAATTTCATCAAAATGCTTGAGTGTTTATTTAACTTCAACTACAACTATTCAGAATATATCAAAATATAATTCGAATTATGTTCAAGCGATTTATGATTATAGTCTGAACTTCAAGTGCGTTTTTCTCGAATATAAAAAATGGCTGTTGGCTCCTTTTCCAGTAACACCCTCCGTCTATTCCATCAAAGAACGATAACGATTCGAGCTTGAGACGACCACATGATAATCATCGAGTCGGTTCTAATTTCGGTACTAGATGAAAATGGAGCTAGTGACCGTAGAGATAGAATAAAACTTTCAAATTTCACAAATATGATCATGTAAGATGTATCTACGTGGTAGAAAATCGTCAAGTTAAATTGAGTTTTTATCTCATCTTCGCATCGACCACAGATATATTAAAAAAACTGGTACATTGCCTTTACATGAAGTAGACATATTTATTCTCCAATAACGATGCCCTATTTTTTCAAAGAAACCTCACAAAACCATGCACCAGCACCTTGGCTGACGGATAATCTAATAATCTTGAAAAAAGAGAAAGACAAAGCTTTGCAGAAGTTCAAAATAACTGAAAGATAATGCGATTTCAAATGATATGAAGAATTGAGAAATCATACACTCGCAGTAACTAGTAGTGAGAAAAAAGCCCATTTCAATCATATTCTGCAAATGAAAAATTCGAAAGCTTCTTGGAAAACACTGAAACACTTGGGTGTTTACTCGAGCTCTAAAAATATAATTCCCGATAACCTTTCTATCGAATACCGAAACATTGAACTACATTGAACCTACCTGCAGGATGTAACTGAGAAATGTGATGAGAAAATTGATTTTTATATTGATTCAGTTCATGATCCTCCTCTTCAATTTTCATTTAGATAAATAACTGTTGAAGAAGCCAATGTATTGAAACGAATGCCTTTGGAGTGGATAATACAAATGCTGAAATGTTAAAATATTGTAGCCCATTCATAGACAAATAACTCACATAATAAATTGTTGCATCGAAAAATCGTACTTCCCAGTTCTATGGAAAAATTCAATTGGCATACCCATTTCTGAAAAAAGTCATCCCAAATATTTTACAGATCTCAGAATAATAAGTTTGCTTCCGACTCTATCTAAAATTTTTGAAAAACTTTGTATTCACAAATATATGAACATTTCAATGCTAAAAACTTACTGCCTGATTGCCAGTGCGGTTTTAGACCAGGCAGAAACATCTCTGGCGACTGTAACTGATGATATATCAACTGCTTATGATGAGGGTTTATCTAGTGCCTTGGTACTACTTGATTTTTCTAAAGCATTCGATACCATTAATCATGAGTTGCTCGTCGCAAAATTGAGATATTATGGCTTCGATGATTCATCGTTGTTTGGTATGGAATTACTTTCTGAGACGTTCTCAAGTGATATCATTGAATGAATTATATTCATCCAAACTGGATATACTTTCAGGTGTCCCGCAAGGTTCCATATTGGGCCCTTTGCTTTTCATTATATACACTGCTGATATTTTGAGTAATATAAAAAACTATGATCATATTTCTCAAAAGTTTCAAGAATGTTACTGGCTCAACATAGACAACAGAAGGCAACTCCATCTAGGTACTTTCACACATAAACTTTTGAATGATCCTAAC
Source organism: Chrysolina oricalcia (assembly GCA_944452925.2). Taxonomy (NCBI): domain Eukaryota; kingdom Metazoa; phylum Arthropoda; class Insecta; order Coleoptera; family Chrysomelidae; genus Chrysolina; species Chrysolina oricalcia. The sequence continues at coordinate 15,923,424 of OX101823.2, read as the reverse complement.
CCACTTGCCCTGGTACGAAAATTAATTCCTGCATCCAAGATACATTCAAGGAATATCAGGAATAGGTCCACCCTGACCATGCCTCAACACAGGACTGCAATGTTTCAGCAGTAGGACTCTGTGTAATACAGAATTCTATCCCTCGTTTTCTACAGTAGATTACTACTATCGGAAGCGACGATCGCGTTATTTGGCACTCTGTGCAGTCGCCTGCACATCGGGTTTGTTCGGCAACATACTACCCGATTTAAAAGCATTTGCCAAAATTTGGTAATATTCCAGTGACATTTCATATTCTTGTGTCCAAAATTACTGTCACTGTCACGCATTTTTATTTTCAACGGCTAGTAGTTTCATGTGATTTTTAATAAACTTGAATAAAATATGATATTATTGTATTATTTTGTCTATAAACGGATTAAATTTATTATCTCCGAAGGGAAAATAAAGGTTACAAGACATTCGTTCTGAAAATATTGGGAGAAAACTCATTAGAGAAGAGTCACATCCATTTTCAATAAAATATACGAGGTTTGAAGAACTCTTTAGAGTAAATAAAGATATGGGTCAATATATTTTCAACAGTATTGAGTAAGTTTTTGAGCAACAGGATCATACCAAAGAGTAATAGGTAGAAGTCATGATCTTTCTATAGACCATTGCTATTGTAAATACTTTGTCAGAACATGAAAATGGCAGGGAGAAAACCAAAATTGAAGCTAATCGGGGGAAAGAAACTCCCCTGAAGAAAATAATAATTTCAATAGGAATGGATACCATTCTAAAAACAATCAAATTGTAAGTTAGTTACGTGAAAATATTTATATAAATTATATTAATGTTATATTTTGTAGATTTGTGATCAAGACTTACGAATTGTGAATATAAATGGGAGATTTATATCGAGTATTATTTGCCAGTGTTCACTCCGTACCTTCATTATTCAATATTTTATATTATTTGCATATTTGCTTTTGAAATTGTACCATAAATATGTTTGGCATACATAACAATAGAAAACGACATGTCTCGACGTCTTGCTTTCTTGTTACCGCTATAATAGTCGACTCTAGGCGATAATTTTTGTGCACAGAGTACCAGTCATGTCGAATTCAGTCGATAAGTAGAATTCAATATGACACAGAGTCCCACTGCAGAAGTCATTTGTACTTAATGCTATTCAAATGTACAATCATTTGCCTGAATAATTCAAAATATTCAATATCAATAAATTCAAATATAAATTAAAATATCAAACTACGAAAACTGTCTCGACCTGCTCAATAAACTCTCTTTTCTTATTCATTCAGAAATTTGTACGTTAACTTCTTTTTGTAGTGTTGAATATACTAGGTGCACTCTTTCATTTGTTCATGAATTGTATTCGTTTTATAAATACCTATATTGTGGGTCCAGCAGTGGGACTCTGTGTCATACAGAATTCTACCCCTCGTTTTCTACAGTCGATTACTACTTTCACAAGCGACGATCACATTGTTTGGCACTCTGTGCTACAGTCGCCTACACATCGGGTTTGTTCGGCAACATACTATCCGATCTAAAAGCATTTGCCAAAATTTGGTGATATTCTAGTGACATTTCATATTCTTGTGTCCAAAATTACTGTCATTGTCACGCATATTTATTTTTAACGGCTGGTAGTGTCATGTGCTTTTCAATTTATTTTGAATAAATTGTGATATTATTGTTGCCTACGAACGGATCGAATTTATTAGCTCTGAAGGAAGAAGAAAATATTGTGAGAAGACTCATGAGAGAAGCATCCATTTTTAATAGAAGATACGAGGTTAAACTGGCCATGAGCGCGATCATATTTGGGACGGTTCTTTTGGTAAAAGAGTCGATAACTCAAAAACGGTTCGTCGTATCGATTTAAAAAAGGTCAGGCTTCTAGAGGACTATTTATATACGTCTGCGGAAGCACCTTACGAGTCTCTCCACAGATAATCGAGGTACCTGCAATGGTATTTCTCATATATCAAAATTTGAATCAATCTTCATCCAAAGGTAAAACGTTGATCTATGTATGTGTTTTAATGGTTTTTCAAATTATCTGTTCATCTACCCAAAAAAATTGCTTCTAAGTAAATGGAAATTTCAGTTTTCATTACAGCACGAACCTAGAATCGAACGTCCTTTAGAATCCTGTCTTTGTTTGAAATCGATACGACGAACCATTTTCTAGTTATCACTTGACTCTTACCTTATGGCTACACCCCCAAAAATTTAATTTTTCAGTGTCCTGTTTTTGTGCAACAGAAACATATCAAAGAGTAATAGGTAGAAGCCATGCTCTTTTTATAGCTCAGCAATGTGTATCGATGTTACCATTGCTATTGTAAATACTTTGTCAGAACAGTGGCTAAGCTTTCCACCTCCTGTCTTTAGCTGATCTTTCGGCAATTTTGCTGTTAAGCTTGTAGCTCACATTTTGCCACAGAGCGTGACCTTGTGCTTTGCCCTCTATTCACTCCACACCCTCATTATTTATTAGTTTTTACTATTTGCTTTCGAAATTGAAATAAATATATTTGACAACACTGACAGAATTTAATGGAAAGAAAAAAGTTGGGTTAAACATAGAAAACGACATGTCTCGACGTCTTGCTTTCTGGCTACCGGGATAGTCGAGTTTAGGCGATAATTTGTGTACACAGAGTGCCAGTCATATGGAATTCAGTCGATAAGTGGAATTCAATATGACACAGAGTCCCGCTGCAGCAAACATTGCCAACATCACCAAAATGTTCCATGTGACTCTACTGTTGTAGTCTGTTACCTTTTTCTTTATATAATTTTTTTTGTAATACTATCTTTTTTTTTGGGCAACTGCCTTCTGTTGGTTAAGTAGAATAGCTTTAAGCTAGACTTCGCCATCAGTTTTATGAAATTGTAATGTTTTTCTTTTTATTGACAATGAAGATGTTTATTATTATTATTACTATTTTTTTCCTGTGAGGAATGTACCAGTCAGGCCCTGTCTCCGGTGCTCCGATACATCCGGAGCGCGAGCTGGTGTCGTTAACTCCAATAACCACTCCCTACGTCCGTAGAATGAGTGACTATTGGGTCCGAGAATCATGTGCCCTGAGTAGACGGAGCGAACCAAGGATTACGGCCTTCTGCATTTGTGCTGCTAAGATTTCTGCCATAATACGACAAGCCGGTATTATCTTCAAGTTGGAGAGCAGTGTGTCCATCATTCCACCAACGACTCCTACGATCAGAACCACCATTTTGACAGAATGGTCCGGATACAACCTGCGGAGTTCAAAGAGAAGATCTCGATATTTAGTCCGTTTTACCTCCTCTTTTCGAACAATATTCATTTCGCCTGGAGCGGAAAACTCCATGACTGATATCATTCTACTTTGGTGGTCGAGGAGGACAACATCAGGCTCATTGGCTTGTATTTGCCTGAATGTGGGGAATGAGAAGTTCCAACAGATTTGGCACCTCTCATTCTCCACCACGGACTCAATATCCCCCGGAACATAAGGCAACACCAGTGTCTCGTCTATACCGTACGAGTCTCGTAGATGATAGTACAACACTTGTATCGCCGCATAATGCCTGTGGATATAGGCTGAGACCGCATGAGATGGGCATGCTGATAGCAAATGCATTACGGTCTCAGGTGCCCCACGACATGCCCTGCATCGGGTGTCAGGGACGTCTATACCCATCACGCGACTACGGTAGACAAGGTTGTTGAAGACACCATCCTGGCAGGCCATTATGAATCCCTCAGTCTCCGACTTCAGCTCACTCGACCTGAGGAAGGCAAAGTTCAAGCTTTTGGATGAGCCAAGGTCTTTGATGTTGTGAAAGAAGACACCATGCATTGGCTTATCCATATGTAGCTGTAGCAGGACCACTGTCTCCGCAGCTTTGATGTGAGCTTTTTGCTGAACGGGTCCCGAATCGGTGACAGAGTTTGGGTTGGCCCGTTCAGTGTCGAATACGAGACCAAGTTCATCGGCCCCACGGGTTGCAGCCTTAAAAAGAAATGCTCCAATCCCTGCTTTTTCATGGTCGCGGACCATGCAGAGAAGGGGATTTGAACTCCTTATGACTTTACAGTCCCCATCCAGAACCATTCTGTTATGCAAACACTTCAAACTCAAAAGTCCACGGCCTCCCCGTTGTCTGGGAAAGTATAACTGTGGAACGGACGATTCAGGATGCAAGCTCCTATTGAGGTGCATCATTTTGCGAGTTTCAACGTCGAGTTGTCGCAGCTCTTCCTTAGTCCACTTTATCACTCCGACAGAGTAGAGAAGGATCGGAACGGCAAGCATATTAGTTGCAGCAACTTTGTTCTTCCCCGACAGTTCTGATGACCACATCAGTCGAAGTTTATGCTGATACTTGCCGCGGAGAGAATTTTTAACTGTGAATACCTCTTGGGAGCGGCGTTGCTCCACCCCTAGGAAAGTATACGGCTCTCCGGTATCCAGAAGATGTAGGATGCTTTCGTCTATGAGCTGGACATCCTCTATGTATTCCTCGCATCTTCCTCTTTTGAGATGAACCGTGGCACATTTGTCGATCCCAAATTCCATTCCGGTAGCATGCGTGTACTCTTCCACCACCCTTAGGGACTTATGTAGGTCCCTTTCTCCAGAGGCATATAATTTGAGGTCATCCATGTAAAACAGATTGGTGACTTTATGCCTCCGGTTGCTGGGGGTGCCGCAGTTGTACCCACGGGTATTCCTGAGTACTACGGACAATGGCAATAGTGAGATGCAGAAGAGAAGAGGGCTGGGGGAGTCTCCCTGAAACACGCCTCTTCTAATGATGACCTGCTCTGTTTGGACTACCAGCTCCACCAGCGAAGCGAGTCCTCCAGAGTGGCATCAGTTGTCTAATGCATTTCACTATTTGATCGGGTACCCCAAAACATCCGAGCAAATGCATGATTAACTCATGCGATGTTGTATCAAATGCCTTGCGGTAATCGATCCAGGCCATCAAAAGGTTACGCTTATACTGCACGGAGTCCTGCGTGATACATCTATCGATGAACAGGTTCTCCTTGCAGCCGGCGACCCCTTTCTTTGACCCTCTTTGCTCATATATCCGTTCGTACACCGGATGAACTGCGGAGAGAATGCGCGTGTATAAGATGCGTGTAAACACCTTATAACACGCATTCAAGCATGTTATCGGCCTGTAATTCTTTGGATCAGACAAATCTCCGATTTTGGGGATGAGCACGGTTCGCCCCTCGACAAACCACTCCGGAATCTGCTGCTCCACATCCAGCCATGAGTTAAAAACTCTAGCCAGATGGCGGTGGGTTGTTGGAAGCTTTTTCCATCAATCAATCAATCAAGTTATTCAACCCATCAGGGCCTGGAGCAGCGAAATTCTTAGAACCTTTTAGGGCCCTTCGAACTTCTTCCGTGGTTATCGGATTGCGCAGATCATTGTGCTCAGGCTGCCGAAGCGTCCTGCAGTAAGCTTCGAACTGCGCTAGGGCAGGAGTGTCTACATTGAGTGGTTGCGGAAACTCATAGATGTTCTTCCAGAAGGTTTCTACCCGATCAGCAGCCGGCGGGTTATCGACAACACGTGGAGGCTCTTGGAATAAGCGAGAAGGTTTATCGCGGAACTTTATGTTTTCCGCGATACTTCTCGCTCGCCTCACTAGTGACTTCTTTGCAGCCACTAGCATTCGTATCCTATCAAGACAGTGCTGTTTTATGGTAAACAGCACGCCTTGATTCAATGTGTGGTGAGCTCGTCTTAGCTTTGCAGCAATTCGCCGCACTGCCGGCGTGAAAGGCCTATTGGCCGACATGTAGTCCACCACACACTGGATACGAGACGCGTGTTGTCTCGCCAATCTCTGCATCCACTCGTGCCAGTTCTTGCGGCATCAGGGGCTTCATATTGTTAAGCGCCCTGCGGGTTCTGATGTCCTCCATTGGTGATATGATTCGAGCCTCCTCTACAGCCAGACCGACACGTGGCATATCTGCCACTTCGTTAACCGGCTGAGGAGGAGCTCTAACATAGCCTCGAGCTCGGAGATAGGAAACATAATCCCTGAGATTTTGGGAGGAAACGGCGGCATGCTCTGGGTGTCTTTCACACCAGAGAGCATGCATCCTTGCCATGTATCCTCTCCGGGCGGGCTCACTGCTCTCGTAGCAACACAGAAGTTCGTCTCTCAATTCGTCCGGCCACTCAAAGCGTCCGTTGTCATTGCGGTTGTCATTTGGCAAATCATCGTTGTTGGCCCCACCACCTTGCCTTTGACCCCTAATCCGAGGGGGTCGGTTGTGGGGGCCTCTTCCCCGATTATTTGGAATCGAGTATTAGGGTTTACTGGGGGTTAACCCAGTAAACCCACGGCCGACACCGGAGGGAAAGATGCCTTTTCCCTCCCGGATGCGCATGAGCTGCCGGTCCGATTTTGCATCCTTTGCTCGGGTAGGTGGTGTCGCAACTCACCAGGGCCTTAGGTGTTGGTTGACCTCCCTGGCTATTTATTATTATTATCATTATTATAATTATTATTATTATTATTATTATTATTATTATTATTATTATTATTATTATTATTATTATTATTATTATTATTATTATTATTATTATTATTATTATTATTATTATTATTATTATTATTATTATTATTATTATTATTATTATTATTATTATTATTATTATTATTATTATTATTATTTTTTTTTTTTTTTCTCCTTAGGAGTGTACCAGTCAGGCCCTGTCTCCGTTGCTCCGACCCATCCGGAGGGCGCGCTGGTGTCGTTAACCCCAATAACCACTCCCTACGTCCGTAGGGTGAGTGATTATTGGGTCCGAGAATCGTGTGCCCTGAGTAGACGGAGCGAACCAAGTATAACAGCTTTCTGCATTCTTGCTGCTGAGATTTCTGCTATATTACGGCAAGCCGGTATTATCTTCAAGTTAGAGAGCAGTGTGTCCATCATTCCACCAAGGACTCCTATAATCAGAACCACCATTTTGACAGAATGGTCTGGATACAACCTGCGGAGTTCAAAGAGAAGATCTCGATATTTAGTCCGTTTTTCCTCCTCTTTTCGAACGATATTCATTTCGCCTGGAGAGGAAAACTGCATGACGAATATCGTTCTACTTTGGTGGTCGAGGAGGACAACATCAGGCTTATTGGCTTGTATTTGCCTGAGGGTGGAGAATGAGTAGTTCCAATAGATTCGGCATCTCTCATTCTCCACCACGGACTCAATATACCCCGGAACATAAGGCAACACCGGTGTCTCGTCTATACCGTACGAGTGTCGTAGGTGGTAGTACAACACTCGTAGCGCCGCGCTATGCCTGTGGATATAGGCTGAGACCGCATAAGATGGGCATGCTGATAGCAAATGCATTACGGTCTCAGGTACCCCATGACATGCCCTGCATCGGGTGTCAGGGACGTCCATACCCATCACGCGACTACGGTAGACAAGGGTGTTGAAGACACCATCCTGGCAGGCCATTAGGAATCTCTCGGTCTCCGACTTTAGCTCACTCGACCTGAGGAAGGCAAAGGTCAAGCTTTTGGATAAGCCAAGGTCTTCGATGTTATGAAAGAAGACACCATGCATTGGCTTATCCATATGTAGATGTAGCAGGACCTCTGTCTCCGCAGCTTTTATGTGAGCTTTTTGCTGAACGGGTCCCAACTCGGTGACAGAGTTTGGATTAGCCCGTTCAGTGTCGAAAACGAGACCGAGTTCATCGGCCGCACGGGTAGCTGCCTCAAAAAGGAATGCTCCAATTCCTGCTTTCTCATGGTCGCGGACCATGCAGAGAAGGGAAACTGAACTCCTGATGACTTTACAGGTCCCATCCAGAACCATTCTGTTATGCAGTCACTTCAAACTCAAAAGTCCACGGCTATTGCGATGCATCATTTTGCGAGTTTTAACGTCGAGTTGTCGCAACTCTTCCTTCATTACTCCGAAAGAGTAAAGAAGGATCGGAACGGCAAGCATATTAGTTGCAGCAACTTTGTTCTTCCCCGACAGTTCTGATGACCAGATCTGTCGGAGTTTATGCTGATACTTGCCGCGGAGATAGTTTTTAACTGTGAATACCTCTTGGGAGCGGCGTTGCTCCACCCCTAGGTAGGTATAAGTCTCTCCGGCATCCAGATGATGTAGGATGCTTCCGTCTACTAGCTGGACATCCTCTCCGTATTCCTCGCATCGTCCTCTTTTGAGATGAACCGTGGCACATTTGTCGATCCCAAACTCCATACCGATAGCATGCGTATATTCTTCCACCACCCTAAGGGACTGAGGCATATAAATAATTTGAGATCATCCATGTAAAATAGATGGGTGATCTTATGCCTCCGGTTGCTGGGGGTGCCGCAGTTGTACCCACGGGTATTCCTGAGTACAACGGACAATGGCAATAGTGAGATGCAGAAGAGACGAGGGCTGAGGGAGTCTCCCTGAAACACGCCCCTTCTAATGATGACCTGCTCTGTTTGGACTGTATTATTATTATTATTATTATTATTTTATTTTTTTCCTGTTGGGAATGTACCAGTCAGGCCCTGTCTCCGGTGCTCCGATACATCCGGAGGGCGCGCTGGTGTCGTTAACCCCAATAACCACTCCATACGTCCGTAGGGTGAGTGACTATTGGGTCCGAGAATCATGTGCCCTGAGTAGACGGAGCGAACCAAGGATGACGGCCTTCTGCATTCGCGCTGCTAAGATTTCTGCCATATTACGGCAAGCAGGTATTATCTTCAAGTTGGAGAGCAGTGTGTCCATCATTCCACCAAGGACTCCTATGATCAGAACCACCATTTTGACAGAATGGTCTGGATATAACCTGCGGAGTTCAAAGAGAAGATCTCGATATTTAGTCCGTTTTTCCTCCTCTTTTCGAACGATATTCATTTCGCCTGGAGCGGAAAACTCCATGACGAATATCGTTCTACTTTGGTGGTCGAGGAGGACAACATCAGGCTTATTGGCTTGTATTTGCCTGAGGGTGGGGAATGAGTAGTTCCAATAGATCCGGCACCTCTCATTCTCCACCACGGACTCAATATCCCCCGGAACATAAGGCAACACCGGTGTCTCGTCTATACCGTACGAGTGTCGTAGATAGTAGTATAACACTCGTAGCGCCGCGTTATGCCTGTGGATATAGGCTGAGACCGCATAAGATGGGCATGCTGATAGCAAATGCATTACGGTCTCAGGTGCCCCACGACATGCCCTGCATCGGGTGTCAGGGACGTCTATACCCATCACGCGACTACGGTAGACGAGGGTGTTGAAGACACCATCCTGGCAGGCCATTATGAATCCCTCGGTCTCCGACTTTAGCTCACTCGACCTGAGGAAGGCAAAGGTCAAGCTTTTGGATAAGTCAAGGTGTTCGATGTTGTGAAAGAAGGCACCATGCATTGGCTTATCCATATGTAGCTGTAGCAGGACCTCTGTCTCCGCAGCCTTGATGTGAGCTTTTTGCTGAACGGGTCCCAACTCGGTGACAGAGTTTGGGTTATTATTATTATTATTATTATTATTATTATTATTATTATTATTATTATTATTATTATTATTATTATTATTATTATTATTATTATTATTATTATTATTATTATTATTATTATTATTATTATTATTATTATTATTATTATTATTATTATTATTATTATTATTATTATTATTATTATTATTATTATTATTATTATTATTATTATTATTATTATTATTATTATTATTATATACTCAGGGCTGTTAATAACAACTAATGATCCTTTTTTCAATAACAAACAACAAATTATTCCATTATTTCTTTTCACCCTATGTCGCCCATAAACAGAGAGATAGAAAATTGATTTCGTTATGTTTTTTATAGATCATGATTTTGTAAACAAGTGTGTAGTTTGTTGTGATTTATTTTTATTAATTATAAATGAAAGACAAACATAGTGGGTACACCAAAAATGTGAAATTTGATAAACAATAAGCGTATAACAAAAACATTGTATCATTTCACAATAAGTAACCTAATATCATTTCTCCACGATCATCACAGAATTAGCCAATTCTGAAATCAAATTTGATTACAGAATGCTGGAATTCTCTCTCTTGAGATTGAAGAAATATTCTGCAGAAAATATTTTGATTGCGTATTTTTGGTGAATTATCGGAAAATGGAAATCTTCAACAATTAATACAAAGTAGAATGTTTGTTGAATTATTGAGTGTTTACCTAATATAATGTATTGTGATTGAGTTCTGTAATATAAATTATCTTTTGTTCGTTTCCATTCAAAAATATATATTCAATATCTTTGATCGTGGAGAAAGTATAGCCTGCTACTCGGTTAGAATGAAAATTTGTGATTTCCTCACGCTCGCCTTCGGCTCGCGCTCGGAACTTTCCACTCGCACCGAATTTTCATTCTAACCTTCTTACAGAATATACTATTATACTTTATAAAGTGTACATGAATTCTGTTAAGAACCATAAAAAATGATGTATTGTCGTATTTGTTTTCTAATACACGTCATTTCAAATTTTGTTTGAATTATTTGGTGTATTCATACCTATCGTCCCACTACTTAGCCTATTTCAATGAAACATAAAATAAACCTTCGAAACCCATTCACCTTCACATCACCTACCTTTTTCCATTTACATTTAGTACAGGTTCTTGAACCCATTCTTAAAGTTTTCGCAGTGTTTCTTTCCCAGTAGGCTAGTCTGTCAATAAATTTTACTATTTTCACACAATGAAGTCCTGTGATTCCATTCGATCTAGACGATTCAAGAGTCGACTATAATAATGGATGAATTGATTCTGAACAAAATCGTCGATTAGTAATTCGAGTAGATGGGTTGTACCAGCCTACAAAACCTACAAAACGAATTCCAAACGCTTAAAATAAGAAAAAACTAACAGGCAAGGACCAGGTGGAGAATGTTGTTGAGGTTTCAACTTTTACGAAAAAATTTGTTTTCACGAAATTTGTAAAATTTGTTTTCACGAAACTCCCAGGTTTTCGGAGAAAACCCCTCAAAAGCAGAGCTTGTGCGAGCAAGGGAGATCCGGGACCTACAGTTTAAATAAAAGTGGAATCCGAACCACTTCAGCTCAGTGATACACGACCGGGGATCGAACCCGGACCGTCTGGGTGGAAGCCAAACGCGGTTCCGTCAAACCAAAGCGGGAACGCGGGAGCGGGAATGGAACATGTGAACCGTGTGAATTGCTAGAAACACAGTGAAAGTAGCGAACCATATATATTTCTCTGCTTGACTACATTTTAGAATACGAATAATCACTCCAGTATTTATTTTTACATATCCCACTATCTAATTTAGTCTCGAATTCATCCCGCTCCCGTCCCGCGTTCCCGCGTTGGTTTGGGGAATCCTTTAACACCTCGACCAATTCGCTGTTACAAATTTAACGACGAAAACACCCAAAATGGTGAATTGGGGATGCATTTTAGGAGTTGAAACCGATTTTTTGAGATTGGCGGTGAAACGTGACATAGTGAAAAATATTCCGATGGAAAAGTTGTAGGTATATAATAAAATGATCAAAAACTTTTCTATTACACTTTTCGACATAATCTCAAATTATTCGACAAAATAAAAAACCGATTTTTCAGTTTATTTTTCTCGGATAGATTATCGAATTTACCTGAACATATGTAGGAATATATGTTTTTTGGTGTAGGGAAAGCATGATTTTTTTGCAATTCAGTTGAAGATATGTATATTTACAAAAAAATACCCTTATCTTCCATGAACAATTGTTCTGGTGTATTTTTGTAATTCGAAGGTCTATAAGTGATCATTCCAATTGTTGAAATGTCCACTTTTAAATGGTCTATAAAACTTGGTGGTTTATTCATCGTTAAACCGCTTACAATTGAGAAAAAGAGACAACAAGTCTTTCTGAATCATGATTTTCTCATTATTTTCAATGATTTTCAATAAGCTACCTGCGGTAAAAAGGCCTATCGGGTAATAAGTCCTAAGAACAAATAAAACATATCAAAATCACTTCTCACACACAAACGCCCCAAATCTACGTCCATTAGGCGCAAACAACCCCACTCCCGCGCGTCGATAGTCAGAACTAATGCTGTTGATCGACAGTTTGCATCATCTTTTGTGAAGAGAGGGTGCGCTTCTTGAATAATAAGATTCCACCCGGAATAATCCCGAGTATCATTTTTGTAATCAAGGTAAATATAAAAATTTTGAATTCCGTAACTTTCTTAGTTCATGCTTTTTATGTTTCTAGTAATTTGAAAAAGTAGTTGTACTCAAAATATGATTAATTTGTTTTTGTTTCATTTTGGTGCTGGCGGATATCAAGGCCTATCAAAATAGTTCATAGGCCTTATCAGCCTTTTGTAGTTTGTTTGTTTCATAATGCTGCTTTTCATAATATATTTTCTTTATTTTCAGTCACCACGATGCCTCGCAAGAGGGCGTTATGGTCAGAAGAAGACCTGGTGGCAGCAGTTCGCTCAGTGGAAAGTGGAATTCTGAGTACTTACAGGAATCATCTTGCAAGTGGCAGTTTGCAAAAATCGCTGGGTCGAAAATCCATACTAAGTAAAGCGCAAGAAGTTGATCTGGTACGAAGGATAATCAGATTGGCTGAAATCGGTTTGCCTGTGACACCGCGAATCCTTCGTCGCCTGGTCTACAATTTTTGCAAGCTGAATTATATTAAGCACGTTTTAAATCAATACAAAAAACTCGCTGGTAAAGTCTAGCTCAAAGGGTTCTGGTGAAGGAATACTATGATTTCTAAAAAAAAGTTCAATTTATGAACCCCGCTAGAGCTCAGAAACCAAACAAGTTCAAAGTCCGTGACCATTTCACGAAAATAAAACAAATTTACGATAAACTTGACATAAAAAATCATCCTGAGCGATTATTTAACATGGATGAAAAAGGTTGCCGCTTAACACTTCACCACTAACAGTCTGTTCTAGCTCGAAAAGGTGCTTCATTTGCAGTCATCAGAACACGCAGAAAGTGTAACTATTGCAGGATATGTGAATGTACTCGGCACTGCAATAATACTCATGATTATATTCAAAGGCAAAAGATTAAAGCCAGAATTGTGACAACCTACCAACAGGAACAGGTTCAGAAATCAAGTAAGGGTTATACGACGAATGAATTGTTTATAGCGTTCTTAAAGCATCTGGCCAAGTACAGAAGTGCAGGGCAATGCCTTTTGATATTTGCTGGGGCTGCATGTCATTTGGACCTTACCATTGTCGATGTCGCAGATTCTCTTCACATATCTTTATATTGTTTACCCTCCAATACGACGCATTAACTCCAGCCACTTGATAAAGCCGTATATCGATCGTTTGAACACCACTGGGATGCAGAATCCAGGCAAGAAGTTGGTGAATGTACAATTCAATGTCTGGTCAAAGTGTATGACGCACAATAATATTACGAGTGACTTCAAGGCAACTGGCTTATTCCCTTTGAATCCCGAAGCCATCTTCGGAATAGCTTTTGCGCCTTCGATCTTGACAGAAAATCCAGCCTGTGTGGTACAAGATAAGGTCGACAAAGAAAATACTCCGCCTGTCTACTTCCCAGAATCGTCAACCTCAGGATGCCTTCGGCAAACTACTCGTCCTCGTAATAGAACCCCAGCTAAATCAGATGCAGAATCGGTGGCATCCACATCCACAACAAACACTCGTTATCATCAAACACCAGTCAAGCCCGCCAAAGCGAGCATTTATGGGATGGTTAATTCTTCTGATTCTGATGACGATATTTCCCTCGCTGAACTGGAGAAAAAAACTGATTTCCATCAACTCATGCCAACACCGTTGAATAAAACCAAAAAATACCGACAATACGCAAAAAAGCCAGAAATTATAGAGGAACACCAGTCACGAGAGACCTTTTCAACCAGCATGAAAAAAAAAGAAAAATGCAGCAAACCTGAAAAGAAAGAAAAAGGCAGCAAATCTAAAATGAAAGGAAAATGCAGCAAACCTGAAACCCGACAGGAACCTGACATTTTGTAAATTCAAACAGGTTGGTATTGTCACACATGTAAAGAGGATTGGATGGCAGATATGAGACAATGTTCTCGATTCCCTGAATGGTATCACGGAGAGTGCGCTAGCTCAGATGCAGATGATCTGGATGCCTTTGTATGCCCTGAGGGTTGTTAAAATATCCAAAATGTTCTTATGTTCATTGTTAGTAATATTTAAATAGTTGAATATTGTGTTGTTCAGATGTGTTATAGCTACAGGCCTTATAAAACTATCGGAGTATAATAAGGCCTATCGGCACTGTTTCTGAAAATATTCATTTTGTTCTGTTTATGATAGAAGTTGCTGTTTTGAGTTTATGATGTTTTTTCTATGTGTGATTGTTAGTTGATATAGCAGTAATAATCTTGATTATCTGTTGTATATTTGTTACTATTTAAATTCTCCCTACGCTAGGCTTTATTACCCGCAGGTACCGTAGTTGTAGAAAAGAAGTGACAGGCAAGGACCAGGCGTAGAATGTTTTTGAGGTTTCAACTTTAGGGAAAAAAATATTTAAACACGAAAACACTCAAAAAGGTGGAATTGTCTTGAAAAATAGGGGTCAGAAAATGTCTGTTGTGCCCCACGTTCCGCGCCATGTCTTAAACCTTTGCTTCACGTCTGAGCAAATATGCATTAGCCTGAAGAGGAGGGGAAGATGAAAGCTCTACTTGAGTTTGGTGGTTTTCACGAGCTTTTTTCATTTGTTTGAATTCCACAAACCACTTCCATTCCTCTTGTTTCTCATCAGATATCAATTGCCGAAAAGCAGGGATTTCACTTTTCGTGCGGGCCGTTTGATGAACGTTTCCGCGTGCAAGTGGACCCTCTTCAATGCTATTCCCGGTGCTAGTTCGAGAGACGTTGAGACCCGATATTACTAAAATATTGTCAGGAGTTCGGGGACGGTTTTGTTCAAACATTCTCGCATCATTCATTCTCGACTCTATTTGTGAGTCTGCAGAAATATTGAGTGGACTGGAGGTCCCTGAACGTAACGTATTACGTTCTAAATTCTG
The DNA here is from genome assembly GCA_944452925.2 of Chrysolina oricalcia. Classification (NCBI taxonomy): domain Eukaryota; kingdom Metazoa; phylum Arthropoda; class Insecta; order Coleoptera; family Chrysomelidae; genus Chrysolina; species Chrysolina oricalcia. The sequence goes on along the minus strand of OX101823.2, from coordinate 15,908,303 downwards.
GAATGCTTTCAAAATTCGGCGTGCAGTGCCGGTATTTTTCGGGATTTGAAATTCCGCAGCGGGTTGACTGCCGAAAGTCAAAAAACTAGGTGAGGCTCTTAAAGCCCTGTTATCAAAATTTTGAGCTGAAATTTCCCTCAGACTCAGATCACACCTTGTATTCTGATCAACAGTAAAATTGTTTCGAGATTCATCATAATTGTCTTCATCAGGACAGCCCACAATGTGACTTTTATCCACATTCACATAATCCATACTACAATGCGCAGGGTTTAACCTAGGAGATGCAAATAAATTTAAATGAACCGATTTTTGAGAATCCAGGTAGTAACTAGATTCTGTGGCGTTATTTTCGACGCGACGCGATTCAACAACTACATGTGAGCGCTTCGGGAAAAATGAGTGGGGCCCACCTTCCTTGACGGCCACGCCTGGTAATACCCTTGGGTTCCTATTGATTGTGGGGCTCTCCAAACTAGAGCCAAAAGAAAAATTATTTTCAACAGAATATGTACCACTTATGGGAGCAGTTAGGATGGGCTGTAAGGCCGGATGTTCCTCAAACAGAGAACAATCAAGAGCTTGGTTGGATATAAATCTCGTGAAATTTTCAGCGTGGTGAAGTACATATGAAGTTGGTTGAACTTTTGTTTGTTTGCGCGTCCTCGGACGTAAATTGTAGGGCATTAGGGGAATGTCTGAAGTGAAGTTACTTCCTAAGAAAAAATAATCGCGTACCGTGATTTATACTTAGTAAATTCCCCTAAGACAGAACTAAATAACGCGTACAATGCTAAACCCTATATCCAAATAATCTATGAAAAAAAAATGGGTGAATATCACCTGTGCGGAATTCGCACACAGGCACTTATGCATGAACGCTATATATAAGTGTCAAAATAACGGTCGACGCGAAGTGTACTATTCGCGTGTCGTCCGAACCGATCTCCGACGCCAAGTCTCTTATGCCTGCGTCTCGTCCGTACCGACGTTCGACGATAAGTGTCCTTTTTCACCACTTCAAAAGTCTCTCCTGTCCTTTTCGAAAGCTGTTTCCTAGAACTTTCTGCCAGGCATAAAAATAACCGTTTTTGTCTGCCAACCATATGTCCCACTTTTCCTTAGACCTGCATTCAAAAACATTACTTTTTCTCAAAATCTTTATCATTCGTTCAAGAGGCACACAGTAAAAATAATATTCTATAGAATATGTAGGTACTTACAGACCCCCTGTGAGTACATCTTTTACATTAGACGACCACCAGATAGAAGGAAACCATAGTGAATTCGGTACAAAAATTTTTTTATACCCGAGGCTATCCCAAACCGACTTCCAAAATACATCTGTTCATCAACAGCCTTCTCAGACAGAAGAATACTATTTTGAAAACAGTACACAAAATTTTTATACCTGAGACTGTCCTAAATTAAAATATAACCAAAAATGTCTTGTCCCCTCACACAAAAAAATCAATTTCCTGCATTGGGGTTGCGAAGACGAACTGAGCGTTATTGGAGTGAATCATTATAAACTTATTTCCAGTTTCTGTCGTGAAAAAGGCAAACATGGTGGTGCTGCTGTTTACTGCGAGGAGGGTATAATAGGATACCCAAGAAAAGACATTTGCGAATTATCAGTAGCAAACATTTTTGAATGTGCAGGTGCCGAATGTCGCTTGGAAAATCTTGTATTTTGTATAGTTTGTATATATATATATATATATATATATATATATATATATATATATATGAAAATAAGTGAAAATAAGTGAAAATAGAGTATATTTCGTTTTAATTCCGAGAGTTCTAACCTTTGACAGCTGTTTTGTGCTAACGCACTCATCAGAAAGGATTTATGGAGCTCTCGATATCAAAACGAATCCACTCAAGAATTAATACCGTGAAGGCAAGACAGATATAACAGGAAGTTACTTATGACATCTACAGTCACTAGTTGAAACTTAATTTGACACGAACCGAGGAATCCAAAAGTAGAGGTTTGTCCACAAATTGACATGCAGCCAACAATTTGTTGTTCTGACCAACCCATGGTTCAATCAAGTTTCTAATACGTTATGAGGAACGCAAGCAGGAAGTAAGTGAAAATAGAGTATATTTCGTTTTAATTCCGAGAGTTCTAACCTTTGACAGCTGTTTCGTGCTAACGCACTCATCAGAAAGGATTTATGGAGCTCTCGAAATCAAAACGAATCCACTCAAGAATTAATACCGTGAAGGCAAGACAGATATAACAGGAAGTTACTTATGACATCTACAGTCACTAGTTGAAACTTAATTTGACACGAACCGAGGAATCCAAAAGTAGAGGTTTGTCTACAAATTGACAGGCAGCCAACAATTTGTTGTTCTGACCAACCCAAGGTTCAATCAAGTTTCTAATACGTTATGAGGAACGCAAGCAGGAAGTAAGTGAAAATAGAGTATATTTCGTTTTAATTCCGTGAGTTCTAACCTTTGACAGCTGTTTCGTGCTAACGCACTCATCAGAAAGGATTTATGGAGCTCTCGAAATCAAAACGAATCCACTCAAGAATTAATACCGTGAAGGCAAGACAGATATAACAGGAAGTTACTTATGACATCTACAGTCACTAGTTGAAACCTAATTTGACACGAACCGAGGAATCCAAAAGTAGAGGTTTGTCCACAAATTGACAGGCAGCCAACAATTTGTTGTTCTGACCAACCCAAGGTTCAATCAAGTTTCTAATACGTTGTGAGGAACGCAAGCAGGAAGTAAGTGAAAATAGAGTATATTTCGTTTCAATTCCGAGAGTTCTAACCTTTGACAGCTGTTTCGTGTTAACGCACTCATCAGAAAGGATTTATGGAGCTCTCGAAATCAAAACGAATCCACTCAAGAATTAATACTAGTGACTGTAGATGTCATAAGTAACTTCCTATATATATATATATATATATATATATATATATATATATATATTTGGGAGAATTTGGCAAATGCCTTCAATGCCTACTTTATTAATGCTGCGCCGGTTGTAGATAACGTAGGTTTGAACCTTAATAACGGAATTATGTCAAAATCAATTTTTCTTTACCGGATCAGTGAAGAATATATATTTCAGGCAAGCCTCAATCTCAGAAATAAATTGAGCAGCGGTATTGATAACATACCATCTAAAGTTCTAAAGAGATGTGTCAAATACCTTTCACCAGTGTTATGCCACTTGTTCAATTCCTGTTTTGAATCAGGTATATTTCCAGATCAAATGAAGCTGGCAATAATAATACCTTTGTATAAAAAAGGAGAACAAAATGACCTTACAAATTATAGACCAATAAGTTTGCATCAGCCTTCTCCAAATCATTTGAAGTGATAATTTCAGTGAAAAATCATGAATTTTTTTAAAGCACATAATGTATTGAATGAATTTCAACATGGGTTTCTCAAAGGCAGAAGCACAGAAACAACTTTATTTGATTTTGTTGATCAAGTTCATAACTTAGTCGAATTAGACTCTTGTGCTTGCGGTGTTTTATTAGATCTCAGTGAAGTTTTCGAGTGTGTAGATCATTTCATTTTACTTCAAAAACTTTATAATTATGGAATCAGAGGAAAGGATCTAGATCTCCTGGAATCATATTTAAGCAATAGAAAACAAAAAGTATGCATCAGACATGAAAATCAGAAATTTCCATCAGATATTACTGAAATTAAAAGAGGTCTGCCACAAGGGAGTGTATTAGGTCCGTTACTTTTTATAACTTACATAAATGATCTTTCGGAACTATTTAAAGACTCAAGCATTACAGTTGTCAGTTATGTGGACGATTCAAATCTCATTCTACCAGTTGATACTCATATTCCTTTGGAAAACACAATAATAGAAAATATTTCTTTAGTATCCTCATATCTCAATGTAAATATGTTACTTTTGAACACCGCCAAAACGCATTGCATTGTTTTTAAAGCAACCCGCAAAAATATTACTATTCCGGAGTCTATTCATCTAGGTAATGGAGAAGAATTATACTTCTCTACAGACACAAAAATGTTAGGCATATATATATATATATATATATATATATATATATATATATATATATATATATATATATATAAATCATGATGGATTTAGTGAGGGGCAATATATGAATATATAAGTAGAAAAGTTATTGGGTATAACCCTCATAATGTTGTGCAACCGTAGACACGTGTTTCGAGCTTAAGCTCTCATCAGTACGGTAAAATCAAGTGCGAAGATGTACAACACTTGGATGTAAAAATAGAAACAAAGGAAGTCAACAACAGGAAGCCAACCACACATTTGTGGCTTCGGTCAGAAGACCTTGTGTTTACAAGGCAACAACTAACGTCGCCACGGAGGCAGCTATAGCTACCAGCGTGACAATCCTACCCAGGCAAATACAAATCATGATGGATTTAGCGAGGGGCAATATATGGGTTATACCCAATAACTTTTCTACTTATATATTCATATATTGCCCCTCGCTAAATCCATCATGATTTGTATTTGCCTGGGTAGGATTGTCACGCTGGTAGCTATAGCTGCCTCCGTGGCGACGTTAGTTGTTGCCTTGTAAACACAAGGTCTTCTGACCGAAGCCACAAATGTGTGGTTGGTTTCCTGTTGTTGACTTCCTTTGTTTCTATTTTTACATCCAAGTGTTGTACATCTTCGCACTTGATTTTACCGTACTGATGAGAGCTTAAGCTCGAAACACGTGTCTACGGTTGCACAACATTATGAGGGTTATACCCAATAACTTTTCTATATATATATATATATATATATATATATATATATATATATATATATATATATATATAGATGACAAGCTAAACTTTGAAAAACATATTGACTATCTGGCAAAAAAACTAGCGTCCAAATGTTTTGCTATCAGAGTTTTGAAAAGAAACCTGAATTTGGAGGCACTAGAAACTGCATACTATGGGACAGTCTACCCTTTTTGAAGTACGGAATCCTAATAATATGTGGTGGAAGTTCTCAATTAGTACGAATTTTCATCATGCAGAAAAGAGTCATGAAAACCATGTTGAACATGAAATACACAGATTCCCGTCGTGGTATTTTTAAGTGTCACAAAATGCTCACCGTATATGCCATCTATATTTATGTATGTGTACATTACACATTACCATGAAAGGTTACTGAAACATTGAATGAATGTTACTTTGCTTAGTGGGAAGTCAATTTCTATATTTATATACATAATTTACTTTACTGATTTGTAATTTGTACTTATGACTTGGGTTTTTCAACTGTTTCAAATTGAAAGCTGCAATTGAAAATCTATCTATCTAATCTATCTATCTACAACTTTTCAACTGAACATTTTCCGCTAAGAGGTCACGTTTCGCCGCAAATCGCAAAAAGAAGTAGGAAAGTAGGAACCTCAACAACATTTCCCACCTGGTCATTGCTTGCCTGTTACTTTTTTTTACAAATATTATAGGCACCAGTCTATTGAAAATGTTGGGATTTTAAATGTTATACGAAGATGAACGGAACAAAATGTTGACATAATCTGAATAATGTCATTATTGTTATATCGATATTGGTGAATTTCGATAAAGCAATATTGACCCAATACCAGTTGAAAAAATATTTTGATAATTGAAATAATATTCAGCCAATGTGCTATCAAACTTGGATATACAATATAGTTTTTCATCCCTATCATCAATATGAGTGGAATATTGGGATTGCAATATCTATTCTACACCTTTTCAAGTAGTAAATCAGAAACGGTAATGTTCATTTCGGATATCATAAATTGAAATTCAGAATGGTGATTTGTATTTCAGAAAGTATCAATTGGAATTCAGATTAGCAGAGCTGTGCCGAGCATTGACAAAAAGTGCTTCGAGTACTAAGCACTCTTGAAAAGTGCTCGGGAGTCTCGAGCACTAAGCACTTTTTTTCATGAAGTGCTCGCGATTACTAAGCACTTTCAAAAAGTAATTCGATTTAGCGAACACTAAGCACTAAGCACTTTTCAAAAGGGCGAGACCGTTGAGGTGGGCGTTCAATTTCGTGTATTCCAAGTTAAAATTGCATTTGGAAACGGTTTCACTTGGAAAACTCAAATTTGGTAGGTGAACTCAGAAAGGATTGGAGTACTTATTGAATATATTGACATTGACTTGATATCGAAAATTAAGATTTTTTTTGTTCGGCAATCAAAGGAAATGAGTCAATACTTACTTTTGTTTTATTTCAATAGAAATACCCATAAAGACAGTGCAACTTTTAACTGATAGGGAATATCCAGACAATGTCATTTGGGAGATTACTTTGATTTCTGAAATGGGCGGCGAGTAGCCAAATTGAAATATAGAGCAGCGCGAAATAGTTCCTACCTTACTAACATTCTCACTGATTTCTTAGTTTGGCAGTTTTCGGACAGAAAGCACCATTGTATAAGTATATTTCATTCAAGTCAGAGCGTGCTGCCATAAGAATAAAATAGGAATGTGATTTTGATAACCATCGGTAGATGCTATAAAAAAAGTATATTCCAATTCAAGATTCAGCGCATGTAAACAATGATCAGCACGTGATCGCTTCCCGGCTTGCTGACATCTGCAACGGTATTGGTCAAACGACCATAAACTCCTTCAACTGCTCTTCACTGTTTCGATGCAGGTGCGTACTCTGATTCAGTGCGAAGTGAAGTGCATCGACGTTGCATCCAATTTGTTGAGTTTAATTATGTTGTTTAAATTGCATCTTTTTGTAGTTTGAATATTGTGACTAATTCAAATACTTTCGAAGTAGGTATATTAAATAACAGTGTGTTTGCTCCTCGAGTTTATACCGAAAGTTTAAGTGTATTGTTTAAATACTTGTTTGATATATTAAATATATATCCAGAACATTTCTAGCACGGATACAACTGATGAGCCTACTGACATTTCTTTGTCTCCTAGGCAAAGGTCGAAAAAGTCTCATTTCGGCATAAAAACCAAGGAAATGATTTTAAACGTGTATAAGCATGAACAGTTCAAAGACAGTCTATCTATCTATTCCCAACTTTTTCAAAATATTTGTTTAAAATTAGAACATTGTGTATCATGACTTTATAAATACAGCTCTTAGGGTATTTACAACTTTTATAAACAAACTAAAGAAATTCCCGACAAACATCTTCCTTTTTATTTTTTATTTCATACCATCACATTAATTATATATGTACTTTTGCGTCACCTTGTATAATCTTTTTAATAATTTCCTTTCAATTCTCATTGGTATTAAGGTATTGCAAATTTATATTTCTAAAATTATTAATTTGAATACATTGAAACTACATTGCAATAATATTTTGTCCTCATTGCGACCCTGGTAACAAATTACATTCACGTTCTTTTGTTTACATTTACTGAACCTCGGATTGGAATATACTATAGACGAGCAGAACTATGTAGTCACATCCAGAAAATGAAATGTTCATATTCTTTAGAGTTATATTTTTTAAATTTTACTTTTTTCTACTCAACACTGACATAATATTCAGTGATTAAAATCCCAGAAAAGAGAAAATGAGTTAGCAAAATATGTTATTTTCTGACGGACTATAACTTGAGAGTCTTTTGTGAACCGCTGGCCTCCCCATCGGGTCGAGAGGCAGGGGGTAGACGGATCGTCACGTTCAGCGGAGTGAGGCAACTTATTCGGTAAACTTTGTTTGAGGTAACAAATCAAATATAAAATCAAAATATTGTAAAACTAAGTCGCTTTTTCCTTGTAACTACTAAACGACTGATCCGATTTTGATGAATTTTCGGTCGTTAGATTGGTCTTGATACCGCAAGTGACACTATTATATTAAAATTATGAAAAATCAAAATATCGGATTCTTTGCGCCAAATTGACCGTCTTGATACAACATAATAATTGTGTATTAAAAAGCTGAAAATAAAAGAAGTAAATAAATAAACTAAAAAACACAAATGTGGTTTAAAATAAAAATCAAAAAAGGAATTGAGGACCAATTTGCTCAAAAAAATCGATATAAATAGATTGGGTCTCGGCTACTTCCAATTTTTCTTTATGACAAGATTATTATAATATTTGTATTTTGCATTTTAGTTTAAACCGCAGTCGGATTCTTAAGCTTCTTCAATTAATTTTTTCATATTGATTACCTCGAATAAGTAATTTGGTTCAAATGAAAAAGAATGTTGTGTATTTTTGGTGGATTTATTATTGATTGTGTGTGGCATTAAATAATCTATTGTGGTGAAGCACTAAATTCACTCCGAACGCTATAAAACTTTTAACTAAATTTATGTCAAGGCTGGGCCCTCGAACCTCGTTCAACAACATTCATAGATCCATAGCTGAGAAAAGGCTTAATGCTTAGTAATCTCGAAAAGTGCTCCCGAGCACCGCAGTGCACTAAGCCTTTTCGTAAAATGCTCGAAGCACTAAGCACTGATTCTAAAAAATGCTCGGGAGCACAGTGCTTACGAGCACTAAAATGATTCAAGCACTTTCACGAGCAATAAGCACAGTGCTTTGGGACAGCCCTGCAGAATAATAAAGTAAATTTCAGAATGCGTGAATTGTAATTCAGAAAGTGTGAATTGAAATTCATAATAGTAAGAATAATTTCAGAATGTGTGAATTGTAATTCAGAAAGGTGAATTGAATTTCAGTATGTGTAAATTTGAATTCTGAAAAGGTAATTTGTTAATCAGAAACGATAATTAGTAAATCAGAAAAAGTACCTATGTAGAGAAATAATCCATCAAGATATGAAAAGTTATAATACACAACAAAGTTATAACACATGACCAAGACATATTTCAGTGGAAACATTTTCAAAGGAGATTTTCTATAAGTGCATAGAACCCTCCATCAAGTAATAAACTTTATTTAATTTATATGTATATCTCAATTCGTCCGTCCTTACAGAATTTAATTGTTGAAAATTAGCGTCCTACTTTCATTTTGTGCAATGCTATATGTAGTAGCCGCATGAAAGGTCGTATGCTGTTCAGCCCCGCAGTCTCCTCCAAGTATTCCATTCAAGATATTCAAGCCTCTGTTAATCAACTCCAATATATGAAAGTTAGGCATACGAAACAACGTGACATTTGACCACATCAACTTTGTAAATAAATGCATACCTACATACCTATCGATAGTAACGAAGTTTGGTGTGCGGATAGGCACACTTCAATTAAATTACTTGCAAGCAAATTACCTATTATTAACACGACATTTTGGAATATCAATGAAACCTCTGTGAATATTCCTGTTAAAAAATTGTTGGGCTCATGATTACCCACTTTCATCTCAATTCATGAACCGACAATACTCATTATGTTGGTGTTTTCCATGTACATAATTCAGAGATTGCCACCTCTGATTTACAAGATACGCTTTCTGAAAATCAATTCACATATTCTGAATTTCAATTCACAATTCTGAATTTCAATCAACACATTTCGAAATTCAATTTACCTTGCTGAATTACAATTCATGCATTCTGAAATTCAATTCACTATTCCGAATTTCAATTTAGATTTTCTGAAATTTAATTTCTTTTTCTGAATTACAATGAACATATTCTGAAATTCAATTCACTTTTCTGAATTTCAGTTTACATATTCTGATTTACATCTTGAAAAGGTGTATATGTTGGAAATAATATGTTGACAGTATTGTCTCATCGATATTAGTAGAAATTATAATAATAATATTGATCCAATCTAATATGTAACAATCTACATTCAGAATACGTTGAACCAATATTCCACCAAAACTATAATATATTTTTTCATTATTTAACCATATTGGATCAATATTATTTGTATAATAACAATATATCTATATTGGCCCAATATTCCCAAGATTCAGACAATACACTTTCGTACAGCAAATTCCGTTGAATTTTTAATAATGCTCACATGAAAAATGTACGAATCATGGTCCTGAAAATTATGGTAAGATAACAACTGACAAACATCATTTTCATATATTTCAAGTTGTTCGGTGAAGGCCAATTGTTGAACTTTGGCTGTGATCAATTACATGTTCCTCAAGTGCCCCATCATTTAAATCAAGATTATGTTTATCGCCTACTAGATGTACGCAATATATCAAATTATTCATTCTATAGAAGGTCGAAACAACAAAGCAGGAAATGGGACAATGACGAAGCACTTTTGGCAATAAATGTTACGTGAATTTCTCAAGGTATGGCTTAAAGTAATTCCAAGCATCGTAATAGATAATCATAATATTTATAAAACTCAATAATAAATGCTCGTAGTGTGTACACAAACGCACAGCTTGTGTAAGACAAACACTAACACTCATTCACAACTTGTATATTAATATCCAAATAACAATACTTTAATTATCAATAGATATGTATAACCAAATATTCAGACGACCAACGTCTACGAATAAGTGCGTGATGCTCAAGGGCCTCTAGGTGAATATCTTCGTCAAACTCGCTATCGGCACGTTCCATATCGCCTCGGTCAGTGATCGCATTTGTTTATCTTCTCACGAACATGAAGAGTCATTCATTCCGGCTAGAGGGTCTAACATTCGGCCATCCTGCTATAACGCCTGACCTCAGGCAACTAAGAACTGCCTTATCTGAAAAAAGAAGGAACATCAGTAATTTGTTTTTAACGGTCACTTTCTTGCTGAGATTGAGCCTGATACCAACTACTAAGTAAGTACTTCTCTCAACAGTCACATTTTATCTGTGATTGAGCCTGATACAACTACGAAGTAGATACCCATCCCAACAGTCACAGCATCGCTGTGATTGAGCCTGATACCAACTAAAAAGTAGGTACCCATCTCAACAGTCACAACATCGCAGTCATCGCTGTGATTGAGCCTACTAAGCAACTACTAAGCAGGCACCTATCTCAACAGTCACATTTTCTATGTTATTGAGCCTGATACATCTACGAAGTAGGTACTCATCCCAACAGCCACAACGTATTTATGATTGAGCCTGATACCAACTACTAAGTAGGTACCCATCTCAACAGTCACATTTTCTATGTGATTGAGCCTGATACAACTACGAAGTAGGTACCCATCCCAAAAGTCAAAACATCTTTGTGATTGAGTCTGATACCAACTAGGTACCTATCTCAACAGTCACAACATCTTTGTGATTGAGTCTGATACCAACTATGTACCTATCTCAACAGTCACAACATCTTTGTGATTGAGTCTGATACCAACTAGGTACCTATCTCAACAGTCAAAATTTGTTTTTTTGTGATTGAGCCTGATACAACTACAATGTAGGTACCCATCTCAACAGTCACAAAATCTCAACAAGTCTGACATCGAGAGCTACTCTAGTCAGTTACCATTGGGGAAATATCTCACTTTAATTTCATCAACAGCCAAAACTGTTTCGTTGCTCCCATATTACTCATTCGAGTCCTGAACTTCTTATCGAACATTGAATAATACTTGCTAACTTTCAAAAGCCCTTTGAACTTTCAAATATCTCATTACTCAAAACAATCCATGATTTCATCTTATGAACAACAACCACTGTTTTGTTGCTCCTATAATCCTCCTTCAGGTCTTGCTTGACCTTCTTATCGGCCATTGAATAATACTGGCTCACTCTCAATAGTTCTTTAAACTTCAAAAACTTCCTACTCTTGCCTCTGTTAGGTACATCTGTTACTAGTACCATCACTACGTCTCCATCAGAATATATCTTCTGCATTAGCTCTATATTCAACTTCAGCTTTAGCTTTAACTTCAGCTTTCGTTTTAGCCTTAACATTAGATTTAGCCTTAGCTTCAGTTTCAGCTTTATTTCGATAAAACCTCTCTTTCTGATTTCTCTGATCTTTTGTTAACTTTTCTAGAATCTTCCCTTTCAATTCTTGTAAATCAACTTCTAGGCCCTACTAAATTTCTTTTAAAAGGTTTCCTTCAGCAATACTTTTACTTTCACATCCATTTAAAGCCTACAGTGGCAACACACCAATAACCTTGTTAGAGATTGAACTCGGAACACTTTGTGTTCCATTTACTTTTTTTTTTCGGTTCCAGCAGTAGTAGTACGTTGAAGGCTGATCCACGATCAAATACTCTATGTAACGTACCTTACTCCTTTACACTCGCCTGTTCGTTATATAAACGGTTCAGACAAGCTTCTACTCATTTCTTCATAATCTGGCACATACTAGTAAACCAATAGTTTTGAGTAGTCATCAAAGTTTCTACTATAAGTCATTCTCAAACTCATACTCTGTGTAACGTAACTTCCTTCTTACCTACCAATCGTCTGCTTGTAATTTCAACAGTTCAAACAAGCTTCAACACACTTGGTCATAATTTGACACATACTAGTAAACCAATAGTTTTGAGTAGTCATCAAAGTCTCTTCTCTAGTCATACTCAAAATCATACTCTATGTGTAACGTAACTTCCATCTTTCCGCTCGCCTGTTTGTATTATCAACAGTTCAAATAAGATTCTGAACACTTCTTCATAGTTTGACATATACTAGTAAACCAATAGTTTGAGTAGTATTCAAATTCCTTCCGAAACCAAAATGTTTACCATTATCAGATTTGCCAATGTGCATATTTAGGAACTTTCCACAAACATTTGCGATCTTTGAACTATATGCAAATCTTGTTATGACCTCAAACTTGTCAAAATATTGTGTAGTGTCTCTCATTAATAGTTTCTTCCTGTAGAACGTTTCAAATATTTATCAGTTGTTCGTCTTGAAGCTGAGCAGCTAGCACCCATTCAGCTTCAGTAATATCAACCATTGTGATATCAACGTATCTCTCAACGAGAGCTCGACTGAGATCATCAACTTGCTCCCATTTAGAACCTAGTCTATAGACAACTTTGGAATCGAACTCTTATTCCTGTAACCACTTTTATCTCACTGGAGAATTGTTCCTTTTGCACTACAGTCAGTGAGTAATTTCAATGAGATAGCTCTGCACGTAGGCCCTGAACTTCTGTAATGCTCAAAGAACAGATTAGGTACCACTCATAGAAGTGATGAAAATTTTGTCCCTGACTTGCCTGTTGAAGTAGGCAACTACTTTGCAATCACCATCTACCACTGGCACTGGTGTAGAATGGGGTTATATATTTATGAAACAGACCTAGTTGTCAGAGTCACCTAAATTTTGTTAAACGCTTCCTCTTTCTCACTCAGCCATTGCTTAAGAGGAGCAACAATTCTTGTACAATATTTTATAGACTTTCTGAAGTATTCAGAGAGCCCCAACAACTGTCGAACATCCTTTACATTAATAGGATTATACAAATCTAGCACTGCGGCAACTTTATGATTATACAATGTCGAAGCTGATTTCGTGTCCTGAACAGGAATATTGGTCTAGAATACACTGTATTTCCTCAACTTCAGGGTTATTTTGCCTGCAGGTGAGGCAACTTCCTCAACCTTTCTAAACCTCGTTTTATGCCGAACGATGGTATTTTAAGGTCATCTATATAGGCAAATTCTGATTTATTAAGTTTCAATGTGATATTTACAAGTTTTTTAAAAACTGCTGGAGTGTTGGCAAGGTTAAATGCCATTCTCAAAAACTCAATATTCGAGAAGGGCACCAAAAAGACAGTTTTGTCACTCGACTCCTCCACCATAAGTATGTGATAAAAACCAGAGGACAACTCCCAGAGCGGCAAAATATTCACTTCTGCTCAAAAAGCCGACCTGGTAATCTATCAGAGTGATCAAGTTCATATAATTCACACAAAGTCTGAAGTCGCTGGTCTTTTTCTTCACCAGCAGAACTGGACTAGCATAAGCCGAGCTAGATCAAAGAGAGTAAACTAACAGAAAGGTTTAATAAGCTCTATCCAATCAGAATCTTGTAGCATCAACGCGTCATAGTGACGTACTTGGACATGAGTCAAACTCGAACCAAGGAACAAAACCATCACCAGTAACTCTCATATACAAAGAGTGCGGAGTGCGCTAGTCCGTCACTGTCTATAGAGAACTGCGACCGTAAAATGTTCAACTACGTCACATTTCGTCACAAATGTTCTTTCATCTCTTTCTATTAGTGTCACCATTGTCTTATGGGGATTAGACTCTCCTAGTTAGATAACGTTAATCTCTTTGGAGCTAGACTCCCTTATAATCCTGTTATCCAACAAGCCTTGTACTATAGCATCAAGAATTCATGTTTCTTTCAACTCTTTCAACATTTCAACCAAGATCTTTAAAGGTAAATGCTTTCTATCTGCTTAACTGTTCAACAGTTCCAAACAGCAACTTTTCAGAATGACTCAGGTCACCAGATTGTATGGCACTGAAATCTGATATGGACATGGAAGAAGTCGTTATAATTTAACAACAGTCTGATGGCATAATTTGTTTCATAGAGTTGTTTATTTTTACAATGAGAATGTCAGATTCGTTCAAATAGTCGCACCCGACAATAAGATTATGATATAACAAATCATCTTCTATCACTTCGACATTCACTTTAGCAACCACCCTGTATAGAGTTTAATGGCATAATTTGTTTCAACACTATAGAATCGTTTATTATTCCTTTTTGCAATGTTCAAAAGTCGCACCTGACAATAAGAATATAACAAATAATCATTGTCTACTACTTTGAGATTCACTTTAGGAATCACCCTGTATATGTTCATCTCGACACTAATCGAAGTATTACATCTCACAACATTACCCATGAACATTGCGACCCTCATTAAAATTTTAATATTCACCTTTCATATCATTAATTTTTTCATATTAGTGCAAGAAATACCAGTTTCAAAGAGGCAATTTTCAACTTCATTTCCATTTAGTTAAGTCGGTTTACATATGATTTGTAACTATTTGAATGTGTGGAATAAACGTTTTCAATTTTTGATTTGTTTTTGTAAAAGTACATTGTTCTCGATAATGCCGATCAGAATAATAGTCGCTCAATTTTTTTTCCTTTCACGCGAATAATTTACAGCTTCTACCAACAATTTTACAAATTGTATAGCGTTTGAAAATGTTTCGATTTACATCGACTCAATATCATCCCACAACTAGATCTGATTCTCAAAAAATCGTACGATTTGCGAGCACTTCCTCGTAACCAACTAGTGGGGTGGGGTGAGGCTCAGAACCGGTTGTATTCCCGAACTACTAGTGGCTAATTTTACAGCTAACAAATTGTCTCAACCTTAAACACTTTGAGTTTATCCACCTTTGCTGTACAATTCAACGAACTGAGTACCCGTTTTGAAAGATCGAACTCAACAATAATTTGATAAGTCCACACTCAAATTATTATAAATGTTTCTACTCACGTTTTTGTCTGCAAACTTTCTTTTTTCTCATTTGCTCTTAACTTTTTTTTAACCGTCTTACTTGAGAGGAGGGCGACTACTCCGATGATGATGACGTACTGCTAGCTTGCTATCTGATTTTTGCTTCGGCTTGGCGAGATTGTTTTTCGTTGTCACACTTTAATTGTATAATTCACCTGGGAATCACCTGGGTAATCCCACTTCTGACTTGTAAGACAAACACTAACACTCATTCTCAACTTGTATATTAATATCCAAATAACAATACTTTAATTATCAGTAGATATGTATAACCAAATATTCAGACGACCAACGCCTACGAATAAGTGCGTGATGCTCAAGGGCCTCTAGGTGAATATCGTCGTCAATCTCGCTATCGGCACGTTCCATATCGCCTCGGTCAGTGATGATCGCATTTGTTTATCTTCTAACGAACATGAATAGTCATTCATTCCGGCTAGAGAGTCTAACACTTGTGCAGTAGGATGTCTATCATTATCATTTGCCGTGGCGCTCCGGGTCTACTTATTGATTTTTTTGGTGGCGCATTCACTTTTTAGCAGTCAGAAAACCCGAAAAACATACAGTACCACCCCAACTGGATGTCACAGTGGGGTATATGCCCGATATGGTTTGCCAAAATATTTTTTTTTGTTGAATTGGTTTGATCTGTAATACTAAGCAAGTATTCTTTTGCTACTGTAAAGAAGATGTTGGTGAGCAAATTTTTTTTGGACTTCCTCGACAATTTATTCACAAAAAGTACAATGGACACGAGTAATCTTTAAAAATAATCACATAGATTAATCAGAAAATGAGTTATCTTCATCAGACGACTCCGTACCATCAATAATTTCTTCATTAATAGATGTTTGTGCTGTATCACCTTACGCTTTATAAGGTTACGAGGAAAAAAACATTGCTAGGGTGACTTTGACATTGTCATTTCTTCATGGAAATTGCCTCATGCCTTTCATTTTTGGATCAGAAGTAAGCAGCACTCTGTTGAGCACATCTCGATTACAACAGACCCATGCAAACTTTCTTGAAAAGTTCTGACGAAACAAACGAAAATGCCTGTTTCGTGCTTCCGCAGTCTCTTCTGACAATTGGAAGTAAAGCGTGCCTAATTACGGTTGGGCTATGGATCAATATTTTGTGCACGGTAGGGGTCATAGGGCACCATGAGTAAAGCTGCACATACAGCTCTGCTGTTTCTTCAGTGAATTCACCAAATTTTCCCAAATTAATTATGTGCCCACTAGATATGGTTTCCATTTTCTAAATTGATTTTGTGCCGACTAGATATGGCCAGAATCACTTTGAAGCGATATATCAGGTTCTAATCGATATCTGTTATTGTAGCTAACAGTTCATGGTTGTTGAAAAACTGTCTCTGTTACCATCATCCGTATTGCCAAAGCCATGCTTGGGCATGTCCGCTAACCCATTTTAACCCGAAACTCCTCTTGAATAATCGGCCTTTGGTCTACAAAAAATTCACCAAACTCATTTTGTTGAGTCTTTCTCAAATCACTGAAATTCTTCGATGTTTAACCGCATATATAACACCGCAAAGTGGATTTTGTCTGCATAGCGGCATTATCATACCATCCACCATCAGCATTATGTATGTGATATAATGATGGTTGCTTTTTTTGTTCAATGGTTTGCAATAGGAAAGATTTGATTAATCATATGGAAACATTCCATTTGAGTATTTTTTATTAACATAGTCGAAACTAATTCGAGGTGTACAGCTTTCGTACACATGCAGACGAACAATCAAATATATGATTTTAAAACCTTAGTACCGAGTTTTTCTGTTTCTCAATAAAAAGGGTCCCCATAATCAATTCCAACAATAATGAATGGGAAATAATTTGTCACTCTGACATCGGGTAAATCACCAATAATGTAATCAAAACTCTTGGGCTTAGCTTTGAAACAAATTTCACACTTTCGTATAATATCCTTACATTGACCGCGTCCTAATATGGACCATAATTTTTGACGAAGAAAACAACAATAAATTCTGTGCTCAACAATGCAAACATCTTTCGTGTTCATGATTCAATATGAGGTATGTAAATGTGTGGCCTTTGGGTAAAATTATTTGATGTTTTGATTCAAATGATAATTTTGATTTTTCAATCCTACCACCTACTAAAATCAGACGATTGTGTAGAAATGGATTGAGGGAAAAACTTTGCTTTTTTTGTTCAATGGTTTTCCACCGGAAAGATTTAAATAATCATATGGAAAACATTCCATTTGAGCATTTTGTATTAACACAGTCAATGCTTTTTCCATTTCATAAGGACACAAAGCACCAAATTGTCTCTCTATCATTTGAGCTTTTTAAATTGTTTATAAATCTGTTAACATATGATATTATCCTCTGAATTTTCTTCAAGGATGAAAATTCATTAACGACATTGAAAAGATCAGAAGTAATTAAAGCAGAATGAGAAACAGATTTTTGTTCTGGAATATCATTTCCAAACAGTTCACAATCATGATCTCTCAGGTCCCAAAAAGAACTACTCATATAAAACTAGTAAGGTCCATGCCACCATAACTGGGATTCACACATATCTTCAGAAGTGATACCTCTTGTCAACAATTCAGAAGGAATTTCATGTGAATTCACATGATACCAATCCTGAGTATTGGTAAGAGATTGCATATCTCCAACTCCATTTGCTACAAAGGTTTTCCATCCTTTAATCCACGCCAATGGAATTGTCGAATCTGACCATAAGTAAATGTGATCAAATTTAATTTTTGAGGAATCTAATGTTGTTTTCACTAAATTAGATGGCAATAATGCTCCACATAATTCTAATTAAGAGAGACTTATCTGTTTCAGTGGTGCCACCCGCGATTTTGCACATTTTAAATTTTAGCTAATTTTGCCATCTGAACTGATATAAATGCACGCCCCATACGCATTTTCTGAAGATTCCGAGAAGCCATGCAATTCTATTGAATCATATTGAAACATTAAAAAATGGCGAGGAACTTTGAGGTTATTCAAATTAGGCAAATAGTTTTGAAAGTTGGCCTATTTTACTGGAATATTATCGGGAACTTGATCATCTCATGATATTTTTGATTTCCATAATTCTTGTATCAATGATTTTCCAATAATAATTACTGCACACAGCAACACAAGCGGATCAAATACTTGGGAAATACTAGATATAATTGAACGTTTCGTAAAAGATACGGCGTCATTGATGGTAATTGAATATTGAATTTTATCCGAATTCGAATTCCAATAAATACCAAGTGTCTTGCAATTCTCGTTGTCGCCTATAAGCAGAACAACTACCTCTAAATTGTCTTTCACCTGAAATTCATTAGGAAGTTCCTTGTCATTGCATGACCATTTAAGTAAATCAAATCCAGCGCTAGAAAGAATCTTCGCTGGATAAGAATTATATCTGCCGTGGTATCTGCCCCACCCAAAAGATCATCTATATAAAAAGATTCTTTCATAATCTTATTAATATCAGGTGTTTCGGAATATATATCATCGGTTAATTGAAATAAACATTTTACGGATAAATAAGGTGCAAAGGCAGTACCGTACTTAACAGTATTGAGCTGAATACATTTCAGCCGTTCATTCGGACTAGAGCGCCAAAATATTTCCTGGTATTGTCTTTGGTTTTCATTTATCAATTCCTGATTGTTCATTTTTGAAACATCTGCCAAGATAATGTATTTGTATTTACGAAAATTTAACAACGTTGTAAATTCATCATTTTGTAAAGTGGGGCCGCTGAACTGAACATCATTGAGCGAGATCCCATTGGTTGTTTTGGCTGACGCACCAAAAAACGACACTTCATTCTGTAGTTGAACTACCAGACTTTTGTACTGCATGGTGGGGCAGATAATAACCACACGAAGGATCTACCATTGTTTCGTGGATCTCAGATATATGATTCATGAACTTATTAAAGTAAAATCTCTTTAGTGCTACTTCTCGAGAATTCTCTAAAAATATAACTGACTCTTCAAAGGCAATGCTTACAATACATTTACATGACCTAGTGAAATATTTTTGAAATAATCATTTGAGTTACCAGCAATAATCCAGTCTAGTTTCGTATTTTGTAAAATAGTTAAATTATAAACAAGTTCACATTTACCAGAATCAAACAGTTGATATCCATTCGGAAATTACTGTGACGTGACTCTATTGTTGCGATTGCCTGAGAATCAATGTTGGTTAATGTCTTACCTACACCTTTAACAACATGATTTATTTTTGAAATTGGCAATCCCAGTTCTTTGGCTAGTTTATCTGTGAGAACATTACTTTGTGAGCCACTGTCTAGTAAGGTGCGACATATTACCGATTTTCCCAATGAGGAATCGGAATCCAAAAAAAAAAAAATTCATAATTTTACAGTGGATAGAGCTCAACGCGCTGATTCCGAATATGTATAACACTTATATATCTTTTCGAAACAGAGCCGTAAAAAAAATAAAATCTGATTTTGCGCGGGAAACACAGTTCATTCATGAAAAATGGCAAAGTGAACATAGCTACGCGAACGTAATTTTTACAAGGTTGGCAACAAAATTCCTTGAATAAATGCACTATTTACATATACAGTGTTTTTCAATTTTTGACAGTTTCAAATGGTTTGTTTTGATTATTCCTTGAAAACGATGTGTATTTCCAGGAATTTGATATTGAAAACTATGTTGAATGTTGAGATGAATATTTTTTCGATTAATTCCAGCGAAATTATGGAGTATTCAGAAGTTTGTGTGTGTATAATTAATATGTGCAAGTGCATTTCAAATAAAATTTCATGATTTATATGCAGTGATCATTTCATGTAAGTATATCAATTGAATTGACAATATTATCACTTTCTGTAGCTTGTAGGTCAAGCTGATTTTCACATTTCTGTCATCCCTGATGATTTGAAGTAGGTTAAAAAAGCAAGGTTAAACTTTACGTCGTCGAAGTTTTCCACGTAGGTAGGTCATTTTGCTAATTGATTCATAAATGACACAATTAGATAGTATAGAGGTAAAACTATTTTAAAGCAATTACATAAAAATTTATGAGGAAGAAACAGTATGAAATAATATTTTAGAACGCTTCGAATATTTTAGCAGTTTCTTGTTACAATGAGAAATGGAAATGAAAACCATATGTTTTAAGATTGTTCAAGCCTATTATTGCTTTTTACTTGTAGTGGACATAAATCACCTCCTGTTTTAGTTCGAATTCACACGGTTTTCAACAAATTGCGGCCTGTTATGAAACATATATTCATTGCATAATTCAATTCAAAACATAAATTTAGATTTTTGAGGTTATCGTATACCGATTTTACGAAGAAAAGCCAATAATTTATACAATAATTATGCACATTAATGTGCATTGCAAAACTCAAGTGAACAAAATGTTGGAGTTGGTGGATAGACGCTAGATTCACAAAAAAGGAAGCTTGTCATTAGTTCATGAAGATCCAGAACCATTGTTGTTGTTAAAATTGTTATCTCCTTCAACCTGTTGCACTCCTGTGCAACCCTCAGAAGTCTTCGAAAGACTTGCGCTAGAGAAAACGTAGCACTTACCTTTAAACGTGTGATGCCATGCACAAGACCATAATGACCATGCCAGGCCCATTTTAAACGATATTTCAGAAAGTATCATAGTATTTGATAAGATATAGTGAAGTTCTGGTCATTTCACATCATTATGTTGGAGTTCATTTCTTACAAAAGTAACACCAGCTTTGTTTGGCAAATGAATTGTCATGTTTACATACTTTTACTGGACCTTCTATTTCAATAAAATGATTTTTCATTTCAGTCAAAAGATGGGTAAAATCTTTGGAAGTCGAGTTGATGAATATTTGTGCAGATCTGATCAGGATAGGAAACTGGAATAGTGAGAACCTGTTGCTGATGTAAGTTGAATTAAAAATTAATACTAACAGATGTAAAAAAATTACTGAGAACAGGAAAGCAAGGCTATTTGTATTCTATCTCGAATTTGTCATTCGTTCGAATTTGTCATTTGTTTTAATATATGATTGGGAGCTAGAGTTCTCTTTTGTCAGGTTTTGAGACTTAGTTCGAATTTCTTCCTAACGTTTCATCAATTAGATAAATAGCAATTAGTTAGGTAAATGTACCAGATTTCCCTTCAATGTTTGAGCAGTGATATAATTAAAATAATGTCATGGAATGTTCAATTTCAAATAAATATTTTACTCAGTTAAATTGTTAACATTCTTTTTATGTTATATATTAAATTTACCAAGAAATGCTCATCGAGATTCTTCAAAAATTGTATCTAGCTACCAAAGCGTTTTGTATACTTTTCAAGTTTTGTTTACCAAAATGAATAAATAAAAATAGAAGTTCTTTTTCAGGTGAAAGAGAATTTCCACGGATTGGCAAATTATCATTATATGAAAAAGTATTACCACTTCACAAAAGGGCTCAGTTTTCTTTAAATTCTACTGTGACAAATCAAATGGGAGAAGAAATGTATAGTTACTGAAGTTAAAAATAAATTTCTGAGTTTGTGTACATTTTACTTATTCAAAATAATATCAAACAAGGCAAGCCGATTTCTGAAAGGTTTGTAGTTGTGAGAGATAGAGGTTAAGTTTTTAGAGAAATTTTTAACTGACCATTGTTGTTTGGATTGAGCATTTGGAATCACAATATATTATTTTACACTAGAATTGAATAATTATTTTCCCAAAAGAATGTCGATTTGAGAATAGTATATTCTGTAAAAAGGTTAGAATGAAAATTCGATGCGAGTGGAAAGTTCCGAGCGCGAGCCGAAGGCGAGCGTGAGGAACCACGAGCATCACGAATTTTCATTCTAACCGAGTAGCAGACTATACTTTCTCCACGATCAAAGATAGGAAACGTGACAGCAATAATTTTGACACTTACTCAAATTTTGCCGCTACGATGACAATCAACTGCGTCAAGGCTAATGTTATTATTGCTAACCAGTGTGAGAATATTTCTCCAATCTCAAGAGAGAGAATTCCAGCATTCTGTAATCAAATTTGATTTCAAAATTGGCAAATTCTATGATGATCGTGGAGAAAACTTATTCAATAATCAAACCTTTTTACAAAATATCTATAATTCCATTTATGGGGGATATTCCCAATTCTGAGAAGCTTGAATGATCATCATGTGTTCGATCACTTGAGAAGACAATTTTACATACTTTTTTCCAGATTTAAACCTTCGTCTTGAAATAAAAAAATGAAAATTTTAAAGAAATATATACAACAATAGAAGGGCAAATGAATCCGGCAAACTTTGAATATAAGTTACTGACAAAACCAAATAATTTTTTCAAAATAAACGGCCTCTCCTACAGTTGCATAGATTTCTTTAATTTTACATTTCTTCATTTTCAAACTGTGGAAGGTTAAAATTCCAAAAAATTGATCAAAAAACGAATTTCCCACACAAAATCAAAAATTTTCATAAGTTCTACAATTCTGATGAATCAAAGGAGATAGCATGACAATTTTGAAATTGTTATCACAAAAAAAACTTCGCATTGTTTTTCGAAATTTGTCAAAATGCCACTTTCACTGGAATAATGGAAATAAATATCTGAAATTAATCTTACTATTGGAACTTTCGCAGTATCATTACCAATCTGAGCTTCGTTAAATATTTATTAACATTAGCAAGTCTTGATAATTCAAAGATACTTTGCATTTTGCAGTGTTAATCTCAACTCGCAAGAAAATATTAGTACTTGTCAAGATCAACGAATAACTTCAAATGAAAACTTCAACACAAACGAATCTGATTTATCTAGTAACAATGGTTTACAAATGGAAATCATCTTACTTAATAAATAAAATATAGTCATTCAAACACAAGGGTAAATTTTTCATAAAGTACAAGTCAAATATCTGAGTGAAAATATTATTCAACATATAAACATAACTATCAAGATCCATAACCAACCTCTTGAAAGTTTCAATAGGATGATCCATGCATTTAGATTTTTTATACAATGTTAGCTTTTATTTTGAGTTTGTCTAGTGTGTCAACATTACAAAGATTACAAATTTAATTATAAATCACAATGCAGCAAGATCAATGAATAACTTTCAGGTATTTCCATTAAAACCCTGTTTTCTGAATGGAAAGAGAGTTGATATAAATTAACTTCTACACTCCACTCATAAAATTGGTTTTTATATGAAAATGATTCATTCACCGAGTATCTTGAAATGCAGGAGACAAGAAAAAATAAAAACCGATCAACTTCAAAGAGCCCACATATGTGGTCTATGTATTATTACAAAATTCAACAGAAGGGCACTAGGCCGCAGGCTACATTTACAGTACAAATTAAAATCAATATTTACATAAGATCAAATTTGTGGTTACAGTTGGTTGCAGTTTTTTATAACAATTAATCAATCCAAAAGGTACTTTATGGTCTTTGAAAATAACTTGTTGATAAAGCATTGTTTTGAGGTACAATATCAGAATAAACTCAAATATTAAATACATTATATACATATAAAAATCAAAATATTTCAATAAGCTTGATGTAGAAAATACAATATACACATAATATTCAATACAAAAATCTAAAAATCATAAAATTTTACTACAGTGGAAAACAATCCTTCGAGAGAATATTATAATAAATGAACTTTGTCAAAAATAAAAACTTTGTTGACAAAGTCAAACCCTACACATTCAATGAAAAAGTAAGTAATTATATATACATATAGTATAAAGAAGAAGAATTGTTTCTGAGAAAAACACTTGTATATGCAACTAAATCAAACATACAAACACAGTGTAAAATACTCAAATTATTATGGCATGGATGATCAGAAGTTATCAGCAATATATTCAACTACACTGTAAAAACATTTGTCCTTCAGGAGAATATTAACGGATTTTCTGAACTGCTTTAAATGATCTATAGATCTCATCTCATTGGGCAAGTGATTGTGAATTTGTTTATCTCTATAAATAAGATATTGTCAGACATGGGATATATTGAGTATTGGAAGAATACCTAATGTTTTTTCGTTTGTTACGAGTATCCTTTCCCTGTTGAAATGTGTGAACTTTTCTATACATTTGTGCAGCAAACACATTGTTTCAAGGATACAAAGTCAAGATCATATTTTCTGAAAAATTTTATGAACCTTATATTCAATGGAAGCATTGTGAGTTATCCTAGAAACCGCGTAGAACATTTATAAAAGTTGGGAAGAATTCCAAGAAAACATCTAGAATCAATGATTCTTGTTCTACATGATAATGTCGAATATTCTTGTACTTAGAGACAAAAAGTCAGAAGTACTTTTTCAATTATTTAAGCTATTATTTATTACAAACAAATGTTGCTGAACTGATCTAGATAAAATCATATTTTACAACAATTTTACAAACTCTTATTTGTGACAAAGTTGCTGAACTGATCTAGATAAAATCAAAATTTGCAAAAATTTTACAACTATTCTGCTGCAAATTAAATTTTTAAAGAATTTATCAAAAGAAGACCCAAAGAGGGCTCAGTTTGTCAGTTCAATTTTGAAACTGTTTCTGTTCAAACTAATACAGCTTAATAGATAGGTAATCATTTGCAATGTTTTCTTGACCTACTACTTTTCTTTTGTCTTTTTATTCACTTTAAATGAGTTCTGATTGTGAAAAACTTCTTGAAATAAATTTTTTTCTTGATGAAAAGTAATGCTCCCACTTTACTCTGGATACACTTACTCATCTCCCTCGTTCACATAAAATTCTGTCAAATTTCTTTGGTTGCATTTGATGTTTTAGAGAACGAACCAGAATTAAGCAAAAATGGAAAAAGAAAATATTTCAGATAAGATACTTTTTCAGAATATGATCAAGTCTTTCATTCTCTTTTGACAAAATTGACAAAAATCTTTCAACTCTACTATCGAACAATTGTCTTTGCCTTATTGAGCAGAGAATTTGTTATGATTTCAAGGACAAGCATTAAATCTGCTTAGCCTGAACTTATTATATGCAAATTCCAAGAATGAACCTGCTGTAAGATAGTCCAATTTCTTCCAGTGTTTCTTCTTGAAGTTAACAGTAGATCCCTGCAGCAAAAAATCCAAGCCTCTCATCATTGAAAGTTTGCACCCCCTGTAATTGAAAATCATAAATGAACTACATTATTGAATGGTGCGGTTTTTTTAGCCCCCCCCCCCCCCCTATTAACTTTTGAACCGTTTGACGTACATACATGAAACAAAAACCATTTCGAAAATAATTTTTGAAATAAAATACATTGTGCTTGACGATGAAGGGGTGAGGGGGTCATCAATTTAAAAATTTCAAATGGCATGGCAGGATCAAATTACACATCTTTGAATAGATAAATCAATTATCTTTTCAACCATACAATTTGTTTTGTTTTTGGTTAATATGTATTTTCACAATTTCAATATCTTTGCTTTTCGAAATTTTCAAGTTGATGTGCCCCCAGCATGATCTGTCAAGTAATTGCAATGTATTTTGTTTCAAAAAGTAGTATCGGTTCAAAATATTTTTGTCCCATTGTTCCACATCAAATCGTTCCAATGTGTCGAGAAAGTGTACCATTTAGATCCGAATTATATTTGACATTTCAAGTGAATATAGTAAAAAAAATCATTTAGAAAATCAAAAAAAATTAGATGATTGAAGGGAGAATTAAGTAAATTACCTTTTCAACAATATGGCACCTGACCCCCATACCATTTAAATTTTTTTTTAATGATGTACCCCCTCGCCCCTTATATCAAGCAATCACAATGTCGTTTATTTCAAAAAGTTGTTTCGGTGATACCATTCAAAATGGTTTTTGGTCCATATTTGTACGCGATTCACAAGTTAGCTCGGAGGGGGAAAAAAGCCTCACTGTTCAAATATATAGTATCTGTAATTAGTGAAATAAATATAAATGATAATAAATATTGAATTAAACCTGGAAGTTCTATTTTCTTATAGTCACAATGAAAAATATGGATTCTTATTGTGCTTGGATTAATTTGAATATCAATATTATTTTAATGAAAGTAGCTAGATGACTATGATGTCACCTGAATAGTTATATGTATACCACTATCCAGACGACAACATTATCTATATGTTGGGTAGTGTAGATAGCCATGGATCACAAGTTGAAAAACAGGCCCCCGTCTTTCCTAGATCTTGTCTGTCCAAGATAGTATAAGCTAAGTGGTCATCGCGCTACAGTGATGTCCTTTCACCTAGACGACCTAAGTTCAAATTCAGCATCTGTCACCCAGCTAAGAGTGGTTCGGAATCCACTCTCACAAAAGTTGAAGGTTCGGCATGTTTCTCGTTTGCACAAGATCTCATGTGAATTTCAGAGTAAACCCCTTAATATCAAAACTTGCGCGAGCAAGGGTTATTGAACTCATCAAGGTAATTAGGTATTTTTTCTAAAAACACTAAACATGTATATCAGACTCACCTAAATGTGCCTCACAAGCTTGACACCTAACATAATTAATTCCCTCCTATCTTTCATTGAATTCCAGAAATACCGAATATGCCTTCTTTTCAACATTGTGTGGTGTATTTTCCCTTTCACTGTGCACTCCATCACGTTTAACTTGAACCAACAGCATTTGTCTCCATAGTTTTTCCTCTACCTGACCTAAAAAATGAGATGAATAGGTAACTGATGTTACAATAGCAACTTGTGTATTTAGAGCGCAAAGTGATTGATTGCCGCTCGACAAAGAGAGCGCGATAATCTTTGCAGATCAACAATGACACTTTATGCTCGAAATTTTTCTACAAACGCAGTTCTTAGACATAAAAACGATCGATACCTCATTCAACATAGGCACATAATATTACCTATGAGAAAATTAACACTTATTAGTAATTCAAAATGTATAAGCTATCCAAATATCAAATAATTGTCATCTCTAACAAAATGAAAGAATGGGACTTGCATAAAAAAAATCCCGATCTCCGAGGTCGAACCCATGACCTTCGGTTTACTAGAAAGCTTCCCTAACCTTAGCGCCACCACAGGTCCTTAAGTGCATTGAGTTTATTTTCTACAATTTCCATCATGCAGAATGAGTTCGTTCTCAACAAAAGTTAGGGAGATCGAGCATATTTTCAATATTTTTGCTCTAGAGCAACAAAGCTATCACAAAGTGTTTATTTATAAATTTTCTTTGAATGTCTGTCTGAACGACTTGTCAAAATTGATTTGGAAATAACATTAATATAACTGAATATAAAACATAACTGATATGAGACAAATTGAAATGAAAACATGATTATCAAGGACAAGTTTTTGGATTCATCGATGGATAATGTGCATTCTTGCTGTCGTTGTCCATTAGTTAAAGAAGAATACAATGCTCATCGATGAATTTAAAAACTTGCCCCTAAGTAGCTGATTGAAAAACGTTGTTTGGCCAAGATTCATTCAATAAAGTTTTTCAGCAATTTCAAGGGACCCGAGGTAGATTCAGAGTTTGAACCGGCTCTAAGAACCTTGTTGAGAATGTCATATAGTTTGTAAAGGTTTATTTTCTTAACGTTAGAATAGGAAACTATAAGCTGAATGTGGAAATAAAGGTGCATTTAGTCAACATCATTTTAAAATTGTGTTCAAATATATGTTAAAAGCGAAAGTTGAATCTGTTATATCAAATGGCGCCATTTATACAATGCTAAGTTTAAGCTAAAAACCTTTGATGTTACAATTATATTATTTATGATGTTGCTTGTGCTAAGATGACTAAATCCACCCTTAAATGACTTCATAAAGTTAACTGGGGTTCGATATTTTAGAGCATTTTACTGACAATCATAAATACGATAAAAAAGTGTTGTTCAAGTTAGAGTACCTAAGACAACTTATATTGAAACTTACCGCATTGTGTGGCCTTTGATTTCTGCACCAAACAATTTTGGAAAGATATGAAAACATGGTTGAGGAGTCTATTTTTGGTAAATTATTGGATTGTCTTTGCACAAATCCGTCATCCATGATCACTAGCTGTTATTCACTAGACACTGCCAAACTGATATCACAATATCAAGCACCAGAACAAGACAAATATCATACAATTTGAATGTACCTAATTAGTAAATTCCTTTACGAAAACGTCCTCTACTCGACATCAACAATCAACCATTTTGTATTTGAACTGGCCGGGGGGAGGAGCCAAGAAGACTAAAAACAAGGAGGGTTTAATAAGCTCTAGCCAATCAGAAACTTGTATCATCAACGCGTCATAGTGACGTACTTGGGTATGAGTACAGAGTCGAACTCGAATCAAGCAACAAAACTGTCAGCAGTAACTCTCAGGGGGACCCCCGACAACATTGAATTCGTATGCGTTGAAACTCGAGAATAGACCCCCTGGCCGGAGGGAGGGGCTCGTTGGATATGATGAAGTTCAGGACCAGTGCAACCAACGTGAATTTCCCGCGAAAAAAAATATGAATTTTTATGAATGGCAATTTGTGACGTCACAAGTTGTGCGTAAACGAACTATAGTACAGGTTTTCTCCAAGAAAACATCGTTTTTCGAAAAAACGCTTCTACAGGATGATTCAGCGTGTCACAAAGTACAAATTAACAGATTTTGAAGATATGTTATTTTTTTTTTCCGATTCCTCATTGCTGTAGACAATGAAATCTGTGAAATTACTGGTGATCCAACTCGGCCCTTTGAAGTGTGATTGCTAATTGTCATTTCATTCATCAGATATTTTGAAAATGAATCTGTAGTGTTTTCGTTTGGTGTTTTCACAGTTGAAATCACGTTATTTTCTGTATGTAACAATGAATTGTGAGGTTCATTACATATATTGCAGTGATTCTATCGACAATCAATTGTTTTATGTGATGGTTGTGAACAATTCAAACATAGACTCGATTTTTGCAACTCTGTTATTCTCTCTGAGACTGGCAACGTCAAAAATTCAATACGTTTGTGAATTGCATGAGATTTCTTGCAGAAATAGCACTGGAACTTGCTAGTTGAAAATAATGATTTGGACTGTTTTTTGTAGTCTGTGTTACCTTCTAAATGTTTAACCCTTTCAGTTCTAGTGATGTCTAATTTTTTAAGTACCTCACATTTTACCTTGAGGAACTTGTTCTAGTCATTCATTGTTGGAAATTCTCCTGAATGCGTATATGATTCCCAGTCTCGTCTTGTAACCGAATCGAACTTATTGGTAACCAAATAAATGATGAGTCTATCCCACGCATCTGTGTTCTCTCCCAATGCGCTGAGAGATCTTAGATATCTGGACACCTCTCACAATGAGATTCAATTTATGATATAGGTGATTGAAAAAGAGCATGAATGTGATTATGAACAATCAATTTTTTGTTTTCAACTCGATCTAATAACAACTGCCAAGCTACTTTGTAATTATTTGCTGAAACATCAATAGCCTTGATTATTTGAGACACTTCTTTTTCCAACGATGGAAGGAAGTAATAAAATTTCTCAATTTCTGATAATGACTGATCACTGTCGACAGAAGCTTTGAACGCATCTCGAAATTTTAATCAACTGCTATAATCACCGTTGAATGTAGGTAACTTAATAGTTGGCAATTTAATTTGAGAATTTGACACTGAACTTTCGAACTGATATCCAGGTTAGATGCTGGGATCTGCATTTGGTTTGACACTGAATTGTGACCTCTAACATCGATATTAGTGAGTAAGGTTATTCTGGACTTTCATTGTCTAAAAAAGAACAAAGAAAAAAGAAAAATTCAATTCTCTGCAATTTTTAATCACGACGTTTCAACTGTTAAAATCTACAGTCGTTATCAAGTGTAGATTTTAACAGTTGAAACGTCGTGATTAAAAATTGCAGAGAATCGAATTTTTCTTTTTCCTTTTTTTCTTTTTTAGACAATTAAAGTCCAGAAAAACCTTACTCAAAGTGAAACATTGTCAACCACTTTCAAACAATCGATATTAGTTTTCGAATTGATATTATGATCGATTGATCGCACCGACATTGTATCAATCTTATCGAAATTATGTCGATTGTTTCGATCAAAATTATTTATGATGTGTTTGATTTCAGCAATAAAGTGAAATAAAATCTTTCAAAGTTGTCACGTTCATCTGAGTCAAATTCATTATAATTCTTCTAATTGATTTTGTGCATCATTAATCTGATCTAATATCGGTTCAAACTTCTCGAGTCTGTGACCTTGCTGTATCATGCTTGTTTTGTGTAGAGGCCGTTTCTCAGGCTGATTGAAAGATTCAAGAACCTTTCGAAGTCTTGTAATATGACCCTCTTTGCCTTCAATGATTCTGACATTTCAATACAAATAGTGATCCAAATCTGACACATACCTGAATTTTGACAAAATTTGCGCAAAAACTGTACCCTCCTGATATTATGCAACTGCAACACCACTTCCGAGCTGGAAACCAATATTCCATGCGGCTCTTGGGACCAATGAATACTTCGTAAAATTGACTATAATTCTTATATATTGTATAAAGAGTCGAACTGCTTTTCTGTTCTCTCTTTATTTTCATTTTCTATTGATATCTATCATATTGTTTATATTTTTTACATATCAATCGTTTTTACACATACAGAGTAACTAAAAAGTTTCAGTTCGTTCCTTAACAATACTACTAAATTTTAACGTATTTTTTAGGAGTTTCCCTTGGAGTTCTTCTTCCAGGCTCATCGAATTTTTGAGATCTTCTCTCAGGCTATTCGAATTTTCTAAAAGCTTTTTCTCCTCGCTCCTTGAATGTTCTTGAAATTCATGTTTCAAACTTATCGAATTTTCTTGAAGTGTATCTTCCAAACTCTTCAAATGTTCTAGAAGCTTTCTTCTCTAGACACTTTGAATTTTTTTGTAGTCCTTTCAAACTATCCGAATTTTCGTCTAGTTTATTAGTTTTCGAACTCAAGTCACTTTCAGAAACTTCAAATAAAAAGATTTCTGGGTTTTTTTCTCTTGAACTAGTCTCTCTGATAGTCTTTTCTGGAGTGCGGCCTTCTGACCTTCCTCGAAAACATTTCTTCTTTCATTGTCTTTGCTCGAGATTACTTTTGGTGATGACCGAAAACTATTCACCTCACAAATACTTGTTCGGTTAACGGGTCACTTGTCCATTTGGCGCGAAAAAGGTCTATCAGTATTTTTTAACATGGAGACTGTCCTCGACGAGACTATTCATACTGAAAATCTCACTTCTACACCAAATGCAATGGAAATTGTTTGGCGGTTTCCATCAAATTAATTTTAACTCGTAAAATATAATACTAATTCATATTCACAAACTAAATGGTCTATATGGCACTGCTTTACTACAACTCAGACTAACTGTGTTGAACTTCAACTTTATCTGCCCTCTTTGCTAGTGGCTCTCTATTTATATCTATGTAGATTCCGTTTTCTTCTAGATCATTCGAGAGTTTACTCATCTACATCATTATTACGCTATCATAGCGTAATGATAGCAAGAACAGCAAGAGAGGCATAATGTCTCTCTTGCTGTTCGGCGGCTCGCCTCTGGTGAAAGGATCGAGAGCGATGAATCACGAATACCATGAGCTAGTAAGGTCAACCCCGACAGGTTTTGCTCCAGCTCATTACAATATTTTACTTTGTAGTGTGCGCTATCCCTTATGGGTTTTCAAAGCACTGTAATAGAATATTGAGACGCCTCTGGTCGTGGGACCAAATCCATTTCAATAAGAAAGTTGCATCCCACATGTTCCTCTGGGCGATAATACCAAACTTTAGTTACAGAAATGATGGAACTCAAAATTTATGAGGGGCATATTACAAACAATAGATTTTTCGTGAGAGTCAAAAAATCCATTCAACTTTGAAGATATTGTAAAATCTGGTAATTTCAGCCTGAATAGCCCAGGGTCGATTGTTTACCATCTGGGTACAACTCGTTTGATGCTATAGATATTCCAGGAACGAAAGGTCGTAAATATATTTCTGACCATTTAATCAATTAATTTTTTGTCTTAAATAATACATATATGGAAATAGGTCACTCGTTGTAAATGCATGCAAATTATTGTTATTTTAAAAGTAAGAAGGCAGAGTGATATCGGACGAACAAAAGAGAATGTTTGATAGTTTTTTGTCGACCGTTTTCTATCAAAGTGAAACAAAACCACATTCGACGCGAGTCATAAAATGTACGGGGCGGTCAACCACATGATGTCACGTAATAGGAAAACTTATAATATGTAATTAATTAGGACTGTAGAATACCAGAATAGGGTTTAGAATGCCAAGACCATTCAAGTAGCGACACCTACCTAATATCTTACAAGTAAAATATTCTGAGGGCGGGATCATCCCCCCTATCTTTGAACGAATTATAGAGTTGAATTGTTGGAGATCTCAAAAACAAGTTTTAGTTGAAATGTTGTGTTTGAAGCAGTAAGTCGAGTGAAGAATACTCAGGTCAAGGCCTCACCTTGACCTGGGACATGTCCGATCTATTTTCTCAGAGTTGAAGGGTTTCTTAAGTATGTTATCATTTATTTTGTCAAAGTCTCTAATCAGTTTCACGTATTTAAAGATGGTCTTGGTAAGCTAACATGCTAGATAATATATTGTCAATTAGATAGGTTTTTGTTTTGAGTTATAAAAATATTGTTTTCAGTCTGTTCTTATTTAATTATTGAAGTTTCCAGTATTTTGATTTTAATTCTGAAAGTAAATTCTCTATATCCTTTTTTTTTCTCGTAAATATTAACATTCTAGTAGCATATTTTTACAGTTTTATAATTTATTTATCTCCGTTTGCCTTAATAAATGAAAAACAGACCATTTCTCGAGTTTCCTTTGTTAGTTAAGTCAATAATTGAACCAAACCAAAATTACTGAATTACTGAAACCAATCAGCTCTGAACGGGCTAATTAAAGGTGCATGTTCGATAAGTTAAAGTGTTACCAATCCAGAGCAATGAACCGACGACGGGAGTATTTAGGTGAGTAAAATTCATTGTCGTGATTGAGATCACATATGAGGGTTTTATAGCTGAATTAATCTCCACAAAAGTGTTATTCTGTGAAGTTGTGTTAAATGAGAGTATTTTGATCATGATAGAACCAAACATATTATTTCTCTAGCTTAAAGAATTCACACGCTAACGGCCAACCAGCGCGCTGAATTATATGTATGAATAAATAAAGGGATGAAACATTAAGAGTCATTCTAATCTGATATTAAATTAATTAAAGGTTCAATCCAAATGATTAAGATTTGCTAATAGGAAAGTTAGTACAGCACACTAGGCCAAAAGGCTCGAAACAGGACCAATAATTATCTCGCCCCGTTTGGTCCAAATATCGTCTAGACTCTTTTCTCGAAAACGAAACTAAATGCGTGACTCTCGTGGGCACTAACCACTAGTTGTGATAACGTATCATAAAAAATAGTTCATTTTTTATAAAAAACAACTTCTCTGATGACTTTCACGGCAATAGAATGAAACAGAATCTGAATAAACAGATGACAATTTTTGTATGCGTGATTGCATTCATGAATATTAATTCATATTTTTGTTATTCATGATGAGTTGCATAAAATAATCTTCGTAAAATAATACTTATAAGACAGATAAGAATGAAATGATTGGGAAATATCTATATTTTTTTAACTTGGTAGTCATGAGTTGCAAAAATAATAATCTTACTGTGAACAGCTCAAACACACTGTATAATTAAAAGTCACTTTCTATCACAATTTAACATATATTTCCACAAAAACTGAATAATACCGTTGAAAAAGAATATTCTCTCGTGACTGTTACTGAATAACTAACTACAAAATACGTTATATCTTAAAAGCATAAAACTCAAGAGTTCATAAACAGCAGATCCTTTCATAACTGTTTGTTTAGTTTTCGAGGCGTTTGTTTATCTATCCTAACGATTGTCGTCTCCTCAATCGGTCTCTTGCTACGTGACGGCGGTCGACTTCATTGCTCGTTCACATTACTGAAATTATACTCATATGATAGATAAGAATATAATGATTCTGTGATTTTGAGATAAAATTTGATAACTATTCATATTTAAGAGAACAATGATTTTATCTCGTATAGATTGATCACCGGAGGATTACATATTTGAACTTAGAAATCAGTATCATTTCATCTTATCTGTCTTATAAGTATTATTTCACGAAGATTATTTTATGCAACTCATCATGAATAACAAAAATATGAATTGATATTCATAAATGCAATCACGCATTCAAAAATTGTCATCTGTTTATTTAGATTATGTTTTATTCCATTGCCGTGAAAGTCATCAGAGAAGTTGTTTTTTTTTTGATAAAAAATAAACTATTTTTTTATGATACGTTATCGCAACTAGAGTCCCTGTATGCATTTTGACATTAGATCGTATATTACAGTCGGGACACTCTTTGACAGGACATTGTAAAAACGCGCTTTAGGTTATGTCTACCTTTTGAAGCCGAATGAGCACAATGGCGTATCGTCAGGGAGGGAATGACAAAAAATATGTTCTGAGGTACAAGTAACCCGAGTAAGGCTGGATTCCCACAGATCCGATGTCCGATGATCCGATGGTACGAAAATGTTCTGATTGGTTGAATTGGTAGGTGTGACAACAAATCAACCAATCAGGACATTTTTCCAACCAATCAGAACATTTTCGTACCATCGTATCATCGGACGTCGGATCTGTGGAAATTCAGCCTAATTGTGACGGTATCTTTCATAATCAAAAATTTGTCAACTGAAGCTTGCGAAACAAAATACATAATACGTTTATACCGTAATGTGTTCGATACAGAAATGTAAGAGCAATTCCAATGATTTATATAATTTTCCTGGGGATCCAGTTCCATTACAAACATAGAAGTCGGCGCTCAAGAGAGCCGCGTGGAACATTACATCATAAGCGCGAATTTTTCAGGTGAATTGAAATGATAGGTCAAGAGTAATATCTAATAGCCCGCCATATACACAGAGGTTCGTCTGAGGACTTTATCCAGCACGGTTTAATTCTGCGGTCTTTCACAGATTTGGCATATTGTCGTAAATGTTGAATTTGAATTATTTTAGTGCATTGATCCATTCATCTTATTGTTTATTAATTCGTCCACGATATAGAAGTTCATTGTCATATGTGACCGACATTGCATTTAGCGATGTCGCGTGACGAGCTAAAATCGTTGACCGAATGAACAAAACATATTTCCTTATATAAATACAAAAGGAGTAGATTGATGAAAGAGTTAGTAATAGACTCCCATAGAGGAGAGAGCCCTGACGCTCAGTTAGCTTCACAGGCTAGGCCTCAGCTTTTGGCCTCAGCTGTAAGTAGTGGTTAAGTGATGGTTTTAGGTAAGAGTTTTATTTGTTCCCTATTATATTATTCAATGTCCCCTACTTTATAATGTGTATATAACTTTCCCCAGTATCCCTGTTGTTCTATAATGAATGTTTATATTCTTTTGCTACCCCTTGAGTTTCAATAGCTACCATCTGTAGCTACACCCCAAGTCGCATTTTGTATAAGGGAAACAACCCCTTATACGGCTCAGGATGCTACCCTAGTAGCCCTAGTCGCGACAATATGACAGTCAAATCTTTGTCACTCCATTAACTTAAAAGAGATGTCCGTCGACAACTCTGACGCACCTAATCTGTCGAAATAAAACTATTTGTTAGTGGTGAAATCTTTCCACTTGTTTGCCGACTTTACCAAAACTTTGGAATTCAGTCTTGACAAAAATTTTTAGTGATGTCTTTACCGTTTCTGGTGACAGTTGTTGGTGACAAAATTCCCAGCAGAAATCTAAATGAAAAAAAAGTTGTATTGTGTTATTTGTGATCTCTCCCTGACCCTACAGATTTTGAGCCCCTTTTTTAGTTCTTCGGTTCGGTTAAAAAATTCTTTGCCCATAAAACGTGTATCCATGTTTCAGCCATCAGTTATTATTGTAACATACATATAATTTTAACCTGCTGATTTGACTCGTCATCGAAAACACTGTTAATTTGTGGTACCAAGAAACAACCCTGTAGATTTTAACTACAAGTCTCTGCGTGCTAAGACTAGGCCGTGCCTGGTCCGTGCTCACCCACTAACCCACGGATTTGTCGACAGGCTTTGACTGTGTTGACTGTTGAATTGTTAAATCTTTTGGGCGGAAGAGTTTCCTCCGATCGAAAAAAACTCGACTGAATGTATACAAAAAAAAAATAAAAAATTAGTCCAGGTAGCCGAGAGGTTAAAGCGACATTGTATCAATCACTCTGGCTGCCAGTTGGCGATGGTTCAAACCATGGCGACTGCAGATATTTTTCTGATGGCCCAAGAAAGTGCTAGGAATCGCACGTAAAAAGGTAAGACCTCGTTAATCCTTGGCTCGCACAAGTTTCGACTTCTGAGAGCTGCCGTTCGTAAGGAGACGACAGCTGGTTAACGGAAAAAACAATTTCAACAAAATCAATTCATTCAGAGTTTAAATAATTTTTTCCATAAACAGGTATTCACTACAATATAAAGAAGACTTTAAGGGTATGTCGCAAAGAAGTGAAAAACTGATACCATTCCGGTTTCAAGAACGATTGAAGACACTGAATCACTTGGTACTAGATCATTTCAAAATTATCTGTGCATGGGGAAAGATGTATTTTCTAATGTTTTGAAAGTAAACGATGAGTTAAAGTTGAAATTTGTCCAATATGAAGTTTTCATACAAGAAAAAAATCCCTTAAATATTTTTTTGGAATAAATGGTAGAACGAGTTGAAATCAGGAATGAAAATTTGTAAACAAAGTTGAATGTTTACGGAAAATTTGGCTTCAATTCAGATCAACTCACAAATAAAAATAGAATCCGTAATGGAAAAAGATGACGACCTGAGACTGTGGAGGAAGCATTAGTTATTAGATTCGCATGTGGTACTTCTGGCTATATGAAACCTTATTAAAACTAAATTATCTGTTAAACCTAGTATAAAATCGTTGAATCGTAAAATAAGTCACATTAAATTTTCTCCAGGCATATTACATGGAATACTTCATTATTTCAAGATCAAAATTGAAAATTTCTCGGACTGCAAGAAAGATTGCTGTTTAATTTTGGATGAAACAGTTATAAAACCTGGAAAACATTACTGTGTAGCTACTTGCACTAATATTGGAAGGGAAACACTAGAAAAATGGACAGAAATAGCTACTCATGTTTTGGCTGTCTTGTTAGGTGGAGTTTCAAGTGGATGGAAACAACTCATATCATATCATTTCATATTGGAGAAGATGAAGGGGGAATCTTTGGCAAAACATTTATTGGAAAATACAAACATTTGTTCATCTATTGGATTCAATATCGTTAATGTCACCACAGATATGAGCCCTTCCAATCAAGCAATGTGGAAATAATTCGGTCTGAAATCAAAAGAAACGATCCAGCCATCAGCAACTGAATGTTTATAGCCTACAGCTAATCTTTTTTGGCCTTCAGCCTACTGTGATTGAAATAAAGTTTTTATTTGTTATCATTTCCGCATATTTATTCTGCCATAAGCTAGATATCAATTCATAGTTTATCTTTCTCTTCGTTTCTGTCTTTTGCAGCCTGGCACTCTTCCATCTGAACTAGGCAAGTCAACTCATGTCCTATTTGGTTAAATAGTCACTTAATGTGAATAATCTATTGATCAGTCATTTGTTGAACATCAATAACACCCTAAACGAATCAGCAAAAACTGATAACTTCTAGTAATTTTTTCGCCTAAGGAAGTTTTTAGTTGGTGAGGTTGCCTAAAAATTTTATCAGGATAATATTTTTCGACAATAGATGGTTTCAATATTGAGGTGTGACATCCAGTGTCAATCAGTAATTTAATCGGGGGGTTACGAATTTTTATGTATGGGAAACCGTTGACCGTGGCAGAGTGAAGTTCTATCACGCTGTTTTGTTTTTTGGAGGCGATTAGTAAAAATTTTCGCCTTCAGGCTCGTGATTGTCGTTGCTCGGTTCATCTGATGGTTCGGGGGGTAAACAATGTCCGTCGGGGTAATGGCCAGTATAAGAGTTTTCTTGATAGTGTTCAGGGTAAAGTTCTTGCATAGTGTCAGTTTGGTCATAGGTGTAATAGTCGTATTGGTAATTATTCGGATGATAGTTATGTGCAGCATCAAATTGATCGTAACTGTGATTGTACTGTAGTAGATTTAAACTCTAGTTAACTGACTAAAATAATTTATTTAACGAAATACAATGATACAATAACACAATACTCTAATTTACATAACAATCACGGAACTAGGTATTTATATTCGACTTTCACTTCACTGACTGTCCTCTATCTGCGTGGTTCTGTTTATATTCACCGTTCATTTTGCTAGAATGCTCGAGATATTTCTTAGAAATGCTCCCCGATAAGACCAGATTCTTCGCGAAGCGAGCGGCTCAGAAGTAGTTCACGGTCATTCGTTGATTACGTGATTGTTCAGGACCGGCATCGCCCGCAACTTTGCCACATTGTCCCCTTCTTAGGTATATTTCGTCCCGAAATGTCATCCTTGGAGTGTGTCGATATTTGCAGGATTCCCCATATCTGCATCGTGAAGTTCGATAGAAATAACACTCCACAGTCTTCATGTCAGGTCGTGGAATAGGATTACAGCAAACCAAAATATGGATGCCGCTGGATCGGAATATCGTCTCCGACATACTTCTTATAACTCTCCAATCCAGCCCATCAATACCACAGGATAATTTTGGGATTGCCAAGTCTACCAGATTCTGGTCCGCCATCGTATCTCTCAGTTGGGTGAGGCTCCTCCAGACATCTTCATAGGACGGTTTATCTTGAGAATGCTTCTTGGTCACCAGGTAGTAGATGTTCCTCTGGCCCTTCTTCAGCTGCAGTACACCTCCAATTTCTGGATTCTGTTTTCGTAGTGTTTGGAGTTGGCCAAATTTCTTGGAGAACACCACAGCGATGCCTCTGGACATTCGAAGATCTTCTGCGACGCAGTGCGCTAGGGCGTAATCGACTGGCACTTTGAAATTGTCCCGTGGCTCCTCTCGAGTTACCCCGTGTGACACTTTCTGTCCATTTGAGTATAAGGACATGAATTTCTGGAACGTCATCGCATCCTCTGGTGGTCTGAGGGTGCGGACTTGGTCATGGTTTCCAGCGTAAGGGGCCAGCCTGTTGAAATGAACGATGCTGGGTTTACCTCTGGGTGGCTTGTGGATTCGGTAAAGCAGGTCATTTATCCTCTTGATGATCTTGTACGGACCTTCCCATGAAATCCATAATTTCGGTGACAGGCCCCGGCGACGCATCGGGTTGAACAGCCAAACTAGATCACCAACACGAAATCCTCCAGCATCGGCATTGATGTCATAAGCCGCTTTCATTCGGTCGCTGGCACTCTGGATATTCAAACGGACTCGTTCGTGGATGTCTTCCATTCACTGACGGAGTTTGCTGATGTAGTCCTCTCCCGCGGTATCCTGTCCTGGTGGCATCCCAAACTTTAGGTCACAGGGAAGTCGCAGCTCTCGGCCCATTATGATACTAGCAGGGGATCCCAGTCTCTTTGATGGTCAGAGACTACCTTGGACAAGTGACGATTGATAGTCCTGTTCATCCGCTCAACCATTCCATCGGACTGTGGATGTAGAGCTGTGGTTCTCGTCTTGCGGATGTTCAGCAGTTGGCAGATTTCTTGGAACAGGTTAGATTCGAAATTTCTGCCTTGGTCCGAGTGCAGCTCCAAGGGGACACCGAATCGACATATCCACTCTTTCACCAAGACGTCCGCGACGGTGATGGCTTCCTGGTTGGGCAGGGCATAGGCTTCGGCCCACTTGCTGAAATAGTCCATTGCTACAAGGATGTATTTATTTCCGTGATCTGATACGGGGAACGGGCCGGCGATGTCAATGGCGATTCTTTCGAATGGACTACCTACGTTATACTGACGCATCGGGGCCTTGGGTCGTGTCCGAGGTCCATTGCTGGCAGCGCAAACAGCACACTTTCTGCACCAGTCATTGACATCAACTTGACAATTGACCCAGTAAAACCGTTGCCTTACTTTCTGCAGGGTCTTCGTCACACCCAGATGTCCTCCAGCAACTCCATCATGGATCTCTCGGAGTACTTCCTGCCTTCTGTTCTTGGGCACCACTATCTGACATCTGTCTTCCCCACCATCTTCGGACTCCAATACACGTTTCAGGACCCCATTGTCCAGGGTAAGGGAATTCCATTGGGCCCAGTAAGATTTGACTGCTGGGGAATATCTTGCGATTTCCTGCCATGTCGGTCTTTGATTACTCTTTTTCCAGCCGACGACTAAACCAAGATCTGGATCGCTTTCTTGGTCTTTCTGGACCTCGTTGTCATTCCAGTTGTTGTCAACTGCCGTGGTTCTACAAATCGCTGCTTCCTTCTCTTCTGCTCGTCGGCAGTGTGAGCAGTCGTCTGGGCATGGTCTCCTTGACAGAGCATCTGCGTTCTTGTGGCCACTACCTGCTCGATGTTCTATCTCGAAGTCGAATTCTTGGAGTCTTTCGATCCAACGTGCTACTTGGCCCTCGGGGTTTTTGAACTGTAGGAGCCATTTAAGGGCTGCGTGGTCGGTCCTTAACAGGAATCTTCTTCCGTACACGTATTTGTAAATTTGTTCTACTCCCCAGTATCAATTTTATGTTGAACTACATTCGTTCGACCCCCTTTTTCTTGTCCGGTATCGAAGATGTCTTGGTACTTCTTGACTAACTCTCTCAATCTGGGCTGTTGGGCTGGTTTAATGCCCTTGGAAGAGAGGGTAACCAATTTTTCCAGTTCCGCTGTCAGGTTGTTCTCTTGACTAACAGTACCGTGTACACTCCTGATCACAGAGGAAATTGACGAGCAGTGCCCCAAAACAGTTCCTTTCTTCAAAGTCACTGGGT
This sequence comes from Chrysolina oricalcia, assembly GCA_944452925.2. Classification (NCBI taxonomy): domain Eukaryota; kingdom Metazoa; phylum Arthropoda; class Insecta; order Coleoptera; family Chrysomelidae; genus Chrysolina; species Chrysolina oricalcia. The sequence continues at coordinate 15,866,943 of OX101823.2, read as the reverse complement.
AATAATTGACATTCATTACCCTTACTGGCACAATTTTATCAGCACGCAACAAAGTCTTGCCTAGTGCAATCCCTTGTCTAATTTTCTCATCATGAAGCTTGGGCTCGAACATAACCACGCTTCCGTTGCTCGCACCTCCATCCAAGCGAGCCTCCAGTATGGTCTCAGCCCTCTCGGGTACACTTACATCTTCAGCCAGCAGAACACGAATCATCTCCTCATTTCTTCCATGTAGCACCAGCTCTTCTCCGTTCACACGTAGGACGCCATCTTTGAAGTTCAATTCAAACCCTCTGGAATTCATGATGTCCATTCCAATAATTGCATCGTCCTCAATGTCCGCTACTAATGCCCGATGTTTCACTTTCGTGCTGCCTAGAATCAGTTCAATCGGTAGCTCACCATGTACAGTGGCCTGCTCTCCTGTTGCTGTGCGTAGCTTCCAGGATGATGGTTCCATTCTCTCTGGTGTTTTAATAAAAGCAGGTCCAAGGATTGTCCTAGTAGCACCAGTATCCAGCAGCATTGCGCAAGGCTTGTTGTTGATGAAACCGTCTACGAAGACTCCTTTGTTCTGTCGTTGGAGGACAGCGACATATGCGTTGTTCACCGGGGCTTTCTGAGTATAGGCCGACGATTGCCCCTTCTCAACAACCTTCGTTGGTCGCGACCTCTTGAGGGTTGGACATTGACTACGCACGTGTCCAAGTTTCCTACAGTTCCGGCATCTCACTAGTATTCTCTCAGGCAACATTTCCTTCACGACCTTTCTTATGGCAGCTTCCAGGTTATCAGGTTCCTGTGGGTCTTCCTCAATAAATCGGACTTTACTTTGGCTTCTGCAGGATTGCTTCGCTGCCTCAAATTCCAAAGCGCGTGCCAGTGCATCCACGAGATGTGTTGGACGAGCTAGTGTTAATGCTTGTCTCGTTTCCTGGTCACGAAGTCCATCTAAGAATGCCTGAACTGCTAGTCGTTCCATTACCTTTTCTGGTGTAGCTGGGTATGCAAGGCGAACCAAGCGTGCAATGTCGGCTTCAAATTCCTGTAGGGATTCGCTCGACTTCTGGCAGCGGTTTTTGAGCTGTGAGTGGTATACATGTTCTAGATGAGTCTGTCCATACCGTAATTCTAGATGTTTGATCAGCTGCTCGTAGTCCTCTTGCTCTTGTGCCGTGAGGGTTTGTAGAATATTCGTTGCTTCTCCACGCAACGCCAGTGTTAGTGCCACAGCTCTATCTCCTGCATTCCATCCATTTGCCTTTGCTGCAGCTTCAAATTGTCGGCGGTAGTTTGCCCATGGTGTTTTTCCATCAAACTGAGGTGGTTTCATAGAGAGTTTTCCTGTTTCTGGACTGATTTTTACATCTTTCAAACCCCTTTGAACATCATCTAAGTTCAAACTCAGTTCCAGCATTGAATTTTCATTGACAGATTCTGTGGTGTGGGTAGTGTCATTCTGGTTTTCCAACTTACTGATTTTCTCCTTTATTTTGATGATTTCCGCCTCGAGTCCGCCTTTGATTTCGTCACTAATTGTGTCCTTCAATTTTCCCATCTCTTCCTCAATTTCATCTTTGATGCCGCCTCTGATTTCATCACTGATGGTTTCCTTCAATTTCCCCATCTCTTGCTCAATTCCATCTTTGATTTTCTCCATCTCTGTCTCAACAGTCCCCATTCTTTCTTCTAATCGATTCGCCACGCCACAAAGTTCTTCTTTCATGTTCTTCGAGTTTTCTAGAAGCTCTTCCCTTAAACCCTTCGAATTTTCTAGAATCTCTTCTCTCAAATTCCTCGAACTATCTTGAAATTCTTCTTTCAGTCTATTCGAATTTTCCAGAAGTCTTTCTTGAAGATTTTCTTTCAATTTTCTCGAACTCTCTTGAAATTCTTCTTTCAGACCATTCGAATTTTCTAGAAGTTTTTCTTGAAGTTCTTCCTTGAGCGTATTCGAATTCTGTTGCATTTTGTCTTCCATTCCGTCGAGTTTACTAATTATGGAACTCATATCTATTCCAGAGACTTCGAATAAAAATGCTTCGGGGTCCTCGCCCTCCTGGACTAATCCCTCTGCAAGTCTTGTTTGAAGCACGGCCTTTTTACCACTTGTGTCAAGTTCCCTCTCCTCCAGTTCTTGCTTCAATTCCGCAACCTTCAATTCAACCAGGCGAACTTTCCTCGAACACATTTTGTCTTAGTCTATGTCTATTTCACGGGTCACCAGTCTATTATTATTATTATTATTGTCTATTTCACACAGTCTATTCCACGGCCACCAGTCTATTATTATTATTATTGTCTATTTCCACGCGAGAAGTGTATCAGTTTTTACTCCGTTAATGCACACTACTGTCACTTCACGAAAAATGTTTATCAGTCACTGTCTGTTTTTCGCGAAAACAATTGTCCGAAATACACAAACTGTCTAATAACACGAACACTATTTATCTTTAGAAATTGCACTTCTAACACCAGCTGTAGTAGATTTAAACTCTAGTTAACTGACTAAAATAATTTATTTAACGAAATACAATGATACAATAACACAATACTCTAATTTACATAACAATGACGGAACTAGGTATTTATACTCGACTTTCACTTCACTGACTGTCCTCTATCTGCGTGGTTCTGTTTATATACACCGTTCATTTTGCTAGAATGCTCGAGATATTTCTTAGAAACGCTCCCCGATAAGACCAGATTCTTCGCGAAGCGAGCGGCTCAGAAGTAGTTCACGGTCATTCGTTGATTACGTGATTGTTCAGGTCCGGCATCGCCCGCAACTTCGCCACAGTACATTTGCTCATCGATGGGTGTCCATCTTTGGGGTTGTGAATGGGGCGGATTGGCGAAAGAATGGGACATGGGTCTACGAACCGTAGGGGTTCTAGATGTAGTGGACATTGGTTCAAAAGTCCTTTGATCGGGTTTACCTGTCGGTTTGAATACATTTCGTGGCGGACCAAACACTTGTCTGTTAGTTAAAAACGTTTGTCTTACTGGTCGGGGTTGGACATTTATCGGTTGGCTGGGAAATGGGGGTCTAAAATTATTCTGGCTGTAGTTTGGAAATTGATTTTGGATTCTTGTGATGTTGGAGGATTGATTTTGGAACCCCAAGGCCTGATTTTGGGTGTTGGTTGTTTGAATTGGGGCCATGGGTTGAGAATTTGGAAAGCTATAATTTGATATTTTACGATTTTGTACAATTTGTCTATTAGGTGGTTTGGGTGCATTAACGTTCGGACGATTTTGGGTGTGTCTAAAGTTTTCGTCCTCCTGGACGAAGTTCATTGCTGCTTCTAGGGAATCAGGATTTTGGACGATAACTTTGTCCTGTAGTCGAATATTTAGATTTCTCAAAAATACTTTAAGGGACTGGGATTCATATTGTCGAATATGTATCGGTTTAGTAGCTTGGTCCATGTCGGGGTCAGAATTTATTTTGAAAGACAATTTACTGCGTAATAATTGTATATGCTTTGCAAGGTCCAGGGGATGTTCGCCTCTATTTAGTGTAAGGGTAAACAGTTGTTGTTCGAGGTTATCAAGGCTTTGTCGGTCACCAAAAGTATTTCTCAATTCTAATTTTACTTGAGTCCATGTCTTTAATTCAAATCTTGATCCGATTAATAGCTGGGCTCTATCTTTTAATTTACTCAATAAAATACTCAAAATGCACTGGTTAAATGTGATATCGGCGCCATGATACCTTTTGTGAAATTGATCGGCCGTTAATAAATATTTCGAGGGACTCTGACAAGCCATCATATGTTGGAATAGTGTCCGAATAGATTTTAAACAATGTATAATTGATTTCCGTTTCCATATTCGAAACTCGCTATGAGCTTAAAGTATTTGCCAAACTTTCGATTATGGGATCGGTCATCAAACGTTATTTTGTGTGCTTAAATTTTTATGCAAAATTTGAATTGAAAAAAAAATCCACTGAATTTATCGAATTAATAATGAAATTTGTCACAAAAATATTCTTTGAACTAACAGAATAATTTCTTTCGAGAATTTCAAGATAACAATGTACAATACAAGCTATTCTTAGTCTTCTCACAGTAAGTTTACAAACAGTGTAATATTTCACTCGAACAAGTGTCGTTGCCTTTTGAAATGGCAGCGAACTATGATGAGTATCAGGTTTCGAAATGCGATTATATTTATTTGATGTTTTATTAAGAAATTCGGATAAGTAATAAAATGCTTTGAATGTGATCAATAATTACTAATCTATGTGACTTCTATAGTCAGTCCACCGATTTCGATTACGATAAAAGAAAAATGATGGATTGATTGAATGAATTTAATAATCAATATTCAACAACTTCTATCAAAAATCTTTACGATAAAGTCTTAAAGAAAAATGTTTGAAGGCAGAGAGGAATATTCGACTTACCACGATGGTGAACCAAGTAGTCCTTTTCTGGAGTCTGCAGCGACTGGGTCTGCCGGTCTCTGGGTGGGCGATCGAAGCTGTTCTTTCGATGACGGATAAACAGTTGAAACTGACGAATTTCGCGATCAATATTCTTCCGTTATCCTACCGACTGCGCCAATAAAGCTTTCGGGCCACGAAAAACTATTTTTAAAAAGACAAAATTTAACTTTACAACAAATAACTTTATTTGTACGGAGAGAATGTGTCTCTTACAACGTCGCTAACAGAACTAAAATAATTATGAAGCATGGTTAATCATATTCGCATAAACCTAAGTCAGCACTACATAGAAAGTACAAGCTAAGGGTTTCCTGAGGGTTTGTACATATAACTTGCATAATATCAGGAGGGTACAGTTTTGCGCAAATTTTGTCGAAATTCAGGTATCTGTCAGATTTGGATAATTATTTGTATTGAAATGTCAGAATCATTGAAGGCAAAGAAGGTCGTGTTACAAGACTTCGAAAGGTTCTTGAATCTTTCAATCAGCCTGAGAAACAGCCTCTACACAAAACAAGCATGATACGAAGCATGATAACGAAGTTACTAAATTCCCGAGTTTTGTAAGGCAGGCAGAAGCAACAATTATCTTGTAATTCTATCTCCGTTATTAGTATTCATAAAAATGTCATTCATTTTCGAGTAAAATCCGTGAACTATCCTTGTGTAAATAGAACCCCCAGTATATACGCGCCTCAGTTATGTAAGTCACATCCCTGAAGCTCACTAAGCGCGCGACATCAGCCCCCTCCGCCTTGATTCGAATCTCCACTGCTACCTGAACGGAATTCACAGCGACAGAGTTCAGTCACAGTTTATAAAGAATCAGTTAGGTAAGTTGGCGTCGGCACTTTGATCTTTTTGTTCCCGTTTGTCCACTGCGCAACCTGTAATTGTATCCTTCGCGCACATAGCCGCTGGCAATTTATACAATGCTCAACATATAAATGTATACACTGCTTGAAATAAAAATGGGACTCTGAACGGTGAATCTTCTAACGTTGAGGTCTTATTTTTTTATTTCAAATTATTGTCTTTCAATATTTTTTGGAGTTAATATAATATTTAAATTATGGACCGACTATAAAGTATTGCTTAAAAATCTAGAGGCGGTTTTGTAGAGAAAGATTACGAATTTTGTGACAAAATCTGAAAATGGCGGACAAGTGGATCATTATTGATCTGACTCCTTTCAAAATTTGGTTGAAATCAATGCGTTCTGATGTCTTGAAAAAAATATCCAGCTTTTGAGGTAGGATATAATTTGAATAGTATAATGAATTTAAGCAAGATGAGAAATGTCATGTTTCCTTCCAATATCAGTGATTACCACACTCCTTCGAAAGACCTTGGATAATGGATTTTTTTCAATGACTTGTAGCGAATCCCTGTAAAGTTTCCTGAATAAGGAAATTTATGAGTCATCTTGAAAAAGGTTCCTGTTTAGTCTGTAACTTCAAAACTCAGAAGTTCAACTATTGGACCATAGATGGCGCTAATTTTACCGGTTTCGGTTACTTTTTGTGATGTAAAAAAAACTGAGTTCCTTGTTCTTCTGAAGCGTAGAGGCCTCGTTCATTATGTAATCAATTTCGGTTTGAGATCGATGTTCAAGTGTATTATTCAAATGACAATTTCATATAGTGATAGCATTGTTTGAATGGGTTTAACATAGGTTTAACAACGTTGCCAGATGTAGATTTCACAGAGAGTTTATGTTATGGAATATGTTGTATTTTCTTTTCAGGGCGCATTTTTTCGAATAAAATACACTTTAATAACTAAAAGAGTACAATGATGAATGTGAAACCACAGGATACATTATAGGAGCATTGTAGGTGGGTATTCTGTGGTGCACAAAACATCCATTTTTCGGATACTTCGAAGGCTTGACACAAAATGCGACAACAGCGTACATTCAAACAGCAGTCTTCTGCGCATCCTAAATTTGTTTCCTTGGAGTGGATGTAACCTTGGAACATGCAATTGGTCTGAGAGAGCCAACTGATTCTTTATAAACTGTGGTTCAGTCGTTCCGTTGAGAGCAGTCTGATCGCCACGCCGTGCAGAGCCAGTCCAGCCGCCTACGTCACAGAGTAAGTAGAAATTATTCTAAGTTCCAAAACCGTTTCGCGCAAGTCTGAAAGGTGCCGATGGAAGGGATGGCTAGGTGAGCTCTAGACAGAAGTCGACTAGAGAATTTAGTAGTGAAGCCATCGCGACTGAAGACACCACGCAGATTCCGAGAGGTGAGTGACCAGAAGCCAACGAGTCGAGCAGAGTGCCGCCGAAGGAATATATTGGTGAGCTAAGAAGGGTGAGCAGTTCTCAGAGTACAGGGTGAGCCACTGTCAATGAATGCAATGTGCCTGTAACATCTTTCATTGATAGTCGCAAACCAGATTCCCGCATACCGAGTGAGCCGCTGTCAGTGGATGCAATGTGCCTGTAACATCTTCTACTGATAGTCGCGAACTAGATTCTCTATACCGGGTGAGCTACTGTCAATGGATGCAATGTGCCTGTAACATCTTTCATTGATAGTCGCAAACCAGATTCCCGCATACCGAGTGAGCCGCTGTCAGTGGATGCAATGTGCCTGTAACATCTTCCACTGATAGTCGCAAACTAGATTCTCTATACCGGGTGAGCTACTGTCAATGGATGCAATGTGCCTGTAACATATTTCATTGATAGTCGCAAACTAGATTCTCTATACCGGGTGAGCTACTGTCAATGGATGCAATGTGCCTGTAACATCTTCCATTGATAGTCGCAAGTTAGATTCCCCATACCGAGTGAGCCCCTGTCAGTGGAAGCAATGTGCCTGTAACATCTTCGACTGATAGTCGAAGGCTACAATTTTTATACAGGGTGAGCCACTGTCACTGAAAGCAATGTGCCTGTAACATCTTTTGCTGGCAGTCGCAAGCTGGAATTCATACAGGGTGGGGTCTCTGAGTATAGAGGTATCAGACTCCGTCATCCGTGCCTAAACCGTGAATAGCTTGAACTGAGAATTGCAAGCCCCATTGTAGAACTTTGACGTTGAACTTAGAGTTTTTTTTGCCTGTTGTACCCTGCACATCGCTTGCTGTCACCCCCGTTGATCCGTTGCCTTCCGCTTAGTCCGCCATTAATCGCTTATTTTATTTTCCCCGTTGTTGCTTCCGCTTTAGTATTTAGAATAGGTGATATTTTGTTTGCATAACCGTTTCCCCTTTGGTAATAATAATAATAAACGCATGGTATTCTCATTAGTGTTTCATTATATTTATATTGATTATTTGCGAATATTCCAACTAAGAGCAGCAGGTACCCAGGAACCGAACCCAGGAACGGCAAGTAAAGTCTGCCTTACTGGCCACAGAGTTTTTGGTCAATACCATAGTGACCCCTGGAGTATTATTTTCTCCACTGAGGCTGCCCGGAGCAAGTGGCCATTCCCACTATAAACAGAGGTGGCGCCCGGGAAAATCCGTAACCTGGACTCGGCGCCAAAGTGACCAGTAACAAGCAAGGTCACAGACTCGAGAAGTTTGAACCGATATTAGATCAGATTAATGATGCACAAAATCAATTAGAAGAATTAGATTCCAATGAATTTGACTCAGAAGAAGGTGACAATTTTAAAAGTTTTTATTTCACTTTATTTGCTGAAATCAAACAAATTATAAATAATTTTGATCGAAACAATCAACATAATTTTGATAAGATTGATACAATTTCGGTGCGATGAATCGATCATAATATCATTTCGAAAACTAATATCGATTGTTTGAAAGTGGTTGACAATGTTTCACTTTGAGTAAGGTTTTTCTGGACTTTAATTGTCTAAAAAAGAAAAAAAGGAAAATGAAAATTCGATTCTCTGCAATTTTTAATCACGACGTTTCAACTGTTAAAATCTACACTTGATAACGACTGTAGATTTTAACAGTTGGAACGTCGTGATTAAAAATTGCAGAAAATTGAATTTTTCTTTTTTCTTTGTTTTTTTTAGACAATGAAAGTCCAGAATAACCTCACTCACTAATATCGATGTTAGAGGTCATAATTCAGTGTCAAAGCAAATGCAGATCCCAGCATCTAACCTGGATATCAGTTCGAAAGTTCAGTGTCAAATTCTCAAATTAAATTGCCAACTATTAAATTACCTACATTCAACGGTGATTATAGCAGTTGATTAAAATTTCGAGATGCGTTCAAAGCTTCAATCGACAGTGATCAGTCATTATCAGAAATTGAGAAATTTCATTACTTACTTTCATCGTTGGAAAAAGAAGTGTCCCAAATAATCAAAGCTATTGATGTTTCAGCTAATAATTACAAAGTAGCTTGGCAGTTGTTATTAGATCGAGTTGAAAACAAAAAATTGATTGTTCATAATCACATTCATGCTCTTTTTCAATCACCTATATTATAAATTGAATCTCATTGTGAGAGGTGTCCAGATATCTAAGATCTCTCAGCGCATTGGGAGAGAACACAGATGCGTGGGATAGACTCATCATTTATTTGGTTAGCAATAAGTTCGATTCGGTTACAAGACGAGACTGGGAATCATATACGCATTCAGGAGAATTTGCAACAATGAATGACTAGAACAAGTTCCTCAACGTAAAATGTGAGACTTAAAAAATTAGACATCACTAGAACTGAAAGGGTTAAACATTTAGAAGGTAACACAGACTACAAAAAACAGTCCAAATCATTCTTTTCAACTAGCAAGTTCCAGTGCTATTTCTGCAAGAAATCTCATGCAATTCACAAATGTATTGAATTTTTGACATTGCCAGTCTCAGAGAGAATAAGAGTCGCAAAAATCGAGTCTATGCTTGAATAGTTTACAACCATCACATGAAACAATTGATTGTCGATGGAATCACTGCAATATATGTAATGAACCCCACAATTCTTTGTTACATACAGAAAATAACGTGATTTCAACTGTGAAAACACCAAACGAAAACACTACAGATTCATTTTCAAAATATCTGATGAATGAAATGACAATTAGCAATCACACTTCAAAGGGCCGAGTTGGATAACCAGTAATTTCACAGATTTCATTGTCTACAGCAATTGGGAAAATCGGTAATATGTCGCACCTTACTAGACAGTGGCTCACAAAGTAATGTTCTTACAGATAAACTAGCCAAAGAACTGGGATTGCCAATTTCAAAAATAAATCATGTTGTTAAAGGTGTAGGTAAGACATTAACTAACATTGATTCTCAGGCAATCGCAACAATAGAGTCATTTCACAGTAACTTCCGTATGGATATCTGCCACGAATCACGGAAAATCAACCTTTTTTAAGTTTTAATAAAAATACTTCAAAAAAAATCCAGATGAAATCAATCTTACCGATCCAGTTTTTACTATATCAAGAGATATTGATTAACTATTAGGATCCAATGTATTTTGATGAATCTTATGTTCCGGTAAATGTGAACTTGTTTATAATTTAACTATTTTACAAATTACGAAATTAGGCTGGATTATTGCTAGTAACTCAAATGATAATTTCAAAAACATTTCACTAGGTTATGTAAATGTTTTCAATTTTGATTCGTTAGATGAAAATATAACTAGGTTTCGGCAGTTGGAAGAAGTTAATGGTGTTTATGAAAAATTGTCAGAATCGAATAACAATTGCGAACAATATTTTGCTAGAACAACTTGTCATCATTCCAATGGTAGATATATTGTAAGCATTCCCTTTGAAGAGTCAGTTATATTTTTAGGGAATTCTCGAGAAGTAGCACTAAAGAAAGTTCATGAGATCCACGAAACAATGGTATATCCTTCGTGTGGTTATTATCTGCCCCACCATGCAGTATTAAAGTCTGGTAGTTTAACTACAGAATGTAGTGTCGTTTTCGGTGCGTCAGCCAAAACAACCAATGGGATCTCGCTCAATGATGTTCAGTTCAGCGGCCCCACTTTACAAAATGATGAATTTACAACGTTGTTAAATTTTCGTAAATACAAATACATTATCTTGGCAGATGTTTCAAAAATGAACAATCAGGAATTGATAAATGAAAACCAAAGACAATACCAGGAAATATTTTGGCGCTCTAGTCCGAATGAACGGCTGAAATGTATTCAGCTCAATACTGTTAAGTACGGTACTGCCTTTGCACCTTATTTATCCGTAAAATGTTTATTTCAATTAACCGATGATATATATTCCGAAACACCTGATATTAATAAGATTATGAAAGAATCTTTTTATGTAGATGATCTTTTGGGTGGGGCAGATACCACGGCAGATATAATTCTTATCCAGCGAAGATTCTTTCTAGCGCTGGATTTGATTTACTTAAATGGTCATGCAATGACAAGGAACTTCCTAATGAATTTCAGGTGAAAGACAATTTAGAGGTAGTTGTTCTGCTTATAGGCGACAACGAGAATTGCAAGACACTTGGTATTTATTGGAATTCGAATTCGGATAAAATTCAATATTCAATTACCATCAATGACGCCGTATCTTTTACGAAACGTTCAATTATATCTAGTATTTCCCAAGTATTTGATCCGCTTGTGTTGCTGTGTGCAGTAATTATTATTGGAAAATCATTGATACAAGAATTATGGAAATCAAAAATATCATGAGATGATCAAGTTCCCGATAATATTCCAGTAAAATGGGCCAAGTTTCAAAACCATTTGCCTAATTTGAATAACCTCAAAGTTCCCCGCCATTTTTTAATGTTTCAATATGAATCAATAGAATTGCATGGCTTCTCGGATTCTTCAGAAAATGCGTATGGGGCGTGCATTTATATCAGTTCAGATTGCAAAATTAGCTAAAATTTAAAATGTGCAAAACCACTTTAACAGATAAGTCTCCCTAAATTAGAATTATGTGGAGCAGTATTGCCAGCTAATTTAGTGAAAAGAACATTTGATTCCTTAAAAATAAAATTTGATCACATTTACTTATGGTCAGATTCGACATTTACATTGGCGTGGATTAAAGGATGGAAAACCTTTGTAGCAAAAGGAGTTGGAGATATGCAATCTCTTACCAATACTCAGGATTGGTATCATGTGAATTCACATGAAATTCCTTCTGAATTGTTGACAAGAGGTATCACTTCTGAAGATATGTGTGAATCCCAGTTATGGTGGCATGGACCTTACTAGTTTTATATGAGTAGTTCTTTTTGGGACCTGAGAGATCATGATTGTGAACTGTTTGGAAATGATATTCCAGAACAAAAATCTGTTTCTCATTCTGCTTTAATTACTTCTGATCTTTTCAATGTCGTTAATAAATTTTCATCCTTGAAGAAAATTCAGAGGATAATATCATATGTTAACAGATTTATAAACAATTTAAAAAGCTCAAATGATAGAGAGACAATTTGGTGCTTTGTGTCCTTATGAAATGGAAAAAGCATTGACTGTGTTAATACAAAATGCTCAAATGGAATGTTTTCCATATGATTATTTAAATCTTTCCGGTGGAAAACCATTGAACAAAAAAAGCAAAGTTTTTCCCTCAATCTATTTCTACACAATCGTCTGATTTTCGTAGGTGGTAGGATTGAAAAATCAAAATTATCATTTGAATCAAAACATCAAATAATTTTACCCAAAGGCCACACATTTACATACCTCATATTGAATCATGAACACGAAAGATGTTTGCATTGTTGAGCACAGAATTCATCGTTGTTTTCTTCGTCAAAAATTTTGGCCCATATCAGGTCGCGGTCAATGTAAGGATATTATACGAAAGTGTGTGATTTGTTTCAAAGCTAAGCCCAAGAGTTTTGATTACATTATGGGTGATTTACCCGATGTCAGAGTGACAAATTATTTCCCATTCATTATTGTTGGAATTGATTATGGGGGGGCCTTTTTAATGAAAGACAGAAAAACTAAGGTTTTAAAATCATATATTTGTTTGTTCGTCTGCATGTGTATGAAAGCTGTACACCTCGAATAAGTTTCGACTATGTTGATAAAAAATACTCAAATGGAATGTTTTCCATATGATTAATAGATTATTTCCTATTGAAAACCATTGAATAAAACAAAGCAATAATTATTATGTCACATACATAATGCTGATGGTGGATGGTATGATAATGCCGCTATGCAGACAAAATCCACTTTGCGGTGTTATACAGGGTGTTTCTTAAGTACGTGTAGAAAATTTAGGAGCGTGTAGCTGACATCAAAATAAGAAGAAAAGTTTCTATAAATATATGTCCGCAAGTTATTCGTCTCTGAGATACAGTGTGTCAATGTTGAATTCTTATTTTTATTTTTTGTGAATAATTTCAAAATAATTTGGATATTTGGGTAAAGTTTGGTTTCTGTGAATATTTATTATTTAGTTTGTGTAAAAAATATATGCTAGGTAGAGGTCACTGAAAGCAACTGTTTTCGAGTTATTGAGATTTGAAATAATCGATGCAAGTGATTTTCAATGATGAATGATGAAAAATGATCCCAGATACCAAATTTTACTCGAATATCACAAATATTTTGGAACTTATTCACCAAAAACAAATATAAGAATTAAACTTTGACACTCTGTATCTTAGAAACGAATAACTTGCGGACATGTGTTTATGGGAACTTTTTATCTTATTTCGACGTCAGCAACATGCTCTCAAAGTTTCTACACGTGCTTAAGAAACACCCTGTATATGCGGTTAAACAACGAAGGATTTCAGTGATTTAAGAAAGACTCAGCATGGCTTCGGCAATACGGATGAAGGTAACAGAGACAACCATGAACTGGTAGTTACAATAACAGATGTCGATTTGAACCTGATATATCGCTTCAAAGTGATTCTGGCCATGTCTAGTGGGTACAAAATTGATTTAGGAAAGGGAAACCATATCTAGTGGGCACATAATTAATTTGGGAAAGTTTGGTGAATTCACTGAAGAAACAGCAGAGCTGTATGTTCAGCTTTTCTTATGGTGCCCTATGACCCCTACCGTGCACAAAATATTGATCCATTGCCCAACCGTAATTAGGCACGCTCTACTCCCAATTGTCAGAAGAGACTGCGGAAGCACGGAACAGGCATTTTCGTTCGTTTTGTCAGAACTTTTCAAGAAAGTTGGCATGGGTCTGTTGTAATCGAGATGTGCTCAACAGAGTGCTGCTACTTCTGATCCAAAAATGGAAGGCAAAAAATGACAAATTCAAAGACATTCTAGCAATGTTTTTTTTCCTCGTAACCTAATACAGCGTAAGGTGATACAGCACAAACATCTATTAATGAAGAAATTATTGATGGTACGGAGTCGTCTGATGAAGATAACTCATTTTCTGATTAATCTATGTGATTATTTTTAAAGATTATACTTTTTGTGAATAAATTGTCAAAAAGTCCAAAAAAAAAAATTTGCTCACCAACATCTTCTTTACAGTAGCAAAACAATACTTGCTTAGTATTACAGATCAAACCATCAACAACAAAAAAAAATTTGGCAAACCATATCGGGCAAATACCCCACTGTGACATCCAGTTGGGGTGATACTGTAGGTTTTTCGGGTTTTTCGGAGTTTCTGACACAAAAAAAATCAGTAAGTCGACCCGGAGCGCTACGGCAAATGATAATAATAGACATCCTACAGCACAAGCTGTGCGTTTGTGTACACACTACGAGCATTTATTAGGGAGTTTTATAAATATTATGATTATCTATTACGATGCTTGGAATTACTTCAAGCCATACCTTGAGAAATTCACGTAACATTTATTGCCAAAAGTGCTTCGTCATTGTCCCATTTCCTGCTTTGTTGTTTCGACCTTCTATAGAATGAATAATTTGATATATTGCGTACATCTAGTAGGCGATAAACATAATCTTGATTTAAATGATGGGGCACTTGAGGAACATGTAATTGATCACAGCCAAAGTTCAACAATTGGCCTTCACCGAACAACTTGAAATATATGAAAATGATGTTTGTCAGTTGTTATCTTACCATAATTTTCAGGACCATGATTCGTACATTTTTCATGTGAGCATTATTAAAAATTCAACGGAATTTGCTGTACGAAAGTGTATTGTCTGAATCTTGGGAATATTGGGCCAATATAGATATATTGTTATTATACAAATAATATTGATCCAATATGGTTAAATAATGAAAAAATATATTATAGTTTTGGTGGAATATTGGTTCAACGTATTCTGAATGTAGATTGTTACATATTAGATTGGGTCAATATTATTATTATAATTTCTACTAATATCGATGAGACAATACTGTCAACATATTATTTCCAACATATACACCTTTTCAAGATGTAAATCAGAATATGTAAACTGAAATTCAGAAAAGTGAATTGAATTTCAGAATATGTTCATTGTAATTCAGAAAAAGAAATTAAATTTCAGAAAATCTAAATTGAAATTCGGAATAGTGAATTGAATTTCAGAATACATGAATTGTAATTCATAAAGGTAAACTGAATTTCGAAATGTGTTGATTGAAATTCAGAATTGTGAATTGAAATTCAGAATATGTGAATTGATTTTCAGAAAGCGTATCTTGTAAATCAGAGGTGGCAATCTCTGAATTATGTACATGGAAAACACCAACATAATGAGTATTGTCGGTTCATGAATTGAGATGAAAGTGGGTAATCATGAGCCCAACAATTTTTTAACAGGAATATTCACAGAGGTTTCATTGATACTCCAAAATGTCGTGTTAATAATAGGTAATTTGCTTGCAAGTAATTTAATTGAAGTGTGCCTATCCGCACACCAAACTTCGTTACTATCGATAGGTATGTAGGTATGCATTTATTTTCAAAGTTGATTTTTTTTAATGTGGTCAAATTTCACGTTGTTTCGTATGCCTAACTTTCATATATTGGAGTTGATTAACAGAGGCTTGAATATCTTGAATGGAATACTTGGAGGAGACTGCGGGGCTGAACAGCATACGACCTTTCATGCGGCTACTACATATAGCATTGCACAAAATGAAAGTAGGACGCTAATTTTCAACAGTTATATTCTGTAAGGACGAACGAATTGAGATATACATATAAATTAAATAAAGTTTATTACTTGATGGAGGGTTCTATGCAATTATAGAAAATCTCCTTTGAAAATTATTCCACTGAAATATATCTTGGTCATGTGTTATAACTTTGTTGTGTTTTATAAGTTTTCATATCTTGATGGATTATTTCTCTACATAGGTACTTATAAAAGATTAGCAAATTATATATTTTTTGAATCCAAATGATGTTTTCTGATTTACAAATTATCGTTTCTGATTAACAAATTACCCTTTTAAATTTTTTTTCAAATTTACACATACTGAAATTTAATTCGCTATTCTGAATTTTAATTCACACATTCTGAAATTCAATTCACCTCTCTGAATTACAATTCACACATTCTGAAATTTACCTTACTATTATGAATTTAATTTAAGTTAATTTCTATTTCTGTTTGAGTTATTGAAGGAAAATTCGATTTGAAATGCAAATTCTTTGACTTTTCATTTTCGTGCAAGTCTACAAATTTTTTATTTATATAATCTCTCTGGTTACAACAACATATTTCAACAAATTTAGGTATAATACAAAGTGATATCTCGAACATTCCCCCCACTTTGAAAGACTCTTTCAATTACTATCTATAGGCAAGGAACAAATTTTTGACAAAACTCTCTTCAGTTCACCATGATAAAAGCCATTCTGCGTACGTCACTCCTTTATTGTGGGGTTTTGCACGTGAATTCTACTGGACTGTGGGGACATTTTCTATTGTGGGGACATGAACAACATTTATTGGCAAAAAATGCTCTTCTGATTTTTTTTTCAATGGTTCTATGGTATGCTGACTGCAGAGTACAATTTTCTATAAGAAAATGTGTTAGGCAAATTTTCAATTTGTATTATTGCGAAGTAATTGGTGAAAATGATATGTCCCCACAATATTGGTAAAAGGTTTACGAGTATGGTGCTATGGGGATGCATATATTTTGATTCGAGTGCTCATGCATTGTTTTTTCTAGTAGAAGTGTATAGAGTATTGATTATCCATAAGAAATTTACTGTCAGGACAGTTCCACTCTCAATGATGCAGTTCATATCACTAGAGCTGGGGAACGTAAACTAATCAAAGCATTGAATATTTAACAATATTTTGGTTATTAAATTGATTTGAAATCAATTTTATTTCAATATCCCACTTACATTATGAAATAATGATATCTCAATCACATCAATAGTTATCTTTGAAGTATACAGCGTCCTAGAATAGTGAATTGATTAAACATCTCTGTAACTTTGAAACACGATGTCGTATCGCAATCGCCATCATTGCGAGAAATCATTATTTTATACAATACGGGGGGTAAAGAAGAGTCCAAGAAGCCATACATATGTATTTTACACAACACACCATTTTTATATATTTGAATATTCATTCATTTAGATTGCCCAATGGTTTTGTAATTTTGAAATTTCAAAGAGGCTTTCCAACTAACGCCATGGTTTTACTAAAATGTAGATAAATTTGAGAACAAAAATGCATTAATTAAGTTTTGAGTAATTTATGGAAACTCAAAGAAGTATTAATAGTCAACAACCAATGGCGAATTTTAAGAAAGTTCGAAGGTTTGCCGTAGAGGGACCATCAGAAGAGAGGAAACATTCAAATGGTACTGTTCTCTTTATCAATATCGCAAAAAACAACCCTAACTAATACTAAGAAAGACATGATCTACATCTGTCAGATACCTGTGGGTATCCTATTCAGTCACAAGAAACTTACATATTTTCCTGAACTTACTTTGGGGTCTCATATACACAAATCACCACATGCATTATTTGCTCTAATTTCTACTTTTTGGCTGAGAGTACCAGATTCAGGGTTTTGTCATGAGCTCACTCACATTCAAACCTAATCTGAGCTGCTATAGCTCAGTAGTTAGGGGCATGAAATATGGACACATACAGTAGCTAGAAATGATCACATTTCCTATTGCTTTAATTGCTTGTTGGGAACGCTGCGTGATTATGAGTTTCATGGTTTCTGCTATTTGACAGAAATCTGTGTTTGATATCATCCTTCAGCAAACGAAGAAGTTGTGGAGTCTTATTGAATTTATCCCTTCGATTCGCTAAATCTTTCATAGAACTAAGTGCTTCAGCTATAGTGAGGACATGACCTTGACATGATAAAAAAATTGTTGAAATTGTTATATCTGTTAACCGACTGCACCCTTACCTTTAAACGTGTGATGTCATCCGTGGGACTAGTGACCACGCTGGGATTTGAACCCATGCAAGATATCATTATACATATAACCAAAGTTTGAAGAGATAATGCAAAAAAATTTAAAATAGCAAATTTTTTCAAATAACTTACAAAAATATAATTTTTTTTATAAATAGCTCAACTATACTGAAATATTTGTATTCTGATATAATAATAAAAAAAAATTCTCATTTACTCCACACCAGAGAGCAATAAATTAAAAAAAAAATATTGGATTTTGTCAGAACAGTTACATTGGTTATTTAACAGTTATATCAGAATTCCACGACCTTTGTGATGACATGTTACTACGAAAATAAGGTGATGTTCAGATAATAATCAAATTTCGATGATAATCGTGTAAGAGCGCATACAATCTTGCAAACTCTGAAGCTCTTTAATTTGATGCCCTTTTTAAGATTATGTGCGAAGTGAAACGCTCGTGCACGATTATTATCGAAAATTGATTATAATCGAGGATACACTATATTTTTGTATTGCTCTATCATCGCAATAATCGTGGAATTCTGATAATACTGTAAGATACGAACCAATGTAATAACCAGGGATCTGTACAAAATCCAATTATTTAAATTTGGTATACTGTCTGGTGTGAAGAAAACGAGAAGGTTTCATCATTATGACTGTTGCGTCTCGCTTCAATTATTAAAATCATACATCATTATTATTATCGTGAAATAGAGCATCAAAACGTCTGACTTCGAAGTGCGACCTTGAACCTTTTTTTGGTGTCGCATTTGGCACAGACGGCAGTATCACTTAAAAACTTAAACGATATACATCGTAAAAGTGTACTCCCGCTACCGGCTTTTCCTACGAAAACCATTTTATTTTCCGCTATTCTCATTATTAGAATTACCCGCATTGTGTTATTTGATAATTATATCGGTTGTGTGTGTGACATTGGTCATTGGATTAGTTCCTGCGGAGCTTCACCTGCATACCGGATTTCCACCTTCGAATTCCAGATTTCCATCAAAAAGGGCCCTTTTAAGAAGAGAAACATCATCTGGACGTTTCCGAACTGATTCGTGTGTTTCAACCAGAATTGGTAAGTCGTTTTGATGTCTCTCGAAGGTCGGGCTCACTGATTCTGAATATTTTTCAATCATAATTTTACGTACATTTTTCTCTCCGAAATTGATCTATCGAGTGCAAACATTTTGGTCCTTCGAGCCGCTGAATCAGATCAGATTACTGAGTGGAAATTGCATTTTCAGGATTTTTTTTTATATAATCTTTCAAATACGATAAAATTTGCAAATTGAACTTAATTTTCGTAAAATTCGTACTTTTCACACTTTATTCAATGATATCATGGTAACCATTTTCATGTTAGTGTGAAATTATACTCCAATTCATATTCAAATATTTCATTCAATAATAATTAAATTATCGAATACTTCAACACAGCCATATTTGTCAAGAACCATTCGCTTCCTTCTTTGAGGCGCATGAACAGATTGCAAGTGTTTAGTACATGCGTATTGCTTGCTATCAATTCTTCTCTTCACACGCTCATTCGCTTTCATTGTACCATTTGTCTGAGTTCAATTCGTTATCTGCCCGCGAAAGGTAAATTGTAAACACCTGATCGCTGGCGCCGTGATTCTCCGCTTCCTATTTTACGTATTTCCGAACGTAAACATTGTAAATTTGGTGTTTTTTTCACTGCTTTCACCAATCCCGAAGTTTCTTCGCGTCTTTTTGTTTTAAATATTCCTTTGAACATGGAAAAGATAAAGAAATATAAAGCCTACCGCAACACCGCTATTAGCGATATTACTATTTTGAAAAATCTCGCTGAAAAAGCTAAGACTGATAAATCTGTGCGCTCTTTATTCAGAGTACGATTCGCGGAATTGGAGAGCATCAGGGAAGAGTTTCTGAAAAATCATACTAGTCTAGTTTCTGCTTTGCTTTCTGCCCCAGATGCAGAAACAGGGCCGGAGGATATTATCAGGGAAGGATTTTTGTCAGAGTTATTTGACGTGAAATCAATTTATGCTGACTTGTTTGAGTCAGATGTGGGTCCACAGGGATCTTTAATTCATAACTCAACTATGACGGGCGTAGGTAATGTTCAGCCTAACGTTCGTTTGCCAAAAATTGAGTTGAAACGTTTCAGTGGAGATTATAAAGCGTTTACGTCATTTATTGATCATTTCAAGTCGCTTATCCATAATAATAATTCCCTTACTGCAATTGAAAAATTCAACTACTTGATTTCATCGTTGCAAGGTCAACCCTTATCGATTATTCGGACACTGCCTTTGACCTCAGATAATTATGACATTGCGTATAAAACCTTAGTTGATCGATATTCGAACACTAGATTAGTCGCTCAAGCTCACTGGGCGGAACTTGATGGTACCTCTAAAATAGACTCTGAAAACCCGGTAACGCTGCGTAAGTTATTGGACACATTTTCAGAAAATCTTGCCGCGTTGAAATCATTGAGTTTGCCCACCGATCAGTGTAGCTTTGTTCTAGTGATGATGTTGATGAAAAGATTAGATGGTACAATGCTTACTCGATTTGAAATGGATCATAAATCGTCTCAAATACCGAGCTACGATAAATTAACAGAGTTTTTGAATAACCAATGTGTCATTTTGGATACACTTAAAATATCTTGTCAAGGGAGTAAAAAAACCGCAAGTTCAGATTCCTCTTCCTTCAGGCAGCCCCCATCTACTCAAAATCGCATTACTTCGATGTTCATGAACAAATCGCCCGCTTTCTGTTGTATTTTTTGCCAACAAAATCATTCGCTATATTACTGTCAGTCGTTCACCAGTAAATCACCCAAAGAGAGATATGACTTTTGTAAAGGTAAACGCCTCTATCTAAACTGCCTGAGTTCATCACATGACCTCAGAGCTTGCCGTTCCTCATATGGCTGTAGGAAATGTTCCTCGAAAAGCCATCACACGTTACTTCACCAGGATAAGATTTCAACTCCTGTTACAACGGTATCTTTGGAAACCGTCGAACCTACATCGGGTTCAGTCGCCTCCACTTCGGTTAATAACGTCCAAAACCGAACAGATTCAATCGTTGTAGGTTCTGGAATACTTTCACATCAGACAAGTGTCCTACTTGCCACCGCTTACATAAACGTTCTTGACAGTTTCGGAAACTATCAACCTTTACGATGCTTACTAGACAGTGGAAGCATGAGCTCATTCTTAACACATAGAGCGGTCACTAAACTTGGTTTACCTAAGACTAGATGCTCCATTGAAATCAAGGGTCTGGATTCAATGGAATCTTCTGTTAGTAGTGGACGAGTTACACTTTCATTTCAAGCTGCTTATCGGAAATCCCCGGTATATCATACCGACGCTATTGTTTTGAATAATATTTGCAATAAATTGCCAGATTCTAATATTCATTATGGTACCTAGAATCATATCGCTAACCTTCAACTGGCAGACCCCGATTTTCATAGGCCAGGAAATGTTGACGTTTTGTTGGGGGCGGAAATATTTTCCAAGATTTTATTAAATGGTCGTATCTCTGGGAAAGAGAACGAACCCGACGCGATCAATACGATTTTCGGGTACATTTTAATGGGTAAAACCTCCAATCTCTCGTCAAATGAGACACGTGCTCATTTTTGTAGTTCCTACGATCCTCTCTTTATGGAGGACACTCTCAAAAACTTTTGGGAAATAGAGAGTGTTCCAGAAAAATTTCCGGTATCCCCTGAAAATGAAACTTGTGAAAAAATATTTTTAGAGACTGTTCAGCGTGATAGAAGTGGACATTATACAGTTTCACTGCCCTTCAAGGATGAATTACCGGAATTTCCGGGAATTCGAGATCTCGCTTTGCATCGCTTCTATTCATTAGAACGTCGTCTTCTGAAGAATCCCGCGTTATACTCGCTGTACTCTGATTTTATGAAAGAGTACTTACAACTGCATCATATGGAATTGATTACAGAAAAGGCTGTACCACTCAAGTCATACTATCTACCGCATCACTGTGTGATCAAACCTGATAGTTTGACTACAAAACTACGATGCGTTTTCAATGCCTCCGCCAAGCTTCCAAATCAGACCAGTCTGAATGATCATCTCTACATTGGAGAAAAATTACAACAAGATATTGTTGAATTTCCGCCTGCACGCCTATGTCCTATGCTGTGACGTAAAACAAATGTTTAGAATGATTTCTATTGAACCATCTCACCGAGATTATCAGAGGATAATCTGGAGATTTTCTGCGAATTCGCCTATTCAAGATTATCGCCAAACCAGAATTTGCTTCGGAATAAACTGTTACCCATTTTTAGCCCTTCGCACGCTACGGCATTTGGCTGATACTGAAGGTAATGATTTCCCTCTTGCTGCCAACGCCATAAAAACCTTGTGTTACATCGATGATTTTGTTATATCCCTACCTTCTCGAAGAGAAGCTGAGCTCACCAGAAATGAACTCATCACTCTCTTGAAAAAAGGTGGGTTTGAACTGCGTAAATGGTCAAGTAATGATCCTACCCTGCTCGCTGACTTACCCGTAAGTCATTTATCAAAAAATCCCCTGTCTTTTTCACAAGACTCTCCCGATAATGCCTTGAAGATTTTAGGTTTATTGTGGAACCCGATACATGACTGTTTTTCATTTTCTGTCAACCCATCTACGACCCCCTTGGTTTCATAGCACCTGTGACATTTTTCTGCAAGAATTTGATACAGAGGCTTTGGATATCAGGCATAGGATGGGATGATCTACCTTGTGATGAAATAATTCGCATCTGGTCAAAATATCAAACTGATTTACCACTCTTATGCAATTTGAATATTCCCCGCAATATCACAACAGCACTAAATATTCATTCAAATTTATTAAAATTCGAAATGCATGGCTTCTGTGATGCCAGTGAAAGAGGTTACGCTTGTGTAATTTATTTCAGAATTCTGGATGGAACAGATAACATTGTAACAAACCTAATTTGTTCTAAATCGAAAGTTGCACCAGTGAAAAAAATTACAATTCCTCGCTTAGAGTTATGTGCAGCGGTTCTGCTTGCGAAGTTAATGAAATATGTTATTGATATTTTTGAAAAAAAAATTACCTTTTCACGAATCTGCGCGTGGTCGGATTCTCAGATTGTACTGTGCTGGATTAAAGGTTCCCCACAAAGATGGAAAAAATTTGTCGCCAATCGCGTGATTTTTATACAGGATCAGCTTCCCCAGACTTCATGGTATTATATTGAGACAGCGAAAAACCCGGCAGACATTGCTTCGAGAGGTGTGGTTCCTTCGCAGCTCATTTGTCACACTCTTTGGTTCAAAGGCCCCTGCGAGAAATGGATGATATTTCGCATACCTCCCCGCCCACGTTGGAGACAATTAACCTTCCCAAGGAGGAGGAGGTAAATACTGTTTTATTAACCACCCAAACTCAAGAAAATTTCTTGGATACTATCCTTGAAAATTATTCTTCTTTTAGGACCATACAAAACGTTATATGTTACTTGTTCCGGTTCAGCTTCAATTTGCGAAATCCTTCCCAGAAAAGATCTGGTCCGCTACTGAAGTCAGAACTCCATTACGCTCTTCTAATACTTGTCAAACGAACTCAGCAATTGCACTTTGAAGAAGAGCTCGAAAACAAAGGCTTCTCCAAGCCATTGAGAAAGTTACAAATTTTTCTTGACGAAGAAAACATATTACGAGTTGGTGGTCGACTCAAATTTCGTACTCTGCAAAATTTCCTATTCTTTTACCCCGCCAGAGTCGACTGACTGTACTTTTGATAAAGTATTTTCATGAAAAAATCTTTCATGCCGGTTTTCGAACTACCCATTTTTTGCTGTCGCAACAGTTTTGGATTTTATCTTCCAAACGAGCAATTCATTCTGTTATTTCCAAGTGTATTCGTTGCTGGAGAACGAAACCCAGATCGAATTACCAACCACTTATGGGTAATTTACCAGAATGTCGTCTCGCACAGGTTAAACCATTTTCCCGCTGTGGCGTGGACTTTCGTGGACCCTTTTCAATTTCTTTTAGCCGCCAACGTGGAGTCAGAACAGCTAAAGCTTACTTGTGTATTTTTGTCTGCTTCGCGACTAAGGCAGTTCACTTGGAGCTTGCAAGTGATCTTTCAACAGAAGTCTTCTTGGCAGCCTTGCAAAGGCTTATTGCACGTCGTGGCCACGTATCTCATATACACAGTGACTGCGCTACGAACTTTCTTGGGTCTAATCGTGAACTGAATTAATTAATGAAAGATGCAGCTGATCATGAGAAAATAACTTGGCACCCTAGTCCTGCAAGTGCCCCACATTTCAATGGCTTATGTGAAGCCGGAGTTAAATCGGTAAAATCACACTTGGCCCGGGTAGTAGGACAACAGATCCTTACTTACGAGGAGTTCTAAACCACTCTGACCCTGATCGAAGCAATATTGAATTCTCGCCCTTTGACCCCCCTTGGTGCAGATATTGAGGACATACTTGCGCTCACGCCGAGCCATTTTCTAAATTTGGAGCCAGTCACCGCCTTACCACTTCCTGATTACACTGAACTCCCTATCAACCGCTTGTCACGCTGGCAGTTGATCCAACGGATAAATCAAGACTTTTGGAAACGCTGGCAACGAGAATATCTCCATTCTTTGCAACAACGAGGATAGTGGTTGAAAACTGGTACTAACCCGGAAATCGGTACCCTTGTTTTCATAAAAGCCGATAACCTCCCTCCGTGTCGATGGTTACTCGGACGTATCCTAACTTTGCACGTGGGAGATGATAAAATAGCCAGGGTTGCAACTGTCAAGACGGCAAGTGGTACATTGAAACGCCCTCTGGTTAAACTGTGCCCTCTCCCACTAGAATAGTTCATTCATATTTACATTTTATTTGTGTGTGTTGTAAGAAAAATATTTTTTGCATTGATTTATTTTTTTTCTTTTCGTTCTCTCTTTCTTCCTTAAAATGCAATTGCTGCATTTTGGCCGGGCAGAAATGTTGCGTCTCGCTTCAATTATTAAAATCATACATCATTATTATTATCGTGAAATAGAGCATCAAAACGTCTGACTTCGAAGTGCGACCTTGAACCTTTTTTTGTGTCGCATTTGGCACAGACGGCAGTATCACTTAAAAACTTAAACGATATACATCGTAAAAGTGTACTCCCGCTACCGGCTTTTCCTACGAAAACCATTTTATTTTCCGCTATTCTCATTAATTAGAATTACCCGCATTGTGTTATTTGATAATTATATCGGTTGTGTGTGTGACATTGATCATTGGATTAGTTCCTGCGGAGCTTCACCTGCATACCGGATTTCCACCTACGAATTCCAGATTTACATCAAAAAGGGCCCTTTTAAGAAGAGAAACATCATCTGGACGTTTCCGAACTGATTCGTGTGTTTCAACCAGAATTGGTAAGTCGTTTTGATGTCTCTCGAAGGTCGGGCTCACTGATTCTGAATATTTTTCAATCATAATTTTACGTACATTTTTCTCTCCGAAATTGATCTATCGACCGCAAACAGACAGAATGGTCCGGATATAACCTGCGGAGTTCAAAGAGAAGATCTCGATATTTAGTCCGTTTTTCCTCCTCTTTTCGAACGATATTCATTTCGCCTGAAGCGGAAAACTCCATGACGAATATCGTTCTACTTTGGTGGTCGAGGAGGACAACATCAGGCTTATTGGCTTGTATTTGCCTGAGGGTGGGGAATGAGTAGTTCCAATAGATTCGGCATCTCTCATTCTCCACCACGGACTCAATATCCCCCGGAGCACAAGGCAACACCGGTGTCTCGTCTATACCGTACGAGTGTCGTAAGTGGTAGTACAACACTCGTAGCGCCGCGTTATGCCTGTGGATATAGGCTGAGACCGCATAAGATGGGCATGCTGATAGCAAATGCATTACGGTCTCAGGTGCCCCACGACATGCCCTGCATCAGGTGTCAGGGACGTCTATACCCATCACGCGACTACGGTAGAAGAGGGTGTTGAAGACACCATCCTGGCAGGCCATTATGAATCCCTCGGTCTCCGACTTTAGATCACTCGACCTGAGGAAGGCAAAGGTCATGCTTTTGGATAAGCCAAGGTCTTCGATGTTGTGAAAGAAGACACCATGCATTGGCTTATCCATATCTAGCTGTAGCAGGACCTCTGTCTCCGTAGCTTTTATGTGAGCTTTTTGCTGAACGGGTCCCAACTCGATGACAGAGTTTGGGTTAGCCCGTTCAGTGTCGAAAACGAGACCGAGTTCATCGGCCGCACGGGTAGCTGCCATGCAGAGAAGGGGATCTGAACTCCTGATGACTTTACAGGCCCCATCCAGAACCATTCTGTTATGCAGATACTCCAAACTCAAAAGTCCACGGCCTCCCCGTTGTCTGGGAAAGTATAACCGTGGAACGGACGATTTAGGATGCAAGCTCCTATTGAGATGCATCATTTTGCGAGTCTTAACGTCAAGTTGTCGCAGCTCTTCCTTAGTCCACTTCATCACTCCGAAAGAGTAAAGAAGGATCGAAACGGCAAGCATATTAGTTGCAGCAACTTTGTTCTTCCCCGACAGTTATGATGACCAGATCTGTCGGAGTTTATGCTGATACTTGCCGCGGAGAGAGTTTTCAACTGCAAATACCTCTTGGGAGCGGCGTTGTTCTACCCCAAGGTAGGTATAAGTCTCTCCGGCATCCATATGATGTAGGATGCTTCCGTCTTCGAGCTGGACATCCTCTCCGTATTCCTCGCATCGTCCTCTTTTGAGATGAACCGTGGCACATTTGTCGATTCCAAATTCCATACCGATAGCATGCGTATATTCTTCCACCACCCTGATGTAGGTCCCTTTCTCCAGAGGCATACAATTTGAGGTCATCCATGTTAAATAGATGGGTGACATTATGCCTCCGATTGCTGGGGGTGCCGCAGTTGTACCCACGGGTATTCCTGAGTGCAACGGACAATAGCAATAGTGAGATGCAGAAGAGAAGAGGGCTAAGGGAGTCTCCCTGAAACACACCTCTTCTAATGATGACCTGCTCTGTTTGGACTATGTCTCTACCAGATTTTATGGTGAAGCGAGTCCTCCAGAGCGGCATCAGTTGTCCAATGCATCCCACTATTTGACCGGGTACATCAAGGAATCTGAGCAAATGCATGATTAACTCATGTGATGTTGTATCACATGACTTGCGGTAATCGATCCAGGCCATCGAAAGGTTACGCTTATACTGCACGGAGTCCTGCGTGATACATCTATCGATGAGCAGGTTCTCCTTGCACCCGGCGACGCCTTTCTTTGACCCTCTTTGCTCATTTATCCGTTCATACTCCGGATCAACTGCGGAGAGAATGCGCGTGTATAAGATGCGCGTAAACAACTTATAACACGCATTCAAGCATGTTATCGGCCTGTAATTCTTTGGATCAGACAAATCTCCATTTTTGGGGATGAGCACGGTTCGCCCCTCGACAAACCATTATTATTATTATTATCATTATTATTATTATTATTATTTGTTTTTTCCTCTAAGAGTGTACCAGTCAGGTCCTGTCTCCGGTGCTCCGACCCATCCGGAGGACGCGCTGGTGTCGTTTACCTCAATAACCACTCCCTACGTCCATAGGGTGAGTGATTATTGGGTCCGAGAGTCATGTGTTCTGAGCAGACGAAGGGAACCAAGGATGACGGCCTTCTGCATTCGAGCGGCTAGGATTTGTGCCATATTACGGCAGGCCGGTATCAACTTCAAATTAGAGAGCAGTGTGTCCATCATTCCACCAAGAACTCCTATAATCAGAACCACCATTTTGACAGAATGGTCCGGATACAACCTGCGGAGTTCAAAGAGAAGATCTCGATATTTAGTCCGTTTTTCCTCCTCTTTCCGAAAGATATTCATCTCGCCTGGAGCGGAAAACTCCACGACGAATATCGTTCTACTTTGACGGTCGAGGAGGACAACATCAGGCTTATTGGCTTGTATTTGCCTGAGGTTGGGGAATGAGTAGTTCCAATAGATTCGGCACCTCTCATTCTCCACCACGGACTCAATATCCCCCGGAACATAAGGCAACACCGGTGTCTCGTCTATACCGTACGAGTGTCTTAGATGGTAGTACAACACTCGTAGCGCCGCGTTATGCCTGTGGATATAGGCTGAGACCGCATAAGCTGGACATGCTGATAGCAAATGCATTACGGTCTCAGGTGCCCCACGACATGCCCTGCATCGGGTGTCAGGGACGTCTATACCCATCACGCGGCTACGGTAGACGAGGGTGTTGAAGACACCATCCTGGCAGGCCATTATGAATCCCTCGGTCTCCGACTTTAGCTCACTCGAACTGAGGAAGGCAAAGGTCAAGCTTTTGGATAAGCCAAGGTCTTCGATGTTGTTGAAGAAAACACCATGCATTGGCTTATCCATATGCAGCTGTAGGAGGACCTCTGTCTCCGCAGCTTTAATGTGAGCTTTTAGCTGAACGGGTCCCAACTCGGTGACAGAGTTTGGGTTACCCCGTTCAGTGTCGAATACGAGACCAAGTTCATCGGCTGCACGGGTTGCTGCCTTAAAGAGAAATGCTCCAATCCCTGCTTTTTCATGGTCGCGGACCATGCAGAGAA
The DNA here is from genome assembly GCA_944452925.2 of Chrysolina oricalcia. Classification (NCBI taxonomy): domain Eukaryota; kingdom Metazoa; phylum Arthropoda; class Insecta; order Coleoptera; family Chrysomelidae; genus Chrysolina; species Chrysolina oricalcia. The sequence goes on along the minus strand of OX101823.2, from coordinate 15,838,557 downwards.
GGGGATCTGAACTCCTGATGACTTTACAGGCCCCATCCAGAACCATTCTGTTATGCAGACACTCCAAACTCAAAAGTCCACGGCCTCCCCGTTGTCTGGGAAAGTATAACCGTGGAACGGACGATTTAGGATGGAAGCTGCTATTGAGATGCATCATTTTGCGAGTTTTTACGTCGAGTTGTCGCAGCTCTTCCTGAGTCCACTTCATCACTCCGAAGGAGTAGAGAAGGATCGGAACGGCAAGCATATTAGTTGCAGCAACTTTGTTCTTCCCCGACAGTTCTGATGACCAGATCTGTCGGAGTTTATGCTGATACTTGCCGCGGAGAGAGTTCTTAACTGTAATTACCTCTTGGGAGCGGCGTTGCGCCACCCCTAGGTAAGTATAAGTCTCTCCGGCATCCAGATGATGTAGGATGCTTCCGTCTACGAGCTGGACATCCTCTCCGTATTCCTCGCATCGTCCTCTTTTGAGATGAACCGTGGCACATTTGTCGATCCCAAATTCCATTCCGATAGCATGCGTATATTCTTCCACCACCCTAAGGGACTGATGTAGGTCCCTTTCTCCAGAGGCATATAATTTTAGGTCATCCATGTAAAACAGGTGGGTGACTGTATGCCTCCGGTTGCTGGGGGTGCCGCAGCTGTACCCACGGGTATTCCTGAGTGCAACGGACAATGGCAATAGTGAGATGCAGAAGAGAAGAGGGCTGAGGGAGTCTCCCTGAAACACGCCTCTTCTAATGATGACCTGCTCTGTTTGGACTTTGTCTCCACCAGATTTTATAGTGAAGCGAGTCCTCCAGAGCGGCATCAGTTGTCCAATGCATCCCACTATTTGATCGGGTACCTCAAGGCATCTGAGCAAATGCATGATTAACTCATGCGATGTTGTATCAAATGCCTTGCGGTAATCGATCCAGGCCATCGAAAGATTACGCTTGTACTGCACGGAGTCCTGCGTGATACATCTATCGATGAGCAGGTTCTCTTTGCAGCCGGCAACCCCTTTCTTTGACCCTCTTTGCTCATATATCCGTTCATACACCGGATCAACTGCGGAGAGAATGCGTGTGTATAAGATGCGCGTAAACACCTTATAACATGCATTCAAGCACGTTATCGGTCTGTAATTCTTTGGATCAGACAAATCTCCGTTTTTGGGGATGAGCACGGTTCGCCCCTCGACAAACCACTCCGGAATCTGCTGCTCCCCATCTAGCCATGAGTTGAAAACTCTAGCCAGATGGCGGTGGGTTGCTGGAAACTTTTTCCACCAATAGTTATTCAACCCATCGGGTCCTGGAGCAGCAAAGTTCTTTGAGCCTTTGAGGGCTCTTTGAACTTCTTCCGGGGTTATCGGATTGCGCAGATCATTAAGCTCAGGCTGCCGAAGCCTCCTGCAGAATGCTCTGAACTGCGCTAGGGCTGGAGTATCTACATTGATTGGTTGCGGATACTCATAGATGTTCTTCCAGAAGGTTTCCACCCGATCAACAGCCGGCGGGTTATCGACAACACGTGGAGGCTCTTGAAATAAACGAGAAGGATTATCGCGGAACTTCAAGTTTTCCGCGACTCCTCTCGCTCGCCTCACTAGTGACTTCTTTGCAGCCACTAGCATTCGTATCCTATCAAGACAGTGCTGTTTGATGGTAAACAGCACCCCTTGATTCAATGTGTGGTGAGCTCGTCTTAATTTTGCGGCAATTCGCCGCACTGCAGGTGTGAAAGGCCTATTGGCCGCCACGTAGTCCACCACACACTGGATACGAGACGCGTGTTGTCTCGCCGACTTGATCTTAGCTTCCATCTTGTGTACGCGTCGCTCATGCCTCCCAACTACAGTGGTGGTGTCCCTCCTCTGCGTTTGGGTTAGAGCATGAGCGGCGTTATACACGACAGAATTGATCTGCCAGATGTCAGCCTCTTCTGGAAGAACATCGCCGATCTCCGCATCCACTCGTGCCAGTTCTTGTGGCTTCAGGGGCTTCACATGGTGAAGTGCCCTGCGAGTTCTGATGTCCTCCATCGGTGGTATGATGCGAGCATTCTCCACAGCCAGACCGACACGTGGCATAACTTGTGCCACTTCGATAACCGGCTGAGGAGGTGCTCTGACATATCCTCGTCTCCGAAGATGAGATACATAATCCCTAAGATTTTGGGCGGAAAAGGCTGCATGCTCTGGGTGTCTTTCACACCACAGAGCATGCATTCTTGCCATGTATCCTCTCCGGGCGGGCTCACTGCTCTCGTAGCAATGCATAAGACCGTCCCTCAATCCCTCAATTAACCCAGTAAACCCACGGCCGACACCAGAGGGAAAGATGCCTCTTCCCTCTCGGATGCGCATGAGCTGCCGGTCTGATTTTGCATCCTTTGCTCGGGTAGGTGGGGTCGCAACTCACCAGGGCCTTAGGTGTTGGTTGACCTACCTGCCTATTATTATTATCATTATTATTATTATTATTATTATTATTATTATTATTATTATTATTATTATTATTATTATTATTATTATTATTATTATTATTATTATTATTATTATTATTATTATTATTATTATTATTATTATTATTATTATTATTATTATTATTATTATTATTATTATTATTATTATTATTATTATTATTATTATTATTATTTTTGTTCTTCAGGCATCGACAACTATGGTCATTGGCCTTCCATTCCATGTATCAGGTTTCTTTTTTAGATTTTGCTGTATATGCCAATTTGTCTAAGGAAGGCAATAGTTATTTGTTTTACTAAGCACAAGATTTAATGCCGCGGCTGGTGTTTCATAGACGAGCGTAGCGAGGCTATGAAACCAGCCAAGGCATTAAATCTGCTTTTCTGCCGTGTGAAACACATAATTTTTTCATCAAATTTGTTCCAATTCCACGCAAAATCAACTTTTTCATATTTAAATTGCGTTTCATCATCAATATCCAAATAACTAAATTATTTTATCAAAGGTAACTGGGCCCTGCGTTACTATGTTTACCGCTGATGACGTTTGTTGAATATGTTTGTTTACTGTTTACTTTGTCATTGTCAATTTTGAAAAGTTGTCATGTTAGAAATGGATTTACTGCAAAGTGAGGATGAATTGATGCAATTAACACCACCTGAGATAAGAGACCAGGCGCGAGATGTGGAATCTAACCTTTTACCGGAAAAATCAAGAACTGTATATGAACTCACATACAGCAGATTCATGGAATATAGACAGAAGAAAAATATAGGATCTTTCTCTGAAAATGTGCTGATTGTCTATTTTTCCGATCTTTCAAAGAAATTGAACGAACTTTTTCTGCCTAGGCAGTAAAAGTGGACTTTTTCTTCCTAGGCATTAAAAGTGCAACTTCTAAGCCTGCCAAGTGTCATTAAAAGGCCGCTTTTAATGTCATTTGGAGAAAAAACATTTTTTGATGTTATTTTTATCAGTAACACAGTGTTTAATGTCATTTGGCAGCATTATTCCAAGGCGCTGATTCAAGTATGTTGGACATTCCAAGAGTATGTGGTCTATTGTCAAGACTGTTCTGCAATATTCACATTGTGGCGGATTTTGTCCAAGCAGCATGTAGGATGAGGTTAGATGTGAGTGTCCTATTCTGATTCTTACTAGTTCAGCATATTCTTGTCGGTTGAGATGCAAAGGAGCAATCCATGGTTTCACACATGTTTTCACTCTCCTCAGTTTCGATAAGTGTTGATTCCAGTGATCTTGCCACAAATCGTGTATTTTTTGGTTCATGTAGTTCTTGTAGTCGTCTGATCTTATAGGTATACATTCGGGTTGTTCCTCTAATGCTCTTGCAGCTTGATCAGCGTGTTCGTTACACATGATTCCGATGTGGCTTGGGTTCCATAGAAAAATAACTTTTTTTCCATGAGATTCCAGATGAAACAAGTTAGCAAGGATGTATTTGACAAGAAGGTCATAAGTGAAGCTATCTTCTAAAGCTTGAAGAGAAGTGAGTCAGTACAGATGATACTTACATGATGTTTTTCAAATTCTATGAATTTTGGGGACTGCCATATACCATATAGTTCTGCAGTGAATATTGAGGCTGCTTCTGGTAGTGTCCAAGATGTTATGGTATCATTAGCATAAAAGCCACTTCCAGCACTATTATCTCTTTTAGATCCATCAGTATAGATTACCATACTGTTAGGATATGTACTTATGATGGAGAGATATTCTTGTTTTATAAGATCTGCTGAATGTTGATATTTTTTATATTTCAATCAGTCGTAATGGATTTTTGTAGTTTTTATAACCCATGGGGAGATTTCGTAATCTTGAAAGCAATAAAAGTCAGGGTAGGTTTCATTGAATTTGTTTAGTAATTCTTCAAATCTGATTCTCACCGGCCTTGTAATTGTTGCACGTCTTTAGAAAATTTCGTTTTCACTATATCAGAATTTTATTCACGGGATGTTTCTTAAGAGCTAAAACTTTCGAACAATAGTTGGATAGTAGCTGATCTCTTCTATACTTGAGAGGTGGGACAGATGCTTCGCAACATAGTGAGATGGTTGGGCTTGTTCTGAATGCTCCAAGAGCAACAAGTAAGGCTGTTCTTTGAATTGAGTCAAGTGGCTTTAACGTTGATGCTTTTGCTGACGAATATATGATGCTTCCATAGTCAAGTCGTGGAAGAATGGCAGCTTTGTAGAATCTTAATAATACGTCGCTTTCACATCCCCATTTCAAGCTTGCCATAGATTTAATGATGTTTAGATATTTTTTGCAATTTGTGGTTAATTGTGAAATGTGTTGTTTCCAATTTAGTTTGTTATCTATTATGACACCCAATGCTCTCGTTGATTGTTCCACTCGAATATTTTGTTCTTCTAGGGATAACAGCGGCTCTTTGTGTGGAGATCTCAATCTACAAAAATGTACACAGTGAGTATTTGTTCTGGAGAAGGTAAAACCTTTTTCTTTGGCAATGCCGTTGATTTTATTGATATTACTTTGGAGGGTCTCCTCGATATCTTCGATACTCTTCGAGTGATAGAAGATCACCAAATCATCAACATACTATTTCTTCAAGAGTTTTTGGAAGTTCATTGACAGCTATGGCAAACAGAATAGCGCTCAAAGTGGAGCCTTGGGGGATGCCATTTTTCAAGGAACAGATATCGGACAGGGTTTGTTTCATCCTTACCCTGAAGGTTCGTTCTTCAAAGAAGTTTTTGATGAAAATGGCAGGTTTCCCTTGAAATCCCACCTTCCGAGTGTGTTAAGAATACCTGCGCGCCATGTTTGGTCAAAGGCTTTTTCTATGTCAAAGAATACCGCGACTAGGTGACATCTTTCTGCAAAGGCATTTTGAATAGCGTTTTCTAATATGACAAATTGATCATATGTTGAGTGATGTTTGCGAAAACCCATTTGATATTCGTTCAACAGGTTTCTTCTCTCTAGTTCCCACATTAGAGGAGTACTCACCATCTTCTCGAGGAGTTTACCCATACAACAGGTAAGAGATATTGGACGGTAGCTAGATAAGTCTTCAAGATCTTTGTTTGGTTTTGGAATTGGTATTATTATTGCTTCTCTTCATTGTGTAGGGTAGGTGTGATTTTGCCAGATATTGTTGAATAGAGAGAGTAGGTAGTTCTTCTGTTTCTCAGGAAGGTTTTTGATGAATTCATAAATAATTTGATCACCACCTGGGACTGATGATTTAGGTTTTTTAATTCTTCTTCTTCTTTTTTAATTCTTCTAATGTAAATGGTATTGATCGGTATCGAAATGCATAAGGTTATCATAAGGATTATTTATATTCGTGGTTTCACTTATTTGTTGGAGATGTTTTGCTAATTCGTTTGAAATATCCCGTTGATCTGTTATTTCTACATACATCGTTCACCGTGATTCGAGGAGAGGGTACGTTGAACGTTCTACCAATTATGTTCCGAATTTTCTGCCAAATTTCACCAGTGCATGTGTTTTGGTTCATGGAACTCATATATTCCTGCCAAGATTTTCTTTTTGAATGTATGATCTGGTATCTGGATCTGGCCCTCAGTTGTAAGAATTTCATCAAGGCTTCGTGAGTCAAATATTTAAAAAAAAATGTTTTCTTTTTCTGTTTTACAGCTTCTGCAATTTTCTGATTCCACCATGGGACTTTTTTTACTGTTGGGGAGTCCTTGGTAGTGGGTACCGCGGCAGTTGCCGCCTCCATCACAGCATTATTGAAAATTTCTATGAGTTCATTTATATCTTCGTTCATTTCTGGAGTAAATGAATCGAGAAGATGACGATAGTGGTGCCAATCTGCTTTTTTTGGAAGCCATTTCTTAGGAGAGTTTACGTGCCTTATCCTGTCAGCAAATTCCATTACTATAGGGATGTGATCAGTATTATGTTCTTCCAAAACTCTCCAGCTTATTTTTGGTTCTAGTATTGGTGAACATATTGAAAGGTCTAGTGGGGAGAGATTGTTAGACCTAGTGTTAATGTAGGTTCCTTCTCCATTATTCAGAATATTGAGGTGAAATTCATCAAGCAGTTCTTCAATAGCTCTGGCTCTTGCATCGGTATGGGTAGAACTCCATAGGATGTTATGCTAATTAAAATCTCCAAGTAGGATGAACGGAGCAGGTAGTTGATTAATGAGGTTCTGTAAATCTTCTTTCGGCCAGTGTATATTGGGAAGGTATGTGTTGCAGATGGTCATTTTGTACGGATAGTTCAGTTTAATGGCGATTGCTTGGATATTCGTATTTGAATGAATTTTTTCTGCTTTTAGGTTGTTTTTGATATAAATAAAGACTTCACCATGAGATCTTCTACCAGGATCAACACTTAAGCTGAAGGAGGTATATGTTCTAAGAGTGAGTTGCTCATTTGGTTTAAGGTGAGTTTCTTGGATGCAGACACAAAATGGATCATATTTGAGCAGGATTTCAGTTCTACGTAATGATGTTGTAGTCCATTACAATTCCATTGAAGCAGTATTTCTAGTTTTTATATCTTTTTTGTAAATTTTAATTAATATTTGGAGAGAAAAGTTATTTTTTACTGGTATTACGTAGAGGAAGATTGAATTATAAAATGAATATAGGTAATATAGAAAAAAGTGCAAAGAAATAAAATGATGTATCTAAAATGTTAAGTAATTATTGATTATTAATTCAGCATTCTTATGGTTGAGATTCTGATATATTTGTTATATCAAGATTACTAGTCTTTCGAGGTTTACCTTTAGGCCATCTTTTTCTTGATTTTTTTGTTGTCTCACCTGTTTGCGAGAGATTCTCGCTTGTGAGAGATTCTAAGTCAGAGCTGTCGTTTCTAGTTCTTTTGTTTCGAGTTGGATAGCGGGGTAGGGATAAGTCTTTGTGACCTTTGTGGATCGGAGTTGCAAAGGTCTCTGTGCGAGGTAGTTGTTGGAGCACACGATTAATGACGGTAGTGATTATTTCTTCTAAGCGAGGGATAATTGGTTAATAATATCATTCGTATTTGATATCGGTGTTTTAGCAGATTCAGCGTTAGAAATGTTTCTTGTAGGTGTCGTAAAGAGTACTTTCTTTTTCACCTCTCCATATGATAATTGTTCTGTGAACTTCACTTTGAAAATTGCTACTTCAGTCTTGAACTTTGGACATTCTTTACTATTTGCTGCGTGAGATCCTCCGCAGTTGATATAAGTAGATAACAAATGAGAGAGCAACGGGAGGAGGGTCTATACAAATGAGAGAGCAACGGGAGGTACACGTCAGCAGAAAGTGCACGTGTCAGTTATCAGATTACATTTGATAACATTCGGTCAATGAAATTTGAAACGGGTTCAATGACCTATTTCAAAGTTAATGAATGCACGTGTTGGATATCAAATTACTTGGAATTTGCTGACGCCATATTTCCGGTCAATGAAATTTGAAACGGATTCAATGACCTCTTTCAAAATGAATGCACGTGTTGGATATCAAATTACTTGGAATTTGCTGACGCCATATTTCCGGTAGGCGAAATTTTATACGGGTTCAATGACCTCTTTCAAAATGAATGCACGTGTTGGATATCAAATTACTTGGAATTTACTGACGCCATATTTCCGGTAGGCGAAATTTGACCTTTTTTTAAATAAATGCACGTGTTGGATATCAGATTACCTGGAATTTGCTGATCTCACGTTACAGACAAGTCTCAACAAGTAAGAATAATTCAATATGGCTTCAAGGACCTATTTCAAGGTCAATAAATGCACGTGTTGGGTATCAGATTACCAAGAATTTACTGACGTCACGTTTCATACAAGTCTCGACAAGTAGAAGAAATCCGAGATGGGTTCAATGACCTCTTTCAATAAGTGCACGTGTCAGGTATCAAATTACTAGGAATTCGCTGACGCCATAGTTCCGGTAGGCAAAATTTGATACGGGATCAATGACCTATTTCAATAAGTGCACGTGTCAGATATCAAATTACCTGGAATTCTCTGACGCAACGTTACAGACAAGTCTCGACAGGTACGAGAAACCTGAGATGGGTTCAAGACCTATTTCAATAAGTGCACGTGTTGGGTATCAGATTACCTGGAATTTGATGACGCCATAGCTCCGGTGATGAAAATTTGATACGGGTTCAATGACCTATTTCAATAAGTGCACGTGTTAGGTATCAAATTACCTGGAATTTCCTGACGCCACGTTACAGACAAGTCTCGACAAGTAAGAGAAATCTGAGATGGGTTCAATGACCTATTTCAATAAGTGCACGTGTCAGATATCAGATTACCTGGAATTTGTTGACGTCACATTACAGACAAGTCCCGACAAGTAGAGAAACTTGAAACGGGATCATTGACCTCTTTCAAGGTCATGAAGTGCAAGTTCATGATGTGCACGGTTCAGATTTCAAACTACTAGGGATTTGCTGGTGCAACAGTTCTGGTTACAGTGCACGTGTCAGGTATCAGATTACCTGAAATTTTCTGAAGCCACGTTTCCGGTTATAGTCAAGTTTCGACAAGTAGGAGAAATCAAAATGGGTCCAATGACCTCTTTCCATATCATGAAGTGCACGTGTCAGACATCAGAGTACCTGGGATTCGCTGACACCATGGTTTCGGTTACAGAGAGGTCAGCAAAATTCAATACGGGTTGAATGACCTATTTCAAGGTTGATGAATAGTCGTGTCAGATACCAAATTACCTGGAATTTGCTGACGTCACGTTACAGACAAGTCTCGACAAGTACGAGGAACTTGAAACGGGTTCAATTCGTGAGTTCACGTGTTCGAGTGTCAGTGTGTTCGTGTATTTGTTTGTGATCATGTGTTCTTGTGTTCAAACCTCAGATACACATAGAGCGCCACAGACAGCTGTTTGATCGCGTGTTCTTATGTTTGTTTGTGTGGCTGTTTGTTCGTTTGTTCGCTTGTTCTTGTGTTCTTGTTTCTACGTGTGTTCAACTGTCTGTGTGTTCGTGCTTGTTCGTGTGTTCGCGTCTTCAGGTGTTCGAGTGTTCGTATTTGTTTGTTCGTATGTTCGCGTGTTCAGGTGCTCGTGTGTTCTACTATCCGTGTGTCCGTGTTTGTTCGTGTGTTTTCCTGTTCGCATGTTGGTGTGTGCGTGTGTATGTGTTTGTTCGCGAGTTAGCATGTTCATAAGTTTTGTGTGTGTAGGTGTTTGATCGTATGTTGATGTGATCTTGTGTTCGACTGTCTGTATGTTCGTGTTTGTTCGTGTGTTCGTATTTTTTCGTGAGTTCGCGTGTTCTAGTGTATGTGAGTTCGTGTATTTGTTAGTGACCATGTGTTTATGTGTTCAAACCTCAGATACACATACACATACAGCTGTTTGTTCGCGAGTTCGTATGTTTGTGTGTATTTAGTTGTTCGTTTGTTCGCGTGTTCTTGTGTCCTTGTTTCTTCGTGTGTTCAACTGTCTGTGTGTTCGTGCTTGTTCTTGTTTTCGCGTGATCGAGTGTTAGTGTGTTCGAGTGTCTGTGACTTCGTGTATTTGTTGGTGTTCACCAACAACGGATAACCTCAGATCTCCACAGCTAGCCACTGCTACAACAGAAAGCCACAGTTAGCGATGAATAGCCACAACTCAGTTCTGCTGGCCACTGCTACCCACAGAAAGCCACAGATAACCAATGATAACCTCAGATCTTCACAGCTAGCCACTACTAACCACAGAAAGCCACAGATAGTCACGGATAGCCACATATGACGATGAATAGCCACAACTCATTTCTTCACAGTTAACAACCCGTATTGACTTTTTCTGACCTTTCTGCTATCAGAACTATGGCGTCAACGAATTTCAGGTAATATGATACGCGACACGTGCATTCATCAACCTTCAAATAGAACATTGAACCCATCTAGGATTTCCCCGTCTAGATGAATTTGTAACCGGAAATGTGTGAAATATAATATCGTCCTACTACTCCAGTAAGTATTCTTTTAAGTCAAATCGACATTGTCTTCAGCCTTTTGGAGTAATTCATCTCGTTGGTGAAGTATTTCCCACAAACTTGCTTACTCAAGCATAGTACGAGCCTTGTTTAATTGAAACCGATGTATCTCCCACCCATGAAATCTCGCTTCGGGCTCATTTCCACTCATAAGCAATGACATTCAGTTCACTTGAAAATATTCCAAGTCAACTTGATAATATACTTCAGCTTTTTGAAGTTATTCATCTGGTAAAATCTCACTCAAAAACTTTCCTTCTAACACATTGCACGGACCTTATTATGGCAATTAAATTGAAAAATGCTAAAGTCTTCGTCTAAGTTGTCGTTCCTCGAGGCACAAAAACTGAAATCACTTATTATAATGGAAAATGCACAAACTCCTGGTCATATAGGCTTACCACATTGAAATGATTTACGATATAAACAAAAATGGCCAGAGAATTGGTCCTTGAAGCACACCACATTGTAATAAAAAAATGCCCAGAGAACTGGTCCTTGAGGCTAACCTCATTGAAATTATTCATTATATATAAAAAATACCCCAAGAACTGGTCCTTGAGGTGTACCACAACGAAATTTGAAAAATGGTGGAGGCACGAAAACTTAAATGATTTGTACAATAAAAATGCCTATAAAACTGGTCCTTGAGGCTTAATACATTAAAATAATTTATTATATATATAAAATGCCCAACGAACTGATCCTTGAGGTATAGCACATGGTAATTTGGAAAATGTTGAAGACTCTGTCTATGTGATTGTTCCTTGAGGCACAAAAACTGAAATAACTTGTAATAGAAAAATGTCCGGAGAACTGGTCCTTGAAGTACATTACATTAGAATAGCTTGTAATAGAAAAATGCCCAGAGAACTGGTCCTTGAGACTTACCTCATCGAAATAATTCATTATATATAAAAAACGCTCAAAGAACTGGTCCTTGAGGTATACCACAACAAAGTTTGAAAAATGGTGGTTATGTGATTGTTCTTTGAGGCACGAAAACTGAAATAATTTGTAAAAGGAAAATGCCTAAGAAACTGGACCTTGAGGCTTACCACATTAAAATAATTTATTATAAATATATATAACAATAACAAAAACAACAATCTATAAAATGCCCAACGAACAGGTCCTTGAGGAATAGCACATTGTAATTTGGAAAATGTTAAAGTCTCTGTCTATGTGATTGTTCCTTGAGGCACAAAAACTGAAATAACTTGTAATAGAAAAATATCCAGAGAACTCGACCTTGAAGTACATTACATTAGAATAGCTTGTAATAGAAAAATGCCCAGAGAACTGGCCCTTGAGGATTACCTCATCGTAATAATTTATTATATATAAAAAATGCTCCAAGAACTGGTCCTTGAGGTGTACCACAACGAAATTTGAAAAATGGTGGAAGAATTGTCTATGTGATTTTTCTTTGAGGCACAAAAACTGAAATAATTTGTAAAAGAAAAATGCCTAGAAAACTGGTTCTTGTGGCTTACCAAATTAAAATTATTTATTAAATATATGAAATGCCCAACAAACTGGTCCTTGACGAATAGCACATTATCATTTGGAAAATATTGAAGTCTCTGTCTATGTGATTGTTCCTTGAGGCACAAAAACTGAAATAACTTGTAATAGAAAAATATCCAGAGAACTGGACCTTGAAGTACATTACATTAGAATAGCTTGTAATAGAAAAATGCCCAGAGAACTGGCCCTTGAGGATTACCTCATCGAAATAATTTATTATATATAAAGAATGCTCCAAGAACTGGTTCTTGAGGTGTACCACAACGAAATTTGAAAAATGGTGGAAGAATTGTCTATGTGATTTTTCTTTGAAGTACGAAAACTGAAATAATTTATTATATATAAAAATGTCCCAAGAACTGGTCCTTGGGGTGTACCACAATAAAATTTGAGAATTGGTGAAAGCGTTGTCTATGCTATTGCTCTTTGAGGCAAAAAAAGTGAAATAATTTGTTGAAGGAAAATGCCTAGAAAACTGGCCCTTGAGGCTTACCACATTAAAATACTTTATTGTATATATAAAGTACCCTACGAACTGGTCCTTGAGGTAAAGCACATTGAAATTTGAACAATGTGCAAGTCTCTGTCTATGTGATTGTTCCCTGAGGCACAAAAACTGAAACTTGAAATAGAAAAATGTTCAGAGAACTGGCCCTTGAAGCACACTACATTGGAATAACTTGTGATAGCAAAATGCCCAGTGAACTGGTCCTTGAGGCTTACCTCATTGAAATAATTCATTATGTTTAAAAAATGCCCCAAGAACTGGTCCTTGAGGTGTACTATAATGAAAGTTGAAAAATGGCGAAAGCGGTGTCTACGTGATTGTTCTTTGAGGCACAGAAACTGAAATAATTTGTTAAAGAAAAATGCCTAGAAAATTGGTACTTGAGGCTTACCACATTAAAATGATAAAATCCTTGTTTCGCAGCTATTGAGCTTGACACAGATATGCGAAATGTTGGAATGACTAATCAGCTAGATGTAAATGAAACTACTGAGAGTGGAATATTCCACAATATTTCAAGCATTGGTGTTGATAGGAATAACAGGTGAAGGAATGGAATTGTCACGCAGGAGAGAAAATAATGCTAAACATTTTTGATAGAGATATTGTTACATGAATGCACACACGTTCGGTAATGGTAAGGTCAACGCATGGGTACTGAAGGATGGGAAGACAGAGCTGGTAGTGTCGATTTAGATTAATCTACCGAGCGTGGAATGATTGACAATAATAAGCCTGAAAACTAAATAATTAAATGGTTTATGTCAGAGATTTCCTTCGAATAATACTTTCATTTTCACATCTCTGAACCGTAAGTGAATATTTTTGTGCTTTCATACACTATCAGATATCTCACCAGTACCTAGACAATTGGGCAGATCTTAATTCAACTACTTGAATCGGATTGAATGGTAATACCCCAAGAATCTTTCGTCCTTCTTACGACACCAGAGGTTCTGCAGGGACCACATCTATGCAGGTTCATTTTGTGAGAGTATATTGTGACTCTGAAGGTATTTCACACTTACTTAAAAGATGTAACGGTTGAGTAATTCGTGTTCAAAAAAACACCAAACATTTCGAAATTATTAATTTGAATTTCCAAAAGAAAAATTGGTGAACGCTGGTTTGATTTCACCTGGAGAAAATGATACAGTCCTATGTCGCATTTGAGAAAATTGAAAGATTTCAGTGTGCCCCGTTTTGCAGATTTTTACAAGATAAAAATATATTTATGAAAAGAATTACATTACCGATACTCCTGTGTCTGATTGATTTGGAAACTCGAATAAAAATGTTTTACTAAATGGCATATCAATCTACTTAAAAAACTCAAATATTGTTTGAAGCAGTATTATTTTAAAGAGAAATAGATTTTTTTTGTGTTTTCATCATAATCTTAAAAGAAGACAATGGCTACCTGAAGATGATGGAATTTTCGATAGCAAGTGTGTATTATTTTCATTGTCAAAGCCCTGAAACACCTAAGGCTATGGCAACTGATGAGGCCCTATGACGGCCTTGGCAAATAGCTGGGACCACAAACAGGATTTTTATACTTCTTCGTTAAAAAACAGTACTTGTGGATGATTAAATCTTCTCATGAACTAATGTTTCCTTCGAAATTACCCTCTAAACTATGTAGAAGACCACGTGCCAAGAAAGCTATTCGTAGAAAATGTTATATTTTGGATAATTTTAGATAATTTGAACATTGGTTCAACCATAGTCTTTTAGCGGTAAGGAATGTAATGTTATGGCTATCTACCACAAGGTATTGAAACTGATTCCATCTTCTTGAAACTGTGGAAAATTTCCTTCATTCTTTCCACATCTGGATACTAAGTTCCTGTAAAATTGCATCTCAATCAGTTGAGTTGTTTTTCCGTAAATGAGTAACAAATGACTCGCAGTGAAAACTATTATTAATATTTATCAAAGCACCGATTATTGGTTGAGTGGAAGAATAGCTCAGCAAAACTCCGCCAGGAGAAAAAAGACCATTTATTATTATTATTATTATGCTAGCAAATTAACTATATCAATTATAGGTGAACCCGTCAAATTCCACTGTCTTCTCAGTTGCAGTGCCTCTGGATTCACACAGATACATTATTCTTGCTTATAATGCTTTATTCTTTTTTGGAGCAAGGCATTTGTTCAGCCCACGTAAGGTCTGGATTCTGGATTACCACTGAGTTTTGTTTACGAACTGAACCACCAAATTTCCAAAAACTTGTGTCAACCATTTGTCAAAACACCAATACATTTTCAATTTTTGCATTTTTAGTTCCCACTGATTTTCTGGTAGTAAGTGGTTTTTCTCAATCAATAGAAGTCATGTTTTTCATATAGCTAGGCAGAACTCGATTAAACCATCGCTATCCTATGTGTATTTTCAATAATTAAGCCTCGGTAAACGTCTGAATATGTCCTGTCCTTCATTTCTCCAGTTACCCTCCTATTTTAATTTTTTTATATGCTCTTCACCCTGTATCTTGTGCCCACTTCAATATCTTAGATTTGCTATTCGCTCTGTATAAATATATGTAATTAGTCTGTATATTTTATTTTAACTACAACCCCATTACACATTCCATTTGCCATTTCACTGTGAATCAACTTCGATGTTTAATTCACCCGGTATAGGTATTTCTAATTAGCAGCAATTCATTTGATCCCAGTTCACCAAGTATATTTTTTATAAGCGGTCTGTTTTATTATCCTACCCCAATCTCAGATGTCAGAAAAAGTCATAAGAAATAAGTAGGTAGGTACTGACAAACTTCCCTAAATATTAAAAAACATTTTACATTTTACTTTCTCAGTAAAGCAATGAGCACGTCATAGCCATTAAAATAATCAGGCTGAAGAAAATGCCATGTTCATACCAGAAACTATTCGATTTCGATTTGTGAAAACTCGATTTCCAAAAGGCGTTTGAATTTCGGATGATTTCACACTGTACCTACTTTCTGATATATTTTACCAAAAATTATAATTTTATAAGCGAGAATTTCTAATGTTAATGAACTGAATAAACCGTACACCTCCAGACATTATGTCGCCACGTTAGATTCAGTTTCATTTCCGATCGCTCTGCCATGTATTTTTGCAATAATAATTATTTGTGAAAATTGATAATCCAGAATTGCATTTTTTACAGTGCGCGGCACTGTAAAAAATGCAATTCTGGATTATCAATTTTCACAAATAATTATTATTGCAAAAATACATGGCAGAGCGATCGGAAATGAAACTGAATCTAACGTGGCGACATAATGTCTGGAGGTGTACGGTTTATTCAGTTCATTAACATTAGAAATTCTCGCTTATAAAATTATAATTTTTGGTAAAATATATCAGAAAGTAGGTACAGTGTGAAATCATCCGAAATTCAAACGCCTTTTGGAAATCGAGTTTTCACAAATCGAAATCGAATAGTTTCTGGTATGAACATGGCATTTTCTTCAGCCTGATTATTTTAATGGCTATGACGTGCTCATTGCTTTACTGAGAAAGTAAAATGTAAAATGTTTTTTAATATTTAGGGAAGTTTGTCAGTACCTACCTACTTATTTCTTATGACTTTTTCTGACATCTGAGATTGGGGTAGGATAATAAAACAGACCGCTTATAAAAAATATACTTGGTGAACTGGGATCAAATGAATTGCTGCTAATTAGAAATACCTATACCGGGTGAATTAAACATCGAAGTTGATTCACAGTGAAATGGCAAATGGAATGTGTAATGGGGTTGTAGTTAAAATAAAATATACAGACTAATTACATATATTTATACAGAGCGAATAGCAAATCTAAGATATTGAAGTGGGCACAAGATACAGGGTGAAGAGCATATAAAAAAATTAAAATAGGAGGGTAACTGGAGAAATGAAGGACAGGACATATTCAGACGTTTACCGAGGCTTAATTATTGAAAATACACATAGGATAGCGATGGTTTAATCGAGTTCTGCCTAGCTATATGAAAAACATGACTTCTATTGATTGAGAAAAACCACTTACTACCAGAAAATCAGTGGGAACTAAAAATGCAAAAATTGAAAATGTATTGGTGTTTTGACAAATGGTTGACACAAGTTTTTGGAAATTTGGTGGTTCAGTTCGTAAACAAAACTCAGTGGTAATCCAGAATCCAGACCTTACGTGGGCTGAACAAATGCCTTGCTCCAAAAAAGAATAAAGCATTATAAGCAAGAATAATGTATCTTTGTGAATCCAGAGGCACTGCAACTGAGAAGACAGTGGAATTTGACGGGTTCACCTATAATTGATATAGTTAATTTGCTAGCATAATAATAATAATAATAAATGGTCTTTTTTCTCCTGGCGGAGTTTTGCTGAGCTATTCTTCCACTCAACCAATAATCGGTGCTTTGATAAATATTAATAATAGTTTTCACTGCGAGTCATTTGTTACTCATTTACGGAAAAACAACTCAACTGATTGAGATGCAATTTTACAGGAACTTAGTATCCAGATGTGGAAAGAATGAAGGAAATTTTCCACAGTTTCAAGAAGATGGAATCAGTTTCAATACCTTGTGGTAGATAGCCATAACATTACATTCCTTACCGCTAAAAGACTATGGTTGAACCAATGTTCAAATTATCTAAAATTATCCAAAATATAACATTTTCTACGAATAGCTTTCTTGGCACGTGGTCTTCTACATAGTTTAGAGGGTAATTTCGAAGGAAACATTAGTTCATGAGAAGATTTAATCATCCGCAAGTACTGTTTTTTAACGAAGAAGTATAAAAATCCTGTTTGTGGTCCCAGCTATTTGCCAAGGCCGTCATAGGGCCTCATCAGTTGCCATAGCCTTAGGTGTTTCAGGGCTTTGACAATGAAAATAATACACACTTGCTATCGAAAATTCCATCATCTTCAGGTAGCCATTGTCTTCTTTTAAGATTATGATGAAAACACAAAAAAAATCTATTTCTCTTTAAAATAATACTGCTTCAAACAATATTTGAGTTTTTTAAGTAGATTGATATGCCATTTAGTAAAACATTTTTATTCGAGTTTCCAAATCAATCAGACACAGGAGTATCGGTAATGTAATTCTTTTCATAAATATATTTTTATCTTGTAAAAATCTGCAAAACGGGGCACACTGAAATCTTTCAATTTTCTCAAATGCGACATAGGACTGTATCATTTTCTCCAGGTGAAATCAAACCAGCGTTCACCAATTTTTCTTTTGGAAATTCAAATTAATAATTTCGAAATGTTTGGTGTTTTTTTGAACACGAATTACTCAACCGTTACATCTTTTAAGTAAGTGTGAAATACCTTCAGAGTCACAATATACTCTCACAAAATGAACCTGCATAGATGTGGTCCCTGCAGAACCTCTGGTGTCGTAAGAAGGACGAAAGATTCTTGGGGTATTACCATTCAATCCGATTCAAGTAGTTGAATTAAGATCTGCCCAATTGTCTAGGTACTGGTGAGAAATCTGATAGTGTATGAAAGCACAAAAATATTCACTTACGGTTCAGAGATGTGAAAATGAAAGTATTATTCGAAGGAAATCTCTGACATAAACCATTTAATTATTTAGTTTTCAGGCTTATTATTGTCAATCATTCCACGCTCGGTAGATTAATCTAAATCGACACTACCAGCTCTGTCTTCCCATCCTTCAGTACCCATGCGTTGACCTTACCATTACCGAACGTGTGTGCATTCATGTAACAATATCTCTATCAAAAATGTTTAGCATTATTTTCTCTCCTGCGTGACAATTCCATTCCTTCACCTGTTATTCCTATCAACACCAATGCTTGAAATATTGTGGAATATTCCACTCTCAGTAGTTTCATTTACATCTAGCTGATTAGTCATTCCAACATTTCGCATATCTGTGTCAAGCTCAATAGCTGCGAAACAAGGATTTTATCATTTTAATGTGGTAAGCCTCAAGTACCAATTTTCTAGGCATTTTTCTTTAACAAATTATTTCAGTTTCTGTGCCTCAAAGAACAATCACGTAGACACCGCTTTCGCCATTTTTCAACTTTCATTATAGTACACCTCAAGGACCAGTTCTTGGGGCATTTTTTAAACATAATGAATTATTTCAATGAGGTAAGCCTCAAGGACCAGTTCACTGGGCATTTTGCTATCACAAGTTATTCCAATGTAGTGTGCTTCAAGGGCCAGTTCTCTGAACATTTTTCTATTTCAAGTTTCAGTTTTTGTGCCTCAGGGAACAATCACATAGACAGAGACTTGCACATTGTTCAAATTTCAATGTGCTTTACCTCAAGGACCAGTTCGTAGGGTACTTTATATATACAATAAAGTATTTTAATGTGGTAAGCCTCAAGGGCCAGTTTTCTAGGCATTTTCCTTCAACAAATTATTTCACTTTTTTTGCCTCAAAGAGCAATAGCATAGACAACGCTTTCACCAATTCTCAAATTTTATTGTGGTACACCCCAAGGACCAGTTCTTGGGACATTTTTATATATAATAAATTATTTCAGTTTTCGTACTTCAAAGAAAAATCACATAGACAATTCTTCCACCATTTTTCAAATTTCGTTGTGGTACACCTCAAGGACCAGTTCTTGGAGCATTCTTTATATATAATAAATTATTTCGATGAGGTAATCCTCAAGGGCCAGTTCTCTGGGCATTTTTCTATTACAAGCTATTCTAATGTAATGTACTTCAAGGTCCAGTTCTCTGGATATTTTTCTATTACAAGTTATTTCAGTTTTTGTGCCTCAAGGAACAATCACATAGACAGAGACTTCATTATTTTCCAAATGATAATGTGCTATTCGTCAAGGACCCGTTTGTTGGGCATTTCATATATTTAATAAATAATTTTAATTTGGTAAGCCACAAGAACCAGTTTTCTAGGCATTTTTCTTTTACAAATTATTTCAGTTTTTGTGCCTCAAAGAAAAATCACATAGACAATTCTTCCACCATTTTTCAAATTTCGTTGTGGTACACCTCAAGGACCAGTTCTTGGAGCATTTTTTATATATAATAAATTATTACGATGAGGTAATCCTCAAGGGCCAGTTCTCTGGGCATTTTTCTATTACAAGCTATTCTAATGTAATGTACTTCAAGGTCGAGTTCTCTGGATATTTTTCTATTACAAGTTATTTCAGTTTTTGTGCCTCAAGGAACAATCACATAGACAGAGACT
Organism: Chrysolina oricalcia; assembly: GCA_944452925.2. Lineage (NCBI taxonomy): Eukaryota > Metazoa > Arthropoda > Insecta > Coleoptera > Chrysomelidae > Chrysolina > Chrysolina oricalcia. The sequence continues at coordinate 15,818,850 of OX101823.2, read as the reverse complement.
TTAACATTTTCCAAATTACAATGTGCTATTCCTCAAGGACCTGTTCGTTGGGCATTTTATAGATTGTTGTTTTTGTTATTGTTATATATATTTATAATAAATTATTTTAATGTGGTAAGCCTCAAGGTCCAGTTTCTTAGGCATTTTCCTTTTACAAATTATTTCAGTTTTCGTGCCTCAAAGAACAATCACATAACCACCATTTTTCAAACTTTGTTGTGGTATACCTCAAGGACCAGTTCTTTGAGCGTTTTTTATATATAATGAATTATTTCGATGAGGTAAGTCTCAAGGACCAGTTCTCTGGGCATTTTTCTATTACAAGCTATTCTAATGTAATGTACTTCAAGGACCAGTTCTCCGGACATTTTTCTATTACAAGTTATTTCAGTTTTTGTGCCTCAAGGAACAATCACATAGACAGAGTCTTCAACATTTTCCAAATTACCATGTGCTATACCTCAAGGATCAGTTCGTTGGGCATTTTATATATATAATAAATTATTTTAATGTAGTAAGCCTCAAGGACCAGTTTTATAGGCATTTTTATTGTACAAATCATTTAAGTTTTCGTGCCTCCACCATTTTTCAAATTTCGTTGTGGTACACCTCAAGGACCAGTTCTTGGGGTATTTTTTATATATAATGAATAATTTCAATGAGGTTAGCCTCAAGGACCAGTTCTCTGGGCATTTTTTTATTACAATGTGGTGTGCTTCAAGGACCAATTCTCTGGCCATTTTTGTTTATATCGTAAATCATTTCAATGTGGTAAGCCTATATGACCAGGAGTTTGTGCATTTTCCATTATAATAAGTGATTTCAGTTTTTGTGCCTCGAGGAACGACAACTTAGACGAAGACTTTAGCATTTTTCAATTTAATTGCCATAATAAGGTCCGTGCAATGTGTTAGAAGGAAAGTTTTTGAGTGAGATTTTACCAGATGAATAACTTCAAAAAGCTGAAGTATATTATCAAGTTGACTTGGAATATTTTCAAGTGAACTGAATGTCATTGCTTGTGAGTGGAAATGAGCCCGAAGCGAGATTTCATGGGTGGGAGATACATCGGTTTCAATTAAACAAGGCTCGTACTATGCTTGAGTAAGCAAGTTTGTGGGAAATACTTCACCAACGAGATGAATTACTCCAAAAGGCTGAAGACAATGTCGATTTGACTTAAAAGCATACTTACTGGAGTAGTAGGACGATATTATATTTCACACATTTCCGGTTACAAATTCATCTAGACGGGGAAATCCTAGATGGGTTCAATGTTCTATTTGAAGGTTGATGAATGCACGTGTCGCGTATCATATTACCTGAAATTCGTTGACGCCATAGTTCTGATAGCAGAAAGGTCAGAAAAAGTCAATACGGGTTGTTAACTGTGAAGAAATGAGTTGTGGCTATTCATCGTCATATGTGGCTATCCGTGACTATCTGTGGCTTTCTGTGGTTAGTAGTGGCTAGCTGTGAAGATCTGAGGTTATCATTGGTTATCTGTGGCTTTCTGTGGGTAGCAGTGGCCAGCAGAACTGAGTTGTGGCTATTCATCGCTAACTGTGGCTTTCTGTTGTAGCAGTGGCTAGCTGTGGGGATCTGAGGTTATCCGTTGTTGGTGAACACCAACAAATACACGAAGTCACAGACACTCGAACACACTAACACTCGATCACGCGAAAACAAGAACAAGCACGAACACACAGACAGTTGAACACACGAAGAAACAAGGACACAAGAACACGCGAACAAACGAACAAACAAATACACACAAACATACGAACTCGCGAACAAACAGCTGTATGTGTATGTGTATCTGAGGTTTGAACACATAAACACATGGTCACTAACAAATACACGAACTCACATACACTAGAACACGCGAACTCACGAAAAAATACGAACACATGAACAAACACGAACATACAGACAGTCGAACACAAGATCACATCAACATACGATCAAACACCTACACACACAAAACTTATGAACATGCTAACTCGCGAACAAACACATACACACGCACACACCAACATGCGAACAGGAAAACACACGAACAAACACGGACACACGGATAGTAGAACACACGAGCACCTGAACACGCGAACATACGAACAAACAAATACGAACACTCGAACACCTGAAGACGCGAACACACGAACAAGCACGAACACACAGACAGTTGAACACACGTAGAAACAAGAACACAAGAACAAGCGAACAAGCGAACAAACGAACAAACAGCCACACAAACAAACATAAGAACACGCGATCAAACAGCTGTCTGTGGCGCTCTATGTGTATCTGAGGTTTGAACACAAGAACACATGATCACAAACAAATACACGAACACACTGACACTCGAACACGTGAACTCACGAATTGAACCCGTTTCAAGTTCCTCGTACTTGTCGAGACTTGTCTGTAACGTGACGTCAGCAAATTCCAGGTAATTTGGTATCTGACACGACTATTCATCAACCTTGAAATAGGTCATTCAACCCGTATTGAATTTTGCTGACCTCTCTGTAACCGAAACCATGGTGTCAGCGAATCCCAGGTACTCTGATGTCTGACACGTGCACTTCATGATATGGAAAGAGGTCATTGGACCCATTTTGATTTCTCCTACCTGTCGAAACTTGACTATAACCGGAAACGTGGCTTCAGAAAATTTCAGGTAATCTGATATCCAACACGTGCATTTATTTAAAAAAAGGTCAAATTTCGCCTACCGGAAATATGGCGTCAGTAAATTCCAAGTAATTTGATATCCAACACGTGCATTCATTTTGAAAGAGGTCATTGAACCCGTATAAAATTTCGCCTACCGGAAATATGGCGTCAGCAAATTCCAAGTAATTTGATATCCAACACGTGCATTCATTTTGAAAGAGGTCATTGAATCCGTTTCAAATTTCATTGACCGGAAATATGGCGTCAGCAAATTCCAAGTAATTTGATATCCAACACGTGCATTCATTAACTTTGAAATAGGTCATTGAACCCGTTTCAAATTTCATTGACCGAATGTTATCAAATGTAATCTGATAACTGACACGTGCACTTTCTGCTGACGTGTACCTCCCGTTGCTCTCTCATTTGTATAGACCCTCCTCCCGTTGCTCTCTCATTTGTTATCTACTGATATATTTAACAGGTTCCGTGCATTCAGTCAGCTCATGTGGGGGTAAACCCCATGAACATAACTTATCTTTTTTACAGTTGTTAGCAACATGTCCAAATTTCTGAGAGTTGAAGCATCTTGTAGGTAGTGGATAATAGAGTCTTACTTGAAGGTTGTAGTAGGCTACTTTTATCTCGGTTGCCAATTTGGGATTATTGAACGTAAGAATGTGATTTGCTGAATCTATAACCTTATCCACGATTTTGCGTTTCAGTCTTCTGACGTGAACTACTCCTATATCTTTCAAATTCTCAGCTATTTCCTCGACAGTGCAGTTTAGAAGATCTCTACAGAAAACAATTCCCTTGGAAATATTCAATGAGCTATGGGGAATAACGGTAACATCAATATCAAAAATTCTGGTGACTTGCATTAGTCGATTTGACTGGTTATTAGATTTTGTGTTAACTAACAAACAATCTTTGATCTTTCTTACAGAAATAACTTCGCCAATCAATCCATATATAGTTTTAGAAATAACGAATGGGCTAACTGAGTCAAAGTTCTCACCCTTTTCAATTTTTCTTTCAACAACTAGGAACCGAGGTGAGGCCTTCGTCTCCTGGGTTGCTGAGGGTTTTTTAGGTGACCCACTATCACCGTTGAATTTTTCTTTTTGGGGTTTGTCCATGAGAATCCCACGAGTATGGAAGTAGAACTGATCAACTGCAGCAGTGCTCCGTGCCGCAGCAGGGTCTGAAATACAATTGGATTCGACCTATTGTCCAAAGGGCATCGTTAGTGACCAACTCCGTATGGTCACGCATTCCTCGGCACGATTTCTTACACCTTGAATTACGGTTTTTTGTCTAAGGTTCACCCCTCTGTTAAGCTCAGGTACCCCGGGTTCGCCATTGCCCGTACTTGAGAAAGTCTCAAGCCCCTAGGGGTTATTATTATTATTATTATTATTTCTGATTTGAATTAAAATTCTCCAGTCGGACCCTGTCTCCGATGCTCCGATACATTCGGAGGGCGCGCTGGCAACATCATTACCCCAATAACCACTCCCCAAACTATGGGGTAAGCAGCTATTGGGTCCGGGAATCGTGTGCCCTGAGCAGACGTAATGAACCGAGGATGACAGCCTTCTGCATTCTTCCGGCTATGATTTCCGACATCTTTCTACATGCCGGTATGATTTTTAAGTTCGAGAGTAATGAATCCATCACACCGCCAAGGGACCCTATTATCAGGACAACCATTTTTACAGAATGGTCTGGATAGAGCCTGCGGAGTTCGAAGAGTAAATCTCGATATTTCGTCCGTTTCTCCTCCTCCTTTCGGACGATATTCGTTTCGCCAGGAGCCGAAAACTCAATGACGAAAATCGTCTTACTTCCATGGTCGAGGAGTATTACATCAGGCTTATTGGTCTGTATTTGCCTGAATGTGGGAAATGAGTAGTTCCAGTAGATCCGGCACTTCTCATTCTCCACCACGGACTCAATATCCCCCGGAGCGTAAGGCAACACTGGTGTCTCGTCTATACCGTACGAGTGTCGTAGGTGGTAATATAACACTCGTAGAGCCGCGTTATGTCTGTGGATATAGGCTGAGACCGCATATGCTGGACATGCTGACAGCAAATGCATAATGGTCTCAGGCGCCTGACGACAGGCCCTGCATCTAATATCAGGGACATCTATACCCATCACGTGGCTTCGGTAGACCAAGGTGTTGAAGACACCATCTTGGCAGGCCATTATGAATCCCTCGGTCTCCGACTTCAGTCCACTTGACCTAAGGAAAGCGTAGGTCAAGTTCTTGGATAAGCCAAGGTCTTCAACGTTTCTGAAGAAGACCCCATGCAAAGGCTTATCCCTATGCAGCTGCAGCAGAGCTGCATTTTCTGCGGCCTTTACACGGGCTTTTTGCCGAACGAGTGCCAACTCTGTGACAGAGTTCGGATCACGCCGTTTGGTGTCGAAACTGAGACCGAGTTCATCAGCCGCACGGGCTGCTGCCTTAAAGAGGAACGCTCCAATCCCTGCGTTTTCATGGTCACGAACCATGCAGATAAGGGGGTCCAAACTCCTGATTACTTTACATGCTCCATCCAATACCATTCTGTTGTGAAGACACTCCAAACTCAAAAGTCCTCGTCCTCCTTGTTGTCGGTGGAGATATAACCGAGGAACGGACGATTTGGGATGCAAACTCCTGTATAGGTGCATCATCTTGCGAGTCTTTACGTCGAGTTGTCGCAGCTCCTCCTGAGTCCACTTCATTACTCCGAAGGAGTAGAGTAAGATCGGAACGGCAAGCATATTTGTGGCAGCAACTTTGTTCTTTCCCGACAGTTCTGATGACCAGATCTGTCGGAGTTTGTGCTGATACTTACCGCGGAGAGAGTTTTTGACAGTTATAACTTCTTGAGAGTGGTGTTGTTCCACTCCCAAGTCGGTAAACGTCTCTCCGGCACCCAAATGACGTAGGATGCTTCCGTCTATGAGCTGGACGTCTTCTCCGTAATCGTCGCATCGTCATCTTTTGAGATGAACCGTTGCACATTTGTCGATCCCAAACTCCATGCCGATGGCCTGCGTTTGCTCCTCCACCACCCTCAAAGACTGACGTAGGTCCTTTTCACCTGGGGCATAAAGCTTAAGATCATCTATGTAGAATAGATGAGTCACCTTATGCCTCCGGTTGCTGGGGGTGCCGCAGTAGTATCCACGTGTTTTTCTGAGGGCAACGGACAATGGCAATAGTGAGATGCAAAAGAGAAGGGGGCTGAGAGAATCTCCCTGAAACACTCCCCTTCTGAAGATAACCTGATCTGTTTGGACTCTAGCTTGACCTGATGTTATAGTGAAGCGAGTCCTCCAAAGCGGCATCAGTTGTTCAATGCATCTCACTATTTGATCGGGTATCGCAAGGCATCGAAGAACGTGCATGATTAGCTCATGCGATGTCGTGTCAAATGCCTTGCGATAGTCGATCCAGGCCATAGAAAGGTTACGCTTATACTGCGTGGAGTCCTGCGTAATACATCTATCGATTAGCAGATTCTCCTTGCATCCAGCGATTCCTTTCTTTGACCCTCTTTGCTCATATATCCGTTCGTACACGTGTTCAACTGCGGTGAGTATTCGCATGTACAAAATGCGGGTGAACATCTTATAACATGCGTTCAGGCATGTTATCGGCCTGTAGTTTTTCGGTTCCGACAAATCTCCCGTTTTTGGGATCAGCACGGTTCGCCCCTCGACAAACCAACCGGGAATCTGCTGCTCACCATTCAGCCATGAGTTGAAAACTCTGGCCAAATGGTGGTGAGTGCTAGGAAATTTTTTCCACCAGTAGTTCCCTAGTCCATCCGGACCTAGTGCAGCTGAGTTCTTCGAGCCCTCATGGGCTCGTCGAACTTCTTCCGGGGTTATCGGGTCGCGCAGTTCATTGAGCTCTGGCTGTTGAAGCCTTCCGCAGAATGCTTCAAACTGCGTTAGGGCTGGAGTGTCTACATTCAGTGGTTGCGGATGTTCATAAATATCCTTCCAGAAGGCTTCTACCAGATCAGCAGTCGGCGGATTTTCTACAACACGCGGAGGCTTTTGGAATAATTGAGAAGGATTATCGCGGAATTTTAAGTTTTCCACGATGCTCCTCAATCGCCTCACTAGTGACTTTCTTGCAGCCACTAGCATTCGTATCATGTCAAGGCAGTGCTGTTTGGTAGTCAACAGCACACCTTCTCTTCTTAATTTTGCCGCTATTCGCCGCACTGCTGGCGTGAAAAGCCTGTTGGCTGCCATATAGTCCATCACACATTGGATACGAGACGCGTGTTGTCTCGCCGACTTGATCTTGGCTTCCATCTTCTGCACTCGTCGCTCGTGCCTTCCAACCGATAAGAAGGGATTCCTTCTCTCCGTTTGGGTCAGCGACTGAGCGGCTCTGTATACGGCGCTGTTAATTTGCAAGATATCAGCCTCTTCTATTAGGACATCCCGAACCTCTGCATCCACTTGGGATAGTTGTTCTGGCTGCAGGTACTTCGGTACGTGAAGCACCCTACGTGTTCTAAAATCTTCCATTGGCGGTGCAATCAAAGCGTCCTCCTGTGCCAGACCAACTCGTGGTGGAACTGCCACTTCTGCCAGTTCGTTAGCCGGCTGAGGGGGGGCCCTAATATAGCCTCGAGCCCGAAGATGGGAGACATAATCCCTGAGATTTTGTGAGGTGAAAGCGGAATGCTCTGGGTGATTTTCGCCATGTATCCCCTTCGGGCGGGCTCACTACTCTCGTAAGAACGCAGAAGGTCGTCCCTCAATTCATCAGTCCACTCAAAGCGTCCTTGTTCATCGCGGTCGTCATAAGCTGGCAAATCCTCGTTTGCGGCCCCACCACCTTGCCTTTGACCCCTAATCCGAGGGGGTCGGTTGTGGGGGCCTCTTCCTCGTCTGCCTCTTCCTCGTCTGTTTGGTACCCGAGTTTCTGGGTACACCGGGGGGTTAGCCTATATATATTGTCGGTGGAGATATAACCGAGGAACGGACGATTTGGGATGCAAACTCCTGTATAGGTGCATCATCTTGCGAGTCTTTACGTCGATTTGTCGCAGCTCCTCCTGAGTCCACTTCATTACTCCTATTATTATTATTATCATCATCATCATCATCATCATCATCATCATCATCATCATCATCATCATCATCATCATCATCATCATCATCATCATCATCATCATCATCATCATCATCATCATCATCATCATCATCATCATCATCATCATCATCATCATCATCATCATCATCATCATCATCATCATCATCATCATCATCATCATCATCATCATCATCATCATCATCATCATCATCATCATCATCATCATCATCATCATCATCATCATCATCATCATCATCATCATCATCATCATCATCATCATCATCATCATCATCATCATCATCATCATCATCATCATCATCATCATCATCATCATCATCATCATCATCATCATCATCATCATCATCATCATCATCATCATCATCATCATCATCATCATCATCATCATCATCATCATCATCATCATCATCATCATCATCATCATCATCATCATCATCATCATCATCATCATCATCATCATCATCATCATCATCATCATCATCATCATCATCATCATCATCATCATCATCATCATCATCATCATCATCATCATCATCATCATCATCATCATCATCATCATCATCATCATCATCATCATCATCATCATCATCATCATCATCATCATCATCATCATCATCATCATCATCATCATCATCATCATCATCATCATCATCATCATCATCATCATCATCATCATCATCATCATCATCATCATCATCATCATCATCATCATCATCATCATCATCATCATCATCATCATCATCATCATCATCATCATCATCATCATCATCATCATCATCATCATCATCATCATCATCATCATCATCATCATCATCATCATCATCATCATCATCATCATCATCATCATCATCATCATCATCATCATCATCATCATCATCATCATCATCATCATCATCATCATCATCATCATCATCATCATCATCATCATCATCATCATCATCATCATCATCATCATCATCATCATCATCATCATCATCATCATCATCATCATCATCATCATCATCATCATCATCATCATCATCATCATCATCATCATCATCATCATCATCATCATCATCATCATCATCATCATCATCATCATCATCATCATCATCATCATCATCATCATCATCATCATCATCATCATCATCATCATCATCATCATCATCATCATCATCATCATCATCATCATCATCATCATCATCATCATCATCATCATCATCATCATCATCATCATCATCATCATCATCATCATCATCATCATCATCATCATCATCATCATCATCATCATCATCATCATCATCATCATCATCATCATCATCATCATCATCATCATCATCATCATCATCATCATCATCATCATCATCATCATCATCATCATCATCATCATCATCATCATCATCATCATCATCATCATCATCATCATCATCATCATCATCATCATCATCATCATCATCATCATCATCATCATCATCATCATCATCATCATCATCATCATCATCATCATCATCATCATCATCATCATCATCATCATCATCATCATCATCATCATCATCATCATCATCATCATCATCATCATCATCATCATCATCATCATCATCATCATCATCATCATCATCATCATCATCATCATCATCATCATCATCATCATCATCATCATCATCATCATCATCATCATCATCATCATCATCATCATCATCATCATCATCATCATCATCATCATCATCATCATCATCATCATCATCATCATCATCATCATCATCATCATCATCATCATCATCATCATCATCATCATCATCATCATCATCATCATCATCATCATCATCATCATCATCATCATCATCATCATCATCATCATCATCATCATCATCATCATCATCATCATCATCATCATCATCATCATCATCATCATCATCATCATCATCATCATCATCATCATCATCATCATCATCATCATCATCATCATCATCATCATCATCATCATCATCATCATCATCATCATCATCATCATCATCATCATCATCATCATCATCATCATCATCATCATCATCATCATCATCATCATCATCATCATCATCATCATCATCATCATCATCATCATCATCATCATCATCATCATCATCATCATCATCATCATCATCATCATCATCATCATCATCATCATCATCATCATCATCATCATCATCATCATCATCATCATCATCATCATCATCATCATCATCATCATCATCATCATCATCATCATCATCATCATCATCATCATCATCATCATCATCATCATCATCATCATCATCATCATCATCATCATCATCATCATCATCATCATCATCATCATCATCATCATCATCATCATCATCATCATCATCATCATCATCATCATCATCATCATCATCATCATCATCATCATCATCATCATCATCATCATCATCATCATCATCATCATCATCATCATCATCATCATCATCATCATCATCATCATCATCATCATCATCATCATCATCATCATCATCATCATCATCATCATCATCATCATCATCATCATCATCATCATCATCATCATCATCATCATCATCATCATCATCATCATCATCATCATCATCATCATCATCATCATCATCATCATCATCATCATCATCATCATCATCATCATCATCATCATCATCATCATCATCATCATCATCATCATCATCATCATCATCATCATCATCATCATCATCATCATCATCATCATCATCATCATCATCATCATCATCATCATCATCATCATCATCATCATCATCATCATCATCATCATCATCATCATCATCATCATCATCATCATCATCATCATCATCATCATCATCATCATCATCATCATCATCATCATCATCATCATCATCATCATCATCATCATCATCATCATCATCATCATCATCATCATCATCATCATCATCATCATCATCATCATCATCATCATCATCATCATCATCATCATCATCATCATCATCATCATCATCATCATCATCATCATCATCATCATCATCATCATCATCATCATCATCATCATCATCATCATCATCATCATCATCATCATCATCATCATCATCATCATCATCATCATCATCATCATCATCATCATCATCATCATCATCATCATCATCATCATCATCATCATCATCATCATCATCATCATCATCATCATCATCATCATCATCATCATCATCATCATCATCATCATCATCATCATCATCATCATCATCATCATCATCATCATCATCATCATCATCATCATCATCATCATCATCATCATCATCATCATCATCATCATCATCATCATCATCATCATCATCATCATCATCATCATCATCATCATCATCATCATCATCATCATCATCATCATCATCATCATCATCATCATCATCATCATCATCATCATCATCATCATCATCATCATCATCATCATCATCATCATCATTATTATTATTATTATTATTATTATTTATTTTTTCTCCTTATGAGTGTACCAGTCAGGCCCTGTCTCCGGTGCTCCGACCCATCCGGAGGGCGCGCTGGTGTCGTTAACCCCAATAACCACTCCCTACGTCCGTAGGGTGAGTGACTATTGGGTCCGAGAATCGTGTGCCCTGAGTAGACGAAGCGAACCAAGGATAACGGCCTTCTGCATTCTTGCTGCTAAGATTTCTGCCATATTACGGCAAGCCGGTTTTATCTTCAAGTTAGAGAGCAGTGTGTCCATCATTCCACCAAGGACTCCTATAATCAGAACCACCAGAATGGTCCTGATATAACCTGCGGAGTTCAAAGAGAAGATCTCGATATTTAGTCTGTTTTTCCTCCTCTTTTCAAACGATATTCATTTCGCCTGGAGCGGAAAACTCCATGACGAATATCGTTCTACTTTGGTGGTCGAGGAGGACAACATCAGGCTTATTGGCTTGTATTTGCCTGAGGGTGGGAAATGAGTAGTTCCAATAGATTCGGCATCTCTCATTCTCCACCACGGACTCAATATCCCCCGGAGCATAAGGCAACACCGGTGTCTCGTCTATACCGTACTAGTGTCGTAGATGGTAGTACAACACTCGTAGCGCCGCGTTATGCCTGTAGATATAGGCTGAGACCGCATATGATGGGCATGCTGATAGCAAATGCATTACGGACTCAGGTGCCCCACGACATGCCCTGCATCGGGTGTCAGGGACGTCTATACCCATCACGCGACTACGGTAGACAAGGATGTTGAAGACACCATCCTGGCAGGCCAATATGAATCCCTTGGTCTCCGACTTTAGCTCACTCGATCTGAGGAAGGCAAAGGTCAAGCTTTTGGATAAGCCAAAGTCTTCGATGTTGTGAAAGAAAACACCATGCATTGGCTTATCCATATGTTGCTGTAGCTGGACCTCTGTCTCCGCAGTTTTGATGTGAGCTTTTTGCTGAACGAGTACCAACTCGGTGACAGAGTTTGGGTTAGCCCGTTCAGTGTCGAATACGAGACCGAGTTCATCGACTGCACAGGTTGCTGCCTTAAAAATAAATGCTCCAATCCCTGCTCTTTCATGGTCGCGGACCATGCAGAGAAGGGGATCTGAACTCCTGATGACTTTACAGGCCCCATCCAGAACCATTCTGTTATGTAGACACTCAAAAGTCCACGGCCTCCCCGTTGTCTGGGAAAGTATAACCGTGGAACGGATGATTTAGGATGCAAGCTCCTATTGAGATGCATCACTTTGCGAGTTTTAACGTCGAGTTGTCGCAGCTCTTCCTTAGTCCACTTCATCACTCCGAAAGAGTAGGGAAGGATCGGATGAATCATAAATTACATCGCAATAATTGAATGCCGACAGAACCAAAGAATCACACAATAACCTCTTCGAACCAAGATTGAGAATATTCCGCGAATTTTATAACATTCTCATTTTAGAGAACGATTTTTTAGAACAGTTTGATATATAACTCTTGAAGCGTAGTTCGTCATCCATTATTAGACCGAGATTTTTTGTTTCCCGTTTGAGTGGTATAGGAGACTCATTAACAGCGATGTCTATCAGCGCGAACGCTAGCTCTTTCGCCTTCTTTTGCCCAAATAGCAAAACTACACTTTTACTTGGGTTCATTTGCAAAGAATATGTCTGAGATACATAATCAAGGTTCTTGAGATCATCATTAATTTTCTCACAGCTTTCCATGATGTCTGAGATGTGGAATCTCCGTTTTTTGGGGATGAGCACGGTTCGAACCAAGGATAACGGCCTTCTGCATTCGCGCTGCTAAGATTTCTGCCATATTACGGCAAGCAGGTATTATCTTCAAGTTGGAGAGCAGTGTGTCCATCATTCCACCAAGGACTCCTATGATCAGAACTACCATTTTGACAGAATGGTCCGGATATAACCTGCGGAGTTCAAAGAGAAGATCTCGATATTTAGTCCATTTTTCCTCCTCTTTTCGAACGATATTCATTTCGCCTGGAGCGGAAAACTCCATGACGAATATCGTTCTACTTTGGTGGTCGAGGAGGACAACATCAGGCTTATTGGCTTGTATTTGCCTGAGGGTGGGGAATGAGTAGGTCCAATAGATCCGGCACCTCTCATTCTCCACCACGGACTCAATATCCCCCGGAACATAAGGCAACAGCGGTGTCTCGTCTATACCGTACGAGTGTCGTAGATGGTAGTATAACACTCGTAGCGCCGCGTTATGCCTGTGGATATAGGCTGAGACCGCATAAGATGGGCATGCTGATAGCAAATGCATTACGGTCTCAGGTGCCCCACGACATGCCCTGCATCGGGTGTCAGGGACGTCTATACCCATCACGCGACTACGGTAGACGAGGGTGTTGAAGTCACCATCCTGGAAGGCCATTATGAATCCCTCGGTCTCCGACTTTAGCTCACTCGACCTGAGGAAGGCAAAGGTCAAGCTTTTGGATAAGCCAAGGTCTTCGATGTTGTGAAAGAAGACACCATGCATTGGCTTATCCATATGTAGCTGTAGCAGGACCTCTGTCTCCGCAGCTTTGATGTGAGCTTTTTGCTGAACGGGTCCCAACTTGGTGACAGAGTTTGGGTTAGCCCGTTCAGTGTCGAATACGAGACCGAGTTCATCGGCCGCACGGGTTGCTGCCTTGAAAAGAAATGCTCCAATCCCTGCTTCTTCATGGCCGTGGACCATGCAGAGAAGGGGATCTGAACTCCTGATGACTTTACAGGCCCCATCCAGAACCATTCTGTTATGCATACAACAGACGATTTAGGATGCAAGCTCCTATTGAGATGCATCATTTTGCGAGTTTTAACGTCAAGTTGTCGCAGCTCTTCCTTAGTCCACTTCATCACTCCGAAAGAGTAGATCGGAACGGCAAGCATATTGGTTGCAGCAACTTTGTTCTTCCCCGACAGTTCTGATGACCAGATCTGTCGGAGTTTATGCTGATACTTGCCGCGGAGAGACTTCTTAACTGTGAATACCTCTTGGGAGTGTAGTTGCTCCACCCCTAGGTAAGTATACGTCTCTACGGCATCCAGATGATGTGGGATGATTCCGTCTACGAGCTGGACATCCTCTCCGTATTCCTCGCATCGTCCTCTTTTGAGATGAACCGTGGCACATTTGTCGATCCCAAATTCCATTCCGATGGCATGCGTGTACTCTTCCACCACCCTTAGGGACTGATGTAGGTCCCTTTCTCCAGAGGCATATAATTTGAGGTCATCCATGTAAAACAGATGGGTGACTTTATGCCTCCGGTTGCTGGGGATGCCGCAGTTGTACCCACGGGTATTTCTGAGTACAACGGACAATGGCAATAGTGAGATGCAGAAGAGAAGAGGGCTGAGGGAGGCTCCCTGAAACACGCCTCTTCTAATGATGACCTGCTCTGTTTGGACTATGTCTCTACCAGATCTTATGGTGAAGCGAGTCCTCCAGAGTGGCATCAGTTGACCAATGCATCCCACTATTTGATCGGGTACCTCAAGACATCTGAGCAAATGCATGATTAACTCATGCGATGTTGTATCAAATGCCTTGCGGTAATCGATCCAGGCCATCGAAAGGTTACGCTTATACTGCACGGAGTCCTGCGTGATACATCTATCGATAAGCAGGTTCTCCTTGCAGCCGGCGACCCCTTTCTTTGACCCTCTTTGCTCATATATCCGTTCATACACCGGATCAACTGCGGAGAGAATGCGCGTGTATAAGATGCGCGTAAACAACTTATAGCACGCATTCAAGCATGTTATCGGCCTGTAATTCTTTGGATCAGACAAATCTCCGTTCTTGGGGATGAGCACGGTTCGCCCCTCGACAAACCACTCCGGAATCTGCTGCTCCCCATCTAGCCATGAATTAAAAACTCTAGCCAGATGGCGGTGGGTTGTTGGAAGCTTTTTCCACCAATAGTTATTCAACCCATCAGGGCCTGGAGCAGCGAAATTCTTAGAACCTTTTAGGGCCCTTCGAACTTATTCCGTGGTTATCGGATTGCACAGATCATTGTGCTCATGCTGCCGAAGCGTCCTGCAGTAACTCATAGATGTTCTTCCAGAAGGTTTCTACCCGATCAGCAGCCGGCGGGTTATCGACAACACGTGGAGGCTCTTGGAATAAGCGAGAAGGTTTATCGCGGAACTTTATGTTTTCCGCGATACTTCTCAACTAATGATCTTTTTTTCAATAACAAACATCAAATTATTCCATTAATTCTTTTCAACCTATGTTGCCCATAAACATAAATTGATTTCGTTATGTTTTTTTATAGATCATGATTTTGTGAACAAGTGTGTAGTTTGTTGTGATTTATTTTTATTAATTATAAATGAAAGACAAACATAGAGGGTACACCAAAATTATGAAATTGTATAATCAATAAGCGTATAACAAAAAACATTGTATCATTTCACAATAAGTAACATAATATCATTTCTCCACGATCATCACAGAATTTGCCATTTCTGAAATCAAATTTGATTACAGAATGCTGGAATTCTCTCTCTTGAGATTGAAGAAATATTCTGCAACAACTCTGCCCCCATGCAATTTCAATGTATTTACATTCTCTCTCTTGTGATAGAATAATATTCTCACACTGGTTAGCAATAATAACATTAGACTTGACGCAGTTGATTTTCATCGTAGCGGCAAATTTTGAGTGTCAAAATTATTGCTGTCATGTTTCCAGTCGAAAATATAAAAAGTATCATGAATGTATCCAGTGATTCAGAATCAGAGTGTGAAAATACATCACCTGAAATTACAAAGAGAGTGCAAATAATATACTGGAAAGTTTACTACCAAAAAAATCAAAGAATGAATATGAAAAATATTACAACTGTTCATGGATTGGAAAAAAACAAAGCAAACAGATTCCTTTTCAGAAAATATTATGATTGTTTTTTGGTGAATAATCGGAAAAATAGAAATCTTCAACAATCAATACAAAGTAGAATGTTTGTTGAATTATTGAGTGTTTACCTAATATAATGTATTGTGATTGAGTTCTGTAATATAAATTATCTTTTGTTCGTTTCCATTAAAAAATATATATTTAATATCTTTGATCGTGGAGAAAGTATAGTCTGCTACTCGATTAAAATGAAAATTTGTGATACTCGTGGTTCCTCACGCTCGCCTTCGGCTCGCGCTCGAAACTTTCCACTCGCATCGAATTTTCATTCTAACCTTTTTACAGAATATACTATTATACTTTATAAAGTATACATGAATTCTGTAAAGAAAAATAAAAAAGTATATGCAGGGTGTTTCATAATAAATGCGCAGGACACCAGGATGTGATAGCACGTCCAGAAATATGAAAAAAAGTTTCTTTTAACTTACCCTCTAAAATGCACCATTTTAGAGATACAGGGAGTTGAAATTTAAAAAAAACATTGTTTTTTGCCAATATCTCTGGAACCGTTTCTCGCACAGAAAACATATTACGTAGTCATTTTCTACTCATAATAAGCTATTTTTTGTGTGGATTTTTTATTTTTGCAAATTCATAATTGGTGAAAATTTTTAAGGGGTAGTGGGTGTTTTTTTCTCCAACTTCTACGCCACTGGAAAAAGTACAGTTTTGAGCCTCCTATATGAACCGCCAATGTTTTTTACATAAAAAAGGTATTCTTGGTCATAAGCTCTAAAGTTGACCGTTTTCAAGGAAAATCAACTTTCAAGTTGTTTAAATAATGTTTTTTCCTCGAAAAATTGCTGCGTGCATTGAAGCTAACGGCGGACATTTCCAACAATTCAACTGAGTATGATTGTTATTGTTTTTTTTTTATTTTGCGATTAAGAAGTCAACGTTTGGTTTTGTTACTTGTTTTAACGTTTAAATAAATTTTGTATAATTAGGAAGAAAATTATTTTAAAAAATTTACCATGTTTTTCAACATGAAAGTTGATTTTTCTTGAAAACGGTCAACTTTAAAGTATTTGTGTAGAAAACATTGGCGGTTCAATTGGGCGGCTCAAAATCATACTTTTTCCAGTGGCGTACAATTTGGAGAAAAAAACAACCAATACCCCTTCAAAATCTTCACCAATTATGAATTTTAAAGAATAAAAAATCTGTACAAAACATAGCTTATTATGAGTAGAAAATGCATTCAAAATCTGTTTTTTGTACGATAAACGGTTCCAGAGATATTCGCAAAAAACTATAATTTTTTTTTAAATTTCAACACCCTGTATCTCGAAAATGTTGAATTTTAGAGGGTAAGTTAAAAGAAACTTTTTTCATATTTTTGAACGAGCTATCACATCCGGAAGTCCAGCGCATTTATTATGAAACATCCTGTATTGTCGTTTTTGTTTTCTAATTCACGTCATTTCAAATTTTGTTTGAATTATTTGGTGTATTCCCACTACTTAGCCTATTTCAATGAAACATAAAATAAACCTTCGAAAACCATTCACCTACCTTTTTCCATTTACATTTAGTACAGGTTCTTGAACCCATTCTTAAAGTTTTCGCAGTGTTTCTTTCCCAGTAGGCTAGTCTGTCAATAAATTTTACTATTTTCACACAATGAAGTCCTGTGATTCGATTCGATCTAGACGATTCAAGAGTCGACTATAATAATGGATGAATTGATTCTGAACAAAATCGTCGATTACTAATTCGAGTAGATGGGTTGTACCAGCCTACAAAACCTACAAAACGAATTCCAAACGCTTAAAATAAGAAAAAACTAACAGGCAAGGACCAGGTGGAGAATGTTGTTGAGGTTTCAACTTTTACGAAAAACAAATTTAACGACGAAAACACCCAAAATGGTGAAATGGGGATGCATTTTAGGGGTTGAAACCGGTTTTTTTGGGATTGACGGTGAAACGTGACAGTGAAAAAAGTTCCGATGGAAAAGTTGTATATAATAAAATGATCAAAAACTTTTCTATTACACTTTTTTTTTCCTGGATAGATCATTTAATTTACCTGAACATATGTAGGAATATATATTTTTTGGTGTAGAGAAAGCATGATTTTTTTGCAATTCAGTTCGACATATGTATATTAAAAAAAAATACCCTTATCTTCCACGAACAATTGTTCTGGTGTATTTTTGTAATTCGAAGGTCTATAAGTGATCATTCCAATTGTTGAAATGTCCACTTTTAAAGGTCTATAAAACTTGGTGGTTTATTCATCGTTAAACCGCTTACAATTGAGAAAGAGAGACAACAAGTCTTTCTGAATCATGATTTTCTCATTATTTTCAAAGATTTTCAATAAGGTACCTGCAAAAAAAATATATCAAAATCACTTCTCACTCACAAACGCTCCAAATCTACGTCCATTAGGCGCATACAACCCCACTCCCGCGCGTCGATAGCACAGCTTAAGGTACGGTTCCTTCCATGCGGCCGTCGTGCACGGCGGCCGCAGTGCGTCGGCCGGATGCGTCAGCCGGTCGATCTTATGGTTTCTTCCATGCGGCTGTCGCGTACGGTGGACGGGGTCGGTTTTCCGCCGCTAGTACTAGTTCCCACTAGTTGAAGTGAAGATGGATGATCTCCGGCTTTATTTGCAATTAGAAGAAAATGACGATGAGGAATTCCCGCAGTTAATCGACTTGGAAAAGAGCAATGCGGATATAAATCCAATATTCAAAAAAAGGCATGAAGAAGAGTGTTTTGTTACATGAATAAATCGACATCGGCTTGAGGATGAAGTAAAATTTAGGGAATATTTCAGATTGAACAAGGTGCAGTTTGGGTACATCTTCAACTTGATGAAAGATTGTGAAATCAGAGTCATACAACCGAGTTTGGTACGTAATAACCCCAGAGGAATACGAAAACTATCTTGCGGCTGCGACTACACTGCTTCTGGAGCAGTACAGTCGCAATGATCGCAGTCGTTCACGGCTGACGTGTGCGGCCGCCGCTTGGAAGGAAACATGTACATTCAAAAACACGTGTAGCAGTAGGTTGCGCTCGCCGCACTGCGGCCGCCGTGCACGACGGCCGCATGGAAGGAACCGTACCTTTAGATAAATACACAGCTAACAAACACAGCCCTTCGTTGAAAGAATAAATCCGTAACCTTGAAGACGTCATTTCGCTGTAAAAGTCAGGGCTGGATTCGAAATAATTGCGGTGCAATAGACAGGACCCAACTTACAATATTGACATAAACCATTCAAACAGCATTTTAGGTATCATGACAATAAAATCACACATGTGCCTGTGCCTTTTTTTTACACGCTTTTTACACCTGTATGTTTGTAACCGACTCCTTTGGAGTCGATTTTTACCCACTTTAAAATTTTGCACACTTGTTAAGACCTGCAGCGGTATTCTTATCTCTCGACTCGACAGCTGTCGTGTGGAATAAACAAAATTGGCGATTCTCATGTTCGATATCGAGAAGTGAGTATCAGGTGACAAAACACAAATTTAATAATTTTGTCCCATAGTCCTCGATAATAATAATAGTAATAATGGGTAAATAAATAATACCAGAAAAAAATATTGAAAATTTTGTACACTTGTCAAGACTTGGTGACAATACACAAATTTGATAATTTTGTGCCATAGGACTTATTAATAATAATAATAGTAATTATAAATAAAACCATCGAAAAAATTCAAAATTGTGCACAATTGCCAAGACCTGGTGACAATACACAAATTCCATTCCATGTTTCTAAAGATGTCGATTTTTTAGTCGAAAGATTAATTTATATTTAAAAAAACTAAAGACACGCTTCACTTCCAACATGGACTAAAAAGTAAAAAATATTGTCAATATAATCACTCAAATATAAAAAATCGTGGGTGCTTTTGACCTATATTTTCATATAACTAGTTCTAATTTTACAATACTGAGCGATCAAGAGCTCGAAATAACTTATGTCAAGCACATTTCTCAGGTATCCAAAATCAGGAAGGGTGGCAAATATTACAAACAGCTTTTATTGTATATAACAATTTGTCTCGTTTGAATGATTGGTCATCTATTCAAGGGCGTGTACAAATACCGTCAAAATATCTAACAGTTGCCAACCTAAAATCCAATGTTTGAGAATAGAAAAGAATGTATTCGTGTCACTACCTAACAATTTTATTATTGAACACACTCCTCACAGAAGGTACTCCGTAATTAATTCCTAACCATTCAGGGAATTTAAGGATTTAATTATTATGGATTTGAATCTTATAATAGTTTGGAATGATGGGAATATCCAAGAATTGCTGTGTTCTAAGGATTAAGATTCCAAGAACGATTTGTTTACATTACGAATTCGCACAGAAAACTAAATGTGTATATCCCAGTATCTAACAAATATTTTTCTTGCCGTATCAATTTCGTAGGGCTCAATAGTTTGAATTAAAGATAAATATATGTTATTCCTCAATTTGATTGTGTTTTTTACAAGCTTGTATTTAGTGTCACCTGTCCCGGTGTCTGTGTGTGTCTCAAATATAAATAAAAAGACAAGCTTCCATACAAAATGCACTAAAAAGGATAAAATTATTAATTTTCATTAGGTTATTCTGCGAGTAACAGATTCAAAAGCTCACCGCGGCTACGAAATAGGTGATCTTCTGAATTTGTTACTCATAGAATAACCTAGGTCAATCAAAGAAAATTTTTTTGTTCCTTTCTAGTGCATTTGTAATCCCGTTGTAACGGGTGTACCCGTTACACAACAATATTAGATTCAAAACGCTAAGAAAATTATATATTAACAAAAAAAAAATGATTGCCAAGCTTCCTGGCCAGAGGCTGCCGGTTTGCTCAGTGGAATGGGAGCGGGTTCAGAAAGAAAAAAAAATGTGAGCGCCACCCGTTTCAAATAAACCTCTGTGCCGCCAGTGAGCTAGGAAACCACTATCAAAACGGGAAGACAAACAGCAATCAAATATTAGTAAATATGAAAATCTTTAATGAGTTTCTAAGAAGAAAACAACTCGGTTATGAATCCATAGTAATAATAGTATTTTCATCATATATTTGTAAATCAGTTACCGAATACCAGATATAGCTATATGAGGTTCACAATACCACCCTTTTGTGGCATATTAGGTAATCTATATTTAAAAAAAACTATTTCTGTACATTATCTAGTAAATATCTTTCACTTCACTGGGCTTCTGAGAGTAAAGGGGGGGGGGGGAAATGTCACTTGGTAGCACTTTGGACAGATAAAAATAAGTGTAAAAGTGTATACAGGACCTTGCTCTATGCCTTTGGATGGCACGAATTCCAGGAAACCAAATCCTAATCGTCGACTCGTATCATAAAAAACCCATAGAATCTCTGATAGGCGAAAATATGTTTCCCGACCGGCCCGGCTCGGCAATACAGCAAAAAGTCAGCATACGATAACGAGAACGGGCTTCTAACAGGTTACAGGCACCCTGAAATAATTCGATATATCGATTCGGTTCCTCATTGAGGAGATTTATATAATCTACTAAAAGTCTTACCTCCTTTTGTTAAATGGAGGGTCGTCCTAATATATCCTCGATTCGAAAATCAAGTGAAAACGATAGTTGTTCTGAAATCAATACAAATGGAAAATCACAAGCTATTCCAGCATAAGAACCTTTTTTTAATAGCTTACCAAGAGTAAAACAAGATATCCACCGAAGTGCAGTTTCGGTAGCTGCACCAAAATATCTGGAGAGAAATGTACAAAGCACAAAATAATTGGTATATATATAACTCAACTACAACAAACGATGCGACAACTACCAAATCGCCTTGCGAACTCTCTGAGAAAGGCCCAGCACAAATAAAATATTCCAAAAGAAACAGGCGAGCCGATCAAAAACCTATAAAGAAAAACCATTTCGAATATCGCTGTTGATAGCACCGTACCGAAATCCACAATTGTCTACTCGAGTTAAGCATAGACCTAGGGAGTAGTCCCATCTTGTTCTCACGCTCTCGATTGAGTGTGAGGGCGAATGCTCTACCCTTCGATAATGAGTTCAGATCTAGAAATACCGGGTAGCGAAAATCAACTTTTGTCCACCTCCCATACATTATGTAAAGAATGAAATGAATAATCGAATATCGATCATCATTTCTCCTACCAAATGGCCACAGGGTTAACAAAAGGATTTACGAAATATGATCATTTTATTTTCTCGGACAATTGCATGGATAGAAAACAAGGTCTGTTTCCATGATACGTTTCGGTAAATTATTCTTTTGGGTCTCACTAAAATTCTTGATGATAAAAATATCTTTTTTTTTTCTTGAAATTACTCGCGAAAATACCTAGTGCATATACAGGGCGTCACACCGTATTTAAAAAATAAAATTATAATTTTTTAGGCTTTGACTCTGTTGTTATGATTTCAACAGGACAACATAGAATTGTAAAACAAAAAACAAAGAAATACAATTCCAAAGCACTTTATTAAAACAGCAGATTATTGGTTGCTCCATATAATTAATTTATTTCTAATATTTTTTTGGTCCTTGAAATTTCTGTTGATATAGGTACTTTAAAGTATAGTACAACCGAACCCTCAAATATAATTTTATCACAAATTCTTTTGGAAAATTGTCACACGGATGTGAAAAAGGAAGTGTATTTGTGTCGTGTGGAAATATATATTAATTATCTCCCCGCGAATGATATGTCAACTTTATTGAAATATGTAATCGCTCGATAAACCTTTCACGCGCAATTTTAAAAACTTCAACGATTCCGTCCGTTTCTTGGCGCTGGTTTATGGCCACCCTAGCTAGAGAAAGTAGATACCGAGAACACGAAATGGGTTGCTTAGAAAAAAAGAGATTACGACATCTGTTAACTATTCTAGGCGGGCATACAATACTTGAGTTGTTTTCGGACTAAAATATTTTCTCAGCACAGGGGGGTCTGAAATATTCCAAAGAATATTAATTTTACTGTGTGCCGCTTGAACGAATGTTAAAGATTTTTAAGAAAAGTAAAGTTTTTGAATGCAGTTCTGTGGAAAAGGAGACATATGGTATGCAGACAAAAACGGTTTTTTTTATGCCTTGCAGAAAGTTCTGGGAAATTAGCTTTTGAATAGGGCAGGAGAGAGTTTTGGAGTAGTAAAAAAGGACACTTAGCGTCGAACGTCGGTTCGAACAAGACGCGGGCATAGTACACTTAGCTTCGAACGTCGGTTCGAACAAGACGCGGGCATAGTACACTTAGCTTCGAACGTCGGTTCGAACAAGACGCGGGTATAGTAAGACTTAGCGTCGGACGTCGGTACGGACGAGACGCGGGCATAAGTCGGTATTCTTTTTAAAAGTGATAATAAGTCAACGAGACAGAGTTCTTGCCACGGCTTAATTATTGTGCAGTGTTATTGCGGTTTGCGATTTGCTATTATTGCAGTGCAGTGTTGCGTTTCTCCTTGAGGGTTTTTATGGCACTATTGATTGTGCCACTAGTGTTTTCTGAGTACAGGTCGTATAACATAACTTTACCTTTTATTTTCAGCAATTATTTGAGGGTATTTTTTTATGTATATAAAGCGTTCCTGGCACTAGCGATCCCGAGTACAGAGCGGATAATATAACCATACCTTTATTTTCAGCATTTATTTGCCTGTGTGCGAATTCCGCACAAGTGATATTCACCCATTTTTTTGTTTCTTCAGAGATTATTTGAATATAGGGTTCAGCATCGTACGCGTTGTTTAGTTCTGTCTTAGGGGAATTTACTAAGTATAAATCACGGCACGCGATTATTTTTTTCTTAGGAAGTAACTTCACTTTTGACATTCCTCTAATGTCCTACAATTTACGTCCGAGGACTCGCAGACAAACAAAACTTCAACCAACTTCTTGTGTACTTCACCCCGCTGAAAATTTCACGAGTTTTATATCTAACCAAGCTCTTGAATGTTCTCTGTTTGAGAAACATCCGGCCTTACCGCCCATCCTAACTGCTCCTATAAGTGGTACATTTTCTGTTGAAAATAATTTTTCTTTTGGCTCTAGTTTGGAGAACCTTACAATAAATAGAAACCCAAGGGTTTCACCAGGCGTGGCCGTCAAGGAAGGCGAGCCCCACGCATTTCTCCCGAAGCGCTCACAATTAGTTGTTGAATCGCGTCGCGTCGAAAATAACGCTACAGAATCTAGTTACCACCTGGATTCTCAAAAACCGGTTCATTTAAATTTATTTGCATCTCCTAGGTTAAACTCTGTGCATTGTAGTATGGATGATGTGAATGTGGATAAAAGTCACGTTGTGGGCTGTCCTGATGAAGACAATGATGATGAATCTCGATTCAATTTTTCTGTTGATCAGAATACAGGGCGTGATCTGAGTCTGAGGAAAATTTCAGCTCAAAATTTTGATAATAGGCCTTTGAGGGCCTCGCCTAGTTTTTTGACTTTCGGCGGTCAACCCGCTGGGGAATTTCAAACCCCGAAAAATACCGGCACTCCACGCCGAATTTTGGAAGCATTCCAGAATTTAGAACGTAATACGTTACGTTCAGGGACCTCCAGTCCACTCAATATTTCTGCAGACTCGCAAATAGAGAGAGTCGAGAATGAATGAAGTGAGAATGTTTGAACAAAACCGCCCCCGAACTCCTGACAATATTTCAGTAATTTCGGGTCTCAATGTCTCTTGAGCTAGCACTGGGATTAGCCTTGAAGGGGGTCTACTTGCACGCGGAAACGTTCATCAAACGGCCCGCACGAATAGCGAAATCGGCAAGTGATGTCTGAGGAGGAGAAAGAGGAATGGAAGTGGTTTGTTGAATTCAAACAGATGAGAAAAGCTCGTGAAAACCGCCAAACTCAAGTAGAGCTTCCATCCTCCCCTCCTCTTCAGGCTAATGCATGTTTGCCCAGACGTGACCCATATTTTTCAAAACATGGCGCGGAACGTGGGGCACAACAGGCATTTCCTAACCCCTATTTTTCAAGACATTTGCTATATTAAAAAGATTAAAGGCATACTAATAGTTTAAAAATGAACGTATCTAGTTTTTCTTGGAAAATGATTTCAATGTCACTGATGAAAGTGACAAAACTATCATTTGGATCATTCAAATTACCAAATAAACTTCCTTTCGAATTCTCATGGACTTTAAAATAAATATATAAGGACTTCAAATGACTGTAACACACCAAGAATACCAATGATCGGAAGAAACTTGTAACATACAAAGTAAAAACACCGGCAAATAACACTCGACACAACTACGGCACTGGAGCGATTAAAACACACACCACTGTCTTGATAGGTTTTACCGCGACGGTGGGAGGTGCGCGAACATCTGCGCGAACTACCCACTCCATAGGGAGTTTTACAGCTGTGTATTTATCTAAGCTGTGTCGATAGTCGAAACTAATGCTGTTGATCGACAGTTTGCATCATCTTTTGTGAAGAGAGGGTGCACTGCTTGAATAATAAGATTCCACCCGGAATAATCCCGAGTAACATTTTTGTAATCAAGGTAAATATAGAAATTTTGAATTCCCTAACTTTCTTAGTTCATGCTTTTTATGTGTCTAGTAATTTGAAAAAGTAGTTGTACTCAAAATATGATTAATTTGTTTTTGTTTCATTTTGGTGCTGGCGGATATCAAGGCCTATCAAAATAGTTCGTAGGTCTTATTAGCCTTTTGTGGTTTGTTTGTTTCATAATGCTGCATTTTATAATATATTTTCTTTATTTTCAGTCACCACGATGCCTCGCAAGAGGGCGTTATGTCAGAAGAAGACCTGGTGGCAGCAGTTCGCTCAGTGGAAAGAGGAATTCGGAGTTCTTACAGGAATCATCTTGCAAGTGGCAGTTTGCAAAAATCGCTGGGTCGAAAATCCATACTAAGTAAAGCACAAGAAGTTGATCTGGTACGAAGGATAATCAGATTGGCTGAAATCGGTTTGCCTGTGACACCGCGAATCCTTCGTCGCCGGGTCTACAATTTTTGCAAGCTGAATTATATTAAGCACGTTTTAAATCAACACAAAAAGCTCGCTGGTAAAGTCTGGCTCAAAGGGTTCTGGAGAAGGAATCCTATGATTTCTAAAAAAAAGTTCAATTTATGAACCCCGCTAGAGCTCAGAAACCAAACAAGTTCAAAGTCCGTGACCATTTCACGAAAATGAAACAAATTTACGATAAACTTGACATAAAAAATCATCCTGAGCGATTATTTAACATGGATGAAAAAGGTTGCCGCTTAACACTTCACTGTTCTAGCTCGAAAAGGTGCTAAACGAGTTCATTTGCAGTCATCAGAACACGCAGAAAGTGTAACTATTGCAGGATGTGTGAATGCACTCGGCACTGCAATAATACCCATGATTATATTCAAAGGCAAAAGATCAAAGCCAGAATTATGACGACCTACCAACAGGAATATTGGTTCAGAAATCAAGTGAGGGTTATATGACGAATGAATTGTTTATAGCATTCTTAAAGCATCTGGCCAAGTACAGAAGTGCAGGGCAATGCCTTTTGATATTTGCTGGGGCTGCATGTCATTTGGACCTCACCATTGTCGATGTCGCAGATTCTCTTGACATATCCATATATTGTTTACCCTCCAATACGACGCATTAACTCCAGCCACTTGATAAAGCCGTATATCGATCGTTTGAACACCATTAGGATGCAGAATCCAGGAAGTTGACGAATGCACAATTCAATGTCATCCTCTCCAATGTCTGGTCAAAGTGCATGACGCACAGTAATATTACGAGTGACTTCAAGGCAACTAGCTTATTCCCTTTGAATCCCGAAGCCATCTTCGGAATAGCTTTTGCGCATTCGATCTTGACAGAAAATCCAGCCTGAGTGGTACAAGATGAGGTCGACAAAGAAAATACTCCGCCTGTCAACTCCCCAGAATCGTCAACCTCAGGATGCCTTCGGCAAACTACTCGTCCTCGTAATAGAACCCCAGATAAATCAGATGCAGAATTGGTGGCATTCACATCCACAATAAACACTCGTTATCATCAAACACCAGTAAAGCCCGCCAAAGAGAGCATTTATAGGATGGTTTATTCTTAAAGAAAGCCATAAATCATAGAGGAATACCAGTCACGAGAGACCTTTTCAACCAGCATGAAAAGAAAGAAAAATGCAGCAATCCTGAAAAGAAAGAAAGAGGCAGCAAATCTAAAATGAAAGGAAAATGCAGCAAACCTGAAACCCGACAGGAACCTGACATTTTGTAAATTCAAACTGGTTGGTATTGTCACACATGTGGAGAGGATTGGATACCAGATATGAGATAATGTTCTCGATTCCCTAAATGTTATCACGAAGAGTGCGTTAGCTCAGATGCAGATGATCTGGATGCCTTTGTATGCCCTGAGGGTTGTTAAAATAGCCAAAATGTTCTTATGTTCATTGTTAGTAATATTTCCGCGCCATGTCTTGAAACATATGCGTCACGTCTGGGTAAATAGGCATTATCCTGAAGAGGAGGGGAAGATGGAAGCTCTACTTGAGTTTGGCGGTTTTCACGAGCTTTTTTTATTTGTTTGAATTCCACAAACCACTTCCATACCACTTGTTCCTCATCAGATGTCACTTGCCAAAAAGCAGGGATTTCACTTTTCGGGCGGGCCGTTTGATGAACGTTTCCGCGTGCAAGTGGACCCCCTTCAAGGCTATTCCCGGTGCTAGTTCGAGAGACATTGAGACCCGAATTTACTGAAATATTGTCAGGAGTTCGGGGGCGGTTTTGTTCAAACATTCTCGCTTCATTCATTCTCGACTCTATTTGCGAGTCTGCAGAAATGTTGAGTAGACTGGAAGTCCCTGAACGTAACGTATTACGTTCTAAATTATGGAATGCTTTCAAAATTCGGCGTGCAGTGCCGGTATTTTTCGGGGTTTGAAATTCCGCAGCAGGTTGACCGCCGAAAGTCAAAAAACTAGGTGAGGCCCATAAAGGCCTGTTATCAAAATTTTGAGCTGAAATTACCCTCAGACTCAGATCACACCTTGTATTCTGATCAACAAAAATATTGTTTCGAGATTCATCATAATTGTCTTCATCAGGTCAGCCCACAACGTGACTTCTATCCACATTCACATCATCCATACTACAATGCATAGGGTTTAACCTAGGACATGCAAATAAATTTAAATGAACCGATTTTTGAGAATCCAGGTGGTAACTAGATTCTGTGGCGTTATTTTCGACGCGACGCGATTCAACAACTACTTGTGAGCGCTTCGGGAAAAATGCGTGGGACCCGCCTCCTTGACGGCCACGCCTGGTAATACCCTTGGGTTCCTATTGATTGTGGGGCTCTCCAAACTAGAGCCAAAAGAAAAATTATTTTCAACAGAAAATGTACCACTTATAGGAGCAGTTAGGATGGGCTGTAAGGCCGGATGTTCCTCAAACAGAGAACAATCAAGAGCTTGGTTGGATATAAAACTCGTGAAATTTTCAGTGGGGTGAAGTACATATGAAGTTGGTTGAACTTTTGTTAGTCTGCGCGTCCTCGGACGTAAATTTTAGGACATTAGGGGAATGTCTAAAGTGAAGTTACTTTCTAAGAAAAAATAATCGCGTGCCGTGATTTATACTTAGTAAATTCCCCTAAGTCAGAACTAAATAACGCTTACAATGCTAAACCCTATATTCAAATATTCTCTGAAAAAAAATGGGTGAATATCACCTGTGCGGAATTCGCACACAGGCACTTATGCAGGAACGCCATATAAAACAGTACCCTCAGATATTTGCTGAAAATAAAAGGTATAGTTATATTATACGACCTGTACTCAGAAACACTAGTGGCACAACCAATAGCGCCATAAAAACCCCTCAAGGAAATACGCAACATTGCACTGCAACAATCGCAAATCATAATACTGCACAATAATTAAGCCGTGGCAAGAACTCTGTCTCGTTGATGGACAGTAATCACATGAAAAAAATAACCGACTCGCGTATCGTCGCCATAATCTGAATGCCCGCGTCTCGTTCGAACCGATGCACGACGCTAAGTGTCAAAATGACGCTCGACGCGAAGTTTACTATTCGCGTGTCGTCCGAACCGATCTCCGACGCCAAGTCTCTTATGCCTGCGTCTCGTCCGTACCGACATTCGACGCTGAGTGTCCTTTTTCACCACTCCAAAAGTCTCTCCTGCCCTTTTCGAAAGCTGTTTCCTAGAACTTTCCGCCAGGCATAAAAAAACCGTTTCTGTCTGCCTACCATATGTCCCACTTTTCCCTAGACCTGCATTCAAAAACATTACTTTTTCTTAAAATCTTCAACATTCATTCAAGAGGCACACAGTAAAAATAGTATTCTATAGAATATGTAGGTACTTTCAGACCCCCTTTTAGTCCGAAAAAAAAACTCAAGTATTGTTTGCCCGCCTGGAATAGCTAACAGATGTCTTAATCTCTTTTTCTAAGCGACGCATCTCGTGTTCTCGGTGTCCGCTCTCCCTAGGGTGGCCATAAACCAGCACCGAGATACGGTCGAAACCGTTAAAGTTTTCAAAATGCGTGTGAAATGTTTATTGAGCGATAACATATTAGGGAGACAATTAAAATAGATTTCCACACGACAAAATGGGGATGCAGTTTAGGGGTTGAGAACGTTTTTTTGCGATTTGCAGCGAAACGTAATCTCCTATCGAAATATGTTCAATGAAGAAGTTGTAGATAATATAATAAAATCGAAAAATTCTTTATTCAACACTTTTTGACCTCAAGTTAACCGTCAAAATGATTTTTCAGTATTTTTTTCTCGCGTATAAATGATTCAGTTCAGATGAAAATTTGTAAATATATGTCTTTTCTGTGTCGAATGAGAATGATTTTTCCGCAAAACATACATTAATCTCCACGAACCACGAACAATTGTCTTCATATTTTTTTTTGTTTTTCGAAGGTCTATAAGTGACCATTTCAATTGTGGAAATGTCTACTTGAAAATGGTCTATAATAATAATAATAATAATAATAAATGTCTTTATTACCAATTAATAGAAATGAAGTTACATTTTGTTTATACAGTTAGGGCGAGATTCAGTTTGCATGTAATAAAGAATGTATAAAGTACAATTTCAAACAAATTCAGCAGTTAACATACATCTGCTCTTCCATCTAACCCCAAAAAAGAAGTCAAAGACAGCAAATATAATAATAAATAATTAAATTAAATTAATAAAGAAGGAATGAAAGTTTAGCTTAGTTGACAAGGGAAGATATTTCAATCCGAATAACGCATTTATGGTTGAGAAAAATAAAAATCAAAAAGAACTCGCTTGAGTTTATGTAGTGATAAGTAACTAAAATCGTGAGGTAAGTTATTAAAACGGTTTACAATACAATAAGAAAATGATCGTTTGAAAAACTCAGTATGGTGACGAGGTACAGTAAGAGTATTTCTATGTCTTAGGTTAAGAGAATGTACATCAGTTCTGTATTTTATTTTATGACACAGATATGGTGGAGAGTTTTCTTTTAGTAGCTTCACATAAAACATAATAGAATGCATTTCACGACGATTTTTCATGCGTAACCATTTAGTTATTTTTAATGTGTGCCCAATGTGCTCAAATTTGCGAATACCAAAAATAAGTCGTAGGCATGAATTTTGCAATTTTTGTCACAGAAATTTAATTTAGATAATACTAATGACTCACATAGTAGGATTTTAACCGATCTATCCAACACATGACGAGATTGAAATATAAGTTTTAGAGCTGCATAGGCTTTTTGTAAACAGGAACTAATATGGTGCGAAAATCTCAAGTGTTCATCAAACCACACCCCCAGGTTTTTTACTTGTTCGTTAAATTGTATGGTATGACCATTAATTAAAATCTTTGAGGAGTATTCTTGTTTGAACACCTGCGAATCAGCTTTATTTCCAAAAATAATTGCTTTAGTCTTCGATGCATTTAGTTGTAAACAATGATTAATTGAAAATGTATAAAGATTGTTTAAGTCATAATTAATAGCAGTTACCGCTTGGTTCGCTTCATCCAAGGAAAAAGACATGCATAACTGAGTATCGTCAGCATAGTAATGTTGTAGACATGAAAAGAAAATATCTGGAAAATTCGATGTATAAATAGAGAAGAGTATAGGGCCCAATATTGATCCTTGGGGCACTCCGGTACGAACAGACAAAAAACTTGATACATTTTCTTGATATTTCACAGCTTGACGTCTCTTAGATAGATAAGATTTAAATAAATCTATAGCTTTAATATCCAAACCACTATATGATAAGATCGCAAAGAATAGATTATGATTGAGAGTGTCAAATGCCTTCGAGTAGTCAAATAAGTACAACACAGTTAATTTACGCTTATCAAGAGCTGCCAAAATATCATCAGAGACTTTTAATAGTGCTGATGTACAACTGTGGCCAGTTTTAAATCCAGACTGTGATGAAGGTATTATGGAATTTTTATTCAAATGACTCTGTAGTTGAATATTGATAGTTTTCTCTAAAATCTTCGATAAAGTTGGCAATACACTGATTGGTCGTAATTGTTGCAACATTTGTGGATTACCCACTTTGGGCAAGGGAGTAACAAATGATTTTTTCCAAATTTGCGGGAACACAGAATTCAATAAACAATAGTTAATTATATGAGTAATAAATGGTAACAGGAATGGTATGCACAAATTTAAAGTAAGAATATTGATATCATCTGGTCCAACAGCTTTACTTTTAATGCCTATGTAACTACGAATATAAATACGACGGTTGGTGGAACATCACGAATTTTGTTTGCTCTGCATATTTATCTCAATTCAACGTTTTCAACAACAATTAATTTTGTGGAAAAGTGAAGTTGGCACAGTGAAGTGAAATTGTACAGGATTCATATGTTATCCGTGAGTAAAAGTCGTTCTTAACAATCATTATAGACCTTGTTTACAAACAGCTAGTCATTATTCTGATAAGGAATTTGGCTAGGGTGCATCCCACCATCAGCCGAAACTAAATACCTATTTGATTTGAAACTATGCATGATAAAATCGAAGAAATTCTGCAGGAAATTAAAAATAGCAAAAGCGAACTGAAAAATAGCATTGAAGCTAGCGAAGCCAACATTCTGCTAAAAATAGAGGACTTGAAATTTAGCGTCAGTAATCTAGAACAAGAAAATTCCTATCTCAAGGAAAAAATTGAAAAACTGGAAAGAAAAGATAGAACAAATAATATCATTGTTTTCGGCTGGTCTACACCGAATGAAAATATAACTTTAGATTTTATTAGCAACGAGATAAAAGAGCTTGTAGGAGTCGAAGTCGAGAAAAGAGATATAAATAACTTCTATTGTCTTGGAAAAAAAGCAAACAGACCGGTGAAAATAGAATTTATATCCAATCTCAAGAAAGCCGAAGTTATAAAAAATTGCAAGAAATTGAAAGGAAGCAATATCGCAATAGCCAGCGACTTAACGGACCAACAACGCAGCGAATACCAAGCACTGAGAAAATACTTGGTTCGAGAAAGACAGAACGAAAGAAACTGCTACATCAGGGGACACAAACTAATTATAGAAAATAAAGAATACAGCCTACAGGAACTGCAAGAATCAGAATACCAACCCGTCAAATCAAATAGCACCCCAGCAACCCCTACTCAGCCACTCATCTTACATGCGGAAGAAGAGATTGGGAAACAAATTCAACAACAGCCACCTAGAAACCCCGCCAAAGAAAACCGAATAACTCACTTAAACAGCACACCAAAAAGTGGAAATATAAAGAAAACGGTGCAACCAGAAAAAAACTTGAGGTTACGTTTAAACTCACAAAAAAAGTAACTTCCCAACAGTTTTTTGTTAAATTTTTTTTTTCCAATATTATGTTTCTCTTCAACTTCAAAATATTCATGTTAATTTGAATTCATATATTGTGTATATATACTAAACTCATAGGTACTCCAAACTAAAAATAGACCCTTTCATAAGATACTAAAGTCCAATTGTTTAAATTGCTCATAAATCCTTCTTTGTCAAGTATTCGTTTATTTTCTGATACATATAAATAATATCTTAATTATATAAATTTTAATTGACATCCCTATGGATCAGTATATCCGCGACTTCGACGCTAATGAAATCGAAACAGAGGAAGTATCAGATTTTTATGAGTGTAATAATGTTCTAAGAATTAATAGCAACAATCCAAATTTTAAAATTCTACACAAAAATATTAGAAGTTTGAATAAAAACTTGAATCAGCTACAGTGCTACTTGAATCAACTTACACAACTACCCGAATGCATTGTATCAACAGAAACGAGAGAGTTGGTTGATCTGAATGTGTATAACCTCGCAGAGTATGACCTAATTTATAATAATAGCTGCTATAACCAAAACGACGGTACAGTAATATACATCAAGTCTGACTTGCATTACTCATATGAGACTATGGAATTTTCTAATAATTTAAAATTTCTCTAGGTAAAGTTAAAGCACATGACCAAAACGATTCACGTGTTAGCAGGATATAGACCACCAAACTCTTGTATAGACATGTTCTTAGAAAACACAAGAAATATGCTTGAAAACATTACTATACATTCGGATTATACCATATTTCTTGGCGACATCAATATTAACATCAAAGACGACAGCATAGTGAGAACGGAATACATAACTATCATGCAGGAGTATGGATTTGTGTCGACCATCAATAAATATACTCGAGTAACAACCCAAAGTAAATCATGCTTAGACCACATATTTGTGAAAACATATGCAGATTCTGAACTTCTTTTACCATTTATAATCAAAACAAATACGACAGACCATTACACGACATTCCTACAAATTATGTATGAAAATAATATAAACAGCAATCCCACAAACAAATTCTTTAGTCATAACAAAATCAATTATAATCAACTAACAGAGAGACTACAAAATGTCCGCTGGAATGCCGTTTATGAAACGGAAGATGCAGAAGCTGCAACAGATAATTTCATGGATATTCTAAGTACTGAGATAGGAAACTGCACAACTTCGCACAAATACAAAATCCAAAAACGTAGAACATGGATTACCAATGGACTCATAAAATCTATCAACAGACGAGATAAAATGTATCAGCAACTTCTTAATGAACCTGAAAATATGGGATTGAAACAAAACTATACTCAGTACAAAAATCAATTGAGGCAGCTTTTGAGAATAACAAAATCCAACTATTATCGCCAGAAAATTGAACAGAATGCTAATAATAGTAAAAATGTATGGACCACTATCAACGAACTTTATCCTAAAAATAATTCGAAACTCAAGATATTAACATAATCGAACATAAGAAAAAATTACTGATACCAAATCTATTGCTAATATATTCAACGAGCATTACATACAAATTGGTGGAAAACTTGCAAATGCAATTGACAAGGATCCTAATTTTCAACCCCCAAAGAAATATAATCCTTTGTCCTCAATGTTTTTGAATGCTACCAACGCTGATGAAATAAATGATATCATTTTATCGCTCAAAGACAAGAAAGCACCAGGTATTGATGGAATGAAAGCAGAAACAATAAAATTATTATCACCGATGATCAAAGAACCACTGTCTCACATATTCAATAAGTGCATTCAGCAAGGACATTTCCCGAGCATCTTCAAAAAGTCAGAGATCAAACCAATTTTCAAAACAGGTAATAGGGAGGACGTCATAAACTACAGACCAATTTCATTAATAACCGCTATTGATAAAATACTGAAAAAAATCATAAAAAGAAGACTTACCAAATATCTTGACAAAAATAAAATCATCTCCCCCAACCAATACGGTTTCAAAGAAGGAGTATCAACCCAAGATGCAATCCTCGCCCTTACAACAAAGATGTATAGTGCCTTAGATACAGGAAAACCTTCTCTATGTGTATTTATAGACCTTTCAAAGGCATTCGATACGGTCAGTCATGACTTGCTTGTGGATTGCTTGGAAAACATCGGCATAAGAGGAGTGGCCTTAAGATTATTCAAAAGTTATCTTTCTAATAGATTTCAATGTGTTGAACTGAAGATGGAAAAGAGCGATTTTCAAAAAATAGAATATGGTGTACCTCAAGGAACTGTTTTGGGACCACTTTTGTTCAATATATATTTGAATGATCTATTCAGAATAAACACTAGTGGTCAAATTATCACTTAAGCGGACGATACTGCAATTTTCTACAGTAATGAAGACTGGCTATCACTTAAAACTCAAGCAGAAAATGATATCCGTAATATTCAAGCGTTTTTACAATTAACTTTAAAAAAACATTTTTTCTCCCCATACATATTGATAAGAGAAGTATTCCTTCTTATGATAGCCTACGAATCACTGAAGACATCTCAATATGCAGTAGTAATAAGATCAAATATCTTGGTGTAATGATAGACAATAACCTGTAATGGAATAAACAAATCGAATACGTCACTAAGAAAATACAGTTTCTAATTTATAAACTTAAAAATCTTAAATATATTCTAGATTTCAAAGCAATGAGAACGATATATCAGGCATTGGTGTAACCACATATTGTGTATGGAATATTAGCATGGGGAGGTGTAAGTAAGTCCCACCTGGAAAAATCATTGTTCAAAAGCGCTTACTTAAAATTATATTCAACAAAGATGTAAAATATCCATCAGATAGGTTATTCAATGAAATAAATATTATGGATCCAAGGCAACTATTCTTCTTACATAGTAACATCAAACAACATAATTCTAAACACGACTTGAAGAACCCGGAACATCAATATAACACAAGAAACAAACAACTCACATACTTGACTCCTATTATGAGAAAGTCAAAAGGGCAAAAAAGTCTGACATATTTGAGTCCCAAACTATACCAATGTCTCCCAGCTGAAATTCAAAATATTTCAAGGCCACCTACATTCAAGTATAACCTGAAATTGTATATTTTCTCAGTGCCCAGAACAACAATTCATAGTCTTATTGACTAATCATGCCATTCAGGAAAACCTGATACTTACCTCATATTTTATACACATATGTACTAATGCTCATACCTATCTACCTTTACATTTATATTTCATATTAATTTTGTTTTTATACTCTTATACAAGTATATATATGTATACATGTAACCTCATTTCTTCCACGCACAGGCCCCGCCTATAGTGGATCTCACATGTTTATTTACTACTGATTATGTATTATGTAACTTTCATTTATCTTTGTGTGTGAATAAACTTATTATTATTATTAACTAGGTGATTTATTGATCGTTAAACCTCTTGAATTTGAGGAAAAAAGTCTCTCTGAGTCATGATTTTTCCCAATATTTTCAATTATTTTTGACTTTCTGCATTATTTTTACAGCAAAAAGAAGGTTATATTAAATAAATTATTCATAATAAACTATTGAAATAAAAAATTACACCACGAAACTAATTTGATAATATAATTCCTATTATTTTTTACAACCATCGAAAATCATTGAAAATATTCAGAAAATCATGATTCAGAGAAACTTGATGCCACTTTTTCTCAATTTTAGGCGATTTAATGATGAATAAACCACGAAGTTACATAGACCATTTGAAAGAAGACATTTCAACAATTGAAATAATCACTTATAGACCTTCGAAATACAAAAACACACCAGAACAACTGTTCGTGAAAGATAAGGGTATTTTTTTTAAATATACATAACTCAAAAACTAGTCGTCTTCTGAATTGCAAAAAAAATCATGCTTTTTCGACACCAAAAAGATAGATTCCTACAAATGTTCAGGTAAATTAAATAATCTATCCGAGAGAGTTTAACGAGCATTAAACCATCAAGTTCCATAGACCATTCGAAAAAAGATAATTCAACAAACAAAATTATCACTAATAGACCCTCGAAATACAAAAAAACACAAGAACAATTGTTCGTGGAAGACAAGGGTATTTTCTCTCGAAAATTCTACTCAACTCGTCTTCGTCTTTTAAGTTGCGAAAAAATCATGCTCATCCGTCACCAAAAAAGACATACTTATTACTACAAATTTTTTCATCTGATTCAAGTCATTTATTCGAGAGAAGAAAATTAAATACTGAAAAATTGGTTTTTCGCCATTTTGACGGTTAATTTAATGTTATGTCGAAAAGTGTTGGGTACAAAAGGCAATTCATTCTAGTCCATTACCAAAAACCCATGTTTTTGAGTGTAATAATCACCTTAAAAAATCAAACTTCCACAGAAACAGTTACAACCTGAATGAAACTGGTATTCATTTTTTGAGCAAGGCAGTTGCAAACTCCAATGAAACAAAAATCAACCAAAAATCGATAGAAAATATAAACATAAACATAAAATTATTTCTACAAAACAATTAGGTACTCTGCGGGATCGCCATTTAACATCAGTGCAGTGTAGAAATCAACTTCAAGAGGTCCGAAGTACAAATGTTAGCAGGTGGACTGTTCGCCGAAGATTGAAGGAGTTTGATTTGAAATCTTCCAGACCAGCAACTGGACCAAAATTACTTTGGCGTCACCGAGTAGCTAGACTGAACTTTGCTACTGAACATTCACAGTGGAACTTAGGGCAATGAAACACTGACGAATTCAGATTCTGCTTACATTCTCCAGATGGACGAAAAAGAGTATGGAGAAGGAAAGGAAAAAGATTTGCAGAGTGCACGTTCAGTCCCCGTCTGAGTTATGGAGGAGGTTCGGTAATGTTCTGGGCAGGAATATCTCGGGAGGCCTGCACTGAGTTGGTGGTCATCGATGGATCCTTGACGGCCTACCGATATATTGAGGAGATATTGAGCAATTACGTTGTTCCTTTTAGTGGATTTATCGGAGATGACTTTATCCTGATGCAGGATAATGCCCGGCCACATACAGCAAGGCGTATTAGACAGTACCTCGCGGAAGTAGGTATTAGAAAAATGAATTGGCCAGCATGTTCGCCTGATCTCAACCCCATAGAGCATGTGTGGGACATGCTTGGTAGGCGAGTCAGAGATCGCGAAGTAGCTCCGGCTACGATAAATGAGCTGCTTTTAGCAATTCATGAGGAATGGCAAAATATTCCTCAAGATGCTATTCGTTACTTAATTGATAGTATGAACCGACGCGACGTATGCAGGCAGTAATGAGAGCTAGAGGTGGTAATATAAAATATTAAGCTGAATTTGTTTCTCCAGGTTATGTAAGTTACAGTTGAATTGGTTTGTTTTGAAGTTTGATTTTAAATTTGAATTGAATAGTTTTTTTGTGTTTATCGTCCCTTCAACCATTAAGGTTATTAGAGACAACATTAAATGGTTTACAGATATATAGATTGCAATTCATTGATTAGCCTAATGTCTGTTAAAAACTTCACTAATTTGTGTATGTCACAGTTTTTATCCAGGAGTTCGTGCAGAGTTGATGGCATTCCATATGTTTGGCGTTTGTTGTTGTATGCTGGGTACTCAAGTAAGATATGCTTGTTTGTAGGTTACACTGACATGTTTCACATATTGGTTTATCTGCATGGTTCAGTAGGTAGCTATGTGTTAGACGGCTATGCCCCAGTCGAAGTCTGGTGATGATGATATGCTGTTTTCTGATCTGCATGTGTTTTTTCCAGGGTAGTACAGATTTTTTCCCTTCATCAAGCTTAGACCCAGAGATATTCCACTCGGATTGCCATGCGGATGTTATTATTCCTTTTATTATTTGCTTGAAGTCCGACTTTACTGCTATTGAAATGGGATGGAGATCTTATCTATTTCTTGAATTTCTAGCTA
Organism: Chrysolina oricalcia; assembly: GCA_944452925.2. Classification (NCBI taxonomy): domain Eukaryota; kingdom Metazoa; phylum Arthropoda; class Insecta; order Coleoptera; family Chrysomelidae; genus Chrysolina; species Chrysolina oricalcia. The sequence continues at coordinate 15,779,839 of OX101823.2, read as the reverse complement.
GTTGATCCGCAATTTCGTTTTCTTTTATTCCTACATGGGATGGTATCCAGATGAATTTTACGATTCGGTCAATTGGTTATAAATGATTAGGTTCATTTTTAATCAGGAGAAGGATTGGGTTGGTGGGATAGATTTCGAATAAAGCGATTAATGAGCTGAGGGAATCGGTAATGATTACTTTCGCAAATTGTTGTTCTCTTGCATGTTTCAGTGCCTTCAGAATGGCGAACACTCCAGTAAAAACGGATGTTATTTCAGATAATCTGTTGCATGAGTTGTATGTCGACGTGGTGAATGCTGCTGCCGTCCCATCTTTTGTTTTGGAGGCGTCCGTGTATACTTGGATATACCCTTTGTAACTGACCATCATATGTTGAAAATTTGATGTAATAATAGTATTGTTGGTTTCATATTTACTGAAACAGAATAGGCTAATTTTACAGTAAGGTAAATTCACTGTCCATGGAGGGGGGTTGGTATTTTTGTAAAAAAAAAATTGTAAAATTTGTTTTTACGAAACTCCCAGGTTTTCGGAGAAAACCCCTGAACAGAGCTTGTGCGAGCAAGGGAGATCCGGGAACTACAGTTTAAATAAAAGTGGAATCCGAACCATTTCAGCTCAGTGACACACGACCGGGGATCGAACCCGGACCGTCTGGGTGGAAGCCAAACGCTCTAACACCTCGACCACTTCGCTTGGTCACTTTTGCTTGGGTACATTTCTGGAAAGGATATGTTGAGCTCAGAAATGCATTTATTTAATCTTTCGTAGAAAGGTGGGTCAAGTCTCTTCTTCTTTTCATATATTTCTTTGAACCTATTGGAAAAAATATTGCTATATACTGGAATCTGCTGATTCGTAGATAGATCTGATGCATAACTGAGGCTCAGATATTGCCTCCTTCGATACAGTAAATGTTCTCCGGTTTCACATAGGAGACTTGCTGTTGGACTTGTACAAAATGCCCCTATTGCGATTCTGATTGCCGTGTTATGTATACTAACGAGTTCTCGTATGACAGAGTTTTAGGCTGACGAATAAACTATGGATCCATAATCCAGTTTTGATCTTATGAGATATTTATAAATTCTCATCAGACAGGTGTAGTCTGCTTCCCAGGGTTGCTTGCCAGGGTCCTTATCAGATTCAGTCCGTTTTGGCAAGATATTTTCGAACTTTTTATGTGGGATTTCCAGTTCAGTTTTCTGTCAAGTGTCATACCAAGAAATCTGATATTCTCGACGTATTCAAGTGGGTATTCGTTCAGAGTTGGTTCTGGTTCCTGCATATTGTGCTTCCTAGAGAATGAAATACACTTTGTTTAAGGTTGGGAGAATTGTAACCCTATGTTACCCAGTGCTTTCTGTAGGTTGTTCTGAATTGAGTGGATATTTTTGCCCCTTGTGAATATTACCAAATCATCGGCATAAAGTTTTGCTTTCACGGGGCTTTTACAGGTGTCCAGTACCTGATTAATTGCTACTACATAAAGTGTAACACTGAGTACTGATCCTTGGGGTGTCCCGTTGAAGTGAGTTTTTTTGGATGATGTAGATCCATTCACGCGGACTTGGAAGTAGCGTTCCTTGGTGAAGTTTTCGATGAATGTCAATATATTTCCGCGGATTCCCCATTTATGAAGGATTCTAATCATATCATATCGCCAAGCTGTATCTTATGCTTTAGTAATATCAAGAATACAGCTACACAGTCCTACCCGTTCGCAAAACCCTTCGAACTCCAAGTCAATGAGATTATCAACCGCAGATCTATTTTTCCGGAAACCGCTTTGTTCTGGCCTTAGTAGTTTATTTGCTGCTAAATACCACATAAGTCTTTCATTCAAGATTGTTTCTAATATTTTGCAGAGGACCAAAGTAAGAGAAATTGGTCGATAGGAATCTAGGTTAGATTTTGCTTTCATTGGTTTCAGAATTGGAATAATTATTGCTTCCGACCAAATTCGGGGGAATTTTTTTGTGGTCCATATAAAGTTGTAGATCTGAAGTAATTATATTTTACAGTGGCAGGTAATTTCTGTAGGAATATCAAGGGTATATCGTCTACACCTGGGCTGGAGGTTTTGGCGGTATTAAGTGATTCATTGCGTTCCTCAGTTGTTATTGGGAGGTTCAGTGGACCTTCGTCGTCACTTTCGAAGTCAATTGTGTGTTTTTCTTCGTCAGTTTTGAAAGTTTTAAACATATCAGTATAGTTGGTGTCACTTGAGTGTAGTTCATAGTTTTCTGATTCCAGAAATGTTTCTAACTCTTTTCCAGACGGTGCTCATTGGTGTCCAGATATTTATATCCGACACAAATTTCCTCCATGTTTCTTTCCTGCTGTTTTTTGTTATATATCTCGCTCTAGCTCTCTTATTTTTTAGGTCAAGTAGGTTTTCTGTTGTATTTTGTCTTTTTGCTTTATTGAATGCTTTTTTACTCGACTTTATTGCTTCTTCAGTCTTCATATTGTTTGTTCTACCAAGGTTTATGTTTTGTAACGTGTTTTGTTTTACCTATGCGTTCTTCTGCTGCCCTGATAATTATGTTGGAAAATGTCTCCAAAATTTTGTCTATATCAGTGTAATTGTCGACTTCTCTCACTTTCCTCATTTCAGTTTCGATTATATTCGAGTAGGCTACCCAATTAGCTTTCTTGGTGTTCCATTTCTGGTAATGTGTCATTTCCAAGTTTTCGCCGTTATGTTCCATGATTATTTTGATTGGATTATGGTCGCTCTCATATAGATATGGTAGTACTTCCCAGGTTGAGAAGGAAGATAAAATTGGATCGCATAGTGATATATCAAGAGCTGAGGAATCTCCGGAATAAGAATTGAATGTTGTAGTGCTACCGTCGTTGAGAATATTCAGATTGTAATCAGATACAATATTTTTAATAATTCTTCCTTTCGCATTCATACTGTTGGAACCCCATAAAGGGTTGTGTCCATTAAAATCTTCCACTATCAATCTTGGTTCCGGTATTTGATCAATTATATTCTTTATATCGTTGTTGTCGATATCTCTATTCGGGGGGATATACATGTTACATAGGTGTACTTTTTTGGGCATCAGCTTCCAATGTAGTCATCAGCGCTATTTCATTTGCTTCATATTTGTTATGGATATAAATAGCTACACCACCACTTGCTTTATTTTGGTTGGGTCTGTTTTTATGGAAACAAGTAAAATCACGTAATTGGTGTGCCCATTCTTCCTTGAAGGGTGTTTTTTGTAGACTAATGATGGTTGGTGTTTGTTCAGAGATAATGAGTTTCAGCATTTCGAAATGGGTATAATACCCATTCAAGTTCCACTGTATGATATTGAATTTTAATAGATGTCTTGTGATGAGTCTGTTTCCATGCCTGACGCAAGGTTCGTTGCTTCCAACTCAAGTTGTTTCTGAATTCTTCGTTTGATTTTGGTGCATTTAGCTTTTATTCTCCTGGCTGTGAAGTGTGGGTAGATCAATGTCAGGATATTTAATAGACCTTGGATATCGTTGGTGTAGATTTTAGCTACGCTGAGAGGATCCGGAGAGCCGTGGACATTTTCAATGGAGTCAGTAACTTGTTCATAGGTGAGAATGAATTTTAGTTCTTCAAGAGTTGCTTTAGTTGGCTGTATCAGTTCTTGAATTGTGTTGGGGTCTATTCGTGTATCTGTTCTTCTTTTTTTTTGTAATCTGTCATTCGGTTTGGAATAATGTTCTTTAGAATCTGCCGTTACTGGTGGGGGGGGGGGGGTGATTACTTCAGAAATACAACGTTTCGAAGTAAAGCTAATACTTGCTCTCTCAGGCAGTGGATCGACTTCGGATAGTTGTTTTGGGTGTTTCTGTGGGTTCTGGCTCTATTTGTGGACTATCCTCTATTGGGTCTGGTCTTGTGGTGCAATTAGCAGCTATGTGGCCTTGTTCACATTTTATACATGATTGGTTGTCCTGAGTTATGAAGATGCGGTATGAGTTGCTATAAAAAGGTATGAGGATGGAATCTGGTATGAGAACGTGTTTGTATTCAGGTTTAGGGGAACCTATCTTCAGGAACGATATTGGTAAAACAGGATTGAGTCCATGGCGTCGTAGTTCCTTCTCAAGAAGGTCATGTGGGATGGAGGGGCACACGTTGGAAAAAAACCTCTGACTTGGAGTTACTAGTTTACGAGCCTGTATTCGTTGGTGGCCAATGTTTATAATCCCTCTTTATGCATTAATGAATTCGTTGACTTTTTCTTCTGAGGATAGGTGAATGCAAATGCGTTTATTTGAAATTCTTGATGAAAACAATATGTTCTTAGGAGATATGATGGATCCAAGAGCTACGAGGTATTCCACAATTTTAATTCCATCCAGAGAGTCGAAGATGATGGCCTGGTATTTAGTAGGGAATAATAGTGTCTATTGGTTGCTCAAGACAGATGAGTAAGATGCACTTGGTTGTGTTTGAATTGGAACATTCTGAGTTGGGGTTACATTCTGGGTGCTCCTGTAGTCAGAAACCCCTATATCGGATATCATCATGTTTGTGGTCCTTGCATCTGGTACAGATGCTGATTACGAGCGACCTTGGGTCTCTTCGTTGAACGTTTCAATGTTTATTTGTGTTTAGTGAATAAATCAATTTACCCACAGTTTATTTCTATGGGTCCCAAACAAACCTAAGTATGTCATGTTTACCTCACTCCAGTATTTGAATTGATGTTCAATGTGATTCGAAAATAAGTGAAAATGTACCGGAGCTAGATAAAGATATGTTTCTTTGCCAGGGCCGAACTCCCGAACTGAATAATTTGCATAAGTAAATTTTGCAATAATTGCTTATTATAATAACTGAACAATACAGGCTGATTCACGGTGGATGGCACATTAGACGTTTCTGGTGAACCAGACAACGGATCACTTTGAAAATTTAATGGAGGGCATATTCGGACATTCTCTAGCCAACTAAAATATTTTCGACAATGCGGTGTTGCCGCTTCTATCAGAAAGCAGTAGCAACTTTGATTTTTCAAATGGAACACTCTGTATATAATATTATTTTTGGAATCTCCAACAAATGCCCGACAACTTTTCTTGATATTTCCCTATACCTATCTGTTACCGTTTTCGAAATAATAATTAATTTAAATTTTTTTCTTCGAAAATCATGACTTCTAAAAATGCCGATATCTTTTAGTTAGGAAGTACTATGATATCGAAATTTGGTTTGGAGTTAGGTGATACTTGGACACTTCCCACACGTCAGCCTAATCTCCGTTACTTCAATACAGGGTGGTAAAAAAATACAGTTTTTTCGTTTGCTTGAAAAAGTTGCTGAAATTTGATTATTTTAAATGGAACACCCTGTATATTATTGAAAATTCGGAAAGCTGCTGAAATTTGCTTTCTTTCTATGTATATCATACCTATACCTAACTAGTCAAGTTTCGGACTTATGAGCATTTATTTGTGAAAATGTCCCTTCAGAATGGTATTTCCATTCGGTATTTGGTAAGCAGGCCATGATTACTATTTGACAGTAGCGTTGTGACATTCTCCTAATAATATCGACATTTTCGTCACTTCAGAAGTTGCAAATACCTTCAAAACGATGGAACAAAACTATTCAAACGAAGTTCTTATGAATTTGTTTATTATTTTTGGACAGTGTGACAAAATTATCAGCAGAACATGTAGAAAGTTCAATGAAATGTATCCGAATCTACCGCCAATGAACCTCAAGAAATTTATACGAATTCAGAACAATTTCAATATGTTTGGATAAACTTTAAAAAAGCACCAAGAAACTTGAAATTGGAAATATTGATATGAATAATTATAAAAAAGTAAAACAATCATGTGGAATATTTCAAAATATGTTCGAATCGCTGGCCGTTCACTTCCAAGCACTTTAAAATGCGGGTGTTGACTGCTTTCGTGGTGGCAGATCTGATTTCATTGGGATCCAAATCTTCAAATGTTTGGGCAATCCTTTCTAACAATTCATCTCTCGAACGCACGGGTATTTTGTAAACTTTTTCTTTAAACATTCCCCACAAATAAAAATCTAATGGATTAAGTTCGGGTGATCTCGCTGGCCAATTCCATGGTCCCAAGCGCCTTATCCACCGATCGTCAAAAAGTATTTCCAGTACTGCGCTCACTTCTCTTGTGCAATGTGCAGGAGCTCCGTCTAGTTGGTACCAACAGTTTCGATATTCTTCGAGTAGCAGATTATCCACGAAACTCTCTACAGTATTCTCCAAAATATTCAGGTAGCTTCTGGATGTTAATGACTCCTCGTATATCACGTACCTCAATTTGTTGTCCATCAACATGCAGAAGACATTAAAACTAAATTTTTCTTGAAATCCGGCTTCTTTTGTGACGTGAGGATTTTTACTGGACCAATAATGACGATTTTTTCTATTGAAAATCCCTTCTCTCGAAAATTTCGATTCATCAGTCCAAATAATTTTATTTAAAAAAAGTGGATCTTCTTGAATGCGTGTCAACAACATTTCACAAAATTCTACTCTCTGTTGAGGGTCTTGAGGCTTCATTGCTTGAATTTTGGTGAATTTATAATCATGCATTTTATGTCTTCGCAAGATTCTTTGAACCGATGAATATTTTATACCCAAATCTTCTTCAGCACTTCTTATCGATGACTCGGGAAATGCGTGAAAATATGACATTAATCTGGTTGTCTTCAGAAGTTACGGGTCGAGGCAAGTTTCTTGGTGCTTTTAAAGTTGATCCAAATGCATTGAAATTGTTCTGAATTCGTATAAATTTCTTGAGGTTCATTGGCGGTAGATTCGGATACATTTCATTGAACTTTCTACATGTTCTGCTGATAATTTTATCACACTGTCCAAAAATAATAAACAAATTCATAAGAACTTCGTTTGAATAGTTTTGTTCCATCGTTTTGAAGGTATTTGCAACTTCTGAAGTGACGAAAATGTCGATATTATTAGGAGAATGTCACAACGCTACTGTCAAATAGTAATCATGGCCTGCTTACCAAATACCGAATGGAAATACCATTCTGAAGGGACATTTTCACAAATAAATGCTCATAAGTCCGAAACTTGACTAGTTAGGTATAGGTATGATATACATAGAAAGAAAGCAAATTTCAGCAGCTTTCCGAATTTTCAATAATATACAGGGTGTTCTATTTAAAATAATCAAATTTCAGCAACTTTTTCAAGCAAACGAAAAAACTGTATTTTTTTACCACCCTGTATTGAAGTAACGGAGATTAGGCTGACGTGTGGGAAGTGTCCAAGTATCACCTAACTCCAAACCAAATTTCGATATCATAGTACTTCTTAACTAAAAGATATCGGCATTTTTAGAAGTCATGATTTTCGAAGAAAAAAATTTAAATTAATTTTTATTTCGAAAACGGTAACAGATAGGTATAGGGAAATATCAAGAAAAGTTGTCGGGCAATTGTTGAAGATTCCAAAAATAATATTATATACAGAGTGTTCCATTTGAAAAATCAAAGTTGCTACTGCTTTCTAATAGAAGCGGCAACACCGCATTGTCGAAAATATTTTAGTTGGCTAGAGAATGTCCGAATATGCCCTCCATTAAATTTTCAAAGTGATCCGTTGTCTGGTTCACCAGAAACGTCTAATGTGCCATCCACCGTGAATCAGCCTGTATATTGTTGCCTTCTCATTGCTAGACTCATAAACTGAGATGTGAAACTGATAATGGCACAATGAGCAAAGCCCTCTCGTCAAAAAATAACATTTCTTAAAATTGGGTAGAACTGTTGTTTGGAGTTCATTTCTCTCTTAAAAATTAACTATTGCACTTAAGTCATGAACCAAAAAACAAAATGTTGAAAAGGTATGGTTCTTAACAAAAATTGGTAGTTTGAAAGAATTTGACCATGAAATTCTTCCACAGGATGTTTTAAAATTAACCCTGTGTACTGACTGATAAGCCAGCATTCAACAAAAGATTGAATGTGCAAGGTGAAACTAATAATTTTATCTACAGTTTGCTGATAAAATTTTGAAAATCGGACTAAAAATTATAAAAAAACTGTGAGACCTCAAAATTCATCAAATATTAACTTGTTGCGTTTTTTTGCATTTGAGTGTATATTATCTGCTGTGGAAGTACTTGGTACACTGAAATCAATTAGTTATTATTTAAATATTTTCGATATCAAACTATTCTAGATGCAATCAAATGATTTATCAAGTGAAGTGCTGGAACCCAGGTAGCACATCATATCGGCTGAATCTTGGTTCCAAATTGGGCCAATATAGATATATTGTAAATGAAAATTCAATATTGGGCCAATATGGGTGAATATTCAAAAAACAATATTATATTAATAATATTGGTGGAATATTGGTTGGACTAGTTTTGAATGTAGATTATCACACGAAATATTGGGTCAATATTGGTTGAATAATTTCTACCAATATAGATAATACAATATTGGTTATATATTGTTTTCCACATCTAGAATAAATATTGCAATCCAAATATTCCAGTCATATCGATTATAGGGGAAAAAACTATATTGTATTTCCAAGTTTGTTAGAATATTGGTTGAATATCATTTCCACTTTATTTGACAAATTGTAATAGCTCATATTGAGTCATTATTGGTTGAACGATAATTACCAATATCAATAAAACAATACTGTCTTTACATCGTTTTTAACATCTAGAATAAATATCGCAATCCCAATATTCCCCTAATATCGATTCTAGGAATAAAAACTATATTGTATATCCATGTGTGAAAACACATTGGTTGAATATCATTTCGCCAATATTCAACAAATCTTATTAATCAATATTGGGTCAATATTGGTTCAATAATATTTATCGATATCGTTAAAACAATATTGTTTTTATATTGTTTCCTACATCTAGATTGAGATGAAATTTGAATATTGGCCGAATATTCAATGAAACATATTGAAATTATATCATGATCAAACTTGGATAAAAATCCGCTAGGTGGCTCTACATATAGAACGTCTTCTAAAACCTACGAAAGTATATTAAATACTTCCCTTAGCTTGTTTTCAAGACAGCTCACTCAGCGGTTATAGCGATCAAAAGGCAGACTCTGGTGTCACCTTCATCAACTAAAGGACATTTAATAATTTACCAAGGTATATTGAAATCCACCAATATATTCAAATGGTATTGTACCAATATCGATAAATATTGTACCAATATCGATAAATATTCTACCAATATCGATAAATATTGTACCGATGTCGATAAATATTTTGAGGCCATTATTGCTTCAAGAATATTCCACCAAAACTATTTCTAAAATATTCAAACAATATTCGACCAATATCGCAAAATGTTCACATTTTACTTCTCGACAATATAACTTTTGAATATTGTGCCAATACTGTTAGAATATTGTATCAGCTATATTGTACCAATTTTGCCGAACATTTTGAGGCCAATATTAGTTCAAGAATATTTCGCCAATATTATTCAAGTAATATTGGACCAATATCGCCGAATGTTCACATTTTTTTTCTCGCCAATATTGCATTTCAAATATTTCGCCAATATGTTCACAATATTGTATCAATATTTTACCAATATAGGTGTGCTACTTGGGAATGTATATCAATTACAATGCACACCTTTCAAGTTGGGGCAATGAAAGTCTTGTCCTCTTTCTTTGGTCTCTGTGCTCGAATAATTTTCTTGGAACAACTTTCTTTCATTATGTTCATATATCTGGGGAAGATTTTCTCAATTTTCTTCAGGAAAGTGGCAACTGAATACTCTGGCTCCAGATCCTGGTTCTCTATCTCGCCCAATACAATGACTGTTGGTTCACCTACGTAATTATCATCAAAAATATGCGAGCTAACCTTAAAAGAGAGTCCAACAGGTAATGGACATAGCTACCTGAAAGTTGTATTCGAATAATTATATTCAGTTGTAATACCACAAGAGAGTGAGAATAAAGGAAAATAATTCGACATATTTTTCGAAAACTTGTTGCCAGGCAATAGACACGAGAGCCCGAAGGGCTCGAGTGGCTATTGCCAAATGGCAACAAGTTTGAGAAAAAATGTGGAAAATTATTTTCTACTTCATCGAACTCTCCTGTGGTATTCGATAGATTTTTTTTGATGCCCCAATCATAGACACATTCTGTATATAACATTTTTATTCATTACGGTTATCTAAATTCATTTTTCAATTTTGATGACAGACGTCAAATCAAAAGTATCAGTTGTTGTCACACAATAAAAACAAAATACCACGAATATTCCCGAGGCAATAATCTAAGTAGAAAATTCCCACTATAATATTGTTGTGATTGGTTTGAAAGTACATCATAGCTTTAAATTGATGGTTTTTATTGGTTGCAAGATATGTCGAAAAATAATCTTGGTAATAGTAGGTAATTATTGGGACATTATTTTAAAACACCCTTAAATGCATCGTGTTGCCATACGACTACATACCTGAATTCCTTTTGATAGAATTCATAGGACGGCTAGTTTCAAACTATCGAATGGTGTAGTCGATTTTCTACATAATGTTCACGTATAAAGTGCAGTTATTCGCGAACAGATGGCGCTGGTAGTGATACTTCAGAGATTGTCAACAGTTGATGTATACTAACGGCAAGCAGTGTTCTTTTCAAAATATTGTAAAATAAGTTCGTGGGTAACAACAAGTTTTCAGAAATCGAAAAAAACTTCTTAGTATACTAAAAGGTATGTACTATATCATGAGGATTATTGGATTGTTGAAATGTGGTTTATTTTTTGCCATAGAGAAGGTTTTTGTTTGTTGCCTATCGGCAATGAATTTATGCAAAATTCCCAAACTTTTGTTTTGTTGTCGATCAGCTACATTATGTGTTTAGTGGTAAATTTCAGATTAGACGTTTTTTTTATGGGATGGACAAAAAGCATCTTTTATTCGAAAGGGAATTAGCTGTGTACTGGGAAAATTTTCGTGGGTTGAGTCAGCGATGGAGGAAAATATTTCCGAGCAAAACTCAAGAGATGAAGAAGACGATTTACCTTTATCTTTCTTTCAAAGGCAAAAGCAATCGAAAAAGAAGGGAAAGGTGTCTAAAGACATAGATTGGAGAGAAGAATCTTTGCAACTGAATGATGATCAGCTACGTTTTCATGGAGATGAAACACTGGACGCCAGTATAATGGAACTTGAGAGTTCTTATGATTTTTTCAATTACTTTTTTTGGGGAGACTAATTTATATGCTGTGCAAAAAATCCTAAGAGACCACCTGTATTCACGAAGATCGATATAAAACAGTACTTTGGCGTAATAATATATATGTCATTAGTGCATATGCCCAATACTAGATCTTTCTGGAACACAAATCTAAGATTTGCTCCCGTTGCTGATGTTATGGCTGTAAACAGGTCTGAAAAAATTAGGCAGTATATACATTTCAACGATAAGCAAACATTCATACTCCGTGATCAACCAGGAAGTGATAGTCTCCACAAAATACGACCAATTATTGACCATTTGAATGAAATATTTTCTAGAGTGGCATTGGAGAAACACCTGAGCATTGACGAGCAAATGTGTTCCACAAAAGTGAAACATTACATGAAACAGTATATGCCATTGAAACCCCATAAATGGGGCTTCAAATTTTTTGTTTTGCAGGTGTCTCAGGATTTGCATATAAATTTTAAGTTTATGCAGGTCAAGAAAAAAACGACGAAATGAATAATAATCCTGATTTTGGAGTCACTTCGAATGTGGTTTTACGATTATCTAGAAATATACCACGTAAGAAAAACTTCAGGTTATTTCATGATAATTACTATACAGCTTTGACACTAATGGTACACTTTGCCAAGGAACGTATCTATTCTTCAGGTACAGTCAGAAGGAATGGATTGCCTTATTGCAAACTACCCACAGAAGCGTCTCTGAAAACAGCAGGCCGCGGAACCAGCCACGAATATATTGCATCCATTGATGGAGTGGACGTATCCTCAATAATTTGGAAAGATAATAAATGTGTTACACTCATATCATCATATGCGGGTAAAAATCCAGTATCAACTGTCAAGAGGTTTGATCGCAGAGAAAAGAAGTATATTCAAGTAGAATGTCCATATATTATTACTGAATACAACAAACATATGGGAGGAGTAGATTTAATGAACAGTCTAATAGGTAGATATAAAATAAAAATCAAAAGTCGCAAATGGTATATCTGAATTTTTTATCACCTACCTACCTGGATGTCCGATGGATATCCAAATCGTACAATGTGGATATCCAATCGATGTCCTTTGATGGACAAAGGATGTCCAATGGATATCCCATGGACATCCATCGGCCACTAACTTGGACGTCCAAAGGATATCCATTTTCGACATCCAATGGATATCCGTTGTGGACGTCCGGTGGATATCCAATTTAGATTAAATATGTACATAATTTGGACGTGAATTGGACCTTCAAGGGACATTTCATGGACGTTTTCTGGACCTCCAATGGAGGAAAACTGGACCTGTTAATTGACATTAACTGGACCACTGATGAATGTTGAATGAACCTATAATAGATATAAGAATGAAATAATGAAAATTGGATTCACAATTTACATTATGGAGATGCTTATTCCAAAAATAATAGCACACTTTTGAAAAACCAATCAGCAACTAATGAAATCACTACTACCTTATTCCTCAGTTATCCACATGAAGGTGTTCTTATTTTTCTGAAATAATTTTCTTCCAGAAACTTCTGTTTCCTAGTTTTTGAGAAATGCTTTGCAATCAAAAAAATAACATTTCTTTTCAGGTGTATAGCTAGCATTACACCATATATCATCATCGTCATCACCATTTTCAATGTGAGAACTCATTTATACAATAAAATTCGATTCATATAAACAATATGTTCAAATGCGAATAAATTTTAGAAACAGAACATGAAATAAAAATGTTACTCTAAAATAAAAATGTGATTGAAAATTAAACTGAAATACACAAACACTCTTGTTAGAAAAAATAAATATCTTTCAGACATTAAACCTTTGAATTCAGGTAATTTTCTTTTCTTCTTGGTCACTCCTTTCCTTTGCTCTTCTTAGCCATTTTTGATCGACTCCACTGTGGCTTGGTACTTTTGGCTTAGTTACTTTTTTCACATACTCCTGTGGAAGAGTAAATAATATAAATATTAGTAAAGGAAATTCAAAATGATAACAATTATTTAAATACACAACCAAGTAGAATCATCGAAAAAGTCATTGAAACAAACTGGTATCAAAGCAAAACAAAACAAATAAAAAAAAATGAGCATTTTCTTCAACTAGTATCTACACAAAAAAATATAGATATTGAATGCAGGTAGGTAGGTATATAAAATATCATGTAGTGTCAGACACTGAAATGAACAAAAACAACATTGAAAGAACCACATAATGAAGAGCAGTTTTAGTTCAGAGAATTTGTGTAAGGCCAAATATATGTGTGCACCATGAAGATTGTGGTTAAACTTGACCATTAAATGAAGATGATATACTAGCAGTTATGCTACATTATATGAAAATCACCACTTATCACCTTTGCTATTTTCAGGTTGCTGAAAACTTTTGTCTGAATTCTGCAGCATATGCATTGATTAATATTGAATTCACACATCTTTTCACCAAATCATTTACATTGCTACCTCCCAGCTTGCATAATTCATTTATCTATATATATATATATATATATATATATATATATATATATAGATAAATGAATTATTATATATATATATATATAATGAAGCACAATATAAATCATGATGAGAGTCTTGTTAGATGATGATCTCACAGTTTCTGTACAGCGGTAGAATTTGATTTTATAATGAATCATAACCTATAGGGGCCATTACACGTTCAGTAATAATGTCATTCCAACAGATCATTACAGAATCATCATTACTAAAAATTTCCCCGTCATTCCCTGTCATTATTTTCCACACCTTACATGTTCATTATTACTGATATTATTTTTTCATCATTATTATGTTTGGAGTGGCGTAGAAATCACATTGACTGTATTTTTATCGATTATGGATTTTCAGAAAAAAGCATGTGTAGCTATAATTATTGCATTAAGTGTGAAACGTTCTGTTGAACGTCGTTACTGGATGAAGGAATGGTTACAAAAACGCGAAAATTATTCACATTTAGTGTTACTGAAAGAAATAAGTGATACGAAGGAAGTGAGTGATTATAAAAATTATTTTCGTATGGACGAAGACACTTTCAATAAATTGTTGCAAATGGTCCAACCAATTCTAACACGAAAAAATACGGTTATGCGGAACAGTATACCAGTTAATGAAAGATTGGCTTTAACTCTGAGATACCTAGCCACGGGAAGAAGCTTTGAGGATTTGAAGTTTTCAGTTGGAATGTCACCGGCTTCAATAAGTACAGCTGTTCTTGAAATCTGTGAAGTACTTATATCTGTACTTCAAGATTATATGAAGGTAAGGCGGTACCTTTTTATCATTTAAATTCTAATGTAGATATCAGTGACGGATGTAGGACTGTCAAACAAGGAACACGGATACTTCTTCATTTTATTGTATAAAATAAAAACATCATTCAGTATCTTAAAAATTAGAACAACAAATGTATTCTTATTGAAAATATATATTTTCTCAGCTTGGAGGGAGCGCGCTCCCTCTGAGTAACCATAACGGAATTAGGAAATTATAAGAGAAGTAATAGTCGAAAGTAACTTAACTTAAAATAAAACACATATTGATGCTGTTAATTTACAAAATAAAACTAAAGAAAAAAATTATAAGGGTGTAAAGTTAGTATAAAATGTCGATAGTTGTGGCAATGCTTCCTCAGCTTCCGTAGGAGATGGAAGAGATGAAGCCACACTCTGCGAAGTTGAGGAAAATGACTGAACAGAGGCATTTCTTTGTGGATAGAAGTCCTCATTTATTCTTACGGAGTATCTGTGTAGATTTCCCATAGTGGCCTCAAACAAAATATCATTTATGGCCTTTTCGGCAAATAAACGTTGTTGATGTTCTAGTGTTTGTAGCTTCTCACTCCAAACTTTTGTTACTGCACAGACATCATCTTGAGGAGGTTATTTTGCCTCCCGAAGATATGTACAAGCCATGGATAAGAGTTCGTTTTGTTTGGCAAGGTGCCCAACTTTTCGAACTCTTTTAGGTGGTGGTGCAAATGGCGCCGGCGTAATAGATGATCGAGACGGTCCTGCATTTTGTGGTGCTAGTGATGGAGTATCACTATCTTCATCTGTATTTTGTGACTCATTATCATGTACAGGCTAAAAAGAAAGAAACCTAATTAGACTTTTGTTTCAGTTTCCAAGTAAGAGTGAAGAGTGGGCTGACATCGCGAGTTACTTTGGAAACCTACATCAATTCTGGAATTGTTTAGGATCGATTGATGGAAAACATATCGCTATAAAAAAGCCAGCAAAGTCAGGTTCATTATACTACAATTATAAAGGATTCTATAGCATTGTATTGCTAGCAGTTGTGAATGCTAAAAAGGAATTCATCGTGGTAGAAGTTGGAGTTAATGGTCGAATATCTGATGGAGGAGTTCTATTTCACTCTAAATTTGGAGAACTACTACAGCATAATCGCCTCAACTTACCAAAACCTACTCCACTACCAAATGATGATGAAGATGTTCCATATGTTTTTGTTGCTGATGAGGCATTTGCTTTAGGCATGCATTTAATGAAACCGTACTCTCAAAAATTGTTAAATGAAGCTCGACAAGAATTTAACAGAAGATTATCACGTGCTCGTGTTGTTGTCGAAAATTCATTTGGAATGCTAGCTTCCAAGTTCGGAATATTCCAAAAAGCAATAAATCTCGAACCAGAGAAGGCCACTGTAGTCACAATGGCCTGTTGTTATTTACATAATTTTCTTGCAAAAGAAAGAAAACAATTGTATTTCAATTCAGGTGCGAGGATCTCTGATGAATGTAACCTTGCACATTTACGAAGCACACAGAATAAAAATAGTACCTTGAACGCGAAAAGACTTCGAGAAAAGTTTTGTACATATTACAATACTAAAGGTAAAATTTAATAAGTAGGAACTCCCATGGAATCCCAGAACCAATAAATTTTTACTTATTATATTTCTGTGTAAATTGATAAATAATATAAGAAATGGGAAATTTGTATGTAATTAAAAAATTTCTCACAGAACATTTTTTGTGTTAATGTAATAATATCCCCATTTTCATATTACCTACTATTTTTACGAAAAATAATAAATACATTTTTTGCACTCACCTCATTGATCGAAGTGCTTGCGTTGACAGGTTGTTCCCATTTGTAAAGAAACTGTAAAGCGTAGAATACCCACGAAGACGGTTTATATACTTCATCCGTACCAATTCCGGATCGCTTCGATGTAACAATTTTTTTCAGTTCTTTACGGTAATTCGACCTCAACGTGTTTATTTTTCTCCTGACGTCAGGAAGCTTTGCATCTGGTTTTAATTTTTTATAAATGACTAACAACTTATTTAGAGCTGCGTTTCTTTTTGTTTTGTTCATATAAATATCAAGGGACGAATTCCATAATTCAGGAAGACTTTCATAAGTTTCTATGAAATTACGAAGAATTTCTTTGCTTGTTGAATCATATAATATCTCCTCTGTCTGCTGTTCAGCAGAGAGTACATCGACCACGTCGTTTTCGGTGTGTTCACTTCCAGATTCACTAGCCGCAGGTCCGTCCATCTTGCTTCCACAATGCACACTAAAATACTGAACTGAATAATGACGAAATAATGATGCCCTCGCTTTACACGATCATTATTACTGACAGTATCCCTTCCCTCTGCTAAGAATGATGCTCGAATATCAAAATATCCGGATACGCTTCATTACCGCTTCAATACTTGTGATCATTCCAGTTTCTTACCTTTACACGTTCATTATTAATGTCATTATTTTCAGGTAATGACATTATTACTGAACGTGTAATGTCCCCTTATCAGTAATTTGGTCCACTTTAAATTTCCAAACCCACTCTTCTTTTTAGCTCTATGCTAGCTGAATAATGAGGAGGAAGGAATTTGATATTGTCACATTCAGATATCTTCTAATGAAATCATACAGTTCCCAACTAGTTTAGAAAATGTCAACCTAAAAACCAGAAATACATCATATTTTCTATCGAATTATATTTCAATAAAAATGTTCAGTTTTCATAACTATCTGTATTACTCACAGTTCCGTTGCAGTTTAATTCGTTCTCTAAGTGCATCATCACAAGAATTAGGTGTTCATCTGTATATGGAGAAGTTGAGAGTACAAATATCGATTCACTCGTTTCCTTATTGTGTCTCAGTTGTTGATGGACTTTCAGTTTCTAAATTTCATCAGGAATTTGAGCAAGATATGTTGTATTGCCTGAAAAAACAATCAATAATGAGTTGAGCATTTAATACAAAAATATTTTTTCTGAATTTTATGAGTTGAACATCCATTTTTGTGCAATGGACAACAACAGCAGGACAGTCAATCATCACTTCGAATGGATGTGGTAGCACTGAATTCCTATTTTGCTCTTCTGTAACATTTCTTGAAAATTTTATTTTTGTTTTATTTTGCACCTTATCTTTACTCAAACACCCTTCACCTTGGATTCAAACGACAATCAGTTTCAAAGCCTCTCAATCCCCCATAATTTGCAATCAGTTATTGTTACTTCAGCGAGACTTTATACCTGATATAAATACTGTGAGTCAAAATTAGTATTGAATAGTCAACTAAGTGAACACTGTAATCAATAAAGCACATCCGAGGGCTCCGAGCACTATACGACACGAAAATGATCCCAAGCAATTAAAAATTGCCTGTTTGTTTCTCCCAAAGAGACTTCCTCTTGCAACTAGCGTCAAGCGTCATTTTCATTGTTCATATTTGTCATTGTCTGCATTACCGATTTCGGTGGTTGCCAACTGAGACAGGATCATTGGTACCAACATGCGAACTTGGTCAGAGCGAAGGATGTACAATGGACGTCCAAAGGATATCCGTTTTTTAAACTGGATTTTCAGTCAATTTGGACAAGAAATGGATGTCCATTGGATGTCCTCAAACGGATATCCATTGTACTAGCAGAAATGGACATCCAATGGATATCCATTTAACGTCCATGTCCACAAGGACCAATTATGGACATGAAATGGATATCCATAGGATATCCTGTGTTTACTGGGTATTGGATTTAACGTTGGCGAATGCTTGGTTGCTCTATAAGCGGGTAATGTCTGTTAGGAAAAAAACTGGTAAAATACTTTCTCAAGCCGAATTTCGTGCAGATATAGCATACTATTCATGCAACCTGAGATCAGTGGCAACTAAGCGCGGACGACCAAACTCCCAAACTGTAAAGGATTTACCCATACTAAATGTGAAAAATGTGGAGTGGAATTATGCTACAACAAACACAATAACTGTTTCCGAAATTTCCATAATTCATAATTTTTTTTTTACCACCAATTCATAATGTAGCCATTTGGCAACAAACAATATTTTTCAATAAAATTTTTCAATAACAAAGTTTACATTTTTTTCAGTATTTTTCCTATGCTCTCTTAGGTTCTAACTATGACATTTTGTATGTTTATACAAAAACAAAAAATCATGCATTTAAGGGTTAAAACAACTCAACTTTTCCAGTTGAAGGCTACCTACATCGTAGGTGCTTAAATATCATCTAAATATTCATTTAAATAGAATGTTTGGGATAAAGTGCTATGTCATGAAGATACGCGTAACGGTTTGGTAGGTGCTTAAATATCATCTAAATATTCATTCAAGTAGAATGTTTGGAATAAAGTGCTGTGTCATGAAGATACGCGTAACGGTTTGGTTGCGGTTTGGTGGCCGTGACGTTTTCACTAAACGAGCGTATTGCGTTTCTTATTTCAAACACAACCGATCATTCAGTAGTTCATAACCCCAATCATCTATTTGGCGCTGCAATCAGTCCAAAACTTTGACATTGAGTTTGCGGTCTGTACCTATTTGTATTGAAATCTTATCTAAGATCAGTTTCATATCGTTAGGCAAGGAGAAAGTTGGTGCTCGTAGTACAATGTCACTGGTTAACGTAGTATTGGATTATTATATCCCGATATTGGTGGGAGCGGCCATATCGTTCATAGCGCATTTGTGGTTCAGTCATAAAAAGTTTTTGGCTAAAATCAAATGGGTCCCTAGTGTACCGGGTTTGCCGGTATTGGGAAGTATTTTTGATTTCGGTAGTACCTCAGGTAAGTGCCGTATTTGTCGCTCCTCAAAAAAAAGACTAACTAGCGACTATCTTTCACTTTTACAAGCACTATTTCAAATTGCTTTGTTTTTGTCGGTCTGTCTCTCCGATTCAAAATATAGATAGATCAATAGATTAGATTTATTGGCAACTTTTTTTTTCATCTATAAATATTTTTTTCCTCAGCTAGAAAACCAATGGTCTGTGTCTGGGGGAGACAGAAATAGTTATTTATGTACCAAGGACGAAAAACTGTCTATTATAGTCGAACCTGCAAATTGATAGCCGAGGATAGCAAGCAGGCGAGACAGTAGACAGTTTTTCGCCGAGGTGCATATTACATTTTTTCGTCGACCTCTACATACCTTTATGAGAGTAAGTACTCGCATGTTTGCTGGCCTCAGCTACGTCCAACTCTTCGAACTGCAGACTCGATCAATTCTTGATTATTATGAACACTAATATTCACACCGCGGTCTAAATTCACACGTAAAATCTAGCGGATTTCGTAAATAATTAATTTGACAACAGCAAATGACAGTTATTGTCACAGGCGCCTATGTATTAATTAAAACGTGGATTTACGAAAATGACTCAATCGCCGCTCTCGTACCGTGCCGCATCATAGTGACCACAGCGGACGAAAAGAGTTTGCGGACGAAAAGTGTTTGCGGACGAAAAGTACTTGCCTTCAAAAATAGTCGATTTTTCGTCCGGAAATTAGTACGTAAAATGTCATTTTTTGCAGAGGTCGACGAAAATAGTTATTTATGTACCAAGGACGAAAAACTGTCTATTATAGTCGAGCCTGCAAATTGATAGCCGAGGCGCAGCCGAGGATAGCCAGCAGGCGAGACAGTAGACAGTTTTTCGCTGAGGTGCATATTACATTTTTTCGTCGACCTCTACATACCTTTATGAAAGTAAGTACTCGCATGTTTGCTGGCCTCAGCTACGTCCAACTCTTCGAACTGCAGACTCGATCAATTCTTGATTATTATGAACACTAATATTCACACCGCGGTCTAAATTCACACGTAAAATCTAGCGGATTTCGTAAATAATTAATTTGACAACAGCAAATGACAGTTATTGTCACAGGCGCCTATGTATTAATTAAAACGTGGATTTACGAAAATGACTCAATCGCCGCTCTCGTACCGTGCCGCATCATAGTGACCACAGCGGACGAAAAGAGTTTGCGGACGAAAAGTGTTTGCGGACGAAAAGTACTTGCCTTCAAAAATAGTCGATTTTTCGTCCGGAAATTAGTACGTAAAATGTCATTTTTTGCAGAGGTCGACGAAAATAGTTATTTATGTACCAAGGACGAAAAACTGTCTATTATAGTCGAGCCTGCAAATTGATAGCCGAGGCGCAGCCGAGGATAGCAAGCAGGCGAGACAGTAGACAGTTTTTCGCCGAGGTGCGTATTACATTTTTTTTTCGACCTCTACATACCTTTATGAAAGTAAGTACTCGCATGTTTGCTGGCCTCAGCTACGTCCAACTCTTCGAACTGCAGACTCGATCGATTCTTGATTATTATGAACACTAATATTCACACCATGGTCTAAATTCACACGTAAAATCTAGCGGATTTCGTAAATAATTGATTTGACAACAGCAAATGACAGTTATTGTCACAGGCGCCTATGTATTAATTAAAACGTGGATTTACGAAAATGACTCAATCGCCGCTCTCGTACCGTGCCGTATCATAGTGACCACAGCGGACGAAAAGAGTTTGCGAAAAAAAAAGTACTTGCCTTCAAAAATAGTTGATTTTTCGTCCGGAAATTAGTACGTAAAATGTCATTTTTTGCAGAGGTCGACGAAAATAGTTATTTATGTACCAAGGACGAAAAACTGTCTATTATAGTCGAGCCTGCAAATTGATAGCCGAGGCGCAGCCGAGGATAGCAAGCAGGCGAGACAGTAGACAGTTTTTCGCCGAGGTGCATATTACATTTTTTCGTCGACCTCTACATACCTTTATGAAAGTAAGTACTCGCATGTTTGCTGGCCTCAGCTACGTCCAACTCTTCGAACTGCAGACTCGATCGATTCTTGATTATTATGAACACTAATATTCACACCATGGTCTAAATTCACACGTAAAATCTAGCGGATTTCGTAAATAATTGATTTGACAACAGCAAATGACAGTTATTGTCACAGGCGCCTATGTATTAATTAAAACGTGGATTTACGAAAATGACTCAATCGCCGCTCTCGTACCGTGCCGTATCATAGTGACCACAGCGGACGAAAAGAGTTTGCGAAAAAAAAAGTACTTGCCTTCAAAAATAGTTGATTTTTCGTCCGGAAATTAGTACGTAAAATGTCATTTTTTGCAGAGGTCGACGAAAATAGTTATTTATGTACCAAGGACGAAAAACTGTCTATTATAGTCGAGCCTGCAAATTGATAGCCGAGGCGCAGCCGAGGATAGCAAGCAGGCGAGACAGTAGACAGTTTTTCGCCGAGGTGCGTATTACATTTTTTCGTCGACCTCTACATACCTTTATGAAAGTAAGTACTCGCATGTTTGCTGGCCTCAGCTACGTCCAACTCTTCGAACTGCAGACTCGATCAATTCTTGATTATTATGAACACTAATATTCACACCGCGGTCTAAATTCACAAGTAAAATCTAGCGGATTTCGTAAATAATTAATTTGACAACAGCAAATGACAGTTATTGTCACAGGCGCCTATGTATTAATTAAAACGTGGATTTACGAAAATGACTCAATCGCCGCTCTCGTACCGTGCCGCATCAAAGTGACCACAGCGGACGAAAAGAGTTTGCGGACGAAAAGTGTTTGCGGACGAAAAGTACTTGCCTTCAAAAATAGTCGATTTTTCGTCCGGAAATTAGTACGTAAAATGTCATTTTTTGCAGAGGTCGACGAAAATAGTTATTTATGTACCAAGGACGAAAAACTGTCTATTATAGTCGAGCCTGCAAATTGATAGCCGAGGCGCAGCCGAGGATAGCAAGCAGGCGAGACAGTAGACAGTTTTTCGCCGAGGTGCGTATTACATTTTTTTTTCGACCTCTACATACCTTTATGAAAGTAAGTACTCGCATGTTTGCTGGCCTCAGCTACGTCCAACTCTTCGAACTGCAGACTCGATCGATTCTTGATTATTATGAACACTAATATTCACACCATGGTCTAAATTCACACGTAAAATCTAGCGGATTTCGTAAATAATTGATTTGACAACAGCAAATGACAGTTATTGTCACAGGCGCCTATGTATTAATTAAAACGTGGATTTACGAAAATGACTCAATCGCCGCTCTCGTACCGTGCCGTATCATAGTGACCACAGCGGACGAAAAGAGTTTGCGAAAAAAAAAGTACTTGCCTTCAAAAATAGTTGATTTTTCGTCCGGAAATTAGTACGTAAAATGTCATTTTTTGCAGAGGTCGACGAAAATAGTTATTTATGTACCAAGGACGAAAAACTGTCTATTATAGTCGAGCCTGCAAATTGATAGCCGAGGCGCAGCCGAGGATAGCAAGCAGGCGAGACAGTAGACAGTTTTTCGCCGAGGTGCATATTACATTTTTTCGTCGACCTCTACATACCTTTATGAAAGTAAGTACTCGCATGTTTGCTGGCCTCAGCTACGTCCAACTCTTCGAACTGCAGACTCGATCGATTCTTGATTATTATGAACACTAATATTCACACCATGGTCTAAATTCACACGTAAAATCTAGCGGATTTCGTAAATAATTGATTTGACAACAGCAAATGACAGTTATTGTCACAGGCGCCTATGTATTAATTAAAACGTGGATTTACGAAAATGACTCAATCGCCGCTCTCGTACCGTGCCGTATCATAGTGACCACAGCGGACGAAAAGAGTTTGCGAAAAAAAAAGTACTTGCCTTCAAAAATAGTTGATTTTTCGTCCGGAAATTAGTACGTAAAATGTCATTTTTTGCAGAGGTCGACGAAAATAGTTATTTATGTACCAAGGACGAAAAACTGTCTATTATAGTCGAGCCTGCAAATTGATAGCCGAGGCGCAGCCGAGGATAGCAAGCAGGCGAGACAGTAGACAGTTTTTCGCCGAGGTGCGTATTACATTTTTTCGTCGACCTCTACATACCTTTATGAAAGTAAGTACTCGCATGTTTGCTGGCCTCAGCTACGTCCAACTCTTCGAACTGCAGACTCGATCAATTCTTGATTATTATGAACACTAATATTCACACCGCGGTCTAAATTCACAAGTAAAATCTAGCGGATTTCGTAAATAATTAATTTGACAACAGCAAATGACAGTTATTGTCACAGGCGCCTATGTATTAATTAAAACGTGGATTTACGAAAATGACTCAATCGCCGCTCTCGTACCGTGCCGCATCATAGTGACCACAGCGGACGAAAAGAGTTTGCGGACGAAAAGTGTTTGCGGACGAAAAGTACTTGCCTTCAAAAATAGTCGATTTTTCGTCCGGAAATTAGTACGTAAAATGTCATTTTTTGCAGAGGTCGACGAAAATAGTTATTTATGTACCAAGGACGAAAAACTGTCTATTATAGTCGAGCCTGCAAATTGATAGCCGAGGCGCAGCCGAGGATAGCAAGCAGGCGAGACAGTAGACAGTTTTTCGCCGAGGTGCGTATTACATTTTTTTTTCGACCTCTACATACCTTTATGAAAGTAAGTACTCGCATGTTTGCTGGCCTCAGCTACGTCCAACTCTTCGAACTGCAGACTCGATCGATTCTTGATTATTATGAACACTAATATTCACACCATGGTCTAAATTCACACGTAAAATCTAGCGGATTTCGTAAATAATTGATTTGACAACAGCAAATGACAGTTATTGTCACAGGCGCCTATGTATTAATTAAAACGTGGATTTACGAAAATGACTCAATCGCCGCTCTCGTACCGTGCCGTATCATAGTGACCACAGCGGACGAAAAGAGTTTGCGAAAAAAAAAGTACTTGCCTTCAAAAATAGTTGATTTTTCGTCCGGAAATTAGTACGTAAAATGTCATTTTTTGCAGAGGTCGACGAAAATAGTTATTTATGTACCAAGGACGAAAAACTGTCTATTATAGTCGAGCCTGCAAATTGATAGCCGAGGCGCAGCCGAGGATAGCAAGCAGGCGAGACAGTAGACAGTTTTTCGCCGAGGTGCATATTACATTTTTTCGTCGACCTCTACATACCTTTATGAAAGTAAGTACTCGCATGTTTGCTGGCCTCAGCTACGTCCAACTCTTCGAACTGCAGACTCGATCGATTCTTGATTATTATGAACACTAATATTCACACCATGGTCTAAATTCACACGTAAAATCTAGCGGATTTCGTAAATAATTGATTTGACAACAGCAAATGACAGTTATTGTCACAGGCGCCTATGTATTAATTAAAACGTGGATTTACGAAAATGACTCAATCGCCGCTCTCGTACCGTGCCGTATCATAGTGACCACAGCGGACGAAAAGAGTTTGCGAAAAAAAAAGTACTTGCCTTCAAAAATAGTTGATTTTTCGTCCGGAAATTAGTACGTAAAATGTCATTTTTTGCAGAGGTCGACGAAAATAGTTATTTATGTACCAAGGACGAAAAACTGTCTATTATAGTCGAGCCTGCGAGACAGTAGACAGTTTTTCGCCGAGGTGCATATTACATTTTTTCGTCGACCTCTACATACCTTTATGAAAGTAAGTACTCGCATGTTTGCTGGCCTCAGCTACGTCCAACTCTTCGAACTGCAGACTCGATCAATTCTTGATTATTATGAACACTAATATTCACACCACGGTCTAAATTCACACGTAAAATCTAGCGTATTTCGTAAATAATTAATTTGACAACAGCAAATGACAGTTATTGTCACAGGCGCCTATGTATTAATTAAAACGTGGATTTACGAAAATGACTCAATCGCCGCTCTCGTACCGTGCCGCATCATAGTGACCACACCGGACGAAAAGAGTTTGCGGACGAAAAGTGTTTGCGGACGAAAAGTACTTGCCTTCAAAAATAGTCGATTTTTCGTCCGGAAATTAGTACGTAAAATGTCATTTTTTGCAGAGGTCGACGAAAATAGTTATTTATGTACCAAGGACGAAAAACTGTCTATTATAGTCGAGCCTGCAAATTGATAGCCGAGGCGCAGCCGAGGATAGCAAGCAGGCGAGACAGTAGACAGTTTTTCGCCGAGGTGCGTATTACATTTTTTTTTCGACCTCTACATACCTTTATGAAAGTAAGTACTCGCATGTTTGCTGGCCTCAGCTACGTCCAACTCTTCGAACTGCAGACTCGATCGATTCTTGATTATTATGAACACTAATATTCACACCATGGTCTAAATTCACACGTAAAATCTAGCGGATTTCGTAAATAATTGATTTGACAACAGCAAATGACAGTTATTGTCACAGGCGCCTATGTATTAATTAAAACGTGGATTTACGAAAATGACTCAATCGCCGCTCTCGTACCGTGCCGTATCATAGTGACCACAGCGGACGAAAAGAGTTTGCGAAAAAAAAAGTACTTGCCTTCAAAAATAGTTGATTTTTCGTCCGGAAATTAGTACGTAAAATGTCATTTTTTGCAGAGGTCGACGAAAATAGTTATTTATGTACCAAGGACGAAAAACTGTCTATTATAGTCGAGCCTGCAAATTGATAGCCGAGGCGCAGCCGAGGATAGCAAGCAGGCGAGACAGTAGACAGTTTTTCGCCGAGGTGCATATTACATTTTTTCGTCGACCTCTACATACCTTTATGAAAATAAGTACTCGCATGTTTGCTGGCCTCAGCTACGTCCAACTCTTCGAACTGCAGACTCGATCAATTCTTGATTATTATGAACACTAATAGTCACACCACGGTCTAAATTCACACGTAAAATCTAGCGGATTTCGTAAATAATTAATTTGACAACAGCAAATGACAGTTATTGGCGCAGGCGCCTATGTATTAATTAAAACGTGGATTTACGAAAATGACTCAATCGCCGCTCTCGTACCGTGCCGTATCATAGTGACCACAGCGGACGAAAAGAGTTTGCGGACGAAAAGTGTTTGCGGACGAAAAGTACTTGCCTTCAAAAATAGTCGATTTTTCGTCCGGAAATTAGTACCCTAAAATGTCATTTTTTGCAGAGGTCGACAAAAATAGTTATTTATGTACCAAGGACGAAAAACTGTCTATTATAGTCAAGCCTGCAAATTGATAGCCGAGGCGCAGCCGAGGATAGCAAGCAGGCGAGACAGTAGACAGTTTTTCGCCGAGGTGCATATTATATTTTTTCGTCGACCTCTACATACCTTTATGAAAGTAAGTACTCGCATGTTTGCTGGCCTCAGCTACGTCCAACTCTTCGAACTGCAGACTCGATCATAATTTTAATGAATATAAACAAAATGTATTTGAAGTGTAACAACTCTCTATTTCAATTATACTACAAAATTAAATCAATCTCTAAGATGAATATTGAACGTACAGTTTGTGCAATTATTGATATTGATTCCTGCTGTCGAAGAAGATGCAAGAGATAAGTTTTGATTTTGGGTACTTGTTGATGCAACTTCAGATGCAGGTGCTCCAACAGCACCATTTCCAAAACTTCTCTCTTGAAGTGCTTTACCTGAAATCTAGCGGATTTCGTAAATAATTAATTTGACAACAGCAAATGACAGTTATTGTCACAGGCGCCTATGTATTAATTAAAACGTGGATTTACGAAAATGACTCAATCGCCGCTCTCGTACCGTGCCGTATCATAGTTACCACAGCGGACGAAAAGAGTTTGCGGACGAAAAGTGTTTGCGGACGAAAAGTACTTGCCTTCAAAAATAGTCGATTTTTCGTCCGGAAATTAGTACGTAAAATGTCATTTTTTGCAGATGTCGACGAAAAAACTATTTTTAAGGATGAGTTCATCTTTTTTAGAGTGCCAACCCCAATAGGTAGGTGATTACTTGTGGTTGGGTTTGAACAAAACAAAAAAATTATTAAATACATTTGTGACTTTGAAAAAAAGAAGAACATTTTTGCTTAGCTTATACATGTTTCGTTCTAGAAGAGTATTTCTGTTAAACATTGATGAAGAACAGATGTTGAATATCGGTTTCCAAGAAGTATTCGAATATTTTTCTTAAATATTGGATAAAATCATTGTACAGTTCAGAAAGAATTTATGGGACACTACTCATAATTCGGGGGGATAGACAGTAGAATTTTTGTATTGATCTTTTTGTAACGGATGGTGTGGATAGCCTGGTTTTTCTGCGGGGGGGGGGGGTTTATGGACAAATCTATATATAACGAGTGCTCATACTTTATCAAAGCTTGAAATGACTCTGTCTCGGGCAAGAGCGAAGAAATAAACTAAACTGTGGGTTATAAATAACTCAAAATGAAAATGAACTGTTTGGTTATAATTCAGAACTCTTTACAATGTTTGACCGAACCAAGAACCTTACAAAATGGTTCGATAATAAAACAAGTAGGAAAATTAAATGGATTGATGAATGATAGGATGATCAGATATCACGAAGAATGTGATACTAAAACTAATAACCTATTTTAAACAGTGACTTTCTCAGTCAAATGTCCAAAACACTAAATATTTTATTGAATAAACCTTCCTAGCCTTAGTAAATGGGAACATACAGGGTGGGCCAATGGAAACTTTCCACCCTAATTTGTAGGATTGAAACTCACAATTGTAGAAAACGCTCGAACACGTCGATATTTGATTTGAGGGGGAACTAATTTTCAGTGGTTGTCACCCCCGTAGATATAACCCTGTAGCTGGGGGGTGAACAACCCTCAAAATTTGAATAGGGAAAAGGGATAGTGCCATACCTCTTTTTGAAGGTCTCATTGAGTTCTTCATGACCCTATAATTTTGCCTTATTATTTTCATCGATAACGAAATGACAGGTTGTCAAATTCTTGGTATGAGACTATTGTTTTCGTAATAAAAATAATTATAGTTTCAAGTTTAATAATCAGGTGTACACGTCAAAGTTATCATACAAACTGTTCGAAATGTCCGCCATTAACATTCATGCAATAATAAAATCGAGCCTCTATCGCGTCTCCAACATTCTGCAACATATCAGCAGTTATTCTTTGACACTCTACAGTTATGCGTTCTTGCAGAACTTGAAGAGAAGCCGGCTGTGTTTTATAAACAGTAGACTTCAAATGGCCCCAGAGAAAGAAGTCAAGAGGAGAAGGATCAGGAGACCTTGCAGGCCACTCAATAAATCCTCTACGGCCAATCCAATGTCCTCGAAAATTTTCGTCTAGAAAGTTCCGAACGGGTGCTGCAAAATGTGGTAGAGCTCCATCTTGTTGAAAAAAAAATTATTGTGTGTCAAGTTGTTATCTTCGGCAATGATCTCCCTTATTCTAGGAAAAATAGTTTCTTGAAGCAAAGTAAGATACAGCTGCCCCGTCAGATTGCCTTGCAAAAAGAATGGCCCAATGATGTGCTTTCTTAAAATACCTGCCCAGACATTCAACTTTTCAGGATGTTGAGTATGGCTCTCTCTAAATAAATGTGGGTTTGAATCGCTCCAGTATCGACAATTGTGTCGATTGACCAATCCATTTAGAAAAAAGGAACATTCATCTGAAAAGCAGATATTATACAGGAAATTTGGATCGCCAATACAGCGTTCACTCATTTCTTCTACAAATTGTAACCGTCGATCATAATCATCCTCATTAAGTTCGTGAAGCAGTTTTATCTTGTAGGGGTAAAATTTGTGGGCCTTCAAAATTCTTCTAACGCTTGTTCGTGAAACACCAGAAACTTCGGCCAATTGCCTCGTACTCAATGTGTGATCCATTGTAATGTGCCATAAAACTGCGATTTGCACGGCTTCATTCCTAACGACACGAACCGGATTATCCTTTTGGTTCTGCACTGTTCCAGTTTCCAAAAACTTCTCCATCAGTTGTCTAACGTAAGTATGTGAAACATTTTTATCCCGATGTCTTTCATTAAATAGTCGTGCTGTTTGTCTTGCACATTCATTGTTTTTGAAATAAAAAGACACCAATTCGACCCGCTCAGCTACAGTGTAAACCATACTTATCAAATTTTGCTATAAACTCTCGAACTAACGCTATGTAAATGATGGTGCGACCATGTCTAGTAGAAATAAAGTTTGTACAAACATACTTTTTTCTTCAACGGCCAAAAAATCGGATGTTTCTGTTAGTTTTTATGTCAATAGGCGAATACTAAAATTCCTGCGGCGGAGATTATTTTTAATTATTGTCTGTTCCCTAATGTCACGCCTAAGAAAACCGGGGTGATTTTATTATTGCACGAATGTTCATGGCTGACATTTTGAACAGCTTGGAATTTAAATTTGACGTGTCCACCTCTAATTATTTGGTATTTTTATCAAGAAAATAAGTAGTCTATTTCCAAGAGTTTGACAACCTGTCATTTCGTTATCGATGACAATAATAAGGCAAAATTATAGGGTCATGAAGAACTCAATGAGACCTTCAAAAAGAGGTATGGCACGACCCATTTTCCCTATTCAAATTTTGAGGGTTGTTCACCCCCCGCTACAGTGTTCAAGTTACGGGGGTGAAAAAACTGAAAATTAGTTCCCCCTCAAATCAAATATCGACGTGTTAGAGCGTTTTTCAAAATTTTGATTTGAAATCCTACAAATTAGGGTGGAAAGTTTCCATTGGCCCTCCCTGTATATCATGTACGGACAATCTCCTTTTCAATGTAGGTAGTTACTCTTGATCAAATTGTTTGAATAAATGGCAACGATCTTACCAAGTGGAACTTCGTTGGGTCAAACCTTGCTCCAGTAATATGATTATCAACCAAAGTGATATAAGCCAGCTGCAATTTCCCCTTTCTTATAATTCTAATCGGATATTGTGTGTTGTCCAGAAGATATGAAATGAATCTCTCTCACAGATTTCTACAACGTGGACTTCTGTTTATAAGTCACGACCACTTCTCTACGTGGTCGTATTCGTATATATCTTATTTATCTTGATTTGAATAACGAAATCTTGCAGTAATAGATTTGAAGTATTTCAAAATTATTTGACAAATGTCTGACAGGAGTTTCATTTTGGTAATTGACAATGTCTAAGAGATAGCGTCCAAATCACCGCTGATCGCATAGTGGATGGAAAAATTAAATAATGTAGTCCCGAACGTGTATTATATGAAAACCGGTGACTGCCAGCTCGGGCACCTTGCGTTCGTTAATTAAAAAAAAAATTACTGTTTCGTAGGTCAAAATCCGACCGATTGCGTTGTGCGTCAAAATTCGTTTATACATAGAAAAAACATTCTTAAATATTATTTTTGGTGACTGCCACTTGAAATCGGTTGTTAAGCAGTGACTGCCAATCAAAAACGGGCTAGTAAAATTTTGAAAATCCGACTTATCGCAAAGTGAATAAAAATCGGATATGACGTCATTGAACACATTCACAGATCATTGCTGGGTGACTGCCACCTCAGGGCCGTTGCTTTCTAGTGACTGCCGGGCCTCAAAGTTTGCTCTGCATCGCTCGGCGCACTGGAAGACTGCCAATATATCAGTATTCGTTTGTATAACATTTCTGCCAAGATATACGTTGAATGGTTTAAAATATACATATAGTATATCATAAACCAAGTGTAAAATGGAATGTTCATAATAAAAAATCAAAATATGATATATCAATATTTATTATAATTTTTTTTATTGCCGACAAAAAAAGTCCACATTCGTAATGCTAGGGCTTAATCGTCGCTATCAGTATCGCTATCGCTATCACTTAAGTAAACGTCGTCCGAAATGCTTTCAATATCCTCTGAATTACTAGTTTCATCCGAATGTTCTGGCTGGATTATTATATATTCGACGAATTGAGGAACCTGCTCACCCTTGAATCAGACAAATGCATATTTGTTATTTTCCTCAATCCACCCATATTTGGTGGGGCAAAGATTGGTGGGAAATTTCTGGTGGGCGTGACACCAAATATTTGCAATGTATTTGGCTCGTAGAACTTGCTCTACGAGTTCTGATTTGCAAGGGGGGATTGTCGAACCATCAAAAGTCGTCGCCGTTTTCGCAAATTTCTCGTTGACGTCATTGACCTTGAAATTGCTCCAGAAATGGATAATCGCGCCTCGTTAACATGTCGTACGCCCTTAACTCCATACATCTGACATACAAATGATTAGATTTTTTTCGAAATATGCATCGTCGATAGCATATTTCGTCGTCGCAGTCCCCAAGCTTTGCAAAAGCTATCTGTTATTCCTGAGAATGTTGCAATAGAGTCAATGGTTTTTTTTACCCCTTCTGAAAAAAGAAGGATTGAAATCGCACCCTGTAAATGCGTGGTACCCAGGTAGCGATTTGCAAAGATCGGGACAAGAAATTAACATGGCATGTTCGATGATAACCATCGGTCTCGTTTGCTGATTGCGGAAGAAGCACGCTACTGAACTACAAATTATGCTTTTTCGAATTTGATAGCACTTTGCTAGAGTCAACGGTGTAAATAAGATCACATTTCCGTCATCTTCTCCACAGAAAACGCAACATTTCACTGTTTCACTCATTTCGAAACGAGCGACGAATATGCGTGTTGTGCGTTCGACTTACAACTACAACTGAAGAAGCACAGCTGCGGAGCTGCGACCGATTCTACGAATGGGCCGACGCGACGCCATGGGCCGAACGGGAATTCGCCGGGCGATGCAGAGCAAACTTTGCGGGCTGGCAGTCACTAGAAAGCAACGGCCTTGAGGTGGCAGTCACCCGGCAATGGTGTTTGAATGTGTTCAATGACGTCATATCCGATTTGTATTCACTTTGCGATGAGTTGGATTTTCAAAATTTTACTAGCCCGTTTTTGATTGGCAGTCACTGCTTAACAACCGATTTCAAGTGGCAGTCACCAAAAATCATATTTAAGAATGTTTTTTCTATGTATAAACGAATTTTGACGAGCAACGCAATTGGTCGGATTTTGACCTACGAAACAGTAGTTAATTTTTTTTTATTAACGAACGCAAGGTGCCCAGCTGGCAGTCACCGGTTTTCATATAATACACGTTCGGGACTACATTATATAATTTTTCCATCCACTATGCGATCAGCCGGTGATTTGGACGCTATCTCTTAGACCCTGGTTGTAAGTCGTACAAAGGTTTTTTGTGGGGTGGTTATACTCCTAGGGCCAAATTATTGAATTCTCGGAATTGATTCTCTAGAGAAATATGTAAGTATACCTATTGAGAGAAAATGACGTCATATTTCTCTTGAGAATCAATTCGGGCAATTCAAAATTTGGGTACCTACCTGATATCACTTTCATATGTAGTTCCCCAGATAGGTATACAGTACATGATGACTGAATGGATCATTCCATGATAGAACATACGAAGAACATGGGAGGAAGAGAGAGCATATTATAGAATGATCGTATAAGTTATCTCAAATTCGATGCTGTTTTCTGCATATGGTTTTTCCAATTCATATTTTTGTCAATGAATAAACCAAGGTACTTAACACAATCAACTCGTTTAATTCATCTACACTTACAATTATTGCAATTACTTAAATTATGAATTTTAACTGGATTTCCAAATGAGAAAATTTTCCTTGTGCCAAAGTTAACATATTTTTTTTTTTCATTTATAATAAGTGTCTTCTTGCTGTTGAACCAGGTTTTGAGTATTTTCAGATCGTGTAAAATATTTGTGAGACTAACATTTTTGAGGGTACAGTAACGCAGGATTGTCCGCAAATGTATATACAGTGTGTCCAAGATAAGAATGAAAAGCATGGGGATATCGGAAACGGTAAGAGATACGGCGTCGATTAAATTAGAGAAAAGTAGCGCATTTATGTGCCCAACAATATGCCATTCAGAAAGTTTTAATATTCCGAGTAGTTACGGAGATATCCGAGAAAAACCGAAATTTGAGAATTTTGTTTTTATTGTCTCCTAGGTTTATTTTCGAAGGAAATGTAAAACAAATAGCACTTTGTCATGGCCACTTTTTAAGGACTACCTGATAACGTAAGCAGAATTTTTCTGCGACGTTTCGTCTTTTAGAAAACATCATCAACTCTTTATTTTTATATGGGCCGAAACTAAAGTAAACCCTGTATACGACTCCATTTTTCATTGTGAACATTTCTCGCGCAAAATGAAATTTAGTGATTACTTAACCTGTTTTTCTTCAATTTTATATAGTAGGCGCTGGAAAAAATTACATATTTTGATACATGAAGTAAATTAATTAGTCTTATTCATACAAGTATAAATTTTAACTTACCACTTCCCGGAACTTTTGTGTTGTTGAATACAAAGATAAGTCGCAATATCAAAAGTTTAGTTTAAAAATGTAATTGTAATGTAATAACAAGGGGCTAATATGTATTACAGAAAAATGAACAGAAACTTATAACAAGTGTTTAAATAACCCGCCGTTATTTTCTAAGGACAAGTACGCTCTTCTCACAGACGAATTTAAAACTTGAGTTAACATATTCGGAAAAATATTGTTAAAGGATGCAGTAACCGATCTTAGCAAATCTTTATTTTGAAAATTATGATTAGCGTACACTTGATTCCTGATATATCCGCAAAGGAAAATGTCTAGTGGGGTTAGGTCGGGGGACCTTGCAGGCCAGGATGTATCACTATGAGTACCAATCCACTGTCCTGGGAAGCGACGGTTCAAATAATCCTAGAGTTATGTGCTGGAGCACCATCTTGTTGAAACCAGCAGCTGTGAGTAACCGCTAATGGCAAATTATCTAGAGCGTCTTCCATATCATTTACTAACAAATTTATGTACCGCTCTGCTGTTAAATTGTTTTGGTAGATAAAAGGCCCAATTACATTCGTACCGAGAATTCCAACCCACATGTTAAAACCGAAACGATGTTGATGTCTGGACACTGTGTACACGCGGATTTTGTTGTGACCAATAATGAACATTCCGCCTATTGAAAATACCATTGTTGGTAATCATACTTTCATCAGACCAAATTATTTTGAAAAGGAAATTTTTATCGTCTTGGCATTTTCTAGTGTACCATTCACAAAAGGTTCTTCGCCTTGCATCGTCACCTGGTCTGAGTCCATGACAAATCCTAAATTTATATGGATGATATTTATTTTTTTCTTAAAATGAACGGAGCGGTGGATTTGGGTACTCCGGTATTATCTAACACATCACGCTGACTTTCCTCATTAGATAGCTTTTGTCCGGAAACCACGGGTTTTTTAAATGATCCGTATTCTTTTAAATTAAAAACTAACCGTCGAAATATTGATTTACCAGGTTGTTGCCCCTCTGGATACTTATTAGAGTACGCACGTTCAGCATCAGCACAATTTCTTTGTCACAAAATGTAACATGACAACATATCAATTTTTTCAGTATTCGAAAAGCTGCCGTTTTCCATTTTTAACACAAATTAGGTAGGTAACGAGATGTAAAAGTAGGAACGGTAATATGTAAAAGTTCTACCAAACTACAGTATTATTATGACAACAGAACATTGTGTGTAATTTTTTATAATATTAAGTTTTGGTTTGTATTACTGCAGTAGTTCCAATATCGCTTATACGGGGAGGTCAGTCCTTTCATGAAGCTGGATGTCTTCTTTCAGTTTCCTCTTGATGGTGTTAAGGGATTCTTCTATGGGGACATTGGTGTAAAGGCTCTCCATGTCAAAGCTGATGAAACGATCTTCAGGCCCTAGTTCAACATCTTTGATAAGGTCCACGAAGTGTTTAGAACTCGTGACGAACGAACTGCTAGTACCCTGTAAGGGTTGTAGTATCGGTAGGAGGTATTTCGTAACTCGTATTCCATAACTCACCGATCTATAATCTGCATGTTGATGGACAACAAAGTGAGGTACGTGATATACGAGGAGTCATTAACATCCAGAAGCTACCTGAATATTTTGGAGAATACTGTAGAGAGTTTCGTGGATAATCTGCCACTCGAAGAATATCGAAACTGTTGGTACCAACTAGACGGAGCTCCTGCACATTGCACAAGAGAAGTGAGCGCAGAACTGGAAAGACTTTTTGACGATCGGTGGATAAGGCGCTTGGGACCATGGAATTGGCCAGCGAGATCACCCGATCTTAATCCATTAGATTTTTATTTGTGGGGAATGTTTAAAGAAAAAGTTTACAAAATACCCGTGCGTTCGAGAGATGAATTGTTAGAAAGGATTGCCCAAACATTTGAAGATTTGGATCCCAATGAAATCAGATCTGCCACCACGAAAGCAGTCAACACCCGCATTTTAAAGTGCTTGGAAGTGAACGGCCAGCGATTCGAACATATTTTGAAATATTCCACATGATTGTTTTACTTTTTTATAATTATTCATATCAATATTTCCAATTTCAAGTTTCTTGGTGCTTTTTTAAAGTTTATCCAAACATATTGAAATTGTTCTGAATTCGTATAAATTTCTTGAGGTTCATTGGCGGTAGATTCGGATACATTTCATTGAAGTTTCTACATGTTCTGCTGATAATTTTGTCACACTGTCCAAAAATAATAAACAAATTCATAAGAACTTCGTTTGAATAGTTTTGTTCCATCGTTTTGAAGGTATTTGCAACTTCTGAAGTGACGAAAATGTCGATATTTTTAGGAGAATGTCACAACGCTACTGTCAAATAGTAATCATGGCCTGCTTACCAAATACCGAATGGAAATACCATTCTGAAGGGACATTTTCACAAATAAATGCTCATGCTCAAGTCCGAAACTTGACTAGTTAGGTATAGGTATGATATACATAGAAAGAAAGCAAATTTCAGCAGCTTTCCGAATTTTCAATAATATACAGGGTGTTTCATTTAAAATAATCAAATTTCAGCAACTTTTTCAAGCAAACGAAAAAACTGTATTTTTTTACCACCCTGTATTGAAGTAACGGAGATTAGGCTGACGTGTGGGAAGTGTCCAAGTATCACCTAACTCCAAACCAAATTTCGATATCATAGTACTTCTTAACCAAAAGATATCGGCATTTTTAGAAGTCATGATTTTCGAAGAAAAAAAATTGAAATTAATTTTTATTTCGAAAACGGTAACAGATAGGTATAGGGAAATATCAAGAAAAGTTGTCGGGCAATTGTTGGAGATTCCAAAAATAATATTATATATAGAGTATTCCATTT
The DNA here is from genome assembly GCA_944452925.2 of Chrysolina oricalcia. NCBI lineage: Eukaryota > Metazoa > Arthropoda > Insecta > Coleoptera > Chrysomelidae > Chrysolina > Chrysolina oricalcia. Next base: position 15,743,275 of record OX101823.2, on the reverse strand, counting down.
CAAAAATCAAAGTTGCTACTGCTTTCTAATAGAAGCGGCAACACCGCATTGTCGAAAATATTTTAGTTGGCTAGAGAATGTCCGAATATGCCCTCCATTAAATTTTCAAAGTGATCCGTTGTCTGGTTCACCAGAAACGTCTAATGTGCCATCCACCGTGAATCAGCCTGTATGTATCGGAATCTTTGAACTGAATTTTCACATGTATAGATGTCCGATTTGATATTTGACAGGTGTGCTCATAAAAATAGCGAGATTTGTGATTTGGTATCTGACTCGATTCAAAATTGGTATGTGGAGGTTTTCGGGGTCGTAGATTATGAATCTTTCGTCAAAATTAATAAATTCAATATGGCGAACGAGTTTTGTGATTATGCCCGATTCAATTTGAAAATCGGTATTTTGGAGTTTTTGGGGAGAGGAGATCGTGATTTCTGTTAAAATTCGGGAGTTTGAAACGAGTAGAACGGACGGGTTTTGTGATTTCTGGTCGGGTTCTATAGAAGATTGATTATAACCTATGTAGTAGACTATATCACTTGTGAAACATTCAATTCAACCGATGTGAATTAATGAAATTGTTGAAAGTACATTAAATTAAACAATGTTTTAGCTACACATTTATTCTAATTCACCTGAATATTGAGAAGTTGCTATTCCTTCCATTTTTTACATTTCTTTCTCTACCCTCAACAACATTAGAACCGAGGGGGAAACCGCTGGGGAATTTTGGTGTACATGCCTTGGGTATTAGTGGCATTAGTTGGGAATTAGTTGGGAATTAGTGGTATTACTTGAATTTCTTTGGGTATTAGTGGGCATTACACGGGAATCAGAGGTATTAGTTGGGCATTAGTGGCATTACTTGGGTATTACTCGGGAATTACTTGGGAATTACTTTGGTATTAGAGATATTACTCGTGTATTATATGGGAATTAGAGGAATTTTTCGGGAATTAGAGAACATTGGTGGGAATCATAATGATGAAGAAAAAAAACGTATGAACTTTTTTTAAGCTCTTGAACATAGTATTTGGCAAAACACGTAAGATTAGGTCAGGATTGAAAGAAAAAGAATTAGATATTAAAATGTATGTGTTTCTTGATCATTTTATTTTGGATCATTCAATTCCGGTATGAACTTCATTTAGGTAGATCTCGAATTCGAAAAAATTACTGGATAGATATACCTTAACCAGGAAAATTTTTACCAGTGTTTTCAATATACTCAGGGTACCATTAAAAATTACAATGGTACCCCAGGTCATAACGTCCTGAACTTTATCTGCTCTCACAGCATTAATATTTTTTTCAATTTCGTTGGTATATTCACGCAGATGGGACATCCTGTATAACAGTATATGAAAAAAATCATTGAAAAAGTACTTATATATCAATGTCAACTGTACATTTAAGAATAACTCGGAGAATAATATAATCAATTTCAATATAATAATAATAATAATAACAAGTGTTCCGTAGTCCTTGAAAAAGGATTTGAACGAGATTTTCAAATTTGAATAATTCAAGAAGGCATAATGATCTCTACCAAATTGAATTGTTTCCTAGCCAAAATATTGATATTATCTACATCGAATGGAGAATAGATTTAGTAGTTTGAGAATATGTGTCTGAAATTACTGGCAGAGTCATCTATCCAACAATAGTAAAACCGAGAGTGAAACTAAAACTGACTACCACCATTGTCTAAAGAAGTATAGTCAATCAGTCTTATGGGATTATTATTGGATGACGATGGGGTTTATTAGTAGATGGTGCCAGTACGGTTGCCCCCAAAAAGGAGACAAACTAATGAGATGGAATGTGTCGTAGTAATCGCGTAAAGTGAATGATGAATGGTCATTATTTCGTGTTTTTGATTGGCTCAGTGTTCGTTCCACCTGCCATTTGCAATTTGCATGTAAACGAGAAAGCAAAGTAGCGAACTTTCGTGGTGTTTGGCATTTCATTGTTTTTGTCTTGTTAGGTCTAAGTCAGTTTTCGAATTCACATTAAGGTGCGTTTTATTGTGTCATTCCAGAACTGACTGAATGAGCTAACCCAAGAAAACGGGTTGAAAGACTGATATTTGACGAATATCATTATCATTCTGCTGTTTTGGTTTTTGACTTTTGAACTTATCGCTTAACCCCGAAAATAAACTGAAACCCGTTTGTCAGTTTTCCTAAAAGCGACAAAATTGAAAACATATTTCAATGCTATTTCCTCACTAACATGGACCAACAGTTGATATTGGCTAATCTGATAGCAAAAGTTCGAAATTTATGTTCTTTTGAAATTTTGTTTTCAACTGTCACATTCCACGTTACTGTCGTTAGTGTCACTCCAATTTTCAAACCTTCTCTTCAGGAGGAATGGAAATAGAAGTGGGAATGGGGTTGAATGCACAACAAAACGAGTATATAGACCATAACTGGGTTGGGTTATATCACAACAAAACGCACCTATATAGATATTTTCAGGGCGATTTCTCTTGACTAATGTTTGGGGAAAGATGTTCAACGTTCATGATGACAACCGATGATTGGTTTCAAGTTATGAAGGTGATACTGATGCCATTTCCGACAGTTACCATATTATTTTCTGTTTAACCTGCTCTGTGTGTGTTAGATGGGTACAAATCTTGCAAGCTGACTTAGAACAACTTCCCGTTATCCTATAGAATTGAAATTTTACGTGTTGGTTCAGTTCCGATGACAAAACATTAAAGTCGAAGAAATTGTCCCCCCTACCCCTCGAAAGTTAGATAGAGAACGCGTAGGGTTTCGGAAGTCTTATTGACGGATTTGGACGTCAGAAATAACAGCGAAAAAAAAATGTATCGAAAAGTTGGAAAACCAACTCGTGAAATTAAAATCGGTTAAATCTGTAAAAATCGTGAAAAATATCTGACAGTCGAATGTTATGGTTTATAAAAAGGAATGTCCCCCTCCCCCGTCCTCCGAAAGCTAGATAGAGAACGCGTAGGTTTTTGGACGTTTTCTTGACGGATTTGGACTTCAAAAATTATAGCAAGAAAAATAAATAAATAAGAAAATAAATTTCTCAAAATCAGTTTGCAAAATGGAAATATGCGTTTTACTTGAAAACGTGAAGAGTTAGCTATAGGAATGTATACTAGTATTTGATAGACAATGAAATTTGACATCTGCTCTTGACATAAAATACAGGGCATTCCATTTAAAATAAACAAGTTATTACCGTTCAAAGATTGTGATTATTTTGCCTTCATTTTTACACACCTTGTATAAGTTGGTAAATATTTCACAACTGCTATATGAAAGTTATTCTGTTTGTAGCATCTAGCAATAATTTGGTTGAAAACAAGAAAACACTGGTTGAGAATTTAAGCATTAAAGCTGATGCTGCATTTTCACAAAATAAGAGATATTTCAAAAACCATAAGGTTTAGGTGAATTAAACCTTAATGAAACTTACCTTTATTTCGATCGTAAAATCCGAAAATGAAATAATGAACAGGGTATTTCATTTAAAAATTAACAACTTTAATATGTTTCGTGTTTTTGGTTTTGGCACACCCTGTACGACACGAAAATATTTTTAAAATGTAGGGCCAATAGGTCCTTATAAATCGTAAAGAAAAAACTTTCAAAAAATCAAATGCTTTAGCCATAATGCTTCGTGTCGAATAACGTGAATAACCCTGTATAAAACATGGTTTGGTAAAGTCTGTATTGACCTACTACTTTATTTTCCATTCCCATATCGCACCTCATGCTTTTGAGACATCCACCAACCATCTTGCCGGAATTCCGAGTCACAAGTCGGAATTCCGAGTAACAAGTCGAAATTCCTAGTTACAAGTCGGAAATCCAAGTTACAAGTCGAAATCTGTAAAATAAAAAAACGTGGCACTTTTACCCCTTCGTAATTCAGAGACTTCTATATTACCTAATAGGTAAATCGAGAATTCATCGAGCATTTTTTAACGAAGTTAACGTAACAGTTATGATTCGAGTTTCCCTGCATTTAGGCTATGAAATTATCATTGAAATATCTGCATCTATTATGATATGATTTTTAGTTATTTCGTGAGTTGTATCACGATAATTCATTAATTTTGAATACATTATTTTCAAACTTCAACTTCTGACAACTAGAGAATGTCTGTATATGACCAATGACATATTACGGTTAGACTCCGTTATTTCCTATTCGAGCTGAGGACACATTCTAAGCACAATTTTTATTGCCAGTTGTTTCGCGGAAAATAGTTACCAGTCTACCCAAAAGTCAGCAAAACCGAGTTTCTACTGAACAGGGTGACCCAGAGTTGAACTGCCAAACGTTAAGGATCGGTTATTCAGGCAAAAATAAGATTTTTGTTTCTTATAATCATATATCCTAACTTGCTTCGTTTTCGAGATAGAGGCTGTCAAAGTTCCGTGACCTTCGATCTCTCCTGACTCAACCCCTGTGGATTTTTGTATAGGGTGCAATGAAAACCAAAGTTTATGCTGAGCCCATCAACGACGAAGGTATTTTCCGGGACAGAATTGTTAAAGCAGCACCAGAGATCACACCGTGCAGCTGCAAAATATGACGTTCGCAGGTGCAAATTTTGCATTGAAAATGGTGGTCATTTTGAGCAGTTTTGAGAAATTTTGTTTTTCCGTTTGCTACACAATTAAAATCATTAAATTTGTCCTATTATCAATTATTTAGATACTATTTTCATGTTGTATGCAAGGAAACGGTTCTCAAATTGTTTCCCAAAAATGAAGTGAGATGCAACAAAATTAAACAGTAAAAAAAAATGTATTTCTGATTGCTCAATTCTAAAAAAAAATTAAACATATAAAAACACAGTGGTATACAATAATTTGTCCTAATATCAATAAATATTACCCTTTGGGACGCCACTGTAATTGAAATCTCCATCATGAGTACTTTGAAAGAAGGCCCCTATTACCGCAAGTGAAAATGGCAGTTTTTATCAAAATCAGCAAAAAGATTTTTGAATAATAGATAAAAAACTGGTTTTTTCTAAAAACGCTGAACACTCATTATTTCAAAAACGAGGCAAGTTAGAACACATTCTTATAGGAAAAAAGTTTTCTTTTCACCTAAGAAACCGATCCTGAACGTTTGGCGGTTTAACCCTGGGTCACCCTGTATAAGCAGATAATTACCGCGAAACAAGCGTCAGTAAATTGTTTTGCTTAGAATGTGACTATGTGACCGCAGCTCGAAATGTTAATAACGGAGTCTGACGGTAATATGTCATTGTATATGGCTAATATGAATAAACACTTAATAAATAGATAAATGAACAAAGGCTTCTTTAAAAATACAGCTTCTCTCGACTGAATTCGAAGATTGAAATTCATCAAGTGATATTAAAATCTCATAATTTTTTTCAGATACTCTTACCGTTTTTTCAAGTTACGCCAACCGTTACAATGGGCTATGCAGGGTGAACTTCCTTGGCAAACAATTTCTGATAATATCCGACTATAAATTTCTGGAATATTTGTTATCTTCCAATGACATTTTGAATAAAGGTGAATCATTCAAATTCTTGGAAAGCTGGTTACAAACTGGTCTCCTAACAGCTGAAGGTAAGTTAATTGGTAATGTATCAGTAAGTCAGTAGTTTCACTGGATACGGAATATGAAATCGAATAAAACTACATTTTTTATTTTATCATTACTTGAAACAAAAATTAATCCATACATTTCAATTACTTGGGTCAACTTATTGCGCAAATTCGAAACCGTGGTGAGTGATAAATTATTTCAGATATAAAATTTCAAAACAAATGAGAAGAGGGTTCAAGTTACACTTCATATTCATTCATCCAATGTTCCTCTGGAAGCTACTTGGTTTTTCAAATTCAGTTCTGTTGTTTTCTAATGATTACTTTTTGAACAAAACTACGAGTTACATATCGATCACTTTCAATAATTAGTTTGATTCTAAAAAGATAATAATTCCGACAGCATCAAATTGTCCGCTGTTTCTCCAGCAAACAATGCAAGAAGCAGTCCTACTCGATGGCTGCGATTGCGGGATCAATGTGAAAGCAAGCAACGAGTTTCAGCCGTATGAATTTGTCGCAACGATACAAGGCGAACTCGAGAATACGTTGAAATTTCATGATCAGCAATGAATTTACTACACGAATGAAAACTTCACATTGGTGCATTTTGATATTGGCATGGGACTGTTACTAAGAAATATTTGAGAGACCTGGACATGTAGTTATGTGTGGGATCAACAGAACTTGCACTCAACAACCTCGTTTCAGGAATAAGCAACACTCTGAAATACCAGGAGGTATTAGTTGCTACGTAGTTTCCACCGGTCATTGTTTTGGAATTCAAAGTATAAAATAATAGCGAGTAGACATTTTTATAAAGTACCTATTATCATTTTACAGTCTCCTGTGAAATAAATGTTTCGTGACATAGCTCGTATTGCAGTATCAACGACGCTATGTTTTAAGTGCTCGAAAGACATTCCAACAAGACAGAGGAGTTGAGTTTGCTCATTTACTTCTTAGTGTACCTACACTGCAATAAGTTTTTTCCTAATTATTGATAGGTAATCGTTTTTAAGGTCGACTTGAATAGTAACAATGTTTTATACAGCTATTTTAACAAATCCCAGCGAGCACAAACATCTCTGGGAGATTTTGAGATGTTTAAAAATGTATGCTCGCCGATGTTTCTTTGAGAGGTAATATGTACTTCCCAAAGAGGTCCCTAAAGGATATTCAATGTTCTGTTTTTGTTCTTTAGTGGCGTTTTTTTAAATGCCTATAGGAATGTATCGGAGATGTGCACAATAGGTTATCTTGTGGATGTTTTCATTTAGCATAACATAGTTCACCCTTGAGACGTTCACAGAGAATATATCTAGCGTTCGCGCAATCGCAAATGTGATTATGTATCATGTGCTCTCAGTGATGTTAGAGTTGACGAAGAGTATGGTGTCTAGTTTTAACTCAATTGGCCCCATTTTGTTTCTCGTGAAAGTAGCCTTCTTTAGAGTGATGTGAAACGTTTGGTCAAGACAAAATATTATATTTAGTAACCAAGTTGATGACGAACTGCATATTAAGGAATGAATTGTGTCGATATTCATAAAATATATAACCTCAAAAACATTTAACGGTTCTGACTTGTAAAATCATCATCCTAATCATTATGTACCTTATCTATGTGAAGTGAGTATCCACCAGTTTGTTTAAATTCAGTTGAACCAGACATTAACCAGAGTGTTAGTGATATTAACATTTTTTTTAAATATCCAATTTGTATAAACAGAAAATATTTGTATGTGTGTTCTTTGTTCCAATTAAAATAAGTTTATCGATGATTTTTTTTAAATCTCCCCAAAGTCCTCTGCATGTTTTGACTAATGTTAATTTGTACAATCAATGAGAAAAAAACGAAATAAAAGTTCATTTTGTGTGTCTCTGCAACATCTCTAAAAATGTTTTATATACAGTGATTTAATGTAGGCGAAAAGCTTTGAAAATGTTATGTTGTGTCCTTGAAAAGGCTTTGAAAAAAACGTGAAAGAAATGCCTATTGTGATGTCTTAGGAACATCCTAAAAATAGCCGCGTGCGGCGGACATTTGCACCTACACACACGTTCTATTCATGTATGAACAGAACATCGCAGTGGAGGTTTGATGTCTCAAAAACTCTTACTTTTAACATCTCTGAGATGTTTCTGTGCTCGCTGGGATAGTGTATTTTTGTCTCAAAATCGGGATTATGCCATGATTACCATGCTAAAACGCCTATGGTTTGATTTGACAAGACGATAAATAAGTCGCAAACAGACGTAAACAAACCTGATCGCCAAGTTAAGAGTGAATATAATAGGGAATTCCAACCTGGTCCCCGAGTGCAAACGGATATATCCGACAATGCCCATTTTTAACATGATTCGGGCTGAGATGTTTGATAACAACGTCGATTATGTTGCTTTCGAAAAAGAGACAGAGAAGCCCTCTCTATATCTTTTATTGCTCGGAGGTTTACCCACATCTTGAGATGTCCAGTTATCATGTGTGCCACACAAATATTTCACTATCAGATAAGAGTAGCATTGTCCGCTCAGTCCTGCAATAAACAGTGGCATGGTGCATGTGCCCGTCCACAGCCGGTTGACTCGAAAAACGATACGCTGACTACATGGGCTATGTTCCAAAACTTACCCTGGAGTAAGAGTAAAGTAATGTCAAGATACTAGCTTGACAGAGAGTAGGCAAGGTTTTGGAACAGTGTCCGATCTTATTACGTAGGAAAGCAAATGAGACAATATTTTCTTGTTCTTTTATCATTGAAGGATTTCTCATTATCTTTATATAAATATATCAGGCACCTTGTAGCTGCATCAGTCAAAGAAACTTTTTCTGATTCTTTTTGAGCGACCCCGAGTTGACTAAGACTAGATTCCTCGGGGTTTCTACCTTAGCAAGCAAACCTTAGAAGTAAACATCTCTATAATCAGTGGATTCAGGGAGTCATATCACCGATTCATCTAAAACGAACTTTGAGAATTATGTATCTACGTCAATACAAAATCAACAGAAATCTATAACCATTAATTAATCTCATAAAATTAATAGAAATCCATTTTATTAGATAAAAGCAGACAACAATCTATTTGTTATAACGTACTTTTGTTTTGAAGTTTTAAAATGAAAATGTGACAGAATAATTGTCAGAGTACTCTTCTACCCTCCTTTTTGGTAGAGTACGGTTGAGAAAGCTCTGGGGTAAACCCGACAGGTTTTTGAACGTTTGACAAGCGCAAAATGATTAATCTGAGTAAGTTCAGTGGCGGATTTACCAGCAGGCTGAGTAGGCTGGAGCCTAGGGCGGCAAATTTTAAGGGGCGGCAAATTTAGTTCATAAATTTATTATTTCGGTTTACAAATTAAAAAAAAAATTATTATACACACACATAATACGAATTTCGAAAATTGGAGAGAAATTGAAATATTTAACAAAAATCGAAATATTCTCATATACAGTGCTAATTAATAAATATTTCAACATCTCTGCATGAACAATTCCTAAACGCTTTACTAATTATACATTAATGATTATGAACTTTTAGAATATCGCGATTCGATATTATAATCGAAATTTAGTAATTTTTACACATATTCTTCACTGATAACTGCTATAATTTTTTCTCCTTGTACCTAATAATTATGAGATCTGCTTACCCAATTCAATCGATATAATATCGATGGTCTAATAAAAATACTGACTAAAATTGACTAATTTTATTAAATAAAAAACTAGTTCAATATCTTATAGAGATCATATTAATCAAATAACTGATAGTTAAACGACTGTGACTTGACAATAAAAAAATTCCCTCCACAAAATATGAAGTGAGACAATTTGCTCATTAGAAAATTGATACATTTTATCAGTTAATTATTTTATTTGCAGTAAGAAAAAGTTTGGAAAATCCAAATGAGCAGGCCTTAAGCGCTCATGTCGTACACGAATTATTTAAATTAAATGTTTACATCAGTATATTTGATAACTTTTTCGCAAAGCCAACTTTTTCAGAAAATGCCAATCGGAATGAATTAATTATAATAAGATAAAACAATACTCAGCTGCAATTTTTTATTCAACGGCTTCTCTCCAGTTAAACAAGTATATTAAAAAAAAATTGAAGTGTCAGAGCAGAGAAGAGCAGAGAAGAGTCAGAGCTAATGAACAAGATTTCGTACGACGATATAATAAATGATTTTGCGAATTCAAAGTCTCGCAAAAAAGTATTGTAATGCTTTTATAATTTAACTTAAATCATAATGCTAACAAATAATAAAGAAAAGATATATTTATTGTATTGTTTTTAAACTGTGAGTGTAATAATAAATGTTAATCAACGTTCGCCAAATGTATGTTTTTTACGAAAGCTTAATTCATATTTTGTAAGTATTGTATAGTTTTAAGACATACCTTACCTTACTTTAAAAGTGGTATACGATTGAGATATTTTTTCCTTAAAATAATGTTTTTTGATAATTCTTTGCTGTAAAAATAATCAAGGATCTAACACGGTACCATAGTTCTCAATAATAATAACTATATGGGAAAAGTTGATGTAACGAGGATGATGGAGCACAAATTATAAAGTTGGAATTTTATTGATAGAAAATTGATATGATTGTGGACTAAGATATCAAAATTTAGAGGCGGCAAAAATTGAATAGCCTACGGGCGGCAAATCTATAAATCCGCCACTGAAGTTTTGGAACAGTGAGAGTAGACTCCGCGTAAGAGAGTAAGGTTTTGGAACACAACCATGGAAGTGTGAGGAATGTCTCTGTGCATCAAAGCCTCGTTCAGGTGAATTGGGTGGAGACCAATTCCAAGCAATAATGGATCAACTCCTTTCAATAACTATATCAACGTGATGTCAGTCTTCTGACTGCATGACAGCTACAATAACGAATATTTTTGGTGGAGATAGACTGTAAGTTTTTTCAATTTCCTATTGAATCTCACCTCCACTGTATGCGATGGATCGTCTCCGATGGAACTCAAGCCTTGTCATCATCAGATAACAAAATTGATGAACTTACACGTCTAGTAGCCGACCAATCTCATGCGATCACTGGCTGTGTGAACGATATATCAATTCTCCGAAATGAGCACTATGAATTACGTGATAAATTCATTGCATTGGAAACTCAGATGTCGTCTCACAATTCTGCAGATTCAATGCAAGATATACAATCTGAAATCTCTGAGCGCTTGAAACGGGGAGAAAAACCTTATCATTATGGGTCTTAAGGTGGCCGTTCAATGGCATGCATGCTGGCTTCTGCTCGGACGGCGAATCGGTGACACGTACATAACTCAAATTTGGTAAATATATTTGGAACATAATGGAGTACTTGTTGACACTATCGAAATTAATTTTTTTCAAAAAATTCGTGATTTTTTTTTTGCGGAAGTCAACAAATCGATATAATTCACGTTTTTGGAATGTGCCAACAAGAAGACCTATTGAAATCGTTCAAAACCTAATATGGACCAATTTTTTACACCGTGTTTTTGAGAAATGCGAGCAGCACTCGGAATTAGGCGGCAATATTCCAAAATCTAGCAGATTTATACTCACTGAGTCAGTTCAGCCATTTGCGAATAGATTGCGCCACGGTAGAATTCATTATCTTCAAAATTATGAATGAACTCGAATTTGGGTGATGGCAATGAACAAGCACAGCACTATGAATAGAGTAGAATAAAATAAAAAAAATGCTTTTATAAATTCTTTTATAAATTTTGTCCCTTCATAGGCGTGCATATGAGGGGCAGCTCAATATATTATTTTGTTCTTTAATTCATTTATCAGATTCTGAAATAGTATGGAAGGGTTTTAGTGAATTCATAGATCGTTTTTATACATATCCACATAAACTTATTAATTTATTTTTAATGATGAGTTGACACGGACGTTGCTGTATTAAAATGTCTTATATTCAAATATTTCAAATTACCTTTTGTAGTTATATATAGGTTATATCCTTAAGCTTTGTGAACGAGAATTGTATTTCTTCCGATATTAAAGCATATTTTGATAGATTGATAGAGGGGACAGTGATTTCACAGTAGAAAATTGTAAAATTTAAATAAAAATTTGGTGTTGCAGCTATTTTGTAAACAAATTATATACCCAGTAATAAAAGGAATAAGTCTCTTCAATTTCATATAGGTATAATGAAATTCTTACCTGATAATCATAATGGTAGAATAGATCTGAATAGAATTTGTGTAGGTAAACATCCGCAGTGACACAATCATTAACAGATAAATCATCAAAATAATTCACAGTATGATTGAATTATTAGCAGAGGCGAAACTTTCGTGGCGTTAGGAAATTTGCATATTGATTGAGATTTTAAAATGGTCTGATATAAATTCTTGAATATTACAGTTTCATAAAGATTTATAGAAAAAAAATAGTCTAGTGTTGTCTGTGAGTAAAAGATAATAATAGAGAATAATAATAATCATAGTAAAACTATTTTCGTCATAGTTTTTAGCTTCTGTCGAAACGAACATCGTCGGAAAAGAAGAGAAAAAAATAGAATAAATATAGATAAATCTTTGAACTCTGCAGGCTTCATCCAAAGCATTCTGTTAAAGTGGTGGTTCTGATAATAGGTGTCCTTGGTTTAATGATGGACACCTTGCTTTTGAATCTGAAAATTATACCGGCTTGCCTTTATACGATAGAAATCCTTGCCGTATGAATGCAGAAGGCCTTCATCTTTGGTTCACTTCGTCTACACATGAATCTTCTGAAACAGGTCCGGCTTGGATAGTACTTACGGATAAAATATCTCGAGAATATATTGAAAAAAATTGAGATGATCTAGAACATAATGAAATCGTTATACATACATAATACAACATCAAACGCGGAATGAAAAATAATTTTAAAAATGTATATATTAAAACAGAGCCGCAGTTAAAAAAATAAGTTCCCAAATAATTCAAAACTCCAATATTTGTTTGGAAATGATCTCCGACATACACAACAAAATAGCAAGAATTTCTTTTTGTGATATTCAGCTGACCCTGAACATGCAACAATATACAAGTTAAATACTTACTAGCTATTTATCTCAAAAAATTTGTCACCTGATAATGATATTGATGGTTTCTCTTCAATCTCAATTTACCGTCTTTCATCTCCAAACATGTTTTTTTCGTATGGTAGCTTCCTCTAATGTCAAACCTGACTTGAGAACAGTCGGTAGACACTTCATCTACACAATGCATGTTTTCAATGAGCCCTATATAATAATAATAATAATAATAAGACGTTTATTAATCCAAATTCACAAAAAAAAAACAAAAATCCAGTAATATCCGAAACGTGAATTTGAGATTAAAAGGCTTATAAATTCAGCTTTCTGATGAGAAATCAGGTGCTGTTGAAGCCTAAAAAAACTCATTATCAGGAGAAGCTGCCAAGAAGGGTTTTTCATAGTCAATGAAGAGTCCGGCAGATTGTACCTCACACCCTATTTTCTCTTCTAGTTTCTTCAGGGTCACTAATTCATTCTTTTGTCCATATGAAATGTTGGAAATGTGACTGAGGTTTTTGTGACCGCTGTAAAGAATCTGATGAACTAATGCATGGCATCTTGTCGTTTTTCTTCTCCTCATCACAGCACCAAAATTGGAAGCCGTCAACCTATAATTTCGTTCCGAAATATGCATATGGTTTTCGAATTGTCCCACTGTTAATTCTGCGATTTTGTTTCTCTGCTCTTCATTTACCTAAAAATGAATGAAGATCCCATGAGTAAGCAATAGTCCTGACAACGAGCAACACGAAAAATAAAATAAACTAATGGCACCTTCAAGTTATTCAGTTTGATGATTTTTAGTTCACTGATTTATTTTTCTGTGGGTTCCACCTGTTTCGCGTGAGGGCCATAATCATACTTTCCCATTTTATGTTGGGGAGTTTGTTTACGGGAAACTCTCTGTCCTTTTTCTTTCAACACCTTTGCACGCCTTTTATCGTTTTCCTTTCTTTTTGCGTCGATATATTTCTTGAAGTAGACACCAGGAACAAATGACATCCTCTCTTGGTATGGCTTGATATGCCATTCAATACCCTTATCATATCTCAATGCTGTAACATCACATCGAGACTGAAAACAACCTCTACCAGTTAACTGTAAACGTTTTCCAGCATTGAATCTTGCCAAAATGCTCATAAACAACTCTGCTCTATTGTTTGTTTCGTTGTCTATCAGACTGGATTTTTTCAACAGAACCTCAAGAGCAACTGAAAAAAATAGTAAAGAACAATTTTGTCTTTTGATATGCCTTCCATTCCAAAAAAAGTTATAAGCGTGTTGATACATACTCTTCGACGTTTCCTGTAATGAATTCAGAGTTGTTACCTTCGCTGCTTCTATTAGCTTCGGAGGTGTCAAATCTAAGTCGATATCACTATCAGTTTCCATTTTAATCAATAGTTTTCATAGAAAACAACTATGAAATTACTCGTTACCTACTAAAACTTTGACAGAAACGATCTGCTGAAATTTCATCAATTTGTCGCTGGACGTCATAATTTGACCAGCCGTAGTCGTCGTGATTTCAGAGTGAACCTAGACCTAACACGAAATATTCCATTTCGCATTTGTTGCTGAGCAACTTGCCTAGCAACCGATGCAAAAATGAAATTATGTACAAAATGTGCTTGTTTATGATTGAAGTTACGGTTAAAAAATTAACATTTATCGAGGTTGTCGTAGAAAAAAAAAACATTTTCCCACTCAATGACAAAATATTTGTAATGAACTGAATCTCGACTTTTACAGAGAGTGTGATATCTGACTTTCTTCCTCACATTGAAGTCTAAACCATTTTTTGTTATCCCTGAAAAACTCCAAGTTCTGTTAAATTATCTGAAATATCAAATAAACCTTTCTGTCAACAATTCGTGAGAGCAGATGTTCATTACAAATTTCTTAGGTAAATTAAAATATAAGGGACATTATACTGATCCAAAATTAATTTCCAGCATAGTTTCTGAAGTCACGATGTAGGCATCATAAAAATAACGTATGATGCTCGTGAACAATCACCTTTAAAGCACTCGCAACATTTTAAAGGTACTCCTCTTCGCGTCCTGCCCTAAAAGTCGTTGCGCGTGCTTTAAAAGCTTACTTGTGCACTTCTTTCATAATATACTATATAGGCTTCCATCCAGAATGCATTAGTATAAATCATCTTGAAACACTCTTTTTCAGGCCTCCGTGTACAAGACTGATTTTATATTTGTATAAATCGTCTCAAAACACTCTTTTGCCTGCCTAAGTCCTAAGCAGGAAAGTAAAAACTCTGTGAGCTGTGGAAACTCAAACTGGTTTGCCTGAAAGTGACAGAGCTTCACTTAGTCATATCACAACACTCTGTTTTGCCAGTGGTCGTTATTGAAGACCTCAGCCTTCAGCCTCTGCCCTCAAACATTACTCGCACTCATTGCAGTTTGTTGATTTTCAAATAACTATTTAATCATTATAATTGAGAAACAAGAAAAGTCTCTCCGGCCACTGCAATCAAACATTACCCGCACTTATTGCAGTTTTCTGATTTTGAAATAACTATTTCTCCATATAATTGACAAACAAGACATATCTACTTACCTACCACGATTACATTGATCACACATTTCACTTACCCGAATTCATGTTTTATACACCACTCAAAACTTAAATTTCCAAAAATAACAATCCCCTTATTTTACACAAATAATTAAAGCACTGCACTGATCAACCTACAAATCCGTTGAAATGAATCATACACAAACAAAATCTTCAATTGCAATCTGGTAAATATATTCAAGGGTGCAGAAAGGGATTAGGTATTCCCAAATTCCTTAATTACTTGCTGCCTGTCCATACAAATGCATGTTGCCAAGCATTTATAAAAATAAAAATCTTTGAGTTCGTTTTTCTTTCTTTATCCATGCTTGTACTACAAAACATGGGAATATGGGAACATGGGAGCTGATATTTCAAGAACATTATTCAACGGCATTTTTGTAAAAAGTCATATCTCTCTAGATATTATTCAGCCAGAATATGAATTAATGATTGAATATCATATTATTTAATTTAAATTTTAATTTAATTATATTATAAAATAAAACGAGAATAATTGTGTCATCTGACATCACTGCTCAGCGGCGTGATATTTTCATTTTACGATCATAGGAGCAATTGATGTCGGTAACGATGCTTCATTTTTATGGTTGCATACTTGGATAAATATTCATTCGGATGGCTGGTGGCTCCTCTGTCGGATTAGTTTGTCAAGGATGATTAAACGGCCACCTTAACGAGGATGCTAATATGGATGACCTCCAAAAATGTAAAGAACTATTGAATAAAATAGCCCCCAACAGAACAATGGGTATAAATTCTGCAACTCGTCTTGGCAAACCGCAAATTGATAAACCTCGCCCGCTCAAACTTCGTCTCAATTCTGCTGATGATGCATTATTTATACTGAGACACAAATCTGAGGTATTCATTCAATACCCAAATATTTCAATTAGATCTGACTTAACTCCAGCACAGTCTAGATACCTCTCTGAGCTCCGTCACGAGTTAAATCAAAGAATCGGAAATTGCGAAAAAGGCATAACGATCAAGTACGTTGACAAAACCACGAAAATTGTAACCATAAACACTAGCTCAGCACTGTCAGCAGCTACTAAGAGACCACGTGAAAGCGATGATTTGCCAAAACATCCAGTGGGCCTGAAAATGCTCAAACCAGGTGGCGTACCCTCTGCCTCATCTTCTCTAAAACAATAGCAATCATCGGATTTGATATTCTGGAACTGTCAAGGTCAAAGAAACCTGGAGGAATAACAAGTACAAAGACAACTTTTTGATATTGTGTGTGAGTGAGACATGGTTGACATCCAGTCTAACACAACCACCAAATTTTTCATCCTCTTTTCAAGTCATTAGTTCACCAGCCCTCACAGAAAAGTCATCAGGTAGAGCCAGTGTTGGTATTGGCATATATTACAAAGACATTTTCAACGTAAATGTTATAGATATTTCCCCTTGGTGGATACTTTGTCAATTTAGTTATCAAAACATGTCATTTTCATTGTGCTCGATATATTTCAAACCATCACATGATTTGAAATATATCTTAGAAAGTTTTCAAGTAGTAGTTAATGAAATCACCGAGCAGTATCACGATATACCTCTCATTATTGGAGGTGACAACGCTAGAGTGGCTGAATCTGGTACTATTCCAGAGGAACTGCTTGAGAACATTAATCTTTACGAACATAGATTCAGTATGGAGAAAGTTCTGAATACAGGAGGGCGTGATATTCTTGAGTTTATGCATGACAATTCATTATCATTACTGAATGGAAGATCCTCACTTAATAACCCTGCGCAGTATACACATTTCTCTCATGCTGGTAGCATTGTAATTGACTTGGTATTTGTCTCGAATCATTCTCTAGACTTTGTTCAAAATTTTAAAGTTCTCAATGAATATATTATATCTGATCACTTTCCTGTCTTAGAGTTACAAATAACTTTTCAGAAAGTATTCGTGACAAATTATTCACTTTTGATTCAAATGAACTCGTTTTGAAATGGAATGATTATCAAACTATGGAATACACACCGGAAATCGAACCATCTTAAAATAATTTTTGCTTCGCTATCTACGAGTCCGCCATAACACTTAACCTCACGAGCAAAAATAATAACTATGTTCCCCCATTCAGAATAACAATGCCTTGGTTTGATCATGACTGTGTGCAATCGAAACGTCAAATAAACAATGAATTGAAACTGTTGAAAATTAATAAATACTCCAACGAAGGTAAACAACAATTCCTAAACTCCAAGCGTTCACATCAGAAATTACTCAAATCCAAAAAAAGTGCTAACCACCAATAGCTTCTGGATGCTCTAAACTTCAGTAATAATCCAAAATCATTTTGGACTACCCTAAAGAAAATCAGGCATAAAACTTTACCGAAAACATTGAGCTCTCAGATTTGGGAAGATTTTTATTCTAATATTTATCCTCCACGCATTGTAGAGAATACTCTTTTCTTTGATGCTAGAAATCCTTATCTCGACTCTACATTTACCACTACTGAAATTTATACAGTTTTTAATACCTGTAAAAATAACAAGTCTCCCGGCTGTGATAAAATGACCTACGATTTCATAAATAATCTCCCAAATAACTGGTTTCTCTACTTAACCTATTTAATAAAATATTGGAGTATACGGTTACCTCTCTCATTTGGAGCAAAGTTACCTTGTCAATGATTCATATAAAAGGTCCAGCAGAAGACCCTTCAAACTATAGAGGTATCGCGCTAGTCAATTGCTCAGCTAAGATTTTTACTCAAATTATACTAAATAGGATTTATATTTGGGCTGAAGAAAATGCAATTCTCCCAGAGAATCAGACATGCTTTAGAAAATGCAGAAGTTGTTTAGACAACGTTTACACTCTAAGCTCAGTTGTTCATTTACACTTGCGATTAAAAAACGGGAGGTATTTGCAGTGTCTGTTAACTATAAACGTGCATTTGATTGTGTCAATCACTCTCTTTTCTGGTTGAAACTTTTTTCTATGGGAATAAGTTCTAAAATAATATCTTTGATAAAAAATATATATGATAATGCTAGCAGAAGTTTTCACAAAACCATTTGATGTCACTACAGGGGTTCTTCAAGGAGAGTCAGTGAGCCCTTTGCTCTTTGAGTTGTTTCTGTCCGATATTGAATATTTCTTTCGTACCAGTGGTGCTTCTGGAATGAACATTGACAACAAAAGTGATCTTTTAATGCTCCTTTATGCGGACGACTTGGTGATATTAGGGGATTCGGAAATAGATCTTGGCCGCAAACTCAAAATCCTTGAATCCTACAGCGATATTAACTTGCTCACTGTTAATGTGTTGAAAACCAAAATAATGTGTTTCAGTAGAGGCAACCATCATTTCCATAATAATTCTAGATTCACTTATAAAAGCAACCGCATCGAGGTGGTAAACAAGTTCACCTACCTAGGAGTAACATTTTCTTCTTCGCCTCTTTTTCAAAAAATGGCATCCACATCAGCGGATAAAGGTAAAGAAGCTGTAGGAGCTGTATTTTCTGTCATGGCCAAAACAAAAATGAATTGCTAGCGCCCCAGAGAAAAAGTGTTAGACTCACTTGTCTTGAGTGTTTTAACTAACTGTATACCGGTTTAGGGATTGCGCTATGTCGATATTCTGGAGCGAGTCCGACTGAACTTTTTCAAGAGAATGCCATGCCTACCTGTGAGCACGCCTAGTTATGCTCTCAGACTGGGGGTAGGTAGGGTCAAGATCGCATATACCATTTTCAAACACACATTGAATTGGTTGATCAAAATCCTTACAATGGACGAAAGTCGTCTTCCAAAAATTCTTTTCAAAAGGCAGCTTCAACACAACACAGTTGACGGAAAATACAATTGGTCGATGCAGGTCTCTAAGGAGCTTGAATTTGTTAACTGCTATTTGCCATTATTACGGGTCACACATAGTTACCTCCTCCAGAAAAAGTCAATGCTCCTCTCTAGGTATATGAATAAACTGAAAGGGGAATATGGAGTATTATTTTTTCGTTCAGCATTTCTGTCATTCGCCCAGTCGCTTACTATTAGTGAGCAACCTCAAAACTACCTTTACTTGAAGGTGTTAATCCAAGTCACCAGAACTATTGCGCAACTCAGATTATGTAATCATTTCCTGATAAAATTCAGCTATCGGGGCTCAACATACCACATAAATCCGAGGGAAATTTGTTCAGTATGTAATCACTACGAGCTTGAAACTATCAACCAACTGTTATTTGTCCTATATATACATCAATGCTACCTCGTAATACTCCTTGCTTGGAAAACATGGACAATCTGATCAGCACGCTCAATAGTATTACGCCCGCCAATGCAAAATCAATTTACTCGTATACCGGGTGGCTACGGAAGTATTGCCTACGGAATATCTCAGTTATTGTATGAAGTAGGTTTGTGAAATTTGGAGCGTCGATATAATGACATAAGAGCTAAAATTTGAGCATATTGACATGTCGAAGTTAACTTCCGGTCTGACCGGAAGTAACATCAACTTCCTTATTTTAAATGGAAACCCTTTTTTTTTCTTTTCGCTTTATTCAGCATTCAATTCCCTTTCTAATGACATATCACAAGTTGGTACCTAATCAGAAACTAGATCAGAAAAAAATTATTATTGAAATTCACCGAGTAGGCCGTGGAAGCAAAATGAAAGCCAAAAATTGAAAAGTTGGCTATGGAAACCATACGTCACTTGATAACAGTTGCTACTACTGTGATATTTTATTTTCATTCGTCGGCGTTATAAAAAGCCGCCAAAAAAATATTGGAAAAATTGGGAAAAAAACAATACTCTGTAGGTCCATAACTTAAATAGGAACATACAACTTTTTCTTGCCTGTACTATTCAGCATAACCATTCCTTTCTAATGATATAATAGAAAGTAATTTTTTGAAATGAAATACTAAAAAATCCAATTATTATTCTTCAAATAACGAAAAAACAGATTTATCGAAAAAAAAAAATCAAATTGATAGGATTAAACATAAAATAAATTCAAAACAAATGTTCGAAATGCATTCCCTCAGCGTCAATACATTTATTGACTCTGGTGATATTTTCATGTAAAACGTTTCTCAACATTTGGGGCGTGATATCTTGGAAAGCTCTACGAATTTTTACTTCTAGCTCTTGTAGAGTTGTAGGCTGTGTGGAATACACCCTATTTTTAAGATGCCCCTATAGAAAAAAGTCGCATGGAGTAAGATCAGGTGACCTTGGTGGCCACCTGACTGGACCATGGGTTGTTATAAGTCTCTCTTGAAAGTGATTTTGAAGATAATTTCTCGCTATTCTTGAATTATGCGGAGGGGCGCCATCTTGCTGGAAGTACATTCTCTCAGTTATTTCCGCTGGTAGGTTGTTAATGAATTCCGAAATTTCATTCGTTAAAAAATTAAAGTATCTCTCTCCGGTTAGTTGGCCTTGAAAAAGAATGGGGCCAACAATATGAGTTCCAACTATTCCTGCCCAAAAATTCACACCAAATCTCTCCTGGAAGCCGCCTTGTCGAAACCGGTGCTCGTTTGCTATCGCCCAGTACCTGGAACAAAAGACCGTTCACACTTTTAGCACTTTACACTTCGACTATCGACAATAATCCAAATAAAGTACAGTACCTACCTTGTATTATTCCTGTTAAATAATCCATTGTTGGTAAATCTTGACTCGTCCGTAAACAAGATATAATAGTTAAATAGGTGATTCTCAGCATTTTGTCGAAGAAACCAATTACAATATTCCAGGCGCCTTTCACCGTCATTTTCATACAAATGTTGATGCAACTGATACTTGAAGGATTTCAATCGATGTTTTTTCAAAATTTTCCTAGCAGAGTTCTTACTTATAGCTAAATCGGCGCCAATCTGCCTTGAGGAAATTGTGCTATCATATTGTACTAAAGCTAATACATTAATTTCAGTTTCCTCATTAATAACAAATGCTTCTTGGTCTTCGTGAACATCAGGCTCAGTTCTTAATTTTTCTTCAAGCCATTGGAATTACCTTCTTGACGGTTGCTGCCTCCCTGGATATAGCTCTAAATACAATCGTTCAGCGGCATAAGAATTTTTTAAACATTTACCATAAATGAGAAGCATGTCAATTTGTTCGGTTCGTGAATATCGGGGCATTTTTTGAATATTTCACTAACTGATTTCGATTTCCAAACCCTTTTAAAATGGCAGAATCAAAAACACTACTTCGAACGTCAGAATAATATGGATAGAAGCGTTCGTGACAGCTCTCATTTCTTTTTTGTTTCATTCCTAAATACATCTTAATCAGCCTACTTGTTAATATTTTGGTTCGAATGATTATTGCAATGGAATGATTATTCTGAATAGCACAAACATCGTCCATAGGTAGATATTAGAATATCTATGGACGATGGCTCAGACCAAGTACGTTTATGTTCCTATTTAACCCAGAACCTACAGGATATAATTTATCATTCCACATTATTTTTAATTTTATTTTTGCGTATGGCGATAATCTGTTTTGTTATTGGAAGAATAATAAATGGATTTTTCGGTATCTCAATTCAAAAAATTATTTTCTATTATATCATTAGAAAGGAATGGTTATGCTGAATAGTACAGGCAAGAAAAAGTTGTATGTTCCTATTTAAGTTATGGACCTACAGAGTATTGTTTTTTTCCCAATTTTTCCAATATTTTTTTTGGCGGCTTTTTATAACGCCGACGAATGAAAATAAAATATCAGAGTAGTAGCAACTGTTATCAAGTGACGTATGGTTTCCATAGCCAACTTTTCAATTTTTGGCTTTCATTTTGCTTCCACGGCCTACTCGGTGAATTTCAATAATAATTTTTTTCTGATCTAGTTTCTAGTTAGATACCAACTTGTGATATGTCATTAGAAAGGGAATTGAATGCTGAATAAAGCGAAAAGAAAAAAAAATAGGGTTTTTATTCAAAATAAGAAAGTTGATGTTACTTCCGGTCAGACCGGAAGTTAATTCGACATGTCAATATGCTCAAATTCTAGTTCTTATGTCATTATATCGACGCTCCAAATTTCACAAACCTACTTCATACAATAACTGAGATATTCCGTAGGCAATACTTCATTATAAATGAATCACCCGTATATATTTTCTTCTAGTTTACCTCAGTCTCTTTTGATTCAGTAACAATTTTTTTGTGCTTACGTGTATATTTGTATGCTTATAACGTCAGTATAAGTGTATGCTTAGGTTTATGTTTAGTTAAGAAACTGTTTTTTTTTGCTTTGTTTTTCAATTTATAAAAATTTACACAATTGTTTGGCATAAAATAAAACAAAAATACGTAGAGATATTGTTTCCGCCTATAATAATGAATAGTCCATTCTGAGCAAGGTATGATTTCGACGCCCCCTAGCATCAAAACTGTTCATTTTTGTGGTTTGTTACCCGATTTATTTCTATTCAAAATAACTTGAACTGCATCATATCAAAAATTCAGAAAAATCCACCGAAATTTTTTCGTTTTGTGTCATTTGGGGGGTGGGGGGATAATCATTTTTGTGGTTTGTTACCCGATTTATTTCTATTCAAAATAACTTGAACTGCATCATATCAAAAATTCAGAAAAATCCACCGAAATTTTTTCGTTTTGTGTCATTTGGGGGGTGGGGGGATAATCATTTTTGTGGTTTGTTACCCGATTTATTTCTATTCAAAATAACTTGAACTGCATCATATCAAAAATTCAGAAAAATCCACCGAAATTTTTTCGTTTTGTGTCATTTGGGGGGTGGGGGGATAATCATAAAAAACTGCTATTTCCCTTATTTAGGCATATTTAAACATTCGACGAAACATTTGAAGGCACTCGAGAAAATTTTTTTTTTGCGATCCGTTATAGGAGTTGGGGGTAAAGGGGGAGGGGGTAAGAATTTTTTTATAAAACAGCACAATATTGTGCAACATTAGCAACAATGAAACAAGTGAAAATATTGTTAACGGGTTCAAAAATAAATAGTCTAACCTGCGCAAGGAGTGATTTCAACGCCCCCTAGCAGCAAAACTGTTCATTTTTTTGGGTTGGCGCAATGGTAACATTGGTTGAGAATTACATGGACTACATCATACCAAAAATTTAAAAAAATCCACCGGGACCCAAATTCCATAAGGAGTTTGCGGGGTCCTTCTTGCTCACACCGAACTTCTTGTTCATATAACTTTATGTTTTGTGTAAAAAATAAACGAATTGATTGATTGATTGATTGATACTTGAGTTGTTCATTTCATATCTTTGACACCAGTACTATTTTCTTCACAAAAATTCCCGGATGAATTCGAAAAACATTTATGAATATTTTTTTTATGTACAGGTGGAAAGTGGAAATAATAGTAATAATAATAATAATAATAATAATAATAAGAATATACGCATGCTATCGGTATGGAATTTGGGATCGACAAATGTGCCACGGTTCATCTCAAAAGAGGACGATGCGAGGAATACGGAGAGGATGTCCAGCTCGTAGACGGAAGCATCCTACATCATCTGGATGCCGGAGAGACTTATACCTACCTTGGGGTGGAACAACGCCGCTCCCAAGAGGTATTTGCAGTTAAAAACTCTCTCCGCGGCAAGTATCAGCATAAACTCCGACAGATCTGGTCATCAGAACTGTCAGGGAAGAACAAAGTTGCTGCAACTAATATGCTTGCCGTTCCGATCCTTCTTTACTCTTTCGGAGTGATGAAGTGGACTAAGGAAGAGCTGCGACAACTTGACGTTAAGACTCGCAAAATGATGCATCTCAATAGGAGCTTGCATCCTAAATCATCCGTTCCACGGTTATACTTTCCCAGACAACGGGGAGGCCGTGGACTTTTGAGTTTGGAGTGTCTGCATAACAGAATGGTTCTGGATGGGGCCTGTAAAGTCATCAGGAGTTCAGATCCCCTTCTCTGCATGGTCCGCGACCATGAGAAAGCAGGCATTGGAGCATTCCTTTTCAAGGCAGCTACCCGTGCGGCCGATGAACTCGGTCTCGTTTTCGACACTGAACGGGCTAACCCAAACTCTGTCACCGAGTTGGGACCCGTTCAGCGAAAAGCTCACATAAAAGCTGCGGAGACAGAGGTCCTGCTACAGCTACATATGGATAAGCCAATGCATGGTGTCTTCTTTCATAACATCGAAGACCTTGGCTTATCCAAAAGCTTGACCTTTGCCTTCCTCAGGTCGAGTGAGCTAAAGTCGGAGACCGAGGGATTCATAATGGCCTGCCAGGATGGTCTCTTCAACACCCTTGTCTACCGTAGTCGCGTGATGGGTATAGACGTCCCTGACACCCGATGCAGGGCATGTCGTGGGGCACCTGAGACCGTAATGCATTTACTATCAGCATGCCCATCTTATGCGGTCTCAGCCTATATCCACAGGCATAACGCGGCTCTACGAGTGTTGTACTACCACCTACGACACTCGTACGGTATAGACGAGACACCGGTGTTGCCTTATGCTCCGGGGGATATTGAGTCCGTGGTGGAGAATGAGAGGTGCCGAATCTATTGGAACTACTCATTCCCCACCCTCAGGCAAATACAAGCCAATAAGCCTGATGTTGTCCTCCTCGACCACCAAAGTAAAACGATATTCGTCGTGGAGTTTTCCGCTCTACTAAATATCGAGATCTTCTCTTTGAACTCCGCAGGTTATATCCGGACCATTCTGTCAAAATGGTGGTTCTGATTATAGGAGTCCTTGGTGGAATGATGGACACACTGCTCTCTAACTTGAAGATAATACCGGCTTGCCGTAATATGGCAGATATCTTAGCAGCAAGAATGCAGAAGGCCGTTATACTTGGTTCGCTCCGTCTACTCAGGGCACACGATTCTCGGACCCAATAATCACTCACCCTACGGACGTAGGGAGTGGTTATTGGGGTTAACGACACCAGCGCGCCCTCCGGATGGGTCGGAGCACCGGAGACAGGGCCTGACTGGTACACTCCTAAAGAAATAATAATAATAATAATAATAATAATAATAATAATAATAATAATAATAATAATAATAATAATAATAATAATAATAATAATAATAATAATAATAATAATAATAATAATAATAATAATAATAATAATAATAATAATAATATAGGCAGGGGGGTCAAACAACACCTAAGGCCCTGGTGAGTAGCGACACCACCTATCCGAGCAAAGGATGCAAAATCGGACCGGCAGATCATGCGCATCCGGGAGGGAAAAAGCAACTTTCCCTCCGGTGTCGGCCGTGGGTTTACTGGGTTAACCCCCCAGTAAACTCTACTACTCGGTTCCCAACAATCGAGGAAGAGGCCCCCATAACCGACCCCCTCGGATTAGGGGTCAAAGGCAAGGTGGTGGGGCCAACGATGATTTGCCAAATGATGACGACCGCGATTACAACGGACGCTTTGAGTGGACGGACGAATTAAGAGACGGACTTCTGCATTGCTACGAGAGCAGTGAGCCCGCTCGGAGAGGATACATGGCGAGAATGCATGCTCTGTGGTGTGAAAGACACCCAGAGCATGCCGCCTTTTCCGCACAAAATCTCAGGGATTATGTATCCCATCTTCGGGCTCGAGGCTACGTTAGAGCTCCTCCTCAGCCGGTTATCGAAGTGGCAGATATGCCAAGTGTCGGTTTGGCTGTGGAGGAGAATCGCATTGTTCCACTGATGGAGGATATCAGAACCCGCAGGGCGCTTCACAATATGAAGCCCCTGAAGCCGCAAGAACTGGCACGGGTGGATGCGGAGATGGCGATGTTCTTCCAGAAGAGGCTGACATCTGGCAGATCAATTCTGTCGTGTACGACGCCGCTCATGATCTATCCCAAACAGAGAGGAGGGACACCACTGCTCTGGTAGGGAGGCATGAACGACGTGTACACAAGATGGAAGCCAAGATCAAGTCGGCGAGACAACACGCGTCTCGTATCCAGTGTGTGGTGGACTTCGTGGCGGCCAATAGGCCTTTCACGCAAAATTGATACGAGCTCACCACACATTAAATCAAGGTGTGCTGTTCACCATCAAACAGCACTGCCTTGATAGGATACGAATGCTAGTGGCTGCAAAGAAGTCACTAGTGAGGCGGGCGAGAAGTATCGCGGAAAACATAAAGTTCCGCGATAAACCTTCTCGCTTATTCCAAGAGCCTCCACGTGTTGTCGATAACCCGCCGGCTGCAGATCGGGTGGAAACATTCTGGAAGAATATCTATGAGTATCCGCAACCACTCAACGTAGATACTCCAGCCCTAGCGCAGTTCGAAGCATTTTGCAGGAGGCTTCGGCAGCCTGAGCTCAATGATCTGCGCATTCCGATAACCCCGGAAGAAGTACGAGGGGCCCTAAAAGGCTCTAAGAATTTCGCTGCTCCAGGCCCTGATGGGTTGAATAACTATTGGTGGATAAAGTTTCCAACAACCCACCGCCATCTGGCCAGAGTTTTCAACTCATGGCTAGATGGGGAGCAGCAGATGCCGGAGTGGTTTGTCGAGGGGCGAACCGTGCTCATCTCCAAAAACGGAGATTTGTCTGATCCAAAGAATTACAGGCCGATAACATGCTTGAATGCGTGTTATAAGGTGTTTACGCGCATCTTATACACGCGCATTCTCTCCGCAGTTGATCCGGTGTATGAACGGATAAATGAGCAAAAAGGGTCAGAGAAAGGGATCGCCGGGTGCAAGGAGAACCTGCTCATCGATAGATGTATCACGCAGGACTCCGTGCAGTATAAGCGTAACCTTTCCATGGCCTGGAACGATTACCGCAAGGCATTAGATACAACATCACATGATTTAATCATGCATTTGCTCAGATGCCTTGAGGTACCCGGTCAAATAGTGGGATGCATTGGACAACTGATGCCGCTCTGGAGGACTCGCTTCACCATAAGATCTGGTAGAGACATAGTCCAAACAGAGCAGGTCATCATTAGAAGAGGCGTGTTTCAGGGAGACTCCCTTAGCCCTCTTCTCTTCTGCATCTCACTATTGCCATTGTCCGTTGCACTCAGGAATACCCGTGGGTACAACTGCGGCACCCCCAGCAACCGGAGGCATAATGTCACCCATCTATTTTACATGGATGACCTCAAATTGTATGCCTCTGGAGAGAGGGACCTACATCAGTCCCTTAGGGTGGTGGAAGAATATACGCATGCTATCGGTATGGAATTTGGGATCGACAAATGTGCCACAGTTCATCTCAAAAGAGGACGATGCGAGGAATACGGAGAGGATGTCCAGCTCGTAGACGGAAGCATCCTACATCATCTGGATGCCGGAGAGACTTATACTTACCTAGGGGTGGAGCAACGCCGCTCCCAAGAGGTATTAACAGTCAAGAACTCTCTCCGCGGCAAGTATCAGCATAAACTCCTACAGATCTGGTCATCAGAACTGTCGGGGAAGAACAAAGTTGCTGCAACTAATATGCTTGCCGTTCCGATCCTTCTTTACTCTTTCGGAGTGATGAAGTGGACTAAGGAAGAGCTACGACAACTTGACGTTAAGACTCGCAAAATGATGCATCTCAATAGGAGCTTGCATCCTAAATCGTCCGTTCCACGGTTATACTTTCCCAGACAACGGGGAGGCCGTGGACTTTTGAGTTTGGAGTGTCTGCATAACAGAATGGTTCTGGATGGGGCCTGTAAAGTCATCAGGAGTTCAGATCCCCTTCTCTGCATGGTCCGCGACCATGAGAAAGCAGGGATTGTAGCATTCCTTTTTAAGACAACAACCCGTGCGGCCGATGAACTTGGTCTCGTTTTCGACACTGAACGGGCTAACCCAAACTCTGTCACCGAGTTGGGACCCGTTCAGCAAAAAGCTCACATAAAAGCTGCGGAGACAGAGGTCCTGCTACAGCTACATATGGATAAGCCAATGCATGGAGTCTTCTTTCGCAACATCGAAGACCTTGGCTTATCCAAAAGCATGACCTTTGCCTTCCTCAGGTCGAGTGAGCTAAAGTCGGAGACCGAGGGATTCATAATGGCCTGCCAGGATGGTGTCTTCAACACCCTGGTCTACCGTAGTCGCGTGATGGGTATAGACGTCCCTGACACCCGATGCAGGGCATGTCGTGGGGCACCTGAGACCGTAATGCATTTGCTATCAGCATGCCCATCTTATGCGGTCTCAGCCTATATCCACAGGCATAACGCGGCGCTACGAGTGTTGTACTACCACCTACGACACTCGTACGGTATAGACGAGACACCGGTGTTGCCTTATGTTCCGGGGGATATTGAGTCCGTGGTGGAGAATGAGAGATGCCGAATCTATTGAAACTACTCATTCCCCACCCTCAGGCAAATACAAGCCAATAAGCCTGATGTTGTCCTCCTCGACCACCAAAGTAGAACGATATTCGTCATGGAGTTTTCCGCTCCAGGCGAAATGAATATCGTTCGAAAAGAGGAGGAAAAACGGACTAAATATCGAGATCTTCTCTTTGAACTCCGCAGGTTATATCCGGACCATTCTGTCAAAATGGTGGTTCTGATTATAGGAGTCCTTGGTGGAATGATGGACACACTGCTCTCTAACTTGAAGATAATACCGGCTTGCCGTAATATGGCAGAAATCTTAGCAGCAAGAATGCAGAAGGCCGTTATCCTTGGTTCGCTCCGTCTACTCAGGGCACACGATTCTCGGACCCAATAGTCACTCACCCTACGGACGTAGGAAGTGGTTATTGGGGTTAACGACACCAGCGCGCCCTCCGGATGGGTCGGAGCACCGGAGACAGGGCCTGACTGGTACACTCCTTAAGAAAAAAAAATAATAATAATAATAATAATAATGTCAAAATGGTGGTTCTGATTATAGGAGTCCTTGGTGGAATGATGGACACACTGCTCTCTAACTTGAAGATAATACCGGCTTGCCGTAATATGGCAGAAATCTTAGCAGCAAGAATGCAGAAGGCCGTTATCCTTGGTTCGCTCCGTCTACTCAGGGCACACGATTCTCGGACCCAATAGTCACTCACCCTACGGACGTAGGGAGTGGTTATTGGGGTTAACGACACCAGCGCGCCCTCCGGATGGGTCGGAGCACCGGAGACAGGGCCTGACTGGTACACTCCTTAGGAGAAAAAATAATAATAATAATAATAATAATAATAATAATAATAATAATAATAATAATAATAATAATAATAATAATAATAATAATAATAATAAGTTTATTCTCAACTCGAAATTAAAGGTATTACAATATAGATATATAACATAACAGAATAACAAAATGTAATTGTAGATTGAAATATACAGCATGATTAAACAAATTTGCAATATTTCAACAATAATATAATATCTCAACTATAAACGAATAAACAAGTATCCCCTAAGGCAGTGCCACTATCGCTAAAATAATTAAAATATTGAAATTGTGTTTAATTTGATAAAGAAAGCTTAAAGCCAAAAGATACATATATATATATATATATATATATATATATATATATATATATATATATAATACTGATAAATATTGAAACATTGGCATAAATTCGAAACAATATTTCATAACATAAGATATTGACAGATAATAGTTCAACACACTTTAAAATAGAGATGTTATGTGAAATATATTTTTAAAATTTTTGTGTCGTTATCGGTGAAATAATCAAATCATTAAAATTGAAATTGTAGGGAATATAATAAAATAAAGATAAAAGGTACATACATATACATATTGACTTATAAACATAAATATAAATCATGAATATCACAAAGAGTGTACCAACCAGTAGCAATAATAATAATAACAATAAACGAGATCTTATAAAATATTTAAAATCTAAACAGTGAATGGATAACCATACGTTCTAATCGAAGAAGATGATATTTGGTCCTTTTTTGAAAGAATATGTATTTGATACTCCTTTGATTTCAGTCGGGAGAAAATTATAAAATCTACTGGCCAAAAATGTATGATTTCTCTGTCCTATTCTTGTTCTGGATGTAACCATTTCTAGAGCGTTATTTGATTTCAGACGTGTTTGGTAGTTATGGCTGATAAGTGGTAGATTAAATCTGTTTTTGAATTGTCTAATTACAATTTTATAGTAATAATGCTGACGTATATCTAGGACTTCCGTCTCTGTAAATATTAGGTCGGATGAATACATGATGGGTTTGGATGATATAATTTTCAAAAATCTTTTATGTAAAACTTCGAGATTCTGCAAATGTGTATCTGTTGCTGCCCCCCAAGCCAGAACACCGTATGTAAGTCTTGTTTCTACCAATGATTGATAAATAATTTTAAGATATTTGAAATCTAGTATTTGCTGAAAGTATCTGAACTTATAGAGGAGCGAACGAAGAGTTTTGCAGACTTGTACCAGATGTTTATCCCACCGAAGATGACAATCCACTATTATACCCAAATATTTAGCGTTACTGGCTCTTTTTATAGTGATAGTTTCGTCAGATCGTAACTCAATTTGTATCGTGTCATAGTCGGGGAGGCCACTGACGTAACAAGAAAACTGAACGAAACAGGTTTTTTCATAATTTATCGAGAGTACTTTTTGTCCAAAACATTTATTAAATTTCCCATATCTCTTTCTACTTTTTCTTTCAATCCGTCCCAAGTATCGTTCTCGTATAGAACTACAGTATCATCTGCGAAACTGGAAACCGTACTGGAGCTATTATAGGTGAGTATGGAGTTTATATAAATTATAAAAAGTATTGGACCCAGTACGGTTCCTTGTGGGACTCCACATTTTATTTTCAATTGTTTGCTCAGTGTTTCTTCAATTTTTACACATTGTGTTCTACTTAGAAGGTAAGTTTTCAACAATTCAAAGGCATTTCCTCTGAATCCCAGATCTTGCAATACCTCTAACAACTGTGCGTGATTAACAGTGTCGAAGGCTTTTGCAAGATCTAAGAAAACACATAAGGAAGGTCGGCCTCTGTCCAAATCCTCATAGAGTTTTGTTGTAAGTGAGTGAATTGCATCTTCTGTAGATTTACCATCTCGAAACCCGAATTGCCTATTTGAAATCAAATTATATTTTTCTATAGACTTTATCATTCTAGATTTTATTGCTTTTTCCAGTATTTTCGCTAAATTACTCATAAGAGAAATTGGGCGATAGTTACCAGGGCTATTTTTGCAACCTTTTTTGAATAGAGGTTGTACAAAAGCTTCTTTGAAAATTGATGGAAAATGACCCTCTAATAATACTTTATTTATTAAATGTGTCAGAGGACTTGCGATTTCATTTTTAATCTCTTTCAATGTTTCGGGTTTAATTCCATCTATTCCTAGTGCTTTGTTGGATATGAGGGAATTGATCAGATCTATAACTTCTCTTTCTATTCTATTCAGAGGAGGATTTTCTGGAATTATTACCTGCCTAGCAAGATTTTCACCGACATTTATAAAATATTTGTTGAATATGTCAGATATTTCTTTTTTATTATCTGTGAGTTGGCCATTTTCATCCATGATTTGTGCGATTCCTTTATTATTTTGGTTTTTATTCAATGTTTTTATCGTGTCCCACAATGCCTTACTACTATTTTTATTGCTCTTAATTTTGTCTCTATAATAATTTTTTTTTCTATTTTTTATCAAACAATTCAGTGTATTTCTGTAGTTTAGATATTAATTTTTCAATACTGTATTAAATGGGTTATTTTTGCACTCTCCGAATAATCTATCCCTTTCGTTAATAGACCGTACTATGGCATCGGTAATCCAAACTTTCCTTTTAATGTATTTGTGCTTGATTTTTATTATGTTCGTATTTTCCTCAATTTTTTTCTTCAATACGTTGATAAAGAAAACCATTGCATCATCTATGTTATCAATTGACAAAAACTGGTTCCAACTGAAATCTTGTAGATCTCTTTTCAAATTGTGATAATTTATAGATTTTTTTATTTGTTTACAGGTATTTTGCCCAAAATCTTTACTCACTTGTATTTTTGCCATTATAGTGTAATGATCTGTAATGTTAGTTTTCATCACGTATGAAAATATGTTAGTGTTCTCTCGTTTTACTTTAATAAAGACATGATCTAAACAAGTTCCACTTCTTGGTCTTGTAACGTTATTGATGTACGACATGAAATCAAATTCATAAAGTATGCTCAAATATTCAGCTACAGTTTGAACTTCTTTTAAAATATTTAAATTTATATCACCTGTGAAAATATGGTAATCGCAATTTTTAGATGATGTTTTTAAAAGGTAGTTCCTGAGTTCTACAAGAAAATCGATCTCATCATTTGCGGGCGATCTATAAATAGCTGAGATTAGAATGTTTTGTCCAAATTTGGATTTGATTTCTATTTCAATAGACTTGCATCCCCCAATTTTTATTATTGAATAGTCAAAGTCATAGCTATTTTTAATATATACAACTACGCCATCGTTTTTGTTAACGTCACCTTCATTGTAAATCATGACATAATTATCCAAATTAAATATTTCCAGACAGGGAAGTTTAAACGTCTCTGTGAAGATGATACAGTCGTACTGTTGGTGAACTTGAGCTAGATAGATTTTAAATTCTTCAAAATTTTTGGAAAAACTACAGATATTTTGATGTATTATATTGAATTCGGGAATATTTTTCATCTGCTCTGAATGCAAGTTAAAATCACGGAAAGAATCAAACTCTTTTGCCATTTTAATTTTATAATCGTAATCTCGTATATATGGATTCATCTTTCAATAGAAAATATTCACAGACAGATCAAAATTGAAATTAAAATTAAGGGAGAAATAGTATCAATTATGGATTGAAAAACTAAAATGTAAATACAGTTGATACGACATTATTGCTCTTGATTTTTGTTTACTGACCGTGTTCTTGGCTTATCCTGTGATGTTTTTTGGTTTGGAATTAGTTGTATCGGTTTCTTCGTTGTTAGCACCTTGGGGGTGCTAGGAGCTTTTTGTTGTTCCAAAGTTATTTTCTTATTAGACTCGGTTGTGGGAGTGGAAGGTGTACTGTTATATTGGCGTTCCAAGTTATCGTCTCTTTCGAGTTTTTCTATTCCATATGGAATTCCATTGACGATAAGTTTGTTTCCCTTTATGAAAGAATCTTTATATTTCTCCTCCTGCTTGGCAAGAAAGAGATGTCTCCTTAATATTTTAAATTCTTTTCTTTGGTTATGGGTTAAGTCATTAGTAATTGAAATATTTTTTCCTTTCAATTTGTTGCAATTTTTGAGAACTTCTCTCTTTTTGGGAAACGAGTTAAATTCAATTTTTATAGGGCAATTGTCCGATTTTCCTAGTGGATAGAAGTCACCAAAATCATTACCTTTTAGATCAACACCAATTAAGTCCTTGCACAAATTTTCCGCTGTTATCTCTTCTCGTTTTTTGTTCAGTCCGAATATCAATATATTTTTCTTATTTTGTATTCTTCTGAGGTTTTCCACTTCTTCCCTGAGTTCACTATTTTCACACTCAATGTTTGACACTATATTTTTTAGTTTCTCTATTTTCAGCTGGAGTCGGGCCTCACTAGCTTCTATACAGTTTTTGATGTCGATGCGTGTATTTAGTATCTCTTCTCTGATGTTTTTGACCGCAACATCCAATTCTAGCATTTTAATCTGTACCGGTAGCCGTAGTGTATGGTCTCCTTTTTAAATCGATTGTGTTTCTTCTATTTGAATCGTTGTTTACGGTTTTTGTTGTCTGAATTATTGTTTTCTCTGTTGAAGGTCGATTATCTGGTTTCACCCCGATGTAACATAAATGTGTTTTATGTATTTCACAAGGTAGTTTCACTAAGTTTCAAACTATATATCAATTTTCAATAATTTTCTTTGCTTTATTACACTTGAATTCGAAATTTTCACGAGAGCTGTTGATAACTATCTGTGTCTGCTAAAGCATACCACTCACATTCTTTGTAGAATTATGCGATAGTTTAAGTAAAATTCCCAAATCGGATTTTAAATTCAATTTTCCATCTCATAAAGTCTTGAATACTCTTTTATTGTGTTTTAAACAGAACAATATCAATTTTTAACTGAAGTACCTGAAAACGCACATTGAAAGTAAGGTATGACGATAACGGGACGATTTCATTTGGTCGCTGAGAAAATACTTTGAATTAAATTTTATGACCTTATAACTTTTAGGAACTCATTGCATTCAATTGCAAAACCTCACCCCATATTGTAGTAAAATAGAATGATTGGCAATCGATAAATTCAATATTCAATATCGTTTACTTAACATTTCGAAATGTTAAGAAAACAACACCTGAGTACATATTACCCGGTTCCAAGTGGCAATAAGATGATGACACTTCAGCCTTGAGAGATAAAGTAACTGGTCGAAAAGCAGCTTCAAGCGAGTCAACATCATGAGCTTCAGCATTTACTGATGTTATTTCGAAAAGACTTGACCAGAGCTCATTATATTTCAACATATGTTCTGGTATACTACTTTTACATTTACAGTTGATTCGAACCAAGGACTTGACTGGAGAATGAAGGAAGAACTCATTCTTTTTGTCAAAAATATCCTTCGGATTCTCCACATACTAGCTGCATGAACAAAACAAGATATTTGCGGAACAATTTCAAAATCTGTTCAAACTTTATCTTTCATTTGGTTCATTTACCAATGGCAACAGCGAAACTCATCTGGGTTTCAACTGTTAATTTCAATAACTTCAATAAATAAATATGAGTTTAGAACAAAAATTTAAAAAAATTGATGTTTGAAATCTGTTTTCTCATGTCTTCGCGTTTTCTGGAAAAAGTTTCAACAGTAGTGCTACTCTCTCATTACATAATCTAAAAGTAGACGCTTCAACGAAAAAACTGGCGGCCGGCGTGCTTGGAAAGGCAAACTTTATCGGTGAAACTTTTCAGTTGAAAATTAGGTCGTTTTTTCGGAATTTGTCGACAAAAATAGGAAAAATTTGTATTTCACTGCAAAAAGACTTACAGCTCAATTGAAACATAAGTTATATTTTCACTAAATTTCATAAAAAAATTATTTTTTTGCGACGAAAAAATTGAAAACTGAAAAATTTGTTTTTTCGATTTTTCCGAAAAATTTGAAGTAATGTGGAAAAATGTTTGATGCAGAAGTTGTGGACCTTTTTATTTTCAACAACTTTGTCATTCAACTTTTTTCGATAGGAGTTCAACTTTCGTTGTCAATCACGAAAAACCGTCAAATATCACTTTCAACCCCTAAAAGTTCACCCCCTTTCACCCTTCTCGATTTTTTCGACTCCAGTTAATTTTTTCCGTCATTCTTACAATATTCTGTCCCTCTAATAGTAGGTCTCATGATGTTAATTTCACCGCTTTTATATTTTTTGTCGTCTATCAGCACTGGTCTACAACCTTTTAGAATTTCAACAGAAAAAGTTTAAAAATATTTAGACTATGAACAGCATATCAAATATTTAGTTGACAAATTTTAAGTATATAAAAAATATTAACTACAGGGTTGATTGAAGGGCATTTGAAGCAATTCGACCTAAATACAGGTTTACAATAATTATAAAGTTATTATGAAGCTGAACTGGTAGGATTATAATAAACAGTACTCTCCTCTTTTCATATTCATTAAATATTTTACCTTGTTTTTTATGTTTTTCATTTTCCTGAAACTGCAATGGGCGTGTCCATAAACGCACAAACAAGCAAACAATCAGAGTACGTGTTCGCTGTGAAGGAAATGTGCAGAATCCACGTCGTAAGATCGCTTTCGCCAATAAAAATGTTTGATATATTGTACCCATTAACTCAAGACTATTACAAGGAAAAACGATACGTTAAAACTTTGCATTCAAAAACAAATTCTGTAATCATCGCTAGACAAAAAGAACTGCTAGAGAAACAAGGTAAGGGAAAAAAATCCTCTCAAGCCGATGAGCAACTTGGAGTTAAAAAAAGAATGGCATTTTTGGACCTGCTGCTGCAAGCCACTGTCGATGGAAATCCTATGTCTAATGATGATATAAGGCAAGAAGTTGATACGTTTATGTTCGCGGTGAGTGAAAAAAATATAATTCTTTGTCCCCCCACCGTTTATTTTTCGAACAGGTCAACACAAAAATTTGAAACTTTGAATAATGAAATCGATGCATGAATACTATATTTTGGAGTAAAATTGACAGATGAAACTTTCAAGATGGCGACTAGGCGCCATCTAAGAAAAAAATTGAATGGAAAGGGGGTCTAGTGACACATCCTTTTGAAGCTCCTGACGAAAAAAAAAACAATGCTTCACAACCCTAGAAATATAGTCAATATCTTCACCTGCTACAACATGGCGGAACATTCAATAATTACCTGTATACAAACACATTAATATCGATATTTCTAAAAATATTTGTTTTTCTCTGCCATGTAGCATTCCCAACAACCTGATGAGGTTTGATAGGTTATTTCAATTCTTCTGGACTTCCATTGTCTAGAAACAAAGAAAATAATTTTTTTGCATGTGTTGAGTCACGAGGTTTCAACACTTAACATCTACTGTCGTCAAGTATGTGAATGCGACAAGATATCTCG
This sequence comes from Chrysolina oricalcia, assembly GCA_944452925.2. NCBI lineage: Eukaryota > Metazoa > Arthropoda > Insecta > Coleoptera > Chrysomelidae > Chrysolina > Chrysolina oricalcia. Next base: position 15,706,483 of record OX101823.2, on the reverse strand, counting down.
GATACTTATATAGGTTATTTTTTGTTTATAAAAAAGACAAAAAATTTCAGTACGACAACGAACATCATCGTTCAGATAAAGTATTCTCATTTAGTTCTTGGTTTTACAAGTAGATAGGAACCACGTAAACTATCTCTAAAACTGTCAATTCTCGTCCATTGGAAGACATAATCGAAGCAATTTTTATTCATGGTGCGACGCGTAACCGAAGAATTTTTAATGATCGTTTTTCGAATCATCCTCTGTAGAAAATATTTGGGGGAACTTGTATCAAAATTTACAACTACCGGTAGTGTATAGAACAAAAAGGCCCCAGGTCATCCGTCCATTTCGTAAAGACAGCAAGTTCAAATAATAAGAGATGATAGTAAAATGATGAAAGTAAATCCTCAACAGTTCTCAACAGTCTACTTCCTCTGTCGCGAATGTTTGTGAGGTGTGTCCTGCTACTGTGGGGAAACTTTTGAAAAAGATAAGTATCATCCATACAAAATCAAAATGTAACACCAGTTAACTGAAGATGACCCTGATCGAAAAACAGAATTGTGCGAAATTATGACGGAAACCATTGTAAGGGATCCTACCTATTTCCACAACATCTGTTTCAGTGACGACCCAAGTGGCACAACTATATTGGTAAAATATTGGTACAATATTGTGAACATATTGGCGAAATATTTTAAATGCAATATTGGCGAGAAAAAAAATGTGAACATTCGGCGATATTGTTCCAATATTACTTGAATAATATTAGCAAAATATTCTCGAACTGATATTGGCCTCAAAATATTTGGCGATATTGCTATAATATTCAAAAGTTATATTGTCTAGAAGTAAAATGTGAAAATTTTGCGATATTGGTCGAATATTGTTTAAATATTTCAAAAATAGTTTTGGTGAAATATTATTGAAGCAATAATGGCCTCAAAATATTCATCGATATTTGTACGATATCATTTGGATATATTGGAGGATGTCAATATACCTTGGTAAATTATTAAATGTCTTTTAATTGATGAAGGTGACACCAGAGTCTGCCTTTTGATCGCCATAACCACTTAGTGACCTGTCTTGAAAATAAGTTATGGGAAGTATTCAATATACTTCCGTAGGTTTTAGAAGATGTTCTATATGTAGAGCCACCTAGCGGATTTTTATCCAAGTTTGATCATGATATAATTTCAATATGTTTCATTGAATATTCGGCCAATATTAAAATTTCATCTCAATCTAGAGGTAGGAAACAATATGAAGACAATATTGTTTTAACGTATCGATTAATATTATTGAACCAATATTGACCCAAGATTAATTAACAAGATTTGTTAAATATTGGCGAAATGATATTCAACCAATGTGTAATCACATTTGGAGATACAATATAGTTTTTGTTCCTAGAATCGATATGAGGGGAATATTGGGATTGCAATATATATTTATATATATATGTTGAAAACGATGTGAAGACAATATTATTTTATCGATATTGGTAAATATCATTCAACCAATATTGACCCAATATGAGTTATTACAATTTGTCGAATAAAGTGGAAATGATATTCAACCAATATGCTATCAAACTTGGAAATACAATATTTATTCTAGATGTGGAAAACAATATATAACCAATATTGTATTATCGATATTGGTAGAAATTATTCAACCAATATTGACCCAATATTTCATGTGATAATCTACACTCAAAACTAGTTGAAGCAATACTCCACCAATATTATTAATATAATATTGTTTTTTGAATATTCACCCATATTGGACCAATATTGATTTTTAATTTAAAATATATCTATATTTTGGCCCAATATGGAACCAATATTCAGCCGATATGATGTGCTACCTGGGATGTACATTTTTTCTGAAAGGCAATGTTCACAGACAAAATTGCCGTTATTGGAGTGACACCAAAATGAAAAATATTGGAAAACTATATTGTAGAAGATCTATTCATTGAACAATATTAAACAGGGGAATTGTATTTGAATATGCTGGAAACTACTATTGATCCTCTAATCGCCGAGATCGTCGAAGAAAATCGTAATGAATTCGATATGGATGTTGTATTCCAACAAGATGGAGCTTCACCACATTACTCCGGACAAGTAAGAAACTATTTGTATAATACTTTCCCCGGATGGGCCGACGAGGTCCTACGGAATGGCTCACTAGATTTGGCACCTTTAGAATTTTTCATAGGGCTATTTGAAGCAAACGGTATACGAAACTGAACCTGCTTCAATACTGGATGTAAGGCAGAGAATAATAATTATTTGTAGAAATATCGACGTTACTGTTTCGAAAAATATCGGATATGCTGTTCTTATGTTAAGTAGTTCAAAGCAACCATTTCGAGCAATTCCTGAACAGTACTCAGCTTATTTCTCTAATAATGAAGTTAAATGTCGATCTATTCAGGTAATTTTTAAATGTTCCGCCATTTTGTAGCAGGTGAAGATATTGACTTTATATTCCTGGGTTGTGAAATATCCGTCAGAAGTTTCAAAAGATTGTGTCACAAGACCCGCATCTTGAAAGTTTCATCTGTCAATTTTACTCCAAAATATTGTCGTGAATTGGGGTTTATTCACGACTAGCTAGGTAGATACTAATCATTTATAGATTTAAAACACTTCAGAAAAATATAAAAACATTTATTTTACTATGTACAAATATGAGATTGAGACGATTGAAATTAATGAAGGAAATAATGAATTAAAGAATTAATGAATTGATGATTCTCTCCTAGATTAGTTATTGATTGAATAAATTATTTTAAAAAGATCTTTACTTACAATACATATCGGCATTTACATTTAAGGAACATTTTCCATCTATCTAATATCTGATCTTCCAAACTCCCCCCATAGCCCTCACTAGCTGCGGGCACGGCAGAACTCTAAACTCGACTACTAGATCGAACTATCAGTGGCCTTTTTGAAAACTCTTGTTTATGTTCTGTTGAGAACAAGTTGTGTTTCAAAATAAAATATCTTTGCTCACGTACTGAATTGTAAAAGGTAAAAAGGTAACCCACGTATTGAATGACAATAAAATATTGTAATGCACAGGATGTTCCATATATTTTTGACAATACCCCCCCCCGTTCAAAATCGCGCGCCTCGAGCGATTATATTAAAACCAACTGACAATTCGATACAAGTTTACAAAAACTATGAAATTAATACCATGTAAATATAAATATACAAATAAATATGCGCAGAAGTCTGCTTGCACCATCTCCATTTGATTTCTTCTCCCCCTTGCTGCCTCTTCCATCTTCAATTGGCTCATTTCGTTACCATTCAATAGCTTGATTCAGCATGATTCAACGTTGCCTGGGTACAATGGGATTAACGTAGACCCACTCTTTCGGTTTATTCAGGCTTGGGTTGGCTTGGCTGGACCAGGTATGGTATGACCCAAACATACTGGACAACTTGTAATTGGCACGGATCTGCCTGCCGGGACTTGATATGGCTCTAGTGGACTTGGCATGGATTTGCCTTCCAGGACTTGGCATAGCTTGGTCCGGTTGGACAGTTCCTATAACACAAAAAAAAATTAAACGTACTGTTATCATCTACTTTCATAACAAATACCGTTCCCCAAAATATATTAACTGCTACTCAACCTTATTCTCATTATAAACTCATCATACAATTATATGCCAACCATATAAAATCAAAATATTTTTCGAGTTATCCGATATTAATATACAGTGCGGCTTTTAATAGCCTCCCCCCCTGTTAACTTTTGAACGGTTTGACGTAGAAACATGAAAAAAAAAATCGTTTCGAGGGTTTCACCAATACTACTTTTTGAAATAATTTTTTTTTTTTAAACGGCATGTGGGGTCAAGGGTCACATCGTTGAAAAGAGAATTCAATTCTCTTTTCAAAATCGAAATATCAAATATAAATGCGGATCTGAATACTACTAATACCTCGATAAATTTGAACGGTTGGATGTGGAACAATGATACCAAAAATTTTTTGAAGGGTATTACTGATACTACTTTTTGAGAGAAGAAACATTGCAATTACTCGACAGATGGTGCTGGGGGCACATTAATTTAAAAATTTCCAAAGGTATAAAAATCGAAATTGGGAAAAAAATGATAAACAAAATTCAAGAATATTTAGATGGTTGTAAAGAGAATTGAATTCTCTTTTCAACGATGTGACATTTGACCCCACATGCCATTTAAAAATTTTGAGTTGATGGGCCCCTCTGCGCCCCTATCGTGCAATCACTATTTTTTTTATTTCAAAAGGTAGTATTGGTGAAACTTCATGTTTCTACGTCGAACCGTTCAAAATTTAATAGGGGGGGGCTATTAAAAGCCGCACTGTATACTTATTATAATATAATCATCCATTCATTTTAGAAGTATAATAACTGTCACATTTTTCATTCATCCATAGCCATTCTCTTTCATTTACAGAAAATAAAAATACCACCATCTCTCTCATTACGAGGTTAATTTTGAGATGCGATATACTGCAATTCTTTGCCAGGATTAGATACAGAATATCACAAAACAATTTCATACTTGCTTTTCACATTCAACAATATTTATTCAATTCTTTTCGACCTCATTAGTTACATCTTCTCACTAAACCACTGTGCAAAGTTTTAATATTGATTTCATACTCCACCTTTTAAATTATATTGACATGTCGGCCATGGCCTCTATACCCTTGTGTCGTTTTCTTACGAATTCTTGACTTTCTTTGAGTTCCAACTCACCTGAAGAAAATATTGTGTGCACACATAGCTTATTACAATCTACCTAAAACATGAAACAAATTATTATATAATCGAGATTCATCAACAACAGTGCTCCATGGGTCGTTATATTTCAAAATGCGGCTCACGTGAATCACCTCCGTTTTCGCATTTTTTGTAGATCCCAGTTTCAATCTATAGGTAACTGGACTCATCTTCTCTAAAATTGTGTAAGGGCCGTGGTATCTGAGGAGCAACTTTGTACTTTTACCTACTTTTCTCATTGGTGTGAACACTTTCTCTTCCACGCTGTTCTCAATATGCCGATAACATTCATCATATCTTTTCTTGCCCACTGCTTGTCTTTTTTCAATATTTTGCACAGCTATGCTTCTAGCTGCAAGTGCTCGTTCTTTTATCTGAATAACAGTATTATTTTTGACTGGGGCCATCAGATTTGCGTCGGTTGGTAGAACGGGCTGTCTTGCATATACAAGAAAAAAAGGACTGAGTCCTGTTGTACTTTGCGGCATTGTATTTATTGCAAATTGAGCATGGGGAATAAAATGATCCCAATCGTCTTGGCTGGTAGAGGTAAATATGCTTAGAATGGCTGCTACTGTTGAATTCATTCGTTCACAGTTTGCATTGCATTGAGGATCGTACCCAGTTGTTTGCTGCTTTCGTATTCCCATGAGAAGCAATAATTCTTTGATCATATCCGATCTGAAAACCTGACCTCTGTCTGACAAGATTTCCTTAGGGCATCCGTGGCGAGCTATAATATTATTCAAAATGAACTTTGCGACCGTATCTGCCTTTCCATCAGGTGCTGCAGCAATTTCGAGATATCTTGTTGCATAATCCGCCGCAACAATTACTGTAATATTTCCATTTTTGGAACGTTAAAATGGCCCTAAAAGATCAATGCCTATTTTTGAAACGGCACTCCTACTGGGATTGGCTGTAAAAATCCTAAAGGTTTTCTGTTTGTTTCCCCCTTTGTTGCCTGATAAACTTGGCAACCCCTGATATACTTTTCCACTTTTTTTTATTGTCCGTCCCAAAAATATCTATTTTTGATTTTTTGATATGTCCGTGAAATGCTCAAATGTCCTGCCAATGGTTCGCTATGATTGGAAAATAGAATTTAAAAACCTGACTGTCTTGGAACAACCAATAGATTTTCCAGTCCCTCTAGCGATACATTCTTTTTATATAAAACTCCATCGATTAACGTGAAATTTTTGTCTCTCCTCCTCAAGCTAATATTGATGTTTTCACCATTCGGATTCTCCAGGGCTTCAATCAATCTCTTGACATTATCATCTTTCCTCTATTCTTCCGCCATATCTTCATTCGTAGTAAGAAAGGTAGGTACATCAAAAAATTAATTTTCTTCTTCCAATGTTGGTGCTAAAACTGCATTTCTGGAGAAACAATCGGCATCTTTATGAGTCGATCCACTTTTATAAATAACCTCGTGTTCAAACTCGTTGAGCTTAATAGCCCATCTGGCTAACCTTCCTGTGACGTGCTCTGAATTCTTCCAAAAACACAAAGCGTAGTGGTCGGTGGTAATCTTCACAGGTTTTCCATACATAAAATGTCGAAAATAGGTCAACCCCCAAATTACCGCCAAAACTTCGAGTTCCGAAATCGTGTAGTTTTTTTCACTTTTTGTCAATGTGCGACTTCCATAAGCAATAGGGTGCATTTCACCTTGAAATTCTTGTAAAAATATCACTCCTGAACCTTCTTTGCATGCATCTGATCTCAACTCGCATCCAGTGTCTGGGTTTAAATGCGCTAGTACTGGGGCCTCTGTAAGTTTTTCCTTTAGAATTGAAAATGCCTCCTCCTGATTTTCTTTCCACTAAAACCCTGGATCATTTTTTATTATTTCATAGAGCGGTCGTGCTATGATTGAGAAATTTTGTATAAATTTTCTATAGTGATTTGCAAGTCCTAAGAAACTCTGGGTATGTCTTTTGGATTTTGGTACGGGGGATTCCGAAATTGTCAATAATTTTGCTGGATCTGGATAAATTCCTTCTTCGTTGACGATATGTCCCAATACCTTGACTTCAGGAGATGCGAACGTGCATTTACTGGTTTTTAATGTCAATCTTGCCATTCGGAATGATTCTGAAAATACTATAACGTCATCCAGATAAACCAGTACGTTTGACCACTTCATTCCCTGGAATACTCTATCAGCCAAGTCCGAAAACGTGGAAGGGGCATTACAAAGTCCGAAAGGTAATTTATTGAATTCGTACAGTCCAAATCCAGGTGTGACGAATGCGGTATACTCTTTTGATTTTTCTTCGATCCCAACTTGCCAATATCCGCTGAATAAGTCGAGGGTGGAGAAGTACCTAGATGTTCCGAAATATGTTAAAATTTCATCGATATTTGACAAGGGGTAGTTTGACTTCTTGGTGATATTGTTCAATTTCCTGTAGTCTACATAAAATCACGTTTTTTTCTTCTTCTCCCTTTTTCTTTACCAATACGACATCTAACATTTCTTCTACTTGATCCTCAATTATTTTCCTTTCTTTAGGTGAAACTTTGTAGGGTTTACTTTTGAAGGGTGAATGTTCTAGTTACTCAATTTCATGTTTAACCATATCTGTAGATCCCATATCTTTGACGTCCATAGCAAAAATATCCTTAAATTCATCAATTAGATTCTCAATTTCCATTTTCTTCTGTACGGTGAGCTCAGTTCTCAATTTGTAACATTTTTCAATATCCTTCGCTTTTTCGTCCATTGTGTAGAGTACCATATTTATGTCATTTTCTTCTTTCATGAAGCCTAATGTTGTACCTTCGAAAATAACCTGTCCAATACTTGAAATATTCTTGAGTTCCAAAGTTGAATTTTCTAGTGTTCCCGAAAACTCCATACAAACTAAACCTCTTTTAGTCAAGAACTGTTCTTTTGGTTTGGAAAATACTCTGCTCTGTTCAAGTCCTGGTAATTCCTGAATGTCAACATAAACGATTACTTCCTCTTGGGGTTCTAATCGAAAATAGCACTTCAATATCACTTTCATTTCTTTTTTCTCAATTTCCAGTAGAGCGGAAGGGTCCAAATCTTGCAGAAAACTTGGTTCTTCCACTTAAGTAGAGCTATCTTCCGTATTTCTATATACATACTCCTCATTTTTCCTATCAACTTTTTGGCTAATACCCTCTTTTAATTTTTCAAAACTTCTCTTTCTCAACTCATTTCCAAGTTCATTTTCCGTTGGTTTTCTATTTCTTGAGAAAGTAAGTCCATTCTTGTTTGATTCACATATTTCTCATTTTTTCTGTTAACTATTTTGCTTATTTTTTCTCTTAATTTCACAAAATTTCTCCTTCGGATTTCAGTTTCCAGGTTTATTTTCCGTTGATTTTTTATTTCTTGCAAAGAAATGTCACTTCGTGTTCGATTTTCCGTTCTTCCATTGTTATTTTTCCAATTGAAATGTCTTCTTACGTACCCATTTCCAAAACACTTTCTTCTAGATTCATTTTCTCTATAGAATGCCTGATTCTTTATTTCAATATTTTCCCTTTTGTTATTTTGCCGCTTATCTCCGTACCCATATGAGAACAAATTCGCGTTGTCTTTTTCATATCGTATCTGAAAAGGAAGTGTAATTTTAAATAACCCTTGACTCAAAATGACAACTTTTTCCTCTGAATTTATTATCGATTTGTATTGTGTCAAAAATTCCATTCCCAAAATAAAATCACACGGTAGATTTTCGATAAGTAAAGCTTTATAATACGTTTCCATTTCACCTAATTTCAAATTAATATTTGTGGTCCCTAAAACTGGTACACTGAAACCACCTGCTGTCTCTGCATTTTGTGAATACCGTAACTTTTGGAAATTTTTAACGAATTGACGTGAAACTATATTATTGTTTGACCCCGTATCACAAACTATGGTTGCCGTGTTATCATTTAGAAGTCCGTTTATTTTAAGAACACCCGTTTAATTATTTTTGAGGGAATTTAACTCCACTTTTGATCCCACATGAATTTTACTTTGGATACCTGGTAAATACCAACAATTAGAAGTCAAATGTCCAAGTCTGCCACAAACTTTGCAGAAAATGGTTCTTTTCCTATTCAAAAAAAATGTATTCTGATATAGAGGCTGCCCGAAATTCCATACCTCGTCGGTTTTTCCATAATTCTCTATGTCCTCGATTTTGAAAACAATATTCTTCAAATCATCCATATTTGTCTCAGCATTCTTCAAGAGTCGATAAGGGGTGAAGTCTGCTTAGAAGTCTTCGTTCGAAATGTCTCAGAAACGTTTCTACGCTCATGTCTGGGTTAAAATCATAAGCTAACTCCCTCAGATCATAGAAATATGTTCGTATTTCTTCATTTTCACCTTGTCTTCTACTGTACAGCTTCCATTCTTGTTTTTTCAAATAATATCCATTGTCAAATTCTCTGAGAAAATCATATTCGAACCAATAATATCCGGCTCCTATTATGTAAACTCCAAAATAATAAATTTGTAACGTTTCTGTCCATGCATTCGCTGAAGAACATTTTTCATAATTCTTCAAAAATTCGTAAGGACAATCTTCCCTTGGGTCAAAATTCCGAGGTTACATTTAAGGAACATTTTCCATCTATCTAATATCGAATCTTCCAAACTCCCCCCATAGCCCTCACTAGCTGCGGGCACGGCGGAACTCTAAACTCGACTACTAGATCAAACTATCAGTGGCTTTTTTGAAAACTCTTGTTTATATTCTGTTGAGAACAAGTTGTGTTTCAAAATAAAATATCTTCGCTCACGTACTGAATTGTAAAAGGTAAAAAGGTTACCCACGTATTGAATGACAATAAAATATTGTAATGTACAGGATGTTCCATATATTTTTGACAATACAGTATTCAAGTTTCAATTTTTTTAGTCCACCCGTAAAAAATAAAAGGGGTGAGGACAATGAAGTAAAGCACTGTATAATACAATACGAAACGTATTGAAAGTGCACAATAATAAATCAATGGCATTAACCAAGGGCACTATTAACAGGGGGTGTTACACTTTAGCATGGGTGCTTTGGGCCTGAGGTATGGATTTGCCTATAATTATGCAGTAATACCAGAGGTACTTGAAATCTGTTATATTTCATTCTACCGGAAGTGATATTCAGGCTGTTTTCGAAAGTTATTAAGAGGGGTTTAACCCTATTAGTGACTATTAGTAAAACAAGGAACGGAAGAAAACAAAATACTCGGAGCTCGCTGAATAAACTCGAGATTTTTTTTCATCATCCGATTTTCGAATGTGGGCTCTAGGCATCTCACGAAGTACTTTTTCATATAAAAAAAAGAAAAACGTTGAAAAAATAGGCAGAACATTGACCAGATTCACTAACTTTTATCTCAGGATTTGTTCTTTTTTTCGAAAAAGTACTTCGTGAGATGCCTCACTTATACTTTTATCTATGTTCAAAAAAAAAATTGGAATGATCCATTCAAAATTACATCGTCAAAACGTTTTCTGTTGAACCTCTACATACTCAATTTTCGAGCATTTATCTTCACTGATTCGAGCGCCCTCACATAACTATGCTCTTTTACATGGATACTATGGATAACTGAATGAATTGCAGATTCATTCATGAGTTGAAAAATTATTCTGAAGCTATTCCGGAAATTTTAGCACTGGAGATAAAACAATAGAAGTTGTAAGTGGGTTTATTGAAGTTGCAAATATGCCGAATTGAGTAGCCTATATAAGAATAATGAAGTTATATATTATCAAATTATAATTCTTATGTATTTCATAATTCAATTTAATTTGAACATTTTCTTTCTGGAAATGGACAAATAATAAGTAATGAGCAGCAGAAATGATTTATTGACGGATCGTGATTACGTTCCAGGTCACTCACACAATCAGTTACTAAAAACTGGATTTGTTTTGCAAGGGGCTGGCGAGCGACTGGCGGCAAGTGACAAAGGGACCAATTATCCCGAAATGAGTTTCACAGAGAAGGGTCGGGGAGGGGGCTACCGTTAGAGTTTAGTTTGCTCTTGTATTGTGATAGTTACACTTATGTTTTTCAATATTTGTTTGTCAATTGAGCAACATTATGCCCAATTCAAATTATCGAACTGGTAATAAATACCGTAAACGACTATTCTTAAAAAAATTATCAGCCAAAAAGAGGATCTTGAGAATAAATAAGGTAAGTGAATATTTATATTACTGAACCTTTGAATAGTATATTGAGTATAAAAAACGAAAAGCACATTTTACCGATCTAAGACAATTGTTTGTAGGTGGTGGTTATAGCGTTTTTTGTACGATTCTAGCAATTTTTTCCTCGATTGAAATAAATTAATTTCCACCTAATTATTGAAAAGTCAAAAGTGACATTTATAGTGATTTACGTAGGTCGTGCATTAGAAGTTTTTCAACTTGCAGTTGGACTAGAAACTTGAAATTTGGTATGCTGTCATAATTGATCATGTGCGGTCTACCTCAAGTGTTTTTAGTCCTACGACTATACAGGGTATGACAAAAGTTGGCACCGACTTTCTTATTTTAAATGGAAACCTATTTTTTTTGTCATGGTTCGATTGGCCTTCTGATCATGACTTTAGACAACCTTTGTTATGTTGACTTATCTATTAGTTTTTGAGATTTGCTCATTTTTCTGAAAAAAAAAAAGTCTGTAGTAGTTTACGAAAACACGTGTAGTCCGCAAACCGTTCAAAATTAGGACACCAAATTCATGGAGCAGTTAGCTGGTAGTCCAGGCTAATACCTGATATCCCTTCGACGGTCCCATTTTGTACCATATGGTCACAGCTGATTTTCGAAAGTCGCATTATAAAATTGTCAAAAACTCAAATTTTTCAAATGGCACCTACCATTTCTTTTTTAACCATTCAAAAGAAAATTGAATTTAAGGATGACTTATTTCAGCTTTTCCTATACCCAAGTTCAACCTCTATCGAGTTTTTCAATAAAAATCAAGAAATGCCTTATCTGGCCGAATGCTTTTGTGTTTATTCAAGTATGCCATGGAAACAAAAAACAACTGTAAATAAGAAGGTGATATTCTGTCAAAGTAAAAATCTTAAATAAAATTGATTCAAATATGGAAAATTATACAAACGCAGTTGTGTTTGAAAATACAAGTATGTCGGATTCTTAGACAACATAATATAGTTTTGTCAGCAGGGAGTTTACAATAGGCGCAATCGACATTTTTGGGCACATATTGTGTTCGAAGTTGAAAATCAAGTACAATTTCGAATAAATGTGTTTTGTTTGGTAATGAACGCTATTTTATGAACGATGAAAATTTGAATAGTGAAATTGAAGAAACGGAATAAATATTCCAATGCTCAAGGGATAAAGTCATCACAGTCCTATGGGACCCTCTGCGAGAAACCAGACCTGGAAAAGAAGGTATTACAGCAGGCAATTTCTGAGTACCTGAAGGAATTACAGTTAACTTCGACTGAGAAAAAAAAGTATTGAAGAAATAACGAGAAACCAGATTCGGAAATGTGGAAAAATGAAAGAAGAAAGAGAGTGACAGCATCAAAATTTGCGGAAATTTCCAAAAAAAAACCTGAATCGTCTAGAAAAAATTTGATCAAATCAATATTGTATCCAAAAAGAATATTTGCAAAATCTATGAAACATGGCGTGGAAAATGAAAAAAATGCAATAAAGCAATTAGAGGATTATTTGGCGATTAAAGTTTCCAAATGTGGTTTATTCATTGATCAGAACATCGACTTTATTGCTGCAAGCCCTGATGGCGTTATCGAAGGAACCAAAGCTCTTGTCGAAGTAAAGTGCCCTTATTCTGCAAGAGATCTGACTCCTGAGGAAGGCATTGCTAAAGGCTGATAAAATGTTGGAAAACAAATGGGGAATTCAATATAAACTATAATTGATATTTTCAGGTTCAAGGGCAGTTGCATGTCACTGGTTTCGATTTCTGTAACTTCATGGTATGGACATATCAAGGTTTCAAAGTCGAAACATTTTTTCGCGATGATACATTTTGGCAAGACAATACATGCTTCCTGAAATAGTGGATAGTCGATTCGAGAGGAATATGGAAATTAGGAATTAACGTTGTTTCTGTGGTGTTGATATCGTTAACTTTTATTATTATTATATTAGAGGTTTCATTTTGAGATGAATATATTTTAAATCTATAATATATTTTTTGTGATTTCCTGGATTATCATTAAACTCTTCTATTACTATAGGAATGTTGTATTTTAGTTATTGTAAAAGAAATACAAACGGTTCCCTAACGACCCAATTAAAAGATTTCTCTTACTTGAAAACTAAAAACTAACTAAAAAATTAAATACTAACTAACTAGTAACTAAATGTAACACTTTATATTCATACAAATTCGTACCTATGTATCTAAACTATCATTGAAACCTTCAATGTTAAGCTACTAGTCTGTAACTATTCTATAATTGAATGACTTGAACTGAATCTACTTTCCTTGCAGTCACCATGTATTATCATGCAGTCACCGAGTGAATCTCATGTATTCACGATGCAATACATGTAATGTTCATGTAATCTTGTTATTAGTGAGGCAGGGATCTCATCAATGGCTAAACCTTCGCCCCGAAAACTGCCAAAAATTATTCAATTCGATGTTTCACTGTACCTACGGTGATTCGCCCAAGTGTTCGCGGCCCTTTTTTTTTTCAAAGGAGTGCTCATATTTTTTATTGTGAATTATGATAGAGACTGCCATTCCGAGTACAACTATACATTTTCATCATAGTTACATCGAATAGTACTGGGGTTAATTGGCCTGCTAGGTCGCCAAATCTTACCCCACTGGACTTTTTCATCTGGTCCTATCTCAAATAATTTGTTCACTTAGAGCCCTTGCAAATATCTAAGACCTCTCAAGCACAGAGTTCAGTATTCTGTGCCTCAATTATAATATGCATTGAGTGTCAGACGTTGATCAAAGCCAGTCTCCGAAGAAAACACACTCAGGTTGTTATCAACAGGGTACAGTTGTGTTTTGAAAACAATAAACCGAATATCTGAAAGATTAATATCTGTCTTTGATTGTTTCCACTTTTGTTAATGTTCTATTTTTTTAGAAAACAGATGAACATATATATTTTTTTATTACCTCTATCAATAATTATCAATATGCGAAATATTCATCCAAGGAAGAAAACAATGCATTTTGCATTTTGTCCGCCGCAGTTTGCGGTATCCTTTGATATCCAGGTAACAAAGCCCCGACGAGGATCACCGTCACGAAGGTCACATTTTTATTTCGTAGGCCGAGTTGTAAAAGTGTTTGGAATTTCAAGCGGCATATACGCGTTCAAGGCCAATTTTACTATAACGTAAATGGGCAATGAGCTGGAGTGAGACGCTATTAGATTTATTTTAATATTAGACTCCGCCTCCATCGTTCGGGATTCCTATTTCCCCCTTTACACCGCAAATGTACTTTGACCTTTTTCAAAAGGTAAAGCCCTTCTTAACCTCCTTCAAATGGGTGTAGAACTCGTTGAAATAAATCATTTTACGAAACATCATTTTATTACTTTCTATCTATTTTTATTATATTTTTGACTCTATTTATAGTTTTATATTTCAAAATGACCTAAGTTCTCGCGTTTAGAATGACAGTCTAGCTATTGGCTGAAGTGAAATTAAACATGATACAATTAGTATAAAGAAAAAAAATCGACCAGCAATTCTGAAATATCTGATATTTATCCACAATTTATATCTTTAATTGGAATCGAAATTGGAATTGAAATGAATAAATAAAATTATTATTATTTTTTTTATTCTGTGGCAATCAAATGCTAATTTGATTGCCAATTGATTGGCATTATGTCAGAATATGCGGTAAAATGTTTGTAACTTCTTATTTCATCTGCGTCGCTCTGTCAAATATGTTTCAATTATTCAACTCATATTTTTTTCCATAATTCTGTTCTTTTGAGGAAGATGATCATTTTCCATATTTCACGTGGAGTATTTCCAAGACAGGTTCTCAGGTTATCTGACAAGCTCAGTTGTAAACGGATTTGAGAGAATTTCCTGCAGTGAAGTACAATGTGTTCAACTATCAAAGGAGTATTCTGACAGAATTCACATCGTGGTAGTCTATCGTTTTGGAGCATGAAACTATAAGTAAGAAAAGTGTGTCCTTTTCTCAAACGAGATATAGCCACTTGTTCTCTTCTCTTCAATAAAGGTCCGTACTCCCATTTGTTAACTGTGCGTTTAGTCTCTTTGAGTTTGGTATCAATATAGTTCCAGTGTCTTTGCCATTGTTGTGTCATCTCCATCTTATTTCCACTTTCAAGTCGGAAAGGAATTTCATCATATGTATCTGAGTCAGCTGCTTCTATCGCTGCTTGATCTGCTGATTCATTTCCAGCTATCCCAATATGGCCCGGAATCCATATCAAACAGATAAGTTTTCCTTTCGATGTAGCCAGTCAATGAGTGAAAGTATGGTATACTTGATGATGAATAAAGACGAATTATTATTATTATTATTATTATTATTATTATTTTTTTTTTTCCCGTTGGGAATGTACCAGTCAGGCCCTGTCTCCGGTGCTCCGATACATCCGGAGGGCGCGCTGGTGTCGTTAACCCCAATAACCACTCCCTACGTCCGTAGGGTGAGTGACTATTGAGTCCGAGAATCATGTGCCCTGAGTAGACGGAGCGAACCAAGGATGACGGCCTTCTGCATTCGCGCTGCTAAGATTTCTGCCATATTACGGCAAGCAGGTATTATCTTCAAGTTGGAGAGCAGTGTGTCCATCATTCCACCAAGGACTCCTATGATCAGAACCACCATTTTGACAGAATGGTCCGGATATAACCTGCGGAGTTCAAAGAGAAGATCTCGATATTTAGTCCGTTTTTCCTCCTCTTTTCGAACGATATTCATTTCGCCTGGAGCGGAAAACTCCATGACGAATATCGTTCTACTTTGGTGGTCGAGGAGGACAACATAAGGCTTATTGGCTTGTATTTGCCTGAGGGTGGGGAATGAGTAGTTCCAATAGATCCGGCACCTCTCATTCTCCACCACGGACTCAATATCCCCCGGAACATAAGGCAACACCGGTGTCTCGTCTATACCGTACGAGTGTCGTAGATGGTAGTATAACACTCGTAGCGCCGCGTTATGCCTGTGGATATAGGCTGAGACCGCATAAGATGGGCATGCTGATAGCAAATGCATTACGGTCTCAGGTGCCCCACGACATGCCCTGCATCGGGTGTCAGGGACGTCTATACCCATCACGCGACTACGGTAGACGAGGGTGTTGAAGACACCATCCTGGCAAGCCATTATGAATCCCTCGGTCTCCGACTTTAGCTCACTCGACCTGAGGAAGGCAAAGGTCAAGCTTTTGGATAAGCCAAGGTCTTCGATGTTGTGAAAGAAGACACCATGCATTGACTTATCCATATGTAGCTGTAGCAGGACCTCTGTCTCCGCAACTTTGATGTGAGCTTTTTGCTGAACTCGGTGACAGAGTTTGGGTTAGCCCGTTCAGTGTCGAATACGAGACCGAGTTCATCGGCCGCACGGGTTGCTGCCTTAAAAAGAAATGCTCCAATCCCTGCTTTTTCATGGTCGCGAACCATGCAGAGAAGGGGATCTGAACTCCTGATGACTTTACAGGCCCCATCCAGAACCATTCTGTTATGCATACACTCCATACTCAAAAGTCCACGGCCTCCCCGTTGTCTGGGAAAGTATAACCGTGGAACGGACGATTTAGGATGCAAGCACCTATTGAGATGCATCACTGCGAGTTTTAACGTCGAGTTGTCGCAGCTCTTCCTTAGTCCACTTCATTACTCCGAAAGAGTAGAGAAGGATCGGAACGACAAGCATATTGGTTGCAGCAACTTTGTTCTTCCCCGACAGTTCTGATGACCAGATCTGTCGGAGTTTATGCTGATACTTGCCGCGGAGAGAGTTCTTAACTGTGAATACCTCTTGGGAGTGGCGTTGCTCCACTCCTAGGTAAGTATACGTCTCTCCGGCATCCAGATGATGTAGGATGCTTCCGTCTACGAGCTGGACATCCTCTCCGTATTCCTCGCTTCGTCCTCTTTTGAGATGAACCGTGGCACATTTGTTGATCCCAAATTCCATTCCGATAGCATGTGTGTACTCTTCCACCACCCTAAGGGACTGATGTAGGTCCCTTTCTCCAGAGGCATATAATTTGAGGTCATCCATGTAAAACAGATGAGTGACTTTATGCCTCCGGTTGCTGGGGGTGCCGCAGTTGTACCCACGGGTATTCCTGAGTACAACGGACAATGGCAATAGTGAGATGCAGAAGAGAAGAGGGCTGAGGGAGTCTCCCTGAAACACGCCTCTTCTAATGATGACCTGCTCTGTTTGGACTGTGTCTCTACCAGATCTTATGGTGAAGCGAGTCCTCCAGAGTGGCATCAATTGTCCAATACATCCCACTATTTGATCGGGTACTTCAAGACATCTGAGCAAATGCATGATTAACTCATGCGATGTTGTATCAAATGCCTGGCGGTAATCGATCCAGGCCATCGAAAGGTTACGCTTATACTGCACGGAGTCCTGCGTGATACATCTATCGATGAGCAGGTTCTCCTTGCAGCCGGCGACCCCTTTCTTTGACCCTCTTTGCTCATATATCCGTTCGTACACCGGATCAACTGCGGAGAGAATGCGCGTGTATAAGATGCGTGTAAACAACTTATAACACGCGTTCAAGCATGTTATCGGCCTGTAATTCTTTGGATCAGACAAATCTCCGTTTTTGGGGATGAGCACGGTTCGCCCCTCGACGAACCACTCCGGAATCTGCTGCTCCCCATCTAGCCATGAGTTGAAAACTCTAGCCAGATGGCGGTGGGTTGTTGGAAACTTTTTCCACCAATAGTTATTCAACCCATCAGGGCCTGGAGCAGCGAAATTCTTAGAACCTTTTAGGGCCCTTCGAACTTCTTCCGTGGTTATCGGATTGCGCAGATCATTGTGCTCATGCTGCCGAAGCGTCCTGCGGTAAGCTTCGAACTGCGCTAGGGCTGGAGTGTCTACATTGAGTGGTTGCGGAAACTCATAGATGTTCTTCCAGAAGGTTTCTACCCGATCAGCAGCCGGCGGATTATCGACAACACGTGGAGGCTCTTGGAATAAGCGGGAAGGTTTATCGCGGAACTTCATGTTTTCCGCGATACTTCTCGCCCGCCTCACTAGTGACTTCTTTGCAGCCACTAGCATTCGTATCCTATCAAGACAGTGCTGTTTTATGGTAAACAGCACGCCTTGATTCAATGTGTGGTGAGCTCATCTTAGCTTTGCAGCAATTCGCCGCACTGCCGGCGTAAAAGGCCTATTGGCCGACATGTAGTCCACCACACACTGGATACGAGACGCGTGTTGTCTCGCCGACTTGATCTTAGCTTCCATCTTGTGAACGCGTCGCTCATGCCTCTCAACAAGAGCGGTGGTTTCCCTCCTCTCCGTCTGGGATAGAGCACGCCCAGCGAGCACAAACATCTCCGGGAGGTTTTGAGATGTTTCAAAAATGTAGTCACGCCGATGTTTCTTTGAGACGTAATATGTACTTCCCAAAGAGGTCCCTGAATGATATTCAATGTTCTGTTTTTGTTCTTCTGTGGCGTTTTTTTAAAGGTCTATAGGAATGTATCGGAGATGTGCACAAAATGTTATCTTGTGGATGTTTTCACTTGGCGTAACATAGGTCACCTTTGAGATGTTCACCGAGAATATATCTAGCGTTCGCGCAATCGCAAATGTGATCATGTGATCTCAGTGATGTTTGAGTTGACGGAGAGTATAGTTTCTAGTTTCGACTTAATTTACTCCATTTTGTTTTCCGTAAAAGTAGTCGTTTTAGAGTGAAGTGAAACGTTTTGTAAAGACAAAATATTATATTTAGTAATCAAGTTGATCACGGACTGCAAAGTAAGGTATGAATGGTCGATATTCAGAAAATAAATAACCTCAAATACATATACCTACCGGTTCTGACTTGTAAAATCATTATCATAATCATTATGTATATATATACCTTATCTATGTAAAGTGATTAGTCAAGGACACATTGTATTATTGAGAGTGTATTCACAGTTTTGTTTAAATTCAGTTGAACCAGACAACAACCAGTATGTTAGAGTGATATTTTCATTTTTGAAAAGTTGTTCAATTTGTATAAACATAAAATGTTTTAGGTTTAAATTAGTATGTGTGTTCCTTTGATCCTATTAAAATAAGTTATATTTTGTATGTCTCGGGAACATCTCAAACAATGTTTCATATACAGTGATTTAATGAAGGTGAAAAGCTTTAAAAATGTTATGTTGTGTCTTAAAAAAGGCTTTGAAAAAAACGTGAAAGAAATGCTTTTTGTGATGTCCCAGGAACATCCTAAAAATAGCCGCGTGCGGCGGACATTTGCACCTTCATACACGTTCAATTCATGTATGAACAGAATATCGCAGTGGAGGTTTGAAGTCTCAAAAACTCTTACTTTTAACATCTCTGAGATGTTTTTGTGCTTGCTGGGCGAGCGGCGTCGTACACGACAGAATTGATCTGCCAGATGGTAGCCTCTTCTGAAAAAACATCGCCAACCTCTGCATCCACTCGTGCCAGTTCTTGTGGCTTCAGGGGCTTCATATTGTGAAGCGCCCTGCGGGTTCTGATGTCCTCCATTGGTGGTATGATGCGAGCCTCCTCTACAGCCAGACCGACACGTGGCATATCTGCCACTTCTGCCACTTCGTTAATCGGCTGAGGAGGAGCTCTAACATAGCCTCGAGCCCGGAGATAGGAAACATAATCCCTGAGATTTTGGGCGGAAACGGCGGCATGCTCTGGGTGTCTTTCACACCAGAGAGCATGCATCCTTGCCATGTATCCTCTCCGGGCGGGCTCACTGCTCTCGTATATATACAGAAGTCCGTCTCTCAATTCGTCCGTCCACTCAAAGCGTCCGTTGACATTGCGGTTGTCATTTGGCAAATCATCGTTGTTGGCCCCACCACCTTGCCTTTGACCCCTAATCCGAGGGGGTCGGTTGTGGGGGCCTCTTCCCCGATTGTTTGGAACCGAGTATTAGGGTTTACTGGGGGGTTAACCCAGTAAACCCACGGCCGACCCTGGAGGGAAAGATGCCTTTTCCCTCCCGGATGCGCATGAGCTGCCGGTCCGATTTTGCATCCTTTGCTCGGGTAGGTGGTGTCGCAACTCACCAGGGCCTTAGGTGTTGGTTGACCTCCCTGCCTTATTATTATTATTATTATTATTATTATTATTATTATTATTATTATTATTATTATTACTATTATTATTATTATATTATTATTATTATTATTATTATTATTATTATTATTATTATTATTATTATTATTATTATTATTATTATTATTATTATTATTATTATTATTATTATTATTATTATTATTATTATTATTATTATTATTATTATTATTATTATTATTATTATTATTATTATTATTACCATTATTATCTGATTTGAATTAAAATTCTCCAGTCGGACCCTGTCTCTGATGCTCCGATACATTCGGAGGGCGCGCTGGCAACATCATTACCCCAAACTATGGGGTAAGCAGCTATTGGGTCCGGGAATCGTGTGCCCTGAGCAGACGTAATGAACCGAGGATGACAGCCTTCTGCATTCTTCCGGCTATGATTTCTGACATCTTTCTACATGCCGGTATGATTTTTAAGTTCGAGAGCGGTGTGATGAATCCATCACACCGCCAAGGGACCCTATTATCAGAACAACCATTTTATCATTATTATTATTATTATTATTATTATTATTATTTTTTTCTCCTTAGGAGTGTACCAGTCAGGCCCTGTCTCCGGTGCTCCGACCCATCCGGAGGGCGCGCTGGTGTCGTTAACCCCAATAACCACTCCCTACGTCCGTAGGGTGAGTGATTATTGGGTCCGAGAATCGTGTGCCCTGAGTAGACGGAGCGAACCAAGTATAACGGCCTTCTGCATTCTTGCTGCTAAGATTTCTGCCATATTACTGCAAGCCGGTATTATCTTCAAGTTAGAGAGCAGTGTGTCCATCATTCCACCAAGGACTCCTATAATCAGAACCACCATTTTGACAGAATGGTCCGGATATAACCTGCGGAATTCAAAGAGAAGATCTCGATATTTAGTCCGTTTTTCCTCCTCTTTTCGAACGATATTCATTTCGACTGGAGCGGAAAACTCCATGACGAATATCGTTCTACTTTGGTGGTCGAGGAGGACAACATCAGGCTTATTGGCTTGTATTTGCCTGAGGGTGGGGAATGAGTAGTTCCAATAGATTCGGCATCTCATTCTCCACCACGGACTCAATATCCCCCGGAGCATAAGGCAACACCGGTGTCTCGTCTATACCGTACGAGCGTCGTAGGTGGTAGTACAACACTCCTAGCGCCGCGTTATGCCTGTGGATATAGGCTGAGACCGCATAAGATGGGCATGCTGATAGCAAATGCATTACGGTCTCAGGTGCCCCACGACATGCCCTGCATCGGGTGTCAGGGACGTCTATACCCATCACGCGACTACGGTAGACAAGGGTGTTGAAAACACCATCCTGGCAGGCCATTATGAATCCCTCTGTCTCCGACTTTAGCTCACTTGACCTGAGGAAGGCAAAGGTCAAGCTTTTGGATAAGCCAAGGTCTTCGATGTTATGAAACAAGACACCATGCATTGGCTTATCCATATGTAGCTGTAGCAGGACCTCTGTCTTCGCAGCTTTTATGTGAGCTTTTTGCTGAACGGGTCCCAACTCGGTGACAGAGTTTGGGTTAGCCCGTTCAGTGTCGAAAACGAGACCGAGTTCATCGGCCGCACGGGTAGCTGCCTCAAAAAGGAATGCTCCAATCCCTGCTTTCTCATGGTCGCGGACCATGCAGAGAAGGGGATCTGAAATCCTGATGACTTTACAGGCCCCATCCAGAACCATTCTGTTATGCAGACACTCCAAACTCAAAAGTCCACGGCCTCCCCGTTGTCTGGGAAAGTATAACCGTGGAACGGACGATTTAGGATGCAAGCTCCTATTGAGATGCATCATTTTGCGAGTCTTAACGTCAAGTTGTCGCAGCTCTTCCTTAGTCCACTTCATCACTCCGAAAGAGTAAAGAAGGATCGGAACGGCAAGCATATTAGTTGCAGCAACTTTGTTCTTCCCCGACAGTTCTGATGACCAGATCTGTCGGAGTTTATGCTGATACTTGCCGCGGAGAGAGTTTTTAACTGTGAATACCTCTTGGGAGCGGCGTTGTTCCACCCCTAGGTAGGTATAAGTCTCTCCGGCATCCATATGATGTGGGATGCTTCAACGGACAATGGCAATAGTGAGATGCAGAAGAGAAGAGGATTGAGGGAGTCTCCCTGAAACACGCCTCTTCTAATGATGACCTGCTCTGTTTGGACTGTGTCTCTACCAGATCTTATGGTGAAGCGAGTCCTCCAGAGTGGCATCAGTTGTCCAATGCATCCCACTATTTGATCGGGTACCTCAAGGCATCTGAGCAAATGCATGATTAACTCATGCGATGTTGTATCAAATGCCTTGCGGTAATCGATCCAGGCCATCGATAGGTTACGCTTATACTGCACGGAGTCCTGCGTGATACATCTATCGATGAGCAGGTTCTCCTTGCAGCCGGCGACCCCTTTCTTTGACCCTCTTTGCTCATATATCCGTTCGTACACCGGATCAACTGCGAAGAGAATGCGCGTGTATAAGATGCGTGTAAACACCTTATAACACGCATTCAAGCATGTTATCGGCCTGTAATTCTTTGGATCAGACAAATCTCCCTTTTTGGGGATGAGCACGGTTCGCCCCTCGACAAACCACTCCGGAATCTGCTGCTCCCCATCTAGCCATGAGTTAAAAACTCTAGCCAGATGGCGGTGGGTTGTTAGAAGCTTTTTCCACCAATAGTTATTCAACCCATCAGGGCCTGGAGCAGCGAAATTCTTAGAACCTATTAGGGCCCTTCGAACTTCTTCCGTGGTTATCGGATTGCGCAGATCATTGTGCTCAGGCTGCCGAAGCGTCCTGCAGTAAGCTTCGAACTGCGCTAGGGCTGGAGTGTCTACATTGAGTGGTTGCGGAAACTCATAGATGTTCTTCCAAAAGGTTTCTACCCGATCAGCAGCCGGGGAGTTATCGACAACACGTGGAGGCTCTTGGAATAAGCGGGAAGGTTTATCGCGGAACTTTATGTTTTCCGCGATACTTCTCGCCCGCCTCACTAGTGACTTCTTTGCAGCCACTAGCATTCGTATCCTATCAAGACAGAGCTGTTTGGTAAACAGCACGCCTTGATTCAATGTGTGATGAGCTCGTCTTAGCTTTGCAGCAACTCGCCGCACTGCCGGCGTGAAAGGCCTATTGGCCGACATGTAGTCCACCACACACTGGATACGAGACGCGTGTGTCTCGCCGACTTGATCTTAGCTTCCATCTTGTGAACGCGTCGCTCATGCCTCCCAACAAGAGCGGTGGTGTCCCTCCTCTCCGTCTGGGATAGAGCACGAGCGGCGTCGTACACGACAGAATTAATCTTCCAGATGGTAGCCTCTTCTGAAAGAACAACGCCAATCTCTGCATCCACTCGTGCCAGTTCTTGCGGCTTCAGGGGCTTCATATTGTGAAGCGCCCTGCGGGTTCTGATGTCCTCCATTGGTGGTATGATGCGAGCCTCATCTACAGCCAGACCGACACGTGGCATATCTGCCACTTCTGCCACTTCGTTAACCGGCTGAGGAGGAGCTCTAACATAGCCTCGAGCTCGGAGATAGGAAACATAATCCCTGAGATTTTGGGCGGAAACGGCGGCATGCTCTGGGTGTCTTTCACACCAGAGAGCATGCATCCTTGCCATGTATCCTCTCCGGGCGGGCTCACTGCTCTCGTAGCAATAAAGAAGTCCGTCTCTCAATTCGTCCATCCACTCAAAGCGTCCGTTGTCATTGCGGTTGTCATTTGGCAAATCATCGTTGTTGGCCCCACCACCTTGCCTTTGACCCCTAATCCGAGGGGGTCGGTTGTGGGGGCCTCTTCCCCGATTGTTTGGAACCGAGTATTAGGGTTTACTGGGGGGTTAACCCAGCAAACCCACGGCCGACACAGGAGGGAAAGATGCCTTTTCCCTCCCGGATGCGCATGAGCTGCCGGTCCGATTTTGCATCCTTTGCTCGGGTAGGTGGTGTCGCAACTCACCAGGGCCTTAGATGTTGGTTGACCTCCCTGCCTTATTATTATCCTTAGGAGTGTACCAGTCAGGCCCTGTCTCCGGTGCTCCGACCCATCCGGAGGGCGCGCTGGTGTCGTTAACCCCAACAACCACTCCCTACGTCCGTAGGGTGAGTGATTATTGGGTCCGAGAATCATGTGCCCTGAGTAGACGGAGCGAACCAAGAATAACGGCCTTCTGCATTCGTGCTGCTAAGATTTCTGCCATATTACGGCAAGCAGGTATTATTTTCAAATTGGAGAGCAGTGTGTCCATCATTCCACCAAGGACTCCTATGATCAGAACCACCATTTTGACAGAATGGTCCGGATACAACCTGCGGAGTTCAAAGAGAAGATCTCGATATTTAGTCCGTTTTTCCTCCTCTTTTCGAACGATATTCATTTCGCCTGGAGCGGAAAACTCCACGACGAATATCGTTTTACTTTGGTGGTCGAGGAGGACAACATCAGGCTTATTGGCTTGTATTTGCCTGAGGGTGGGGAATGAGTAGTTCCAATAGATTCGGCACCTCTCATTCTCCACCACGGACTCAATATCCCCCGGAACATAAGGCAACACTGGTGTCTCGTCTATACCGTACGAGTGTCGTAGATGGTAGTACAACACTCGTAGAGCCGCGTTATGCCTGTGGATATAGGCTGAGACCGCATAACATGTGCATGCTGAAAGCAGATGCATTACGGTCTCAGGTGCCCCACGACATGCCCTGCATCGGGTGTCAGGGACGTCTATACCCATCACGCGACTACGGTAGACAAGGGTGTTGAAGACACCATCCTGGCAAGCCATTATGAATCCCTCGGTCTCCGACTTTAGCTCACTCGACCTGAGGAAGGCAAAGGTCAAGCTTTTGGATAAGCCAATGTCTTCGATGTTGTGAAAGAAGACACCATGCATTGGCTTATCCATATGTAGCTGTAGCAGGACCTCTGTCTCCGCAGCTTTGATGTGAGCTTTTTGCTGAACGGGTCCCAACTCGGTGACAGAGTTTGGGTTAGCCCGTTCAGTGTCGAATACGAGACCGAGTTCATCGGCCGCACGGGTTGCTGCCTTAAAAAGAAATGCTCCAATCCCTGCTTTTTCATGGTCGCGGACCATGCAGAGAAGGGGATCTGAACTCCGGATGACTTTACAGGCCCCATCCAGAACCATTCTGTTATGCAGACACTCCAAACTCAAAAGTCCACGGCCTCCCCGTTGTCTGGAAAAGTATAACCGTGGAACGGACGATTTAGGATGCAAGCTCCTATTGAGATGCATCATTTTGCGAGTTTTAACGTCGAGTTGTTGCAGCTCTTCCTTAGTCCACTTCATTACTCCGAAAGAGTAAAGAAGGATCGGAACGGCAAGCATATTGGTTGCAGCAACTTTGTTCTTCCCCGACAGTTCTGATGACCAGATCTGTCGGAGTTTATGCTGATACTTGCCGCGGAGAGATTTCTTATTATTATTATTATTTTTATTATTATTATTATTATTATTATTATTATTATTATTATTATTATTATTATTATTATTATTATTATTATTATTATTATTATTATTATTATTATTATTATTATTATTATTATTATTATTATTATTATTATTATTATTATTATTATTATTATTATTATTATCACCTATAGAAAAATCAAGAAATAATTGCAAAACACACCGATAAAAATTATCCCATACGACCCTGGTATATATACAAAAACTATTCAAAATTATCACGTGTTACAACTTTTTATGAAAAAATCTATGTTGTCATTAATTTGAAAAATACTGAACTTTCCTCATTGAAAATGAACGTAAATGACTAGTTTACTTCGACTTTAAACCATGAGGAATCTATAGTAGGACTGACTAACAAACAAACTGTATTATAATAATGGAAATAATCAAATTATTTCAGAGGATAATTTTTTTTCGTATTGAATAATCATTGATTGGTGTTTATTAAAATATAACACTCAGATATGCAGCCAATAAGTTTTCTGCATTTTTTACGAAGAATAATGTACAGTGTCCGGCATAAAGTTCGCAGCATATGGAAAACTTTTTTATTATTGATTTCTCAAATAACAAATATTTTTGATGAAAACCTCTGCTTCATCCCAAACCTAAATTGCAAATACTAAAATTGAATTTTATACTATCATATACGAACGATATTGAAAAACATATGCCTTGTTTTCAAAAAAAATGTATCCCATCACTCTATTTTTCACGGTAGAAATAAAAGTATGGAGAAAATATTGTTCAGAATCGAATTTTGATTCAGAAATTCAAATCACAGACACCTATAATCATTTTATTTTTCCACTTTTTTTCCAATTTTCTCCTCATCGCCCTGTACGATATGAGGAAGACTATGCTAGATGGATGGTATATTGTTAGATATGATCATATCACTCTGGATGTTCCCTCCATTCTGCCTCCCATCAGAAAATCACGTTAATTGAAATATGTGACGGTATTTCACAAAATGTTGCTGCAAATAGTTAATAATACTTAATTGTTTTTCAATGTCGCTCGTATATGGTAGTATAAAATTCAATTTTGGTATTTGTAATTTTGGATGAAGCAGAGGTTTTCATCAAGGATAATTTTTTGTGAGAAATCAATAATAAAAATGTTTTCCATATGCTGCGAACTTTATGCCGCACACTGTATAATATACTTATTAATGTTAAGAAGTTGATATAATTATTTTGTAAGGAAAAACCAAATATTCTTCGAATTTCGTGCGAATGAGTTGACCGATAACTTGAATGTTTGTGTTACCCTACTCAGCAAAGAAACAAGGCAATTTAAAAGAATAAGATTCTTTTTACATTTCCAGGGGCATGATACAACATCTTCTGCAATAAGTTTCATCCTCTATTGTTTGGCAGAATATCCTGAACATCAGGTGGGTACAATAATTGTTATCAACTACACACTTTTTCAATCAATTGAGGTATAATTTTAAAACGTTTTTTTTGCAGATGTTAATGAATATCGCAGTTGTGATATTGTGGGGGATTATCACACCTATATTATACAGTGTGTCCATTTAGTGCCATTCTTCGATATCTCGAAAGCCATTATCACTAGAGAAAAACTTTGAAAACAAATAAATTTCTTTCGCTACTAAAGATACCCATTTCAATAATATTTTCAACAATACTGGGTGTTTTATAAAAGCGGGACGACATGGAGACGAGTTTTTTTAAATAGAAAACCCAGTATTTTTTATTCGAAATCTATTCCACTGAGGTTTACCTATACATCGCAAAAAAAATTGAAATCGATTGTGGCGTTGCCAAGTTATACTTGATGAACCTATTTTTACCACTATTGAAGGGTCAGGTTGAATTGGGCAAATCTTCAAAATATTTTTGGCATACAGTAGTAGTAAGGTATCACGTTCACCAATCCAGTAATTTTGCGACATGGTCCTATACAGGGTGCTGAAATTTGCATTTTGAATATTGTAAGATTCAGACGACGTTCATTAGAATTTTTCAAATGGAACACCCTGTATTTTTCTTCACAAATTTATTCCGAGATCTTTCGCCTTTTTATCGTTCAAAAAAATCAAAATTGGTTGCGGCGTTGTCAAGTTATGCGTGATTTTTTTCTGTTTATCACTATCTCAGGGCTACTTATACGGCATAGTTCTATTATTTGATTTGATTGTGGGAATATTGCCTGCCACATGACCATCAAGGTTCTACATGGATCATTCAGGTATTTTTGCGATATGTGCATTGTCCAAATTTGGAATATTCCGTTATCTTGTTACTTATGATTTAAATCATATGTACCTATGTGAAACAAATATGTCAAAAGCAACGTCTGGTTTTGAAACAGTGGTCTGAAGGCCGTCAGAATAGTGGTCTAAAGGCAGTTCATTCACTGGCCTGCTCAAACAGAAGAAAATAAATTTGCAATCGCCTTATCAGTAACTGAGGATCCGACATTAAGTGTTAGAGAAATAAGTAAACATTTAGATATTAAGAAATCATCAGTAGCGAAGTCCCTCAAAAAGCATAAATTTCATCCATACCATCTTCAACTCCACCAAGAACTTACAGAAAATGATTTTGGAAGACGAGTTACATTTTGTCAATGGGCATGAAACAAAATGAGAGAAAACCCCTAATTTTTCAAAAATGTGCTGTTCAGTGATGTATCAACATTTCACAGAAATGGTTTCGTTGATCGTCATTATTTCCACTATTATGCTACTCAAAACCCGCATGCAGTTCTAGTTTCTAACTTCCACCATAAGTGGTCGCTCAATGTTTGGGAAGGTATATTCCATGATTACGTTATTGGGCCGATTTTCTTCGAGCAATATTCAACCAGGGAAAGATTTTTGAAGTATAACATCGATCATGTAGTTCAACGAAAGGGAAAATTTTAAAATGCGACTTTAGGCTTGTATCAATCAGGATGGAAGACATTTCGAACAACTTCTGTAATGAGTTTTTTATTTCCCTAATTCCTCTATTACTTGTTTTTCTTTTACCTCAACCTCAAACATTATTATTTGGAATACTTCGAATAAAAACATCTCGACATAAAATATGTATTATTTGGCAACTTCTACAATACAAACAATGGAAATTTGGAATGCGAGAATAAGGACAATTTTTTTAAATTTGGGCAACTTTTATTGTCTTTTTTCCCGCAATCCAAATCTCCATTTAACTTGAAGGAGGCAAATTCTACATAATAATACAAACAATATTCCTTTACTACGCGGGTTTCGGGTGGGAATTGAGCAAAATTTTGAATAAACACAAGGTATATTTGATTGTTGCGATGTTTGACAGGCCACTATACAAATAATGGAAATGTATTTCCAAAAATAATTCATAGTCCGCAAAAAATCTCTGTGAAAGTAGTATTTTGGATCAATTTGTCAAAACCCACTCTATTTGTTTTGAATTCAAACTTGGAGAACCTGTAAATGTTCCTATAGTAAAAAAGGTAAAGTCCATGTAGAAATTTGATTTTACGATAGCAACGCAATATTTCCACAATACAAATAAATGAAAGAACTATGACATACAAATTACCCCGAAATAGTAGTAAACATAAGGAAATTACTCATAACTTGACAACGCCGCAACCGACTTCGATTTTTGTTTCAACAATAAAAAGGCGAAAGATGTAAGAATTAATTTGTGAAGAAAAATACAGGGTGTTCCATTTGAAAAATTCTAATGAACGTCGCGTCGTCTGAATCTTACAATATTCAAAATTCAAATTTCAGCACCCTGTTAAAAATCTAGTCGCAAAATTACTGGATTGGTCAACGTAATACCTTGCTACTACTGTATGCCAAAAATATTTTAAAAATTTGGACAAATGAATATTCCATGGCCAATTCAACATGACCCTCCAATATAGTGGTAAAAATAGGTTTATCAATTATAACTTGGCAACGCCGTAACTTTTTTTACAGCGATGTAGAGGTAAACCTTGGCGGAATAAATTACGAATAAAAAATACAGGGTGTTCCATTAAAAAAACTCGTTACTGAGCCGTCCCGCTTTTATAAATCACCCAGTAATGCTGAAAATAATTTGAAAATAAGCAACTTTTGTAACTGAAAAAGTTTTTCTCCATAGGTTATGGCTTTCGAAATATCGAAGAATTACGCAGTAAATGGACACACTGTATATTTTATGCACTAGTGGGCGCCGCGGGCGGTAAAATACACTTTATCGCCTGGTTTTACAGGAGTAAAGTTACTTTTTTGCGCCCGTTAGTACATTTTTTCTCAATTTCTCAGTTTGTTTTCCGAAATTTTCAAGTTCATGTATCCCCAGCGCCATCTATCGAGTAATTGCAATGTCTCAATATCAATCTTTTCTCAAAAATTAGTATCGGTTATTATACATTCAAAATACCTTCATTCCCATTGTTCCACATCAAACCGATCAAATTTATGAATGTACCATTCAGAATTATGCTTGATATTTCAAGTGCACACTGTAAAAAAATATTACCAGATCCAGAAAAATTTTGATAGCTGGAAGGATAAATCAAATCTCAACGATGTGCCGCTCGGCCCACTCGACCCCCAAATTTTTAAATTGATGTGCCCCCTCTCCGCGGCCTCTATCGAGCAATTACAATGTCTTCCAGTACAAAAAGTAGTATCGGTAATAAAATTTAAGAGGGTTTTTGTTCCATGTCTGTACGTCTGATTGTTCAAAATTTACAAAGGACTTTAAAATGCAGCACTGATGTATACTCCTTTGATGGTTTTGGAGGTAACCCTCCGAACTTCATACAAAAGCTCGACCAACTGAGATACTGATATCACTATTTAGGATATAAATAATAGCTTGTCTTCATATGTTAGTCTGAACAAATTAGGTGAATCGTATAGTATTACGGAAAGAGTCAGAGTATCATTTATTATTTATCATTTAGTATTGTCATTGTACCGCCAACAGATATGTTGCCCTGAAACGACCTGTATCGTCGCTCCTCAATGACATTCCGTGAGTTTTTGTTTTCCTAGAAAGTGCGAACATTTGTACCAGTAACTTATTAGCATCGGTTGATCGTGCATCGAGAATCGATATATTTCGCTACCAATTTCGCTAACTATTTTTGTGGGAAAATAGTCAACAGAGTCATGCATTGAAAACACGTATTTATGTGGGAAATCAGTCAACAGAGTCATGCATTGAAAACGCGAATTTTTGTGGGAAATCAGTCAAGACATTCATGTCTTGTAAAATATACTTGGATTTTTTCTCAAGTCTCGCATTAGTCGTTATATTCAAATTATTGGTATCCAATTATAGTAGTCACTATACTTGAGATCACCAAACATTTCAACCAGATTTTTTGTTCAGGAGATCAAACTACGTGAGTTCCAAAAAAATTTTTTTTGGTAGCTTGTAGCGCCTGGTTAAGGAATTTTACCCAATTAAATAGCAATTTTGGACCATATTGAAATTGAAACCAAACAAAATTATACAGAATACTGGTTTATAATAAAATTATTGTCACATACAATTTTTAAATTTTGACGTCTATCTAATTTTAACGTCTAATGTAAAAATTTTAATATTCGGAAGAGCACAGAGCGACGATGTGAGTTCTTCGTAAATTTACGCATACCAAGTGAAAATAACATTTATGTCGTGATTAGTTTTCAGAAGTATCGACAATTCTAGAATTTGTTATTTTTCGAATAATAAAAATAAGAAAACATGCATTGAAAATTAACACGACACATAATTTAGATATAAGACGTGCCAATCTTATTCAATTGTTTTGTAAATAAGGTGAGCCCTTGACGTGCCTTTCAGATTACCTCATTTCCGTTAACGGACCAAATTTCTTACCATAAAAAACGGTACACAACCTCATCTAACCTAGATATCCAAGCTATTAGTGGTTATGAAATTAATTGAATTCGACATCTTTTCGTGTATCGAATCATCTGTGAAAGTTCCATTGCCATGCAAAATTGAAAATTCAATTGAGAATGTTTCTCTTTAAAACATGAATCCCTTCCAAGAGAGGTTATCTTGTACGATGGAAAACAGCGACTAAATTCCAACTTTCAGTCGCAGATGATTCCACAACTGACTCTATGAACATCCTGTTCATATTTTCAATGAAATCAACATGCCATACCCATGACAGGTTTTATGTCAGAAAAATATTTCAAAGTTTCACCCCGCAAGAAATAGTCCAACAATTCTTCATTACAGTGTGAATTTGCTTCTGAAGAGTATGTTTTCCAATTCTTTAAAGATGATCTTACGAAGAGTGAAATAGTGCAATTCACACATAAATGAAATGAGCGATTTTCTGTGAGTGGTACTTCTGAATAACATTCTCCCTTATCTCATTCATAAATAAGAATCTCCAATGGAAACTGGACATTTAATAAATAATCAACTATCTGAATGAAAATGCAAATTTTCACTTTCAGATTTTTTCTTCAAGTTATATAGGGTCTTTCTCAATATCTATCAGATGTAGTTCAATGTCCAGCGTGGCTTTAGCCGGGGAAGTAGTTGTTTTCTGTTAGATATTACAAAAAAGTAACTTCAATTTTATCGTAGGGTTTTTTCCATTTCCAGAGGAGTCATGTATTGATTCAATTTTCAATTGAGAATGTTTCTCTTTAAAACGTGATTACTTACTTCTGTCGACTCAAATGAATTACAGTTCAGAAATCATTTATTCAGTTAATTTCTTACGTGTTATTTGGCCAATGACTTCCTCTATTTTCCTAACATTCAGTATCAATACGAAGCATTTATATTGTAAAATACGTGAAACATTTCCATCCGTAGGCCTGTTTTTGTGTCTTTGTAAAGTGACTACTATGACACATTTTACCAAATATATATATATATATATATATATATATATATATATATATATATTACGTACCTTTCCGCGCGGAAATTTCGATTGATGCAGTGATTTCATTGGATTTCAAAGATTCTGTGAAATTTTCAGTAAAATCGCTTTGGTGACCATATTGTTCAATTTTACCGACATTTTCGTGGACGGACAAACTGGTCTTTTGATCGCTATTCATCCAATAGAAAATTCACTTCTGTTGAAGCTTGTAATGCAATTTATCACGGTGGCGAACAAATGATATTGATCGTTAAGGGTACTAAGCGTATCTTCGTAAATCTGCTCAACTCTTTATTTCTTCAAATACAGATACTTGATGATTGCTGGATAATTCAATTTTCTTATTATGATATCGGTCGAAATTCTGTTTTTCAAATATTATTCTGCAAAACTGGTTTGACTTTTTGCAGTAAATCTTTACACTGACACTTCTAATGAGTCATCGATCGTTGCCATGGTAGCGCAATATTTTTTATCCATGGAACCGGTCTAGCTAATGACATATTACCGTTAAACTCCGTTATTTACATTTTTAGCTGCGGTCGTATAAAGTCACATTCTAAGCACAATTATTGCTGCCGCTTATTTCGCGGTAATTATCTGCTTACGTACATTGTATATAAGCAGATAATTCAGCAGAAACTTAGCTTTGCCGACTTTTGGGTTGATTAGTAACTATTTTCAGCAAAACAAGCAGCAATAAAAATTGTGTTTAGAATGTAACCGTTGCTCGAAATGTAAATAACGGAGTCTATACGTATTATGTCATTGGCTCTAGCCTAAGTAAATATAACAGTACATCTTCATATTCCCAATCCATGGGTTTTTTTAGAGAAAGTGTGCGGTGAAATATAGACTGTGAAAACCTTACGCAAGTAATAGACCGGTCGGTAACGACACATTTCTTGAAACGTTTTTTTAAAATTATGTTTATTATAGGTTTATAAATGTTCTCACCAAATATCTAAGACTGCTCGCATGCAGCGGCGGCACCAACCAATTCTGAATTTGCAAAAAAAAAATTGATATCTCTGAACGATTTTTTAATGTATGCAAAGTGGTTTTTTTGACAGTATGAACTGAAAAACTCACGAAAATCAAAGACCATACTCTTCTCTCGTGTAGAAGGCCCTGAAATTATCAACTGAACATGTAAAAAAAATGTGGTATCTCAAAACGATTTTTTAACGTATGCTTTTTCACAGGAAGATTTTTGGTGTTATATGCATCACGAATTTCAAAAAGGATACAATCGCGGCGTGCACATGCGTTGCAATTGTTTTGTTAATATGCAAAGTTTTTGTAATAACTCGAAACAATTATTTAATGTATGCAATTGAACTATGTGAAAGATATTGTGTAAATGGGCCCCCAAAACAAAAAGCATACATTGCGGAAGTGTATAACATGGTTGCATACGCTGAGATAGTTGCAAAATAATTTTTGCAATTTTAACAATTATTTAACGTATACTTTTTGAAATAGTGATTGATGACGTGATAATAATGAAGACTATTCATTTGCATACAAGTCTGGTGTGTACATCAATGAAAAGAATAGTAATAATATTGCAAAAAAACTCCAGAAATGTTAAACAATTTTTCAATTTATGCTTTTTCACAGGCTCATTTATTATATTAAAAATATCACGAAAATTAAAAAGCATACTCTTCTCTCGTGTAGAAGGCCCCGAAATTATCAACTGAACATGTAAAAAAGATAGTATCTCAAAATGATTTTTTAACGAATGCTTTTTCACAGGCTGACTTTACTTGTCATATGGATCACATTTATTGAAAAGCATATTGTTCTCTCATGTAGAAGGCCCCGAAATTAACAACTGAACATGTAAAAAAGGTAGTATTTAAGAACGATTATTTAACGTATGCTTTTTCACAGGCTGATATTTGGTGTTATATGGATCACGGAAATTGAAAAGTATACTTTTCCCTTGTGTAGAAAGCCCTGAAGTTATAACGTGTGAGACAGATTCATGGTACACCCCCTTTTTCTCCCTTGTTTCTCTAGCTATATTTCTGAAATCTACAATATTGAATATGCTTACTAGACGGCACTTTTTGGCATATTTGTAAAACAAATTCAACTTCCGGTTTTTCCGGAAATTACATCAACTTTCGATTTTCGAATGGGATACCCTGTACATTATTACATGATCGGTTAGGGATGATCATGAGAAATCCACCGATACCAGGATTGATGGTGTTATCTCTAATGGCTACGGAGATATTGCCATTTATTTTATCCATAAGCTCAATGAGCAGGAGAGAGAAACTTTTTCTGGCAAGTCCATCCAACTCTCTCTTCAACTCGTTGAGCTTATGGATACAATAAATGGCAATATCTCCGTAGTCATTAGAGATATCATCATTAAACCTGGTATCGTTGGATTCCTCATGATCATCCCTAACCGATCATGTAATAATAGACAGGGTATCCTATTCGAAAATTGAAAGTTAATGTCATTTCCGGAAAAGCCGGAAGTTAAATTTCTTTTACAAATATGCCAAAAAGTGCCTTCTAGTGAGCATAATCAATGCTGTGAATTTCAGAAATATAGCCAGAGAAACTAGGGAGAAAAAGGGGGTGTACCATGAATCTGTGTCACACGGTATAACTTAAGGGGTTTTTACACAAGGGAAAAGTATGCATTTTAATTTCCGTGATCCATATAACACCAAAAATCGGCCTGTGAAAAAGCATACGTTAAATAATCGTTCTTAGATACTACCCTTTTTTACATGTTCAGTTGTTAATTTCGAAGCCTTCTACACGAGAGCAGAGTATGCTTTTCAATTTTCGTGATCTATATAATACCAAAAGTGAGCCTGTGAAGAAGCATACGTTAAATAATTGTTCAAAGATAGCCGAAATTTTTGCAACTTTTCAATAGTCTTTTGAATAGTTCTACACGCCAGAACAGTATGCAAATGAATATACTGTCAATGGGCTAAATGAACTTTATATTCAACCCGGTTTTAAGTGTTAAATAATTGTTCCGAGTTATTACAAAAAATTTGCATATTAACAAAAAAATTGCAACGCATGTGCACGTCGCGATTGTATGCTTTTTGAAATTCGTGATCCACATAACACCGAAAGTCTTCCTGTGAAAAAACATACGTTAAAAAATCGTTTTGAGATACCACCTTTTATTACATGTTCAGTCGATAATTTCGGGGCCTCCTACACGAGAGAAGAGTATGCTTTTTAATTTTCGTGGGTTTTTCAGTTCAAACTGTTGGAAAAACCACTTTGCATACATTAAAAAATCGTTCAGAGATATCAATTTTTTTTGCAAATTCTAAATTGGTTGGTGCCGCCGCTGCATGCGAGCAGTCTTTGATATTTGGTGAGAACATTTATAAACCTATAATAATCATAATTTTAAAAAAGCATACGTTAAAAAAACGTTTCAAGGAATGTGACGTTACCGGCCGGTCTATAATTGACGGCAATTCTTTCAAAGTAGTACCTACATTTATGTCTCATGTTTTCCGCTATTGCTTCACTATTCAACTTATGTGGGTGAAATGATTTTCCTACCTACTGAAAACAAAAACTGCTCTGGCTTCATGCTGCGACAGACATTGACATAATATCTATTATAGAAGATATTTTTTTTCAATATTACTGTTATTTATTACTGTTATTTCACAGGAAGAAGTTGTCAGAGAACTGAAACATATTTTCAACGAGGAAGAGAATAGATCTATGACGTCCCGAGATCTACAAAACATGAAATACTTAGAAATGGTCATTAAAGAAACTTTGAGAATCTACCCTACTGTTCCAATGGTCGCCAGAAAGCTCCACAGAGATATTAATTTCGAAGGTACATAATTACAGTTAATGTATAAGTTCACAAAATTGAATTCATAATACCACGTGAAGAAGTAGACAATATAATGAACTAATCTATGAAAATCTCTATTGGTTTCGAACTTGACAAACTTCGGATCCAACAGGTACTTTTGCTTGCATGTCTATTCTCTCTCTATTGTCTCTTTTCTCGACTTCTATATCTTCTAAAGATTGCATATCCGACAATGTTTCGACACCTTCTGAAATCAATATATCATTGCTTTCTTCCTCGGAAGTTGAATTTTGATTTCGTCAGCAGTTACATTGGTCGTTATTATATTTTATCGGGTTTTTATATTTCTTCTCAACCTGTTTCTCTATTTTCTGTTACTTCATCTTCGCTTCGACTTTAATTTTTTCTAAAATATCGGTCTTGGATAGACACTGCAAATTTTCTATGAACATTAGTTTCATTATCTGAAAGACTGGGTTTTCCTTGTCTTTGTAAAACATAATCCATTGGTCCACGCCAAAACCGCGAATGTGCTAATATCAGGGTTCTGACTTCAATATGTTGAATACTAATTTTCTACCAAAATTTTCAATGCCAAATTCACGGAAATGCTATTATAGTCTACGTGGGGTACGGGTGACTCGGTGAATTTTAGAATTTACAGGCTCGATTGTTACCTACGTAGCGTCAGACAGGTCTCCAGAAGGCACCCAGGAAGAACAACGCGAGGGTAGAGGGTTAAATATTTATTTTTTTACGTTAACTAAGTCATAAGGTGCAGGACTGAAAATTCGCAGAATAATCGGAGGTTAAACAAATAAGTAGAGGAAAAATTGCCAGAACACTAGGTGGAAGATAAAGACCGGCCAGAAGGCGCTAATGTAGAAAATTTTGCAATAATTATGTGACTCGGTGCACTTCTGGCATTTTCTATACTCATTCTGTGACTCAAAACTGGATTGCCTGCAAACTGTCAGAAGGCTAATAGACCGTCAGATAACGACACATTTTGCTAACTCATTTTCTCTTTTCTGGGATTTTAACCACTGGAAATTATGTCAGTATTGAGCCCAAAAAATTACAATTTTGAGATCGGACGTGTGCTAGGCATATAGAAAATTCATTTTCCTTTGGCAGAAAAAAAATGTTTTTTTTTTTAAATTTTCTCGTTTATGGCATTTTAACACATGAATAGGTATAACAATCTAATAGTGAAAAACCAAAGCAATAAGATTTGCACGTTAAAATAGGGGCGCGGTCTTGTAAAAAAATAGTTGGTTGATGATGCACTTTCTCGCTGATGGCAATCGACATAATGAAATTTAATATTGTTAGGAACCCGAAAAAAAAATCCCATAAGCCGGTCAGCTATTAAGGGCAATTTTCCGAAAGGAAAATTTTGTGAAATTTTTTTTCGTTTTCCGTCAAACTTTCACGTGAACGAAATAATGTACAATAAAGATTTTTGTTGATGTTAAAGTCTGTTATAAAAAAGCCATAAGTCTAGTTCGTGCTTATCATACTATAGGAAACTGGAAAACTTGCAGGAAAATCACAGAAATTTTTGTTCATTTTCTCGTTTATGGGAATTGGCATGTAGAAAGAAAAACTGATTTCAAGACCAGAAAAAAAAGCCATGAGTCGGAAACATGATTACGACGTTTTATACAGTGGAGTCCTAAAGTAATGGATACATTAATTTTCCGCGTAATAATATTTTAAGAAAAACCCTCAGTCACGTCGAGTTATGTTTTAGACAAAAAACTGTGACATAAAAAATCACCGCATTGGTCCAGAACTGATTCGAATATGGAAATGAGTTTGATTTTTTATTTTGACATAGAAGCAATTTATCATTCTGGAACTCTTAAGACTGAACTAGGCCTGAAGGGGACGCCAATATGAAAAAGCGCCGGAAACTCTGCCTCTAAGGTGGTGTGGAAACGAATTGTGTTTATCATTTTCTCCAATGTGGTTATTATTTTTACTAGAATCCCACATCCAAGTTTTACTTTCGAGCCCTAGGAATAGAAAATACCCCACATTGTAGAAAGTTAAAGAGAACCTAGATATTGCTTACTGCAGGTAACAATGATAAACGTCATCGATATAATGTATTTTATACGGAATGTCATCATTATGTATTCGGACACAAAATTTCTGGATTCAATTTTTGAATAATTTTTTTATTGCAGAAAATGTTTCTCTCTTTGACAATGTCTTCATTTGAAATGGAAATTTTGTTTTATATATATATGAATGAAAAAGATTCACTTTCGTTTATTTCTGACGTGATTCCGAAGATTATCAAAAAAGTACGAATATTTCACCACTTTTCTCATCTCCAAGAAATGATCTCCGAAATACTATTTCAAAATACCTTCACTGCTGGTCAATCCTATCTTGGCCACAGTGTTTATTAAACGAGTAAACAGTTTCCATTAGCAACTTCGAACCAAAGGTTAGGACTCTTGTTGTGTTTTTTACTAGTAGATTTGGATGATTCATTAGTGTGTTTTCACTTGATTTCAGTCAAAATTTCAATTTTCATATTGGCAGCTAAGTACTTGAAAAAATGTCTGGTCATAGGAAGTGAACAAAATCTCTCAGCCGTATTGGTGTTTGCATATCAAGTCAGTGGTGAAAGAGAAGAGTCCAAAAACTGTCTAAAAAAGGTGGTTTTCGTGAATCACCCTGTATTCCTTGGAGTTTATGATTATATATTCTGGAAAATCAAACAAACCTCTTAACTCAACTCAAAAATACTGGGTGTTCACTTAAACTCCATTGTGAATAGTTTCTATAAATATGGATCACAGTATAAATTATTGGCATGACAGTTTTTTCATTAGTATGAAAACAAGGTATCTAGTGAAAAAGATCATTTTGCAACCGGTGCACTTTTTGCTTATCTCAATTTTTGATTGCTTATAGTGCCCTAATGGCTCATTTCTGCATAGGGGTTGGGCAAAATTGTTTAAATTACCTTTACAACCCCTAAGAGTTTGTCACAATAATGCCCGTAACTATTTTTTCTCACACTAAAAAATTATTCAAATAAAGAAATCATGTGATTTTAATATTACTATCAGACTTCTGAGACTCAGGATTTTTTATATGGCCTAAGAATGAAGTTTACAATGTACATGCCAAATCCCATAGAAGAAGAAATGAGCAATTTTATCTTTATTAATTTCTCGCAGCAGCATTTTCAAATAATTTCAATAATTTCAAATAATTTTTTTATGCAGTGTGACCCATTCAACATGGAAGCAATCATATCAAACTTTAATATTTCAACCGATTGGAATGATTTTTTTTCAAAAGGTAGACATTCGAGAAGTCCATCAGTACACCAAATTTAATATGATTTATTCTTCATTTTCATGGCAAACTATTCTCACTTTTCAAGGTAAAAAATCTGAAATGATTTTTTAGAAAAAATCTGACCAATGCACTGGATTCGAGACATTTTCAAATAGTTCTTGTTAAAAGTTTGTTGAAACTCGTCAATCAATGAGAAAGTTATAGGAAAATGAAATTTAAAAAATATGCCGTTCAAGCAACCCACCTCAGATCAATAAGTATTGATCTGAGCAACCCACCAATTCAATTTAAGAACTCTTATCAAAATTTGGAATGCACCAGGAAGTCTTGAAATATTACTATTCAGAATTTCATCAATATCTATTTATAAATAAGAAACTTACAGGATAGCAAAATTTGAAATTTATGCTGATGGAATTTCATGAAAATATCTTTGATTCAATGATTTTTTAAATTTTTATTTATCAATAGATTTCGATGAAATTCTGATCAGTGATATTTTGAGACTTCCTGAACCCAGTGATGTACTTCGAATTTTGGATTAGAGTAGAAATTGAAATGGTGGGTTGAATAAACGGCATATTGCTTAAATTTAATTCTCCCATAACTTTTTTATTAATGGACGAATTTCAACAAAATTTCAAATTGAACCACTTGAAAGAATCACGAATCCAGTGGCGGGTTTTTATCTGCCACCTTGTCTTCTGGCAATTTTTTCTCTTCTTATTTGGTTAACCTCCGATTATTCTGCAAATTTTTTGTCATGCACCTTATGACTTACCGTAAAGTGGGGTTACTTTGCGCCATAAGGGGATACTTTGCGCCACTTGCAAAAAAAGTTTATAAATTTTCTCTACAGTGGTACATTGTAGTGAACCAGACAAATGCGTGGCTGTGTTCATGGTTGCATATGCCTCAATTGATTACGTGTTGAATTCGAGCGTTCAAGAATTTTCAAAGTGTTCTAGCGAATACGTAAACATTTCTGTTCAAACCGGTGTCACATGTGCTCTGCAAAAATCTTGTTATATCTTGTGCATCTATTAACATAGAACAGGTAAATATTTTTATATTATAAATTTGATGTATTATTCGGGAAACTACCACAATATTTGCTTTTGATAATAAGCTGTTAACATAAAAAAAATTATAGTTCTTCAAAGTGCCAGAATATAGCAAAGATGGGGATACTTTGCTCCACGTGATTTCTGGCGCAAAGTATCCCCCGCATATTTTTAAATTTACGTTGCATAGTTTTTGCATTAGTGGCTCAAAGTATTTCGTTTTAATGGAATCTTTTCTTTTAGAGATGGCCAGAAAGCACAAAAGAAAGCTTGGAGCGAGAAGATACAGCGATTACAGTAGTGAATCACTTGAAGCATGTTTGGCTGAAATCAGAACTGGAAATCTTTCACATAGACAAGCAGAGGCTAAATACAAAATTCCCAGGAGAACAATTTTTAATAAATTGAAAGGAAAACACTCAAAACCGATTGGAAAACAACCAGTGTTTAATCCCGACGAAGAAAATCAATTCGAAAAGTGCATAATATCCATGGGAGAATTTGGTTTTCCCGTAGATGTTAGAGAACTTCGACACATCATGAAAAATTATCTCGACCAAGTTGGAAGACAAGTTAAACTGTTCAAAAATAATTTACCTGGGCAAGAATGGATTAGGTCATTTCTAAAGCGACA
Organism: Chrysolina oricalcia; assembly: GCA_944452925.2. Taxonomy (NCBI): domain Eukaryota; kingdom Metazoa; phylum Arthropoda; class Insecta; order Coleoptera; family Chrysomelidae; genus Chrysolina; species Chrysolina oricalcia. Next base: position 15,665,120 of record OX101823.2, on the reverse strand, counting down.
TCCAAGGCTTTCTGAGAGGTGTGCAGAAAATGTAAAAAGAACAAGAGCTGCGATAGACGAAACTGCTTTGAGGGCTTTTATTGAAAATTTACGTGAAGAACTGAGAGACGTTCTGCCAACAAATATTTGGAACTTTGATGAGACTAATCTTGTGGACGACCCCGGAAAAAAAAGGTTTTAGTTAAAAAAGGCTGCAAATATCCAGAAACTATTAGAAATGCATCAAAAGTTTCAGTTTCGGTTATGTTTTCTGGAAATGCTGCTGGAGAGCTCCTTCCGCCCTATGTGGTTTATCGGGCTCAACATATGTGGACCACATGGTCAGAAAATGGCCCAAAAGGTTGCAGGTATAATACTAGCCCCAGCGGATGGTTTGATGCTGCAATTTTCACCGACTGGCTCAAAAGTCAAATGGTGCCTCGATTAAAAAAATTGGAAGGTAAAAAGGTCTTGATTTGTGACAATCTTTCTTCCCACATAACTGTAGACGCGCTTCAACTTTGCCTTGATAACGAAATTACCCTAATATGTCTACCTCCCAATAGCACACACTTGACACAGCCACTTGATGTGGCCATGTTCAGACCGCTAAAAATTGCTTGGAGGCAAGTGCTCTCTGACTGGAAAGATACTCCACAAGGCATCAGCAGCGTTACCATTCAAAAGCAACAGTTTCCACCATTACTAAATAAAATGCTACAAATTCTTGCACCAAACGTTGCTGACAACTTAAAATCTGGTTTTCGTAAATGCGGCATTTATCCAGTAAATGTAGATGAACTTCTATACCGCATTCCCAGAAATACTTGCGATCCAAATGAAGTTCATTCCGTCTTCCTGCACAATCTGGAATCTAGAAGATCTGATTCAACCAAAGTTGTTAAGACACGTAGAAGGAAACTAAACGTTCCTGCAGGAAAAAGTATCTGCAGTGAAGATACAGGTTTGCTTGCTGATCCTACGTCTTCATTAAGATCAAACAAAATGTTTTCTGATAATTCCTCAGATGATATTGACTTTGACGAGATAGTTGCAGAACATGAAACAGAACAAGAGTTTATTGATTACATTGACAGCGAAACATCAGGCAAAATAAAGCAATTCTCAGATGTTGTAAGAGAAGTTGGGCAATTTGTCGCGTTTACGTATGAAGGAGAAATATTTCCAGGTGAAATAATCAGTTTCACGGACGAACAGGTTACAATTAAGGCAATGCAAAAATCATTGAAAGCGTGGAAATGGCCCCAGAAACTGGATCAAATGGCCTACTCCTGGGACGACGTATTAGGATCCATAAAGCCACCTGTCCAGGTTTCTAAGAGAGGATTTTTCGATGTTCCGGAGTTGAAAGCATGGTGGTCTTAGATGTATTATTTGATATTGCACTCAAACTAGGAATATTACTCCCTTTTTTCAAGAATAACTGCTTTAGAAATTGAAATTTAATGTTTTTTTGGTATTTTTCAGAATAGTCCTTGTTTTTGACTAATAAACATATCGAAAATTTAAAAAAATGTGTTCTATATAATACAATGGAGCAATACAATTCCACCAATGAACTTACTTTGCTCCATAGGTTAATACAATGTTAGTTACAGTCATTTGAATTTGATGGAGCAAAGTTGCCCCTCCAATTGGTATGGTTTGCCCCACTTTCATTTAAAAAAATTAAAATACTTAGAAAGACTTTTTTTCTATTTTATTCACAAAAGCCTGTTTTATGAAGTTGTCTTTACCATCTATAACAATTTTGGAATTCTATATATTTTTTTTCATTTTTTTCCATTGCATTTTGTTCAGTTCATTCCAAAAGTGGAGCAAAATAACCCCACTTTACGGTAGTTTACGTGAAAAACAAATGCATATTTAACCCTCTACCCTCGCGTTATTCTTTCGGGATGTCTTCTGGCGGCCCGTCTCACGCTACGTCGGTAACAACAGAAACCATAAATGCTAAAATTTACCCTGCACTCTGCACATTCACCCGTACCCGTATGTTCAGTCTATCAGGTTGTCTACTGTGAACGAGAGTGAATTCGCGAATGTGAAAACTTACCTAGGTTTTCAAAGCAAGAAGCAGGAATATTCTTCAAACTCTTCTCATTCGAAACGACAAATTGCACATTCGCGGTTTTGGCGTGGGACCAACGAATGGTAAAGATACTTTCAATTGTTTGGGGAGTCATTCTGATAAGCGTGCAGATAACAACGTATTTAAATTGCTCCGCATTAAACGTGAATTAATTACCCCGTTAAAGTGTCTTCGAAAATTTGGAAACTTGAAATGGTTATAGAACAAAGTTTTTGGAAGCCATCCTGATAAGTGTGAGTTATAATGTTTATTACAACAACAAATACCTTTGATATAAGCTGTTCCAAACTACGGATTTGTACAGCGTAAATATATTCGACTCGTTTTTGTTGATTCCTAAAAAACAGTCACCTAGACGACCGTTCGTTAATTACCCCAACTTCTGTATAAAGTACATTGTGATGGCGAGTAGTGACAAACCTATCGGCCAATTAACCACTAAAGAATTACTCGCATTGATCCATGAAGCCAATGCAAATCAAACCAGTGAAATTAAACAAGAGTTCAATCAGTCTATTCAAGATATCTCGAATAGATTAGCTGACTGTAAAACGATAATTGCTCAGTTGGAAAGCAAAATAGAAACACTAGAACGTAGATCGAGAAGGAACAATGTTGTTATCTTTGGCCTAAACATTAATAACAAGGTCAAGCCTCTAGTTGAAACTCTGTCAACACTGAATAAGCTATTAGGGTTACATATCGTAGCCAATGACATCAACTTCATACGCCTAATTGAACCGAATTCCGACAAATCACCTGTCCTACTTGAATTAATTTCTCTTCTCAAAAAACAACTGATTTTTGAAAACATAAGTAAACTCAAAAACAGCGAAATAGCAATTGCGAACGACGCCTCATACAAGGACCGCCAAAATCAAAAGATATTGGTGCATCACCTGAAACTTGCTAGATTACAAAAATTGAGCCCCAAAATAAGAAACTGGAAACTGGAAATTGGGAATACTTCCTACACTGTACAAGAATTGAAGGAGCTGGAAGCACACAACGAAGGATCAGATAGTCAGAGCCAAGAGTCGTTATCCCAAATAGAATTTCTTGCTCGTAGCAACTCACGAAACAAAAGTAACCAAAATAATCTTAAAGATAAACTCAACTATTTTCCTAACACCCGAAGCAGAAAACAAGAATCGAACAGAAACAACAGTGAACTGTAGCAATAAAACTTCAAACTAGCTCGTTTAGTACCCATCTGTAATAGAAGTAATTTAAAACAATTAAACTTCAAATATCAGTATAGTGTCTCATTAAATACATGAGTAGGGGAATTAACCTACGTCCCTTGTCGACTATTTATTCCGTTTCTTTTGCCAAACATTTCAAAACATGAATAACTATCTGAAAATCGCTCATCTGAATATACGATCTCTACTTCCGAAGATCGCTGATTTGAAGGCTCTTATTATTGACAAAGAATATGACATAGTCTGTCTTTCGGAAACCTGGCTCAAACCCACAGTTACAGATAACATGATTTCAATACAAGATTATAATTCAATTAGACAAGACAGAACTTCCGGCAGAGGCGGAGGAGTATGCTTTTTCATAAGGAAATCATTTAATTTTTCTGTGATAGGTAGTGATAAATCTATTGAACAACTTTGGGTCAAAATTAAAATCAACAAAATAATTTTCGGAATTTGTGTTGCATACAGGCCACCGGATTATTCACCTACCGATTTCATAAACGTTCTAGAGCAAACAGCTGGCGAACTTTTTAGTGAAGTCGATGAAATCATCAGTTATATAGTCCAGCATCATACACTTCCAGAGTTTCAGTCAGGCTTTAGACCCCTACACAGCTGTCAAACTGCCCTACTTAATGTTACTGACGATATTTTGAGGGCCACTGATTGTGGTAAAACTACAGTTTTAGTATTGATAGATTTTTCAAAAGCATTTGATACGATAAACCACCAACTACTCTTATCTATCTTTAAATCAATTGGAATCTCTGATGATGCTCTACCTTTTTTAAAAATTACCTTCTCAATAGAACACAGACAGCCGTATGCATAGTCAATCGCCAGCGACTCGCCAGAGTTTCGCCGCTCGCTACACAAGGAATATAATGCACAGTCGAGCTCCAAAAAAGTCACAACTACGCGATAAGTTACATTTTGGCGAAACGCTGGCGATGTACCACTTTTTTGGAGCTCGACTGTGCATTATAGTTCTTGTGTAGCGAGCGGCGAAACTCTGGCGAGTCGCTGGAATTGACTATGCATACGGCTGAGAGAGTTAAAGTAGATGACGATGTTTCCCCTTCTATCAGAATATCCTCGGGCGTACCTCAGGGATCTATATTGGGGCCAACCCTCTTTACCTTATACACTGCCAGTGTGGGAAAAGTGGTAAAATGGTGTAACATCCACCTGTACGCTGATGATACTCAGCTTTACTATTCTTTCATACCTGAAAATTATCAGAACGCAGTTGACAAAATAAATTATGATCTGAACAATATTGTTACCTGGTCCTCCGAACACGCTTTAAGTATAAATAGTAAAAAGACTTCTTTTCTAGTTTTTGGCCCAAATAAAGTTCGTTTGCAAATCAATGAAGTAATCCAAATAAATGTTGACGGAGAGCAAATTGCACCAGTAAACAAGGCAAAAAACCTTGGCCTGGTTTTTGATGATTTAAACATCATGTTAACATTTCCATCAGAAACGCTTATTTGAACATAAAATCAATTTTTCACAATTCCCATTATCTCTCAGTTGGCGTAAAAAAATACTTTGCGAGGCTCTGGTATTATCTAAACTCGCCTACGGAGATGTAGTTTTTGGCCCCTGTATCGACGCAAACGATTATAGGAGACTACAAGTCGTTCAAAACTCTTGTATACGGCTTATTTGTGGTATTAGAAGACGCCAAAGAATTTCCCACAAATTACGAGATCTTAACTGGCTGAATATGTCGAACAGACGATACTTACACTCTGCATGTCTCTTTCACAAAATCATTAAACACAAACAACCGCAATACCTGTTGTTCACCAAACTGATATCCATCAGGTAAACACTCGATTCAAACATAGAATTACAACACCACAACATCGCACCGAACTGTTCAAACGATCTTTCACTTACCAGTCATCAAAAATATATAATGAAGTTTCCAATGAATTGAAATTAAAATCAATAGCCTTCAAATCAGGTCTAAAATTGAAATTACTGGATAATCAAAACCAAATCTGAATTTCTCTGATAACTCCTGCCAATAAATAATATATACATATATATATATATATGTATATATATATATATAGATTTTCACTTATTATTATAAATCATATAATAATATCTGCATGTAAGTACATATTAATATTTTTTTTTAAACTTTTTTTTTTTATTACTTCTAACGGTTTGTTACTTCATTATTGTTATTTCTTTTTATTATTTCCTTACCTCGCTTAAGATAAAAAATAGAGACAGTGCTATCTGCAACCACAGATTGTGCTGTCACCTGATCTTCGGCATTTTTCTATCAACCTGGAGTGTTGTGCTCATATTACTCAAAAATGTATTTTATGTTTATCTGGTTGATGAAAATAAAGACCTTTATTATTATTATTATTATTAAAAAAGATCAGAACTTGTAGAAGATACTGAATCTGTGTTTAGTTTCAGTAAACGAGTTGAAGTAGGTTTATCAGGAGCAGGATCAGAATCTTCCTAAGGTAGTTCGTCAAATATTCTAGATCATATAGATTTTTTCCAAAATTTTCTCTTTATCAAGAGGATATATTGCTGCGCCACTTAAAACCAGCTATTGCATTAGCCTTCGAAAAAGCAATAAAGTTTAGCAATATTTGCATTTTTTTTTCATAACAATACTTGAAAACACATATATTTCAGTGTGTCATTCAGAATGGATTGAGAGAAGGAACCACATGATCATGATTTTCCGGCCATTCAGGGCCGGTTTGACTCCAGCAATATTCCTCAACTTCCTTATTATATGTGGACTCTGCCATCATCATAATCTAGAAAAGTTTTCAGGATAGGGTGCGGAAAAGAACCACATGGCCAACATAATTTTTCCGGGCGTCCAGGACCGGTTTCACTATAGCAATATTCCCCAACTTCCTTATTATGGACTCTGCCATCATCATAATCTAGAAAAGTTTTCAGGATAGGGTGCGAAAAATAACACATGGTCAAAATAATTTTTCCGGTTGTCCAGGGCCGGTTTCACTCAAGCAATATTCCTCAACTTCCTTATTATGGACTCTGCCATCATCATAATCTAGGAAAGTTTCCAGGATAGAGTGCGGAAAAAACCACATGGTCAAAATAATTTTTCCGGGCGTCCAGGGTCGGTTTCACTCCAACAATATTCCTCAACTGCCTTATTATGGACTCTGCCATCATCATAATCAAGGAAAGTTTTCAGAATAGAGTGAGGAAAAATACATTGTCAAAATTAGTATTTTGGGCTTCCAGGGCCGGTTTCACTCCAGCAACATTGCTCAACTTCGCTATTATGTACTCTGTCATCATCATAATCTAGGAAAGTTTTCAGGATAGAGTGCGGAAAAAAACCACTTGGTCAAAATGATTGTCACCGGCGTGCAGGGCCAGTTTCACTCCAGCAATATTCCTCAACTTCCTTATTATGGACTCTGCCATCATCATAATCTAGGAAAGTTTTCAGAATAGGGCGCGAAAAAAACCACATGATCAAAATAATTTTTCCTGGCGTCCAGGGCCAGCTTCACTCCAGCAATATTCCTCAACTTCCTTATTATGGACTCTGCCATCATCATAATCTGGGAAAGTTCTCAGCATAGAGTGCAAAAAAACACCACATGGTCAAAATAATTTTCTGAGCGTGCGGGGCCGGTTTCACTCTAGCAATATTTCTCAACTTCCTTATTATGGACTCTGCTATCATCATAATCTAGGAAAATTTCCAGAATAAAGTGCGGAGGAAATAAACTACTTGGTCGAAATAATTTTCCGGGCATCCAGGGCCGGTTTCACTTCAGCAATATTCCACAACTCCCTTATTATGGACTCAGTCATCATCATAATCTAGGAAAACTTTCAGGATAGGGTGCGGAAAAAACCACTTGGTCAAAATAATTTTTCCCTGCGTCCCGGGCCAGTTTCACTCCAGCACTATTCCCCAACTTCCTTATTATGGACTCTGCCTTCAGCATACTCTAGGAAAATTTTAAGGATAGAGTCCATGATAAGGAAGTTGAGGAATATAGCTGGAGTGAAACCGGCGCTGAACGCCCGGAAAAATAACTTTGACCATGCGTTGTCTTTCCACACTCTCTTCTGAAAACTTGCCAAGATTATGATGGTGGCAGAGTCCATAATAAGGAAGTTGAGGAATATTTTTGATGCGTGAATTGCAGCGATTTTCTGTGAGTGATACTTCTGAATAACATTCAGAAGTATCTCATTTACAGACGAGAATCTCCAATGAAAACTAGATATTTTAGAAATGATCAACTATCTGAATGAAAATGCAAATTTTCACATTCAGACTTTTTCTCTCAAGTTATATAGGGTCTTTCACAGTATTTATCAGATGTAGTTCAATGTCCAGCGTGGCTTTAGCCGGGGAAGCAGTTGTTTTCTGTTAGATATTACAAAAAAGTAACTCCATTTTATCGTAGGTTTTTCCATTTCCAGAGGAGTCATGTATTGATTCAATTTTCAATTAATGTTTCCCTTTACAACGTGAATCCCTTCCGAGAGAGGTTATCTTGAACGATGGAAAATAGCGATTAAAGTTCATCTTTCAGTCACAGATGATTCCACAACTGACTTTATGAACATCCTGTTCATATTTTCAATAAAATCAATAAAGAATTTCATTTTAGCTATCAAACTATACAATTATAGTAATTAGATGGACTTCTTGAGAAATACACAAAAATTTGTATATTCATTATTTACCATTTTACAGCCATAATAACTAAGTATTGATTCATGCAATTACTGTTCATTATAATGTATTTCACTTTGTACCTCTTCACTCTCATATTCTATATAGGTACAGTTCATTTACTTATATTTTCTCCTTTTTTGTGTTCTTATTTCTGACTCCTAATTGTTAATATGTATTCATGTTATGCTGGTGTTTCTAACCGCAGAATACAAGTGTGTACTCACTTAGAAAGTGGGAGGAAAAATTTGCTAATTTAGAATTTCCTAATTTTGCCTCAGAAGTCGTAATTTTTCGTTTTTTAATATTGTAATATTGTATTGGATCTCATTTGGATAGCTTATACATTTAGTCTAGCTATTGAGTGATAATTTTTTTCCTTGGCGATATTAGGCGCCTATGTTGAATGACGTATCGAGCGTTTTTTTTTTGTCTAACAGCTACGTTTGTAGAAAAAAATTGTGTGTATTTCGAGCACAAAATGACTCTGTCGTTCGACAATCTATCACTTTGCACTCCAAATACACGAAAAGCTAGCTATTTCACAAGTCGGTATACCAACAACGTTATTTACTCACTTTTTATGTACATGAAAATAATACACAGAAAATGTTTCAGGTAAAATTTTGCCAAAGGGACTGGGTTTGCTTGTTTACATATACGGAGCTCATCACAATCCTGTTTTTTTTCCCGAACCCGAAAAATTCGATCCATCCAGATTCGATGAGGGAAAACGACCACCACCCTATACCTACATACCATTCAGCGCTGGACCACGGAATTGCATAGGTATTTTCATTTCAAATAACTGTTTTTTTGTCCACAATTTTATCAGATATTTCAATTTATTTGGAAGAAGATGGGAAATTCAATATTTTGTTAGAAATCTCAATTTTGTTATTCAAACTATTTTCTATACAGTGAGCACGTAAAGGTTGGAACAAATTCGTTAAACGCTTGATATGGCCATTAGGAAAAATAAGCTCAGACACGTCGATATTATTTTTCAGTTGCACATTTTTTTAAATAATCATATTCTTGATGACGTAATCACTGTTCGAGTTATGACGTCATTATATATTTTTTTTAATGGCATTACCCTATTTTGATAATACTTTCAAAAAGAACGCATTTTTCTGTATATGGATGTCATCTTTTTTCTTATGTTACATAACCGTATGTTCGAAGAATAAAATATATTTCATTATTCATAGTAATGTAATATTAGGTCTGTTAACGTAAACTTTTGACCTAAGGGCCTAGCTGGCCATTCTAAAAATTATCGACTTCGATCGAAATCATCTTCATTAAGTTCATGATTTATATGAGTATTTTCTTGAAATGATAGTATTACATCCAATTGTTGATCTTCCGTAACGCCTGGACGACCTTTCGTATAATTATCACCTACACTGTCAAAATTTCTATATTTTGCTTCGACTTTGCTCGCTGTCGAACGTGTAATAGGTCTATCGGGATATTTATAGTTAAATAAGTCACAAACCTCAGCTTGCGTACTAGTCTTATCCACATAACCTGAAATCATTAAAATATCTTTGCGTCATTTTTCGCTTTTCGCATGGTGTCGATAACTTATTTATACCAGAATTATTTGATAGCTAACTATTATTGTTAAGCCGAATTTCAGAAACATATTTACCTACAGTTAGTGTCTAGTTGCATTGGAGCAATCAATGAGTCAAACTTCTGTTTTAAAATGACTAAAAAAGAATAAGTGGCACCCATATGAAGTGAAAGCAATTCATGAACTCAGTGAAGATTATTTCGATCACAGGATTTTCAGAGTTTCCAGCTAGATCTCCTGATCTAACCCCACCAATTTTTTTTGTGGGGATACCTCAAGTCAAAAGTTCACGTTAACAGGCGTAATATTACATTATTATGAATAATGAAATATCTTTTATTACTCGAACATGCGGTTATGTAACATAAGAAAAAATATGACATCAATACACAGAAAAATGCGTTCTTTTTGAAGGTATTAACAAAATAGGGTATGGCCATTTGAAAAAAATTATGATGACGTCATAACTTGAACAGGGATGACGTCATCAAAAATATAAGTAGGTCAAAAAATGAGCCACCGAAAATAAAATCAACGTATTTGAGCTTATTTTCCCTAAAGGGCATATCAAGCGTTTAACGAATTTGTTCCAACCTTCACGTGCTCACTGTATATGCTTCTGCTACGGAGGCAGATTTCCAGCCAATGTGACGTTTTATGGATGTAATGTTGCCCCTGCATTGGCCAGAACAGTTACAGAGCTTCTCCTGAAACAGTGACCAGAATTTGAATCAGTTTACGTTTTTGCGCAATATGTCTTCGTATCAGGTATTTTAAAAATCGATATAGATCCAGCATCTTCAATGGCATCAATAGTTATAAGTAATTAGTCACGGCGACAAGCACCGCTGATACCCAAAATTAGGACAACCTACGAATAAAAAATATTGAAATTACTACTATCTCACAAAATTATGATTATATCTGTACCTTATGAAGTAAATTTGTTTCGTTATCAGCATCTTGAATATATTTTTTGATATTATCCCTTGATTTCTTGCCTCGGCTTTTGTTCTAAATGAGCGGGACCAATTTTGAAAACTTCCTTATATCAATATTTTCCTTGACATTCAATGTACTTTTCATGTACTTACTACTCCATAACGTAGAAAGTTTTATATTTTTTTATTTTTTCTCAAAGAAGCATATAAGCACATTTTCAGAAACCTATTTTAAATGTTTCTTGTGGCACCATTCACGAAATTGGTCATGTTTCCTCATATATCTATTAACTTGTATTTGGCCGGTAACATATTAGATATTGCATTTGCAAAAACAGCCACATTGTTTGGGTAATAATGAATGCTAACTCAAACCAACGAAATCAAGGGTCATGACGTCACATTGAAATGCTGTATAGCACATTCTAATCACGAAAAAATTATAGCGCGGCAATAAAAGTGAAAATCAAATGCCCGAAGAGGCTCTGCGTTAACAAATTGACATTAGCTAATTCGATTCAGGGCATCACTCTCACAATTAAAACTTATAGAGAACTGGTGTGATTGTAGAATACATACCAACAAACATCAGAGATCGCAAATTAACTTTTTAAAAATTGTAACTGGGGTGGATAAAGCCACCGGTAAAATACTTTATTTGAATATAAGTTGAACGTTTACAATGAGAATGAAATGCAGACTAACTAAAATCGACTCGCAGGTCGTAATTATAAACATAGTCCATGTACTGTCAGCAATTCCATTGTTGACTTGCAGGTGGCCATCCGCTAGTGTCGTTTAATCGGCAAAGTCCTAATCTCTTGACATTGAGACGTCCGATACCTAGGAACCGGACAATTCCCCGACAACAATTCACCGACGGACAATTCCCCGACAACAGTTCACCGACTGGATGATTCCCCGGGAGGATAATTCCCCGACGGGGACTATTTCCCGACAACAATTCACCGACGGGCAATTCCCCGACAACAGTTCACCAACTGGATTATTCCACGACGGTCAAAATCTTACTTTGGTTGTCTTGTATGATTTTGACACCGAAATGAGGCAATGGAGAATTGGTAACTTGGGATTTTCGTGGTCAGATATTTTCTACATTTGAATTGAAAACATTACCTTTTCTTTTTAGTGCATGTCTTTTTTATGAGGTTAGATTGTATGAATTCGAGACCGAAATAACCAGAAGGTGGCAATGAAATTCTTAATCTTTCACAAAAATAAAAGGGTCGTTCCTTATTTTTCTTCAACTTCCAAGCTCCCAACTTGCGAGCTAGGTTAGTTCGTTCAGGTTAAATCAGACTAATAAACTGTTGTCAGTAAATTGCCGTCGATGTATTATTGTCGGGGAATAGTCCCCGTCGGGGAATTATCCTTTCGAGGAATCATCCAGTCGGTGAACTGTTGTCGGGAATTGTCCGTCGGGAAATTGTCCGTCGGGGAATTGCCCTAGACCCGAAAACCAATAAGGATTGGAATAGCTGCATATCACGATCAACCACCACCAGATCATCCAAGGGCCAGTAGGACCGCATCACGAACCTTAGCCAGATTCATCCCAAGGAGAAGACCAAGTATCAACCCCCAAGAACCTGTTGAAGAAGAAGTCGAACTCGTAAATGTAAATTTCAAAGAACGAGTTTGATTTGAAAGTTGTAGATCAGCAACAACTTTTTTCCAAAAAGGGGAGTTATTATATAGTGGATATCTGCTGGAACTAGGTATCGGGAGTCTAGGGCAATTCCCCGACAACAATTCTTTGAAATTTACGTTCACGAGTTCGACTTCTTCAACAGGTTCTTGGGGGTTGATACTTGGTCTTCTCCTTGGGATGAATCTGGCTAAGGTTCGTGATGCGGTCCTACTGGCCCTTGGATGATCTGGTGATGGTTGATCGTTAGATGCAGCTATTCCAATCCTTATTGGTTTTCTGCGTTGGCATTTACAGAAAATGTAGAGAACGATTAAGGAGATAATCAGGGTGATGGTGAAGTATGTGAACCATGAAATATGTTTACTGACAAATGGTTCATTAATTAACTTGTCCAATTTGTCAGAATATTGGCTCAATTTATGTTGGGCTATATTGAGGTCGTCCACATTAATTCTATTCAGCTTCAGTGGTTTCAGCTCCGGTAGGTGCTGTTTTTCAGGCAGGTCTTTACAGCATTTATTTGGTATTTGCACTGCAAAGTTCCTGTATGTAATGTTCTTGTACTTGTCAACAAATAACTTGGAGTGGACTCTCCGTGCTTCCTGATTATTTTGGTCACTGATTCCATATTGGTACATTTGACAGTGATCGGTAGGTCATAATAAGTGGTAATGAGCCAAAGGTTTAGGCTAAGTTCTTGAACATTGTAGTCCTTGGCATAAATAAGTGATGTTAGGCAGGTTTTTGGAAAGTTTTGTCACTCTTCTAAGTAGTTGGGCTTCACAGATGGCTTCGCTGTCTATTGGATAGGGCAGCAAATCAGAGAAAATTCTCATTCCATGATTTATGAATTTGAAATTTTCCAAATTTTGGACTGGAATATACAGCAATGAATCATCATCTCTCGCAATATATTTTTGAAATGAATACAATTTTTGAATCAACTTGGTATGCTTCAGGTTCAATGATTTCGATATATTGAGCAATATTTGAAAACGTTGTTGGTAATGGTAAATAATTTTTTTGGAGAGATTGTGATATATCTATAGGAGAGATTTTATCAAATCATTTGGAGTAATGATTGAACTATGCAGTATGCTGATTTTTCAAAAGATTTTCAATTTGGTGTTCATCTTGTGAAACTTTATTTATACACTCTCTATAATATTCACCGTCTGATGCATGCAAATTGCCTGTTATTGCTTTCTAAAAAGTACCTACTCCATTAATTACTCCGAGTTTCTGACTTTAGCAGATATTATATGTTCTAAGTCCTTATAGACGAGCAGAGTCCATTTTTCATTTGAAATTTTCAAAGTGCTTTCTTCATGAAGGAAGATACCAATGGTATTGTTTATAGGTTGAATGAAGTATTGTGAGTGGGCTGCTGAAATCAGCAAGATAACCCTGAAAAGAAAATGAGTCTTCAATATAAAGTTTTAATCTATCGAAGTTTACTTTTGATTTCTGTCGCGTCTTCCAATTAACTAGCATTGCTGAATTTTAAAAAAATCCATTATTTCAAAGATACCATTAAATTTATTTTTGAGTTTATCTGTGATTTGAGATTCTTTAACAAATACTTTGTCTCCTACTTTGTATTCAATAGGTTATCCAACATGTTTGTCAAATCTAACTTTTGATTTTTCTTTTTGTCTTTGAGTTTTTTCTCGAGCAACTTCATAGTAGTGCGAAACTCTATTATTAAGGTCTCGTATGTATTTTGTGATCAATTGATTTTGATTATAGAGAGTTTCTGGTGGTCGACTGGATGTGTGTCCGAATAAAAGTTCATATGGTGTAAATCCATGAGTTTTATTTTTACTAATATTATAGCAAATGATAGCATAAAGTGAACATTTTTAGAGGGCTACCACTAGGATTGTCGGCTATACCTGGTCTGATTATTTCCATGAGTGCGGCATGAAAACGTTACAAAGAACCATTTGATTGAGGGTGGTTAACGCTTGAAAATGTTAGTTTTATTTCATAAAGGGTGCAAAGGTCTTTCATGAGGGCGTTATCAAATTCACGACCGAAGTCGCAATGGATTCTCAATGGGGTGTCATAATGTTGGAAAAATATCAATAAATTATTGACAACTGATTTTGCAGATTTGTCATCAATTGGGTAAGCCTGTGTGAATTTAGTCAGTTCGTCTCTGGTAGTGAGAACATAGTCTTTGGAAGGTATTTCAAGAATGTCAATGTTAATCCTTTCGTAGGATTTTTTTGGTGTTTCAGTTATCACTAGAGTGTTGCTAAGATTTTTCCTGCATACTTTGATTTTCTGACAAGTTTCACATTTTTTCACAAAATTTTCAACATCTTTGACTAAATTTGGCCAAGTATATTTTTCTTTCATACTTCTAACAGTTTCGTTGATACCTCGATGTAAATTACTTTTGCCGGAATTATATTGATCCATGATGATAGGTATCTGGTCTTTCTGGAGTTCTCGTCAAATTTTGGCAGTTATTTTAATTTCTTTTTCCGCGAAAATAAAAGATAAAATTTCTAGAATTGGTAGTTCTAGATTATTTTCGACGTAATAAGTTTTTGAGAGATTTAGTTCGTTTTGTCTTTCATAGAGTACGTAGAACAAGTGTTCATTGACTGGCAAAGCAATGATGAAGTATTTCCTACCTCAAACGGATTTACTTGATAAAACATTATTATCGTCATTAGAAAAATCAGCATGTTTTTCAAAAGTGTTCTCAATTATTTTGTAGTAAATTGTAGTCAATTGTAGTAAATTCTTGTTGTATTTTTTCAAAAGAAAATTCTTTTGTTTCCTTGTCTCTATATTTGTTCTTCTGGTGGAGTATCCGGGTTTTCGTCTCCATTTGAAGCGAATATCGAGAATTTTGATTGAAAATTCGCGCATTCTCTGATTGATGATTGATTTTGATACGTGATAGGGCATTGTCGTTCTTATTGATTTGCCAGGTTTATACTCTATCTCGTAATCGTATTCTCAGCCGCCAACGTGACAGCCTACTACCTGTCTCTTTAATTGAAAAGAGCCAAGTGAGGGGTCTATGGTCAGTCACTAATTTGAATTTTCTAGCGAAGAAGTATGGTCGGAAGTGTTTCACGGACCAGACTATTGAAAAAAGTTCCCTCTCAATAATAGAATACTTGGTTTCGGCATTACAGAGAGTTCTAGAAGCATATGCTATAGGGAGATCTTTGCCTATGGGTCCTTGTTATAGGACATATCCTATCGCAAATGCACTCGCATCTGTCGTCAAGACAAACGGTTCTTCAAAGTTGGGATACATCAGAATCGGACTGGAAGTTAGAGTACATTTCAATTCTACGAATGATTTTTCACATTCTTAGTCAAAGTAGAATTTAACATCCTTCTGCAAAAGTTTTGTTAGGGGTTTTGATATTTTTGCGAAGTTTGAAATGGAGCGACGGTAATAGCCTGCTAAACCCAAAAAAGATTTTATTTCTTTTGGGTTTCTTGGTTGAGGGAAATTTCTTATGCAGTCAATTTTTAATGGATTTGGTTCTACACCATATTTCGTGATGATGTGACCAAGGTATGCGACTTCCTTTCTCAGGAATTCACATTTATCTGGCTGGATTTTCAAATTATCCTTCCTTAGTCGTTTGAAAACTTCTGTTAACCTTGAAAGGTGTTCATGTATGGTTGGAGAATAAATGATAATATCATCCATGTACACAAGGCAACGTTCGTTTTGGATACCAAGTAGAATGTTGTCCATAACGCGTTGGAATGTTGATGGAGCATTCTTTAGACCAAATGGAATACGAACAAATTCGTAATGTCCATTTTCCACAGAAAAAGCTGTTTTTGCTACATCTTTCGAGTCAATTTCTATTTGGTGGAAACCTGACGCGAGATCAAGAGTCGTAAAATACTGACACTTTCCAAGTTGGTCAAGTAGGTCGGAAATATTCGGTAGTGGGTACTTATCGTCAACTGAGAGTTCATTCTGTTTTCGATAGTCGATAACGACACGACAGTTTGGTTTTCTAGAGGCATCCAGCTTTTTGAGAACAACTCAAACAGGGGATGACCATGGGGAAATGGATGGCTGAATAATTCCTTGTTTCAACATTCTGAAAATTTGGGTTTTGACCTCTTCTTCATGAACTTTGGGTTATCTGTACGATTTTGTAAAAACGGGTCTGACATTATTGGTTTCTATTGTATGTTTGATTTCGTTCGTGAAGGTAAGATCGACACCTTCTAAATAGAAAATATCCGAAAATTTCATACGCACGTCAGTTAGGTTAGGTTAGGTTAGGTTTGAACGTGAGTGGGCCCGTATCAGGCCCTCCAATGCGGCCAATGGCCTATTGTGGCTCACCCTATGGTTATATTTCTCCCAGCATATCCAATCTCTTGACGAAATTGGGGAATGCATTATGAGAACAATTTACCAGGTTTTCTGGCCTTACTGTCGTATCGCCAAATATTGAGAATCTGGTTCTGGCCGCTGCAGGGCATGTATATAGAATGTGTTCAGCCGTTTCATCATTCTCCATGCACTCTGCATCTTGTGCAAGTCCGATTTTATGCATGTGATGTTTGAGTTTGCAGTGGCCAGTAAGCAAACCTACTATAACTCTGAGATGCGCTCTGTTGAGTTCTAGCAGTTTGTCAGAGTCCTGTTTTTTCCTTGTACAAGCAATAAATGCTTTGGAATGGGCTAGGCCCGGTAGACTACGCCAGTACTCGAGTCTTTTATTGTCTGCCCAAGCTGTTATGACATTCTTGGCAGTGCTATATGCTAAACCAATTACCGGTTCTGGTCCAGTGAACGTTGTTTCGGCCCCCCCTTTTGCTAGGGCGTCCGCTATTTCGTTTCCTTCTAGGCCTGTGTGACCTGGTATCCAGACTAGGGTAACGTTGTTGCGTTGCGCCAGTCGGTTTAATGTATCTCTGCAGTTCCATACTGCCCTAGATTCAAAGCAGTTGGATTCAAGCGCTTTAAGTGCTGCTTGACTATCTGAAAATATTTTTATTGTTTTTCGTGTGTGGTGTCGATTTTCCAGCTACCTGGCACACATTTCAATGGCATATACTTCTGCCTGAAATATCGTAGCTAGTTTGCCCATACTGAACGAGCGTTTCACTACTGGGTTCATTCCATATATTCCGGCTCCGACGCCTTCCTGAGTTTTGGAACCATCGGTGAACCAACGTTCATTTGCCCTACATAGGTTGGTTTCATTCCGGACCCAGTCTTCTCTTTCGGGAAAGACCACAGTGTAGGACGTGTGAAGGTTGATAGTTTTAGGCATGATGTCTGAGGGCATTCCTAGAATGTTGGGAGCTATTATGCCCTCCAGCATGCCGCTGCCTCTCATGACACATGCCTGCGGTAGACTAATGGCCGCTTGATAAAGTCTGTATGTTGCCCATCTTGCCACAGAACTATGTGGAGAGGAAGTAATCCAAGGAGGACTTCCATTGCTGCCGTTGGCGTGGAGCGAATGCTTCCAGTAATCGCCAGGCACGCTTGTCTCTGTAGTCCGTTAAGTTTGGCAATGGCCATTTTTTTATGTCCCTTGCTCCACCAGACTATAGAGCCATACGTTATCATTGGACGTATGATGGTCACGTACAACCAGTATACGTGTTTTGGTGACATGCCCCATGTTTTGCCACATATTCTGCGGCACGTCCATAATGAAAGGCTAGCCTTCCGGATAGTCTTTTCCAAGTTCGAGTTCCAATTAAGTTTTTTATCCAGGGTTATTCCCAGATATTTTGCTTCACTCGCAAAAGGAATTGTTACACCATTGATGGAAGGAGGTATTAAATGTTCCAGCTTCCTTTTCCTGGTGAATGGTACTATGACCATTTTGTGGGGGTTAATGGACATTTCCTCCCTCTCACACCATTTATATATGGTATCCAATATATCCTGAAGGACGTAGGAGATCGTCTCTTCGGATTTATCGTTTATTACTAGGACCAGATCGTCAGCATATGCTTGCAGATCAACCTCCCAAAGCGAGAGAATGGCCAGCAGATCATCCACCAGCAGTGACCATAACAGTGGGGAGAGGACCCCCCCCCCCTGGGGACAGCCCCTGGCTGGCTTGAAGCTGACACTTTCCCCCTGTAGAGAGGTCGTTATAGTTCTGTTGTGAAGCATAGTTCTTATCCAGTCACATAGTATCGGTTCAATCCCTCTAGAGACAGTGGCCTTATATATGGAGTGAGGTAGTGCATTGTTAAATGCTCCTTCTATGTCCAAGAATGCAGCGACTGCTATTTCCTGGCGTTCCAGGGCGTCGCTTATTCCTGAGACAAGGTTATTGAGGGCAAGTTCTGTTGATTTGCCAGCCTGGTAGGCATACTGGTGAACATTGAGGGGGTGCTTTGTTAGTGCCCCACACCTTATGTGCCCATCCAGTATTTTCTCCATGCTTTTCAACAGAAAGGATGTCAGACTAATGGGTCTGAGCGATTTTGGGTGTGGGTCATTCCGACCCACCTTAGGAATATAGATCACCCTAGTCGCGGCCCTGTTAGACGGAAAATGGTTCCATGCTAAACTGGCTCTAAAGAGTCTTATAATGATAGGTATGATATGTTCCAGTCCGATTTGTAACAGAATGGGAGCTATGCCATCCTCTCCTGGCGATTTGTATGGGTGGAATGAGTTAACCGCCCAACTTATCGCCTGTGGTGTATTTTGTTGACAACCACCCAGTCATCTCTGTGAGGTCGTTTTATCCGGCCTATATTTGTGACTAGAGGTTGATTGTCCAGAATCAGGCTGCCTGGGAAGTGGTTATTAGCTAATAGCTCTAGTGTTTCTTTCCTGGAGGCCGTAAAGGAGCCGTCTGGACGCTTTAACGACCCCAGCTCCTGTGTCGGCTCTCTGGATAGAATCTTGTGGATACGGGTTCCGCTTGATGTGTTGGACACATTTTCGCAGAATCGTTCCCATGATTCTCGTTTTGCTTTCCGGATATCTTTGTTGTAAGTGGTTAGAGCAGACCTGTAATTTTCCCATTCACCTGATACCTTAGCTCGGTTAAATAACCTTCGAACTTCTTTTCGTGGTTCATCCAGATTTTTGTTCCACCAGGAAGCATTTCGGTTATCCCTTTTCTACCTCAGTGGACAGTTTTCGTGATAAGCTGAGATAAGTGCAGTTTGTAGATGTTCCGCAGCAATATCTATTTGATCACGAGTATTTATTGTGGACAATCCGTTTTGGAGATGGTTCTTCAGGGATGTCTTGTATCCTTCCCTGTCCATGCTCCGTATGTTTCGGTATTGTACCACTGGTCTGGGGCCTATTTCAATGTTGAATTGAATATGCCTGTGGTCTGAGCGTGATGGCTCAGAGAACACCCTCCAGTTGGATATCTTGTTGCTTAGAAATTCTGAGCTGATCGTAAGATCTAATACCTCTTTCCTAATACTAGTGACAAAGGTTGGCTCGGAGCCGACATTGTTAATTGTAAGCTCTTCCCCTATCAGGTAATTGAAAAGAGACTCACCCCTCATGTTGATGTTTGTGTTGCCCCACGCTTCATGGTGCGCATTGGCGTCACATCCTATCAGTAGATGGGTGTTGTTCCTCCTGCAGAAGGCAATTAGTTCTCGCACGGCCGCTGGAGGAGGCTGTTCCGCACCCACTTCTCCAGGAAAGTATGCTGAGCAGACGATCATTTCTGTCATGCTCCCCCTCTCTGGAAATTTCACATGGATTGTTGCCATGTCTTGGGTGCAGAAATTTGAAAGAATAAAATAATTAATGTTGTTTCTGGCTAGAATGCATGCCCTAGGTTTTACCCCAGAACACGTCAGTTATTGATTGTCTTTCTTCGTCGTTCAGATGGTCAAGTCGTAATTGATTTTGAATTTCTTGTGTCCTATTAAATTCATTTTCAACAGTTTGATCATTAAACGTATTGATATTCAAAACTGATTAAAATTTTGAAATTGGTTCGAGTTTCAGGTCTGAAAAATCAATTGTTTTTGGAATCGCACTGGCATTTATAATTGAAGTAAGAAATTGTCCTTTCTCGTCAATTTTCACCAAGGCATTTGGTAATATAACTCTTTCTTTTTCCTGTGCTAACAGTACAGCATCATTGTTGGTGAGGTTACACTTTAGTTTAAAAATTTGTTCAGTTCTGGGTTCAATCATGATTTTATTTTGATTTAATTTTGGTTTTTTCAAAATTTCTTCCTCAGTTACTTTAAAAAACGGAACGGCTTTGAAATTTGTTATTAATTGGTTATTTTTCAAATCAATAATACAATTGTAATGTTCTAAAAAATCGGATCCAAGTAAACCATCGAACTCAATATCTATGTCATAACGTAAACTTAATGCGGATTGTTGTCTTTAAAATTTATCAAGGTGGATTCAGTGATTAATATTTTTTGGTCAGTTATTCCCTGCACAATAACATTTTCCGAAAATCGATTTAAATATTTTTCACAAGTTTTTGCTTTGAATATCGAAATACCAGCTCCGTTGTCGATGAGAATTTTGAAAGAGTTTGTCAAGTCTTTTATGTAGTAGAGATTTTTGGAATTCATAGAATAAAGAGAACTCACATGAAGCGTTGCTCTAGGAAGTTCAGATCGAGATTGTAATGGTTCAGGTTCATGGATTGTACTTGAGCCTGGACTTCCGATGTTGAGACGGGTGTTTGATTGAAATCTGGTAGATGATCTGGGGTAGGTAGTGAGAGAAAATCCTGATAGTCGAATTCATCAAATTGTTCGGATTGGTTGTGTTGATCATATTCATTATATTGATCGTGATGATTTTGGCTATTATCAGTATAACAGTTTTCATATTCTTGGCTACTAGCTGTATAGTAATCATCTTGGGGTTCAAAATCTTGGTATTGTGAATCCTGAGAATATTGATTATCCTGATAATTCACACAAAATGTTCTTTGTTGGTTGAAATTCGGGTGTTGAATTACTGTAGGACGATTGCCTTATTGGTTTTGGTTTTGGGATGTCGGTCTTGGCTGGTTGTTTTGAAGTTGGGGTCTTGGTTGATTACTTTGAAATTGAGGTCTTTGTTAGGTGTTTTGAGACTGTGCTCTCAGTTGGTTGATTTGGAAATTATTTGGCTGAAAAGAATTTGGTCTTGAAAAATTTGTATTTGGATTTCTTCCAAAATTTTGAAAAATTGGTTGTGTTCTTTGTCTTTGCCTACATTCATTGAATGAATGTCCTAGACGACCACAAAATGTGCATTTTGAGGTTTGACTAGATTGGGGTCTTTTCCGCATAATATTTCTGGAATGGTTCTGTCTGTCATGTTTATGATTTTCAAAATACGAGAGTTGAAGTTCCCTTCTTATACGCATTTATGCTTCAAGCATATCTCGGGGATTTCCAGCTCGTATTATTTGCCCTAATATTGCTTCAATTCCTATTAACAGGGTGTCATGGTTTCAATTAGTCTTGACTGCGCGTACTTTTGCTCTGCAGTAAGAGCAGTTTTCTGAATACTTACGTGCATTTTTGCATTTTGCACTTGTAAGCGGTTGAAGAACACTAATGTAGTTTCATTTGACAATTGTTTCAGACTCTGAAGGTCGTGTATCAGAGATGTTAGGTCTCAAGTATCGCCAAAGTTTATGGTGAGCAAATTCCAAATTTCGTGATAGGTATTGGGGTTTCTTGTACTTATGAGCTGTGCAGCTCTTCCGCGAAGTTTGTTTTAAATATGAATCGTCAAAAGATTTCTTTGATCACGGGTTGCCATTTGATAAGCACAATCACAAGCATTTAGGAAAGTAGTCAAAAATATTTGATCACCTTCGTATTCGGGAACAATGGAAAACACTGATAGTTTATAGGGTTCAATTTCAGGAACAGGATCCTGATTTTCAGCATTCTTACTTCCATATTGCTCAATAAATCGTTTCACTTTTTAATTTTAAACGGATACTTTGTACTTTGTAAGAATAATCGAACAGTTCGACTATTTTGCGGATAATTGATCAGTGCAATTATCAAAAAATTGTTTTTGAATTGTTATTTTCTTTTGTTTGAGTCTGTGTAGAAAATAATCAGTCAGTATGATTATTCTGCCTTGAATATTCGTAAAATAAACGAGATGATTGTTTGTAACTTACAGTATTTGTTTCATGGGTGATTCGTCTTGTTCTTGAAGATGGTCCACCAGGGGCTTCACTGGGTGTTTCTTTCGTGGTCTTCAAGTGATGACTCCTCAGCAGGTTCTTGTTTCCTCGAAATATTATGATCCACCGCTACCAGTTAAATTCTTCTTGTTCTAGCAGCGTTTAGGAATCCTACCGACTGCGCCAGTTATTATATTTGGTTTTCACAAATTAACTTTTTAAAAATTGTAACTGGGGTGGATAAAGCCACCGGTAAAATACTTTATTTGAATATAAGTTGAACGTTTACAATGAGAATGAAATACAGACTAACTAAAATTGACTCGCAGATCGTATTTATAAAAATAGTCCATGCACTGTCAGCAACTCCATTGTTGACTTGCAGGTGGCCATCCGCTAGCGTCGTTTAATCGGTAAAGTCCTTATCTCTTGACATTGAGACGTCCGATACGCAGTTTCAGCAGATATCCACTATATAACAACCATATTCCTTCACGACTATTACATCACACCAACAGATACATGGGCAATCATTTTTTCAGGCTGCACTTCATTACAGAAGATGCAACGTTTTTAGATTAAAACGTAATGAAAAATTAACTTGATGAAAGAACTGAATAAAATTTCCATCATGTTTTTTAAGTTTCTCTATCCATGATAGTCCATTGCTCAATAAGTCTGCAGTTTTGCCTGCATCGTGATATATTCATATTCTTGTTACAGGCCAAAAATTCGCCATGATGGAGATAAAAGCGACAGTTGCACAAATACTCCAAAAATTCGAACTCGTGTCCTGTGGTCATCAGGTTGTCTTGGCGGCGGAAACTATCCTTATCTCAAAGAATGGTGTCAAAGTAGCATTGAAATTGAGACACTGACCTGTAAAGAGTAATTGTGAAAATAATTTGATTGATGATGTTTTTTTATCCATTAGTCTAGAATGTTTTCATTGTTCACAAAGTAACTTACATGTGATGTGAAATATTTTTATGAATCATCCTTTTATTTTGCATATTTACATTTTTCATACCACCATATAAATATATTGATTTATTTGTTTGAATTGTTCATATTATTTTATTTCTGACTGAAAATATATCATTTTATAATCTGATGAAAACAACTTTTGTATTCTTGTCATTCAATCGGCAAAATGACCGAAAGAGAATTATTTGATCTGCAAATGATGAATAAACATCTTGAATTACTTTGGGTATTACAGGCAACGAATTAGCAGACCAGAGCGTACAAGAGACAATCATGAACTCAAACCAGGAACCCTCACAGCTCATTCCTTATACAGATCTAAAATTATATACCGGGTGTCCCAGTATACATGTTCCAATGGATTATGTCATCCATTTCAAAAGACAAAAATTTGAAATTTCTGTTATCTCCAATTCGTTCAAGGGACCTTTAACAGAGAAAAACAAAAATTGAAATCTTACTTTTTTATTTCAAATAGTACTCTGTATATTTTTTGAAATTTTTGATTTCTACTCAAAATTAACTTTCCGACGATGTATCAAACTTTGTATCTTACATTTGATTTGATGGAGAAAGCGTCAATTGAAATTTCAAATTGAAAGAATTGCAGTAGGCTACGGCATTTTGTGACATCTTGATTTTGACTTCAATAATAATTGATAATTTAGGAACAATTATACCTTATTTTGATAACGATTATGGCCTCACGTTGGGCGCCAATGTGTAACACTTCAAAATTCTATAGTGCAAATTTGAATTTAATCGAATTTAGAATATTTGGAAGTTATCACCTTTGTGCTGATAGGCTGCTCAGATTGATTCGGTTGGGACGTGAGTAAGTTCAACAAATGATTGATGATAGTTGAAAACAGATTCTGGTTAAGTACCATCAATTTGACATGAGTTCACTTGACTGGCTCGAGAAGCGGGCGCCAGGTAGCAAAAAAATGAATTTAACAATTAAGAAAAAGATGAGCATTTACTACCGAAGTGAAAGATAAAACGGTCTAGCTTGGGTGGAAAGGCAGAATAAATATGCAGAAAACAATTAACAACTTTAATAAATAAAATTTAGCTGAAGGCTACAATAAAAAAAATATAAGGATATGTAAATTTAGGAAAATTAGCTGAAGGCTATTAAATTCAGAACATTTACAAATTTTTAATCTGATTCAAATGAAGATGGTCCGGTCTTGGTTGGTATATACCTTGGTTTGAACAAAGCTGGTCCTTATGCAGCGCTGTTGGTTGGATCGTCCTTGGCTTGTCAAGAGACTGGTGGTTTTTGGTCCTTATGAAACGTCACGGTTGGCTGTCAGTGACTGATGACCACTCTGTAATGGCAGGTCTCTACGAAGACTGACTATGACTGTGCCTGTGAACGGATCCTCTCTGCTACTAGTTAAACGGCTATGGGACCTCCTGTGATACCAATCCTTCACCCAGTATTTGGCTTTCCCAAAGATATGCGAAGCAAACGGAAGGAATCAGATTTGATCTATACAATATTTTATGGGACGAAGGATATCCTTAGAACCTCAGGGTATATTCTGAATTTGAATAGGCACAATCTATACTTTAAAGATTAAATGGAATTTATAATTTACTATATTAAGAAAAAGAATAAATTTCCCAATGGAATTTATACTCTCAAATAGATAAACTTTATACTAGAAAATCTATTTTGCAAGAAAATTTTAATGACAATAGAGAAATCAATATTCTCCAGGAAAAATTTAACAGTTTAATGTTGTTATTAATTATGAAAATTAAATCTGTAAGTGAAAATGTAAGGAACAATATTGAAAATCTATCCAAAGAGTTATCAAATTTATGAAATGAAAGATATGAAATCTCTGATAAATTGTTAGAGTATCGTATGGATAGTATAAATAAAGTGGAGATATGAAAGATATAAAAATTATGATAGAAAAATGGCAGTAGTAGATGCCCAATACTTCTGAATTCAATGAAAAGATAATTTTGGGGTGGAAAATCCTAAATAATTAAATGCCAGATACTGAATTCAGAAAAATCTACTTTGTGTATTCTACAACTTGTAGGAGGTAGGTGTGATTGACTAAGAAGAAGATATCATCTGGCAGACCTCAAGACATGAATTGAACAGGCAAGTGATTGAATTTTTATTTAAAAGAAATCAAGATGTTGAACCAAGAGATGATACCCTCGTGTACGAAGCGTAGTGCTTTCATCCACGAAGGGAGAATCTACGAAGTTGAACACTCCACAGAGCAGCAAGACAGAGGTCAAACTCTCACAGTAAGCATTCATTTCCCAGAAAATGAATTGACAATAAATAAGTCAAATAGAAAGAAATGCTCACCTGAGAAGCTGTCCAATGAAGTCCTAGCTGGCTCGTATAGGCAATTCAACCACGCTTCTCCTCCCAAAGATAGACTCGCTGGTGACAATCGTATTGATTCGTTGCAGAGATGGTTTCTTAGTTATTCACCGGAACCAATTACCAAGTATGTGGTACCTAATATTTTATACAGCGTAGAACTGATTTCAACAAACTAAAAGTCAATCTCGTGTTCGCACGAATGAATATTGTTCCTGTCCCCGAAGGAAATCTTTTCTAGAATAAATTCTTGATTGGCCAGAAATACTCGTGATAAATTATAACCTATTAACAGGTTTAATCCAAATTTTCTTCAAAAGACGAAAAGAGCAGATATAAGAAAAAAATATTTCCAGAAATAATACCGTGTGCAAATCCAAAATACGCTAACAACGGAAAAATTCAATAATATATGACGATTATTTGAATAAAGAGAAATACACGATTGTAACCTCTCAACAGGTAAAATGTGCAATCTACTCAGAAACAATGAAATAGCCAAAAATATGTTAATAAATATTTAATTGATAGACTCTAGGTTATGAACACAGTATTGAAATTGATGGATGGCCAATTAAATGCCAAAATAATGAAAGATTAATAATTAACCTTCAGCTCATGCAAGAATCATTCAAGTGAAAAAGAATCCATAAATTATGTCTACTGCAAATAACTAATATTATTCAAATAATCATTGAGATATTCAATCCACTTTACTGTCCAATTTAAATATCAAGATAACAAGAAAAATGGTCATTTGTAACAAAGTACAGAAATATATATATATTTTTTTTGTTGTATAGACTAAGTTTTGAAAAGTCTGTATCGTTGGAAAAGGGAACCTCATATCGGTTTCAGTATCGGTGTTAGGGTCAAATAGGGCAAACCACATAAAACAGAAAAAGAAAAACGCATTAAAATAACGACTTGATACTTTAAAACCCAACTTTATTATTTAACCAGGTCAAAAGGACACGAACTCCATTAAAATTGTTTAGAAGTTTTTCAAAGAAATGCAATAAAGATTCCAATTTTATTAAGGGTGAGGTCGAAGGGCGCTAGACGATTTCAAACATCGTTAAATTTTAAGTACCTCCCAGGCCCTCGAATTTGTTAGCCGGGCACGAATAATTCGGAAAAATTGTGCAGATATAGCATAGTCGCGACATCTAGGGTTGAGGGGTAGATATAGCCAACCGTCTTAGTCGGCATGAGTAACAGAACTCTATCGATAATTTCGCATACTTACTCTTCGAGCTGAGGGAGGGCATTAGTAGGACCTCAGACTAGAAAATATTTGAGAGCATTTGATTGGCTGTGAAGATTTCTGAAGTGGAATTTCAAACTGGCAAGCTTTTGAATTTTTTGAGAAAAATTCGGGAGTCGGGTACGAACCAGGGTTCCAGTCGGTTTGTTCGGGGTTTAAGCCCGTTTGGTCTTATAGTCGAGACTCGAGTTAGGAAATATCTGGAGTGGATTGAAATACGAGGTATTTCAAGTCACTGTTTCGCGAAGAGGGTTTTGTGTTGAGTTGGTATAATTTGTGGCGGCTTTTGTTAATTTTCTTAAGTCGTAGGAACATTTTGAATTCCTTAATCTCCGGAGTTCGCAAGATTCGGGAACGTCTAAACTGAAGTGGCTTGTTTAATTGGATTACTTGAAGAGTTCGAGCTTCGATTCGTGTGGTGAGCGTATTTGTACCTTTTTGATTTGACATATACCTGTAAGCTATATTTTTTTGAATTATCGAACGGATTAACAACGAATTGGGTTTCCCTTTTTCCAAATTAGGTTATAGCTAGCAATATATAGATATATATATATATATATATATATATATATATATATATATATATATATATATATATATATATATAAGTAGAAAAGCTATTGGGTATAACCCTCAAAATGTTCTGCAACCGTAGACACGTGTTTCGAGCTTAAGCTCTCATCAGTACGGTAAAATCAAGTGCGAAGATGTACAACACTTGGATGTAAAAATAGAAACAAAGGAAGGCAACAACAGGAAGCCAACCACACATTTGTGGATTCGGTTAGAAGACCTTGTGCTTACAAGGCAACAGCTAACGTCGCCACGGAGGCAGCTATAGCTACCAGCGTGACAATCCTACCCAGGAAAATACAAATAAGGATGGATTTAGCGAGGGGCAATATATGAAAATATAAGTAGAAAAGCTATTGGGTATAACCCTCAAAATGTTCTGCAACCGTAGACACGTGTTTCGAGCTTAAGCTCTCATCAGTACGGTAAAATCAAGTGCGAAGATGTACAACACTTGGATGTAAAAATAGAAACAAAGGAAGTCAACAACAGGAAGCCAACCACACATTTGTGGCTTCGGTTAGAAGACCTTGTGCTTACAAGGCAACAGCTAACGTCGCCACGGAGGCAGCTATAGCTACCAGCGTGACAATCCTACCCAGGAAAATACAAATAAGGATGGATTTAGCGAGGGGCAATATATGAAAATATAAGTAGAAAAGCTATTGGGTATAACCCTCAAAATGTTCTGCAACCGTAGACACGTGTTTCGAGCTTAAGCTCTCATCAGTACGGTAAAATCAAGTGCGAAGATGTACAACACTTGGATGTAAAAATAGAAACAAAGGAAGTCAACAACAGGAAGCCAACCACACATTTGTGGCTTCGGTTAGAAGACCTTGTGCTTACAAGGCAACAGCTAACGTCGCCACGGAGGCAGCTATAGCTACCAGCGTGACAATCCTACCCAGGAAAATACAAATAAGGATGGATTTAGCGAGGGGCAATATATGAAAATATAAGTAGAAAAGCTATTGGGTATAACCCTCAAAATGTTCTGCAACCGTAGACACGTGTTTCGAGCTTAAGCTCTCATCAGTACGGTAAAATCAAGTGCGAAGATGTACAACACTTGGATGTAAAAATAGAAACAAAGGAAGTCAACAACAGGAAGCCAACCACACATTTGTGGCTTCGGTTAGAAGACCTTGTGCTTACAAGGCAACAGCTAACGTCGCCACGGAGGCAGCTATAGCTACCAGCGTGACAATCCTACCCAGGAAAATACAAATAAGGATGGATTTAGCGAGGGGCAATATATGAAAATATAAGTAGAAAAGCTATTGGGTATAACCCTCAAAATGTTCTGCAACCGTAGACACGTGTTTCGAGCTTAAGCTCTCATCAGTACGGTAAAATCAAGTGCGAAGATGTACAACACTTGGATGTAAAAATAGAAACAAAGGAAGTCAACAACAGGAAGCCAACCCCACATTTGTGGCTTCGGTTAGAAGACCTTGTGCTTACAAGGCAACAGCTAACGTCGCCACGGAGGCAGCTATAGCTACCAGCGTGACAATCCTACCCAGGAAAATACAAATAAGGATGGATTTAGCGAGGGGCAATATATGAAAATATAAGTAGAAAAGCTATTGAGTATAACCCTCAAAATGTTCTGCAACCGTAGACACGTGTTTCGAGCTTAAGCTCTCATCAGTACGGTAAAATCAAGTGCGAAGATGTACAACACTTGGATGTAAAAATAGAAACAAAGGAAGTCAACAACAGGAAGCCAACCACACATTTGTGGCTTCGGTTAGAAGACCTTGTGCTTACCGTACTGATGAGAGCTTAAGCTCGAAACACGTGTCTACGGTTGCAGAACATTTTGAGGATTATACCCAATAGCTTTTCTACTTATATTTTCATATATTGCCCCTCGCAAAATCCATCCTTATTTGTATTTTCCTGGGTAGGATTGTCACGCTTGTAGCTATAGCTGCCTCTGTGGCGACGTTAGCTGTTGCCTTGTAAGCACAAGGTCTTCTAACCGAAGCCACAAATGTGTGGTTGGCTTCCTGTTGTTGACTTCCTTTGTTTCTATTTTTACATCCAAGTGTTGTACATCTTCGCACTTGATTTTACCGTACTGATGAGAGCTTAAGCTCGAAACACGTGTCTACGGTTGCAGAACATTTTGAGGGTTATACCCAATAGCTTTTCTACTTATATTTTCATATATTGCCCCTCGTTAAATCCATCCTTATTTGTATTTTCCTGGGTAGGATTGTCACGCTGGTAGCTATAGCTGCCTCCGTGGCGACGTTAGCTGTTGCCTTGTAAGCACAAGGTCTTCTAACCGAAGCCACAAATGTGTGGTTGGCTTCCTGTTGTTGACTTCCTTTGTTTCTATTTTTACATCCAAGTGTTGTACATCTTTGCACTTGATTTTACCGTACTGATGAGAGCTTAAGCTCGAAACACGTGTCTACGGTTGCAGAACATTTTGAGGGTTATACCCAATAGCTTTTCTAAGTATATTTTCATATATTGCCCCTCGCTAAATCCATCCTTATTTGTATTTTCCTGGGTAGGATTGTCACGTTGGTAGCTATAGCTGCCTCCGTGGCGACGTTAGCTGTTGCCTTGTAAGCACAAGGTCTTCTAACCGAAGCCACAAATGTGTGGTTGGCTTCCTGTTGTTGACTTCCTTTGTTTCTATTTTTACATCCAAGTGTTGTACATCTTCGCACTTGATTTTACCGTACTGATGAGAGCTTAAGCTCGAAACACGCGTCTACGGTTGCAGAACATTTTGAGGGTTATACCCAATAGCTTTTCTACTTATATTTTCATATATTGCCCCTCGCTAAATCCATCCTTATTTATATATATATATATATATATATATATATATACATAATATACAGGGAGGAGTGTTTAAGCGGGCCTCTTAAAACTTCCTCGCGCAGATAGTTTTCTTTAGGTTTATATTAGATCTCAGGTAGGGCATACTACTTAAACAATAGGGTTAAGTACTTGAACTAGAGAGTAATAGTTTCATAATTGTTCTTTTTGTTTTGCTCGGGCAATTCATTTTCCGTTTGTCAGATTTTAAAATAAGATAGAACTTTGATAACTACTTACAATCAGTGTAAACACATATCCAGATTCAGTTATATTTTGAGAGTAATAACCCTGGAACTGTCTTTTTGTTTAAGGAGAGTATTTCGATATTGTGCCCGTTTAGAGAGAAATCGTTCATTAATTTAGTTCTTTGACATTAGTAATTTAATAAATTTGGTTCGTTAAAACCTGGCTGGTATTATTTAATCCCTTCAAACCTTATGTAAAGTCCATGCATTTAAGCCGTGGCCGAGTCTACCCCCCCCCCCCCCCCCCCAAGGACTTAATTTGTGACATAACCTAGCCGACCGCTATAGTAACCACGACACCACTAAATTCTAAATCTGTATGATCCGAACGGATTTAAAACTTTTCTGATCTGGTGGCAGCGAGCATCGCGCTACCTTCTTTTAATAAAAAAAATATAACTCTCTGTCTGGACGATCTCTTTTGTAGGGGTGTCATTGTTCTGGCGAAGATATATATTATTATTATATCTCGAGGATTTGAAGAGATCGCCCCCAGATCGGAGGTTATTACCATTTTACACATTCACCAGATAAAATCCACCTCCAAACCAACACAGGATGTTCAACTCCACAAAGTCAGAATGCTAAAAAGAGCCGATCTCCCCGAGTTTCCCTCGAAAATCAATTCGGTTTCCGCGCCTGCCCAAACGATATTCGATATTTCATGGATTCAATCGTGTGTCTGGGATATGTGTCCGTGACTAATGGCACGCTGCCTGAATACGTAGATTGAAGGGAGGAAATATAATTAAATAAGCTTGGTGACGGAGTGGGAGTATGATCTTAGAGTTATTATGATGGAATGAGAGTAATGTTGCGAGTATGATGTAATTGACGAGTCTTATACAAAGTAATAAGATAATTTATTTGAATGGAACGAATTTTCGTTACATGATCACATCAACAGTACTATTGACCAATTTATGAAATGTTGATTCTGCTAAAGATGTTCTGTCGTGGAACATAAAAGTTATTTATGCAACGAGTGCAATAAGTAGGTGTTTATTGCACTCGACGTGAAATTGTCCGACGATGCCGTCAGGCCTAGTTGTACAGCAGTAAACTCTTTTTGCACGAGTTGCATAAAATGTTTTTTGTACGTTCATGCAAAAACCAAAAAATGTTTCATTTAGGTGTAAGGAAGACATCGTCTGTTTAAATTTATCTGCTAAAAGTAACACAAAAACATTTTGTGTTATTCCGTTGATAAGGAATTTATTTTATTTTCAACAAATTGAATTTTCTAGTTATTTCATAGTCCATCATGAAATGAACATGATTGACAACTATATGTAACATGCAACTATTTGAAACGTAATACAATCTCACAGAAAATGGGCTAAATCAACTATGTATTTTACCGAAGGTCAAACAAAGAATGAATAGTAAAAGAAACAAAAAATTACAAAGAAAGGGGGCACAAGAATATGATAACTGAAGCATATGTTCGAAATGTTGACCAACTGCTTCTACACATCTTTCAGCTCGGTGGAGTAGTTCACGAGAAGTAACACTTCTCAACACCTCAGCATTAAGGGCTCTACATTCATTCCTTATTTTGTTTTTTAGATCTTCCAAATCAATAGGAGGAGTCTGGTACACACAATCTTTCAAATACCCCCAAAGGAAGAAATCGAGCGGTGTTAGATCTGGAGATCTTGCAGGCCATCATATAGGTCCATGTGTGCCGATCCATCTATCTCCAAATGTTTCATTTAAATGATTCCTTACCGCTATAGCTATTGAAAATATATGTTTTTACGCATATGTGAAAGAACATCGTCAAGAAAATGAAACTCATCCCAAAGGAATTCTAGGTACATTCGACCAGTTAACGTAGCATCGTAAAATTTTGGTCCTAAAATTAATCCACCAATCATACCGCACCATACATTGACTCCCCAGATAAATTGAAAATTGGTTTGTCTTAGCCAGTGTGGGTTATTTTCCTACCAATAATGACAATTATGTTGATTTACAGTTGCATTATTATAGAAATGACTCTCATCTGACCACAATATCGAGCTGATAATACCATCTTCACGTGCCGTAGCTAACCAAGCAAGAAACGCAAGTCTCCTCTCGTAATCTGTGGGTAGTAATACTTGATGCAGATGAATTTCAAAAGATTTGAATTTGTCAATTTTGAGAATGCCCTGAACTGATGAACGAGAAATACCGCTCTCCTGTTCTATGTTTCTAATAGAGAGATGGGGATCAACAACCACTCTTCCTAAAACTGCAACAGTATGCTCTCCGTCCGTAGCATTTTTTCTTCCAAAGGCAGTACACTTTCTATGAAATAATCCACTTGTTGCCAAATTCGAAGCCAAGCGTGTGAAATACATAGCGCTGGGCATTCGTCTATCAGGGTATTTCTTTCTGTACGCACGTAGGGCATCCTGACGATTATTTTCGCATTTTCCATAAATCAGTACCATATCCAATTTCTCTTGATTAGGGAAGTTATCATTTTCACGGTTATTCATTCTTGAATGTTAGTTTCTCTGACACCCACACAACTATTGAGAATTATCAACTGTCAAAGTTACAAAAAAATATATTCAAATGTTTCCTTGGCACACTAAGGTTTTCATTTAAGAATTATTAATTTTTCCAGTTCTACTACAAGTCTAATAATTTGAAGTTTGAGACGTTTTCTTCATCATCTCGAATGCAAAATTGTTCATGAATTATCAATTATTATTGAAGTCAAAATCAAGATTACACAAAATATCGTAGCCTACTGCAATTACTTCATTTTGAAATCTCAATTGTCGTTTTTTCCATCAAATCAAATGTAAAATACAAAGTGTGATATATCGTTGTAAAGATAATTTTGAGTAGAATTCAAAAATTGTTAAAAATACACAGAGTGCTATTTGAAATAAAAAAGTCACAGTCACTTCCTGTCAAACCGCAAGTGACTTTCAATTTTTGTTTTTGTCAGTTGAAGGTTCCTTGAACGAGTTGGAGATCATGAAATTTTCAAATTTTTAATCGTGGCGAAATGACTGAGATAATCCATTGGAACAGGTATACTGGGAAACCCGGTATAGAAGGCTTTCTGAGAGATAACTGGATCAACAAATGCAAGATACACGACCCAAGCTTGATGAAATTGAGCCAACGTTAGGACCGTGGGATTACGGAACCCTGAACAGGAAACAACAAGTCCTAATGACACGACTTCGAATAGGACACACCAGGCTAACTCACGAATACCTGCTATCTCGAGGAGAGGAACCACAGTGCCAAATTTGCAAAGTTTCACTTACAGTGAAACATATCTTAGTGGGATGTCCAATGTTCCAGATAGAATAAAACGTCTACAATATACCTCAGGAACTGAAACAAGCTCTAGAACCAAAAAATATGAAGATCATTTGCTTCTGATTTGAACCTAATTGGGAAACTGTAACCAAATAATCTAGTAACGAATATGTATAATTATGTATAATTAGGTATTGTTAACAAAATATCTATCTGCCACTAATAACCAGGTTGATGCGGTTATTTGTAAATAAAAAAAAAACTTTATATTTTTAGATGATTCTAATTTCATAATGCTATGATGTGAAAGACTTTTTGACATTCTGTACTCAGATGATAAGTGAATCGATTTTTCCGTTGCTTATATCTGCATCAACCTGGTTACAGTGATTATGCATGTATGAACTGATAATTTATTCATTTAATGTCACCCTCGGTTTCGTTTTTAATAACATGTTAGAGTAGCAATGATTTCTGATACAGGTTCAGAAATGGTACTGATATATGAAATTTAATGTATAACATGATTGAGTCCCTTTTTAATTCAACAAGTTTATAAAAAACAGAAAACATTGTTCGTATCATGTGACTGAGATCATTCACCCATTCTTATTGTCTAAATTATGCATTATCGGAAAGGTCTAACATCCGAAGTAGTCAGGGTGTTTGATTATTATTCATTTGCTATTACTGGATAGTTAAAAATTGTTAAAATTGTTTTTTCCGTTAACCAGCTGTCCCAGAAGTCCCCAGAAGTCGGAACTTGTGCGAGCCAAGGATTAATGAGGCCTTACTTTTTTACGTGCGATTCCTGACGCCAGCAATATTTCTGCTGCCGCCATGGTTTGAACCATCGCCGACTGGCAGCCAAAGTGATTGAAACAATGTCGCTTTTACCACTCGGCTACCTGGACCCTTCCTGGATCCGGTGTTACTTTTCAGAAACACTGTATATTATACAGGGTGGGTCACGGTCGATGGTACCTTAGACGTTTGTGAAGAACGGGAAATAGGATCATTCTGAAAATTCGGTTTCTCAAGTAATTGCTCTTGGTCTATCGATCTAAAATATTTTCAGCAATGCAGCGTTGCCGCTTATACCAGAAAGTAGCAGCATCATTGTTATTTCAAATGGGTCATCCTATATATTACCGCATCTTTGAACTTGTCATTCCTTTCTGATTATTTCTGCCTTATACTCCCCTATACCTATCTCTAACGGTTTTTGAGATATTGGATATTTTCCATATTTTTTATCCAAAACATAGCTCGAATTGAATGTTTATTTCTGCGGTGTTTGGATTCTTAGGAAGTTGCAATTTTGTGTTTAGTTCATCAAAATCATGTACATTGATTCTGTATAGAAAAGTTTGTTCTGCGTTATATAGGGTCGTTCAAATTTCATGATCTTACTGCTAGATACGAAAAGGGTTGAAAGTGCGTTTTTTTTAATGGAACATCCTGTATATTATGAAATATCCTGAAAGATGACTAAATTCTCTTCGAATTGATATATCATGTTCATATACCTAAATAGCCAGAATGCCGAGATAATAGCAATTTTCACTTGTAATCTCCTTAAGTGCTTGAATTATTGCCGGAAATTTTTCGAGTACATGAATTTTCTTTGAAAATTCATGTACGAGATAAATTTAAGGCAATTAATTCAAGCACGAGGGGGATTCGGTAAGAAAATTTCACACCGAGAAATGAAAATCATCCCACAATTCATAAGAAATAACTAACGATGGTTTCACCTGAACTATTTATAACCACTGAAATATTGATATGTGAAATACTTAACAAAATTTTCATCAATAAATGTGTTTAAATTTGGAACAAAAAATAAATAAACAAGTTATGTTCTTATCGTGGATTGAACCATCGACTAGCGACTCATATGCCGCAACACTACCGCTGAGCTACGGGATTTA
Organism: Chrysolina oricalcia; assembly: GCA_944452925.2. Lineage (NCBI taxonomy): Eukaryota > Metazoa > Arthropoda > Insecta > Coleoptera > Chrysomelidae > Chrysolina > Chrysolina oricalcia. The sequence goes on along the minus strand of OX101823.2, from coordinate 15,629,284 downwards.
TGATAAAAACTTGTGACAAATGGTGTCTTGAACTTCTTCTGAAATATGATTTCTGAATTGAGAATTTTTGCAATAATCGTGGAGAAAATATTTTCAGACAAATTCCAAATATCTAGTAAATACATAATTATCTCCTTTCATATGAAAACTAGACCTCCATTTGTACATTGAAGCAAAATATCAACTTGTCACATGTCAAATGTTTGACAGAAAAATTTCCACTTATTAATTTCGCCCAGGGTACCCAGGAGGATAAAATTTCCGGAAATTTTTAGGGTTGCCATCGTTTCTAAACAAGAACGAATTTTATGATTGGCTACAAAAGTGAGGAGTGAAATTTTAAAAAAAAATCGATTAATTTTTCTCATATTCATCTAAGGTGGCTATTAAATGTCATGATGGTACATGACATTATGAAAATTTGACAATTAGTGCACTATTATATAATAATACCGTTGTGTGTTTCTTAACGAAAGTGACTCAAAAATAATTGAAATGGACGGAAATAACTATTCAAACGAAGTTCTGATGAAATTGTTTATTCTTCATGGAAAATGTGAGGGAATTATAGCAAGAACGTGCAGAAAATTCAATGATTTACAACCAATGAACAAAAGGAAGGTTGTACGATTACAACATAATTTCATTAATTATCTGTCAAAAATTAGAAAACGTTCACAATAAATTTTCAAAATGCCGACCATTGGGTTCCAAACATTTCAAAACCCGGGCATTTTTTTTGTTCCAAATTTAAACACATTTATTGACGAAATTTTTTTTAAGTATTTTACATATCAATATTTCAGTGGTTATAAATAGTTCAGGTGAAACCATCTTTAGTTATTTCTTATGAATTGTTGGATGATTTTCATTTCTCGGTGTGAAATTTTCTTACCGAATCCCCCTCGTACTTGAATTAATTGCCGTAAATTTATGTCGTACATGAATTTTCAAAAAATTCATGTACTCGAAAAATTTCCGGCAATAATTCAAGCACTTGGGAGATTACAAGTGAAAATTGCTCTTATCTCGGAATTCTGGCTATTTAGGTATAGGAACATGATATATCAATTCGAAGGGAATTAGGTCATCTTAGGGAATATTTCATAATATACAGGATGTTCCATTTAAAAAACGCACTTTCAACCCTTTTCGTATCTAGCAGTAAGATCATGAATTTTGAACGACCCTGTAGAACGCAGAACAAACTTCTCTATACAGAATCAATGTACATGATCTTGATGAACTAAACACAAAATTGCAACTTCCTAAGAATCCAAATACCGCAGAAATAAACATTCAATTCGAGCTACGTTTTGGATAAAAAATATGGATAATAACCAATATCTCAAAAACCGTTAGAGATAGGTATAGGAGAGTATGAGGCAAAAATAATCAGAAAGGAATGACAAGTTCAAAAATGCGGAAATATACACGGTGACCCATTTGAAATAACAAAGATGCTGCTACTTTCTGGTATAAGCGGCAACGCTGCACTGCTGAAAATATTTTAGATCGATAGACCAAAAGCAACTACTTGATAAACCAAATTTTCAGAATGATCCTATTTCCCGTTCTTCGTAAACGTCTAAGGTACCATCGACCGTGACCCACCCTGTATATTTATATATCGGAGCTGAGGTTTCCTAATACAGTAGGAGCCTTTGTGAGCAGCTAAAAGGTGATGAGTTTGAACTTAGCAACGAATACAGGGTGATCAGAAAGGCAATATGCAAACACTTTGCTCGCCAACAACAACTCAAAACTGGGGCCCCCATCCAAATCTGTTCTCTTCATTCAAAGCTTCAAAAGTAATAATTTTCCCAGAAGACATCTTTGTGCTTTCGTACATCTAGAGAAAATGTTATAGGCAATGTTTCAATACCATGTCATGAACCATTCAGATTCAGAATTCCATTCTACAGTATTTCGATATCGTGCAACAACGCAGATAGAAAGAAAAAAGAAAAAATCAAAAGCAATTTATCTCACATTAACTTTTTCCGAATATCGTCTTATCGTCTTATCGACATTATTTGCCTTAATTTTTCAGAATTTTTATGCCTTCCCAATCTAGCCTTCAGGGGGCAGATTAGTAAAAAAAATTCAATTCGATTATAATTTCGCCAATTGTCCCAACTTTTTTCGACAAGGAGCAATTTAAATAAAAGCTTGTAAAAATGTCTGTTACTCAGGTAGTTATTCTCTTTCTGCCTCAAACAAAATTCTAGGCGTTTATCTTGTTTTCCTTCTTCCAGGGTATGCAAAAAATTGGGTTCAAATGCAGTGGCGTGTCTAGAATTTATGACCCCCCCGCGAGAATTGGGCCAAGGGCCCTTGTTTTCAGCTGAATCTATTTACTAATTTTGTTGTGAAAACATGCGTTCTACTTCTAAGCTATAACCACCTACGAACACTGTGAATAAGTAACAACTTCTCAGAAAACTTGGAGAATTTATATTGAAATCTCAAAACAAACGTATAATTCTTTAAAATAACATAAAATATAAAAAAAAAAACGAAGGAACAAACTGAGATCAGTGAAAAAGGACATGAAATATGATTAAAAAATCAATAACAGTATCAAATCCATCGGAAATGATCATTGAATATAACCTATCTGCAAATTCGTTTATAAAAACTGATTTGTCCATTGCAGCTGCTTCTTCTGCTTCTATGGATAATATTGCAAGTCCACTTGGTCTCTCTTGTGACATTTTGTTCCGCAAATAATTTTTAATTTGGAAAATAACCTCTCAGCAGAGGCCACAGTTATAGGTAAGGTCAGAAACAGCAACAGGAATGTAATTACTTCAGAAAAGTTGGAAGATAGCGTAGAATTCATGATTATTAGGAACTCTGCAAACTCTCTTATATCTTTCAACTTCTCTATTTCTTCTTTTAGAGGTAAAAGCGAAATCATCTCGAAAGGAAAAGTAGAAGATAAGTCACTGGGGTATAACTTCTGTAGGTTTTCGGATGATTTGAACAAATCCTCTTCCGACATTTCAACTAGCAATTTTGGATTAGGAAAGTTGAACTTGGTATTCATGGCTTCAAATCTATTTTTGATTTGGCAGAGAACGATATCAAGAGTCTTATAGTAAATGTTCACTTTGAAGAAATGTTCTCTTTCAGAAAATAAATATTAGGTGTTGGGTTCCCCAAAAACTTTTTTCGATGTAACGCTTCTTTTTTCCAGAAATTTTGGTTGAATACTCCATTTTGCGGCGACATTAGTAGCTTCCGTCTTCAGTTGGTCGTATTCATGTCTATACTCATTTATTTTTGTATAAGTTGACTCTAGAGATTTGCAAGCCTTGGACAAATCTAAATCATCCAATTGCAGCAGTTTTGATGCTATGTTAGCATTTTCCAGTATTTTAGAAAACATAGTTAGTATAAAAATGAACTCAAACTGTTCTAGACTTTTCAGTAGGCTGATAGCGTGACTTCGTTCTTCTGTTTTTTTTGAAATTAGTGAAATTTTAGTGATACTTTTGAATATATCAATATATCTTAGTTTCACAGCCAATAAAGACATAGACCGCCCTGACCATCGTGTCCGAATCGAAGCTTTCAGCACTAGGCTAGTGCTGAAAGCTTCGATTCGGAACGCAGGCTGCTGTACTGACCTGGCTTGCATCGACTTGCGACAAATAATAAATAATAACGTGCACTCGCGACACTCTCTGCACACAGAGGGTAGAATATTTGCAGCACATCACAGTAAGAGTCGTAAGAATGGAGAATATATATCCTGAAAACTTATTCGCAGGTGGAAATGTTTTGAGCAGCTTACGAGAATAACAATTTTAAACATGGTTATCACTTCCGCGTGGGCCCTCCGGGCCCCCGTAACATCCGGGCCCCCCCGCACCGCGGGGTTTCGCAGTATAGTAGACCCGCCACTGTTTAAATGGTTTAATTTTGTTTTTCTCAGGCATCTCCGCATGCTTTCTCTTGGTGCACGAGTATCTTCCTTATAGTTTGAATCGATAGTAGAGATAAGATCATTAATGGCCATTCTTGTAGGATGATTTGAAAGAAAATCAAATTGATTTTTGATGAATAGGTACTTCGAAGAGAACTGTGATGTTGAGCAATACATCAATATTCAATAAATATTAATTTTTCTACACTTTGAAATTAAAAAAAATATCATTGCATAGTTGTATTGTGTTATATTAAAAATAAATGTTGAATTCATCAGGAACAAAGTTAGTTTTTTTTCAGGCAATTTATTAAATTCCTCATGGCTCGTGGATTCTGTCATTGTTTATATAGAACATAGTTAGTCAACCTTATGGGATTATAATTGGATCAAAATGGATGCGACATGTAGATGGCGATAGCGAGCTCGCATCCAAGTCATGTCGTAACTTCAGTGATCTGGCCTCCAAGTCATGTCGTAACTTGATTGAAACAATGGGACAGCATTGAAATCAGGGTTTTTTTGAAGGAACCTGCATTAAAATGACGTCAAATATTCATGTTTGTAACTAATCACGCTAGATGACACTCGCGTTTGCGTCCAACACCAATTACACAGGCATTGACTATCTTACTTCTATATAAACAATGATTCTGTACAGGATTCATTACAGGATTCTGTAGATAAACGTTATTTGCTATCATTTAGTTCATTCATGTGTTTTATTCAATTTGCTTTGAGCTCTGGTAATACCCTTTGTCGATAAGTCAACCATGAACCTCAGGGTGTCTCTCATTCTACCCAGGTGCTCATTGAACCAATTATTATTTATTACTTCTAACGATTTTTGTTCGTTTAGGAAATGCTGTTTCACAAAAATTTTTGATTTCTCCAATGAACCACTTGAATTTTTAGACTTAACATACTTATGATTCTCATAACTCAACAAATCCTCTTTGAACCAATTGTTATACTTAATGCTAATTCAAAAAGTTTCATTTCAGAATGTACCGACACCATGGAAATCCATATTGACCTCAATGCCATTTTGTGCTGTTTTAATAGCTCACTGCGGTCAAAACTTGGGCTTCTGGACTTTACTTACAGAAATTCCTTCGTATATGAAAAATATTTTACAGTTCAACATTTCCTCGGTAAGCATAAATACTCCCTTCTTTGTCCAAAATAAGCATTTTGTAAGTATTCCCATAATAATCAAGAAAATCTGGGGTTTTACCCGGAAATGAAAGATTTGTATAAACCTTTGTTTTGGTATTCCGAATGTTTTTTCAAAAGTCACATGTAACCTCGTGTCTGCGCCTTTTTTTGTAAATATCTTGCTTTATATGCTCCAAATGATATTAGAATTAAGCATAAAAGTTGTAGAGCATACAACTTCCTAAAACTTTTGTTTCAAATAATTTTGAATACGCTCCACCGTTTTTGAGATATAGCGTAAAGAGTGCGCAGCGCTCTGCCACACATTGCATAGTGCAAAGTCAAACGTGAATCCAAGGAAGCAGTACGTTTTATGAAGTTAATTATTCACTAAAAAAATTATAATTCTATTATAGTTATTCATTAAATAATACAATATATTGAATGATTGAATAATTGAGTATACCTATTGTATTGGTTAATGCAATATTATACAATTGAATAATATTATTCATAAATTATTGAAGGTTCTTATCGTCGAAACAGGTACCGAAGAATCAGAACATCAAAGGACTGCCGTCATCATAGGAGGATATTTTGATGTGCTCCTTATTTTCACTAGACATATACTAAATCACATCAACAAGAAATTGTCAAAGCCTGATCACAGATTTATTCTGTGGCCTGATGATGAACAAATATAAATGCACCTTCCAATTTTAAATGACGCGAGTCGTACAGGAATTATTTTCAACCTTTCTTGTTCCAACTTCTCACTGTTTGCACATGTATAGTGCTTATAATAGAAATTTATGACACTATTTGACAGGAAATCAGCTAATAAGTAATGAAATATGCATCTAGTAATCCAGTATTTCGCTTTGAACCATACAATAGGTATACTGATCGTTGAATTATCTCTAATAGATTATTGGCAAAGTTTTCTACAAGAACTACTTACTGATTGAACAATATCTTCCCATTTTTCAGAACAGTACGCTCTCATCCCTTCCGTACTTGGCCATGTGGTTGTTCAGCCTCATTATGAGTCCAATAGCTGACTATCTGATTGTGAGAAACTTTGCTAGTGTTAGAACGAGTAGAAAAATATTCAACAGTATAGGTTAGTGTTTTTCAATAATTACTTCTCTCATCTGCTCCCCTACCGCATTGAAAGGTCATTTTCACTAACGCAAATAAGCTTACACATCAATAGTTATTTAAGTAACAAGGAATGTAAAGACGTGTTAACATTCGAGGTGAGCGAGTACGAGCCGAGGCAAAGCCGAGGCTTGTCGCTTGCCGAGGATGATAACAGTCGATACATTCCGTGTTACTTATTACGTTTTTCCCGCTGCTTGTTGACATTTCTCAAAATTTGCCTGAATTGAAGTTTGTTTTCTTACCCTTCCTTCATGATTATTCGTTCGCTATTTCATTCTAAGTTGCTTGTGCGTGTAACTAAGTTACCGAATAAGCAGACAACAATAATATTCAAAAGGTCTCATAACCTAAAAATTGATATGAATGAAGCTGAAGGTATTACTTGTCAAAGGCAAAGTCATTATTACCCTAGGCATGTAAATGACACTATTTACATTCCGTTGTCAAGATGAATTAGTAAACGAATGATATAGGCCATTTACCTGTTTTGTTGCTAAGCATGTATGGACTATTTACAGTGTCGGCAGCGGGAAAAAGTGATTTAAATCAACTGATTTGTCAAATTTTATCGTGATTTAAATCAAATTTTAAATTGCTGTGAAAACAAGTCGCCAAGGCAGATAACTCAACGTTCATTATTATAACTCCATTTCCACTACATTATAGTTAACACTGTATAATACATTTTCACAAACGAATGATACAGTTCATGGAAAGACTTAATACTTGCACCAAATCTATCCGAACACGTTGAAACAGATTTTCAAGGACATTAATAATTGTCGAATTGTTAAAATCGGGTCTTAAAATAGGTATATCCAAATAAAGGAAACCTCATGAATCATGACGATGTGTGAATGACGAGTCTTGATAGGAAGCAAAAGAAATATTCCAGAATCGTTGAAACTTTGGAGATCAGATAAGGGCAGCAATATCTCAAACAAGAACTGGCCACCTACAGAGAAGCTGCTGGAAGAGATCAAGATATCAAATGATGACTTCCGAGCACTTTTTAAGGTAAAATGGTTCTCGGTGAAATTGTCTGAATTTTTAGTATATTGTAGCATTCGATGTACTGATTGAACGTGCAGAATCGAAAAGTTTGTTGATGGATCGATATTGAAATACTGAAAACTGAATTTTTGGGACAATGTTGAGGAGAAAATGATGAATATATTAAATAATAATAAAGGAATTTCACAGAGTTATTCGTGAATTGCAGGGTGATTTCTAAAACGTTGATATTTTGTTATTTTTATCATTGAAAATGTTCATGATCACCGTATATATCCCAACGAAATCATGTTCATACGGTATCAGCTATCTTCGGAGGATGATAATTCACTTGAATATACAGGATATGTACGAAAGAACCATATATTTCACCAATTTTTCAAATCACCCCGTACGAAATGTATGAATTGTGATTAATGATGGAATAAGAATAGTATATTGCATGCCAAACTAAATTTATTAATAATTCATTATTACATCGAATTTTCAGACATTACTAAAATGTTTTTATTTTTCACTCTGTACATAATGATATAATCTGCACCATCTGAATGATATTAAGTAATATGAAGGTATGTTGATGATGAGAGCGAAAATAAAAGCAGTAGGCACTTTCAAATCCCGAGAAAATGATTAAATAAAAATTACTGATTTTTAACTTGAACGCACTGTATTTCAAAATCTATATCCATCAACGAACTTTTCGATTCTGCACGTTCAATCAGTACATTGAATACTACAATATACTGAAAATTCAGACAATTTCACCGAGATCCATTTTACCTATAAAAAGTGCGGGGTCCTTTTGACGCAAAATACTGTGTTTTTTCAACAAGATTGCATAGTGTGTACCTATTGATTTTTCTTGTGCTGAAAAATGTCATATTAAAAACCTAGGTTCAAAAATTGGAAATGTATTATTATGAATAACATAACGTAGTAAACTTTCACATTATATTTGTACTTTTGATGGTTTGCGATTAACCTTATTTTTAATTGGTTTCCTCATATTTTTTCAGGATTGTTCGTCCCAGCACTGACACTTATATCTCTAACGTTCGTGGAAAAATCGCACTATATTCTCGCAGTTGTCTTACTGACCATTGGAGTAGGGTTCAATTCAGCGGTATACTCTGGTTACAACGTGAATCATATTGATTTATCTCCAATACATGCTGGTACCCTTATGGGCATCACTAATACAGTCTCCAACCAATTCTCATTGATAAGCCCTCTTATTGTGGATATGGTAATTTTTTTCACTGGATATGCAGAAGTAAGTATAAATCTTCGTCCGAACTGAATAGGCGAGTACACAATTTTTTTTAAAATGTTCTCTCTCTCTCTCTCTCTCTCTCTGTAGCCTGTGAAAACTCTGTTGGCAATTTTCTTTTTTTTTTTGGTAAATTTTTTCATCTTAAAAAAATATTTAAAGTCGACAAAATTCAAATGGTTTCTTTCTAGCGCTATTTCAAATTGTTGTGACGTAATCTCGCGAGAATTCCGAGCAACCAATAGCATTGCCGTTTCACGTCACAATCAACCCGATTAGAATACGCCCTTTGACTGATAGGGCTCGGGAGAGTACGTCACAAAGAGCGCCAATATTAGTAGCTTTGAAATTTGCAGATTTTCAGAAATGAATGGGAACGGCTGTTATTGAAATTTGACTCTAAACATATTTTCTGGGTTCCTGTATACAGGGTGTTTCCTAACTACGGTTCCTAACTGCAGGAGGTGATTTGTTAGGTCATTTCAAGAAGAAAAGTTCCTATGAACATATGTCGGAGTTTCTTTGTTTCAGAGATACAGGACGTTGAAATTAAAAAAAAAGGTGGGAAATTATAAAATATCATGAATATCGTGAAACCGATTTGGTTGAAATTTGGTACATTTATTTTAACTAATTAGGCGCTCATTTAGCCTTAACTAGATTGAAATTATTAGGGCCAGGGCAATATTTCAAAAAAAAATACGCCATTGACTTTTTTCCGGAAATATTTACTTTTTTAGACTAAAAATACAACTTTTTGGTTTCTTGTATTTTCTTCATATCTAGCTTCGTTTTTTGTTCACCATCCGTTATAATTTAATAGCCTAATCGTAAGCCTAAGCGTACCTGTATACTATAATGAGTAATGGCCGCCAATAAACGCAGGTAAGGTCGCTTTGTCATTTAGGCTACTATAAGAGTTAGCAAAACATAGTTCAGACGTCATTCAGATATCTACCTATCATTCAGTCTTTCTATTCAGTTAGCTCGAGTTCTACAGTTCTATGCTCCAGTCCTACACCTCAAATCTACGATTCAGCTCTACGCTTCAGTTCTTCGTGACAACATATTATTAGGCGTGTTCCGTTTCATGCATTGATACGACGGCGTTCTGGTGCCACGGCGAAAATAAAAAAATCTGTCAATTGACACCGTTAATCTGTCAATTGACACATTTAATCTGTCAATTGACACATTTAATCTGTCAATTGACACATTTAATCTGTCAATTGACACATTTAATCTGTCAATTGTCACATTTAATCTGTCAATTGACAATATGAGGTGATTAGAGCATATCGATGATGAAAATTGTTGAAATCGTTATTTCCGTCAACCTGTTGCACCCCTACCCCGAACCACTTCGAGAGACTTGTACAAGCTAGGGAGCAACCCTCACCTTGAGAGGTGCATGCTCTACCAGCACGACCACCACGGAATGGGTAGTTTGAACACGACCAGTGAATAGCCATGAACCAACTCAGTCTCAGGTACTTTTCGATTGGGTTGAGCAATAACGAAATTTTATTATTTTTGGAATTACGTGATGGTGATTTGATTCGTAAAACTCTGAAACGATGTTTGAAATTTTTAAATTTGTTCTGGTGGAGAAATTATTGAGATACTGAAATGCTTCTAACGTTTGTAAATAATGAAATCTGTAAATCAGGGCAGTTTCATGGATGCATTCGAAATGCGTGCAAGCTGTGGTTTAGTTGTCACACAAAAAAAAGTACCGTTTGTACGTTTGGTCTTGAGCAACAGCGTATGAACATGAATGGGAGATTGAAAAAATCACTTGACAAATAAATGAGTAAATTGACAGATTAAATGAGTCAATTGACAGATTAAATGTGTCAATTGACAGATTAAATGTGTTAATTGACAGATTAAATGTGTCAATTGACAGATTAAATGTGTCAATTGACAGATTTTTTTATTTTCGCCGTGGCACCAGAACGCCGTCGTACATTGAGGACATAATGCGCATATGACCGTTCCGTTTCCTACATTGGGAGAGCATTGATACGCCCACTTTTATATTCCCCTCTTTGGCCTTGAGACATCGAAAGTGCATGAACTACTGCCCGTTCGTATAGCAGCGATGAATGCGATCCAAGTTAGATCTGTCAAACTCAAAAGTCAAAACAAAGAGTTTCTTGTCTGTGATTTCACGTTCAAACAGAAACGTCAGAAACCGAATTAAAAGTATCGTGAATTATCACATATACCTGATTCACCGTAAAATGGAAGAAAATATCGTCAATTCATTCAACATCATATTGTCGGTCTCATGCCAAAACCACGAATCTGCAATTTGTCATTTCGAATGAGAAGAGTTTTAAAGAATATTCGTGTGCCTCTTGTTTTGAAAACCTAGGTAAGTTTTCACATTCGCTAATTCACTCTCGTTCACAGTAGACAACCTGATAGCACTTTCGTGAGTCTGGCATTGAAAATTTTGGTAGAAAATTAGTATTTTACATATTGAAGTCAGAACCCTGGAATTAGCATTTTCGCGGTTTTGGCGTGGGACTGACGAATTATCCTCATAACTATCACTTGTATCAGAATCTTGCTTACTCTCATTTTCACAAAGCTCGCTCCCTACTCTTGCCATTAACACTTTCGTTCTACCCATATAATTTATTTACTAGATTAAGAGATTTGTTTTTGTTACATAAAAATTTGGTTAACTTATAAAGTGATTAATGTCAACATCTGCGTGAAACGGCATGCACCACGCAAGCAAAAATCGTTCCGATTCAACCCACCAACGTCAATGTTAGTTGAAACGATTGATTATGTCTGCAATAGTGATGCGATGAATGCATGAAACGGAACACGCTTATTGTCATAGCAGTAAATTCAGAGTTGTCAATTAGCAGCGATTCCATCAAGAATAATTTTTCTAACACTGAAATGACTGACATGTACCTCATTTATGGATTAGCAAATGGAAATTCGGGAGAAGCACATATAATTTACCAGGACAGATATCCTAACAGAGTAATTCATTGTGCTAAAGCATTTGGAACGCTAAATGCAAGATTATGTGAAACTGAGAGTTTCAATAAAAATGCAGTTGGTGAAAGACCAGAAACGGTAACAATGTCTGAACTAGAAGAAGCTATACTTCGTGCGATAGAAGAAGATTCTTCAAATGGTACCAGGAAGATTGCACTGCAGCTTGAAGTCACAGCGGATCCAAGCTCTACTGCCTCGGGATTTTTATCCAAGATTGAAGTTTTGCAGGTCGTTGATTCGTATGATGGAACACAAGTATATTTTTTTACCAAATATTTTATTTACGGACGAGGCAAATTTTTCACGAAATACTATTATGAACTTTCACAATAACCATTTTTGGGCCGACGAAAATCCCCACGCTATTAGAGAAAGTAATTTTCAGCATCAATTTTCGCTGAACGTTTGGGTAGAAATTATTGGTGAATATTTTTTTAACAGAAAGATTTACAAGTGAATTTCACACGGACTTTTTGCGAGATCATTTACCCATTTTGTCAGAAGAAGTACCCATACTTGTAAGAGGCAACATGTGGTTTATACAAGACGGGGCTCCAGCTGATTTTAGTATTCTTGCTCGTCAGCATCTCGACATCACCTATCCTAATCGTGGGATTGGACTTACAGGACCTCAACATTGGCCAGCTCGCAGTCCTGATATGAATCCTCTAAATTTATATCTATGGGGTCATCTGAAGGCTAGATGTGAATGACTTGAGGAATCGAATAATTGACAATGGCAAATCGAATGCGGTCGTGTTTTTTAATAGAAGGTGGATATTTTGCTCATTTACTGGAATATTTTATTTTTTGTTTTTATTTTATGTTTTTTGCTTTTTCTCTAATACGAAGCAAGATATGAAGAAAATACATGAGATAAAAAAATTAAACCCTACATAAAAAATCAGTGTGCTTTTTTTACAATATTGTTGGCTGAGGTACCCACTGAGACGTCACTGGCATTAATAATTTCAATCTAGTTAGGGCTAAATGAAAGCCTTATTAGTTCAAATGAATATACCAAATTTCTACCAAATCGGTTATATTTTTTTTTTCAACGCCTTGTATCTCAGCAACTCCGGTCAAATGTTTATAGGAACTTTTCTTATTAAAATGACCTGACAAATTACCCCTGCAGTTAGAAACTGTAGTTGGGAACCACCCTGTATATGCGTTGTGTATTTTAAGGCATATTTCTTGGAGCGATAATATTTTTTCGGCAACCATCCGGGAAGTGTTCACTTCCCGGGCACTTTTTCTTTGGGGAAGTGCTCGAATTTTAATATAAATATTAATATAAATAAGAATTAGAATGTTTCTGTTGGTACCTATCTTCTGTTCGAATTTCAATATATAATACAAATAAGAACTAAAATATTCGAAATATTCAAATTTGGAATCACAGCCAGGATAGTTTACTCTTGATCAAAATTCAATTTTTTGTTCCCCCCTGTACACCGTTTGGAAATTCAGAATTTTGATAACTCGAATACAAGTATTCCGTAATGCACCAATTTTTATGAAGAATAAAATTTTCTGAAAAATCGATAATAAAAAAGATTCCATATGGTGCAAATTTTTGAAACTCACTGTATATAGTCATGACCAGCTTTTGATAGGCAACCCATTTTAGGCGTATTCGTCTATTTATATAACTTCATAATAAGTATGTTTCATCCGGTTAACAGATGGGTGAAGGTCGACCTCTCTTCGCCTAGACTAAATGCGCCTCATTGATTTGTCATTCTACATGGTTGCCGAAAAAATAGTGTACGCAACACGTCCGAAAACAGTTTTTTTGGATTCGCAGATCTTCAGGACTCGCTCACGCTCGTCCTAGAATTTGGTCTACTCGTCCAAAAAAACAGTATTTTCTGGACTTGTTGTGTAAATTACTATTTTCGTGTCCTCGCCTATTGTTTCTGTTCCCTGGTTTTTATTTTACGTGTTCAACATAAAACAATATTAATGAATTACAGACAAACAAAGCACTTTGGGCTATCATTTTTGGAATTACTAGTACGATGTACTTAGCATCAGGATTATTCTTCATAATATTCGCTGCAGGAGAAGTCCAGCCATGGAATAATATAGAGGAGTATAAGAGGAAGAACGTCGAACTCCAAACTTTGAAGCCTGGGTTCGAATCAAATCTCAAAAATATTACAACCAACAAATGAGACCGAGACAGGTTTCTATAATCATATAGTAATTTCACATTGAAATAAATAATTATTTATTTTTGTTCTAGTACAGACTCATTAAAGAAATGAGACATATATGGTGCAGTTTTTTTCAAGGTTCATCACAAAACATTAAAATTTTGGAATATTTTATTTAGACATTGGATCTAAAATTTGAAAATATTGAAACAAGGTGAAGGTAAGGTAAATGCGGTGAATTTTCAATGCAATAACATTCCGCGAATATCATTATATCAATTCTTTCAAGTACGGATCTGTACTTTTCATTAACAATTTATAAACTTCGCTGTTCCTGCATGAAATTTATATTGTATACCAAATCTTCTTATATTACACCTGTTGGCGTCGAGGAGTGAAGTGTAATGAGTCCAACACCTGTTCCTAGGATTTCTAGGTTAGGTTATGTTGGATTTTTTCTTGTGGGGTTATTTGAAATCGAAGGTCTATGTAGATAGGTCGCAAAATCTACAAGAGTTGGAAAATCGAATTAGGATCGAAATTGACAGAATTTTACTCCGGAAGTTATAGACCACAAGCCCAGGCACATTTTCAGCTGGTGATTTTATACACCACGAGTCATATATAATGTTGAAGTACTGGTCGAGAAACAAACGTTGGCCACTATGCCGTCAATTTTCCGCGGTACAGGTGAGTGTACAGGCGAGTTGAAATGTCGTAAAAAAGGGGGTACTTTTTGATTACTTTATACATGACGGCACTATTCTGGTCAAAGAGGAAATGAAAAAAGAATGCTCTAAAACCAAGTTCCGTCAAAAATAGCGGTACAGGGAGTCGGAATTTTTTTTTGAAATCGGCGATTTTACCCCCCCTTCCCAGTTAATCAAATATTTGACGGCGTTGATTCAGTTAACTTTGCCTTTCCTTAAAAAACTATAATACATCTATGCCGTCAGAAAAGGGTGGTACATGGGGTCAGAAATCGCGAATCAAAACCCGATTTTTACCCCTTGTGGGGGTGGTCATTTTATACAACCTAAAATTTTGCTGTTTCAGTGCTATATCCTTCAAAGATAACATATTTTACTATGCCGTCAATTTTATATGGTACAATACGCTGAAAAATGTGTTTTTCATGTCGAAATCAAATTATTCCGACAATTCAGCTACTTCCTATTAATTTTGGGGACATTTGGTTTCAACAGGATGGTTGTTCGAGGCACAATGAACGACCAGTGACACAATTTCTTTAAAATACTTTCCCTGACCGCTTAATATTTACACGTGGTACGATTATGTGGCCTCCCAAATCACCAGATTTGAATAATTTCTTTTTTTGGGAAGTAATCCGCGTATCGACATACATTTCAGAGAGCAACAAATCTTGATGAATTAAGGGGCAAAATTATCTAACTTTGTACCAACATTACGCCAAATCTACTCTGTGATATGGAATTATCTCTGTATCACAGATTCGGCTATTGTTTGGCACAACAAGGTGGTTCATTTGAACCTTTATTACATCATTATATTTTGCTTATGTACATAGTAGATTGAGTTTTGCTAGCGTTATCTGTAGTCCTCGCTACAACCTCTATAAAGTTAGACTTGAGAGAATCCAAAATAGATTCATAAGATTTTTAAACTTCAGAGTAAATGGTGTTTACAATGTTGAAAATTTACATTCAGCAAGATTAACATTCAACATTTTACTATTAGAAAAACGAAGAATTATCTCAGACTTGGTTTTTATGTTTAAAATCCTTAGGAATTATTATGATGCTTCCGAACTACTGTCCTTAGTATCTATCCACGTACCATCCAGAAACACAAGAAATAGGCAATTTCTCAATGTAAGTTTTAAACACACCAACCTGGGTCAAAACGCCCCTATTCCTAGGATTAGAGATAGTAGAAGTACTGCTCGGAGATTGATATTTCCTGTATATCTTTATTTCGTTTTAAAACAAGAACCAAACAAATTTTTCATAAAATGTAATCTAATTTGTAATGTATTTTAAGAATATCTACAATTTAAGTTTTTTTTTGTTAGTTTTTGTAAACTGAGAGATATGTATAAGTATCAGTTGATACTGTTTTGGGTTTATACCTGTTTGTATCCCAAATCTGAATAAATAAATAAAATAAATAAATAAATAAAATCAGATTACTGAGGCAGAAGATGGTAATTCAGGTATGAAACAGATTTCTTGCAAAATTAATTAATTAATTTCTTGTAATATTTTTTCAATTATATATTGTATTAATATTTTAGATCTGAAGGAAGCTAATGAAATGGATTCTTCAAGTGATTCAAAAATAGACAGCGGGAATTCTGATGAAGAATCATGAATATTATATATAATCCATGTTTTGAACATTTTTTATCTATTTATTAGGAATTTTCAATAAAAATACCATAAACATTGACTAACGCTTTTAAAACTTTATGAAAGACTAATGCCTTTTTATGAAAATTAATAATAGTTATCTAGTTTATAATCTTCCATAAAATTTTAATGATTTATAAATTGTTATTCAAATCTTTAATCACTTATTTTATAATATATTTTATACTACTTTTTTGATGATAAATCACATATCAGTGCATGAAAGTTCGCTATTCGATTTTTGGACCGAAAACGAATATTACCAAGATTATCGTTAAAATTTTGAAATTCTCGTATTACGAAGAGTTTCCGTTTAATGTTGACGGCACCACAATTTTAAATTACTGTTCAATATGGTCAATATTATATTGTTAATGTCGAATTGTAATTTTTTACCAAAATTATGACCAAAATGGTAGGTGAAATAAGCCAAAAGTAGCAAGAGCTTTCAAGTCAAATGCATAAAATATAACAAGGGAAAATTGACGGCACGAACTTTTCTATGTTTTTTAATGTTTAATGAAGTGCTATCCACAATAATATTTCAAAAATAAACTCTTATAAATGTGCAGGCAATTTTCAATATTTTTTAATATTTTCATTTTTATATTTATTCTGTATTTCAATTGGGTACCATGAATTATTGACGGCATATTTATAAAGCCATTATAAGTAGTTTCTGCTTTAAAAAAACCGTATGCCGTCCTGAAATAAATGACCTTATAAGAAAACGTTGATTTTTTGCTCTAAAATTTTCGTAATTATTTTTTATTTCTGCATGAACCATAATTTTTGGACGGCACCATGTTTAGAATACTCAATAAATGTTAACTCAAAGCTAGAAATCGGTGCCGTCAAATTCTAAATGACCACCCCCATAATGGGTAAAAATCGGGTTTTGATTCGCGATTTCTGACCCCATGTACCACCCTTTTCTGACGGCATAGATGTATTATAGTTTTTAAGGAAAGGCAAAGTTAACTGAATCAACGCCGTCAAGTATTCGATTAACTGGGGAGGGGGGGTAAAATCGCCGATTAAAAAAAAAAATTCCGACTCCCTGTACCGCTATTTTTTGACGGCACTGGGTATTAGAGCATTCTTTTTTCATTGCCTCTTTGACGAGAATAGTGCCGTCATGTATAAAGTAATCAAAAAGTACCCCCTTTTTTACGACATTTCAACTCGCCTGTACACTCACTTGTACCGCGGAAAATGGACCTTTCCACGACATATGAGAGAACACTATAATTAGAAAGTGTATATATACTCCAATATCACTCGGGATTTTTTATTTATTTTTTCTGACCGCTACTTTCTCTATAATCAGAAGAAAAGTGGTTTCGTGACGTCATGTTCATCAAAACTAGACTTGGCAACGTTGTAAAACTTGTGCACCATGGTATCTCAAATTCTCATTACACTGGATTGTGTCGTATGACAGTTGTCATTTGATAGCAGATGGGTTCGTTCGTCGTTTTGAAATGTTTTTGTTGTTTGTGCTCTAAATTTTTTTCTTAATTCCCGTATCTGTATCCCTGCAATGACTGTGAACATGTCGAAAAGGTGCTTCGTACCCGGTTGTCTGAACACCAGTGAATATTCTAATAAACATTTTTTTATGCTCCTAAATATGAAGCGCATTGTAAAATGTGGTTCGAATAAGTAATGAATAAACCTTGTGTAAAAAGCGGAAATATAATTGTTTTTGTGAAGAACATTTCCAACTGCTACCATGCACCCCCTAAGGTTGAGGCCCGGAAGGATGAACTCCCCAGCACTCGTACGTACTCGAAAGCTCACCCCCCCTATCCACCACCCCTGCTCGTTAAAGCGGTTCCTCATCCTGATGACTGGCGATCAGCAGAATAAAATCTGACCGTTTGATATGGAGTGCCCAGCCAATTCTCGGCTTGAAGCTCCCTTATATCTGACATGAGTTGACTTTTAAACAATGACTTTACTTTACTGTGCATGGTGCCCCCCTGAAACTGGCTGAAGGCCTGAAAAAACTCTCGGCTGAGGGCCGAGTGCTGTGTGCTGAGTTAACTGAAATTGAAATTACTACTTGGTCGGTTCTTCTTGGTAACTGAAACATAAAGGCATGATTAATCGTGATTTGGTGCCTGTTGAAGTAGACGTTGGCGTCGCTGAATGTCTCGCCTCCGCCGTACTTCTTCAGGGGTGTCGTTGTCTCCTTGGTTTACTGGACGTCTGTATTTGTCTCTGTCTCTGTCGTCTTGCTCACGTCTGTTCTCGTGGAGCTCCGTGAGCAGCGGGTTCGTGTGGGTCTCTACTCTGTCTAGAGTAGTCCCCAGATGTTGTCTGATCAGTCTGTCGATATAGTCTGGGTGGATGTCTAAGTCTCGATATATGAACCTGTTGGGCATATATTGTGGTGCGTCTGTTGCCATCCTCAGGCAGACGTTGAAGAAGGCCTGTATCCTTTGCCTATAACTGTTCGCGCACTGCCCCCAAGCAGTGGATGCGTACAATATAATAGGCAGAAGAATTGTCTTGATGAGGCGTAGTTTCAACTCGAGTGCCATGTTGCTCCTACGTCCGATGAGTGGGTACAGCTTATGCCTTGCGGCTTTCGCTATAGCTAATCTGTGGGAGACGTGCCTCTGAAACGTGAGTTTCTTGTCTAGGATTACTCCTAGGTAAACAGCTTCGTCTACCCATGGAATTCTCTCGTCGTTCATAGTAACATGGCCCTCGGGTGTCCTACGTCGCCTCGTGAACAGTATGGCCTTGCTTTTGTCTGCATTGATTCCGATCTTCCAACGATTGAACCACGGTTCCAGCTTGTTTATCTGAAGTTGCAGCTTCGATGTTACTCCTCTCTCATGAGATGACTCAGCAAAGATAGCCGTGTCATCTGCATAGAGAGCAAGTTTGGTCATGGGGTTGTCCGACATAGGCATGTCTGCAGTGTAGATCGAAAACAGGTGTGGCGACAATACTGCTCCCTGTGGTACTCCTGCTTCTAGCTTCCTTCGTGAAGAAAGAGCATTTCCGACTTTGCATCGGTAATGTCTACCCCTTAGGAAGGAGTTTATCAGCTTGACCATTGGTATGGAGTATCCGGCATCAACCAGTTTTGCGATCAGCCCATCGTGCTCCTGTAAGATGTCCTCTTCTCGTGCGGTTCCAGCTCTGGATGGTGGCGTCCACTATCCGGGTGACCTGGAGTTCTGTTGAGTGTTCTTGTCTGAAGCCGAATTGCTCATCTGGTAGGATGTTCAATTCATCAGACATTGTCTCAAGTCGAGTCCTGATCACCCTTTCTGCGACCTTACTCATGGCAGGTGTTAGGCTGATGGGGCGGTGGATTTCCAACTGAATATTAATGTATTCAAGCAGCGTTCAAAGAACGATTTTAAATTTTAGTCATTGCAAGAAATAAATTCATATTTTTGCCAATCATCTCATAATCTACCCTCGGTAAATTATGCGAACTTCCCTTCACGAAGCTTTTCCATATTTAATACACAAATGAATTCACACCAGATCGGTCATAATAACACCTCGCTACAGTAATAATGAATGTATCACTTAAATGTTGAATGTAAAAAAAAAAAAAAAAAAAAAAAAAAAAAAAAAAAAAAAAAAAAAAAAAAAAAAACATTAACCTCAAATCTCGAGATCACTTTTGTTGCATGAGAACTGTCATAATGATTTGCGGTGTCGTCAATGTTCAGGAAAAAGTAGCTAAAATGTTGATTTTTTTGTATGAGTCGATCAAGTGACGAAGTTCTAATTATTTCTCAATGGCTTATACCAAGCTAGAATCTATATTTTTGAGGAGAACGGTATTGAATGTTCCGGAACGTGGATTGTGGTAGGGCTTGTTTCCGATGAACGTGACGTCAGCGGCACACTTTCAAATGAGATATTTTTTCAAAATGAAAAAAATATAGTGGAACTCTTTGTTAAATGGACGTTTCAGACTACAATCTATCGATTCAAAAGAGTTTTGCAATTTATTTTTCATAAATGTAATGGTCCATTGACGGCATAGTGCCTAACGTTCGTTTCTCGACCAGTACTTCAACATTATACAGTGAGCACGTAAAGGTTGGAACAAATTCGTTAAACGCTTGATATGGCCATTAGGGAAAATAAGCTCAGACACGTCGATTTTATTTTTCGGTGGCGCATTTTTTGGCCTACTTATATTTTTGATGACGTCATCTTTGTTCAAGTTATGACGTCATCATAATTTTTTTCAAATGGCAATACCCTATTTTGATAATACCTTCAAAAAGAACGCATTTTTCTGTGTATGGATGTCATATTTTTTCTTGTTACATAACCGCATGTTCGAGAAATAAAAGATATTTCATTATTCACAATAATGTCTGTTAACGTGAACTTTTGACTTGAGGTATCCCCACAAAAAAAATTTAGGGGGGTTAGATCAGGAGATCTAGCTGGAAACTCTAAAAATCCTGCGATCGAAATAATCTTCATTAAGTTCATGAATTGCTTTCACTTCATATGGGTGCCACTTATTCTTTTTTAGTCATTTTAAAACAGATATTTGACACATTGATTCAATGCAACTAGACACTGACTGTACGTTAATATGTTTCTAAAATTCGGCTTAACAATAATAGTTAGCTATCAAATAATTGTGGTATAAATAAGTTATCGACACCATGCAAAAAGCGAAAAATGACGAAAAGATATTTTAATGATTTTAGGTTATGGGGATAAGACTAGTACGCAAGCTGAGGTTTGTGACTTCCCGATAGACCTATTACACGTTGGACAGCGATCAAAGTCGAAGCAAAATTTAGAAATTTTGACAATGTAGGTGATAATTATACGAAAGATCGTCCAGGCGTTTCGGAAGATCAACAATTGGATGTATTACTATCATTTCAAGAAAATACTCATATGAATCATGAACTTAATGAAGATGATTTCGATAGTAGTCGATGATTTTTAGAATGGCCATCTAGATCTCATGATCTAACCCCACTAGATTTTTGTGGGGATCCTTTAAGTCAAAAGTTTATTTTAACAGATCGAATATTACATTACTATGAATAATGAAATATATTTTATTTCTCGAACATAAGGTTATGTAACATAAGAAAAAATATGACATTCATACACAGAAAAATGAGTTCTTTTTGAAAGTATTATCAAAATAGGGTAATGCCATTTAAAAAAATATATAATGACGTCATAACTCGAACAGTGATTACGTCATCAAGAATACAATTATATAAAAAAATGCGTAGCTGAAAAATAAAATCGATGTGTCTGAGCTTATTTCTCCTAATGGCCATATCAAGCGTTTAACGAATTTGTTCCAACCTTTACGTGCTCAATGTATATGACCCGTGGTGTATAAAATCACCCCCTAAAATTGTTCCTGGGCTTGTGGTCTATTATTCGCAATGTGCAAGAGGAATGTGTCCGTAGATTTGCTTATTGTCTAGAGACTGGTGAATGATATTTCGAACATCTTATTTAACTGTTCTATTTTGTTGAATATAATATTATTTTCTTATTGACATAAAATATTAATTTTTGTTCACCCTGCGAAAAATTTTTTAATTAATTATTATCATTGAAAGGCCTTTCAGATGAGGTATCACCAATTCCAATTTAAAAAAATTACAGATTACACGTCACCACATTAAAACCAGTGACATAACCTCTTTAGAATAAACCTTGAAAAATCGGCATTTTAAAATAAATTTCGACCTATTTCAGGATTTTTGTCAAAAGTACATGGCAAATACCGAATTTGTTCCATAATTTTGATGCGCACTGTATATAGAGTAAAGGTTCCGTCAAACCAAAGTGGGAACGCGGTAGCGGGAACGGAAAATGGGAACCGTGCGAATTGCTAGAAAAATAGTAAATGTAGCAAACCATATATATTTCTCTTGTCTGCATTTCGGAATACGAATAACCACTCCGGTATGTATTTTTACATATTCCACTATCGATTTAGTCTCGCATTCATTCCGCTCCCGTCCCGCGTTTCCGCGTTGATTTGGGGAAACCTTTTAACCCTGTCGGTGGACAGAAAATATACCTGTGAGATATGCAACTATACAAACGTTACCTCAACTAGTTATAGGTTTGGACGGTAGATGGCCATAGTGGTCGTGCTACACCTCTAAACTAGCTATATGTTTGGCCAGTAGATGGGCATAGTATTTACGCTACAACCATTGTTTATATAGACAGTGTTTATAGAGAGAAGATAGTTAGCCAATCTTACGTACTTTTAGTTGGATTCAAATGGAGACCATCACTAGAGGTCGCTAGTCCACGAGTCTCCAGTCACGTCTGTTCTTGATTTTAACGTATGTATTTGATCAGTTCGTAAAATATGATTCATTGCATAATCCGATAGATGGCTATGAAATATAATTTTGACACGTGCATCCTATCCAGCGTTGTACTGGTGTAAACTCGAGATTCCAGTCATTTCAGTTTCAGTGTTTCTATTTAACCTGGAACTTGATGTTATCAAGACCATTCCCAGTGAATTTTGTGTTTATTTGTTTTGTGCCGTTATCATTTGTGAAATTGTCACGTTACCCTTCGTGTATTTTTGAATATTATATTTGTTCAACACTTGCTATTAATATACAGGGTGTGGCACCGAAAACGAAACAGATCGAATATCTTCGAAACGCAATAAACGCATGTGTTGTGAATAAAATGCAGAAACACGTCGATTTTTAATCCAAGGGGGCATCTTTCTATCATAACCTCAACTGTCATACCTCTCCCCCCACCCCTTGGGCACTATCACCCAAACAATTTGAATAGGGAAAGTAGTAAGTGTGACACATCATTAGGAAGGTAATTTCATAAGGAATTCAGCCATGCCAATTTTTGCCACCTAACTTTTCATTTTGGCGCCCTCTTGCGGGACCAACAACTGTTCTATATTCCAAATTATGATACTGCATTTGCAAGCTATTCTGACATAAATTAGGTGACGATGCATTATGGAATTTTTCTAAATGAAAAAACAAAATGTCAGCTCAAAATGGCGGACATGATTTGCAATTATGGTGCGATTCGATGCAAAATTGATATGTGGTGGTTTCCAAGGTCGGACATTATGATTTGTTTGTCAATACGAAAAAATAAGATGGTGGCTTCAAGATGGCGAACGAAATTTGTAATTCTGGTCTGATTCGAATCAAAATTAGTATGTGGGGATTTTCAGGGTGAAAGATTATGATGTTTTTGTCAATGCAAAAAACCAAGATGGTGGACGAAATTTGTAATTGTGGTTCGATTCGATTCAAAATTGGCATATGGGGGTTTTAAAGGTTTTCAGTATGACTAAAATGAAATGATTAAATTGATAAAAAAAATTAAACAAATGCGCTAAATAGGAAATTATAATTTTTTTCAGATGTGTGACTGAGGTTATTCTATACGTAACAGAATCAAAATTTTACCTCGCAATAATACCTATTTTGTACTCGCGGCAAGCTTTCGAATCTGTTACGCACAGAGTTACCTACGTCACACATCTAAAAAAAAATATGAATACCTTTTCTCTCTTTTTCGTTTATTTGCCGTTATCTCCTTTTAGCGCATTTGTATAAAAGCTTTTGTTTATCAATTTAAATAATTCATTTTATTCATACTGAAAACCCCCATATGCTAATTTTGACTCTAATCGAACCACAATTACAAATTTCGCCCGCCATCTTGTTATTTGCACCGACAAAAATATCCAAATTTCTAACCCTGAAAATCCCCACACAATAACTTTGATTCGAATTGGACCAGAATTACAAATTCCGTCCGCCATCTTGGACCACCATCTTGTTTTTTTACATTGATAAACAAATCATAATTTCCGACCTTGACAACCACCACATATCAATTTTGAATCGAATCGGGCCATAATTGCAAATCATGTCCGCCATTTTGGAGCCGCCATTTTGTTTTTTCTCTTAGAAATATTCCATAATGCATTGTCACCGAATTGATGGCAAAATAGCTTGCAAATACAGTATCATAATTTGGAATACGGAACAGTTGTTTTTCCCGCAAGAAAGCGCCAAAATAAAAATACATTTATGAATAGTTCATTCAATTTATATCAAATAATAAACAAAAAAGTATGCACTTCATTTTTATTGAATGTCATTGAATTTGTGAATAAAATATGCTACTCTGTTAAAAACTATCATTAGAAAATTTCAAGTACGTCCCTGTCAGGGCGAACGATTCACTACTAGGATTCCTTGACGAAAATAAAAATCCTCAAGCATTGTCTAATTAGACAATGCCTCAAGTATACCTCAAAAAATGCAAGTTGATTGTAGGGGGCGCATTCGTACGGGTGTATTTTCTGCCTCGGTTCGTCTTTATCGGGCTAGATGTCGCGCGCGATTGTATCAAACGCGATTTCCACAGGCATTGACTAACTATCTTCTTTCTCTATAAACAATGATATAGAACATAGTTAGTCAACCTTATGGGATTATAATTGGATCAAAGTGGATGCGACATGTAGATGGCGATAGTGAGCTCGCATCCAAGTCATGTCGTAACTTCAGTGATCTGGCCTCCAAGTCATGTCGTAACTTGATTGAAACAATGGGACAGCATTAAAATCAGGGTTTTTTGAAGAAACCTGCCTTAAAATGACGTCAAATATTCATGTTTGTAACTAATCACGCTAGATGACACTCGCGTTTGCGTCCAACACCAACTACACAGACATTGACTATCTTACTTCTATATATACAATGCTACAACATCTGCAATGATTATGAATAATGACAGTTTCAAAATGTGTTAAAGTAGAGGAGGGACATAAGCTGCTTTCCATTTAACATAAGGTGCTCCTCAGAGCTACCCAGAACGTATGACCATTGTCTAAAGAAGAATAGTCAGACAATCCCTGTGCAAAATGCATTGGATGGCCGTCACCTGAGACATCTATACTATTTTACTGGAAACATTGAAAATGTATCCAGTAATGTGGCGCCGTTATCGGATGGCACGCAAAACTATACTTCTTTCTCTTTTTAAAATAGAACGCCAGTTTTCATTCAATTCATTAATTAATGTGCAGAATATTGTCATTGGTGAGATGTTTAGCAGAATAAAAGACGAGTCAAAGTTTGCATTCGGATGTTTCGAATATCAGATGATGATCAGTGGTAAAATTTTATATTGCTGCAATTAAGCCTAATA
This sequence comes from Chrysolina oricalcia, assembly GCA_944452925.2. Taxonomy (NCBI): domain Eukaryota; kingdom Metazoa; phylum Arthropoda; class Insecta; order Coleoptera; family Chrysomelidae; genus Chrysolina; species Chrysolina oricalcia. The sequence goes on along the minus strand of OX101823.2, from coordinate 15,603,955 downwards.
TAATGAAACACGTAATGTAGCAATATTCTTACTGAAAAATGGTCCCTAAGTATAGGTACAAAAAATGTTCTATTACGATATTATATCGCAGTTGATATGTTTTGAAAACACATAAAAGAATATTCATTAGTGCTTGAAGGCACCCAATAAGTAGGTAAATAATAATATATCAGTATTATTTGTACAAGCTTTTGTTTAGTTTCACTCACACGTAACAGGTATAGTATCTATACTGTCTAGGTATAACGGGGTCAAAACTTCAGTGGAAATTTTGAGCCAATTCCACTGATCCAATCATCTTTAAAATTTGGCAGGTGTCCATTAAATTCATTCAGGTTCGTTACGACATTCACAAGAGAAAAAAACAAGATAGCGAACAGTTTTTGTGATTTATTGTCCAACTATTCATAATGCGAATCTCGAGTAGATTTTGTATTTTTTCAAAATTCGAAATGGCGAATACGATTTTTGATTAGATTCTTTCAAAATTGGTACCTATACAAGGGCTTGTTGTGTTGGAGACCAATACGAACATTCAAGATGGAGGACAAATTTTGTGATTCATGTCCGAATCCGTCCATGATAGATCTAGAATTATTTGGGTAGGACAGTTCAAGGACAATTCAAGGAAAATTCAAGTGTTGGTGGACAGGTGTTCTTTAATTGATGGTTCGATGTTATCAACAATGTATATGGACATATAGGAGAGTTTCAAAGGAGGTTGTCACCAGAAATCATTCATCTCCTACACGGGCCTAAAATACATTTTTTGTTGTACAATATAGTTATTTGTGTATTTAGAGCGCGAGGAGCGCGGTAATCTTTGGAGAGCGGCAATGGCACTTTGTTCTCGGAATAAACACATGTTTTTTTCTTCAAACGCAGCTTTTAAACATAGAAACGATTGACAATTCATTCAACATAGGCACCTAACATTACCCATGAGAAAATAAACACTCATCAATAGTAATCCCAAAAGAATAAGCTATCCAAATATGCAATAATTCACATCTCTAACAAAACAAGATCGAATCACATGCCTTCAGCTTGATAGCACCTACGCTCTCAACACCACCTCAGTTCCTAAGAGTGTTATGAATTTATTGTCTATACTAAACATCATGCAAGAATAGGTTCGTTTTCAACGAAAGAGATCGAGAGATCGACCGTTTCTTCAATATTTTCGCACTAGAGCGAAAAAGCTGTCACAAAACATTTCTGAAAAAACATCAGCTTTGCGTTGAGATCTAAAAGCGTCAAAGGCTACCTACTTTGGTAAGCGGTTGTAGAAAAAAATATAGTTTACTGACCATGCACGATCATCGGGGAGATGGAAATAATTATGGTTTTACTCAGTGTCCACGTACAGTGCCTAAAGTGATACTTTTCAGGACACGTAAGTGAAAAAATCAAATATGCGTAAAGTTATGTTTTACGCATCGTTCATATAATTCCAAAAGACAGGATTTTGCGTAAGATTTTACTTGAAACTCATCAAATGAAAACTTCATAGAATAAAATATACTCAACAATTGCTACAATTTGCCAATATAATAACAAAGTTATGTTTTACGCATCGTTCATATAATTCCAAAAGACAGTATTTTGCGTCAGATTTTACTCGAAAGTCATCAAATGAAAACTTCATAGAATAAAATATACTCAACAATTGCTACCATTTGCCAATATAATAACAGGCGTAGAAATAAAATTGTAGATACATTTTCATAAAGAGCTTTTTTGTACTCACGTGTTTCCACGCTCATAAAAAAAGTCCTAATTTACGAATTTTTGTATCATATATAAATAACTATTTCATCTTCTTCATATGAGATTTCTGTGCGTATTGGTCATGAAGTCATAAAGTTTCATTTTTGATAAGGATATCTACTTATAGAGGTACTATATTTCGAACGAACGACTGAAACTTCAAATTCAGTCGCAGATAATGCCATTATATAAGTACCTAATTTCGAAAAAAAAACCCTTATTAGGTTTTACAACTTTGACTTCATGGTAAATAAATAAAATTGAAAAAAAAACATTTTAGAGGAAATTTTCTATTTAAATGTACTAAAAAGAAGAAAATAAATTTTAAAGTGAATAAACTCATCATTTTGTTACATTATAAAATTTTAAATGATATAAAAGCTTGTCGCGAGAAGTATATATGTAATTCTTATAGTATATAAAATCCAAAAATCACCTCAAGATTTATTCACACGACAAGCTTTTATATCATTTAAAATTTTATAATGTAACAAAATTATGGGTTTTTCGCTTTAGTGCATTTAAATAAAAGCTTTTATCTGAAAAGGTTTTTAAGTTTATTTATTTCTTATTTTAGTTTTCTGTGAATATGTTTCTTAGTCTGTTCATTTCAATAAATGCGCCATTGTTGCACGGTCGCTTGCCTGTTAATTTACCGTTGGACATTTTTCCTAATTTCTACTTACGTGTTCTCTAAATAGCTTTAGAGGGGGGCAGAGGGGTGAATTTTTTTGAAACCGTTTTGTTCAATGGCCAGATAATTTTCACTATTTTTACGGTTTTTTTGATTTCTATTCCGCGAGTTTTCCTATTTTTTTGTGACAGGAAAGGAGGGCGAACCCTCCGATCTATTTTTGTTTTCATCATTATTTTCCATGTCCGAAACTGTTGAAACATTTTCCGAATTCCTTTGCGTTCTCTACCTAGCTTTTGAGGGGGGTAAGGGGAGGCGAAATTATTTAAAACATAATTTCCGACGGTCAGATATTTTTCACTATTTTTACAGATTTTTTCGATTATAATTTCGCGTTTTTTCCATTTTTTTTTCGAGAAAAGAGGGAGGCGAGTACCTCCTTAATTCATTTTTTCTTGCTGTAATTTTTGACGTCCAAATCCGTCAAAAAAACGTCCGAAAACCTTCGCGTTCTCTATCTAGCTTTCGGAGGACGACGGGGGGGACAATTCCTTTTTATAAACCATAACATTCGACTGTCAGATATTTTTCACGATTTTTAGTGATTTTTCCGATTTTAATTTCATGAGTTAGTTTTCCAACTTTTCGAGAGAAGGGGGGGCATCCCCCTCCCTACTTATTTTTTTTCGTTGTTATTTCTGACGTCCAAATCCGTCAATAAAACTTCCGAAACCCTACGGGTTCTCTATCTAACTTTCGGGGGGCAGGGGGGACAATTTCTTCGACATTAATGTTTTGTCATCGGAACTGAACCAACACGAAAAATTTCAATTCCATAGAATAAGAGGAAGTGGTTCTAATTCAGCTTGCAAGATTTGTACCCATCTAACACACACAGAGCAAGTTAAATAAAAGCTCTCAATAAAAACAGAAAATAATATGGTAACTGTCGGAAATGGCATTATCACCTTCATAACTTGAAACCAATCATCGGTTGTCATCAAGATCGTTGGACATCTTCCCCTAAACATTAGTCAAGAGAAATCACCCTGAAAATATCTACTTATGTGAATTCGAAAACTGACTGAGACCTAACAAGACAAAAACAATGAAATGCCAAACACCACGAAAGTTCGCTACTTTGCTCTCTCGCACAAAACAACAACACATGTTTTGTGCTCTCTCGTTTACATGCAAATTGCAAGTGGCAGGTGGAACGGACACTGAGCCAATCAAAAACACGAAATAATGTCCATTCATTATTCACTTTACGCGATTACTACGACACTTTCCATCTCATTCGTTTGTCTCCTTTTTGGGGGCAATCGTGCTGGCGCCATCTACTAATAAACCCCATCGTCATCCAATAATAATCCCATAAGGTTGACTGACTATACTTCCTTAGACAATGGTATGACCATGCGTTCCTTTTAGTGGGGCTTCAAGCACCGATTGACATTCCCCTTGCCCCTCGAGCACCACCCGTTTTATTGTAGACCAAAGTCAAAACGCGAATACACAGTTTTTTGGCGAAAAAGTCAGTGATAAAGTAATTTCCGATATCAGGGGATTGTAGCTCTGGGGCTTAACATTCCTAAATGGAAAACGCCTATTATGAACAGAATGAGACACGTCAAACTCGCTACAGATCGAGTGTTCGTAATCATACCCCAGAGCCGCTTTCCAATTGTCCCATTGATTAGTACAGGTTAACTTTGAGTAGCCCTTGAAGTGATCTCACAGACTACGAAAATTCATATTCCAATAATATATCAGTTATTCAGTTCAGTTGAGGTTCTACGACGGCGTGGTAGGGCCAATGTTTCAGTTTATTTTTCTACAATTGTCACTTTATTGATACTGATAATTGTCACTTTGAAACTGACAATTGTCACTTTAAAACCGACAATTATCACTTTGAAACTGATAATTGTCACTTTGAAACTGACAATTGTCACTTTAGAACTGACAATTGTCATTTTCAAACTGACAATTGTCACTTTGAAACTTACAATTGTAACTTTCGAAGTGACAATTGTCACTTATTTCAAACCCGCAGTTTTTTGAGGTTGGGATGAATTACATTTGGATAGTCAGTAAAAGTCAGTTTAAATTTGTTTGGTTTTATTAAAAATGATTGAAAAGTCGTATAAAGATTTTCCATATTTCAATGGATGACCTAATAGTTCAGTACTTCACCCTAGGATTAAACAATGATGCATAAGTATAAGAACGTTGAAACGACGATTTAAACACGTGAATATATACAGAAGAAAACATTATACTCCCATTGAACATCTTTGTATTTCTCAATGAGGAGTTACCAAAGTCTGGGAAGATGCATGGTTATAAGCGGATGCACTTGAAATGTCTGCAAGCTGGATTGGTTGTTCAGCAGGAAAGTGTTCGTTTGGCTTTGAAACTATTGGACTATGTTTCTTTAATCTAGTTTGAAAGTGACAATTGTCATTTCTAAAGTGACAATTGTCAGTTCGAAAGTGACAATTGTCAGTTCGAAAGTGACAATTGTCAGTTATAAAGTGACAATTGTCAGTTTCAAAGTGACAATTGTCAGTTTCAAAGTGACAATTGTAGAAAAATAAACTGAAACATTGGCCCTAGCACGCCGTCGTAAGGTTCAGTTCAGGTGTAACAAACTTTCATTTGGGAAGAATTCAAGTAATAAAGTGTAAAGTCACATATTTTGATGCTCAAGAAGCTGCACTGTTTGAGGGCTATACGCAATAACTTGTCTATTTATATTTTTATATATAAATCAGGATAGATTTATCGAGGGGCAATATATAAAAATATAAATAGAAAAGTTATTGGGTATAGCCCTCAAATTGTTGTGCAACCGTAGACACGTGTTTCGAGCTTAAGCTCTCATCAGTACGGTAAAATCAAGTGCGAAGATGTACAACACTTGGATGTAAAAACACAGATTACATACACAGAGGTGTATGTAATCTGTGGTAAAAATAGAAACAAATGAGTAAAGGACGTCAACATCTTTATATATAGATATACAAAACCATACGGAATGCATCGCGGTGATGTCAAATGAGAGACTTACATTCCAACATAGGGAACGGGCCATCCTCTACAAATAGTGTTCAGTGTCCTTGAGTTGAACAGAAATTGTATTTTATCCTGAAAGTGTCATGAGGTCCGATCAAAATCTAACCTCAAAATCACGAAAACATTTTTTCTGTGGTTATGACGTCTAATCAGGTGATGTATTCTCTCCAATCAGAAATTTATCTGACCTACTTCCAAACGCTTGCGCTTTCAAAAAGTAGCGCAATGCGTATGCGTAGATTTGCGTACCGAATGCAGAAAGCAGCGCAGTAGCGCAGACTCACGCATTTCGAAGCTGATTGCTGATGCAGATTGTGTTGCGGATGGTGGTTGGTGGCACTGACAGGTGTACGTTGTTTTGGAAAGCTAGGTTAAGTCTGGAACTTGAAAAGAGAAAAAGCTGAAAGTTTTAACGAATGTCAACATTGACAGTCGCGAACCGAGAATGTCTACGAGATTGGATCAGGGGGCAGGGGATTATTCCCAAACCGAAGTTATAACTGGATCAAAATTTTTCAAAAAACAACAATTGTATTATCTTAGTCCAGAAGAGGGATTCAAAGTAAGTGAAGTGAATGACTCCAGTCTTCAGGAATAGGTATACATTTTTAAAAATTTCTAGGCTCCCACAAAACTCAAAAATGGATTTAGGAACTCTTCAAATGGATATGTTCTGGTAAGCTTTTATTTACTATTTTTTGCTGACACAAGTTGATTATAATAAATTTCTTTTGATTTGGAAGATAGATACACAATAATAGGTAGTTGAAGATTTTTTACATCAGTGATTCAATCATAGGTATTTCAGTAATATTCATTTTGAGAAGCATTTACAAAATGTACATCCTTTCGAAACATGTTTTTATCTAGATTGGAATTATGTGCTACTCAATGTCAACATGAAATAGTTATAACCAATCAGCCTGAATGATTTGTGAGTTTTGGTTGCTGGTAAAGTGATTTATTATTTGCTGATTTTGTATAATGATTTGAAATGTCAATATCAAAAATCTGTTGAAACTTTAAAATCACATAGCCCGTATAAAAGCCCAAGTTAAATATGCATTAATGTAATTAAAATTGAGGTGTGACCATGTTGAATAATGGGAAAATCATGGCAGGATAATAATACCTATTAAGATTTTAAGAGCATCATCCCATTAGTGGAAGAAATAACTCAAACATTTAATAGTTAAAATTTAAGTATGTTAATCTCCCAAAGGTCATAAGCTTGACAAAATTTTCTTAAGGAATGTATTATTTATTTACTTATGGACAATTCTTTCAAACACATTTCATTCACATTAAATAAAGCAAAATTTGAAAAAAGTTCATCAAAACACTTCACTACCCACAAACGATGATCTTACAATAATATTTACTATAAGTACTGTAAATAGCGGATTGGTGAATAACCAAGAAAGTCTCATAAATAATTTTTGAAAATGTTGATGCTTGTGTGCTGAAATATTCTTGAGAGCAAAAATGTCTGAGAGTTTTCTGAGAAACTTATTTATTTATACCTACTCACATAAATAAAAATTAAATATCTTTATTATCCTTTAGACTTCACAAAAGTAGTCGACTGAAATGTTGAGAAAGTTTTGTAAACCTGTAAAAGTTCACAAGATCTCCAAACATGCTAGAAATTTTTTTATAGCAAATACCTACTTAGTTTTTGATATTTGGATTTGTAACAAACCTGAAAAATTGATTGTGATGAGTAATTTTTCTTTCCAGTGTGATGTTATTTAAAGAAAATGATTCCCCAATTGAATAAATATTTCGTTTTTAATGTGATTCTTGATTACGACGGCGTTCTGGTGCCACGGCGAAAATTAAAATGTGCCAATTGACACATTTATTGTCTCAATTTACACATTTAATCTCTCAATTGACTCATTTAATCTCTCAATTGACACATTTAATCTCTCAATTGACACATTTGATCTGTCAATTGACACATTTAATCTGTCAATTGACACATTTAATCTGTCAATTGACACATGTAATCTGTCAATTTACTGATTTATTTGTCAAGTGATTTTTTCAATCTCCTATTCATGTTCATACGCTGTTGCTCAAAACCAAACGTACAAACGTACTTTTTTTTGTGTGACAACTAAACCACAGCTTGCACGCATTTCGAATGCATCCATGAAACTGCCCTGATTTACAGATTTCATTATTTACAAACGTTAGTAGCCTTTCAGTATCTCAATAATTTCTCCACCAGAACAAATTTAAAAATTTCAATCATCGTTTCAGTGTTCTTTTACGAATCAAATCACCATCACGTAATTCCAAACATAATAAAATTTCGTTATTGCTCAACCCAACCGAAAAGTACCTAAGGCTGAGTTGGTTCATGGCTATTCACTGGTCATGTTCAAACTACCCATTTCGTGGTGATCGTGCTGGTAGAGCATGCGCCTCTCAAGCATTGGGTCTTGGGTTCGATTCCCAGCATGGTCATCGGTCTCATGCACAGCATCACACGTTAAAAGGTGAGGGTTGCTCCCTAGCTTGCACGAGTCTCTCGAAGACTTATGGTGGTTTGGGGTACGGGTGCAACAGGTTGATGGAAATAACAATTTCAACAATTTTCATCATCGATATGCTCTAATCACCTCATATTAAATGTGTCAATTGAGAGATGAAATGTGTCAATTGACAGATTAAATGTGTCAATTGACAGATTAAATGTGTCAATTGACAGATTAAATGTATCAATTGACAGATTAAATGTGTCAATTGACGGATTAAATGTGTCAATTGACAGATTAAATGTGTCAATTGACAGATTAAATATGTCAATTGACAGATTAAATGTGCCAATTGACATATTGAATGTGTCAATTGACAGATTAACTGTGTCAATTGACAGATTAACTGTGTCAACTGACAAAAAAAATGTGTCAATTGACAGATTAAATGTGTCAATTGTCAGATTAAATGTGTCAATTGCCAGATTAAATGTGTCAATTGACAGATTAAATGTGTCAGTTGACAGAATAAATGTGTCAATCAAGAGAATTTTTATTTCTGCAGTGGCACTAGTACGCCGTCGTAGTTGATCACCACTCTTCATAACACTTACATATTTTACTTAGCTCAGTTTTCTTGTTACATTTTGAATGTGGTAAAGCAGTTTACTTATAAAATGAGGTATTAGGATTGTATTTATTATTCTGTTGATATGTAAATTATTTGAATTTTTCAGTCATCTTCAGATGAGGAGACAATTAAAAACACACATAATGGACTTGAAAGCAGAAATGTGAGTTGTTTTTGATGTTTTTTTGTTATTTCCCATTCTTCATATGAATCCATTTGGCTGTTATCATACATTTTTTACTTTATCCCCATTCTTCATATGAATCCACTTGACTGTACCATATTGATATCCTAACAAAATTTTATTCTTTGAAATTAATGAAGATTATGATGGACTTGGAAAATAACCCAAAAAACAAACGAAAATATTGATAATAAATACAAATTCAACTAATAAGAATCATAACGTGAAATTAAAAATAAAATACTTATATCAGTTCTAAAAATAATAGGAGCAAACCACAATAAGTATTATTCGGAATTGCCACTTTTTTGTAATCCTCATTGACATCTATGAAGATATGGGAATTGAATATCTTACTTTTGAAATAAAGGTGAATGCTTTATGATAAAGATGCTAAGTTCCCTCGAATATTACAAAGTTTCAGGTATGGGCACACTTGGAAAAAGTGAAATGTCATTGAATGAAACCAATATATCGTCCTCCATGAATGTCAAGTTTTTTATTTTATCATTGAGGTTAGGTTAAACTCAAAATATACTTTATAGACCATTCCAGAACACGTGACTTTGACAGGTCGGCCATATTTGCTGGAGGGCACACAAATCGATTAGTTGGCGTTTAACCTTGTGTGTTTAGATTAAAAGTTTTTTTTCTGGTAGTATTTCATTTCATTTATCCGTTAGCGGTGATTTCAAATGCCGGTACGATGAAAAAGTCGTATTATACACAATATCGCGTTCTGTACCAAAATTAACTGATATACACTAACTTTCTATAAAATGTCGAGAACAAGAAGCTGCAGACTCATCTGGTTTCCCACTTATGGTGTAGCCCATATTTTGGGTAGGAATCCTGTCAGGATGCATGTTTTCCTTTAAGATACTGGGTTTTCCTAAAATTATTTTTGAAACTCATTTACGTACAAAAATTAACTGAGATACAGTAACTAACCTTCGATAAAATGTCGAGAACATACACGCCAAGTTTAAATTTGTGATTTACTGAGAGGGGCCGTTTTAAAGCATTAATCCAAGCATCGCGGCGTTGTACAAATAGATCATTTAAATAGTCACCATGCTTCGTTAATAAAGCTGTCGGAAATCGAAAAAAGATTCCTCGTCCCTTTCTCCCCGCATTCCACACTCAACAACACCACAAAACGAAGGAATATTAATACATTTAAGAACTAATTATTAAACTTATTAAAGTCTAACTATTGACAGTTGTTTACCAGTAAACAATCAAAACTAAATAAGTAGAATGTGCCCTCCAGTAAATGTCAAGTGACGTCATTCTGGAATGGTCTATTGTTCAGTATTAAAATCAGGGTTCCTTGAAGAACCCTGCATTAAAATCAAGGAGATTAAACGTTATTTGACTAGGAGAGTCTAATCACCATAAGACAGTGGTGACATTAATAGAAAGAGACGAAAGAACATTTGTGATGAAATGTGACGTAGTTGGATATGTCATGGCCGCCATTCTCTATAGACAGTGACGGACTATCGCACTCCACACTCTTGGTGGTGTTATGAGAGTAACTGCTGACAGTTTTGTTCCTTGGTTCGAGTTCGACTCTGTACTTAAATCCAAGATGCTACAAGATTCTAATTGGCTAGAGCCATTGTTTTAGAGCTTATTAAACCATCCTGTTAGTCTCTTTGCATTAAAATTACGTCAAATATTCATGTTTGTAACAAATTACGCTAGATGACACTCGCGTTTGAGTCCAATACCGATTTCACAGGCACTGGGTAGTATTCATAAAAGGTAGCAAATGCTTTCACTACAGAGGGTTTGTCTCTATCATAACCCAACAAAATGAAATACGTCTGTTTGAAGAAATCGAACTAAAAAGCATTTGCTCAAGGTTTATGCATACGACCCATTGACTAACCATCTTCTATTTAAACAATGGTAATCAGTAATAGCTTTGTTAGGCATAAATGCTGTTCCACACGAAGAAAAGTGAATTTTGGAAGTTACGTTTTTTCACACATTTATCGCAAGCGACTGTCAAGATGGAAAATAGTATTCCATCTATGTTGCCTATACAGGGTGGGGCACCGAAAACGAAACAGATCGAATATCTTCAAAACGCATGTTTTGTGAAAAAAAATGCAAAAATCTGTCGATTTTCAATTCAAATGGGACATCTTCCTATCATAACCTCAACTGTCATACCTCTTCCCCCACCCCTTGGTCACTATCACCCAAACAATTTGAATAGGGAAAGTAGAGGTGCGTTTCAATATTACGTCCGACGTGCGTCCGACGTATAACTTTTCTTATGAAGCGTTTCGATATTAGAACGTCTTGTCCGACAACTTCATTCCATCGGTTCAAAATTCTTGAGTGGAACGTCCGACCGTCAACTGTTTACCCCACGATTTAGGAGAGCGTTTCAAAATTCAATCCGACAGATATCGCCCGACGAAACAACTATGACGTCATACATCGTCCGTTACCGGACGACAGACGTTAAATTGAAACGCACCTTAGTAAGTGTGACACATCATTGAAGATGTAATTTCAGAAGGAATTCAGCCATGTCAATTTTTGTCATCTAACTTTTTATTTGGCGCCCTCTTGCGGGAAAAACAACTTTTCCGTATTCCAAATTATGATACTTCATTTGCAAGGTAATTTGTCATAAATTCGGTGACAATGCATTATGTAATTTTTCTAAAGGAAAAAACAAAATGGCGACTCCAATATAGCGGACAAGATTTGCAATTATGGTCCGATTCGATTCAAAACTGATATGTGTTGGTTTCCAGGGTCATTAATTATGACTTGTTTTTCAATGCAAAAAAAAAACAAGATGGTTGCTCGAACATGGCGGACGAAATTTGTAATTATGGTCCGATTCGAATCACAATTAGTATGTGGGGATTTTCAGGGTTGGAAATTATGATTATTTTGTCAATGCAAAAAACCAAGATGGCGGAAGGAATTTGTAATTGTGGTTCGATTCGATTCAAAATTGACATATAGGGATTTTACATGTTTATTTTGTCCCACACACACACTAAATAACAGGGCAAGTTAAATGAAAGCTAATGAAAAATGAAAAAAATGAAAATTGGTTTCCCACTTTTGGTGTAGCCCATATTTTGGGTAGGAATTCTGTCAGGATGCATGTTTTCCTTTAAGGCACTAGGATTTCCTAAAATTATTTTGTAAACTCATTTGTGTACAAAAATTAACTGATTTACACTAACTAACCTTCGATAAAATGTCAAGAACACACACGCCAAGTTTTAAGTTGTGATTTACTGAGGGTTCCTCGTTTTAAAGCATTATTCCAAGTATCGCGGCGTTGTGCAAAAAGATCATTTAAATAGTCACCATGCTTCGTTAGAACTGCCTGAAATCTAAAAAAGATACCTCATCCCTTTCTTCCCGCATTCCACACTATTAAACGATGGAATATTAATACATTTAAGAACTAATTAAAGTCTAAGTATTGACCGTTGTTTACCAGTAAACAATGAAAACTAAATAGAATGTGTGCCCTCCAGCAAATGTCAGTGACGTCATTCTGAAATGGTCTATTGTCAGAGGTTAAAAACTTATAGACAAAGATTCAATGTATTATAGATAGTGTTGAAGTTAATTGAAATTAAATTAATAATCATAAAGTACAATGGTGATACTCCCTGCCATCCGCACATCATCCCAGATGAGATGGAACACCACCACTATATGCGCTCCAGGGAGACTTGACAAGAAAAGGTGGTGTATTTGCTTTTCAACTGCTGAAAAAATCTGAAAAAAACCCACAGAACCACCATATTATGATAGTCCTTAGTGAATAAGGGGATGAAACAATACAACAATTAAACACAAATACATGCTCATTCTCTGCCATTCCAGGAATCACCAGTTCTTCATCAGTGATCAGTGGTATGATATAGAAAAAAAACTCACAATAGTGTTGAGATGACAGTTTGCTTATTAAGGGGCTAAGGAGTACCTCAAGGTTTAAGTATTGAGCTCCTGTCTTGTCTCATTTATATCGATGATTTTTATTTTCTCTTTTTCATATTTCAGCTCCCCTTCTACCTCTGTTTGTCTTCCTAGAAATAATAAATACATAGTAGCGGTATTCCTGGACTTTAAGAGAGCCTTTGAAACCATTGATATTGATTTGTTATTAGAGAAACTCAAATATTATGGTATATCAGAAATAACATACATGTGGTTTCAAAGTTATCTTCTGAATAGGCTTCTAAGAACCAGAGTGAATGGAACACTCAATTGAAATGTCGGTGACCTCAGGAGTCCCAAGGTAGTGTTCTTGGCCCACTATATCTCAATGACATCAACTACATCCAAGATTGTGAATTTTTGAATGTTTTTGCAGGTGACACTCACACTGCTGCAAGCGATTATAGTTTGGAAAATGCTGCTGATAAAATTAATCGTACACTCGAAAATATTTCCCGATTCCTTAATATTAACAAACTCAAACTCAATGTATCAAAAACAAAAGCTATGATAATCACTACTAAGTATAAATATACTCAAATTGATAAAACAGCCCTAAATATTCAAATAAATAATGAAAAGATAATGGTTGTCGAAGATATTAAATATCTAGGCTAGGCATAGTAGATAATAACCTAAGTTTTAAAAAACATTTTCAATATATCTATAAAAAAATTTCAAAAAAACTTTTCTTTTTTAGTCGTGTTCGCAGTAAGCTTAACCCTAACACAGCATTAACAGTCTATAGAACAAATATACTGCCTCATTTTGATTACTGTCCAAGTTTACTAGCTTTGTTAGATGCTAACTGTATTTATTCCTTGCAAAACCTACAAAACAGGGGTATGCGTTCTATTTTGAAATGTAGTAGATATACACTTATTAACTCGATGCTTTCTACATTGAATTGGCTCTCTGTGAAAAATAGATTGTTTCTGTTTTCAATGATATTCATTTTTAAAATTTCATCAAGAAATGCACAAAAGTACTTTGATCAAATCATAACATTCAACTATGAGATTAATAATTATCAAACAAGGAGAATCAATGATTTTCATGTCCAAAGAACGAATTACTCGCATGCTAAAAAATCGCTGTTTCATAATGGCTTGGTGAAATATAACGATCTTCCATATGATATTAAGAATGCTAATAGTATTGAACAGTTTAAAAATATTTTAATACAGTCCATGAAGTCAGCACCAAACAATATTCTTTAACATATATTGACACACCTAGTTTTAATTTAATTGATGTATTTTAAATTATATCCTGTCTGATTTTTTATTGTGATTATTCTTCTTCTCTTATATCATTAATATGTTTATATTAGGATTCCTATTTAATAAATATTTACTTTACTACTAATATCCTGGCTAATACCATGACGGACACTGAATTATATCAATCAGGAAAATGCTTTGTGCTTAACTCCTGCAGATCGGTGTCGAGGAAGATGTGGTAACTCTGTTATTGTCAATAAATTTGAAATTACCCCCTATATTCCTACACAAAAATTTGTTCAATCTTGTGTATTACAAATATTCTTAACGTGTGCCATATCTGATGGCACCCCGTATATTATATTCAACAAGAATATTTGTGCATTTTGTGGCTGAATCGTAAAAACGCACGATTCAGTAAATTTTCCTCATATTTCGGCGTTGGTTGTACTGTAATACATTTCAGATGTTGGTTTCTCCAACGTGTTAGCTTCTTATCTTTTTTTTACAACCGTGTCCTTATTTACCAATTAGTTAACGTAAACGGTACAAAAACATTTTGGTTACTTTGTTGGTATTTATTACAAAACCTAATTGTGGTGATCATGCGTTACAGTAAATATTTTCTCTAATTTTTATTAGCGTTCGAAAATACATGTTTAAACTCTCGTTATCGCAAACAATAAATCTTTCAATAAATCCCGGTTATAGATTAATATGTTCTATTACAGCGCGTTCGGAACTCTGATGGAATGCATTAATAATAGTTGAGGCAATGGTTTATATTGAATTGACAAGGCCGACACTTGTGAAAATCAATTGTTAAAATAATGTAAAACCGGAGGCGCAGAAATTGTTTACGTTTCTCTAATTGCTTTCTCAAAATCACGACTTGCGTTTCACCAAAACATTGGCTTCCTCGAAGTGAGGTTGAACTTGAAGAATCAACTCGGTATTCAGAGTGATGAAATACTCTTTTTCGTAATTTCAACACCGTGCATCTTAGTTCAGAAAACGATTTAAGAGGGCAGATAGAGTTACTGTTCGACTCAGACAATCCGATTTTAAGTAAAGCAATGCAAAATCAATTATGAATTAGTAGTTATATTTTAATTGTAAAAATAAATTAGTTCAATACCGTTAAGACTATTTTCATTACTTTTGATTAACTTTTATAAAATATCCATGCTTGAAAACTAATGATTTTACTTATGGCAATGGGGTATTTGACACTATTTTATAGTCTTTACGAATTCAATTGAGATGCACACAACCAAGCGATCATACGAGGTTATATCAGTATACAAATTGCCGCTGATAATTTGCATAGGCATAAATAGAAAGTTATTATCTAACGCTCCTCGTCTAAACTCGATTGGCAGTCCACGCAGAGATGCTGTATTCTGTCACATAAAAGGGGCGGGTGAAATGCCAAAAGAAAGCCTTTGATTGGCCGTTGTCAAATTCTAATTGGTCAGAGACCGAACTGCTTCGAAGTTCTTTGACATGCCGCTGCCGAATTCCAATCAGATTCTATTTGCTAGAGGATTTATTTACTAGACAGTTCCGTGCAGCTAGGCTAAGAGTTCAGACGCATATTTACATATATCGTTATTTAGTTGTCTCAATTACATTGATTATCTGTGCGGCATGGCATTCTGGAGACCTTTCCATGTTGATGCCGTTGATTTTGATGCTAATTCAGGACTGCTCCAAGGGGAAGTTAATTTGAGCCAATCAATAGAGCATTTTTTCCTAACAAAAATACTAGTAAAAAATCGACTGTGCCATTACATGAAAGACAGTCGTCCGTGGTTATATTCTGTTATATTTTCGACTCGCAACTGTCATTTATTAATTTGTTATAAACATTTAAATAACAAAAAACGTGTTTTTTAAAATTGGTTTGCTTATATAATAAAAACTAAGTGAGCAATATGGTTGCTCCAATGAAAAGAATTGTAGATAATTGAAATACAAACCGAATGAAATGTTTTATGATCCGATCGGATTATTAGTAACGGAGGAAAACCGGAAAATTTTATGATTATTTTAAAAATTCAAAACTCCGCCATTTTTCAAGAAATAGGGTTGGTCCTTCTCATGAAAGTATTGAATCATGTGCACTTTATATGTTCACAAAACAGGCTCCGACAGATCATTAGTTTTGGCACAATTGCAATCTGAATTTTGTTTTGCACTATCTTGCAGCGTGTCTGCATGCTCTAGTGATAGTCCGATTTCAATTCCTAAAACAGATTTCGAAAGTAGAAGTACAGTACCACAAAACGTTTATTTTCATTTTGCGCTAAAATGCTGCGAAATGGGTGAAAAATGTTTGCAAACATGACTAAAAACGGCCGAGCTGGTGGAAGTGGTCGAGTGGAAGGAGAGAGCGGGAGATGAGGGGAAGCGTATTATCACGTAACCCGTTCATTAGAAGAAATCCCCTAATTTTCCGGTCTCTCCTACCACTCGGCAGCTAACTCGGGCTCGGCCGTTGTCAGTCATGTTTGCATGCATTTTCACCCATTTCGCACCAATTTTAGCGCAAAATGAGAATAAACGTTCTGTAGTATAGTTTATCCAATCTCAGTTCAATGAGCTGTAAAACCGGACTAACACGTCAATGACTTCGCCTCTTTGAATGTACTTGCCGACCATAGGCGGAGATATTTTCTCTTACTTGGGTATAACTTTGCGTATTGCTTGCTGTATAGAAATTTGCGAATATATATAATGTGTCTTGTTCTTATAATGAATAGAATTGAAGTATTGCGCGTGTATGGGTACGGGACGTTGCTCGTAACTTATTGACAAGTTATCTGACACACCGAAAACAAGTCGTTCAAAAAAATAGAATAAGAAAGCATCAGGAAACATTGATAACTTATTTGCTGGTACGGCTATCTTATATACACATCAAAGTCGTGGCAAGACTCAATCATCATAATCCTCCGAATCAGACGAATCACCCATGTTTATGATTACTGGTTGAATGGAAGGCAAAAGAAAATATTCACGATCTTTTGAAATCACATGTAAAATACATTATGTCCAAAGATCTTTATATTCCTCTCCTAAGATTCTCCTAGCATTTTCTACTACTTCTCCGCTTGGATTTTCTCAATTTTATAAATGCCCAAACCAATTCAATGGGGTTGAAAACACAATAATATGGAGGTAACTCAGAAGCGTATGACAAGAATGTTTACAAAGTTCATCAGTAATATATTCTTTTTCAAAATTTTCATTTTTAATTATACGTAGTAATACCTCCTTCGTGGCTTTTTGGGGAAAATTAAATTTTTTATAAGCCACAAATTCCAAAATATCTCCTTTTTTTGTTGCTTTCGTCGACATTTTCATCTTTTGACGCGAGTGGTATGACGCATTATCCATTACAATAACAGAAGTTGGTGGTATATTTGGTAATAATTGTTCACTGAACCATTTCGAATAAAGTTGCAGTCATATCCTCATGAAAATCTGCTGAACATTTTTTTATTTGTTTTGCTGACAACAGCAACGCGTTCGGTACAAAACCATCTTCACTACCCGCGTGTACAACAATTATACGTTTTCCTCTGGAACATGCCCACTAAACATAATTCAGTATCGGAAACGTGTCAGAAACGTGTTATGGATAACTGAAACCTCTCTACTTAAGTCTCTATGGAGTTTCAGAAACGTCCCAGAGAATGTAAATGTCCTACCTCGGTGAAGTTTATGAAACGTTTCAACAAATTTGTCCCTAACACGTTTCAATAAAACCGTTCAATAAACGTTTCAACAAAATCCTCCTGGACATGTTTCAACAAGACCGTCCTGGACACGTTTCTTCAAAACCTTCCGGGGCACGTTTCAACAAAACCATCCAGGGCACGTTTCAACAAAACTGTCCTATTACTGAAATCTAGACGAATATATAAATGAAATACAGTATATGATCTCCAATTGAAACATTTATTCAAAATTTTAATATGATATATTGTAGTAACAAACAGTACAAAAAATAAATGAAAATATATTCGTCACTATGGTTTGCTCATTAGTCTTACTCAGCCGTTTTTAGTTTTTGGTACTCTCTAATATATCTCAAACTAGCTTGCTTCAGCTTTTGAGAAATGGTATTCTTGAAGTTGTTGTCATCATTCGCTATCGTGATACATCTGGAATATATAATTTCAGTTAATATAGAACGAATATAAAAAAATCAGGTTAATTTGTTGCTTAGTAATTTTCCAAGATCTCTTCTGTATGAATATTTTGCATCTCTTTCTTCTATAAAAACGTGGTTTCCTAGAAATATTTTGATAATAAGTATTAATTTTATTCTGAGTAACTGTAATGGTAATGATGCTCATCTATAAGAATCATCTAATAAAGTACTACAGGTATATTCAATAAATGCTCACCAACTGTTTTTTCGCTTTATCTGAATTTCTTTATCATTCATTAATTTCTTCATTAAACTGAAAGTTTTCTTTGGCACAGTTTGAAAGTCCGTTATGATGAAAGATACTTCTTTAGTTCCTATATTTTCCAAAATTCGTCGACGATCGTATGGCACCACTATAAACTCTCTGAAATATTCCTCAAAATTGTTCCATGAGCACAATGTCCTAGAAATATTGCAAATCTTCATTTTCTACTTTAAAAATTGTATCACAATACTCCATAATATTTTCAGATTCAGTCATTGTTTTAGTTTTCGGTATTGGCGCCATGCTGCCATCTTGACTGGCAAATAATCTATCGTGTATCATTGATTTTAATGAATTATGACTTACCTTCATGATTGATAATGCTAAACTAATTAACTTGACAATAAATTTTGTTAAACATCTGACTACGACAACAAATAGACGAATAAAATAATTGAAATGAAAAAATTAACAAAGAAAAGAGCAAACTCGAATCAATCAGAACCAGAAACAGGCAAAGATGGCGATTCGGATTCGGCGCATAACACATGCTGAAAGTGCAAGAACCTTTCGTGCTTCTTCGTCGTTGTTTTAAATCCGCCTAACTATGGCAAAAATAGAGCCGTCTGATATTTAGTGATAAATATTATTTATTCAACAGGAATATTATTTCTATTAAACGTATCCTAATTCTTTCAGCTCTATTTTGAAACATCTTCATTGACAGCAATAATCCGAAAATACCCGAGTGATTTCTTTCTATCTCATTCATGTTATTCCGAATACTCGGTAACAACATAATATGAAAATCGATCTAAGCCGAAATAAGCCGAAGAATAGAATAACATTTTGATTCCCTAAGGAAGGGACTCTTCCTGTTAATAGCTTTTGATTGATGATTTTCTACTGCCATATATTCATCAATAGCGCCTAAAGCTATCAAAAGCTAGGCAAATTAAAAAAATTTATACTTTGAAACGTGAATTTTTTTACATGAGTTCCTTTTTCTAGAAACATTTCATTTTGGTTTCAGTTAAAACGTTTTTGCAACTAAAAGATATTGGAGAAACCTGAAAGAAACGGATGGGTTACGTTTCAAGTAACGTTTCAAAAAGTCCATAATAGGGTAAAATTGAAATGTTTCTGGAAGGTTTCATGTTTTGGTGCTTGGAGACAATAGTTTTGGGAGTTATCTACCCATCCATACCGAATCACATCATGACTATCGGACCAAGTCTCGTCAAGATATACTATATGCCTCTTCGAATCCCGATGTTCTTTTATTTGTCGCAAGTAATCTTGCCTTTGCAGAACGAGCCGGGGTGATTCCATTATTGCCATTCGATGATTTAGTTTTTTGTGTGCGACTTATATGTATACTCAGGATACTTAGGGCCAGTTCCACAGGTTCCAGTTAAGCTTCAAATTAATTAAGTGATGGTTAGAATGTGAACCTTAACACCATTGAAAGAATGTCATTCACAGTCTAAACTATTAGTTAGTTATCTGGAGTTTAACTGGAACCGGTGAAACTGGCCCTTAATCAGATAATTTGTTTTTGATTGATTCCAAGGTAGGTACTTCGTTTCATTTCTAGAAATCATAAACTTGTATTCGAAGAGAATTTTTTGTGGCCTCATCAACTTTGTTTAATTTCTGATCTTTTCGTTTTCTTTTACGATAGTGATCTACAACATCCCCTTGTTTAATCACTCTGTAAATAGTTGAATGCCCCAAACTGTTGAGATATCTTTCCGAAAATTTCATGGTCACATTTGTCGTTCATTTCCTTTTTAAATTTTTTATATATATTTAGAACAAGTCTTTGGGTCTGAACATGAAGATCTTTGTTTTTAAATTCCCATTGTTCATCCGGTTCTGGGTCTTGTTCCTCGCGTTCTTTTAGTTGTTCATCAGGTTGTGAGTCTTGTTCCTAACGTTCTTCGAATGGTCGCCAAAATGCCATGTTGCAACACTAAATGCACAAACATTTATTTATACTTTAAAACTTAAAACTTTAATGTTGATTTTCACACTTTTAGTTTAAAAAACCGCGACATATGTTTTGTAAATACAATGGATTCTTCAAGCAGAAGTATACTGAGTTATACTATTAAAATGTCCTTCTTTTATATTCTCAAATTGTTAATTAATTTGGGAACAGTTTTATACCTGTTTTCGGATAACTCTATGATAACAAATAGTGTTTGTCAATAATTAATTACATTTATACCTAGTCTAACGGCAAAACAAATTAAGTAGAGAGAAAATATTGAGTTCTGTATGATCGTTCATTAAGTACGCTACTGTTCTTCTTTTCATAAATATCACCAGACTGCTGGACAGCAATAAAAATATTGAGAGGTGATTTACGGTAATTTATGCAACAGGCGGTCAGCGCATTACTGATTGCTTTCCACGCTTCGATCGGATACACGTAAAATATACTCAATCTGGTCTACTGTTTTCTTCATATAGGGAATAAAATTTATTTAATTTTCCGTTTTCATCCTTCATTCGTTATTACACCATGTGCTATTTTGAACTAACCCTATATATTGAGCTGAATGAAGTCATATTCAACTGAGATTGGATAAACTATACCGTACTTCTACTTTCATAATCTGTTTGAGAAATTGAAATCACTGGAGCACCCAGACACGCTGCAAGATAGTGCAAAAAAAATTTTAATTACAATTGTACCAAAACTAACGATCCGACAGCGCCTGTTTTCTGCACACATAAAGTTTAAATTATTTAATAGTTTCGTGAGGAATGCCAATCCTACTTCTTGAAAAATGGCGGAGTTATAATTTTTAAAAAAATCGCAAAATTTTCCTGTTTTTCCAGTTTTTCTCCTTTACGAATTATCCGACCGGGTCGTTTAACATCCCATTTTGTTTGTATTTCAATTATCTACAATTCTTTTCATTGAAGCAACCAGATTGCTCTATTAGTTTTCATTTCATATGCAAAACAATTTAAAAAGCACGTTTTTTGTTATTTAAATGTTTATAACAAATTATGTATTCGCGTTTGAAATATGAGAATAGTAGTGTTTCTTCAGACAATCAAATTGTGAAAAGAATATGCGAATTAACTAAGATTAGCAGAGCTACTGTGTAATTCGAGCCAGAGAAGTTGTCGACCATTTTATCAAACGAAAGAGAGACGGACAGAAACGTTCGCAGATGTGTGTATGAGTTTTATCAAGAAAATAAAGTGCCGACATTAGAAATGAATCTTGATAAATTACGTGAATATCCAGATTATGTTTATAATTCGTTAGATACTTTGCTTAGCATTTTACTTGATTGCGGTTTCAAATACAAAAAATTGGATGAACGCATGGTTATAATGGAGTCAGCACGAATCGTTGTCCATCGACAAGATTATTTAAGAAAAATAAAACAATATGAAAATGAGAATAGAGACATAATATAATAAGAGACGTGGTTTGATACCCATGATGTCGTCCAATACGGTTAGGTAGATAAAAGCAACAAGTGTACTTTGAAAGCTCCATATTCTAGAGGAAAAATAATTATAATTCTTCATGTCGGAAATTAAAAAGGATTTGTTGTTAATGCGTTGTTGTCTGCAAAAAATAGTAATCATTCATCTTCTGATTATCATGAGAACATGACCGCCGCATTGTTTGAAACATGGGCAGATCAACAGCTCTTACCGAATCATGATTATTTATTTCCATCAGGTTGTTGCTTTGAAATTTTGTTTTCCTCAAAAAAATCGGAAGCCCCTACATTATAAATATGTTTTTGAAGTGATCCAGGTCGTTTTATTTCCCGCATAGAAACAACTTTTGCTTCGCACAACCCCTGCAATTTTTATAAAAACCTATGCCACCTTATAGGATTAGTATTGTTGTTGTTGTTAGGTATGGATGGTGACTGATGCGCTGCGACCTAGTTAGATCTTAGATCTATTGTGCCCCATCTTATTCTGCTATCTCAAGGTGTTCTCGTTTACAGCAGCCCCTCAAGCCTCAATTCCTTCAGGAATTTTAGGAATTTGAGGGGGTCCATTTGTGGTATTTCTTCCACAGTCAGCTGGTGTGATCCCAGTATATTTAATCTTTTGTGGTGTATAGCATAACACTCCATCAATATGTGGTGAGGTGTTTCTGGATGTTCCCCACAGAATCTGCAGGTGTTGTCCTCCTTTAAGCCTAGCTTCCTTAGGTGTTCTTTGAGTCTGCAATGCCCCGTTAGAAATCCTGTGATTGTCTTTAGACTAATTTTGCTGAGGTTAATCAGTGATTTCGATCTTGCTCGGTTGAAATTGCCGAGGAGATCTTTGGCCTGCCTTAGCCCTGGAAGTCTTTGCCAGTATGTTGCTCTCATTGCTTCTTCAGTTTTATTGAGTTCTTCTTGGAAGTAAGATTTTCCAAGTCCGCAGAATGGTTCTGGCCCGATCAGTGGCGTTGATGCCCCTTTTCGTGCCAGGGTGTCTGCTTGTTCATTGCCCTCTACTCCGACGTGCCCAGGCACCCAGAGGAGGATCACCTTGTTGTTCCTGCCTAGATCATTAAGTTTTTCTAGGCATTCCCAGACCATCTTCGAGTTGATGTTATATGAGAACGCTTTGATGGCTGCTTGACTGTCGGAGAGTATTGCAATTTCCTTGTTCCGGTAGTTCCTGTCGAGGTTGAGATGAATGCATCTTGCTATGGCGTGAATTTCCGCTTGAAAAATGCTGGGGAAGTGTCCCGTGGGTTCGGAGTACTTGGTACGAGGTCCAAATACTCCTGCTCCAGTTCCGTCGGGAGTTTTAGACCCGTCCGTGTACCATGTAATGGTATTCTTACCCAGTGCTCGAATGGATTCTGTGCTCCAGTGTTTCTTAGTATTTATTTCCGTGCGAAAAAATTTCTCGAAACTAAATTTCCTGGTAATTTCGTCAGTTGGGAGATCGGCAAGGTGTCCACTTCCGGTGGGGGTTGAGCCCCTTACACTGTGTGCTGTCCCTTTGAGTCCGACTTTGGCCAACCTCAGGTTTGCTCCCCAAGCAGTTCTCCTCATCATGAGATGGAGAGGAGTGAGGTCCAGAATGACCTCTATTGCTGCTGTTGGAGTTGACCTCATTGCTCCTGTCATGCAAAGACATGCTAGTCTTTGTACTTTCTCCAGGATTTTCTTTGTTGTGGCGAGTTCGGTTCTACCGTGCCACACTACTGCTCCGTAGGTGATCATAGGTCTCACTGTCATGGTGTACATCCATCGCAGTATTGATGGGTTACAGCCCCATGTTTTTCCTGCAATGTTCCTGCACACCATCAGTGATGATTTTGCCTTGTTAGCGATCTTTTCTATGTGTCTGTTCCAGAGTAGTTTTGAGTGTAGGGTTAGTCCTAGATACTTCACCTCTTGCTGCCATCCTAAATCTGATCCGTCGAGGCGAACAGTCCTTAGGTGCTGAATCTTTGTTCTTCTAGTGAATGTTACCATTGTGGTTTTTGATGAGTTCATTCTCAATCCCACAGAGAGGCACCATCTTCTGGTAGTCTCTAGCTCCCTTTCTATGAGATCGCAGAGGGTTCCTTCGAATTTGCCTTTGGACATAATGACTAAAGATAGGATTAGTAATAAAAAATATTTATTCTACAATGAAAAAAAAAAAAAAATCCGCCGTCACTGTTTCATAAAAGATATGCTAGCACTAAATGGAATTTAAATTTTTCTGCTGTCTCAACTGACTTCGTATAGATAGATAGATAATTTATTGGTCCTCGAAGATCATGCATGCATGATATAGAACAAGTCAAAATGATCCTATAGAAAAATAGCGTGACATAATAAATGACAAAACTAAGCTTGAAGAATATACATTTGACAATCACAGTAAATATTGATAATAAATAAAATAAAAATATACATATTAAAATAAATACAGGTATACGCAGCACCTAGTCACGTATTATACCTTAGACAGATATATTGAAAACTTAAAATTATGTTAAAATTATAAAAATATATAAAAGGTCATATGAAGTTTTTGTCCTCAAAATACTCTTTCAGTGAGTAGCTAGTATACCTCTTGTGTCAAAACTAACTTTATCTGTCTCTTAAATTCAGTCGGTGAATACTCTTCGAAAGAATTAGGTAAGTGATTGAATATTCTTATAGCCATATACTTTGGACAGTATTCGGTGCTCTTTAGTTTATGAACAGGCACCTCCAAAATATTAGAGTTCCTTGTTTCATACTGTCCTGCACCCAAGGTTTTGAAGGAGTTTATCTCATTTTTAGCATATTGTAGTACATGCAAGATTTACAAGGAGAACACGGTCAATATTTTCAGTTCTTTGAAAATGTTCCTGCAACTCATCCTTCTTCCACCTTTAACAATATTTCTTACTGCTCTTTTTTGAAGCTTTAATATTCTATTGGTTTCATGAGATGCGCCCCAGGTTATAATACCATATGATATTATTGCTTGAAAACGAGCGTAGTATAATGTGAGCAAGATATATCTATCAACCGTTTTACTTAGTTCGTATAGTAAGTAGCATTGTGGACTTAGTTTTTTGCAAGTTTCATTAATGTGGTTGTACCATGAACAGTTCTCCGTTATTTGTATGCCAAGGAATTTTGTCGAATTGACTTGATTTATAGAGTTGTAATTTTTTAGTTTTATTAGCATACTTCGATCAAAATGTTTGTTTGTATGGCTAAATCTAGTGAAGTAAGTTATTTTCAGAGATCAAAATTGATGTATCATCCGCATACATTACACAATGTTGGCTTCTAAAATCATTCACGTATATTATGTACAACAGAGGTCCTAACACAGAACCCTGAGGTACACCAACGGGGCTTGCTAATCTTTTTGACATGGAGTCATATACCTGAACATATTGTACTCTATTCTTAAGATAACTGTTGAACCACTTATGAGATATTCCTCTAAAACCATAATTTTCTAACTTACCGAGCAATACACTGTGATTGACAAGGTCGAAAGCTTTGCTTAGATCAAGAAAGATACCTAATACTTTATTGCCTTTATCAAGTTCTTCGTAAACGGTGTTCAGAAGTCTGATCATTGCACTGATTGTAGATTTGCCTTTTTGAAATCCATGTTGGTCAACGTTAAGTAGGTTGAATGTATGCATAAAATTGAGCACTTCATTCGCAACATATTTTTCATAAATTTTCGAAAAAGGGCTGAGTATTGCTACTGGTCTGAAATTTTCGACTTCAGTGGCACTTCCTGATTTATGGATAGGTGTTATCTTGGCAAGTTTGAGTGCTGTTAGGAATATACCTTCCTCGAGAGCAGTTTATCAAATAAGTTATTGGCTTTGCGATTATTGAGGCACACTTTTTCAACAAATTTGTAGATAATTTATCATGTCCTTGAGAGTTTTGTATTTTTCAGATTGAGAATAATGTTTATGATTTCCGATTCTGCAAACTATACCAGGGTTGATAACCTAATGTAAAAAAATTATTGGTGCCAAACAGTAATTTAACTCTTTGACCAAACGGCCCCAGTTCAATGCCCGATTTACGTCATATGCTTATAATAAAGATGTAACCATTACCAAACTTTTGTGTTGATGTAACAATTTTGTTCATTCTTAAATGTTTGATTGTTTTACTGTTATTACGTGTTTTATAAATTATTATTAATTTTTATTGATTTTAAACTTCATATAAACATTTTCAATTTAATTTCTAATAAATACCAATTGAAATCAACTTTATTATATATTTGAAATGGGATTCAATCCATTTAGCTGAACATTTTCAATTATTGAAAAATTTCAAACGTTACTGCTCCTCAATTTTATCATAACTTATTTGTTTTATCGGAAAAGTAATTGGTACTTAGTAATTCCTATTTTTAAGATGTTTACCTACTTTCAGTGTCACAATGTCACAATTTTCACTCGGGTTTGAAGGCCGTCGTTTTTTGGAATTTCTAACGTTTCGCTAGCACGAGTGGCTAGCTTCTTCAGTTAATTACCGTATCTGGATTTGGTAAATTCTCACTAACCCTAATTTACCCCTTTCTACCTGTCGGTTTAATGCCGTTGATATCCTTTATTCTTTCAGAATTACTTACTCTCGTATCTGGATTAAGCATATTTTCGATAACATTAATTGACACCTTTTTGCCTGCTGTCCCACATCCAGATACGGTAATTAACGAACAAGACTACCTAAATCAGAATAAATACAATCTTCGCAGACGGAATCTCCAGTCATCTGAGATTATTAATGATGTATAAGCCTCTGAAGAAGCTAGCCACTCGCGCTAGCGAAACGTTAGGATGAAATTCCAAAAAACGACGGCCTTCAAACCCTAGTGAAAATTGTGACACTGAAAACTTCGGCCGCGAAAGCCTTAACCATTTTACCTACTTTTTTACAGTAACTAGTTTCTTTTTAAAAAAAGTTCTTTGTAATTGTGATTACTTTTAGAGTAGGTACTTGTAATTGTCCAGCTCTGGTGGGACCAGAATTCATCTAGCAAAAATTTACTTTCAGGTGTTTCAAAAACCTCTGAATTACAAAAGATTGTACAGCTGCTGATAAAATTGATAATCTCATTTCGAAGGGCATCATGTATACTATTGTATACTAATGCTGGTGGAAGTGTCCATGGCAAAAAAAACTGGTGGAAATTTGAAACATTTAGTGTTGAAACTTTTCAACCACCAGAAATGCTACGTTACTGACAGGGTTCGAAAATATGATATTTATATAAATATCATATCATATGATATACCGGGTGGCTACGGAAGTATTGCCTACGGAATATCTCAGTTATTGTATGAAGTAGGTTTGTGAAATTTGGAGCGTCGATATAATGACATAAGAGCTAGAATTTGAGCATATTGACATGTCGAAGTTAACTTTCGGTCTGACCGGAAGTAACATCAACTTTCTTATTTTAAATCGAAACCCTATTTTTTTTCTTTTCGCTTTATTCAGCATTCAATTCCCTTTCTAATGACATATCACAAGTTGGTATCTAACCAGAAACTAGATCAGAGAAAAAATTATTATTGAAATTCACCGAGTAGGCCGTGGAAGCAAAATGAAAGCCAATAATTGAAAAGTTGGCTATGGAAACCATACGTCACTTGATAACAGTTACTACTACTGTGATATTTTATTTTCATTCGTCGGCGTTATAAAAAGCCGCCAAAAAAAATATTGGAAAAATTGGGAAAAAACAATACTCTGTAGGTCCATAACTTAAATAGGAACATACAACTTTTTCTTGCCTGTACTATTCAGCATAACCATTCCTTTCTAATGATATAATAGAAAATAATTTTTTGAACTGAGATACCGAAAAATCCAATTATTATTCTTCAAATAACAAAACAGATTATCGCCATACGCAAAAATAAAATTAAAAATAATGTGGAATGATAAATTATATCCTGTAGGTTCTAGGTTAAATAGGAACATAAACGTACTTGGTCTGTGCCATTGTCCATAGATATTCTAATATCTACCTATGGACGATGTTTGTGCTATTCAGAATAATCATTCCATTGCAATAATCATTCGAACCAAAATATTAACAAGTAGGCTGATTAAGATGTATTTTGGAATGAAACAAAAAAGAAATGAGAGCTGTCACGAACGCTGCTATCCATATTATTTTGACGTTCGAAGTAGTGTTTTTGATTCTGCCATTTTAAAAGGGTTTGGAAATCGAAATCAGTTAGTGGAATATTCAAAAAATGTCCCGTTATTCACGAACCGAACAAATTGACATGCTTCTCATTTATGGTGAATGTTTAAAAAATTCTTATGCCGCTGAACAATTGTATTTAGAGCGATATCCAGGGAGGCAGCAACCGTCAAGAAGGTATTTCCAGTGGCTTGAAGAAAAATTAAGAACTAAGCCTGATGTTCACGAAGACCAAGAAGCATTTGTTATTAATGAGGAAACTGAAATTAATGTATTAGCTTTAGTACAATATGATAGCACAATTTCCTCAAGGCAGATTGGCGCCGAATTAGCTATAAGTAAGGACTCTGCTAGGAAAATTTTGAAAAAACATCGATTGAAATCCTTCAAGTATCAGTTGCATCAACATTTGTATGAAAATGACGGTGAAAGGCGCCTGGAATATTGTAATTGGTTTCTTCGACAAAATGCTGAGAATCACCTATTTAACTATTATATCTTGTTTACGGACGAGTCAAGATTTACCAACAATGGATTATTAAACAGGAATAATACAAGGTACTGTACTTTATTTGGATTATTGTCGATAGTCGAAGTGTAAAGTGCTAAAAGTGTGAACGGTCTTTTGTTCCAGGTACTGGGCGATAGCAAACGAGCACCGGTTTCGACAAGGCGGCTTCCAGGAGAGATTTGGTGTGAATGTTTGGGCAGGAATAGTTGGAACTCATATTGTTGGTCCCATTCTTTTTCAAGGCCAACTAACCGGAGAGAGATACTTTAATTTTTTAACGAATGAAATTTCGGAATTCATTAACAACCTACCAGCGGAAATAACTGAGAGAATGTACTTCCAGCAAGATGGCGCCCCTCCACATAATTCAAGAATAGCGAGAAATTATCTTCAAAATCGCTTTCAAGAGGGACTTATAACAACCCATGGTCCAGTCAGGTGGCCACCAAGGTCACCTGATCTTACTCCGTGCGACTTTTTTCTATGGGGGCATCTTAAAAATAGGGTGTATTCCACACAGCCTACAACTCTACATGAGCTAGAAGTAAAAATTCGTAGTTTTCCAAGATATCACGCCCCAAATGTTGAGAAAAGTTTTACATGAAAATATCACCAGAGTCAATAAATGTATTGACGCTGAGGGAATGCATTTTGAACATTTGTTTTGAATTTATTTTATCTTTAATCCTATCAATTTGAATTTTTTTTTTCGATAAATCTGTTTTTTCGTTATTTGAAGAATAATAATTGGATTTTTTGGTATTTCATTTCAAAAAATTACTTTCTATTATATCATTAGAAAGGAATGGTTATGCTGAATAGTACAGGCAAGAAAAAGTTGTATGTTCCTATTTAATTTATGGACCTACAGAGTATTGTTTTTTTCCCAATTTTTCCAATATTTTTTTTGGCGGCTTTTTATAACGCCGACGAATGAAAATAAAATATCACAGTAGTAGCAACTGTTATCAAGTGACGTATGGTTTCCATAGCCAACTTTTCAATTTTTGGCTTTCATTTTGCTTCCACGGCCTACTCGGTGAATTTCAATAATAATTTTTTTCTGATCTAGTTCCTGGTTAGATACCAACTTGTGATATGTCATTAGAAAGGGAATTGAATGCTGAATAAAGCGAAAAGAAAAAAAAATAGGGTTTCCATTTAAAATAAGAAAGTTGATGTTACTTCCGGTCAGACCGGAAGTTAACTTCGACATGTCAATATGCTCAAATTCTAGCTCTTATGTCATTATATCGACGCTCCAAATTTCACAAACCTACTTCATACAATAACTGAGATATTCCTTAGGCAATACTTCCGTAGCCACCCGGTATATTCGATATATATCATATTTAAAATTTAATTATTTAATCAAAAAACATCATTGTTTCTAGCACAAACTCTAATTAAAAAGAACAAACAAAAACAATTAATAAAATAAACATATTAACATTATTTTATTATTTCAACACAAACACACAATTAAAAACCTTTTCCAAACAACAAAACCTTTTTCTAACATTGATAACTCCAACTAAAAAGAAAAAACCAAAAACAAATAGATTTTAAATAACATTAACATTATTATGTCAACATTGATATTGGTATATCCTCATCAGATGAAATATTAATATCAATATCATTCCTATTATTGACAATTACGTCAGAATCTTCAGATCTGGCTGGTTTCCATGCCCAGTCAAGGTTTGTTTTCTTTTTATCTATATTTTGATTCATACTGATCGACAATCGTAAGGATGCCTCCGAGAATTGGTTGCCCAGCAGACACAACCCTGGAGTGGGGCAGGAGCTCAATCGCTCTGCCTTATTAAACAGTAGTCGATCTTTGTCGCACATCTACTCACGCTTTCTATCGTTTGCGCATCTCAGAGGCATCCTTACGCTTGCCGATCTGTACACTTGAACATGAAAACCAGTCTCCTGGCTTATTGGTTTCTCAAGCGATTCCGTAAATCGGATTGAACCAAACCGAAAGAAGAAAAGGTCCTTTCAAGATATTTTCGGATGTTTAGAATGATGGAAAACATTTTTAATTTAATAAATAAAATTATCGAATATATCAGATATATATCAAGTAATAAATATCATGATATATATCGTGATATACAGTGCGACGCTAAATTATGGAACAAATTCATTATTTCTGAATATAAAGATATACCGGAAAAATCCTCGGACAGGTCGATTTTCTTTTCCGATGGGCCAATTTTTGAACCTCACCCAAAATATATAGGGTTATCCGCATTTGAGGAAAAGCGACTTTGGTGATATTTTTAAATGGGACACCCAGTATATTTCTCCATATTTGGTTAGGGATCGTCATTACAAATCCAGTGATACCAAGTTTGATGGGATTATGTCGAACGGCTGCGGAGATATGGCCAAAAAACTTCTCCATGTATCCAATGAGTGCGACAGAGAGTGGAGGAATCGTGTGGAGTCTCGCAGTCATACTCATTGAACATGCGAGGAAGTTTTTTGGCCATATCTCCGCAGCCGTTTGACATAATCCCATCAAACTCGGTATCACTGGATTCGTAATGACGATCCCTAACCAAATATGGAAAAATATACTGGATGTCCAATTTAAAAATATCACCAAAGTCATTTTTACTCAATTGCGGATAACCCTATATACTTTGGGTGGGATTCAAAAATTTGCACATCGGAAAAGAAAATCGACCTGTCCGAGGATTTTTCCGAAATATCTTTATATTCAGAAATAATGAATTTTTCCATAATTTAGCGTCGCACTGTATATCATGATATATATCACTGAATATATATCCTCCGAACCCTGTTCACTGACGATATTTCAAATCAATTATTTATAATTTGAATCGTTGTAGTCGATATTTGATGAAAATCCATGTTAATGGGTGGTATGATTAAAAAGTATTTGCGTGTACTTCAAGTAAGAGCTCTTACTTCCTAGTATTTTGTGGAGTATAATGTTTTACATAAAGTAAATTCTTCGATGGGAAGTGTTGACTTAGGTAATCTTTATTCAACCATGTGATGAAATACAGGGTGTTCCATTACAAAAAACATAAGTTTGATTTGATGCACTTTTCTGGATCACATTGTATACTTCGAAATATTTTCCAAAGATACTCTCTCACGAAGGAAACATGCTTGCATTCGAAAGAAATTTTTAAGTTGCGCCGTTTAGAAGCTATGTACCACCGGAGCGCAGTTGCAGGACCCTGTATATACGATTGATTGTGCACGTTACCGACATGCCTTGGCTATTGCAGTGATATATTCGTGACTTATACTTCAAAATACACATACAAATGCCGGTATGGCAGTGGGGCCTTTAACACACGTATCCTATAAAAATGTGACAACTTTGGAAGCCAATATCTGACGTTAGCGACATCGCAACGGCATGGCAGCGATATATTCGTACTGTATACTTCAAAATACATATAAAAATGTCAGTATGGCAGTGGGGCCTTTCATACACTTAACCTATAAAAATGTGACAACTTTGGAAGCCAATATCTGACGTTGGCGACATCACATCGGTATGGCGCTCTCAGAACTTTGTTCAGGACATCAAAATGAACAAAGAAAACACATTTCCATGGTGGGGCCTATTAGACATGTTCATTGCTAAAAATGACATATTTGGTCCAGTATGGCGGCCACTTGGCGACGCCCCAGCGGTATGGCGTTTCGAAATCTTTGTTCTACAGTTCATTGTTAACATGGATCACGAAACAACAGCGTGGGGCCCATGATGCAAGTCCACAGTGAAAAAATTACACGTTTCGGTAAGTATGGTGGGCCTTAAGTGACGCCATATTAGTATGGCATATTGAGTTCGCGGACTTTGGCGACCTCCTTGACGACATAAAACAAGAATCAAAGTGGGGCCTATGATCCATGGGCATGGATATTAATTACACGTTTGAAAATTCACCCCCCCCTAAAAGCTACACTTCAGAGGTGCCATACCGGGATTTCACATTGGGGAATAACGTTGTCTATCAGCCCCCAGAGTCTCAGCGTAGGGCCTATGATACATGCAAAACCCCTCTCGCCTCCAGGTCTAAAAGTAATTGCTACTAGTACTTACTTAAGTGTTACTTCAAGAATTATGTGGAGTAAATGCTTTGATTTTTTGAGGTGAAAACTACAACATGGAGCATTAACTTTAAGTACAAGCAAATACTCTTTTTAATCATACCATCCAATGTTTATGATAAAACTCCCAGAACCTAATCAACGATCACATAGAACTTATATAATGATTCCCCTCTCCTTAATTTGTTTTGCGCAATACTAGGTAAATGCAATTAATTATTTTATAACCTACTAACAATATTTGTTATTCGTTGAGGTATCGGAGGTGACATCGTAATTGTGATTCAGTAGTAGTGCTGCTTGAAGAAGCCATTGTATTGGCGAAACATATTTCGCAGTTTTGTAAATCGAAATTTTGTGAAAATCAACATTAAAATTTTATCATAAACGTCAATTGCTTATGTTGACTTATGTGATGTTCCGAATTGTATACCAATAGGAACATCGTGAAATTCTTATGAATGGGTTAATGAAATCCCTGTATAAACAACTGATTAAATAATCTGGGAACGTTATGCCTCTTCAAAATATTTGCGCATATTTCATTATTTTGATATTTTTTGAACAATGAATCGATCAGTTTTTCAAAGAATCCGAAATTATTCAAAGATAAGATAAGTTTCGTATCTAATTCTGATGATCAACATGACTCATGCAGATGTGTTGTTTTAAACGCGCAATAACAGTCTAATTAAGATACATCCGAATGAAAATTCATAATACAGGACTTCCCAAATTCGTATGAGGTTATCCGAGATAAATAAAGTTGCTACAAACTCTCGGTGGGTTTTTCAAATAATAATACTCAGTACAGAAACTCATAACTTTCAGCAAGACAATTACAAATTAAATATACCAACTATATTTTTACTATACCGACTCCACTGACCATATTGCAATGCTCTGTTCTACACTTCGGCCCGCTTACTCATACTGGACGAATTTCTGTCGTGTCTTGCTATTATATGTGACGTGTATGTTTTTTCTTTTTTTATACTAGAGCTACTTATATTTATACAAATTTTCTATTATATTGTTTTTAAAGTGTCTGTGATGTCTCTATATACACCTGTACTTATACCTATTTATATTTGTTATTTTATATTTACATTTTTATTCTTTATGTTGTCAAGTTATTTGTATCCCCATGCTTTTGTTGGGCAAACTAATTTGAGAAAATAAAGATATTATTATTATTTTGAAATAAAAAGTAAAAGTTTCAAGGTACGACCTTGTCAAAAAAAAAGAGAAGGCATTTCATATTGGGTAAGAGATCGACATTGAGATAGCCTTGTAATATATTTTGAACAGCCTTCCCCCAGTTCAGATTATACCGGATAATGAGAGCAACTTCCTTTTTTTCAAAAGAACACCCTGTAATTTTCCACATTTTCAATTCACAATTCTATTGGAGATAATGCATTTTTAGGAAATTACTGTTAATTTGTGTTAACAGGGTGTTTCTTAAGTACGTGTAGAAAATTCAGGAGCATGTTGCTGGCGTCCAACTTCATAAAAAGTATGTTTCATCCGGTTAACAGATGAGCGAAGGTCGACCTCTCTTCGTCTCTTAGACTAAAGCGTCTCATTGATTTGTTATTCTACATGGTTGCCAAAAAAATAGTCAACACGTCCGAAAACAGTTTTTTTGGACTCGCAGACTTCCAGGACTCGCTAACGCTCGGCCTAGAATTTGGTCTACTCGTCCAAAAAAAACAGCATTTTCTATACTTGTTACATAAATTACTATTAACAACATTTATTCATTATTTACATTATCAAAGCCATAAGCTTAGATATTAAAATTTTATATTAACAATATTGTTTGTACAGTTACCTATTTTAGGAAAGGGATATTCACCCTTTTCTCTAATATAATTATTCCTTATGGAAAGCTGCGTTACAAACATCCTCATTGCTATGAGAACAAGTCAGTTTGAATATGAATTTGGAGACCAATTTGTAGTATAGCGATGAAGCACTATCTAAGAAATTCAAAATTTCCTTGTAGTACAGGCTAAATAGGATAAGGCCCTTTTGATTTTCTAGATTCTGGGAAGTTTTGGGGTACCGAATAAGACTAGCAACTCTTCATAAAAGTACGGGCACGGATTTTCGAAATTTTGGGACTTGAAACTCAAAAATATTTTGAATCGTGAATAACTAGAAAACCATGAGGAATTCGAAAAAAACTGCCGTGACAAAAAATGTAAAGCACCAAATTTTCTACAAAAAAGGTCTCCAGGCATTTTTTCGATGGAGCTACTATTTCTCTGAGTAATTCTCTCTCAAAGCCGAAAGCCGGAGCTCCCGCTCGCGAATTCCCGCCAGTGCGAATTCAAGCAAATTTACATCCCAAGCGCAAATTGAAATTGCTCTAACTCGTTGAGAATTACTCCGTTTTCAAAGAATCAAAATGCATAATGATGGGAAAGTTCTCTATTTTGTACTCCGGTAAGGTAGCATAATTTTCGACTTAGGAAATTTTCGAAAATCTTGCGAGATGAAGAGGTATATTGGCCACACAAGCACTTGATGTTTCAATGAATATATTCCATCACTCGCAATATAAACAAGCAAATCCAACGAGAGATTTGTCGTTCTTATTATTATCAATATTTTTATGTATATAACATACACGAGTTACTTCTTGGTTTCAAATGAACTAACTTTCAAAAAACGCGATCATGAACACGATCTTCGTTCTCGATTGATTATTATTTCGATATTCACATACTTTTTAATAGTTTCTCTTATCCAAAGATGAGGGTATTCATTTTGAAGCGTAGAATCTCAGCTTCAAGTTCATATAAAAACATTCTTAGTATGATGTATCCTCATTATGAAGATTTTGAAAATGCATAGAAAGGTCAAAATGTCCCATTTTTCTGTAAATATTTCCTTAATTATCCAAGAGTAAGTTTCTTCGAAAAATTCATGTTGTATTTGTGAAAACACGTTACAAAGAATCGATTGCGGGTCGTTACATTGTATTCAATTACTTGGTTTAAGAATACGAAAGCTTTCTTTTCGGCTATTTCCCGCGAAGAATTCGGCAACCACAGCCATTATCACCGATAACCACGCACGTGTGCAGACCACAGAACTCATAATTATATCATAAGATATAATTATGAGTTCTGTGGTGCAGACGACATGTTTTGTGTAGTAAACATTTGTCAAGTGCGTACTGCTTTCTGTAGTCTTCACGGTGTTTTTCACATAAAAAATTGGATTGTTCACTGGGGCCAGTGCAAAAATTGTGGATCATAAATCTAATTGAATCAAAATATTTTCCTAGGTTAGGACAAAAGAGAAACCTCTCTTGTACTGAATTTTGAGCTCTAAAGTTTTTGTGCCGGCATTTTGTGTTGAAATCGAGTTATCCGCAATTCAAAGTGTTTTTGAGTACATGAACCCATTCTACGATGAAAATTTTGAGGTTAGGAAAAATTTTTAGGGACCAATTTGTAGAGAATTTTGTGCTCTACATTTTGTGCTTCGGGTCTTTTTTTCGAATTCCTCGTAGTTTTCGAGTTATTCGCGATTCAAACTATTATTGAGTATTTTAACCCGTTTTAAGGTGAAAATTTTGAGGTTAGGAAAAAATACCTAGGATACTTTTTTGTACAGAATTTTGTGCTTTACATTTTTTGATCGTTCCGGCCATTATTCCTCATAGTTTTCGAGTTATTCGCGATTCAAAATATTTTTGATTTTCGAAAATCCGTGCCCGTACTTTTATGAAGAGTTGCTAGACTTATTCGGTACCCCAAAACCTCCTAGAATCTAAAAAATCAAAAGGGCCCAATTTAATTTGAGGGTTTAGCTCATCTCCTAATATACCTATACTATTGTCAAAAATAAACGGAAGGTCTTATGTATTTGTTTATACAGTTTGAATTTGAAAGCAAGAATGAATTTTATTCAGAAATGTCAGAATATGACGAAAATATAGATGTTGATGTAGGCGTATTCCTAAACCTACTAGAAGGATTTCCACGTCTATAGAATTATAAAAATCTGTTCGTGAAGGAAAACAGTTGGAGCTCAATGAACACAAAATAAAACTGTAAATTGGTAATAATTTTGCATGCGGCAATGGCTACGGCACCGGAAACGGCTGCGACACAATCTATAAATCCTGCTTAAGAATCCTGAGATTTTCTCTATCTGTCAAATTTTGACGTTTCTTTAAATTTCTTTAAATTATTGCCCCTGTCAGATGCAATTTGTTTCTCTATTGGGTGATTAAACCTCAGTAAATCGAGTTATTCGGAACTCCTGCTTTAGATTTAAACAATTATAATAAGAACGAAAATTATTTTAAAACTATTAAATTTCAATTAATCAATATCTTTCACAGGTATCGTTCCGACACTTTTGATTATTGAAGTTATACATAACGTATGAAACGTGTAGTTCATTAAAATTCAAGTCAGTATTTGTGATTCGTGCTCAACCACAAATGCATAAAATTGTATCACGTGCATAAAATGCATTTATGGCTTTCAGCGTGTAATGGCCCTCTAATATATACTAATATATACGTTTGGGCAGTGAAAACGTTAACAGTCACGTCTCTCGCTAAATTCCTTTTTTTTTCGTTCATTTATAAATTGCGAAAATAATACATTAGTCATAAATAGTCATTGTACCCACAACATAATTGATTTGAAATGAATCGATAAACCGAAGGCCACGCTTTAGGAGTCAGACGTTTTCATAATGAACGTTATCCAAATCGCGCATAATTTCACATCATAAATATTCAGTCATAGTGTTTTTAAAAATACTGCTTGGTTAGTCGAGTGGGAGAAGAATAATTATTATTATCACGAATTAATTGGAATTTAAATTTTCCAGTCGGGGCCTGTCTCCGACACTCCGACACATTCGGAGGGCGCGCTGACCTTATCATTACCCCAATAACCACTCCCCAAATCATGGGGTAAGCAGCTATTGGGTCCGGGAATCGTGTGCCCTGAGTAGACGTAGTGAACCAAGGATGGCAGCCTTCTGCATTCGCCCGGCTGTGATTTCTGCCACCTTGCGACATGCCGATATAATTTTCAAGTTCGAGACATACGCAGCTTTTGCCAATTTGGCTTTCATGTTTGCCTTATTTGAGAATATATACCTCAAAATCAACGAGGGGAGGCAGTTTTTGCAGTGTTTTGTGATCTCACGAAAGATTTTGACTGTGTGAACATGGAATACTCCTGCAGAAGCTAGAAATGTATGGCTTCAGAGATGTTCCATTGAAGTGGTTCCGCTCATACTTGTCAGAGCGCTCACAGACGGTCTCACTAAATGGCAAGATATCTAGTTCTCAATAAATGTATTGTGGTGTCCCCCAGGGCTCAGTGCTTGGCCCACTCTTGTTTCTTCTATACATCAATGACCTAACTTCTATTAACACCAAAGGAAAATTCACACTGTTTGCGGATGATACCACAATAGTATGGCATAGTAAGAATAATATGGAATTGAGCAGGGTTGCGACGATTTAAATCATAATTTGAATCAACTGATTTTTCAGTTTTAATCGTGATTTAAATCAAATTATAAATTGCTGTAAAAACAAGTCGCCGAAGCAGATAACTCATCAGGAAATTCAAAAAAAGGAAGATAGTTTATGTAAAACTGTGTTTGAAAAAAGTGCTTGAACTTAGTGTAGTACTAAGTGTAGAAACAACTAATCGTCATCAGTCCAACGTAAATATTGATAAAGTAAACTTAAGAAAACAGTGTACAACAACAAAAATAGTTTGTAATATTACCTACATGAATAAATAATAACAAATAAAAATTATTAACGAATACATAAATGGTATTATAATATGTCCAGTAAACAAAAACGTTACTCAGGCTAACCTTCAAAAAATATAAACAAAATATGTGTTTAGGAAGTAGGGTTAGTTGGGGTAAACGTAAACAGGGGCAATTGCAAACACTTTTAATATCATTAGAATTTGGCGCCTACGAATGTAGCCGAGCAGCGACTGAGACACTGCAACCTTCATCCGCATACGACTGTTTACACCGATTTTTAGTGCCACCGGTTTAGCTGAAAAAGTTTATTTTCCTTCTTGCTGTATGAAAAGTTGTCGAGCAGATTCGACCTGGTCGCTTTGTTTCACAAAAAAAAATTGAAATTAGTCAAGGTAAGCTGTGTTACATATGTATTGGTATTGATTACAATTGAACTATAGGCTCGTTGGTATATTTTAAATTTATATATCACGGATTGTTAAGGTACTTTTCTCTGATCATAGTGATTTTATATTATTCTTATTGCTAATTTTAATTTTGTTGTTAATCATGTAACTGTCTTGTTTTATAACGCTTTGTCCATGAGATTTCATATCTTCGACAATAAAGTTTTTTTATCACGTCCGTAGAGTAAGTGATTATTGGGTCCGAGAATCATGTGCTCTGAGCAGACTAAGTGAACCAAGGATGATTTTCATAACCGAGAGCAGTGTGTACATCATTCCACCAAGGACGCCTATGATCAGAACCACCATGTTAACAAAATGATTTGGGTAAAACCTGCGTAGTTTAAAGAGACTAAATATCGAAATCTATTCGATATTTAGTCCGTTTTTCCTCCTTTTTTCTGGCGAGATTTGTTTTTCCTTATGCGGAAAACTACTTTGATGGTCGAGGAGGACTACATCAGGAGTATTGGCTTGTATTTGCCTGAGGATGGGAAATCAGTATTTCCAATAGATTTGGCACTTTTCATATAGAATTATTATTATCATAAATGGACATCCACAAACAGTGACTTCAAAGAAAAAATAAACCGCACGACTCTGGCAACATTGTTATGCCACTCTTACACTGCATTGAACAAATAATGACTGCATCAATTTCATTCTAAATATCGCGCTTGTCCTTATATCGCAGATGTTTTATTTTTATTACTATATACCAACGGTTAAATTAGTTAAGCTTCAACACGTCATCTTGTTGTCTTTTGCATTTTTGTGGATGGATTTGATGATTATAAAATTGCTGAAGTGGAAGTATCTGAACTAAACAATAATAATAATATTAATGTCGGGGCTTGGCGCAGTGGTAAGACCGTCCGACTCTGAGACAAAGGTCTGGAGTTCGAGCCCTAGTTGGAGCTAGGATTTTTTTAATTGAATTTAGCCGGTTGAATTATTGAAATCTCGTGGCTCGACTGGGGTGAGTCCTGCACGATTCATTGTTGCATTCCAATTGACAGCGCTGCTACTAAGGTGGCGTATGGAGTTAGTAACAAAGCCTACCCAGAACACATGGCTAATGACCTTAGCGGTCGATGCGAAATCAGCAGAGAAAGAATAATATTAAGAATCTCTCTAACAAATGGACTCAAAAGGCAATTCGCACTAGGTAGTGTAAGGGCTTTTTCCAAATATATTTTTACCCATCAAGTTATCAAAAGAGGTAATCATGTTTGCATAGGTCTGGTGGTCTATTCTGGAGTTTTAACGTAAACGAATTCAATGTTGTATCTCTCTCCAACGCGCCGTGTTTGTATCGCTCTGTCACTTCAAACTTTTCAAAACGTTTTCACGTGAACTCGAGAATAGACCCCCATCTGAGTTGCTTCCGAACCTTGCCAGAATATTTTCATAAGTACTTATTATTACCAAGGTAAACTTGGACCTGCATCTTATTCAATATTATAATTTGCGAAGTTATTCTCAGTTCATTCTCACTATTAGAAAATTAAACA
Organism: Chrysolina oricalcia; assembly: GCA_944452925.2. NCBI lineage: Eukaryota > Metazoa > Arthropoda > Insecta > Coleoptera > Chrysomelidae > Chrysolina > Chrysolina oricalcia. The sequence goes on along the minus strand of OX101823.2, from coordinate 15,563,489 downwards.
TCTGATTGCAAACCCAATAGATAGAAATACAGTCGTAACTGTGGATATAAGATCTAATTTTTCAAACTTTTCCACTAAATTATTATGAACAGTTAAACATTTCTGACGTATGTCTACGGAGCTAGTTCTCAATGATTTTACAGATTTCCAAAAATAATTTGGTAAATTTGGTTAAATTGAAGGATCTATAATTTTTACGCTGGACTTGAATTACTGTTAAACGGTAGCCTACTAGAATGCCGTCATTAGATATGACGTCAATGAAGTTACGCGTATGACGGCTTTTTTTGGATTTGCTTAAACTGCCGTCAAATACTAAAAATGCCGTTAATCAATTATTGCTTTATTCGACAGCTTATCATAATCAGTATATTCTATCCCGTTGTTTATTCTGGTCAGAGTAGACCATGACTGATTATTATTCATATTGTTGTGTGATCTTGTTAAAACTGTTATTTCTGTAAACCGATTGCACCACTACGCGCAACCCTCGGAAGTCTTCGAGAGACTTGTGTGAGCTAGGGAAGACGCAGCCCTTACCTTTTAACGTGTGATGCCATGCACGAGACCGATGACCATGCGGGAATTTGAATCCTCGACCCTTCGCTCCAAAGGCGAACGCTCTACTATCACGGCCACCACGATCTAACCTGAACGAACTAACCTAGCTCGCAAGTTGGAAGATTATTATTGGTCAAGATATTATTATCTTAGGATATTATTGGACAGGGGATTTTTGGCAGGATATTTTGGACGGGACTTTTGTTGAGAACTACCCGAGAAATTAAAGAATGTTAGAGATAGCATATACTACTATAGTACACGACCATCGAATAAAAGCCGTCAGACGCGTCACTTCAATAATGTCATATCTAATAATGGCAAATCTTCCAAATGGGCTCAAATTTTTACGAGGCGCCGGTCGTAGAAATCCACTTCTTCCGTATTTCCTCATCTGTCGGGAAAAATACCACTGATATATATTTTTTTGTGAATCGTAATTCGACTTGGCATATTCGCATAAATAACTTAGAAATTTTCTTCAGAAGCAAAAAATATAATAGGCAGTTCAGTAGGCAGTAGAAATGCCTACTGCACAGCCTTAGGTAATTGTCACCGTTTATTGCTAAGCGCTTCATGAGTAGGTTTAAAACGGGTTACAAATCACGCAACAATTATTTCCCGAAAGTTTGGAGTAGGTATGTGGACGATGTTTGTTGTGTTTTCGATGCGATAAAGCAGAATAAAGAACACTTTCTGAATAGTTTGAATTCATTATTTGAACAAATAAAATTCACGGTAGAGATGGAAGTTATTGAATATTCCGTGAACGCCACTCCTCATGACGAATAAGTCACATGATCGCCACTTTTCATGACGTAAATATCTCATGATCGCCACTTCTCATAACGTAAATGTTCATAATCGCCACTTTTCATAACGTAAATGTTCATAATCGCCACTTCTCATAACGAAAATGTCTCATGATCGCCAGTTCTCATAACGTCAATATCTGATGATAGCCACTTCTCATATCCAGTTTTTTTAGATTCCACCTTCCACTAGACCTTGACTTAAGTAGTTCAATTCTCTCACGAAATTTTGACCTTAACTTCAGCGAAAGTTCGAAAATTTCTGAAGTGGGCTTCGTGGGAAGTGGCAGTCGTAAAAAGTGGAGTGGAAAGTGGATGTTGCGTAGTTTCTAAAGTATCAGTGTCTGTTTGCTTCAACGCTTTCAAATCACGATTAAAGTAAAGTTATGTTTCTATTGCAGGTGCGCAAGAAAATCACAGACAACGCCGATGAAGGACCTAAGACAAGACATATTAAGGAATCCTTCGAACCACCCACTTTGATAGTAGCTGCACTTACGCAAATTAGTTTTTACATTCTCATGTTCCTCGGCTACTTGAGCCAGGCGCTGTTTCCGCCGAAAATAGTCAAAGAAAAAAACAGGGATGGGTACCGACCCCTGATCGACAGATTCTCCGCCTTTTACTCCAGATACGTTTACAGAAGGATACGAGATTGTTGGAACTATCCGATTTGTAGCGTTCCCGGCCACGAGGTGGTTCTGAAGGAGCGCGTTACGAAGGATAACGGATGGACGTTTGAGTAAGTATACAGTCTTTGTCATGCAGACTCATCCTTTGGAGGGCTGATAGACCAGCTCATGACTGACCAGAATATCACAATATGACCTCAGTAAAATATTGATAGTTTTAGGGATATTTGCAATTTTATGAATTTCGTGAAAAACGAAACCTTTGATCAGTATTTAGAGTGCCACAGGTACAGAACTGCATACTTCAAGATTCTAATTCTTGTTATGCAACCTTTAATAACTCTACTATTGATTAAAATTCAAAACAAACATACTTGTGCAATACATTTGAGAAAAAAAAAACATATTTGCCCGATTCACGAGTTAATTTATTTCATTAGCTTACTCAGACTCTTCACACTGTAAACAAAACCACCACGCGAACCTGGCAAGTTATTTCAAAAAATTGCTCATTCGGTGTAGTTTTTTACATGATACAACATTCACTACCTTCCACTTGAGGAAAAAAGATATTCCTAGTTTACTCCAATAGGAGCTCATTGTGAACTTATTTCAATAATTAGGAATTAGAATGAAAACACTTGGTAAATTGAAGCGACAGGTATTTATTGACAACTGAACAAAAGACAATGAAAAATTAGAAAATGTGTACAAACTGCCTGCCACCAAGTCGAATGCAAGCGTGTCATCGTTTTAAAAACGATTTTTTGTATTTATTCATGGATCGACATCTGGAACGGTACAATAATTGGCCCGTTTGAATTACCTGACATTCTAAACAGGGAAATCTATCGCGGTTGTTTAGAAAACAAACTGCCTTCTGTTTTGGAAGATGCATCTTTAGCCATACGCAGGGCAATGTGATTCCAAAATAACGGCTGTTCAGCTCATTACGCAAGAAAAGTGAGAAATTATTTGGATCAAACTTATCCAGAGAGATGGACCGGCCGTCTTGGTCACATTTTGTGGCCTCTCCAGTCTCCAGATTTAAACCCGCTAGATGCAGATCCAGTAAATGATGAACATGAATTGAGACGTACTAATGAAGCAGCTGTCCAAATAAGTGCCTTTGAAAAAAAAAGTAGTGTTAGAATTTTAAAAACATTCGGAATTTTTAGCGAAATATTTGTATTTTATTAGAAGGGTCTCTTTTTATTTATAAAGCAAATATTTTAGACAAATTAAAATGTCAGATTCACTTGATCGCCCCTTTTCAATAGATGAGCTAATTTTTGCACTTTCCTCTTCAAAAAATTCCGCCGCTGGCCCTGATGATATTCCCGGTATATTCCTTAAACATCTGCACACTGATTCCTCAAATAAACTCCTCGAGCTGTACAACAGAATCAATCTGGTCACGTCGCGAATTTCCATCCTTATGGCGACAGTCGATCATTCTCCCTATTAAGAAACCAAATAGTACACTCGAGTACCAAAATTCTTATAGGCCTATTTCACTCACATGCACACCATGTAAGATTTTGGAGAAGATGATTAATAAACGCTTAGTCTGGTATCTCGAACGACAGGATACAGACCAAACCGTAGTTCGATAGATAATCTAACTATTCTTCAAACAGAAATAGCAAATGGTATCTGCAACCAACAGGACACTATAGCAGTGATATTCGACATTGAGAGTGCTTTTGATACCACATGGAGACCAGCTATTCTCAGCAAACTGAAAGAAATTGATCTCCCCGGGAATTTTTTCCACTTTGTGAAGAATTTCCTAACAGACTGCACATTCAAAGTAAGAGTAAATGGAAAAACATCCATGTCACTTGCTACAGAAAACGGAGTGCCCCAAGGCTCAGTCCTCAGCACAACACTGTTTCTGCTTGCTATAAATGATATCTGTTCCTCTGTACAACAACCAGTAAAATATACACTTTACGCTGATGATCTAATCATCTTCTGTCAAGGAAGATATACAACCAGTACCTGCAATTTACTTCAAAAAGAGTTGAACGACTTGACTCAATGGGCAAAAAAGAAAGGATTAAACTTTTCAGCATCAAAATCAAATGTGATCAAATTTAGCAGACGTTACACCAGTGTTCTAGTACCACACATAGACATTGAAGGAGAACCGTTAAAGGTTGAAGAATATTACAACTTCTTAGGAGTCACTATTGATAGTAAGCTAACTTGGAAAAGACATTTACAAGAAATCAAAAGAAACTGTTCAAGCCGACTGAACATTCTCAAGGCTCTTTCTCATCATCAATGGGGTGCAGAGGAAGAAGTTCTGCTCTGATTGTACAGAGCGTTAATACGATCAAAGCTAGACTATGGCAGCCAAGTGTTCCTCACTGCTTCAAGAACCGATTTACAAGCTCTAGATATTGTCCAAAATAATGCCATAAGAACCTGCCTTGGAGCCTTCAGATCCAGCCCTGTGGAAAGTCTCTATTGTGAAGCTCATGAGCTCCCTCTACATCTTCAACGTCAGCAGCTACTTCTGTCGTACTCTGCCAGAGTATCTGCCTCTCCACAAAATCCAGTATTCAATTCATTCAATAACATTCAAGAAATATCCCAAAATAACTCCAGATCGTTAATACCAATTCCACAAATCTTAAAAACATTGCTCGATGATATTAATTTGTCCAACACAGTTCCTAATCCTATTTCAAATATTCCACATTGGCGCAAAATATTACCCACTTTCAATACTTCTTTGTGTAGATACAACAAACAAGATACTCCCTATGCGATCCTGAGACATGCCTTCTTAGAACTGCTCAGTTCGGCTCATTTTGATATGATCCTCTATACCGATGCTGCAAAAACAGAAAATGGAGTAGGTTGTTCTGTTACAACAACACAAACAGTATTAGCGAAACACAGACTTTCCACTACCTGTACAGTACACATAGGAGAACTATATGCAATTTCGAAGGCTCTAGAGACCTTAGTGAAAAAAAATTGTCTCATAGCAATTTGTACAGACTCATTATCTTCAATAAACTCCATAAAAAATATGTATACCAATCATCCAATTGTACAAAATATTCATGAACGTTGTCATGAGTTAGCTGACAAAGACGTTTCTGTTACACTAATCTGGGTTCCATCACATGTAGGAATTTATGGAAACGAGAAAGCAGATCAATCAGCCAAAGAAGCCTCATCAGCAAACCTACCGATGGAAAACCTACAATTGGGTAACGATCTCAAAAGAAAAATGAAAAGTATCATCTCAGAAAAATGGTGCAATCAATTGGAACAGATTAAACACGAAGCTTCATGATGTTCATCCCTATGTCAATGCATTTGAAATACCCACAATAAGCAGAAAATATAAAACAGTCATCCATAGATTGAGAATCGGACGTACGCGACTAACACATGGATACCTAATGAGCGCTAGTAATCCTCCAATCTGCCAACATTGCGATACTCACTTCACTGTCAGCCACATTCTATTGGATTGTACACAGTATGCACGCGTCAGACGCCAACATAACCTGAAAGAAACGTTGAAAGAAGTACTCGGCTCCACTAGTGAGTTCAGTACGCTGCTCAAATTTCTCAAGGACACTAAACTGTACTACTCAATTTAAGTACCTACATTCTATGATTACTTGTTTTTTGTTATATAGTTACACTGTATCAATATTTACTTGATTTAATGTATTAACTGTACCTGTGTCAATGACCAATGAGCAGTCGAGACACGTTAATTTTGAATGAAAAAAAAATGTTTAAAAAAATTATGTTGTGTTACTGTCTAATCACGTGACTAACGTCAAAAAATGTCCAGTGTTATCACTTTCAGGGTACCCTGGAGAAAAAAACTAACAGACATCGATGTGGTTTCATTAGATTAGTGGAAAATTGTTGGTTTGAAATTTTTAGTAGTACTACCACAAGTGATTGAATTTTCGCGATTTTCGATTAATTTCTGAACGAAACTGAATTGCTTCGAGAAAACACCACGAGTCCGCAGGACGAGTGGTGGTTTCTCGATACAATTCAGTTGCGTTCAGAAATAAAAGACAGACTTATGAGATAAATTCAGTCACGAGTGGAATTTTATTAGACTATTTCACGAAACATTGAAAGTATTATTATAAACATGAACAATCAATTCATCATAACCATAATCAATCACCTATAATCACAAAAAATGTATTATAACTATCAATAATTTATTATGTAGTTACGATACGACTCATTTTGACGTTTTCGCCTATAATTATGATCTGTCAAAATGTCAAACTTTGCTTTGTCGCCTATGGTTACATCGTTGAAAACACCAACGCTGACAGACCAATCAGAATTGAGAGGCAGCTGGTGTTTTCGCGATAGTACAAGTTGTCTTTGATTTGTGATTGGTCAGATTACGTGAATATCTTGAGAAGAGTGGAATAGTCAATAAAATACAGAATTACATATTAGTATATTATGATACAAGTTTTATAAGACACCGTTTTGTCACAGGCGTTGTTTGGTGTATGACGAGCGAAGCGAGGAGTGCTCCAAGAGAAAAAATGCGATAATGTGTCTTATAAAACGTGTTTCATATACTATTTTTTCTATTTGGCATATTTTTGTAGTTTTTTATTGGAAAAAATTTGATTTAATATTAATAAATAATATCAAAAATATCGGGTTGGTAACATTGATAAAATATTTAAAATTTGAAAGAAGCTGTCAGGTAATTTCATTTGTTTACATACATTTTTTAAATGCAAGTATCAGTAAATTACCTTTTTTTAAATGACTGAGGAAGAAAACTCAAGTTGCACCCCTCCTGAATTGAGAGTAATTGCTCAAACGGCTGTGAATGATTTGTTGCCCAAAAAATCTCGATCAGTTTAGGAAAAGGAATTTCACAATTTCGAAGTATCCGGTGCCTCACCACACTCCCACTACAGTCAAAATAACTTTTCAAACAATCAGATCACTGAGCATATACACGCCCAAGAAACCAGTCATGTAACAATTAAAGCTGCCCCGTCCAAGGCAACAAATAACACCACAACATTCAAATGTTATTCTTCTTCTTTGTTTAATATCTGAAAATCCCATCCTTCTTGTATGACGTTCATCTGACAGTTGATGTTACCTCTGTTACCAATCTCGAAAAAATTCAAAATACGTATCGAAGTAGAAGCCATTTCGATATGTATTTGGGTTTCATAATGACTTCACTTCAGACTCCAAATAGAAAAAAATCACTGTCAATAATATCTTTCGCGGGTGTAAAGTGCAAACAAAACGTCATGTATAATAATTACCTTTAGACCAAGGAAAACATGATACTGAAGCAATTTTTTTTACTTTGAAGCAGAATCTAAATGACCAAATCCAATTTTTGTAGATTTACAGGCGCAGAAAAGAAATGCATCAACCTGGCTTCGTACAACTACCTGGGATTCGCCGAAGCGTCGGGACCCTGCGCGGAAGCGGCGATCTCTTCCATTTACAAATACGGCATCAGCACCGGGAATCCCCGCCAGCGTTTCGGCACTTGCGAACTGCACGACGAATTGGAACGACTGACGGCGGAGTTTCTCGGCGTCGAAGACGCCATCACGTTCGGGATGGGCTTCGCGACCAATTCTCTCAACATTCCTACGCTTCTTTCGCCCGGTTGTTTGGTTCTCAGCGACGAGAAGAACCACGCCAGCGTGATTGTCGGTATCAGGTTGCCGGGAGCGACCGTTAAGGTTTTCAAACATAACAGTGAGTACTCTTATAAAATAGCTAATAATAGAATATAATTTAGTCGTACTGCCATATAGTTAGAGAGCTGCCTATATGATTTACTGGCAGGTAACCAACCGTCTGCCGGACATGAAATATCATTCTTGGTGTTGCCCCAAGTCGCCTAGATGTAGTTTTCGAATTTCTCCATGTCAATGTCAAGGAGAAGGGGGCCTTTGAAAACCAGTCAGTTTGTGACTGGTCCGGAAACCGACTACTGGTTTTATATTTCAGTAGATATGGTCCTGACATACCTTCTGCCAAGTTTGACCCACGAACGAGGTTAAGATCCAGAGTTTTGCCCAAAAAACGCGATTTTCGAGTGTTGCCCATTATAACTGTCACATGAGTGAGGTGACAGGTCCGGAAACCGCTCTAAACCTTTTGGGCTGTGTTGAGGCTTACTAGAGGTATGAGAATATGTTTCCAGCAGACGCGCAGCTGATCAAGGGCCATTTTGGCAGCACTTTGAAATTACCGAAAAATCACTAAATGCTACATATTTTGTTATAAATAAAAAAATAAGCTATGAAAATGTCTGCTGCTTTTTATGATATACCTATATGTTTAGCGAACAAGAAAAACTAAACAGCAGAAGTTTTTAGTCGAAATCGAATTTTTTATGTACACACAACAGCTTTACTTAGGCGCCAGATTTGAATTCGTCCATGAGGATGCATTATTCAATCGTACGAGGCATATACAGTCATTTTACATTTAATGAGCACATGTCGTAAGTTGCTTGTTAATAGTGACTAAAAATAGCCCCCGCACCCCCCCCCCCCCCTCACCAAATACCACCGCTTCCCCCAAATTAATATGAATGGGCGACACTCAAAAATCGCGGTTTTTTTGGCCTAACTCTGGATCTTGACCTCGTTCGCGGGTCAAACTTGGCAGAAGGTATTCTCTTTTCAGAATCTTAAATATTTTGTAACCATCAATCACCATCATTTTTGACATAATCTGGAAATGGCATTTTTCGGTTATAATTACTGTTTCCTTTTAGACCCTGGTATTTTACTTTTTGAAAATCCTAAATGTGAATCCAATCACAGTCTACCGCTGGACAAGCCGCAACGAGTTTACCTATTAATTTTGAAAATTGTCTTTGAAATTTGAATTAGTTTTCTGAATGATCTTCTTATCATGGATGTTCTTCTTTTTGTTCTTCGGCAGGCTCATAGTCATAGTTCTAGTATTGTACTGAAAACCCAAGAATGTTATTTCCTGGAACGGATTAAGTGAGATAGTTTTGTCGTTATTAATAAAACCCAATGTCAGTAATAATTTCTTTGTTTGACTTAGAAAGTCTAACTATTTATGTCTTGATTGCCATATTATCAAAATGTCATCTCAATTTGGAAAACAAATTTGGCCCATTGGTAGGCATGAAAAATTTGTACCACAATTACAAATTTGAGATATTTGTGGAACTCTCTCTTAATTGGGAGAAAAAAATAAGCATTTTCAGGTCGATTCTGGTTAGAAAACAATTGGGGGTAATTCATTTCGAAACTGTTCTGTAGTTCTCCAATTTGAAATGTGGCGCTGAGTTGAATTCATTCAATTGTTTTAAGTTCAAATAAATCAGCAGGTGCCATTTGATTTTTTAATTAAAATGTAGGCTGATACGAATTCCCCACGTTCATATGAAATTGTTTACAAGATGGAATAATAGCCTCAGGATGGAAATGTTGAATTTCCGATGCGAGATCTGTTAATGATGTATGTTACACAGTAATTGTGAAGCATCTGCTAGCTAAGCCAGAGTTTCCTTCATATCGTCTTGGTTTTTCCGAAACAATAATTTCGATTTACATTTTTATTTATAGTTAAAAGCTTTGTCGATATGTTAAAAAACTTATGACATTAAACTTTGTCTTCTTCAATTTTGTATGGAACGGTCTTTCCGATAAAAGGCAAAGTTCCGGAGTAACAAACTGAAAAAAATGCAAATATTTCATTATTTTTTTTGCGAATATCTCGGAACGCTCCAGGAAATTTTGTTTGCAAACTTCAAATTCGGATTCGGCACCGCAAAATAATAGACTGGTTTAGGCACCAACTGCTTGAACTTTGTCCTCACGCAACTACCATTTGAAAGGACTAATAGAGCAATTAATTTTTCCAGATATGAAACATTTAGAAAAGCTTCTAAGAGAAGCAATCTACTACGGCCAACCCAAACAGCCAGAGGGATCTTATAAACCTTGGAAGAAAATAGTAATATTCGTTGAAGGAGTTTACAGCATGGAGGGCACAATCGTGCGTCTCCCAGAAGTCATTGAACTAAAGAAAAAGTACAAAGCCTATTTGTATTTGGACGAGGCCCACAGTGTTGGAGCCATGGGCAAGAATGGCAGGGGTGTGATCGACTATTTCCACTGCAATCCGAAAGACATCGATGTTCTCATGGGTACATTCACAAAAAGTTTTGGATCAGCTGGAGGATACATCGCTGGTACAAAGGTAAATATAGAATAATCATAATAATACTTTTATCAGATCAATGTCGACTTAATTTACTGAGGATACATCGCTGGTACAAAGGTAAATATAAAATAATCATAATAATACTTTTATCAAATCATTGTCGACTTAATTTACTGTTTCCAACATTTCTGTTTATGAATGAACAAAGGAAAAAAAAATATGAAATACACATCAAAATTATTTGTTTTCTTCTGTTCATTCAGTATAATCAATTTAAAAAAAAAGATTGAAGTACTCCAGAGGATACAAGATTGCTATTTTCTCGACCATGATCTGTATTTAGGAACAACAAATTACTATTTTCTGGTTCTATACATTTCTCTTATCTTCATTCAAACTATTATTCATAAAGTAACGAATGTCGTTTCATATTAGTTTATACTTTGTGTAGGTATGAGTCTTTCAGGAAGCCACCATTAATTTTGATCTCTTAAATACAAAACAATATGTGTACATTTCATGTTCGTGTTCAATAAAGATATACTCATGTATAAAAAAAGAATAGAAATGGTTTCTGTCTTTCTTGCTATTAAATTATAGCCTCAATTTTTTCTAGAGTTCTGAATACAAATGATGTTACCCTAGAGTGGGGATATCATTAGTATTTGTCAGGGTTCGAAAATATCATGATATTTATATAAATATCATATATGATATATATCCGATATATATCGGATATACAGTGACCGCCAAAAAGTATGTACCATATGGGAAAAATTTTTATTATTGGAGTATTGGAAAAAATATTCTGGGGAAAAGTTTGTGCATGTCCGATAACCTAAAAATCGATTTTGACACATGTCACGTGATCGCTAGAATGGCGGCAAAATGAAAAAAATTGCAATGCAAAGGCAAAAAAAGGGGTAAGATGGCAAGATATCAAAAAAAGTTATTTGAAAAAGTCACTTAGAATTCAATTTTATACACATAAACGAAGTTTCAAGAGATAATTCAAAAAAATTGAAAATAGCAATTTTTTAAAAATATTTTCCCATCTGTTTAAAAATATTATTATTTTTTCTTATGAATAGCTTGACTATACTGAAACATTTGCATTTTAATGATAATGACAAAACTTTCTCATTTTCTCCACACCCGAGGGCACTAAATTAAAAAAATTGGTTTTTGCCAGAATCCTCGCTGTTACATTGGTTCTTATCTAACAGTTATATCAGAATTCCAAGACTATTGTGTTGATATGGCAATCTAGAAACACCATGTTTCCTGATTTTAATCAAGTTTCAATAATAATGCTGTTTGAGTGTTTTACTTTGCACATAAACTTTAAGAATATATAATTTGACGCACTATTTTCAAGTTTATGTGCGAAGTGAAACGCTCATGCACGATTATCATCGGAACTTGATTATAATCTGGAAATTACCATGTTTTTGGAGTGTCATGTCATCACAATGGTCGTGGAATTCGGATAGAACTGTTAGATACGAACCGATGTAACAGCAAGGGTTCTGACAAATTCCCATTTTTTCAATTTAGTGCCCTCTGGTGTGGAGAAAATGAGAAAGTTTTGTCATTATCATTAAAATGCAAATGTTTCAGTATAGTCAAGCTATTCATAAGAAAAAAAAATATTTTAAATAGATGGGAAAATATTTTTAAAAAATTGCTATTTTCAATTTTTTTGAATTATCTCTTGAAACTTCGTTTTTGTGTATAAAATTGAATTCTAAGTGACTTTTTCAAATAACTTTTTTTGATATCTTGCCATCTTACCCCTTTTTTGCCTTTGCATTACAATTTTTTCATTTTGCCGCCATTCTAGCGATCACGTGACATGTGTCAAAATCGATTTTTAGGTTATCGGACATGCACAAACTTTTCCCCAGAATATTTTATCCAATACTCCAATAATAATTTTTTTTCCCATATGGTACATACTTTTTGGCGGTCACTGTATATCCGATATGTATCATATTTAAAATTTAATTATTTAATTAAAAAACATCATTGTTTCTAGCACAGACTATTGTTTAACACAAATACATTAACAAAAACCTATATTCTAAACAACAAAACGGTTTATTCTAACTCTAATTAAAAAGAAAAAACAATTAGTAAAATAAACATATTTTAACATTATTTTATTATTTCAACACAAACACACAATTAAAAACCTTTTCCAAACAACCTTTTCTAACATTGATAACTCTAATTAAAAAGAAAAAACTAAAAACAAATAGATTTTTAATTTTAAATAACATTATAAACATTATTATGTCAACATTGATATTGGTATATCCTCATCAGATGAAATATTAATATCAATATCATTCCTATTATTGACAATTACGTCAGAATCTTCAGATATGGCTGGTTTCCATGCCCAGTCAAGGTTGGTTTTCTTTTTATCTATATTTTGATTCATACACTTGAACATAAAAACCAGTCTACTGACATTTTGGTTTCCCAAGCGATTCCGTAAATCCGATTGAACCAAACCGAAAGAAGAAAAGGCCATTTCAAGATATTTTCGGATGTTTAGAATAATGGAAAAAAAATTTAATTTAATAAATAAAATTATCGATTATATCAGATATATATCAAGTAATAAATATCATGATATATATCGTGATATATATCCATGATATATATCACTGGATATATATCCTCCGAACCCTGGTATTTGTGTTTTATATTTTTAGCTAAGAGCAAATATTCTATCATTTCAGGAGTTCATTACATGCCTACGCGAAAAAAGTTTTGCTTCCCGGCATGCATGGGCAATGTCCCCACCGCTAGCCGCACAAATCATATCAGTTTTGAAGATACTTATGGGTAAAGATGGTACCAATGAAGGGCAGAAGCGAATTGAGAGACTTGCAAGGAACACTCGGTATTTTAGACTCCGTCTCGAACAAATGGGTGTTATCATACACGGAAATCAGGATTCACCCGTTGTTCCAATTCTGGTGTATCTCTATTCAAAAATTGTGTAAGTAAACATATCATCTATAAAATATTTCGAAGTCATAGTCGAACTGTACTTTATTGTCCCGAAGGTTTACAAATCATAACTTCTTCGTAGATTATTTATCATTCCATGTCAGTATAAATGAAGATCCATTCCAACATTTAAGAAGATACTTAATTCATTGATAGATTTTGGTGCTGTACGGAGCTTACCATTAAAATTGTAATCAATCTCCATTTTTTCATCAGATCGATTAAAAGATATGCTCATGCATGTTTTAATGTTTACTTCCGTACAATCACACCATCTAACTGTGTTAAATATCACGGGAATCTCCGAATTTTACATTTTGGATTTATTATCTCGGAAATCCGAATTTGTAACTCGGAATTCAGATTTAGTTTCCATATGTTGTATTTCGTGCTCGAAAAATCGCTCGTGTTTGAAAGACCTTTTTATCCACTTTAATATACAATTAAATAACATTCATTCACATAAAGGCAAAAATAACCCTGTATCTAGTTCTATAGAAACTTAAAACAAACTTTCAGATGATTTAAAAAAAAATCAAAGTTAATATATAAAAAATTTTTTAAAAAATTGCTATCATTCTGATGTTTATATATTTATAAAGAACCCCGCACCATTCTTATGGAAAATGGGTCCCGGTGAAATTCGATGAATTTTTGATATGATGTAGTTCAAGTTAAGCTGATCAAAAGTGTCCATGGGCCCAACTCAATCCTATGGCCAGTTTTCGAGATACAGGGCGTCAAAGTTGGTAAGTGGCCATTTCTTTAAAGTAGTATTGCTTTCAGGAAAACATGTAAAATAAAAATGTATTTCGCGACAGATATTGCTTACCCATACAGCAATACTTCTAGGCTGGTTTTTGATAAAAAATATTGTTGGATACAGGGTGAGTCCAGCATTATTCAAAATGAAATTCTCAATCAACCCTACGAAGTGAAGATGTGACCAAACCAAGTATCACACTGATATGCTCATCATTTGAATATGTCAAAATTGATAAATTCAATATTTTATACAGGGTGAGTCAAGATGTGGTGACATTTTGTATATCTTATTTTATATTTTGAGCTTTAGGGATACTTGACCACAACCATTCAACATATTTCTTGAACAAAATTGATATACAGTATGAGACAAACACTAGGTGATGACTAAAATTGCGAAAAGGAGATTTTTTTATAACTCTTCCTGTAATTGATTTGCTGAATTTTTGATATGATGAAGTTCATGTCAAGCTGATCAATAGTGTTCATGGGCCCAACCTTGAAAAATAAACAGTTTTTTCTCTACCAGGTGTTGAAGGTATATGGATAAGACTAACTCAGTTATCCACATATTCCACCGAGCTTATAATCATATTTTTTGTTTTCATTTCTCACTTCAAGAGTTTGTTAAAGGATGTTCATTATGTACAGGGTGAATCATTTTCAATGACCAATGTTGAAATAACGACTAAAACCAGACACCATTATTGAACTGATTGATCCATCTAAAATAATATTCTGTGATAATTATACTTACCGACTGACCCTTCGATCATTACCAATTGAAAAAAAGTTGTCAGAAGTTATTCTCGTATTGTTGGTTTCCTCTATTATTACTATTCTATGGGTATTTCCCCGGACGTTGCTAATATTATTAATAATAATAATACTCCCTCATGAACACTCGTAGAGCGTACCCTGATCGGGCAGAGGACGGTTATTATTATTTTAGCCGTGGCGCTTCGGGACGACTTACTGATTTTTGGTGGCTTATTCACTTTTCAGCTGAAGGAAAACCCGGAAAACCTACAGCTCCACCTCGGGTGGTCCGTGTGCACTCCAAGCTATCACTACACGGAATTGGCATCTAGACAACTCACAATACGCTTGATTTCCAACGAGGCATGTGATCGTCTATCGATAGTTTCGTTGCGATAACATGAAAAATACACTTTTCTCACCACTTTGTTGGAAGTCTGAAGACCCACAGTACCACCCCACCCTCTCTCTCTTTCTCTTCTCTTTTCCTCTCGCTCTTTCTTATATTTTATTTGTTTTTGAACTGAACAACCCAGCATTCGAATTCTTTACCGAGATATTTGTTCCCTGAGAATTGAAATGTTCTAAAATTAAAAATCAATAAGATTTTTTTTTCTTCACACGATGTTCCTGGACGTAACAGGAATTTTCCTTTTGTGGGAAGCTGGAAATGAAAAATGTAAAAATATTTTAATATAAATGAAACGAATCGACAAATATAGATCAAAGTGTTTGAAACGATACCCTTCAACATCTTGTAGAGAAAAAACTGTTCATTTTTCAAGGTTGGGCCCATGAACACTATTGATCAGCTTGACTTGAACTTCATCATATCAAAAATTCAGCAAATCAATTACAGGATGAGTTATAAAAAAATCTCCCTTTCGCAATTTTAGTCATCACCTAGTGTTTGTCTCATACTGTATATCAATATTGTTCAAGAAATATGTTGAATGGTTGGTGGTCAAGTATCCCTAAAGCTCAAAATATAAAATAAAAATATACAAAATGTCACCATAAAAACTGTCACATCTTGACTCACCCTGTACAAAATGTTGAATTTATCAATTTTGACATATTCAAATGATGAGCATATCAGTGTGATACTTGGTTTGGTCACATCTTCACTTCGTAGGGTTGATTGAAAATTTCATTTTGAATAATGCTGGACTCACCCTGTATCCAACAATATTTTTTATCAAAAACCAGTCTAGAAGTATTGCTGTATGGGTAAGCAACATCTGTCGCGGAATACATTTTTATTTTAGATGTTTTCCTTAAAGCAATACTACTTTAAAGAAATGGCCACTTACCAACTTTGACGCCCTGTATCTCGAAAACTAGCCATAGGATTGAGTTGGGCCCATGGACACTTTTGATCAGCTTGAATTGAACTACATCATATCAAAAATTCATCGAATTTCACCGGGACCCATTTTCCATAAGAATGGTGCGGGGTTCTTTGCAAAGTTGTTGAACTCATTATTTATGAAATTTTTCAACCTGGTATCTCAGAATTTCGACTTAGTAGCTCTGAATTCTGACTTAGTAGCTCTGAATTCTGACTTAGTATTTCGGAATTCCGACTAAATTTCTTGGATATCCGGCTAATTCATTCGGAATTTTATAGCTGCGACTCAGTATCGAATTCCTAGTTACTAACTTGGAATATCATAACTCCTGCATATTATCTTGGATTTCCGACTCATCAACTTCTCATTAACCTCTCATTATCCAGCTCAAGATGAAAAGCAGCAATTGGGCATATCTACCTGTAGATACAACCAATACATCAATACGTCTCTGAATTCTCTTTACGTACCTTTTCTTGTAACATGATGATGAAATAAAGGCATTATTATTATCTCGGAATTGCAAAGACCATGTGAGGTCCATTGCATAAAGTGCCTTTTGAAAACATGGTATTCAGTTTCGCGCCAGAAGCAATTTCACTCACCGTCTATAAATACGATTTATAAGCAACAGATCCGACCTGTCCAGGTATATTGTTCCTATATATAGAGTGCAGCCCCCAAACACACAGAAATTTAAAAAATCCCTTTGCCTATGCTGAACTCTGTGTTATTTTTTTTCCTTTGGATGCTGGTCCTGTCACCAGCTGCACCTCAGCCTCTTGGGCTTTTTGTGCATTCCAATTGGTTTCACAGCACCCACTCCGTAACTTTAGTCCCATGTACCAGACTGTACAAGTTCTTCACCGGTTGACTGTTGTATTCTTCGGGAGTTAGCCTGGGTTTTTCGAATATTGCCTGTCTCTTGCGTTCTAATGCTTCGAATTCTGACAGTACGTGTTTGGCTGTTTCTGTCCCTTTACCGCATTGTCTGCAGGAAAGTTATCCGTTGTACAGCCCCATTTTGTGCAGGTGTTTTCTCATTGGGCTGTGACCAGTGAGAAGGCCCGTTATCGTTCTAACTTGTTTCCTGCTCAGCTTGAGTAGTTCTTCAGTTTTGTGTTTTGACGGTTCATTAATGTATGTTTTCCCGTGGTGCATGAGAGGGGCTTCGTTCCATCTCTCCATTTGTTTTCGTTTGATCAATCAATCAATCAATCAATTTATTAGTTACAGAAGTGTTCAATTACAATACAGTAGCCTACATTATAATATACTAACTTAGGTAACATGTCAGATGAGCTAAAAAACAGATAATGAACATAACATTAAAACTAAACAAGTTGCAGACAGACAAGCTAAAACAGTATTTGTAAATAGAAAAAAATGTAATCATTACAATAAAAAACTATCACTGTACTAAACAAGACATATTAAAAGCAAATATTTTTTAAAACAACCGTAAAAAAATCATTTCTGGAGAAATTCATCAATGGAGTAGTGTGCTTTCAACACAAGAAGGTTTTTCAGACTAGCTTTAAAGCAATGCAAGCTAGGGGCGGATTTGATACTATCATCAAGAGCATTATAAAGCTTAACACCAATCGATCCCGGGTGATTCTGCGCCACTGATAGTCTAGTGAGTGGTTGTTGTAGTTTATATTTATTTCTCGTTGGGTAGTCATGAGACTGTCCACACGTAGGAATGTTACTAATATTTTTTCTTACATACACAATACAATGATATATAAACAAACATGGTAGAGTCATTATGCCAATTTTCACAAAAAGTGGTTTGCAATGCTCTCTCAGACCTACTGCCATCATCAACCTTACTGCTTTTTTCTGAATGACGAATATTTCATGTGCCTTAGATGATGCACCCCAGTGAATAATTTCATAGCACATGAATGACCGAATGAAACTAAAATATACAAGTTTCAAGACTTCCAGAGAGACAGTGTTTTTCAGTTGACGGAGTAGAAATATGTGTTTACTAAGCTTACATTTAATATTCTCAATATGATTGCCCAACGCGAGTTTCGAATCAATATCAATACCTAGAAATCTTGTGTCAGATAATTGTCTAATAGACTTATTATTCAGCTTCACTAAGTAGCTACTATCCATTGAGGCATTTTTTGTAACAAAATTGACCATTTGAGTTTTGGTTAAATTGAGAACTAGTCCATTCAAATCACACCATTCAGAGAGTTGTTTTGTAGCATTCTGCGCTTTATGAAGCATAGTGGGTATACTATCAGCTGATATAACGAGATTGGTATCATCTGCATAAACAATCGATAGGGAAGCAGCAGAGCAATAAATCGGAAGATCATTAATAAATACAATAAACAGCAGGGGACCAAGCACTGATCCTTGAGGTACACCTGTCGTGATATATTGAATATCTGAACAGGTATTATTCAGGTATACTCTTTGGCTACGACCTCTGAGGTAAGTTGGAATCCAATGCAATGCTGGTCCTCTAACGCCATAAAGTTCCAGTTTATATATCAACAGATCATGGTCAACTAAATCGAAAGCCTTACTCAAATCGAAAGCCTTACTCAAATCGAAAAAAAGTGCCAGCGTGTTGAGTTTGCTGTCAAGAGCCTCAGTCACATGCTTTAATAGCACATCAATGGCAGTGCCGGTGGATTTATTTCGTCTGAACCCGTTTTGATTTGAGCTGAATAAGTCATGATTTTCGAAGTATTTGTATAGTCGAATATACTAGCAGTATTCACATACCTTTGCAAACTGACAAAGTAGGGCAATTGGTCGGTAAGAACTACAATCTTGACGAGAACCCTTGCCTTTGTAAATGGGTAGAATTTTCGATATTTTTAAGACATCAGGGAACTCTCCTACCTGAAAACTGTGATTAACAATGTGACTCAGCGGTTCTGAGATAAGATCAGCAATATTCCCTGGAATCTCATCTACACCTGCAGATCTTTTTCGACATACTTTCTTTATGGTTTCTTCAATTTCGTAGTTTGTTGTCGGAGAAAGGTATAAGCTGTTAGTCTTGGATTTCATATGTTTAATGTTTTTCACTAAGGGTTTGGTGAGACCAGAACTAATACTGGAAAAATGATCAATGAATATGTTACAAATTTCATGACAGTTACTGATGCAGGTTCCCTCACTATCCGTTAGATTGATAGCATCGTCTGCAGGTCTATTCTGATATTCCTTAATTATATTCCAACACTCCTTCACTTTGTTGTCCGCCACAGCTATTCTATGGTCATTTGAGGTTCGTTTAGCTAGGTTTAATTTCATTTGATAAATTTGCTTAAGCTCTAGAAATTTTTGATGGTAAAATTCACTTTGATTTGATTTATCTATAATTGACATTTCATTTAGCATTCTACTTAATTCTTTTACTTCCTCGGGCACCCATTTTGACTTATTTCTCTTATTACTGCAAGCTATTTTTCGCTTGGGAAACACCGCGTTGAAAAGTGACATAAATTGGTTATAAAAAAACCGAAACTTCTTATTAACATCAGATATGTGAGAAAGTTCAGACCAGTCAACTGCTGAGAGTGAAATTCTGAATGTTTCAACATTATTCTTACTAAAGCATCTTTTCATTAGATTTGCATTCTTGGTGTAGAAAGAGTACTGAAAGGTAGCTATCTGGAATGAGTGGTCCGACAGGGAAGTATGTTTTACCTCAGTGTATAATGAAGGTACAGAAGAAAAAATATTATCAATACAGGTTGCAGAGTCACCCGCGACACGAGTAGGTTCATTTATTTGGGGTTTCAGATTGAACTGATCGAGTAAGTTCAAGAAGTTCGAAGGCTACTGGGCTTCAACAGGTCGATATGGAAATCTCCGCAGACAATTATATCAATATTGCTGAAACCACTATACAGATAGTCTATACTTTTTTCAAATGCCTCTAGAAAATTATTAAAATCGCTCTGAGGTGCCCTGTAAACTGATAGCATAACAAGTAATTTATTTGATGGATACTACTTCAATATCAAGAGATATTTTGGAAAAAATACACACCCCTCCTCTAATGAATTCAGATCTACAAAAAGAAGAAATGAGCTTATAATTGGACAACTTGAAGCTATCACAATCTTGTAATTTCAACCAACTTTCACTAACACAGAATATATTCAGAGAGTAGTCACTTAGAATCATTTCAAGTTCAAGTTTCTTACCACTGAGTCCCTGGACATTAAAGTGCATAACATCGAAGGTAAATTCAGCACTCGCTTGCATACTTTCCTCGTTACTTCCATCTGGTTGACCCATTCCAGGTTTACTTTCATCAATATCTATTTTTCTACCCGTGTCAGGCTTCTCAGGTGAAAAAAAGGTCTTTGGGCCTTTGGGCCACTTCATTGGATCCATGGCGTCATCAAAATTGTGATTATAGACGCTAACTTTGAATGAAGCATAGATTTCAGGATATTTGGACTTCAGTAGCACACACTTGACTTCAGGAAAATGGAATTTCATGTAGTCAGTCAAGTTATCTGGGGTCATTGTTAGGTCAACTCTATAGACGTGAATATCCTTGAGTTTTGGAATTCCCTTGAATCGAATTCCATTAACATTAATGTCATCATTGTTTCCAATGACAATTTGCCTCTTGGTCCTCCTTTTGGAGATACTCTTCCATCCTTCTTTATCGTTTCTTTCCATTGATTCCTTGCCTTCACTTTTGTTTCCATTGTTTGCATTGTTTGCCAAGTTGATATATTTATTGCATTTCTCCATCGTTTCAACTTCCAACATGGTTCTGGAAATCTGTTGGGTTGAGTTTCCAGTATTACTAGAGGATCCGGCAACACTGCTAGATTCAGGTTTGTTTACTGTCCGATCAGCGCGAGTTTGATCGGCATACGCGTTTATTTCCGTTTTTCTATCATCCAGTCCAGTCTTCTCAGCATTTCCATACCAGTCTTGATGTCTCCTTCGGGTTCATAAGAGCCTTCAGTGACGCCTGGCTGTCTGAACATATCCCTTTCTTTATTTGGGATGCTAAGTATCCTGCCTTGCTTTACCACAACAAACGTATCATTTTCATGGGCAATACATAAATTTTCATTGGAAATATATTAATTTTACACGGTTTTCTAGTCCCTGTTTTTAATGGCTGTATTTTTGACATGCTAAAAAGTTAGGACAGATCTTTTTCTGTTTGTCATGCATTTTGTCACGACGTGCTACGAAGGCTACCAGTTTATTATAAATAGAAAAACATCTCTTCAGAAGAGACTTTTTGGGCTTTTTTTTCCAGTAGGTGATTCAGTTTTCATTTGTCTATTCAGTTGCAATTTTCCGTTAGTTTGATTTAGATAATTTATCGAGTCGATACGGTACTTTCGTGTTCTTAATCGCTTCCAAGTGAATGATAACAGTAAGCAACATGCACGTTATTTTTCTTAGTAGAATTCTTCTGGCCTTCCATTGTCTAGAAACAAAGAAAATAAATTCTTCGTATGTGTTTGAGTCACGACGTTTCAACAGTTAACATCTACTGTCGTTATCCAGTGTGTGAATGCGGCAGATATCTCGGATACTTATTGCTTTTTCTATTCGGAATCATCAGTATAATGTTTACGTCGAACGACTCGAGAATGTTCAAAATAAGTTCCTGAAATACTTGTCTTTCAAAACACACACTCCTTCCACATCCCTCACCCCTATTTGTAACAAGTATGAAATATTATCGTTAGAAAATCGTAGAATTATGAATGATGTATTGAATCTCCATAAAATTCTAAATGAAAATAGAATGATAGCCCCGATATTTTGAATAAAATAAACTTGTCTGTGCCATTACAATCATCGAGATATCAAAATTTTAAAAACACATGCTCTGCCAAAAACTCATCAATCTGCAGAATGACTAAAAATTTCAATATACAGGGTGTTTCTTATGTACGTGTAGAAACTTCAGGAGCATGTAGCTGACGTCAAAATAAGAAAAAAAGTTCATATAAACACATGTCCGCAAGTTATTCGTTTCTAAGATACAGAGGGTCAAAGTTTAATTCTTATATTTGTTTTTTGTGAATAAATTCCAAAATATTTGTGATATTTGAGTAAAGTTTGGTATCTGGGATGATTTTTCAATGACAAAATCAAATTTTATGTCAATTGTGAAAAAACTAATTTCTAATTGAATATATTTTCAATTAAAAAATCTTGTCATTCAAAATCACTTGCATCGATTATTTCAAATCTCAATAACTCGAAAATAGTTGCTTGCAGTGACCTTTACCAAGAATATATTCTGTACACAAACTAAATAATAAATATTCCCAGATACCAAACTTAACCCAAATATCAAAATTATTTTGAAATTATTCACAAAAAATAAAAATAAGAATTCAACTTTGACACTCTGTATCTCAAAAACGAATAACTTGTGGACATATGTTTATAGGGACTTTTCTTCTTATTTTGATGTCAGCAATACGCTCCTAAATTTTCTACACGTACTTAAGAAACACCCTGTATATTTCAATGAATATGACATATTCAGTACAACACTCACAATATTCAAAAAATGTATCAAACGGTTTTTTCTGAATGTTGATCCTAATGTGATATCAAACTTGTGAACTCTGTTATGCTTATTGTTAATTGTTGAACATTTTACTGGCTTTGCAGTTTATAATGTGAATTGAATATTATTATTATTACGTCAAACTTTAGAATGTAAAATCTGTAAATGAATATTAAGTGGATACTGTTTTGGGCTCTTGCCTCTTATATCCCAAACATAAATAAATAAATGAATATAGTCTCTGCAATCAGCATGCAACTAATGTACCTGCTATAAAAGTAATTACGGTCTTCCTGGGGTCTCTCAGGTCATCAATGTTAATTAATGTGATTGTGTGTCCCTTCCAAACTAATAAAAATTAATTTCGTATTATTTCAGGTACACCGACCTTAATTAGATCTGGCGAGTGTTATTATTGATGACACAGAGTTTTATTGAAATTTCATTCGATCTAGCTGAGTGAATAAAAGTCTGTGTCAAGACTGGTCATCAATAATAACACTCGCCAGAAAATCCAATTAAGGTCTATGTAGCTGGAAAATTCCGAAATGAATTTTTATTAGTTTTGAACGGGCACACTATCACATCAATTAACATTGATGACCTGAGAGATCCCACGAAGTTCATAATTACCTTTATAGCAGGTACATTAGCTGCATGCTAATGACACAGACTATATAAGTATCCGAGATATCTTGTTGCATTCACATACTTGATTACTTGAAACGTGACTCAAAACACATGCAAAGAATTTATTTTCTTTGTTTCTAGACAATGGAAGTCCAGAAGAATTCTATCAACACCAATACATTGTTAACCACTTTCAAACAAATATTATTTTTCTTCATTATTCTGGCCGTTTGAGAGTTACTAAGTGTGACAATCAGGAATGATTAGATGTTGAGTTATTAATTATATTTGGGTATCTGTGCAGTTTTAATAAATCCGTATAATACATCAGAATAGATTCCTCCTGCTTTATTATACTTTATACTGGCAATGAGGAATTTGATACATATTATAATTAAACCATACAACAATTCAGTACATCATTTTATTATGAAAATCCACACATTTTCATCAGTGACATCTGACATCCCTGACAGCCATCAAGGACTTGTCAATGTTACCAACATATCTAAACATCCTTCCCTTCAAGAAATACAAAAAACAAAATTAGCAAAACTTAGTACAAATTCAAGATATCTAAAATATCTACATCCTTCCCTTCAAGAAAAATAAACCCATTAACAAAAGAACTTACAAATTCATCAAACGAACTATGGAAAAACAAGAATATTTTACACCAAATATATGAATTTTACAAATATGACAAATCAATCAATAAATTTCATCTCATACTCACAGGAATATAAGTATTACAACTTATTCAGTAAATTTTATTCTATTCTACAAAATTTCAAATTATCTCTAGATATCTCTTAGGTATTTTTACTGTACGTCCTGACTTAGTAACATAGTTATTTGACTCTAAATCATTAGGCTCAACACTTTGTGTCTCCTGTCCTAAAATAGAATCTTGTTTGTCATGGCTTGTGTTAGGAATATCACCATCAGAATCATCATTAGGATTAATATCAGAATCTAACACAAAACGTCTTAATTTTAATTTTTTAATAAAATTTGAATTCCTTCTGTACACCTTACCATTTATTTCAACTAAATAAGACCTGAATGGTAATTTTTTTTAAATTTTACCATTTTCCCATGTTTTAGAGAACTTATTCTGTACCAATACTTCATCATTTATATCAAACATATCAGCTTTTTACTAGATTTATTATAATATAACTCTTGTTTTGTTTTGTCAGCTGTAATAGGATCTTTCACAATTTTGGGTTCAAGATCACTGATCCTGACAGGCAACTTTGTCCTAAGATTTCTACTCATAAGTAATTGTGATAGATCCTACCGACTGCGCCATGTTTTATTATACTTTATACTGGCAATGAGGAATTTGATACATATTATAATTAAACCATACAACAATTCAGTACATCATTTTATTATGAAAATCCACACATCAAGGACTTGTCAATGTTACCAACATATCTAAACACCTCCAACCGTTATTTTCAATCGAATACTCGCCACCTACTCCCTAAGGTTTTGTTGAAGTGCCTGCTGGCAGGAAAAGATGGTAATCGAGTATTGTTTTCTCAAGTATCCCTACGGTGTTGACAACGCACCCGCTGGCAGGATACTGAGTTCTCAAATTTACGATAGCGGCGGAGAAATCATTCTGTTCGGAATTTATATCGAACGAGATAGTGCTCATCTAGGGACCTTCAACCTCGCTGTGCGTCATTAGTATCCCAAAGAAAAAGATTAATCTGTCACTGGCGGGACCAGGTTTCGCTTGAAGTAAGACAGCTTTGCATAGTGTTCATAAGGTGTTGTTAAAGTTGCCTGCTGGCTGAACACTCGTAAATTCGTTGTATTGGGAAGTCCCTCCATATTTTTTGTTCTTTATTAGAGACTAAAGAGATATACCGTCTGTTTGCTAAACTGATCATAGAAAGTTAGCAAAGCAGCCGGTATTTCAAGGGTTGCAATTAAAGCCTGCAATCTCTTGCCCACTCTTGTTTACCATATTCGACTTCTGGAATACCGTATCTCCATCTGAAGCTTACCCGGGCCTCCCTCCGAAATGAATTTGGGAGAGTGGAGCATACCACTTTAAATAACTAGCACCCGATGCTTACATGGCACTTTAGTTCATTCTGGAAATACTAAAGTTACATATCCGTCAGGCCATAGAAACGTCTGCTTTTGGCAAAAAACATCGTTACAATCTCCGAATTTTATAATTCCGACGTGGTATTTTAGAATTTCGACTTGGGATCCCAGAATTCTGACTTGATATTTGTACGGTGTACAATTAAACTAAAATACGATATGAACGCCAAATCGAACCCGGGAGATGCACCTACCTGTACTTCCTGGTCCGCTTGAGAGAGAAGGTCATCGATTCTCTAGAGGCATTGGAAATGGACTGTAGTTTTTTCTTTCTTGATTTCGGTTGACACAATGTGATTTTTTGCGGCAGTTGAGCACAACGAGAGACAATAAAATACCGGCACGATCAGAGCTGTTGCCTGGTTGATTTATATTGGTATACTGTCGATCTTGCCGATAGGCGCGTATATACCGAGGGTTTGATTGGTACGCGCTATTGTGCAATGATTGTGTTCATGATTATTCTAAATGAAACGAGGAATAAATCATGTAACAATAATAATTAAACCAAAAAAAAGAGAAAAAATAAATATTAAATTAAAACTAATACTAAAATTACCACGGGGCGTTAACAGTAGAATTCCGACTGGTAACCCAGAAATCCGACTTGGTATCGCAGAAATCCGACTTGGTATTACAGAAATCCGACTTGGTATCCCATAAATCCAATTTAGTATCCCGGAATTCTGACTTAGTATCCCAGAATTCCGACTCTCGTAATTTCGTAATTGATGTCGAGGAGACTCCGAATTCCCACTACTCACTCGAATTTTATAATTCCTTATCGGTATCCCACTTCTCGAATGTTCTCCTACCCTTGCTCATTCGTGTGTTATTGTTTATTTTCAGTGCAATGGTAAGAACCCTAATCAAAGAGAAAATAGCTACAGTCGGAGTTGGATATCCGGCTACTCCACTTACCCAGGGGAGGATCCGAATTTGCCTTTCAGCCGGACACACCAAAGAACAATTAGATTATGCTCTAGACGTTATTCAAAAAGTCGCCGATGACATAGGCCTGAAGTATTCACGCAAACCGATCGATACCTCACCGATAGATTACGATAAAATCAAGATATATCAAGATTTGTAAAAGCAGTACGAAACGCTTGGAACACCTGCCTATGATATTCTGTTAATTTTTATGAGTTTTATAAATGCATATCAGGTATTTTTTACGCTAAATGCTATTTATTGATAATATGTTGTAAAATTAAATAAAAATAGTAAACTCGTTTATTTTTTTTTAACGACTGATCTATTTTAAACGTTATGAAATAGGGTGAAATGTCATAAACAAGTATAGACCGTCAGATAGTGACAGATTTAGGTGCCTCATTTTCGCATACAAGTCTCGAATAGGGTTGAAAAGTACATCGAAGTTGAGTAAAATGGAGGGAAATTTACAAGTGGCTCCTGGGGAGAACATATGGAAAAATAAAAAAGAATTTCCATTACATTTTCCGACGACAAAATCTACTTATCCAATTATAGACCCATTTCCTTGATGTCGGTGTTTGCTAAAGTATTTGAAAAACTTGTTAAAAGTCAAGTGGAAAACTGTCTAGAAAGAAACCAACTACTCTCAAATCGTCAATTTAGCTTTAGGAAGGGCAAATCAACACAAGATGCTATATTACATTTGACTACAAAAATATATCAATGGATAAATGAAAACTCTCCCTGTTTGTCTTTCTCGGCTTATCAAAATCTTTTGACACTGTAAGTCACATACAATTACTTGATGTGATGGAAAATATGGGAATTTGCGGTACCCCGCATAAACTTATGGACAAAATAGGAAACAATATGTAGAAATAAAAACAACGATCAGTGACGAAAAAGTTGTCGAATATGGAGTCCCACAAGGAACAGTGAAACATAATTGTGAAACTGCACTTCAATGTGTTCTGAATGCTTGGAAGAATAATTTGGAAAAAAATCATATTACTGGTGCGGTATTTCTTGACATACAAATAGCCTTTGATACTATTGATAGAAATCGCTTGATAAAAAAACTGGAGTGTTTGGGTATTGTTGAGGATGCACTAGACTGGATGATTGACTACCTTGGAAATAGAAGACAAAAGTTGAAATTGAATGGTATTATATCTGATGAGATAGGGTGTGAGAGTGGAGTCCCGCAGGGAAGTGTTCTTGGTCCCCTGCTATTCCTTCTCTATATAAATGATAAAGTTGAAGTGGCGGGAGAGTGTGGTATGCACCTCTTTGCTGATGACAAATATTACTCATGTGACAACAGTAACAGACTTATCGAAGTACTCAATGAAATGTTGGAGAATATATATAGGTGGTGTTGCTCAAATTTTCTCAAAGTCAATATAAAAAAAAACAATATATATATGATTATAAGTGGAGCACGATATTACAGAGAGTTCTGTGAAATTTGTGATAACAAGAATGAAATTAAAATTGGCAGTGATATCATTGAAAGAGTTGAGCAGTTCAAATATTTAGGTGTTATAGTTGACCGGAAACTGAAGTTCAACGAACATGCAAGTAATATTATTAGGACTATATCATTCAAAATAAATTATCTATATAGATGTGCTAAATTCCTTACCCAGTGGTCGTTGATGGTGATGTACAATACTCTCATCCTACCGCATTTTAATTACTTTGCAACAATATTATTCTTACTGAATCTGAATGAAATCAACCGATTTCAAAAATTGCAAAATCGAGCAATGCGTATAATATTAAGATGTTCCAAACAAACTCCAATAAAAAATATGTTGAGTACATTGGAATGGTTACCAATCAAAATATTTTGGCAATATCAAACAATGATATTCATTTTCAAAATAATATCTGGTGATGCTCCTCCATACTTACAAGATATTGTAAATTACAAGTATCAAGTTCATAAATATGATACAAGATCTAGAAATTATTTTTCAATTCAAAGGGTATCAAAAGAAGGAACAGAAATATCTGTATTTTTTAAAGGATTGAAAATGTATAATCAGCTTCCTCTAGTCATCAAAAAATGTTCTACACTTCTGTCATTCAAGAGTAAGTTAAAAAAAATATCTGAGTGGAAATTTCTAGCTACTCGAATATCTGTGAGTCTCTTGTCTGCTACGCCTATAAGTTTTATTTATTATATGTTTTATTTATATGATCGTTTTACGTTAATTTATTTATTGACTGTATGTGGCTTTATATTTATATTAATTCTAACTCATTTATTGTATGACAAATGTATTAGTCGTTGACTAAATAAAGGATCTATATATATATATATATATATATATATATATATATATATATGTATATATATATATATATATATATATATATATATATATATATATAATAATATTCTCACTATGAGTACCACTGGAGATATAATCAGTTATGCAGATGACACTGCCTTATTTTATCTAGATGATAACTGGGGTGATCTGAAAATAAAAGCAGAAAATGACTTATCTCAAATTTTGTCATTATTTAATCATAAATTATTAACGATTAATACAGATAAAACCAATTTTATTCCATTTACATCATATAATTACCATTATATGTCTATCATATACACTCTTGACTATTAAAAATAGTAACATATCAACTGAATCAAGAAACGATATCAAATACTTGGGTGTAACAGTAGATAACCATCTCAGATGGGACACACATATTAATAACGTGACAAAAACTATAAGGAGCTTTTTATATAAATTCAAATGTTACAAAAAAAAATTAGACACACACTTGTTGAATCTAGACTGCAATATGGAATTCTAGCATGGGGCGGAGCAGCTAACATTCATTTAATAAAACTGGAAAATTTACAATAACCCTACTTATTCTAGATCTCCTTATGCTGAATCTGAAGTCCTGAGTATTCGTCAAATATTATTTTCCAATCTGATATTCCACCTCTACTCTCATAAAGCTCTTTTGGAAAACGTGGACCATATATACTCTACTAGACAAAAAACTGGAAACTTCGTAAAAATACCATTATCAACAAAAAAAAAATGGACAGAGACGCTTCACTTACCTTTCTGTCAAAGCGTTTAACTTCATTTTCATTTTCATGTCTCGTCCGTAACTTCTTTATTTATGAAAATATTTGAATAGGAATTTCATATTCTTATGGCAGTTTTTTAATGAGATTTCGAAAAAAATATGAAATTCATACCAACTCTTTTAGAATTTGAGATATCAGCACCAATTTTGTAATATAGGTCATAGCTCACTATGACTTAGTTATGAATAACTTTTTTTCTCTTACAGATGATATGTCACAGTAATAGCTTTTTGTTGATAACAACGAAGTTATCGTCATTAATACAAAAGCAAGAACTATTTTGAAGTCGCCTTATTGAATTTATAAATTTTAACAGAAAAATCATGATCTCCGACCTCAAAAACCTCTACATACCAATTTTGAATGGAATTGGACCATAATCACAAATCTCGTCCGCCATATTGGAAGAGCCGCCATTTTTTATTTCAATAAAAATTCCATAGTGCATTGTCACCGGAATTATGAACATCTGCCAAATTTCAAGTTATTAGGACCGCCAGAAGTGGGTCAAAATTCACTTGCAAGAGACATGAAAATGATCAAAATCTGTTATTTGTGTATAAAACAAAAACGAATAGATTTTATCAAATTTTTTTTCACATCATAGTTGGCCTTGATTAGCTCCACATTTGGTGTCATTTAACCGACCTCGTATCTCTTACCATTAAAAAGATACCCATGGTGAGCATGGTAAGTGGGACACACTGTATAAACATTCTCCTACTTTTATTCTATTCTAGTTTAGATTATACACAAAGAAGATTCAGTTTCAATCATTCACGTAC
This sequence comes from Chrysolina oricalcia, assembly GCA_944452925.2. Taxonomy (NCBI): domain Eukaryota; kingdom Metazoa; phylum Arthropoda; class Insecta; order Coleoptera; family Chrysomelidae; genus Chrysolina; species Chrysolina oricalcia. The sequence continues at coordinate 15,533,215 of OX101823.2, read as the reverse complement.
ATTTTAGGCTAGGAAAATCCCACGCGCGGCTTCGGCTTTTCTTTTGTTAAATTGTATAGTGTTACAACAATTGAATGGGAAAATTTCACACATTTTATTTTTACTATTTTATACTAGGTACAGGTTATCTTTTCTTATTTTTATTTTATTATATGATTTCAAATCCTATTTTAGCTATAACTTATCATTTTTTAGTATTTTAGATTTCAAGTTGTAATGGTTACTTTATTATGTGATTCGACTTTTATTTAGTTTTCAGTATATACGCTATATTTTATTCACTATTTTAGATTTTTAATGTTTTCATTTTTACTGTCATTTTCTTACCTTTATACTGTCCTTGATTAAATATTTGTATAAATATGTAATCACTTTAAGTAATCTTCCTATACACTGTCATGCCCTACGTACAGATTTTCTCTATTGTAGGGTCGACAATTTATTCCCTTCCATATTTTTCTATGTTACCTATATTTATTGTGAAACAAAAGGTGAATAAATTATTATTATATTATTATTCGCGCCACTCAAGCCATTATGTTTTTCGGTCTAGAGACGATGTAGGTTTCATAGTTTCGATGGGGGTTGTGTGGGAAAATCTGTTAAAATCTCGATTTTTCCTTGCAAGATCACGCCCTCATTTTAACCCTTTAGCCACCTGTAATACCCAAGCCTTTGGTATTCCAGCCAGGTTCTATTAATTAATGATTAGGTGAACATGGCTCGCGTGGAAATATGGACATTTATTCCTGTTCGTAAATTTCCCTCCATTTTACTCAACATATCGATGTACTTTTCAACCCTATTCGAGGCTTGTATGCGAAAATGGGTCATCTAAATCTGTCATCTGACGGTCTAGTAGGCGCGTTCGGTTTTTACGTCGGACTGATCAGATTAGTCTGTATCGTTCATTCAGTGCAAGCGATTGTAGGGGAGGTAAATCTTGATCGTTCAGTTTTTCAAATCCGTTCAGTCCATAAATATACAGGGTGTTTCTTAAGTACGTGTAGAAACTTCAAGAGCAGGTTGCTGACGTCGAAATAAGAAAAAAAGTTCCTATAAACAAGATACAGAGTGTCAAAGTTTAATTATTATATTTGTTTTTTTGTGAATAAATGCCAAAATATTTGTGATATTCGAGTAAAGTTTGGTATCTGGGATGATTTTTCAATGACAAAATCAATTTTTTGTTAATTGTGAAAAAACTAATTTCTGATTGAACTTATTTTTAATTAAATAATCTTGTCATTCAAAATCACTTGCATCGATTATTTCAAATCTGAATAACTCGAAAACAGATGCTCGCAGGGACCTTTATCAAGAATATATTTTTTACACAAACTAAATAATAAATATTCCCAGATACCAAACTTTACCCAAATATCAAAATTATTTTGAAATTATTCACAAAAAATAAAGACAAGAATTCAACTTTGACACTCTGTATCTCAGAAACGAATAACTTGTGGACATATGTTTATAGGAACTTTTCTTCTTATTTTGATGTCAGCAATACGCTCCTAAATTTTCTACACGTACTTAAGAAACACCCTGTATATATTATATACTCTCTAGAATGCTAATCCCGCCAATTTTCACGGCGAAACGCATGCCGCGTATGCGACCCGTTTACGATGTGCGCATGCGCGTCATCAGTGTAGTTTGGGTAGATCGTTGCCAAGTTTGGAAATAATTTGGTGTTCCAATTCAGAGTTTTTTGTTATGAGGCAATAAAACACATGTCATTTGAGAGAGAGAAATTTGACAGCGCATTTAGGACTTTTTAAAACCGAAAAGAACCTTTTAGAGATAGATTTCTCCGAATTTTATTCGCGAAAGAAACTTATTTAAAACAATAATGTACCCTATGCTACTGTAATTATAATGACCGTGCAACAGTGCTTTTTCATCAACGGGAAGACTTGTCACTAAGATCTGTCACTCTTGTCAGAGATCAGAGACGGTTTTTAGAATTTCAGATTTTCTCTTGTCGTTTTGTGTGGTGTTTGTTATCGTTGGTTATTCTCATATCATTCGTGAATTTGTATTAATCTTGTTCCTTTAAAGACAATTTCTAATAAAGCCATTTCTTCCTTCAAATAAACAATGAACTATTTAGTGTTGTGTAAAGGATAAATAACTGACATAAATCATTTTTGGTAGATAATGAAATTTTTTATGTACCTATATGCTTTGCTCAAAATAGCTTAATTATTATTTTAGCATGAACATTTCAGTGAAAAAATTGTAATTTGTGGCATACATTTTCCTCATGAAGATTCATGTGAAAACGACAATAGAATAATTTGAAACCTAGTGCAGTACCAATACTGTGTCTGCGTTAGCATGCATGGCGAGTGATACAACTTTCTGCCACACTGCTTATTATATTATGAGTTCTAGATTCCTACAAAAAGTACTAAACATACATAGAATCGCCTCAGAAAATTCATGTCAATATGGTACTTTTCTTTGATGGTGAGGAAAATGCTTCTGGCATCACTTTTTCATGCACCCCCATTGTGGAAATTGTAAGGTAATACAACCAGAAATACTCGAAGAAATAGCATCTTAATCTCTTCAAATAATTTAAATTATATGCAGTTGCATATTTTGACATGAATCGTGAAAAAAAACCTCGAGCTTTCAAGCATCCAATTTTATAAATCCAATTTGAGTTGAAATTATTCATGATATTAGCTGAAATAAATTTTCATAGTTTTTTGTACTTTCAATTTATTTTCCAATCCAGTGCTTCCTTCAAATTCGCACCGACGATTTGGAGTGGTTCCGTAGGTTTTTGTTGCAGCTGAAAAGTGAATGTGATGCCAAAAATCAGTCGCTTCAGAGCGATAAATAATAATAATAACCGTATACTCTACTTTCTGATGGCATTTGCTGAATATCTGGGATCATAAATATGTGAAAATATGTATTCAAATCGGCTAAATACAAATAACTGGTATAAGTATGGGCCGTGGTAGTCGGTTGGTCTAAGCGTACGCCTCGCAAGCGTGGGGTCCTGGGTTCGATCCACCGATTCACCGGTTTCGTGCATGGCATCACACGTTAAAAGGTAAGGGCTGCGGCGTCTTCCCTAGGTCACACAAGTCTCTCGAAGACTTCTGAGAGTTGCGCGTAGGGGTGCAATCGGTTGACGGAAATAACAATAACAAGTAGGTACAATTAGGTTTACAACCTTAGTCTCCGAGATTCAGAATAGACGTTTGTTAATCTTCACAAGTACCATAATATTTTACAAAAATCTTTTTACAACACTTTTGACATGGGGATTAGCATCCTAGGGTAAGTACATAATATATATTTCTATGGTTCAGTGCGAGATTGATCTGTTTTCTCGGAGAATTTTGACAGACGAGTACGATTAATCTGAAATTGTGAGGTTATGTTCATCATCATCAAGAGACAAAAACTAGCATTTTTTTTGTATATTCGTTATTGCAATATTCAAAACGTTCAAATTTCAAACTTGAAGAATCTTTATGAAAAAAATGATGCAAATTTGGATATGGTTATTGGTTAACAGCATGTCAAAAGTCCGTTTGGTTCATTTATTACCGATTAGGTGGATTGAAACGAAACAATTTATTGTCACGATAAATTGCACCAAATAATCGTTAGATAAAATGCAAAGAAAAATATTTCAGTTAAATCTTACATGATCTATTAACGCAAAGTTTTATTGAACCGACTTTTCGGTCCAGTTTATTTGTACGCTTGCGTTGTTTGAAACGATTATTGAGTCAAATGTAATCAATTCTTCAATCTTTGATCGCTATCTCTCGCCATTTAAAAAATATGACTGATCAAACGCCCAAATAGCAAAATCATTGCTTTATGGAACTGATATATTTTATAAGTATCTTATAATGCCAAATTAAGGAGTATTTTATCATTTAATGAGTTTGACTGCGACATTGTCGTATAAATATTTATACAACTCTCATTATAAAATTGAAGCTTGCTTTTGGCTTAAAATAGTTTTAAACCGCATTATATAAGACCTATTTAAAACCGTTTTGAAATAGTGTTTTAAATGATTTATAATGATTAGATAGTTTCTGTATAACACCTTTAAGTTGTGCGTTAAAAGACAGTTTTGTAACAGTTATATACAAGCTGTATAAAACCTTTATAATGTGACGAATAAAACAGTATTTTAGGATAGAGACAATTGCTTTATAAAATAAGTATAAAATTGTTTTACAGTCTACCTAGGAAGACGTTGCTTACTCGGTTATGAACAGTTTAGAGGGCAAAATAGTAGCATTTGGAACAAAAACGTTACAGCTCCAGACAACACAGAATGGTCTCAGAGATGGTAGTGGGATTCACATTCATGTTTCAGATCACACCAGTGAATCGCAAAGTGACTTCTATTATTATCGCGTAAACGTCATTCGGTGCCCCGTTGGTCATGTCGAGACATCAAAATGTGATGCAAAATGTGACTCGAAATTAGCCCAATGTGACATTCCATTCATACTTCGGAATCGAATGCACACCGATACCCTTTCGATGTAACAATGTGAAATTGAAAGGACTTGTACTTATTCAAAAATGCGCTTCACTATCTGATTCTCCTGTATGTCAGGAATGAAACAAAGCTCACCATGATTCAACATAAATAGAAATTATACCTCAATGTTATTATTCTTACTGATAAATTACGGTTCATATGGAATGGAATGCTAGAAAACAAATGCGTGAGTTTATTCCGTAGTATATACTTTTCACAAACAATGAAAAATTATCAAACTCTGTCTAAATAATAAAAAAACAATATACAGAAATGTAAAAAAATCTATAATTTAACTTCAACCGTCTGGACAGCCTTTTCTTTGCGGCGAAATCAGTACCTATCCTGAAAATTCCAAATTCTGTAAATCACTGAATTTACCTCTCTACCTTTCTACTCACCGTTCCAGTTCTTGAAGGGATAGTTCTTGGTAGAAATAATAATTGGGCAATGTTAATAAACACATTTGATTTAAAAATTGTTTAAAATTGTTTTTTCCGTTAACCAGCTGACGTCCCCTTACGAACGGCAGCGCTCAAAAGTCGAAACTTGTGCGAGCCAAGGATTAACGAGGTCTTACCTTGTTACGTGCGATTCCTAGCACATTCTCGGACCAGCAGAAAAAATTCTGCAGTCGCCGTGGTTTGAACCATCGCCGACTGGCATCCAAAGTGATTAAACCATTTCGCTTTAACCACTCGGCTACCTGGCCCTTAAGTATTGAAATAAAAAGAATCAAACAGAACACTACACACTATCAGAAGTACCTATAGAATATTTAAAGGATGGCGTCAACCAAATACAGATTCTACTTGACTCTCGAGTCGACAAACAACTCTGGCCATTTGTGTCATGATGGTGATGTTATGCTCAATTTTGTTACAACTCAATTCCTTCTATACCGACAAAATCGCAATGAAACCAAAATTCATGTTAATGTGCTTTGCAATTTTCTTCACATTTTGTGCTCGAAGCGACACTAACGAGAAGAAAATTGTGAACAATTCATAACATTTGGCATCACTAAATAGTAACAGTGATGTCTAAATGCAACTCATTTTGTTACCATAATAACCATGAAAGCAACATCTCCTAGATGTTGGTGTTAACTGGGAGTGTGTGCGCAATAAACACTATATAAAACATTTTTGTAATAACCGTTTAGTGTCCAAGTTTGCCCAATGAGACAATGGAAATGTATCATATAAAAAAGCATTGACATTCTTTCAGTGCCTTTTACATGAATACCTCCAAAGAAACCTCAAAAGAAACAATATGTGGCAACCTCTGAAATAAATAAAATCAAGGTAGGTTTGTTCTGGAAAAATTGTTGTATAGTAATTTTTTACGCACTTTTCAAAAAATTTTCAAAAAGACATTATTTTGCGTTACATTGTACTCGGAAGTCATCACTTTATAATACGACAAAAATTGAAAACTTCGTAAGATATTACATTCAACAATTGCTATAATTTGTCAATAAAACTTCCGTAGAAAAAGTTTTGAATGATCCTTTTTCGTAAAGATCTTTTTTGTACTCGCGTGTTGTGTTGAATTCGGCTTCGCTTCATTCAACAAACGTCACGCTCATACAAAAAAGTACTATTTTATAACTTCTATCATAAACCACTATTATCACGTTGACAACCACAGTAAAAGTTGTAATAATTACACTTCAAAAGTAACAGAAAACCAGGAATAGCTACTTAGGGATTAAACGTGTCAAAATTATGAAAAAATTGTACGATTAATATTTACAACAAATATAGCTTATTCACAGTTTCAAATGTTTTTAACAGGTCTATTCTCTTAAAAGTCGTTATTTAACGAGCCGTTGATTAACGATTGTAGTTCAATTTACAATTACGTCAATCTAAACGACAATTCAGAAATTCGTATTCTGTAAACACTGTCGTTATGGCTTCAGTCGTTACCAAATGAATAACGACAAACCTGAATTTTTGAGACGGGTAGTACCATAGAATAGCTATTTATGTACCAAGTGCGTTATATAGATCCTAACGCCCGGAGGGTAACATTCATCCGAGGGCCTTTGGCCCGAGGATTCATCCCTCGGGCGTTAGGATATAGTAACGCTCGTGGTGCATACAAGATTTTATTTTTCACGAAAAAATTATCTTAAACGACGTTGTTTACTTTACAAATTTCTTCTCATAGTATTTACTGCGTTGTGGTCGGCAACTGAGCACAAGTGAGCTTCTATGCAATATCCATGGAAACATTGAAGAGGTTGCTAAGGGTTGTTAATTTAATAATTTAATAAAATGACTAAAAACGGTTGTGTTCATAATAATTATGGAGATCCCACAGAATGTGACGGTCAAAGCTGAAAAAGCGTTAGGAAATTTACTGCCTGTGAAATCCAAATACTTATACGAGACAGAAAACTGTATAATACTTAATGTCTTGTCAGTGCCATCTAACAGTTCAGAAACGCGAAATATTTGCCTTTATATGAACCTTAAATAACGATGAAGAAACTACGACGGCGTATTAGCGCCATCCTACCAGTACAGTTTTTTTATTGAAATTTGAAAATTTTGAGATTTTTTCTCAAAATTTCGACTTTTTTACTCAAAATTTCGCCTTTTTTTCTCAAAATTCTGACTTTTTTCTCAGAATTCTGACTTTTTTCTCAGAATTTTGAGATTTATTTTCAAAATATTCTGGGAATCAGAATTTTGAAATAAAATGTCAAAATTCTGAGAAAAAAAGTCAGAATTTTGGTAGGATGGCGCCAATACGCCGTCGTAAGAAACAGATAGTGAATACGATTCTGTGATTTTGTTGTTATTTAACGGCTTATCGCTTGGTAACGACTGCTAACGATGTCCTTAAAAGATAGTGAATAGGCCTGTTATTCTTTTTGTAAGTTTCTTGTACAAATAAAACTTTTATAAGTTCATTTTGTTTCTGAATTCTTCTCCAATATAAATGCGTTTCTTAATGAAATTCGAGTTGCATAATAAGTTTCATTACGCAATGGAAATGGGTCAAAATAAGTGGCGTAGTAGCTTCAAAATGAAGCAGCCGTTGATAAATATTTCTAGTCCAGGTCAATAATAAAAACACATGAAAATTGTTAGAATATTACACTTCTTTAAGAGTAGATGTGATAGTGCTGCTGAATCTAGACAAATAGTTCTTATATTCAAGTGGAACATTATATCAAAAATATTGAATTCGAATCCTCTCTTGAAAAGCTTGGATCTGTGAGGACTAGTGGACAAACCATTAGATCTAATGTTATCATGAACGCCTCTTCGGTAAGTTATTTTTTCTCCCATTGACAGCAAAATACTAAATGATATGGTGATAGTCTGATCAACAGGTTGAAAACGTGAAAAATAGAGATAAAGCTCCTAATAGCTATTTATGTACCAAGTGCATTATATAGATCCTAACGCCCGGAGGGTAACATTCACGAGAGCCTTTGGCCCGAGGGATGAATGTTGCCCGATGGGCGTCAGGATCTAGTAACGCTCGTGGTGCATACAAGATTCACGAAAATATCATCTTAAACGACGTTGTTTACTTCATAAATTTCTTCTCTTAGGGTTTACTGCGTTTTGGGCTGCAACTGAGCACAAGTGAGCTTCTATGCAATTGCCATGGAAACATTGAAGAGGTTGCTAAGGGTTGTTTATTTAATAAAATGACGCTGCATTTTTGTAAGAATTGACAAGCTTGTTAGTTTCATTCAGTGGTATTTATTTATTTGTCATTCCGTACACACGTTATAGTCCCCGAGAATATGCGCATATGCACTACATTTATGGTGAATGTGGAGGTAGTGCTACTGCTGCAGCAGCACTTTATGCAGAACGATATCCGATTGCACAATGCCGCTCAGAGAATCGCTGATTTTGGGGCTATAATCTATAACGCATTTGAAAAGGTTCTTCTTGAAAAGATGTCGTCTCTGCGTACGAGTGGATGAAACATAACATTTTTGTAATATTATTCAGTGCGATGTTGAATAATCGTTATTGTGGTTTATAGTGTATATTGATTCAAAAAAATATTGAATTAGTATTTACTACTTTACATCTCATTGAATGCTTCTAAGCAGTTGATTCGTTATTACTTAAAATTATTTAATCATTTCATCTTGATATGATAAAAATAAAATACATTACTGACAAAGTCTAATGGAGTTGATTTTAGCTCAGAATAACATCACACTCTAATATAATCGAAATTCCACTCCTTCCAAATATAATTATCGTATGTTTTATACCATGGTAGAGTCTGGACAAAATGGGCATTCTTTTGTAATGAATGTCCACTTCCACTTGGTTATGTTCTTTTCAAACAAAAATGTCAAACTTGTTAAAAAAATTGGTGAAACTCAAATCTGTCATTTTACCCTCATTTCTTGAAAAATTGTATCGTTTTCTGAAAAACTGTTTTGTACGTCTGAAAGCATCACTCATCCGTAATCTTCAGCAGCAAAGATATTTGAATTCGTCTCAATTTGTATACATGGCACTCAAAAATCCAAGTTTAGGTAGCAATTTTCCATAAATTCAAAAAATGCTCATTATCTCGAAAATGGTGTTATTTTTACTAAGGTGAAATTTCGATATTCTGAACAGTCATGACCTGGTATATCACCAGTTTCAATATTGTACAAGGTTTACCGGATATCCTGTATATCTGTTCTACATTTGTTGCTATCCAGCGTCCCCCAGTCTGTAAATATCATCTATCTCATTTTCGGAGTAATTCACTTGCATGGTTGATTCTGTTTCTTGCAGGAATTTGTTTCTAAAATATGATCAACATTCACCAAGTCATCCAAATTTTTCATTCGCCCTTCCCTTTCTTTCAATTTCAATTTCATACGACTCCAGACATGTTCCATCGGATTCATATCCGGAGAGAAAGGCGGCCAGTGGCCGTCATTCGCTCAATACCGTGATCCCTCAAAAACTCGCTGACAATGTGAGCCCTATGCGGTCTCGCATTGTCATCAACGAGAAGAAAGTTGTTGCCGATATTTGCGGCGTAAGGGACCACGATTTCTCTCATACATAAATCTCCATACCTCTCACCGTTCATACTCTCTCCTCTCAGAATCACCAATTCACTCCTCCCATTCATCGATATTCCACCCCACACAGTCACTCCTCCACCTCCAAAAGCCACCATCGCCTCCATATTTCCTTCCAAAAACTTTTCATTCCTCCCTCTCCAAACCAACACACGACCATCCTTTCGAAACAAGTTGAACCTACTCTCATCCGTAAACATACACCTATTCCACTCTGCTATTCCCCAGTTTTGATGTTCTTCCCCCCATAATCGTCTTGCTGCTCGATGTACAGGTTTCAGTAAGGGGCAGGCAGCTCGTCTCCTTGCGTGTAATCCAAGATCGTGGATCCGGCGTCGGATTGTCTGACTTGAAACCTGAATTCCCGTAGCATCGATCAATTCATGACGAATTTTGGGGGCGGTTGAAGTCCGAGTCCGCCGTACCAATCTTCCAATAAGGCGGTCTTGAGCGGGAGTTGTTCTTCTTCTTGTACCCCTTCTTGGCCCCCCAGGTCGATACTGAATATCCCCAGCGTTAGCTCGGACGTGGACCCTTTGGACGGATCTAACTGTTGTTCCAAGCAGATTGGCAACTTGGAGGGTAGATAATCCTTGTTCCGTCATTCGAGGAATCAGTTCCAGCTGGTCGGGCGTTAGATGTGGCATCGATATGATAATTTTTCTTTGCAAACGAATCAAAATTGACGTCTATCCTAGCTTGTCAGTCATTGATTGTGATTCTTGTTACCTTGGTTACGGGCGAACAATGGGTTGATTTTATTTTTTCTTTCAAAATCCTGCTGTTACAATTGGGTTTTTTCACAAGATACATAGAAACCCTGGTTCTTATAGCTGTGAAACCGACATACAAAAGTGTTAAGGTAGGGCCTACTTGATTCGTGATATTTTTACTGCGTTGATACCGTTTCACCTCTTTAGCACACAGATGGCGGCAAAATTACAGATTCATGATGACGGTTTGACAAGTGTCATGTTATGTCATTTTCAACATTGAATTTTATCAATGAAATGAAATCAGTGAATTTTATTTGTTGTGATATTCATTAACCATAATTTGTAAACATTCAAATTTCAATCAAATAATTATGACTCAGTACTTCGGAATGTTGGAAACTCGGCTATTTTCGACTTATACGCCATCCATCGACGAATGAAGCCAACGGTATCAGTGCAATTACAGTCTCAACAACTTTGTTGAAACAAAAGCGAATCAGTGATAACACCATGGTTTCAATACATCTTGTTTTTTCATGCACAATTCTTGACTACTGACAGCAAGAAAGATCTGGACGTATTCAGAATGGATGATCATTCCGAAAACAAGTTGATTTTCATTTAATTCTCCTCCCAGCCGGATTTTGAGGGTGTTTCAGATTTAGGTCACCTGTGAGGAAACCCTTGATCTTCAATCTTCATCTTGAGTCTATTCTGATCTTCATATCTCTTCATATAAAGTTTCAGCTTCAAAATGAGCTGGAGATTTTGAAAATTGGTTGACGAGGAAAAAAGTTATGACTTCAAAACCAAAAAGGTAATTTTTTGAGATCACCCTGTAAACAAAAGAGATAATAAGACAATTTGAAAATTTTCTTGAGGTAATGAGTTCATCTTCATGCCACTGCTGTCAAATTTGAAAAAAAAAATTCTTCATTTGGGATCCTTTTGAAAATTCAGAAATTTTGCACAGTTTCAGATAATACCCTGTAGCGATTTTATGCGGAAAACCTTATGTTTTGAAGAAGTACGAGATTATAGCTGAAGGAGAAGTTTACAGTATTCAAATTGTTCAATGAAGAAAAAAGTTATTCAGATTTTAATATGGTCAAAATTTTGGGGTGCGACGAAATTAGTGTTGAGGAGTTTATATCCTACCTTTTCCATCAGCGCTTTAATTTTTATCTGATCCATAAGGGTATGTTCTGTATGTTCCCCTTGTTTCGTTTCTGGGGATTTTCAATTTGTATTTAAGATACTACTGTGAATGTCAAGAGTTTTATTGTCTATATTTGTATAGTCACTCGCTGGAGAAATAATGTTATGTTGAAACTTATGTTGAAAAATTGATTCGAGGATACGAGAAGTTTTATTGAGAATAAACAGAAGATAAATATTTTTATTTCAAGTCTATAGAAAAACATATGAAAATGATTTGAATATTATACTTCTTTGAGAGTGGATGTGATAGTGCTGTTGAATCTAGACACATTTAAGTTTTCATATTCAAGTGGACATTATTTCAAATATCTATATTGAATTCGAATCCTCTATTGAAAAACTTGATTCTGTGAGGACTAGTGGACAAACCATTAGATCGAACGTTATTATGAACGCCTCTTCGGTAAGTTTTTTTTTTCTCCCATTGACAGCAAAATACTGAATGAAATGAATAAAATCAACAATGTCGAAGTACCTTTCACTCCAAATATTTTCAACAAATGGAAAATATGAGGCAATAATCAACAGACATAAAACCATTGGCTAATACTGCGACGGACATTGAACTATACATCTGCCAGAGGTGCGTCACGCTGGTAATCCATGTATGGAATTTTGATTTTCCAATGTTATGGGTATTTTGTGCCAATTTGTGGCGTATGTTATGAATTTTGTTTTCTTTCAGTTCTCGAAATATTGAGACTGTTACAACTTGACGTTGTGACTCACATATGGGTATTTTAAAATTTTCTTTTCCACCAAATAGTGCCAATTTGTGCCGTTTAGTTTTCGATCTATCTAGAGTTTTTCATATTATTCACCAACTTGACGCTGTGACTTGTATATGGAAAAGGGGTTTCGGTGAAAATCGCTAAAATTTCAATATGATGTAGCACATGCAATCCTGAACAAAAGTTACCATCGCACCAACTCTCTGATTGCAGGCGTTTGGATTCTACAGGGGGTCAAAGTTTGATATTTTGACGATTTTTCAAAAAATCCGGAATTTCGTTTTCATCGTATCGATCTGAACTTTTATAATGAAATAGTCCACAATATGTGCATCAAAAAGTTCAAAGTTTCTAGAATCAAAACTGGCGGGTATACAGAGGGTTAAAAAATGTTTTTGGTAATTTTCATCGAACTTTCTTCGAGAAAATATTCGTTTTTCTGCAGATCCATATGCAATTGATGTTACATCCAAGTGAGCAAGTGATGATAATGCGCATTCTCAGTGGATAGAACACTATCGAGCACTATTTCTATCTAGGCATTTCCACTTCATCTTGTAGTTAATTACATGCACTGGGAGAATTTTTTCTGCTCCCACTAGCGGCAATTTAATTACCGCCCGTTTTAACGGGAATTTACCTTCGGGTGGAATTTTGCATACCACGTGTTATATCACCTTGGATATTTACTCTGATCAACTTTCTGCACTTCTTCGATGTAACTTTACGTTGTGACATAATTTTACGATGGAACTTTACATTGTTATATTACTTCACAACAAAAATTTGCATTAGAGTTTTACATTGTAATATTACTGTTTGATTTTCTAACGTAAATAATTTGCAGTGGAATTTTACATTGTAATATTACGGTTTGATTTTCTAACTTGAAAAATACACTCCGATGTGAAGTTGCTTTGGAATTTCATAATGTGGGATTACATTATTATGAATTTATACAGTGATGTCCTAAAGTAACGGATAAATTCACTTTCTACCTTATTGCCCCTTTTCCACCCTCCTGAAAGTGACAGCCACCCCACCAATTTTTCATAATAAAATAGGGGGTCAAGTGATACCTCGTTTAGAAGGGTATTCAATTGTCTATACAGCAATGTCTATTTTTTTGTATTTTGAATTTTTGCGTCGAAACAAAATTAATTTTCAAAATGTTAATAATTACCACGAATACTATTAAATTCGCTGTATATTCAATGCACCCTATTTTTTTGGTTAATTTAGCAACTGTTGTTTGTCATACGTGTCTATACACAGCTGTATAGACGATTGAATACCCTTCGAAATGAGGTATCACTTGACCGCCTATTACATTTTAAAAAATTGGGGGGTGGTGGCTACCACTTTGATGGGGGTGAAGGAGCGGTGATTTTTTTTTTTTTAGGTCACAGGTTATCTTTTTGAAAACATGAATTTGGCGTGTTCAGGAATTTTCTTGAAAATAGGTAACAACGTAGAAAATGAATTTATCCGTTACTTTAAGACCTCACGGTATATTTTTTTATTGTGTAGGTAGGTACATTTTGTCTTTTATTCAACACACCATAGATGTATCCATCAATATGAGAAATTCGTCTCCAGGTCACCAAAGCACTTCATTATATTATACTCGATTTACGTTTTGCTAATAAAACTAGCATCATCAAGACTGATAATAGTCTCTAGATGAGCATTTATAGCAATAAAGTGTTCTGGTGAAGTGGGGATATATTGCTCAAATTTTTTAACGTTGAACGTTTCCAAAATCCTCAATATTTTTCCATTCACTTCTATACCTTTATTAACCGCTCTGGCTGAATGGCAGACAGATTGACCCCGTATTATCTGGGTAAGAATCGTCTAGCACACTTCATGTAGGAACTAGAAAAAAATTCTTGAATCTGTGGCGTTCGGTTGTAAAACAAAAATTCTATGTTTTATTAGTATAAACAGATTCTGTCCTTGGAAATAATTGGAAATAAAAATAAATTTCCAACATAAACTGAATATTTAATTCCAATATAGCAAAAAACTGATAACATTTTCGAATAATACATTGCATACATATCATAAGCTAACATTAATCATTATCAATATATTATGAAGATTTATGGGCTGGTCTTCCTATTCAGTGCGATTGTCCTAAAAACAAAAAATTATTCTATTATACAACAAGCCACAGGCTTTCTATTTAAATTATTATAGAATATGGACTATTATTCGACAGCTAGATGCTTTTTATTCGGGAAAATGATTTTACAATGATGGAACAAGTACGTGGGGAGTTTTTGGTGTACGTTGTTTTTTTAAGAATTTGATTTTTTGGGAGCAAGTGTCACAAATATTCAGCAACAGCCAACATTTTCCAAAAAAAGTAAGTATATGTTGAGAAAAAACGACCAAAGAATTTATTGGTTACTCCATAATTTGGGATTCATTAATCGAAAGACACACGTTTCAAAACATATAATAACCTTTCGAAATCAAAAGTTTTGATGCGATTAAGTAATTTTTCATATGTAGGTATTCAATTCAACATATGATATCGGTGTTTCCACAAAACACATCGTGGTTTTGAGGTTATACTTCTCAATTTCATTAGATATTTAGGTATTATGAAGAAGAAACCTGAATGCAATCTCGTAAATATCATGTAATGCATTTGATAAAGTTCACTTACCTTGTATTGGTGATGCAATGCACAAAATACACTCATTACTTATTACTTGCAATACCTCGATACCACAGTTGGTCACAAAAAATAATGAACAGGAACGTGTAAAAGCTGACTTCACCCTGTGGATGCGTAATTTTATAACCAACGCGAAAATTTACACTAAAACGGATGTACCTACATTCCAGTTGCAGGTGGATCTTCTCATAGTCGAGGGACATTCACACAATTATTTTCAGTATATCGAAAGAAATTTTAAGCGCTGAATGAAATCTCATTTCAAGTTCGTATAGATACATCTTGTAGTTTAAAAATTGAACGATAGAAGTAAGAATACCATGAATCTGAAATAATGTTCCACTCTAAGCATTGAAAATGCATTGCAAATTTAAAACAATTTTCTCAGTGTGGGAGTTCCGGGAAAACCACGAAAAAGAGGCCATTTTCCAAAAATTCATAATTTTTATAATTCTGAAGCTGGACAAACAATATTGCGGAAACTGATAGATAATAACATGTGGTTCAACTGTACACAAGATAGATGTGTAGTTTTTGCACAATCTCGTTATAAACAATTTAAGGGCAAATCTTTCTAAATGCGCCGATTTAAGGGAAATCATCTTATTCAAATTCTGTAAACGGCATTTGAAAGTAGAGATTTTCACCTGAAATGTGGGAAATGTGTTGAAAATGTCACTGGAAGTTACTCTAAATGCTTCAAAGTGCACCCGAAGTCGCCCGAAGTCGAGTTAACTACAGTACGACTTCGGATGCAACTTTGATCAGTGACTATTCAACACAATTCCCACCTTTCAGGTGAAAATCCAAAATATACAAATTGTAGATATTGATCAACTTCATGCCATTTACAGAATTGGAATACGACGATATCCCTTAGATCGGCGCATCTTGCAAGGTGTGCCCTTAAATTGTTTATAACGCGATTGTGCAAAAACTACACATCGAACAGAAACAAATTTTCGCACAGTTGAACCACGTATTATTATCTATCAGTTTCTGCAATATTGTTCGTCGAGCTTCAGATTTATAAAAATTATAAAAGACCCCGCACTTTTTATGGGTATAAAATGGTTCTAGGTGAAATTGTCTGAATTTTTAGTATATTCTAGTAATCAATGTACTGATTGAACGTGCAGAATCGCAAAGTTCATTGATGAATAGATTTTTTCAAGTTAAAAACCAGTAATTTTTATTTAATTATTTTCTCGGGATTTGAAAGTGCCAACTGCATTTTTTTTTTGTTCTTTTGATCAACGTACCTTCATATTACTAAATATCATTACGATGGTGCAGATTATATCATTATGTACAGAGTGAAAAGTAAAAACATTTCTGTATGAAAATTCGATGTAATAATGAAATATTGATTAAATTATTTTGGCATGCAATATACTATTCTTATTCCATCATTAATCACAATTCATACATTTCGTACAGGGTGATTTGAAAAATTGGTGAAATAAGTGGCCGGTTCTTTCGTACATATCCTGTATATTCAAGTGAATTATCATCCTCAGAAGATAGCTGATACCGTATAAACATGATTCCGTTGGGATATATAAGATCATCATGAAAAATTTCGATGATAAAAATGACAAAATATCAACCTCTCAGAAATCATCCTGTAATTCACGATTAAATCGGTGAAATTCCTATATTATTATTTAATATATTCATCATCCTCTCCTCAACACTGTCCCAAAAATTCAGTTTTCTACTATGACTAGTTTCATAGTTATTAATTGAGAAACTTATTACCATTTGCATGACGAGTTGAAGGAACTTGTTCACGCGTACATTCTACTAGTGGCCAAGATTTTTACAAATAGTGAATCGTGAGAATGTGGAAATCAAATTAAATGTAACATTATAAGCAGGGTGATGACAAATGACGGTCCATCCAATTCTATCTACCATTTAGGAACTGACTGAATATACGACACATCAGTTACAACTTACAACTCAGGCATGAGCCAGATAAAATTCCTAGTGCTTGGATAGTTTGACTCGCCCAATCGTGTATGTGGCCCCGGTATGGGACATGGCTTATCACTGACGGTGACAAGGAACAGCCTTAACCGAATCCACCTCCCCCGTAGCAGCGCTACGGTCCTCATACAACAAGAAAACCCTATCGGCTATCGGGTACATTTTGATTCTGTCGGTGACGGAAAGTGAATGAAAAAGAAAAATCAATTAGTTCCATCAGTGATAATTACTATTACCTTTACGTTTTGAAATATAAAAATCATGGAAACCTCTATCCTAGTGGAAAACGCATTGTAAAAAAGCCGTCGCTACCCAGATTCAAATTTTCCTATCAGAAATAAAAGGTTTCTATCAATTATCTTCACTCTTCCCAGATAGTTGGTTTTATATTGCGACAAAGCTTAAACCAACAAAATTCTCTTAACTATCTATACCTTAAATTATTAGGCCTTCGATCGAATAGATCATAAACTCTTGATTTTCAAACTAAAAAGTTTCGGATTTTCAGATGCTTTAACTGAATTCTTCATGTCATATCTGTTTCAACGTGAACAATATGTTGAGTATAATGGTTATAGATCAGAAAAATACATAGCTTCTTCTGAAGTACCCCAAAGGTCTAATTTAGAACCCTTACTATTCATAATGTCTATTAATAATTTGTGTAGCCAAATTCAATGTAATAAGCTAGTTTTTGCTGATGATGTTAAACTCTATTGGGATTTCAAATTAAGATTGTAGCGCTACTGGCGCCGGCGGCGGACGATGAAGTACTTTCTACGACATTGATTTATAACCTTACTTTTTCTTCCATATAGATTTCATTGTTTACTTTGTTTATTTCGTGTATTGAGTATTTAAATCGTGATTTAGGCACTTTAAACATTGTTAAAACTGTGATTTCGATGACTTTTACCTTTTATTAATGTTCATTTAAATAGATGACTAGTGGTGTAAGGATTAGTGTTAAGGTGTTAATAGTTACATTGTTAGAAAAAAGCCAGTGATAAAATACTTCAATGGTCTTCTTAAAAACAAAGACAAATGGCTCAATTAAAATTAAGTTTATTGGACTTTCTGAGGTATGTTGAAGTGACCGAAAGTTCTCGGTGTGTAGTAGAAGGTGAAGAAGTCCTCAATGCAGACCATATAATATTATATGGAAAAAATAAACGGAACTCTGCAATCCAAGCCTCATCAAGTGAGTGGATAACTCAGAATTATACAGTGACCGGCAGAAAGTACGCATCATATGGGTATTTTTTTTATTAATAAATTTTGACAAATATTGATACTTGCAATCGCTTCTGCATCAAAAGAAACCCCAAAAGACGTTGTACAGTGCCGTTCGTCTTTTCGAGGTTGGCGGGAAATTTAAAAAAATTGAAAATTATTTCTCAAAACACACTTGTTTGTGAAAATATCGAGAAATGTTAATAAGAAAAGTTGTTCAGATTGACATTTTATAGCTATGTACAAGTTTTGAAAAAGATCTGAGATAAAAAAATAAAAATCAATTTTTTGCCACAAAAAAAAAATCTTTTTGGAAACATACATTTTTGACGAAGAAACTCATTAGTAAAGCCAACACTAATATTTCAAATAATGTTTTGTGAAGATTCGCAAGCTATTCCTATTTTATTCGGAGAAAATTTGAAATCTGTGATTTTGCAGTGTGATCAGCTGCTTCATAAGAAGTCACTGAAATATCTACAGGACATTATAATTCCGATACTTTTTATTATTAATTAAGAACCAAGTATCTACACAATTTCAATTTGAAATTCTTAATATGTCCTGTAGATATTTCAGTGACTTCTTATGAAGCAGCTGATCACACTGCAAAATCACAGATTTCAAATTTTCTCCGAATAAAATAGGAATAGCTTGCGAATCTTCACAAAACATTATTTGAAATATTAGTGTTGGCTTTACTAATGAGTTTCTTCGTCAGAAATGTATGTTTCCAAAAACATTTTTTTTTTGTGGCAAAAAATTGATTTTTATTTTTTTATCTCAGATCTTTTTCAAAACTTAGCTATAAAATGTCAATCTGAACAACTTTTCTCATTAACATTTCTCGATATTTTCACAAACAAGCGTGTTTTGAGAAATAATTTTCAAATTTTTTAAATTTCCCGCCAACCTCGAAAAGTCGAACGGCACTGTACAACGTCTTTTGGGGTTTCTTTTGATGCAGAAGCGATTGCAAATATCAATATTTGTCAAAATTTATTAATAAAAAAAATTCCCATATGATGCGTACTTTCTGCCGGTCACTGTAGACGGTTATATTAAAATTATGCAAATGTAAGTAAGTCAATAAAAACAAGATACCTATCTACCTTTGTTAATATAATCTTCTTGCCTCCGAACCTTTAATATCCAGGCTTCCCTTCTTGAGATTAATTCTCGTCTCATCTTCGTTTCAAAATAAACCTTTGGGTCATTTTCCTCGGGATTTCTTTGAAAAATTAATTTCTTTTGGCCTAGGAATTGCAATGTGGCACAGAACAATAACCATTGTAAGACGCCATTATAAGACCGGAAGGGTCGCTTTACTTACTTGTAAAAAGGCAATTTATCATCACTAAATTAAGATGAAATAAAAACGGTTCAAAGAAAGGCTCTATATTCTTAAAAAATCAATGGTAAACAAACGATACGAAAGTGTGGTTAGAAAACAATGTCGCAGAAACTAGTTACATTAAAGCCACCAGAGTGCGTATCGCTTAGCATGAAATGCCAATACCAAAATCTATTCCACCAGCGATACCATAAAACTCCAGTGTCAAATTAATATATTGAATTTCTGGTGCTCCGTCAATAACCTCAATTTGAATCCTAGTAAATGCAAGATAACAACACTTGTTTGAATACGAATATAAAATTGGTGATACTGTGCTCGAACATGTCAGAACAATTAAGGATTTGGGAGTTATTTTTGACACAGAACTCTGTTTTAATACCCATATTCCCAAAAAAATCTCTGAATCCAAAAAATTGTTAGGTTTTATTGTTCGAAACTGTAAGAATTTCACGAATGTTCGTGCACTAAAAACTCTGTACTACGCATATGTCCGATCCAAATAGGAGTATGCAAGTTTGATATGGAGTCCTTTTTACCAGTATCAGATTTCAGCTTTGGATAATGTTCAAAGAAAATTTTTGAAATATTTGTATTTCAAGGATTCCGGTACATATCCGCAACGCGGTATAGATAACAATATTCTGCTGAATAACTTTGACATAAACAGCGTAGAAATGCGTAGATTTTTAACATCAGTAAAATTCATATACAAACTTTTTCACAACAAGATCAATTGTCAGGATATACCTACTGTCACAAATTGATATCAATGTACCGCGTTTGGCATCTCGACGAACTACAGCTTTTTATCTGAAACGTGCTAATACAAATGTTATGTTGAAATCTCCAATTAACTATATGTTCTCTAATTTTAATAGAATTTCTACAGACTGATATACATTTCGATAATATTAATAAATTATATTCTTGTGTTAGACAGCTTTATGCAACATAAATGTATTAGGTATATTATATTTAGTTACTTTTGTTCAAATGCTTTCGTTTCTTTAGGTATCTCCATCAATGCGTTTGTAGAACTTTATCAACACGATTCTGCTGTTATTGAAAGGAATTTTTTCTTCTTTCTTTTTTTTTTCTTCTTATAACCAACCATAGTTATAATTAATGGATGTATATATTTTGTAATTTGGTAGGTGTATATATAATCTTACTTAAACTGTGTAACTAGGTCCAGTAATTGGGTTTCAACCTGTTGGGCTTATAAAATTTGTTTTTTTTTTTATTAAATTCGTATATCTGATGTGATTGTTATCTCTAATATTCACCCTCTTTTACATTTATTTTGATCTCCACATTCTCACGTTTCACTATTTTGTGAAAAATCTTGGCCACTAGTAGAATGTACGCGTGAACAAGTTCCTTCAACTCGTCATGCAAATGGTAACAAGTTTCTCAATTAATAACTTTGAAACTAGTCATAGTAGGAAACTGAATTATTGGACAGTGTTGAGGAAAGAATGATGAATGTATTAAATAATAATAAAGGAATTTCACCGATTTAATCGTGAATTACAGGGTGATTTCTGAAACGTTGATATTTTGTAATTTTTATCATCGAAAATTTTCATGATCACCCTATATATCCCAACGAAATCATGTTTATATCAGCTATCTTCGGAGGGTGAAAATTCATTTGAATATACAGGATATGTACGAAAGAATCGGCCATAATTTTCACCAATTTTTCAAATCACCATGTACAAAATGTATGAATTGTTATTGATGATGGTCTAAGAATATTATATTGCATGCCAAAATAATTTTATCAATATTTAATTTTTTAATCGAATTTACAGACATTACTAAAATGTTTTTTTTTCACTCTGTCCATATGATATAATCTGAACTATCTGAAAGATATTTAGTAATATGAAGGTACGTTGATGATAAGAACGAACAGAAATGCAGTTGGCTTTTTCAAATCCCGAGAGAATAATTAAATAAAAATTACTAATTTTTAACTTGTATTTCAACTGTATTTCAAAATATATCCATCAACGAACTTTGCTATTCTGCACGTTCAATCAGTACATCGAATACCACAATATACTAAAAATTCAGACAATTTCACCGAGAACCATTTTACCTATAAAAAGTGCGTGGTCCTTTTTGAAAAATGGCCTCTTTTTCGAGGTTTTTTCCGGATTTTCTCAGTGGAGAATGCACCGATCCGGTCGTATGAAAATCCATTTTGTAGGTTTTATAAATCTCTGAAAAAGTTACATTGACTGTAGAACGATTCCGAAAATAATCTTTGAGATATTTCCAAAAAACAAAGAAAAAATTCAGTATTGCTTGTTTAAAAAATTCCACAAAGCGATTTTGCTGGGGCGAAAACTGGGGTTTCCATTAACGAATTATCTTATAAAAATTAGTATAGGCCATTTGTGTCTTTTATTTTGTGAGAAAAAAACTTATATAGCTTGATATAAATAGGTAATTTTGTGAAAAGAAAATAATGAGGAAATGGGAAATAATTTATTCTGAATATGAAAGAGTATGCAAGTTTCCAATATCAGTTAATTATTTGTTTTAATCCTCTTGTTTTATATTTTATATTTCCATTCCCACATTCATATGTAATAGTTTACACACTTTAATTTGAGCCACACGCTGGGAGGTCCCTGAGAAGTGGATGTCACGTGGCTCCCATAACCTCAGTGTGTGATGGTTGATTCAACACTTTTATATCGAGATTGAAGTATAGTGGATATCGTGCTATTGCAGGTGCCCAAGAAAATCGTAGACAACGTCGATGAAGAACCGAAGTCGAGACTAATTAAGGAATCCTTCGAACCTGCCTCTTTTATAGTGACTGTCCTCACGCAAATTAGTTTTTACATTCTTATGTTCCTCGGCTACTTGAGCCAGGCCTTGTTTCCGCCAAAAGTCACCAAAGAGAAAAACAGGGATGGTTACCAACCCCTGTTCGACAGATACACTGCTTTTTACACCAGATATGTTTACAGGAGGGCACAGGATTGTTGGGACTTTCCGATTTGTGGTGTTCCCGGCCACGAGGTGGTTCTGAAGGAACGCGTTACGAAGGATAACGGTTGGACGTTTGAGTAAGTATGTGTCGAAATTGAAAAAAATCTTCGTAGATTTATTGAAGATAAGCAACTGTCTGTAATTTAAACACTATCTAATTATTTCAGGCAAACATCAACGTATTGTTTAGACAAGGCATGGTTTCCAGAGTTCCAAGGGTACATATTCAAACTTTGCAGGGGTAGTAGATTCAATTATTGAAAAAAATTCCAATATTTCATACTCCCCCATAACTTCTGGAATTCGAAAGAAACACCCTGTATATTTTTCCTTTTTTGGATTCTAGGGACGATTCTGAGTACGATCACATTATTATTATCATTTTAATTATTACTTTAATGAAACGAAAGAAACACAATTTTGTCTTATTTCCACTAGTTTTTTATATTTACGACCGGTTTCGGGCTTTATCCCATTATCAAGTGTAAAAACTAACTAATACAATTGTACTCTTAAACCTAGTTATATAGGGAGTTTGCAGGTAAACTGGATGGAGAGGTAATTAAATGAAAATAAATGAAATCAAATGAACATGGGTGAAACGACATAAATTCAATACTGGAGGTTATGGAAATTACCTGGGTTGTCAAAATCCAAACACAAGATAAATAAAGATAATCTCAAAATCCTACACACATGTAATAAAGGAAAGAAAATGAATCTGTTGGAAGCCATGGAAATCAATAAATCAATTAAAAACCCGAAATATAGAACCCTCAACGAGCAACTCGATTTATGTAGGTCTCCACTTTTGAATTTGTGATTTTGACAACCCAGGTGATTTCCATAACCTCCAGTATTGAATTTATATCGTTTCACCCATGTTCATTTATTTTCATTTAATTACCTCTCCATCCAGTTTACCTGCAAACTTCCTATATAACTAGGTTTAGGAGTACAATTGTATTAGTTAGTTTTTATACTTGATAATGGGGTAAAGTCCGAAACCGGTCGTAAATATAAAAAACTAGTGGAAATAAGACAAAATTGTGTTTCTTTCGTTTCATTAAAGTGATCATGAATTTCCACAAAATAAACAAGTCATCAATTACACAAATTTTAATTATTGCTTGGCGAGGCTGGCTATCGGCAGAAGTACAGGTAGTTCTGAGTAGAACCTTTCTGCTCCCCGCTGTTAGGTCTATCTCGTGAGTACTCCGGATCGTCTGATGAACTCCTGGAGATTCCTGTCGAGGTTTCCCAGTGGGATGATATCTTCTACACTGCAATGTCCGAAGATATCTATCCTTATGCGAGCCAGGGCTTCGCATTCGAACATTATGTGGGAGGCTGTTTCTTTTTCCTCGTCACAGAACATGCATTGTCTGGAATCCTGGTGTATTCCCAATATGTGCAGGTGTTTCCTCAGGTGGCAGTGCTCTGTTAGGAGCCCTACCAACTCTCTGAGAGAGTTCCGTGTCTTGAGAGCCGGTCGGTTGGCTTCATCATCATCATCATTCTGTGAGTATTGCCATAGGCGTTCTCCCACGAGGATTGGTGAACTCAACCCATGGTTCCGGTCCGATGAGAGTTGATATAGCGCCCGCTCTTGCTAGGACATCTGCGCTCTCATTCCCCTGGATACCCCTGTGACTGGGTACCCAGACAAGCTTCAACTTGTTCTGTGCTCCTAGGTCGCTGAGGTTATTGTGATTCTCTTAAACTAGTTTTTAAGGAAACCTGCATGATTGCAGTACCTTTATTGCCGTCTGACTGTCGGAGAGAATCGCTATGGGTTGGTTTCTAGGGCCCCTACTTAGAATCTCTCTCGTGTAAACGGAAATAGCCTGGGAATAGGATTGGAATATTGAGGCTTGAGTGCCGAAGCTCAGACCTTGCCTCGAACTCTTCCTGTATATTCCAGGCCCTAGTCCATTGCTCGTCTTAGAGCCATCCGTGTACCAGATTTACCCTTTCGACAACATTGGTATTTTCTTTGATGTGACTTCCCCATCTTGTATGATGGAGGTGTATGTTCCATCGAAGGAGTAGGTTGGAGTAATTTTGTCCGACGGCATCTCAGATACGATAACAAAGTTTTAGGACAAAAGATTCACTCACTTGATTTTTCTATTAATTTATGGCGAATGAAAAAAAATTCGAGGTACGCAGCACTTTTCTATGCTGAACGGTATCTTAACAGACATCATCCATATTTTCAATGTTTCACTTTTGTGAAGATACAACTAACACGAGCAACTTCCAATCATGTAACTTTCATCATTGATGAGGTGAGACATTATCCATATTTTCAATGTTTCATTATGGCGAAGATACTGCCCTGCTGAAGCTTTCAGGGGGCGGGCCGAACCAGTTCACCCCTGCCCTTATACGATGTTTAGTACAGGCTAAATAGGATAAAACCCAAAAAAAATTGGGCCCTTTTGATTTTCTAGATTCTGGGAAGTTTTGGGGTACCGAATAAGTCTAGCAACTCTTCATAAAAGTACGGGCACGGATTTTCAAAATTTTGGGACTTGAAACTCAAAAATATTTTGAATCGTGAATAACTCGAAAACCATGAGGAATTCGAAAAAAACTGCCGTGACAAAAAATGTAAAGCACAAAATTTTCTACAAAAAAAGTCTCAAGTCATTTTTTCGTTGGAGCCACTATTTCTGATTAATTCTCTCTCAAAGCCGAAAGCCGGAGCACCCGCTCGCGAATTCCCGCCAGTGCGAATTCAAGCAAATTTACATCCCAAGCGCAAATTAAAATTGCTCTAACTCGTTGAAAACTACTCCGTTTTCAAAGAATCAAAATGCATAATGATGGGTAAGTTCTCTATTTTGTACTCCGGCAAGGTAGCATAATTTTCGACTTAGGAAATTTTCGAAAATCTTGCGAGATGAAGAGGTATATTGGCCACACAGGCACTTGAAGTTTCAATGAATATATTCCATCACTCGCAATATAAACAAGCAAATCCAACGAGAGATTTGTCGTTCGTATTATTATCAATATTTTCATGTATATAACATACATGAGTTACTTCTTGGTTTCAAATGAACTAACTTTCAAAAGACGCGATCATGAACACGATCTTCGTTCTCGATTGATTATTATTTCGATATTCACAGACTTTTTAATAGTTTTTCTTATCCAAAGATGAGGGTATTCATTTTGAAGCGTAGAATCTCAGCTTCAAGTTCATATAAAAACATTCTTAGTTACGATGTATCCTCATTATGAAGATTTTGAAAATGCATAGAAAGGTCAAAATATCCCATTTTTCCGTAAATATTTCCTTAATTATCCAAGAGTAAGTTTCTTCGAAATATTCATGTTGTATTTGTGAAAACACGTTACAAAGAATCGATTGCGGGTCGTTACATTGTATTCAATTACTTGGTTGAAGGATACGAAAGCTTTCTTTTCGTCTATTTCCCGCGAAGAATTCGGCAACCACAGCCATTATCACCGATAACCACGCACGTGTGCAGACCACAGAACTCATAATTATATCATAACGTGTTTTGTGTAGTAAACATTTGTCAAGTGCGTACTGCTTTCTGTAGTCTTCACGGTGTTTTTCACATAAAAAAATTGGATTGTTCACTGGGGCCAGTGCAAAAATTGTGGATCATAAATCTAATTGAATCAAAATATTTTCCTAGGTTAGGACAAAAGAGAAACCTCTCTTGTACTGAATTTTGAGCTCTAAATTTTTTGTGCCGGCATTTTGTGTTGAAATCCTCATAGTTTTCGAGTTATCCGCAATTAAAAGTGTTTTTGAGTACATGAACCCATTCTACGATGAAAATTTTGAGGTTAGGAAAAATTTTTAGGGACCAATTTGTAGAGAATTTTGTGCTCTACATTTTGTGCTTCGGGTCTTTTTTCGAATTCCTCGTAGTTTTCGAGTTATTCGCGATTCAAACTATTATTGAGTATTTAAACCCGTTTTAAGGTGAAAATTTTGAGGTTAGGAAAAAATACCTAGGACACTTTTTTGTAGAGAATTTTGTGCTTTACATTTTTTGTTCTGGCCATTTTTTTAAATTCCTCATAGTTTTCGAGTTATTCGCGATTCAAAATATTTTTGAGTTTCAAGTCCTAAAATTTCGAAAATCCGTGCCCGTACTTTTATGAAGAGTTGCTAGACTTATTCCGTACCCCAAAACCCCATCTCCTAATATACCTATACTAGTTGTGTAGATTTCGAATGCTGTGAGTGCTAAGTCGCCTGTTTCTTGGGTGTTTTCCCTGCCTCCTCCGGGTATGCGGGGGAATTCATAGCTTACGTGTTAGACTTCAGACCGTTGGGATTTCTTTATTGGTGTTTGCATTGAATTTCCGGATAAAAACGAAGAAAAACCGGATTTAATCATGGTGGTGTTGTTGGGTTACTGAGTAATATTACTCTTCTTCTGGAAAATATCCAGTGCCTGGTAAATGAGCCCACCTTTGTTGGTCTGTTATAGTGGGCTCGGACTGCTCTAATTCCTTGAGTCAATGGGTTTTCGGAGATGAAGTATCTGGAGAATTTAGCAGAATGGTGTTTGATAAATTTCTCGGTGGAGGGAATATCGGATAGCTCTCTAAGTGCGGTTATCCGAATGTTTCTGTCACTGCTTTGACGAGACGGAGTAGTTTGTTCTGCAACCTCTTCAGTCTCAACATTTGAGTCTCGGGGAGGCTGCAGAACACTGGACATACATATGTCATGGCTGGTCTTATGACCTGCTTATAGATTAACACCTTGTTAGACATCGACAGCCTGGATTCCCTGACTATCAACGGGCATGTCCGTCAGCTCGCCGAATTTTTTCAGAGGGATGAGTTTGAGCATTTTCTCGTGATCTCTTAATCGTTTGGGGAGGATCCTATCCACCACCTTGGCGACAGCATTAAGTAATGAAATGCGGCGGTAGCTCTCGACCCTTACATCCGTTTTCCATGGCTTGATGATCGGGATAATCTCCGCCTGCTTTAGGCACTGCGGGCAATACTGCCATCTTATGATGGCGTTTATGATGTGCACAAGCTGTACGAGAGACATCCTTGGGAGGTTTCTAAGTAGAACTGCATCTAACTCATCTATGCCAGGCGCTTTGTTCCTAGGAAGCCTTCTTATGGTTTCTTGAACTTCCTCGTGGCTGGTCATCAGCTTAGAGAAGGTTCTACCATTCATGGCCGTTTTCGGGACTTTCTTGAATTCCTTTGCTTCCCTAGAAAGTGACTCATGCTGTTGCATTGAATAATTAAATGCATTGTTGTAGACTTACAGGTGCAGAAAAGAAATGTATCAACCTGGCTTCGTACAATTATCTGGGATTCGCAGAAGCATCAGGACCTTGCGCAGAAGCGGCGATCTCTTCCATTTACAAATACGGCATCAGCACTGGGAATCCCCGCCAGCGTTTCGGCACGTGCAAACTTCACAAGGAATTAGAAAGATTGACGGCAGAGTTTCTCGGTGTAGAAGACGCCATCACGTTCGGGATGGGCTTCGCTACCAATTCTCTCAACATTCCTACGCTTCTATCGCCCGGTAGTTTGGTTCTCAGCGACAAGAAGAACCATGCCAGTATGATACTGGGTTTCAGATTGGCGGGCGCCACCGTTAGAGTTTTCGAACATAACAGTAAGTACTCGTAAAAAACTAGCTGATGAAGAAAGCTGGTAGATTATTTTTTAATGAATCAGCCTGGTTTGAAGTTGAGTCAAGTCAAATTTGCATTATCAGAAGGGTACACATTCTTATTGACAGCGATAAGTCTAAAAATAGATATAGAAATGTAGGTAGGTATATCAGAAAAAAATATAAAACTATCACAAACAGTCACAATTGCTTTGAAATCAATGAAATAGTCATTATTCACAGATTAAAAATTAAACATAATAAGTGTATATACAGTCACAATTTCAAACGACATATGCACGTGAATATACAGGGTGGCCCATCGAAAACGCACCTCAATGCATTGGAAAGAACTTTACGACAAAATCCAAAAATCACGTCAAGTTTGTTTTTCAGGAGGGCAGCTTCTGACGCAAAAAGCATAGCAAAACCTTCAAGCCCCTAAGTGGGTGGTGTCATTCCACAACTTTTTTTGAAATGGAAATGAGGGACAAGTGATATATCTCTAAAAAGGGCTTTCGATATTGCTGCGAAATTTTTAAAAATCGAACCATTCGGTTAGAAAATATGTATCCAACAATTTACAAAATTTATAGGTCTCGAGAAACAAAACAGTGTTACCTATTTTCTTAATTAGCCCTACCTACGCGTGGTATTATTCAATAAGAGGACAATTCTAGAAGAATACATACGTAAGAAAACAGGTGGTACTGTTAATTACCTCAAGACCTATAAATGTTCTGTCATTTACTCAGGCGGTCAGGACACACTTATCCGCAATAACAGTAATGTATAGGCCCGGTAGTTGCTAGATAGCTGTCTTGGGACTTGTGGTTGAAGTGTTTTAACAATGTTGAACCTTTTACGGCTATTTGCACCAGTTTAACTTAAGATTATCTTATGACTTAAGTGGACCTTACCTTACGATTTTGGTTTGCACCGCTATTTGAGGACAACATAAGTCATTAGTTAAGATAAACCTCAGATTTTCCAGGCTTAGGTCCACTTAACGACTTAACCTCACTTTTCCTACACGAAATATTTTCCTATTTACTTGATGTTCAAAGTATTTCGAGCACTTTTTCTGGATTTCACAGCCCTCTTTTGTAAAACGAATACAGCATTCGGAAGAAATTGAGAACTGTTTTCCCAAAAACAAATTACATACCTCAATAGAGAGTCAATCATAGCAAATAGACTGCTCTCGATATAGATGGATTCAATTCTGATGATACAATCCTTGCCTACTGGCTGATGATTCAGTTTATTCTCGAGTTCCCTAAGGATGTCTCATCCATAGTGCATCTGAAGGTAATAATTCACATGTTTTTGAAACATTAAATGATAACTTACTTGCTTCAAATCATTTCTTTACTACAGATATGTCTTCAGGTATATGTGTACGGAGTTCGGCGTTGTTGTTTCTACGCCACAGTATTGTAGTATCATCTGCGAACATAGTAAATTTACCCCTGATATATGCTAGATCATTATTGAATAATAAAAATAAAAGTGGGCCAAGTACCGATCCTTGTGGTACTCCGCAACTGATTGATGCGACATCGAGCTTTCTTTATTAACAGAGACTATTTGTGTGCAATAAGTATGATTGGAATCATGTTCTGGATATCTTTGAATCAACTTTTTCAGATATGAAACATTTAGAAAAACTTCTTAGAGAAGCAATCTACTACGGCAGACCGAAACAGCCAGAATTGTCATTCAAACCTTGGAAAAAAATAGTAATTTTCGTAGAAGGAGTCTACAGTATGGATGGTACAATCGTCCGTCTCCCAGAAATCATCGAACTGAAGAAAAAGTACAAAGCCTTTATGTATTTGGATGAGGCTCACAGCGTTGGAGCCATGGGTAAGAACTGCAGAGGTGTGGTCGACTATTTCCACTGCGATCCCAAAGATGTCGATATTCTTATGGGTACATTTACAAAAAGTTTTGGTTCAGCAGGAGGATACATCGCTGGTACAAAGGTAAATGAACTTTTTACTCGAAAAGTGATGGTGGCATGATAATAATCATGTTTATTAATTCATTATATTTGCGTGTAGTATTGATATTTTCTCATGAAATTTGCGCTTCGGAAGAAGTGGATGCTAAAGTCGAAGTGCTCTCTGGAACCTAGAGATGGCGCTCAAATTGTAACCTTTGGTGTATGTAACGGAATCTTCCAACGTGAAGGACCACCCAGATAACACACGGATATACAATGGACGTCCAAAGGATGTCCACAATGGACATAACGAATATCCATTGGACGTCCGTTCATGTCCAGAAGGATATCCTATGGATATCCACTGGATATCCATATGCCACAAAATTGGACGTCCATTGGATGTCCAGTGTGTACTAAGGATGGATAAACATTGAACCAAAATGGACATTCACTGGACATGATAAATATAGCATGGACTTCTGATGGACCTAAATTGGACTTCTGATGGACCTAAATTGGACTTGATGGATATAAATTGGACTTCTTATGGACCTCTAATGGGTCTACATTGGACCTCTGATGGACCTGTAATGGTATAAAATGGACATGAACTGGATATGTTATGGATATAAACGGGATATTTTATAGACATTAACTGGATATATTGAATTCGATACAAATATTTCAAGGGCGTATTCCTGGGGTCAAAATTTAGAAACTGAATTCAGTTTCTAAATTCCATCAGGAATTTGTGCAAGATATGTTGCATTGCCTGAAAACCAATCAATAATGAGTTGAGTATTTGATACAAAAATATGTTTTCAGAATTTTATGAGTTGAACATCCATTTTTGTGCAATGGACAACAACAACAGGACAGTCAATCACCACTTCGAATGGATGGGGTAGCACTGAATTCCTATTTTTACTCTTCTGTAATATTTCGTGAAAATTTTATTCCTCCAGTTTTATTTTGCACCTTATCTTTACTCAAACACCCTTCACCTTGGATTCAAACGACAATCAATTTCAAAGCCTCTCAATCCCCCAGGAATTTGCAATCAGTTACTGTTACTTTAGCGAGACCTACCTGATATGAATACTGTGAGTCAAAATGAGTATTGAATAGTCAACCAAGTGAACGTGAACACTGTAATAAATAAAGCACCTCCTAGGGCTCCGAGCACTATACGACACGAATTTAATCCCAAACAATTAAAAATTGTCTGTTTGTTTCTTCCTCTTGCAACTAGCGTCAAGCGTCATTCTCATTTGCATGTTCATATTTGTCATTGTCTGCATTACCGATTTCGGTAGTTGCCAACTGAGACAGGGACATTGGTACCAACATATGCGCACTTGGCCCGGGCGAAGGATGTACAATGGACGTCCAAAGGACATCCCTTTTTTAATCTGGATTTTCAGTCAATTTGGACAAGAAATGGATGTCCATTGGATGTCCCCAAACGGATATCCATTGTACTAGCAGAAATGGACATCCAATGGATATTCATTTAACGTCCATGTCCACAAGGACCAATTATGGACATGAAATGGATATCCATAGGATATCCTGTGTTTACTGGGCAGGCAGCAGCCTTATGGAAAAAATTTCACTGGTTAATTTTTCTGAATTTTTGGTATGTTGTAGAGTATAACCTGAACAAATTTGAATTTGGAAAATTGCCATTTCTTTAAAGTAACATTGCTCTGAAGAAAACATCTTGAATGAAAGAGTTTTGCGGTTTTTAATGGAATATGTTGTTAGATATGGGGTGAATCAAGCATTATTCAAAATGAAATTTTTATTCGACACTATAAAATGAGGATGTGATCTAACCAAGTAACACACTGAAATGCCCACCGTTTGAATATGTCAAAATCGGCAAATTCAAATTTTGTACTGGGCGAGTCAAAAAGTCACAGTTTTTTTTGGTGACATCTGGTATATTTTTATTTCATATTTTGAGCTTTTGGGATACTTGACCACAAACCATATACAGTGTGACACGAACGCTAGGTGATTTCAAAACTTGCGAAAAGGCGTTTAGTTCATAATTCACTGTTATTAAAAATTTCGTCTGTGAAATTTTTCAAACTTATGTCATTACTCTTAGTTTGAGTACACTATTATAATGTCAAACAGTATTGGCTTCGCAATGACCAGTTTTTGAGATACACAGGGTAATATATTAAGAGGGGCGACCAGCTATATATCCGTTAATACAAAAGTTGTCAAAAAAGTGGAATATAATGAAAGTGGCATACAGAGTAACGGTAAGAGACACGTTGGCATTTACTCATTGTTATTTCTTTTTTTTACAATTTAAGACATTGTATTTAATATAAAAAAAAAACTGATCATTCATTGATAGTAACCACAGTTGCTGATTTGTTTTGTACTTAAATCCTACATAATGATTTATCTGATGAACAATTTTCGTGATGACCCAGATAAATTATAAAATGTAAATCAATGCATTCGTTTTCTCAATGATTTTGAGGTAGAATGCAGGGTGCGTTTCTTTTTCACATTTTCAACCCACTAGACTCACTTCACGGTTCACAGGACACTAAAACAAACTACAATAACAAACCAGTAATAAACAAGAACAATAGTAGGTAGAGGTACCTGCTTACCAGTCGATAATATATTACATCTGTCTATTATTTCTGGACCATAATCCATATTTTCCGGTAGGAGTCTTTCAGCATCATCGGTGATTTCATTTCATATCGTGTATATCCTAAAAACCACAACTTCACTATTATTGCAGGAGTAAGTCCGGGACTCATAGTTTGGACACAAACACCCATGTGGCAAGTGTGTTGTGGTTTCTAGGATATGTGCGATACGAAGAAAAGGTGGAATGTCCATGGATATCTTTATTAAATGACATTACCGATGCTGCTAAGAGATTACAATCAGAAAATATTGATTATGGTCCAGAAATAATCGACTGATTTTCGACTGATAACTAGGTACCTACCTACTGGTTTTCTTGTTTATCAACTGTTTGTTGATTGTTGTTTGTTTTAAAGTCCTGTGTACCAAAGATTGAGTCTATCGGGGAAACCATGTGAAAAAGAGGCCTTCTTAATATATTATCCTGTGTACCTCAAAAACTGGTCATAGCAAAGCCAATGCTGTTTGACATCATAATATTGTACTCAAACCGAGAGTGATGACAAAAAATTGAAAAATTTCACTTATGAAATTTTTAATTATTACAAGATGAATTATGAACTTAACGCATATTCGCAAGTTTTGTGATCACCTAGCGTTTGTGTCACACTGTATATCAATTTCGGGCAAGCAATTTGCTGAATGGTTCGTAGTCAAGTTTCTATAAAGCTTGAAACATAAAATAAAAATATACCATATGTCACCAAAAATACTTTGAATTTTTGACTCACCCAGTACAATCTTTGAATTTTTCGATTTTGACATATTCAAATGATGAGCATATTAGTATGTTACTTGGTTTGATCAAATCTTCATTTTATCTAGGGTCGAATAAGAATTTCATTTTGAATAGTGCTTGACTTACCCCGTATCTAACAATGATTTTCATTGAAAACCAGTCTTAAATTATTGCCTTATGGGTAGGCAATATTTGTAGAGCAAAACTTTTTCATTCAAGAAGTTTTCCTTCTTTAAAAAAAATGCCATTTTCTAACTGCGACACCCTGTATCTCGAACACCAGTCATAGAATTGAGATGGGCCAATGGACACTCTTGTTCAGGAGGTCATATTCTACAACATACCAAAAATTCAGAAAAATTAACTGGTGACAATTTTTCCATAAGGCTGCTGCCTGGTCCTTTGGAAAAAAAAAATTCAAAGACAAGCTTTTATTCAAATGCACTAAAAAGTTGAAAGTAATTTCTTTATTTGTGTGACATAGGTTATTCTTTGCACTTTTGTATTCCAACTGAAAACTTATTTAAAAATTATTTTTTACTCTTTAGTGCATTGGAATAAAAGCATTTCTATTTCACCTAATTTTATATCATTTATATTATTATACTCAATTTTTGACTCGTCCTTTATCATTAGTATGATGCGAACGGATTCAAAATATTTTTATAATTAGGCAGAATCACAGTTGTGAATGTGGGAACTCTATTATTTATCTTGTGATTAGCGTTCAATCTTCAAATTGTTATTAATTGGTTCATGAATTATCACATTTCCTCATTTTGTTGTAGTTGCAAGGCCAGTCACTATCTCTTTGTATGAGAAAAAACACTGCGTTTGAAATCTAAACATTTTTATTTATTTTTGAAAATGTATGTGTTGAGCTTTGATAATAATTTCTTCATCTATTCGAATAAAGAAACCTATATCAATACTTCTGCTTATTTCAAATATATATAGGTCATAGAATTACAATACGAAATGATATGATATAATTCGTTTATGCAGTAAGAATAAACCAGTATTACCATTATACAGGGTGTTCCAATCTCGATGGCCTATTAGACGTTTCTGGAAAACGGGACGTGAGATTATTTTGAAAACTTGGTTTCTTGGATGATCAGTTCTGCTCTATCGCGCACTGCAGCGTTGCCGCTTCTATCGAAAAGTAGCAACAACTTTGATATTTTAAATGAAATACCCTGTATATTACTGCATTTTTCGCTTTGTTATTGCTTTTTGATTATTTTCATATTAAACTTCCCTATACCCATCTCCAGTGGTTTTTGAGAAAATCAATAATTTCCTTATTTTCGTGCGAAACATAGCTTCAATTAAACATTTATTTGAATACGTATTTGAATACGTAGAAAGCTGAAATTTTGGATGTAGTTTGACAATGTCCTGTGTATAAGTTATGACTTAGGGAATTCGTTTTTCATTTTTCAGGGTCGTTGAAAATTTGTGCTTTTACCGATAGATACAAAAGTGGTGAAAAGTGCATTTTTTCAAATAAAACACCCTGTATATCATCAAATATCCTGAGAGAAAATTTAATTTTATTTCAAATGATGTATCATGTTTCTATAACAAAAGAGTCAGGTTTCCGAAATAAAAGCAAGTTCTCTATAAAAATTTTATTATTTTGCCATATTTTGTATTGGATAGATATGAAATGTCATGGAACATGTCATTATGAAAATTCGAAAATTAGTACACTAATAATAAAACGTTTGCGCGTTCATTAACGTAAATTTGATTAGAAAAGAATCAAAATGGAAGACAATAATTATTGAAATGTAAATCTGATTTATTTTTGTCGAATCTGTCTAACTGTTCATTGGATATTGATATTTTGTATTTTTTTATATTTTATATTGATTTTATATTGCATTAACCGAGAAATACAGTGACTTGAAATTTTATTTCAGATTTGAACAAAGTATGCTTGGTTAGATTTTTCATTTCCATCATAATTTTATCTCCCATTCGGGGTATTTGAAAAACGTGTGTCCATAAGCAGAACTCAATTTTATTTCAAACAATACATTATTTCTATTAATTCAAGCTGAATTTGAGTGAAAATCGTTGAATTTCCTGCACGTTCTGGAAACATTTCTTTGGCACTCACCATGAATATAAAATAAATTTAAAATATCTGTATTTGGATATACATTATAATTTCATTTTTATACTTCTTTCTGACAGAAACACCATTTAATCCACTGTATGTCAAAATTACAGGTTTTGATCTTTTCTGGTCACCGCATACTACAGATTATTTCAATTGGGCAATATCACCTATTTCGAATCTGGTAATTTAAAATGATAGTAGTGTGCC
This sequence comes from Chrysolina oricalcia, assembly GCA_944452925.2. Classification (NCBI taxonomy): domain Eukaryota; kingdom Metazoa; phylum Arthropoda; class Insecta; order Coleoptera; family Chrysomelidae; genus Chrysolina; species Chrysolina oricalcia. The sequence goes on along the minus strand of OX101823.2, from coordinate 15,497,290 downwards.
GTGACCAGAAAAGAGCAAAGCAAACTTTTAGTTCAACAAGCCGTAATCACCAGAAGAAAGTATTAAAAATGGATTTTAATGCATATTGAAATGCTGATATTTTGAATCTGTTTTATATTCACGGTTAGTGCAAAAACATTATTTCAAGAACTTGCAGGAAATTCAATGAACTTACCACAAATGAATAGAAAAAAATTCAGAAGAACCGAACAGAATTATGCTGTGTTTGGGAATGTTGAGACGTCAAGAGGTGATCCTTCAAAAACTTGTTTATTGCTGAGAATGAATTTAAATATGGACTTATAAAAATCCAAATTTCCTTCAGAAAATTATATGGAAAGTATTTGAATAATATGAGGACAACAGTTAGGAACTTTTTGGCAATTTGCCGCTTCATGTTTATCGAAGTTGTTGGTAGAAGTTGAACGTATCCCCTTCACTGTAGATAGGAAGTGAGCAGAGAACTGACTACAACCTTTGCAGATCGGTGGATAAGACACTTGGGTCCACAGCCTTGGCCACCGCGATCCCTAGATCTAACTCTTCTAAATTTTCACACTGAATCAAATTAACCAACACTTCGGAAACATGAATTAGCGATTAATATGACCTTCATTTGTTTATTGATTTTTCAACAGACACACGTTTTTCAGATACTACAGACCAATAGCATTATTGAGTGTTTTTTCCAAAATTATAGAAAAACTCGTTTTTAAAAGAGTTGAGTATTACTTGAGTTCATTCAAACTAGTTACAAATTGCCAACACGGTTTCAGAAAAGGGTTTTCAACTGAAACTAGTCTAGTTGATTATACCGAATATATTAACAAACAATTAGATAGTGTTAATCACGTTGTGTCTGTTTTATTTGACTTGACCAAAGCTTTCGATACGGTTGATAAATCTTTTGTTTCTGATAAGTTGAATGCAATAGGCATACGTGGTTGTCTTAACGATTGGTTTCTCTCCTACCTAGAAAACAGAAAAATTGTCGTGAAAATCGACGACGTTATCTCCAAGGAATATGATATTGATATTGGTACCACACAGGGCAGTGTTCTTGGGCCCCTAATTTTTTTATTATACATTAATGACTTACCTCATTTTATAACACAAGCTGAAGTCTTTATGTATGAAGATGATACATGCATGGTTATAACTGATCATTCGGAACAGAATCTTCTAAAAAAAATTGACAATACTTTTATTGAATTTGAAAACTGGTGTTCTAGAAATAGGCTTATTATAAATTTGAAGAAAACTGTATGTATAGAATATTACAGCTTGTATAAAACACCTTTGAAATGTCTAATTGTATTCAATAAGTCCATTATTGAAACCTCTAAATCGGTGAAATTTTTGGGAACAACGTTTAACAGTAATTTTACATGGGACAAACAAATTGATGGTGTCTGTAAAAAAATTAATCAATGTTATTATTTATTGACCGTACTCAAATCCATGCTATTGGTTTCTCTCCTACCTAGAAAACAGAAAAATTGTCGTGAAAATCGACGACGTTATCTCCAAGGAATATGATATTGATATTGGTACCACACAGGGCAGTGTTCTTGGGCCCCTAATTTTTTTATTATACATTAATGACTTACCTCATTTTATAACACAAGCTGAAGTCTTTATGTATGAAGATGATACATGCATGGTTATAACTGATCATTCGGAACAGAATCTTCTAAAAAAAATTGACAATACTTTTATTGAATTTGAAAACTGGTGTTCTAGAAATAGGCTTATTATAAATTTGAAGAAAACTGTATGTATAGAATATTACAGCTTGTATAAAACACCTTTGAAATGTCTAATTGTATTCAATAAGTCCATTATTGAAACCTCTAAATCGGTGAAATTTTTGGGAACAACGTTTAACAGTAATTTTACATGGGACAAACAAATTGATGGTGTCTGTAAAAAAATTAATCAATGTTATTATTTATTGACCGTACTCAAATCCATGCTATTGGTTTCTCTCCTACCTAGAAAACAGAAAAATTGTCGTGAAAATCGACGACGTTATCTCCAAGGAATATGATATTGATATTGGTACCACACAGGGCAGTGTTCTTGGGCCCCTAATTTTTTTATTATACATTAATGACTTACCTCATTTTATAACACAAGCTGAAGTCTTTATGTATGAAGATGATACATGCATGGTTATAACTGATCATTCGGAACAGAATCTTCTAAAAAAAATTGACAATACTTTTATTGAATTTGAAAACTGGTGTTCTAGAAATAGGCTTATTATAAATTTGAAGAAAACTGTATGTATAGAATATTGCAGCTTGTATAAAACACCTTTGAAATGTCTAATTGTATTCATTAAGTCCATTATTGAAACCTCTAAATCGGTGAAATTTTTGGGAACAACGTTTGACAGTAATTTTACATGGGAGAAACAAATTGATGGTGTCTGTAAAAAAATTAATCAATGTTATTATTTATTGACCGTACTCAAATCCATGCTAGACAGAAACACCCTCTTGAACGTATACTATGCTTATGCTTACTCTGCTATCACCTACAGTTTAATAATCTGGGGTCAGGGACGTGATGTACAAAGAGTTTTTGTTTTACAGAAACGAATTCTGAGGTTAATTTTCAATCTACCCTATAGATCTTCATGTCGCGAAACTTTCAAACGCCATAAAATCTTAACTGTCTCTTCAATATATTTACTAAAATTGCTCAGTTACATCTACATCAATAAAGATAAACTAATGAGAAACAGTGACATCCACAATTACGATACAAGACACAGAAACAATTTTGTTTTAGAAAAAAGAAATCATTCGTTTAGTCAAAAAGCTCCCATTATTTGTGGCATTCGATATTATAATAAACTTCCGGCTATCATTAAGGATAGTGAATCCTATAGTATATTCAAGTGACGATTAAAGAAGATCCTTCATGACGAATGTTTTTACAATTTGAAAGAGTTTGAAAGTTACGTTGGTAACAATTAGGAGATGCACTCTTCTAGCAATATTTAAATGCTATTTTTATTATGTTCTGTGTATTGTTTTTATTATTAGGTATGTATTATGTATTTATACGTCTGTATATTTTATGTAAGTAACCACTCCCATTTATATATTTATTTATTTCGACAATGTCTCATCTATTGTATAGTAGAAAATCAGGCAATAAAGAATCTATCTATCTATCTATACCCTGAATGGGAGATAAAATTATCATGGAGATGAAAAACCGAACCAAGCGTACTTTGTTCAAATCTGAATTCAAATTTCAAATCACTGTATTTCTCAATTCATGCAATATTAGTTTTGGAAAAGACTGTTGTGAAAAAAATAAAAAATATAAATATCAAATGAACAGTTAGAATTATGGGACAAATTCGACAAAAATTAATCAGGTATTCCATTCACTTTTGTATCTATCGTTAAAATCACAAATTTTCAACAACCCTGCATAATGAAGAACAAATAAATTCCTTAGGTCATAACTAATACATTGTCAAACTACATCCAAGATTTCAGCTTTCTACGTATCCAAATACCGCAGTAATAAACGTTTAATTGAAGCTGTTTCGCACAAAAAATAAGGAAATTATTGATTTTCTCAAAATCCACTGGATATAGGTATAGGGAAGTATCATATGAGAATAATCGAAAAGCAATAGAAAAGCAAAATATGCAATAATATACAGGGTATTCTATTCAAAATATCAAAGTTGTTGCTACTTTTCGATAGAAGCGGCAAAGCCGCAGCGCTGAAAATATTTTACACTGAAAGAAATAATATTGTAAGTGATAACAAAACGACCTGGTTAACAATTTTCTTGTTAGGGTAGCAATAATTTTCAATGAAATTTACCAAACTTCTGATTGTTGCATTGCTACAGGAATAATATGCAAATTGTTATCGAAAGATTGTTAGTGTTACAAAATATTCCAGTTGAAAGAACAATATTCCATTGTTACAAGAACAATTTGCAAATTGTTATAGAAATATTGTTATTTTGATAATACAATTCAATTGACTGAACAATGTTGTTCAATAGTTTCGACAAAACAAAAATCCAACGGAATACTTACATTTATTTCAGCAATAATTGTCTTGTTATCACTATCCAAAACTGAGAAATTCTGTTATAGATACGATATCTATTATAGTCAGCAAGGAAGAAATACTTATTGAAAAAGTAGAAGACCATCCTCGTTTAGTTATGATGCCAAAATCGCTTGATAAAGCTACAGTGTAGCGAAACATGCCGCGAGTAAAATGAATTCCGTGGAAATTTAATCTTGTTACATACAATGGATTTCCATCTGGTGAAGAGAATGCGAATATTTCATCCACAATCATTATTGTTTATCCATATTATAATTCATGCGCTCTCATCATTCAATTGTATATATAACACAGTTTTACATTACCTGCTACGAAGCACCCGTGGCCCCATGGTTAGTGTTGTTCGTTACCAAATAATGAATTGAATAAATCGACGGTTCAAACCCACAACTCGGAAATCTTTTTTTATTTAACGGCGTTTTGATCATATTTTGTTTCGTTACTTCAACCATATTCACTTAACAATTTAGAGATGGTTAGAGTAATTATATATCTAGTTGTGCCTATACTGACAGAAGTATATGGTTACCGTAACATTATTTTTTGTCACCCTAACCAAAAATTTTTTTCAGTGTAGATCGAGAGATCCAAGAAACCAAATTTTCAAAATAATCCTAGGTTTCTTTTTTCAGAAAGTCAATTGTATGAACCTTCATTTATCCACAAGCTTTCATTGTATATTTGCTCAAAAAAAAAATCTTCCCATTATCCTCTCATTATTTATTTAGTCATTTACTGTGTATCATTATATAAGAACTTTTTTAAACGGATGTAGGTATGTCACGTACAAGCAACATAAAAGACTGCTTCTGTGATTCTTCTCTTGTTATTCAAAAATTATCTAAACATTTTCATGTAAATTTTGTTGAATGAACTTATTATTATTATTTGAGTGTTGATTGTATCATATTTTATAATGGATCAATACCTTAGAGACATAAATTATATACAGTAAAAAACTGGCCTCGGGGTGTTATGCCGTAAAAATGGCTACAAGTGAGATTGGTTCAGAAACAGCTAAAACAGTGTATCACGCTCTCATAGAGTCCCATCTCAGATACGGTATTGCTTTCTGGGGCGTGTGCAGCCAACAGAGGTTCAATAGCATTTTCATTTTACAGAAGAGGGCATTACGATGTATATGTAAGGTATCTCCCAAACATTCATGCAGGCCGCTCTTCGTCTCTCAGAGAATACTCACTCTAACTTCTTTATTAGTACTAGAAAGCGCGCGCTTAGTCTTTAAAAATCGTGATAACCTAGATAATCCCCAGTTATATCACAGAACACGTAGGACATATTATAATCTCAATCTACCTCTACCTATACCTTCCTCGACCCTGACCAGAAAGTCAATTATATACGAAGGCATAAAAATATATAACCATCTACCCTTACGCCTGAAGACTATATTAACTCTTTCAATAAATTTCGAAAGTCTGTTAAAGAAGCATTACTTGATGGAGCTTACTATAGTTTGGAGGAATACTATTCTGAGATGTGGTAGAGTATGTTTGTACTACTTATATTTCGTTTATTTATATGACTTGATTGAGTCAGACTTATTTATTTTACACGTATTTTTGATCCACTTATATGTTTTTTTATATATACAACTGACTTCTAATTGTTAAGTGAAATTGTTTATTTCAAATGTATTTTATACGACATACACTTTTTTTATATATATTGTCGTAAATGTTGAATTTGAATTATTTTAGTGCATTGATCCATTCATCTTATTGTTTATTAATTTGTCCACGATATAGAAGTTCATTGTCATATGTGACCGACATTGAAATTAGCGAAGTCGCGTGACGAGCTAAAATCGTTGACCGAATGAACAAAACATATTTCCTTATATAAATACAAAAGGAATAGATTGAGGTTAGTTAGTAATAGACTCCCATAGAGGAGAGAGCCCTAGCGCTCAAGTCAGCCTTATAGGCTAGGCCCTTTTGGCCTTAGCTGTAAGTATTAGTTAAGTGATAGGTTTAGGTAAGAGTTTTATTTGTTCCCTATTATATTATTCAATGTCCCTTACTTTATAATGTGTATATAACTTTCCCCAGTATCCCTGTTGTTCTATAATAAATGTTTATATTCCTTTGCTACCCCTTGAGTTTCAATAGCTACCATCTGTAGCTACACCCCAAGCCGCATTTAGTATAAGGGAAACAACCCCTTATACAGCTCAGGATGCTACTATAGTAGCCCTAGTCGCGACCATATATATACCTGACTTCATAGGTTAAATGAAACTTTGTCAACAAGATATTTTCTTATGACAATAAAGTATATATTCTCTCTCTCTCTCTCTCTCTCTCAATAAATACCAAAGAAATTTTCTCTGGCGAGTTAGACTCCATTAATACACATACGTTTGAATCTATAAATATAATCCATATGAACATTAGAAGCATAGCTAAAAATTTTGATGAGTTGAAAGTATTCCTTGAACAATTCAGTATAAAATTTGACTGTATTATACTATCGGAAACATGGAACATTGGGAACATGTCGTTATATAATTTAGATGGTTTTGATATATTTTATAAGTATGGTTCCATAAATCAAAACGATGGTTTAGTCATTTATATTCGAGACTCGCTCAACCACAAATATAAAGTTATGGACATAGATGAATGCAAAATAGTACAAACAGAAATATATAGAAATAAAAAATCATTCTTGGTTACATCGTTATACAGACCACTGTCAACATCAAAAATAAACTTCCTTTATGGTCTTAGGAACTATATTAACGTATATGGAATAAAGAATTTCGATTATAACCTTTTTGTTGGAGACTTTAACATAAATATAAAAATCGATAAAGAAATAACCAACGAATACCTTGACCTGATGGGTGAGTTTGATTTCATATCTATGATTAACTCATATACAAGAATATGTAACAATTCAATTTCTTGCATAGACCATATACTCCTGAAAACAAAACACAACTTGCGTTACTGATCATTTTCTAATAATACTGAAAATCCCCGTTAAGAAAAACTCCTCAGGAAGACCTAGTTCTCTTGATATATTTAAAAAATACACTATGTGAAAAAATTAAAATAACTAGCTGGGCACCCATATATGAAGCTCAAAACGTGAATGTAGGAGTTGATTTCTCTGTGAATCAACTGAATGAAGCAATAGAAGAAAGTACTATCACAAAAAAAAATTGTCATAAAGAAAAAAAAAGACAAATGTGAATTTCTAGTGCATTAATAAAAAGTATAAGAGAAAAAGAAAGGCTCTATACACAAAAGATCACCAAAATGAATCTTTGAAATCCAGATTTGTCAGCTACAGAAACAAACTAAGAGTCCTACGCAGAACAGCGAAAAAACAGTACTACAGTAACAAAGTTGTACAATGTGAAGGTAACTCGAAATAACTATGGAACGTAATAAATGAAATGAGTAATAATGAAAAAAAACAAACTATAATTAACGAGATAAAACTGGAAGATAATACGGTAGTAACGATCCCCGCCATCATGAGTAATGAATTCAATAAATATTATGGAAATGTAGGAGGGAATCTCACTAACAAAATCACAAAACCATCGACGCACCCACTACGACATATCAATCAAAATACAATGTTCATGGAACCAACGAACAAACATAAAGTAGAGACAATCATAAAAACATTAAAAAACAATAAAACACCTGGACTAGACGGATTGACGGCCGAAACCTCAAAATGTATCTCTTGTTACATATCTGAACCACTTGCTTACCTGATCAATCAAACCATCATCATCATCATCATCATTAAAGAAGTTATTCATACCTGGGACCTAAATTATATAGCTTGATTCCACAAGAATTAAAACAGCTCAATTCTCATCACTTATTCAAATCAAAAATCAAAAAATGGATAAGCCTCCATCCACGCCTTCTCATTCATCAATATATAGATATTAAAAATTCATATGATAGCTTAATCTAATGAAATATAAACAAAAGAAAAATAATCCTAAACAAAAACATTGTTCACCTGTATATGAAGAAACCAAGTGGTTACGGTACTATTAGAAATTTTTTTATTTTTTGTTTTTTATTTTATCCGTCGCACAAATACCTTTACCATTGTTAATACTGAACTTTTCTTTCTTGCCCTTCAACACAACTGCATTTTCATTTAATTCAACTTAAATATCTCATCACAGGAGTAATGGTCTGCGTGGATAAAATTCACTAATCACAAGGCTCGCCTTTCCGTGCATTATCTACTATGACCAGCACTCTGGATATTGAAAAGAAAAGCCACATTCAAAATCAGTATTATCTTGATGTTCTAATCTAATACTATTTTAACATGAAATCCTATCACTCATATTTTAGATTTAAGTATCTTATTCCTACTCCCACTGCATCTATGTATGTTTTATGTTATTTATAAATGATTCTTTTTTTATATTAGCCACTACATTTCCCGTACAAGATTCTTTTGAATCTTTTGGGAACCCATTCGTTTATTGTCAATACCAGTTTTTGTCCTATAGTATTTGAATTTTTAAGCAATAAACATTATTATTATTATTATCTCAATGGGAGAATGGCCCAAAAGCCTCAAAGAAGCCACAATGAAGCCCCTTTTCAAACGCGGAGATAAGACTAAAATGGTGACCTACAGATCCGTATCAATAATTTCAAATATAGCAAAGATTTTCGAAAAAATTATGAAACAGAGATTGGAGAAATATGTGATAGATAAAAAATGATATCAAATAGACAGTTTGGATTTCAACTAAAGTAATTCACTGAAGATAGGAGTAAGCCAACTCTATGCGTTTTTTTATACTTAGCAAAGGCCTTTGATACTGTAAGTCACCCACAATTATTGGAGGCCTTGGAAGATATTGGGTTAAGGGGCAATGTGCTCAATCTAATGGAAAGTTATATATCTAACAGGCAACAATACGTCAAAATAAAAAAAACTGTATAAGTGACGCTTTCGAAGTTAAGTTTGGTGTCCCACAAGGAACCGTACTGGGGCCTACATTATTCACCATTTATATAAATAATCTACCGAGGAAAACTAATTAGTTTCGCAGACGAAACAGCCATTATATATCAAGCTGATAGCTGGAAAGTACTTAAAGACCAAGCTGAAAACGACATGAAAACTATCAAAGGTTGGATGGATTATAATTTATTGACAATTAATTTCGAATAAACTAATTATATTACATTCACATGCATAAATAGGAACTTACCAAATTATTAAACTCTGAAAATTGATGATAACTATGTGATTGAAAGGACCGATCGTATCAAATATTTAGGAATTACTATAGATAAACATTTGAGATGGGATAAAGATATAGAAAACATCAGCAGAAATGTCGGATGTTTAATCTGTAAATTTAAACTTCTGAGAACCATTCTAGACGCTACCAAACTCAAAACGGTCTATCATGCATTAGTAGGTTCCCGATTGAACTATGGTATCATAGGGTGGGGGGGAGCAATGAACACACACCAAAAAAATTAGTATAATACAAAAAAAATCTTGAAAATAATCTTAAGAAAACCTCATACCTATCCGTCAGATAATCTCTATAAAGAAGCACAGATTTTTGACATAAAACAAGTATTTTATCGTTCCATTGTGGTATATCAATTCAAAAACAAATCAAATCTACAATCCTTAACACATCAATATAATACGAGGAAACACAACACTTGCTACAAAACTCCATTTTCAACAAAAACAGTCGGCCAGCGAAGCTTTACTTATTTATCACCGAGAATGTAATAGTCTAACAGAACTCCATAATCTACGCCAGTTCAAGAAAAAATTGAATGAATTCATTACAAAATACCCGAGAAATGAACTCATCAAAATAATAGATATGCAAACTGAGTGTTCGTGATACTGTATTATATTGCTGAATTATATTACTTCATTCTTATATTATATGCAACCGTCATCAATGCACCTTCCATTCATACACATTTTCTTCATGCATTTTATTTATACTTACTCTATCCATATATTATGATTTGTTTATTTATTTATTTGTTTATTCATTTATGTATTTTATTCATATAACTAGTATTAATACACTTTTTATTAAAAAAAAAATTATCATCACCTTATTTACATTTTATATATATTATATTTGAGGAGCTAAACTCACATTACATGTGTTAACATAATATCAGTATTAACATAACATAGTTATATTTAAAATAAAAAATTAGTACTAAATAAGCAAATAACTAAATAAATCTTAGTAACACATGCACAGGCAATTTGCCTCAGTGAGTTTTTGCGGTTTATTGAAGCTATAATCTCGATATGTATTAAATTTTTATAAGATATAGGTACTTGCTCAATACACTATATATTATTATATTATTATTATAATTTGTATCTTTATTGCTTATCTTTTCAGGAGGTCATTACGTGTCTACGTAGAAAAAGTGTTGATTTCCGACACGCATGGGCAATGTCTCCGCCAGTTGCTGCACAAACCATATCAGTATTGAAGATACTTATGGGTAGAGATGGTACCGATGAAGGGCAGAAACGAATCGAAAGATTGGCGAGAAACACGCAGTATTTCAGACTTCGTCTCGAACAAATCGGTGTTATCATACACGGGAATCAAGATTCGCCTGTTATTCCCATTCTGGTGTATTTCTTTTCGAATATTGCGTAAGTAAATACCGCAAGGTTCAGTTTTGGGACCGGTTCCCTTTTTGGTATGCTTGTATGATCTGGCGCCTTTTATTGTTCAATGCAAGTTCACACTTCTTGCTGATGATAATTATAACAATAATAATAAGACTTTAATTTCTTGAAGACAGGCATAAACACGTATAGAATTCGTCAGAAAATGCTTATCTAAAAACTAGAGCTAGAACTAAAAACCAAGGAAGAAAATTTTGGCAACTGTCCAGGTCATCATCAACAAAGTGATCAAATTCTTCCGAATAGTAAAATCCAACATTAAATAGATATTTCCTGAGACATTGTTTTAATCCGTTGGGCGGAAGTTTATTGAACAATCTCTTCCCAATCACAATAGGTGACCTATAATATAAGAGGTTAGTCCTTGAAAATGGCACCTGTAAGTCAGCAAAATGACTTGTTAATGGGATGGATTTCTTTATTAGTCTCAATATCAAATTACAAAATATAAAAACACTCACTTCAAATATAACCAAACATGGTGAAGATAAAATTTCACATGTGGTTTAAAAAAATCTCGACAGCTTGTGGTATACGAGAGACGCCAGCGATACGACGAATTAATTTTTTCAGCGAGATAAACAGACCATTGAAATAAGTGGATGACCCCCAAAAACGTATTTCGTATCTTAGTAGAGATTCTGTCTGAGTAAAATATAGCATGATTAATTGTTTCTCCGTCAAAAATGATCTTGTTTCGAAGTAGGTAGCTAACAAAGTTGAATTTTGCAATTACTATCTCACAATGTCTTCTCCAATCTAGACTCTCATCAATGTAGAGGCCCAGGAACCATTCACACGATACAATTTTCAGAATTTTGTCACTATAATTCACATGAACGGTAGACACTTGTTTCTGCCTGTTATGGAAATGTATTGACTGAGTTTGTTCTGTATCTCGATGAATTGAGTTTATGCAGAACCAGTCATACAAACTAGAAAGAATTTCATTATAACTGCTTTCTAAGGAATACTTGAGTTTTTTCAAAACAAGTATCGACGTTTCGTCCGCATTCAAAGCGAAATGTGTAGATATAATTCACATTTACAAGGAACAATGTTGGGCCCACTACTGACCCTTGAGGAACACCTACGCTGATGTCAAAACAATCCGAATTACAGGTAGTCACTAATTGCTCAGTCACCTTTGGGAGACTGATACCACCATCTTGTGGCTCAGAAAAGATCCTCAACATCAACGGAAACAGTTCAGAACGACTTAGTCAAGACGAAGGAATGGTGCAAGTCTAATTCGCTCGCCTTGAATATCAATAAGACCAAATTACTCTCCTTCAAGTGTGACATGGTCATGATCCACTAGAACGTGAACACCACACAAAATTTCTTGGCTTAATTATTGACAACGAGCTGAAATTTGACATCTGTGTCTCAGTAAATAATTGGCTTCGGGATGTTATGCCGTAAAAATGGCTACAAGCGAGATTGGTTCAGAAACACCCAAAACAGTGTATTACGCTCTTATGGAGTCCCACCTCAGATACGGAATTGCTGTAGGGTATCTCCCAAACATTCACGCAGGCCGCTCTTCGTCTCTCAGGAAATGGAATAATTTGGATGATCCCCAGTTATATCACAGAGCACGTAGGGCATATTATTGTGGCGAAGCTGCGGGCGATGCCGGGCCTGAACGCTCACGTAGACCGTGCGTGACCGCGAATTATTTCCGATGCGCTTTGCTTCGAGATGAATCTGCTCTAATCGGAGAACGTTCCTAAGACTTTCGAGAAATATCAGGGAGCAGTGAACGGAGAATATAAATAAAAACAGGCAGCAGAGAGAGTCGGTCAGTGAAGTGAAAGTCGAATATAAATAGTTCAGTGATTGTTATATAAATTAGAGTATTGTGTTGAGTTATTGAATCATTGTGTTTCGTTAAATAAATTATTTTAGAGTGAATTAGTTTAAATATACTACATTATAATCTTAATCTGTACCTATGCCATTCTCAAACCTGACCAGAAAGTCAATTATAAACAAAGGCATTAAAATATGCAACACCTTTGAATTTTTAAAAATAATCGAAAGTCTGTTAAAGATGTATTACTTGGGGGAGTTTACTATAATTTGGAGGAATACTATTCTGAGACTTGGTAAAGGCAATCCATGCAAATAGTTTCTTGTAATTGTAAGACAGTGTGTAAGTGTTCTCATATAGTGAATCCCAGCTAAAACTTGTCACCCTCCTAATCTCCGAACTCGTGAAAAAAATTGAAAATCGCTCAAACCCGTCGATTTTTATTTCAAAGGGGAACACTTTCAACAGATACATCATCATGGTTTTGTCAACCCCCTCAGCCTCAGCACCCCTTATTTCAGAATTTTCAATGGGACACTATACTTGTGATACATCATTGTTTTTTTCCGTCAACCAGCTGCCGTCCCCTTACGAACGACAGCCATCAAAAGTCGAAACTTGTGCGAGCCAAGGATTAACGAGGTCTTACCTTTTTACGTGCGATTCCTAGCACGATCCGAGAATATCGAAAGGAGGTCCGTTGGTCACCCATCCAAACCATGGCCTCGCCTAGCGTTGCTTGGCTTCAGATATCGGTGAACCGGCGCTCTCCGTTCGAGCTATCCCCGCGGATTCTGAAGGAAATTCAGTTCCAAATACATCGGTGTACTGAAATTGAGGATCGATCAAGTGTTGTTGAAGTTTTAATGAAAACTAAGTTTTACCAAGATATTTTCATTTTCCATCACCTAAAATGTTATCATCTTAAGAAAGGTTTACTGTGTATATGCCACTGTTTTGACAAATTATAATATGCTGTCAGAAATAATCATTTATACGGTGAGACAGACGATTTTATGAAAAAAAAAATTGTCGTTATGTGTTTTTGTATACGCATATCTTTGTTTACGCCTTGGTATTTGATGTTTTCGATTCACTTCATTCAACAATTTGAAATGGTTCGAAAATGGTTTATACTATACAAGAGAGAATATCCATTGTAGCTGCGTATTTCGAAAATGGACGATGTGATAGAGATACGGCTCGAATTTTCAATGAAATTCACCCAGAAAAAAACACATCTATCAGTACGTCCATCAATTGATGAATAAGTTCATGGAGTCGGGATCAGTGCTGAATAACAACCACGAATGAGAGAATTGAGAAGTGAGAAATGAAGGGGTCACTGTTGCAGTTGTAGGACATGCATGGACAACATTCAATCTTTAAGGCAATTTGAGACTATTTCTGCAATTTCTAAAACCAGCGTACATCGAATTCTGAAAGAAGCAAAGTTCCATCCTTATAAAATGCAGAATGTACAAGAATTAAATGAAGATGATCCTGACAGACGTACAGAGTTTTGTGAAATCATGAGTCAATTATTGATTGGTGATAATAATTACCTCTACAATGTGTGCTTTTCTGACGAATCTTCTTTTTATTTAACTGGACATGTGAATAGGCACAACTGCAGATACTGGAGTGACGTAAATCCCTAATAGCACACCATGTCCCAGGGACGTCCCTATTTGGTACAAATCATGTCCGAATGTCCGGGACTTAAAATCATTGTCCTTGGGACGTCCGATTCAGTGCATTTTCATGAATTTCCCCAAAGGATTTCCTATGGATGTCCCAATCGGTACATCGTATAAAACGTCTCTGCGAGGACGTCTTTGGGATGTCCTGGGTCGGATATATTTTGTAATGTTTCCTAGGACATCCATCGGACGTCCCTGTTAGTAAGTATTCTGGCATGTCTTTGAAAGGACGTCCCATGGTTGTCCTGGTACGGGACATTTAGGAACATCCCGCATGAATGAATATTGGACGTCCCAATTGGTTAATCTTAGAATATCTCCCTGCGAGGACTTCCTTGGGATGTCCTGGTTCGGATATATTTTGTAGAATTTTCTAGGATATTCATTGGATGTCCTGGTTGGCATGTATTTGGCATTCTGGAACGTCCTTGATGGATGTACATCGGACGTCATCCCAATCAGTGAATTTCAGAAAATGTTCCTGTGAGGACTTCCTTGGGATGTCCTGGATTGAACATTTTTCGGAATGTTTCCTAGGTGCATCCATCCAAAGATGAAGGATGGATGATCATAAAAATTAAACAAAATTTGAAAACAGTTACAATAATTAGGCCTCTATGTGTACCCAGTAATCGTGTATACATCCCAGCTAGTGGTTTTACAGAAGAGGTATAAAATGGATCGCATATTTACAATAGGGCTGAACATTATATCTAAAACAGCCCATCTGAAATAAAACCCTTTTCACTATCATTATGGTCATCAGGGGCCATATTCTCGAGTTTATGCGTATGCCAATACGATTCACTGTTTCACAACAATGAAAATAAAAAATTTATGTTTGTCTCTCTTGTTCGTATACGGATTGAAACCGAACAATTCCTCATGTATGGATTCCGTGCATAAAGTTGTTTTCTGTTCTGTGTTCAAGTGAAGTGTTGACGAATTGACAGACAATTGTTGAGTATTTACCAGCTATGACGGCTTTTCTATCGTCTTTTGTGATTAATTAGTTTAGTGACTGTTTTTTAAGTTATTTTGTGTTCATTCAGTGTAGTTATATCTATAAATGAAAATAAAAGTTTTGTTATACTATTCAATAGTTATTACTAACCTATTCAACACTGATTTGAAAAAGGTGTTTCCGTAAGACAAGTAGAGTTGTGTGTATCCTTTAAACATGTACAAAACCGAATTGAATGACTCTGAGAGAGTGCTGAGCTTACCTAGTAAGTAAATCTGGTTCCATCCAAATAGTTATCTCCAGTAATCCACAACAATATCCTAATCTTAGTCCTGAAAGAGATGTAGGAACAAACACATCTGATAATTCTGCACATCCTAAGGACGTCCCAGATGTACTTTCGATTGATGTAATTCGGGGACGTCCAATGAACTTCCCAGGTGGATGTCGATTGAATATCCTTATTGAACGTCAAAATTTGGTGAGAAGTCGAGACATTGGTGCTTCCCACGGATGTCCAATGGACGTCCGCGGTACCAATACAGCACGTCCTAAGGACGTACCAATATTGCACGTCCTAAGGACATCCAAGATGTACTTTCGATTGATGTAATTCGGGGACGTCCGATTAACATACCAGGTGGATGTCCATTGGATATCCTTATAGAACGTCCAATTTTGGTGAGAAGTCGAGACATTGGTGCTTCCCACGGATGTCCAATGGACGTCCGCGGTACCAATTTTGCACATCCTAAGGACGTCCCGAATGTCCTGAGAGGATGTTCTATGGATTACCATCGGACTTCATGGTGCTATTAGGGATCCCTATTGGTACAGGGAAACTCATTCACAAACTCCCTAGAAATTGAATGTTTAGGATGTTATTCTGGGAGACCATATTGTAGGTCCATATTTTATTGATGGTAACCTCAACGGACAAACGTATCTTGAACTTCTCGATACAACTGTGAACCCCAGGCTCACTCAGTTACTTGAAGACGATGATAGGCTACTTGAAGGTCAGCTCACCTTCTAACAAGATGGAGCTCCTCCACATTTTGTTAATATTATATTATATTATAATTTCACAAGGAGATGGATTGGAAGGCGAGGACCAATAGAATGACCGGCTAGATCTCCTGATTTATCACCATTAGAATTCTTTTTACGGGGTGATTTGGAATCCACAGTTTATATTACACAGCCAACTTCGCTTGATGATTTACGTAGGAGAATTGTTGGGGAGTGTCGTGCAGTGACTCCAGAAATGTTGAGCAATGTGCGAAGACATTTCGAAAATCGCCCATACTCCTGTATGTAACTGAATGGTTCACATTTTGAATCTTTCCTACGATGATAACATTTTAGGTGATCAAAAATAAAATTATCTTGATAAAACCATTGTCTAAATAGAAGTAAGATAGTTAGTCAATGCCTGTGGAAAAGATATTGAACCCTAACGCGAGTGTCATCTAGAGTGATTAGTTACAAACATGAATATTTGACGACATTTTAATGCAGGTTTCTTTAAAAAACCTTGATTTTAATTCTGTCCCATTGCTTCAATCAAGTTACGACATGACTTGGAGGCCAGCAGCGGGATTCTATTTCACGGATCTACTCGAATCCGCCATTTTGACTCGATTATTGGTATTCAGTTTCTCGATTACGTCGTATAAACTCGATAGCTCAAGAGGAGTCGAGTTGTCAATTTATCCTTTCTTTTAACATTTTCTCTAATTTTATTGATGTTTCTTTTTCGACAGAATAACTGGTACAGCGCAGTAAAGTGATGGTTGTGTGATGAACTTCTTTCATTCTATTGAAACATCCCATGGTCATCGCTTTCAAATTGGAAGATGGCCATTCTCGAAGAATGCAGCAATATGGCCACAGGGCGTGTATTCTGAAGGAATATAAAATATTCAATTTTAGTTGGAGAAAGCCATGTTCCCAGGTAGCACGGTGTCGTCAAAATTACGTCTTAATTTGGTCAAATAGTTGACCAACTGACGTCAGAAAGTGACGTCTCAGAGACTCTGAAAAGACGTCAAAATGTCACAGCCATAAGACGTCATCAGCAGGACGTCATTCTGACGTCTGAAAAGAAGACTATAAATGACGTCATTTTAAAGACCTACAAGACCATTAGTAGACGTCAGTCAAATGACCAATAAATAACGTCTTCGAAGGACTTCCACAGCCCTTAGTTTTCATGTGGAAATTGATAGTATTAGGGAAGTAGAATAAAATAAACTGAAATACAATATTACATTTAATACATTTCAAATATAAAACATATCACAGGATGTTGTAGTAAACTTACATTCAATATATATTAAAAGTGCATGGAATATGATAGATCTTAGAAAATAGTTTATTTTTGTGAAATAATAATCACCAATTTGTATTCTCTTGTAGGAATTTGGGTTTTATAATATCACAAAGACTTCATTACTTCAGCAATCCTGGATACTCCTACTTCATACCTGAATCGCAGTTTTTCGGTGTTTTTTTGTTCATGAAAACTAACCTGTTCCATACAAACATCGAATGGTTCAATGGAACTTCCCATCTTCTTCAGCCTCTACATCCATTTATCGAAACTCCTTTGGTTTTTCAATGGCGTCCACAACGCTTCCCGTTTTATAAGCTTTAGCCACCCTTTGTCCTTCTTGGAGAACTCTACCAGTACGTAAGACATTATTTGTTGATTGATCCGAGAGAGTAACAGCAAAAAACACAAATATGTAGCACCAAACCACCAAACAAACCAAAACAACAGCAAACCAGGAAAATGATTTTAGCTTTATGCTAAAAGCAATGACATTCGACGAGGTGAAACATAATCCACAAGCAGCAACCCGTACCTACCGCTGAAGATCGGCGCAGCGGACCGAATCCAGCCGAGTCCGACCGACAACCTACGCTGCCGCGACAGAGTTGCCAGGTCAAAGAAACCATTATTTTATTCCACCAAATTATTTTAATATTATCAATAACTTTTTCAGGCTTGACCCATTGAAAACCTTTCTCAAATGAGAATTTAATTTACAGAATTAAACAGCACTTGACTACCATCTAGTGACAAAACAAAAATAAAATGTTCTTGGGAACAAATGGATATCAATAATAGCAGAGTTTTTGTAGCCCATCCCAACTTTCTGATTTTCGAAAATATTTTTACACTTTCAGACACAAATATTTCATGATTTATGACAATTTGTTGTTTGACATTAGGAATTATGAAAAAGACGATTCATCCCATAGTAATTTGTCATCCACTACCTACTAATTGTTAACGGTATTCCTGAAATTCTAGTCTAGAACTCCATCAGCCTATTTCTTCTTCATATTCCATCATGAATTCATTAAGTTTGTTCTGTTCCTCTAATTGACAGTTATCTTGAATTTTTTATTTTTGAGAAATATTTTTCAGTATTTGCAACGCTGTCCGCTACCACGACTTTCGGCCTGAGTGTTTTCAACAAGCGTCTACGTCCCGACTGCAGCAACTCAGCGATTGGTCACTGTAATAGCGGAAGTTTAAATGACAAGACAGCTCACGCAAACTAAGTTGAAAATGCTTTAATTACTAGCAAACCTAACCTGACTAATCTTACGTAAACAGAATAACCATACAAAACTGTTACAATTTAACAATTATTTATCCAAATTTCAGTCGGAACGTAGACGCAATGTAACAGAACGCTTCATACAACCGGCAATGAATCATTTTTGGCAAATTGCTAACAGGAGAGGTCCAGATTTCTGTAATCACGAATCCTGGAATAATTCTCAGTAACGGACGCTTTATGTCGACAATTTTCGAATAAAAAATGGGACGTCATTATGACCTCCACGAAATACGTCAATTTGACGTCATGAAATAAGACATCATTTTGAGGTCTCATTGTGGTCGAGGACGTCACGGACCAAAAGGGACTTTAATGAGACGTCATTAGGACGTTATTTCACTAACCTGTGCTACCTGGGTTGTTTGTATGTTGAATATGTTAGACTAGTTTTATTTTTTTGTTATAATTTTTCTTATTTTTTAAATAAAACTGAATTATTTAGAATATAAAAAAATCTCGACTTTTTTATCTTAATTTTAAAAAACAATCCTCATGCATTCGTGATAAGAATTAATCTCATCTAAAAAAAGTGAGATCATAAATACACAAATATAAGCACATCTTATCAATGTCATGACAAATAAGTCAAAATATTATTATAGATGATATGATTCAATTTATTTATGTATTCACTACCGTCTACTAATAGAATAATCTTGATTCCATATATCTTATTGAATAAAAATGTCATTACATTCCATCAAAAACCTGACGATTTCAGAAGCTAAATTCGATCGTGAAATAGAATAAGGTATAAATTCCATATCGAGTTTATCATCGTGTCGTACGATAGTCGACGGTCGTGAAATAGAACCTCCCTGCAGATCACTGAAGTTACATGACTTGGATGCGAGATCATAAGGTTGGCTAACTATCTTACTTCTATATAAACAATGACAAAACTTAGTTTTCTTTGAATCTTCAACAACACTTGATCGATCCTCAATTTCAGTACACCGATGGATTAGGAATTCCCTTCAAAATGATGAATCCCATTGAAACTTCTGAGGTAGGAGGTGCTGAAGCTGAGGGGGTTGACAACACAATGATGTAAGTGTTCCCCCTTAGCATAAAAATCGACGGGTCTGAGCGATGTTCAATTTTTTTCGGAGATTTTGGGGGTGACAAGTTTTAGCTGGGACACACTGTATGTTTATATGCATGTTTCTTAGTATTTGTACTTCTTCTAAAAACGCTATACCAAAAAAAATTACAATTGTTTCTAATCACACTTGACATAATACTACATTACTATGTAATTGATGACATTGATGTGCAATATAAAACAACTCTGATATTTAGAAGATATTATTATAACTCTTAATTTTTCTTAACTTTTGTCAATAAGAAAATTTTTTTCTTTGACAATAAAGTCTATTTCCCAATCTCTGTCTTTACTAGGACTTAACAGCAACAAAGCTAGTGGATCTGATGGATTTCCTCCGATCGTTCACAAAAATGTGCCCCAGAATCAACACCAGTTCTTTGCAAGTTATTTAACCTTTCTTATAATTTGGGGGATACTTCCGTCCAACTACAAAATTGCAAGAGTACAACCTGTCCCCAAAAAAGGGAAAAAATCCTTCCTAGCAACTACAGACCTATTAGCCCGTCAGCCCGCTGCCAAAATGTGTAATGATTTTATAACGTATGCCCTTTAGGGTTTTGGTAGTTACGTATACAGGCCGTTTCTTTTATCATGTGGTAACATTGCTATATTCTAAACCGTAACAGATACGAAGACGATTAAATGGGAGAAAAGGTAACTACTGTGGAGAACAGTACAATGGTCAAAGAAAATTTACAGGGAGTCTCGCCCATCCCGAGTTATACAGGGAAAACTAAAAATGCTGTTATTTGTTTTTTACGAATAGAATTGTTATTTCTGAAAATATAAAAAAATGGAAAAGGAAAGTTTTAATGTATTCTAAATGTACTATAAAAATGTAACAATGAATCTTTGATTAAACGTTTCGTGTCAACACGGCCACCATCAACATTTCTTTTCAAATACGTATCTGTCTGTTTTAGTACAAATATTGATAAAGCGATAAAATCACAATTCAGTGGTACATCACACTTGATATTTTTATAACGTTTCATTTAAAATAACTAACATCATCAGTGACAACAATTTTTAATTACGGTCCTGTCGTTAGGTCGTTTATGGATTCCACAAAACCTAACTCTCCGATATAAAAATTATCAGTGACGCTTTGAATAAAAGTATCTATTAAAATTATGTTTACACTATAATAAAAGATATCTGTAGTTTCAGAGACGAACGATAGCAATTTACCTCGGAAATAAACTTACTTAAGAGTAGAAGAAATCAAACAAACAGAAAACAATTTATTTCATATTGAATTTTTGAGTGAAAATAAAACCAATACAGAAAATGAATTCTTCATGATAACCTACATTAAATGCTCGAATTGCCGACCTCTTTGTTGAATGCACATAAGTTGTCTGTCCATACAATTTCTGTGGCAATTTTCTAGCATGATTGGTGTAATGCTATTACATGCATCTCTTATTTTTTGTTTGAGATGGTCGATATCTGTACTACATAGTTGTCGAAAAAACTTTATCCTTTATGTATCCCCAGACAAAAAAATCTAAAGGAGTCAGGTCTGGGGATCGAGCTGGCCAGGCAATTGGTCCATTGTTTCCAATCCATTTTCTATTGCTGCATTATGGGGAGGGGCACCGTCTTGTTGAAAATATTGTATTTCACGGCGAATGTTCAGTGGCAATTCATCTAAGTAGCCATCAAACTCATTGGATAAAAAATGTAAATACATTCTACCATTCAAATGCTCGTCGTAAAAGAAAGGACCTAGTATGTTTGTTCCCAAAATTCCCAACCAAACATTTATTCCGAACCTTTCCTGGAAATTGGTTTCTCTACAGTGTGTCTCACTTCTCATGGAAACACCCCCGTATCTTCCGTAATAATTGAGGTTGAATGATGAAACTCTCAGGACTGATGAAAATGCTCAAAATGCACGTACCACCTGAATGGGGTTGGCCTACGTGATATACACTGCCCGCCAATCGCGATGGAACAACACATTTTTACGGTAAAACATACTAGGGGGCAAAATAGGCTAAACATTCCTTCAGATTTGTGATCAGGACCACCAACTTACTACAGATATGCTTTTTCTCTGAAAAAATTTCAGTCCTGAAAAATTCGAATTTGTCTCACTTCTCTTGGAAACACCCCCGTATTTTCCGTAATTTTATACCTAGAACCCTGAAATTTCCAGGATCGATAGATACACTAGAAATAAACTCACTGCACAAAACGGATCATCCTACATGATGTGTACTGCACGCCAGCAGCGATGGAAAAATGGGTGGTTCCTTCGCTGCTGGCGTGCAGTGTATATTACGTAGATTGACCATTTCCGTGCAGTGAGTTCAATTCTAGTGTATCTATCGATCCTGGAAATTTCATGGTTCTACGTAAAAAATTACGGAAGATACGGGGGTGTTTCCATGAAAAGTGAGACAAATTCGGATTTTTCAGGACTAATTTTTTTTAGGGAAAATGTTTCTTTGTAGTAAGTTGGTGGTCCTGATTACGAATCTGTAGGAATTTTGAGCCTATTCTGCCCCCTAGTATGTTTTACAGTAAAAATGGGTTCCTGTAGCATTTGTATTTGTTCTTTTTCAAAATATTTCTGGTAGATTTCACAGAAATCCCTAGTTCGTGGGCAATTTCTCGTAAAGAACAATCTTGATTAGAAATATTTTTGTAACTGACCAATCCTAAATTGAAAAAAAAATATTTTCGTCACTTTGTTAATCTTTATGAAGTAATATTTGCTTACCTAAAACATTTATTTGGTTCCGCATACTTCCAGTAACAACACATTTTCTAGTTTTATTTCTATCAAATGCACCACAGTCTCTCAAATTTCTTTCTAATCGTCTAAACATTTGAATGTTTGGAATACGACGATTTGGGTATAGCTACCATACATATTTTTTGCCAAAAGAGGATTTCTATTTGATTTTGCATAAGCAAATAGCATATCAGTCCTTTCGTCATTTGAATACCTACATCTTTGATATGACTGAGTGTATAAACGACTGACAGTTCTTAACACGTATCAACAACTCATTTATTTGTCCTGCCATAGAAACCAAGCAAAGCCTACTTGTTTAAAAATGGTAAATGAAGTGAGATGCTATTTAATTGTACCATATCACACAATAGTCGTATTTTGACCAAAAACTAATATTTTCGTTACTTCCAGGATTGAGAATTATAGAAATATTCAGTATGATAATTGATTCAGAAGAAATCAGCCTTGAAACAAGGATTTCTGTAATACAAAAATGCCCAAGAAGGAAAAATACGAATGTTCGTTGTGTTGGGGTATCTTCTTATCGAAATTATTGGGTGAAGTCTGAAGTATGCCAATAGTTGAATAGGTTTTGAAGAAATCAAAATAATTTACAAAAGAACTAACGACAGGACCGTAATTAAAAATTGTTCTCACTGAGGATGCTAGTTATTTTAAATGAAACGTTATAAAAATATCAAGTGTGATATACCACTGAATTGTGATTTTATCGCTTTATCAATATTTGTACTAAAATAGACAGGTCCGTATTTGAAAAGAAAATGTTGATGGTGGCGGTGTTGACACGAAACGTTTAATCAAAGATTCATTGTTACATTTTTATAGTACATTTTAAATACATTAAAACTTTCCTTATACATTTTTTTATATTTTCAGAAATAACAGTTCTATTCGTAAAAAACAAATAACAGCATTTTTGGTTTTCCCTGTATAACTCGGGAAAAGCGAGACTCCCTGTAAATTTTCTTTGACCATTGTACTGTTCTCCACAATAGTTACCTTTTCTCCCATTTAATCGTCTTCGTATCTGTTACGGTTTAGAATATAGCAATGTTACCACATGATAAAAGAAACGGCCGGTATATAGTGCTTTTCTTTAATGTTCCTCCCTTTTATTTTCTGAACGGGTGAACTCAAAAAATTGAAACTTGGGATAATGAAATTGATGAATGAATACTATATTCCCAAACAACTTGGTGAAATGGATTGAATCTTACCTCGAAGGACGTACCATGACTGTAAAATGTGAAAACTTTAGATCAAGTTGCAATGATGTTAAGCTTGGAGTCCCACAGGGGTCAGTGCTTGGGCCATTGCTTTTTTTGTTGTATGCTAATGATTTGTCAGAATATCTGGAAGATTGTCACCTCACTATGTTTGCGGACGACACCACTATCACAGTTACAGGGGGAAATATTGATGAACTGCTTATCAAGGTAAAATGCATTATCGACGGATTTAGCTCCTGGTGTCAACGAAACAGATTAATTTTAAACCCCACGAAAACAGTATTGGTCAATTTCTATAATAGGAGAAGTAATGTTCCAGATGACTTAGAAATTATTGACGAAATCAAGAAGAGTAGTGAGGTTAAATTTTTAGGAACTTACTTGGATGAAAACTTATCATGGGATCAACAAATAAAAGATGTTTGCAACAAACTAAACAAAACATTCTTTGCTCTCAGACAAATGAAATCATGCATGAATACAGCAGGTCTACTTGAAATTTATTTTGCAATGGCATATTCACATATATCACTCAATATCACAGCATGGGGTTCCAGTAATGAATTTAACAGAGTATTTGTAGCACAAAAGCGCATTGTTAGACTGATTTTCAGTATGGAACACAGAGACAGCTGTAAACCAGTATTCATTAGAGAAAAATTATTATCCGCTCCATCTATATATATTTTCAAATGTATAGGATTAGCTAGATCTAACATAGAAAAATTTGAAACAAATAGAACGACGCACAGCTACAATACCCGTCATGGTGATCTTTTGCGTATTCCGAGTCATAGGTCAACAAAATATAAAAAGTCCCCTATATACAATGCTATGAATCTGTATAATAAATTACCAGAATAGATCAAGCAAATTACCTCTGAAAAAATGTTTCTTGGCAGAGTAAAGCAATTGCTGCTGCAAAAGTGTTACTATAGTTGTGATGAATTCCTGGATGATGATTTACGATGAACACTGATTTTAAATCTTTTTTTCTTTTATTCTAACTTCTATTTATTCTGATCTTTGACGTTTGGCTATATTTTTTACTAGGCCATCAGCTATATGCACGACTTTTATATATATTATTATATACGACATTAATTTTCATATTTTATATTTTATTGTACTTATTGTATTGTATTTTATTCATATATATCAGTGTGTAATAATATTTTTTATATCTATAAATTATTGACGTACCATATGTACAGGTTGTACCACAGTGGCAAATAAATATTATTATTATTATTATTATTATTATTATTTTGGAATAAAATTGACAGATGAAACTTTCAAGCTGGCGACTAGGCATTATTTGGGAAAAAAATTAAATGGGTCTTGTGACACATCGTTTTGAAGCTCCTGACGAATACTTCACAACATTAGAATATAAAGTCAATATCTTCACCTACTACAGAATGGCGGGACATTTAATAATTACCTGAATACATCGACGTTTAACTTAATAAAATGAGGAAACAGCTGGGTTCAGTTCAGAAGATGCTCGAAATAGTTGCCTTGAACTCCTTGACATAAGAACAGCCTATCCAATATTTCACGCCGAACAATTTCGAACACAGTAACATCGATATTTCTACAAATATTTATTATTATCTGTCGTATATCCAATATTGAAGCAGGTTTCTTTTCGTTCACCTTTCGCTTCAAATAGCCCCTCAAAAAGTCTAAGTTTGTCAAATCTGGTGAGCGGGCTGGCCATTCCGTAGGACCTCGATGGCCAATCCAACGACCGGGGAAAGTATCATCCAAATAGTTTCTTACTTGTCTGGAGTAATGTGGTGGTGCTCCATCATGTTGGAATACAATATCCATATCGAATTCATTAGGATTCACTTCGACGATTTCGGTGATTCATAATTCATGAAATAAAGAGTTAGAGGTCAATTTTCCAAGATGCTATATGTTGGGATTATTAAACTTTGAGTAACTGCCAAAAGCTCACGAGTTACTAGGTCAAAGTTTTAAATATAAAATTGGAACTGCCCTTTTTCACCTTTGTAGAAAACCAACAGGGTGTTTCGGTTTTCCTTATACGATGTATTATAACATCATTATTGTTATTATCTGCCAAATGAGTGTTTGGAAATAAATCAAACTTAGGTAATAAATGAACGAGGTATCCAGAGAATTACTTTTTCAAACTCATTCCTACTCGTGTTGAATTTAATAATATTTTTTATTTTCAGTGTAATGGTTAGAGCTCTACTCAAAGAGAAAATAGCTACCATCGGAGTTGTGTATCCAGCCACCCCACTTCATCAGGCAAGGATTAGAATTTGTGTTTCAGCTGTACACACAAAAGAACAGTTAGATTATGCTCTAGATGTTATACAAAGAGTCGTTAGTGAAATCGGCGTGAAGTACTCACGCAAACCAATCGACACCTCACCAATAGATTACCATAGTATCAAGATATATCGAGATTTGTAATAGCTATAAAATATGTTGTTACTTTTTTATGAATGTTTGAATGTATATCAGGTATCTTTATGCCGATTGTTATTTATGAAAATCAAAATTAAATAAAAAAATAGTACTAGTTTGTTTGAATATAAAATAGTAGCAATGCTGAATGCCGCCAATTTCTGTTTTTTTTTTTGTTTTGCTGAGAAATATCCCTTTCGTGCCCTTTTCCTGAAGCTTCTATACAGGGTGTTTCTTGAGTACGTGTAGAAAATTCAGGAGCGTATTGCTGACATCAAAATAAGAAGAAAAGTTCCTATAAACATATGTCCACAAGTAATTCGTTTCTGAGATACAGAGTGTCAAAGTTGAATTATTATTTTAATTTTTTGTGAATAATTTCAAAATAATTTTGGTATTTGGGTAAAGTTTGGTATCAGAGAATATTTATTATTCAGTTTGTGTAAGAAATATATTCTTGGTAGAGGTCACTGCTAGCAATTGTTTTCGAGTTATTTAGATTTGAAATAATCGATGCAAGTGATTTTGAATGACAAGATTTTTTAATTCAAAATGAATTCAATTAGATATTAGTTTTTATCACAATCAACACCAATTTTGATTTTGTCCCAGATACCAAACTTCACTCGAATATCACAAATATTTTGGCATTTATTCACAAAAAAACAAATATAATAATTAAACTTTGACACCCTGTATCTTAGAAACGAATAACTTGCGGACATGTATTTATGGGAACTTTTTTTCTTATTTCGACGCCAGCAACATGCTCTTGAGACACGTACTTAAGAAACACCCTCTATATCCGGAGGGCATGCTAGTGTCATTTACTCAAATATACACTGCACACATTCGTGGGGGAAGTAAGTGACTATTGAGTCAAAGACGCAGGTACCCTGAGCAGATAAAGTGAACCAAGAATATGTTTGTACGGAACTGGATAGCGGAAGGCACGTAGTAGGGCTATTTTTTGACTTATCACGTGCTTTCGATAGTTTGGACAAAAAATTTATTAATAATAAATTGTTTAATGTTGGATTCCGAGGAATATTCTTGGATTGGATTATAGATTTTCTCAGCAATAGGAAGATGATAGCCAAAGTAAAGGATGCTACCTACAACTCTCAAATTATGAACAGAGGAGTTCCACAGGGATCTGTGCTGGCACCACTGATATTTTTACTTCTTATAAATGACTTACCAGTCCACCTTAAATCGCAAATCCTTTAACTATATATGCGGACGATACCTCATTGGCGGTCTCCGCACAGCCCAAGTAGCACACCTATATTGGTAAAATATTGATACAATATTGTGAAAATATTGGAGAAATATTTGAAATGCAATATTGGCGAGAAAAAAAAAATGTGAACATTCGGCGATATTGGTCCAATATCACTTGAATAATATTGGCGAAATATTCTTGAACTAATATTGGCCTCAAAAGGTTCGGCGAAATTGGTATAATATAGCTGATACAATATTCTGACAATATTGGCACAATATTCAAAAGTTATATTGTCGAGAAGTAAAATGTGATCATTTTGCGATATTGGTCGAATATTGTTTGAATATTTTAGAAATAGTTTTGGTGGAATATTCTTGAAGCAATAATGGCCTCAAAATATTTATCGATATCGGTACAATATTTATCGATATTGGTAGAATATTTATCGATATTGGTACAATATCATTTGAATATATTGGTGGATGTCAATATACCTTTGGTAAATTATTAAATGTCCTTTAGTTGATGAAGGTGACACCAGAGTCTGCCTTTTGATCGCTATAACCGCTGAGTGAGCTGTCTTGAAAACAAGCTAAGGGAAGTATTTAATATACTTTCGTAGGTTTTAGAAGACGTTCTATATGTAGAGCCACCTAGCGGATTTTTATCCAAGTTTGATCATGATATAATTTCAATATGTTTCATTGAATATTCGGCCAATATTCAAATTTCATCTCAATCTAGATGTAGGAAACAATATAAAGACAATATTGTTTTAACGATATCGATAAATATTATTGAACCAATATTGACCCAATATTAATTAATAAGATTTGTTGAATATTGGCGAAATGATATTCAACCAATGTGTAATCACACATGGAGATACAATATAGTTTTTATTCCTAGAATCGATATTAGGGGAATATTGGGATTGCGATATTTATTCTAGATGTTAAAAACGATGTGAAGACAATATTGTTTTATTGATATTGGTAAATATCGTTCAACCAATATTGACTCAATATGAGTTATTACAATTTGTCAAATAAAGTGGAAATGATATTCAACCAATATTCTAACAAACTTGAAAATACAATATAGTTTTTCCCCTATAATCGATATGACTGGAATATTTGGATTGCAATATTTATTCTAGATGTGGAAAACAATATATAACCAATATTGTATTATCGATATTGGTAGAAATTATTCAACCAATATTGACCCAATATTTCGTGTGATAATCTACATTCAAAACTAGTTCAACCAATATTCCACCAATATTATTAATATAATATTGTTTTTTGAATATTCACCCATATTGGACCAATATTGATTTTTCGTTCACAATATATCTATATTGGCCCAATATGGAACCAAGATTCAGCCGATATGATGTGCTACCTGGGAGACTTCAGAGGAACTCACATCATTCAATGTGGATACTGTAAATTTTTTTGGGAACTGTTGTAAATCTAACGACTTGATGGTTAATGTATATTTTGATTCCAACAATATTTCCGCCAACTCATCTTCTCTAACATGTCGAGTAGAAGGTGATAAAATTGAATCAACAACAACAACAAATTTCTTGGGCTTACATATTGATTCCAGTCTTAGATGGACAGAGCAAGTTAACGCAGTAAACATAAAATTGAATACGGACTTTTATGCAATTTCAAGAATAAAATACTGCATGCCCATACTACACCTTTTTCAATTGTAATTCAGAAAGTGTAACTTGAAATTCAGATTAGTAACATGTAAATCAGAAACTGTAACTTGTTATTCAGAATTGTTAACTGTAATTCAGAAACCGTAACACGTAATTCAGATCAATTAATTGTATTCCAGAAACGGTAACATGTAATTCAGATTAGTAAATTGTATTTCAGAACGCGTCAATTGTAATTCAGAAACCATCACTTGCAATTCAGAAACCACCAAGGACTTGATTTGTAAGAGTAGGGAATATGAGAACAACGAATTATTTATTAGTGAACATTATTATGAATATAGTTATTTAAGTAACAAGGAATGTAAAGACGTGTTAACATTCGAGGTGAGCGAGTACGAGCCGAGGCAAAGCCGAGGCTTGTCGCTTGCCGAGGATGATAACAGTCGACACATTCCGTGTTACTTATTACGTTTTTCCCGCTGCTTGTTGACATTTCTCAAAATTTGCCTGAATTGAAGTTTGTTTTCTTACCCTTCCTTCATGATTATTCGTTCGCTATTTCATTCTAAGTTGCTTGTGCGTGTAACTAAGTTACCGAATAAGCAGACAACAATAATATTCAAAAGGTCTCATAACCTAAAAATTGATATGAATGAAGCTGAAGGTATTACTTGTCAAAGGCAAAGTCATTATTACCCTAGGCATGTAAATGACACTATTTACATTCCGTTGTCAAGATGAATTAGTAAACGAATGATATAGGCCATTTACCTGTTTTGTTGCTAAGCATGTATGGACTATTCACAGTGTCGGCAGCGGGAAAATGATATTTATCGCCCAACGGGCATGTCTTGAAATGCTAAAGCTGTATCATGGTGAATGGTGGTGTGTTGTGCAGCCCTACCACACAATTGCCTCCAACTATGTATAGTACTTTTGCCTGGTCAATGATTTGCTCAAGATACACAAGCCGCTGTTCTCCAACACCCGGACCTTGAACTTGAAGAACTCGAAGATTCTCTTTTACATAGAACTTTATTTTCGACCATATTGTTTTGACTGGGTTCAACATTGGGGAGTATGGACTAAAACGAAGAAGACTTGCCTCAGTTCCATCCAGAAAATATGTACATACGGGTTGTTCTTGGTTTCTGAATTACAGTTGATACTTTCTGAATAACAACTAACGCTTTCTGAATTACATTTTACACTTTCTGAAATACAATTAACTAATCTGAATTACATGTTACGGTTTCTGAAATACAATTTACTAATCTGAATTACACGTTACGGTTTCTGAATTACAATTTATTATTCTATATTACAAATTATACTTTCTGAAATACATCTTATATATACTTTCTGAATTACAATTGA
Source organism: Chrysolina oricalcia (assembly GCA_944452925.2). Taxonomy (NCBI): domain Eukaryota; kingdom Metazoa; phylum Arthropoda; class Insecta; order Coleoptera; family Chrysomelidae; genus Chrysolina; species Chrysolina oricalcia. The sequence goes on along the minus strand of OX101823.2, from coordinate 15,466,492 downwards.
AAAAGGTGTAGTGTAGTAACTAACGTCTACTACAGCTTGGTATAATCTCCCTAATGTTATGATTCAATCTTATGGGGAAACTATAGATGCCGGTGAAATATTTATAACAGAAAAAAATCATACAAAAAATGTTCAGCTTAGACCTTAGACTTCAAACAAACTTGTAAGCCCACATTTATTAAATATAAAATTTTATAACGTCCTCCCGTTTGTCTGTTAATTTACAGGAAGAAAAAAAAATAAATAGTTTTGTAGAGTTAAGTACGGCAAGTAATGTGCTTGCTCTTGAACAACTTACAGGGTCGTTCAGTTCGATAATAATTGCATACACAAAAAAATAGTGGCCAATGGGCGCCAAGTAGTTTTGCGTTGCTCCGGCTGACTTTATCTGAAGAGAGAAACCACTAAACAACAACAGACTCGTTTTACAAAACTTTTAATCAACATAATAATAAATTAGCAAAGACTCTCTATAGTTACGAGTACTCCCTATATAATTAGGAAAAAGAGGGATCCCTAAACCGCTGAACGTCACTTATTCAATGCAAAAGTACGTGCAACGATTTTCATTGAACTAATTTTGATAATAATTAAATAACATACAAGTAAATAGGCATAAAAAATATGTTCTCTCTCAGTTTATACTATACTATGACGAGTAACACTATGATTCAACAGTAAGACCCATTGCTTTTGTAACCAATAAAAAAAAGGGCAATAAAATTCATCAAATTTATCTAATGAAGAAATTTCAAATCCTCTGCGAGGTACTTAGCCTTCGTTCCTTCGTAGATTGTAAAGAGCCGTCGTCCAGAGTGAAAAACCGTGAACAGCTTGCCAGTTCTTTTTTTTTCAAGTCCAAAGGTCCGCCCAGACAAAGGAATCCTGAGTTCTTTCGATTTCAATATGATGCTCTGGTCAAAATAGCGTTTCCGGGCAGTAGACACTGCATATGTAGGTATTTTACGTGGTAAAAGGAATTTGAAATTTCGCGACACCATATAACATCTCCCAATGCCGATTAACCTAACACCGCGGAGATGTTATTTTCCTCAGGGCCAAGATCAATCCGATATCCAACTATCAGATTCGAATAGGAATTGCAACGTGCCAAATACACTTTTCCAAAAGTCGCAATTCCGGAAGGACAATATAGGTGTATCCGTCTAAACGTAATTTCACTTTCGAAAAGGAACCCAATATTTTCCAAATAATATCATGAGACCCCAAGGTAATTGTCACTTGTCTGTTCTAATGAAAATAACCGAAAAGGAACCGTGCGGTTTTTTGCGCGCTAACAAAAACAGATAAGAAGTAAGTTACTGGACGGTGCATAAAATAAATTCGAATACAGGGTGGTGCCGCGATATGAGCCCTACTGTTTGATTAAAGACGAATTTATCAAAAGATCGTAACAATTTCAATAAAAGACTGCATGCCCACCAGTGCAGTAATTAACGTCTAATACAGCTTAGTGTACTCTCACTTATGTAATGATTCAATCTTATGGGGAAACTCTATAGATGCCGCGGTAAAATATTCATAACACAGAAAAAAATCATACGAAAAATGTTCAGCTTAGACCTTAGACTGCAAACAAACTTGTAAGCCCACATTTATTGAATAAAAAATTATGCCTTTCTACCAAAGTATTCTATATGTGAGAAAAAACATTGATAAATTTCAGCTCAATTCTTCAAATCATCATTATGATACCAGGAATTCTCATCATCTATGTGTTCCCAGACACAAATCTACGAAACTAGAAAATAGTTTCAGATATATAAGAATAAAAATTTACAATAAACATCCACTTACCATTAGGAGTATAGATTCCTTCAGTAATTTCAAGAAGACATAAAACTTCTGATGACGAATAAATGCTACTATAGTATAAAAGCATACCTCTATGATAGCGTGTAGAAACCCTACTATTTTTATTGTGCCGTCTGTATTTTTTATGTATTTTTATATATTTTCATGTCATAATTTTCAGTGATTGATTGACTTGTCCTATACATCTTATAATGTCCCAAAGGATAAATAAATATTTCTATTTCATGACGGCCTTCTGCATTCGTCCGACTAAAATTTGTGTCGTATTACGGCAAGCTGGTATAAATTTCACATTCGAGAGCAGCGTGTCCATCATTCCACCAAGGACCCTTATCAAACCATTCGAATTTTCGTCGAGTTTATTCAATCTCGAACTCAAGCCAACTCCAGAAACTTCGAAATGAAAAGGTTTCGGGATCTTCTCCTTCGCTTCGTCTCAAAATATTTTCTGCAGAGGCGTTCTTGTCTCGAGGTGCCTTTCCTTCAATTGTTTCAATTCTGCGACTTTCAAGTCCATAAGGCGCACAAGAAATCAGTTTTACACAGAAAGTTTATTGTTTCGAAATTCAAAAACTATTCACCTTGCAAACACTTGTTTTACCGGCTACCGGTCTATTTTACATGAAAACGATCTATCAGTTTTTTTATGCGCAACACAGACTATGCCCTATTTATTTTGAAAATCCGACCGTCTGACTCCACTTGTAATAAAAGCAGCCTTAACGGTTCTAATTTATTGTCACTGTAAAATATAACATTAATTCATATTCACAAACTGAATAATTTATTTCAATAAAGTATGTTTCACTCTTCTACTTCTACGTCTTTGTCTGATGTGGCTACTACGAAGGTATAGAAGGGCCATTTTTTTAAATTGAGTGTATTCAAAATTGGTATATAGGATTTTGAGATCGGAGATCATGATTTTTTTGTCAAAACTTAGGAATTCAAGATGGCGGAAGAGTTTTGTGATGTGTGGCCAATTAATTCTAAAAAACATAGTATGCAGGAGTCTTTGGGATCGGAGATTATGATTTTTTTGGCGAAATTTAGAAAATGAAGGTGTCTCAAAAATGGTGGACGAGTTTTGTGATCATGTTCCGATTTCATTCAAAATTGGTACGTAGGAGTTTTGTGGTCGGGAATCATATATTTCATCAAACTTTAAAGATTCGAGATAGTGGCCCAATACGATTTGCGAATTTTGTTATTATGGTAAAGGCAAAGGCAAAAAGGTTTATCCTCATTAAATTTACAATAAAAATGTATAACAACGGTACGACAAAGAAATATATAAAAAGTTTAAAAACACGCAGTAAAACTATAACTTTGCCACAGGGGGGAAAGGAGGGAATTATGCTGGGTTTTTGGAGTGGGGTATGTACCTGCCCTGCTGAGGCCTTCAGCGGGCGGGGGACACCGTACTCATTCCTGCGTTGCAGGCCTACGATGATGTGTAGGTTTTCCTCTGCCGTAAGTGTTAAGTCGATGTTCAGGTTCGAGTTTCCCCGTCTCCTCCAAGTTATACGGGGGGTTTTCTTTGATTATGTGTAAAGCATCAGACTATCGGGGGGGGGGGGGGTGTCAGTGTCCCGGAAAAAGGTAGGAAAAACCGGGTTAAAACATTTGTGTCTTCATATAGGAAGGAGCCTTGGCTCGTCTTTTTATTTATGGCGGAGGTAGTGGTAACTCGCCCTCTGGGGCTCATGGAAATAATCTAATGCCTTGTAGATCGGCCCACCATACCTTCTTGGCCTGTTATGGTGGGCTCGGGCTGCTGTTATGTCCCTTGTCAATGGACTCCCAAGGATGAAGAAGCGGTAGAACTAATCAGAGACTTGCTTGATATGTTCTTCGATTGATTGAATATCGGTTAGCTCTCGCAATGATACTAACCGAATGAATGTACCTGTCACTGTTAATGACGATACGGAGCACTTGATTCTGCATTCTCTCCAGTTTTACAATCAAAACTGGACAAGCATAGGTCATCGCTGGCCTGATGACTTGTTTGTATAGGAGCATTATGTTCTCCGTCGCCAACCCAGAGTTTCTTGCAATCAGGGGGTAGGTCCCTAACATTGCGGCACATGCCCTTTGGATTGCCAGGTTGACGTGGTTCCTGAACGTGAGCCTCTTGTCCAGCTGTACTCCCAGGTACCGCACAGAATCGGACTCATCAATCTGGTTCCCCAGAACTCTGAATCCCTCAGGGATGGCCACACTTACGGTGGCACGTTTCCTTGTGAAATTCATGAGTTTTGTTTTACCAGAGTTTATCACTATTTTGTTTTTCGCTAGATACGGCACGACCGACTCCTCTACGTGGTTCTCTACCCAGTACGCGGCTGTCGAGCTATAGTTGGACTGGGCATATATAGCTGTATCATCCGTATAGATGGCCGTGTTTGTGACCTCATTAGTGGGAAAGACGTGAGTATATAGCGAGTACAAAAGTGGGGACAGGCTCGATCCCTGCGGCAGTCCTGCTCCGGCCCGCATCACTGAAGAGCTGGTACCGCTTATTCTAGCCCTGAAAGTTCTATCGACAAGGTATGAGTCTAGAATCTTCACCATGCATTCAGGCATGCCTGCCCTTAGCATCTTCATGATAAACCCCTCTATCCAGACGGTGTCGAATGCTTTTTGAATATCCAGCAGAACCATAAATGTGTTGAGACCTAGGTGGAAGCCCTCTTTCACATCGTGGACAATCCGGGCTACCTGTGAGGACGTAGAGTGTCCTTTTCGGAACCCGAATTGTTCTGCCGGTATAAGTTTGAGCTTCTCCTCTAGGCACACGAATAATAATAATAATAATAATAATAATAAAGGTCTTTATTTCTTAATAAAAAAGAAAAAGCCGAAGATCAGATGGTAGCACTACTAGGTGTAGACCAGTAGCACTACCTCTGTTTTTCATCTTAAGCACAACTACAGCAACATACTTATAAAAAAAACAAAAGAAAAAATATATTCTAAACATAATATATGTATATCAGAGAGAGAGAGAAACGAAAAAAAAAAACATTCAATTGATTGGAGGCAGTAAATTTTGTTTATTCAAAAGTTGGTTCTTAAGAGCCTTTTTAAATGATATTTGAGACTTGGTTTTCAATCCAGCGGGCAGCTCATTGTATACTTTGCATATTTGATATGAAAATGAGCTTTTAAATTGTTCCGTTCGGTGCTGTGGGGGTGTGAGAAGATGTTTGTATCTCACATTCAAGTTGTGTACGTCAGTGCGATACTTTATTTTATGTGTGAGATACTGAGGTTCCTTGGTTTTAATTAATTTATGATAAAGACATGCTGCGTGTAGAAGTCGTCTGTTCGCCATGTTCAGCCAGTTCATGTCCTTGAGTTTATGTGAGATATGCTGACGTCTTCTTACTCCACAGATAAGCCTTAAACAGGAATTCTGTACCACTTGAATTCTCCTTATGTCAGGTGCATTCAAGCATGGCCCATATACAACATCGCCAAAGTTGAACTTGCTCAAAACTAGGGCCTCACACAGCATCTTTTTAACATTCCTGTTAAGATATTGCCTATTTTGAAATATCATTTTGATGTTGGCATAGGCCATGCGGATGCAATTATTGGTATGATAATTGAATTTGAGTTTAGTGTCAAATATCATTCCAAGATTTCGCGCTTTCTCCACCGGTATAATTTGGTTTCCATCATTTTGTATAACTATTTGTCTTGATACTTCTGCTCTCGCATTTTTCGGACCGAATACCAACATAGAAGTTTTTGCTGGATTGATTTTGAGCGAATGATTTTTCGACCAATTAATGATATTGACAAAATCTTCATTCAATTCCCTTTCTGCTGTGGCTATATGTTTAGGAGAAAACGAGAGATACAACTGAGTGTCATCTGCGTATAGGTGCATCTTGCAGAAGGTCACGGCACTACCAATACTGGAAGTGTATAGAGTGTACAATAAAGGGCCTAATATTGAACCTTGTGGTACGCCTGAAGAAACTTCAGCAGGAGATGATAAAATTTCATCAACTTTCACTCTTCGCGTTCTGTGCGACAGATAGCTTCTGAAAAAGTTTACCGCATATTTTGAGAGACCAATGGATTTCAAAATAGCCAGCATGGTGTCATGGTTTATGGTATCGAATGCTCTTGAGAAGTCTACCAACATGAGGATAGTAGTTTTACCAGAGTCCGTTGTTTTGAGAATATCATCGGTTATTTGTAACAGAGCAGTTTCACAGTTGTGAGATGGCCTGAAACCAGATTGAAATTCGGGAAGGATATTATTTTCAGCAACATATGCCCTGAGTTGTTTTTCCACAGCTTTTTCCAAAACTTTCGAAAGGGTTGGTAAAATACTAATGGGTCGTAGGTCTTTGAAGTCACATGGTTTGCTCGTTTTCGGTATGGGTCTGACGGATGCTTGTTTCCATGCATCTGGAAAACAATGGGTTACCAAACATGTGTTTATGATATGAGTTATGTATGGTAGGATGGTTGGGGAACATTGGAGTAGCATTTTGATATTCAGTCCATCATAACCTTGTGCATTTGACTTAACTGTGTACAGTATCTCTTGAACTTCGAGTTCGAGAACTTCTCTGAAGATTAATTCTTCCCTATCAAGTGGAATGTTAAGATAGTGATTCAATATTTCTTCATCTGCTTCTTGGTAAGGAACAATTTCAGAGTAGAATCTATTTATTTCATCCACATTCTTCAAGTGATTGGGAATGGCAACCTGTTTTTTACCAATATTGAAGACGTCCAAACTCTTCCAGGAGGATTCTATCTACCACCTTGGCTATGGTGCTAAGCAATGAAATGGGGCGGTAGCTTTCTACCCTCGCGTCTGGCTTGCCTTTCTTCAGGATTGGGATAATCTCCGCCTGTTTTAATGTTGGTGCGGGTATGTCTGCCATTTTATATTGGCGTTTATGATGTGTACTAACTGAACGAGCGACTTCCTCTGGAGATTTTTGAGCAGCACTGCGTCTATTTTGTCATCGCCAGCAGCCTTATTTCTAGGGAGCCGTTTTATTGCCTCCAGGACCTCCTCATAGTTGGTGATCAACTTCGTGAGGTCCCTCGTGCAGATGTTAGTGCATGGCCTTGTTCTGAATTATTTGGCTTCCCTAGAAATAACCTCCTGCTCCGGGGTGGAATTGGCACTCGTCTGGAACACGCTCCGATAATAATCAGCGAATAGCTTCGCCTTTCCCTGATTGGTCGTTTCCAGAGTCCGGCCATTCCCACAGCTGGAATCTATGCCTCCTTCGTAGACGTTAAGACATTCGCCATAGGGAATTGTCCGACGCTTTCAGACTTTCGAGTTGCCTCTTCTTGATTATGGTCGAGATCCCGACTGAGATATCAGGATCTCGAGTTCCCGAGATAGAAGCCGGGATCCCGACATAGATGTCGAGATTTCGAGATCCCGAGATAGAAATTCCGTGGCCCTGTTATGCCCACGTAGGCTTCTTACATAGTTGCAGAGTTCTTCTCGAAGAATCCTGTATGTTCTTTCACGTTTGGCTTTTCGAGAAATGCCAACTGGCATTCCAAAACTAGATAACAGACACTCCGTTAACGTGTTGTCTCGACGGTAGAGGATAACTTGGCGGAAGTTCTTAAGCGGTCAGGTCTGGCTTCAGTTCGTTACAATACTGACGAAAAACGCACCAAGCCAGGACGCCCTTAAAAATGAAATAAAATTACTTCTCAAATACTATGAGAAGGCAATCATTCCAATATTCTTCTACTTCAACTTTATCGTCAGGGACTGGGACTGGGACTGGGTATAATATAGTTCTTTTCAATTGTTTGTGATATATCATTTTGTCCTGAGTTCAATGATGTACACGTTGATTTTATTGCAAAATTGGGAATAATATGTTTTCTTTCTGTTTCGTTGGATAGGACATACGAAACTGGAAACTATTTATCTATTTTATATTCATTGACATCAAAAGACAAAGAGTAAAAATTGAAGGCCATTTTGATTAATCTAAGAGCCTCTAGTTCGACGCACTCCCCATCACCTACCAGTTAACACTAGCGAAATAAACTGCCTAATCCTGTTTGATTTTTTTTTCAGCATAATGCCTTCTGATTGAAGAAATGGTATTTACAGTGAATAAGCTTTGACATGAAGTCGAATCATGTGAGAAATCTCAGGTATTCACAAAAAACAGTTTCAGAGAAAAAAATTCAATTCTCATAAAAATAATTTCTTTCAACATGCCGACAGTTTGGGACAATGAAATTTTCAGAAAAGAAGCTCCGACATCAGATTGATTAATGTGGGAAGTATCAAGTTGTCACGAAAAGAGTTTCAGGGAAAAAATCAACTCTGTTAAAAAAAAAAAAAATTCAATATGATGCCGATTGTTTGGAGAAATGGAATTTTCAGGAAATAATCATCATTTGAATTTTTTATCAGAATCAATTTTTTTTCTCTGAATATGTTTTTTGTGACAAATTGAGAATTCTCACATTGATCGATCTCATGTCGAAGCTTATTCACTGGAAATTTCATTCCCCCAAATGGTCGGCTTCATATTGAAAAAATAAATAGTTTTTTCAGAATTGAATATTTTTTTTCCGTGTAACTGTCATTTGTGACAACTTTATATAGATTCCTCACATTACTCGATCTCATATCGTAGCTTATTCCCTGAAAATTTGATTTCTCCAATCTGAAGGCATCATGCTGAAAAAAATTTCAAACAGAATTAAGCAGTTCATTTCGCTAGTGTGAACTGGAGTAGGTGGTGTCAACATCTACCGACGCTCGGGTTCCCGAAATAATGAAGGATATCCATTCCTTCATCCGATTAGCTCAGTATTTAACCTCGAAGCGCTGGCATTGAAGCAAAAATGTGTCGTTCCTCTGTAGCAGCCTCGGATTATCCCTGGATTCCGACTATAGTTGTGTGGTAGCAGCAACACTATGCACTAGGAGTTCTAAAAAGAACTCGGGCATAGTTCGTAGCGAAGTATTTTGTTAACTCCGAATCTTTTGATATTGTTGGTGTTCCCAACGAATTCCTTAACCAATCCAATCAGGGCAGGCCTAAGATTCTAAATTCTCGACGAAAATGCACTATCTACCATGAGATAGGCTCTATTTGGCCACTTTCAAGCACCAATACAAACTCGCAAAAGTCGGGTGAGCCACCCGGGTAGGGTGCACTCACCAGGTATACTACGTACCTCCTCGGAAGCTCCCGAGTGACTGACTAAAACAGCTCCACCACCATGCACCCCCTAAGGTTGAGGCCCGGAAGGATGAACACCCCAGCACTCGTTCGTACTCGAAAGCTCACCCCCCTATCCACCACCCCCGCTCGTTAAAGCGGTTCCTCATCCTGATGATTGGCGATCAGCAGAATGAAATCTGATCGTTTGATATGGAGTGATCGGCCTGAAACTCTCTTATATCTGACATGAGTTTAATTTGATTTAACAATGACTTTACTTAATGTGCATAGTGCCCCCTGAAACTGGCTGAAGGCCTGAAAAACACTTGGCTGAGGGTGCAGTGGCGTAGCTAACTTTAAGCGCGCCCCCTCCGCAGGGACCTCCTTGGAGCTCTGGTTATAATTTGGTGCAAAATTTTTGGTTTCCTTGCGCCCCTGACAAGCTTGCGCACCCCTGCTACGCAGGGGTTGTGGGGGTGTTAGCTACACCACTGGCCAAGTGTTGTGTTTTGAATTTACTGAGTTTACTACTTGGTCGGTTCTTCTTGGAATCTGAAACATAAAAGCATGATTACCGAAATTTAAAACAGCTCAACTCGGCTTCCTAAATAGTAAAAGCTGACATTTGCTACGGCCAATGCCGAAGCAAAGCCGCGGTGGGCGGAGCCTATCAGAGTCTTCCCTCCAGATATGGTCTCGCCAAATAATTTTTTAAATTCCATTTCATTTCCATTTTTCGGCAAAAGATAACCTTAGTGGTGGGTGCTGAATTTGGGCGCTAACTTCTCACAAGTTAGAATCCGACACTGAGACCAGTTATAATTATTTTTTCAAAAGATCAGTCTTGCTTAATATGTGTAATTTTTACACTAGTCAAACAAAATTATAATAGTTCTTTTTGAATTCGAATATAGTACTAGGATTTTTTCAACCTTATAATGGTTCTAGCACCATAATGAACTTCCTTTTTCGCTCAAATTAAATGTTCTGTCTCCCCCAGCATGCAGTGTGCACCCCAGTGTGTCACTATGGGCATTCTTGGCCCTTCATTAATGGTGATATGTCACACCACAAAAAGCTCAAAAGAAAAGTGGGACACACGGTACACCTGATTGTTACTCACTTTTATGCGCCTGCATATTGTAATATTGAAGCTAGCAAATTGTCAATTTTATAGCTTTTACAACTGGTCTTATCTTTAAGATACTTCATTAAAAATTTATCAAATATTTACTATTTTTTTCAGCATGGCGAATAGTTACGTTCAAGATAAAAATGTTAAGTAAACCGATTTAATTAATGCAAAAGAATTTTCTGGTAAAATTCTGGAAAATCACTATTTCATTTAAACACGTATTTTGAACAAAATTACATCCCTGTCTTCTTGAGGTCAACGTGTAGTATCCATATATCTATTAACTACGAATATGGATAATAAAGACAGCCTATGTGATGCCAAAAAAAATAGCATCGACTTCGAATTGGACGCTTGCGCCGGAGATTCCTATTCAAAGACGTGATTTTGTTTTTTGACCTCTTTCTAGCGTGCATGGTTCGGCAGCAACAATTATCGAAGATATGTGAAGCATTGCTAATTCGGCAAATTCCAACATAACATAATCTGGATAAAGTTACAAAGAGCAAGTGTAGATTGTGCTAGTTATAAGAGGGCGGCACTATATGAGTTTTATTCCTGAGAATATGATACATTTTTTGAATTTCTAAATTCATGCCTGAAATAATTTGAGATCGCCGCGTTTTACTTCGAGTTCATGTTCAGGAGGCAAAAATACATCACCTCTAGCAAACTATTTTTCTCAGCGGTTATGAAGCCGATGTGGAACGAGAATTCTTACCTTTTCAAACAACTCTCCGTCACATATACTCAATCCATATTACCTCAAGTTTAATGAGTTTTAATCTGACTATGGCAGAAAATCGACTGATGAAACTCTGGTAGCAGGTAACAAACAAGACATTTTATTAATAGAGTTACAAATGGATCAATGAATCGTTTTTTTAATGATACGAAGTTTAATTGACCGTCTTGCATAATTCTCATTCTTCTTTTGTCCAAATTATAGAAAAATGTTAGCCCATTTTCAATATGGGAATGTTGAAATTGTTGAAAATGTCAAAAGAAGCATAACCTTAAAAATGGATGACATTTCTCGTGATTCAGAATTCGGCATGCGCAATAGTTTCCCAGCGTCAGTTTGAGAAAAGGTAAGATATATATTTTTGGCTTCAATTTGATTACATTGCGTCTTATGGCGTGTTATCAATATTCGTAGTTAATAGATATATGGTAGTATCGTGCAGTTATGATAAAGAGGAAATAATGCTTATTACATTTAAACACTGGGCATCAAGTATGGCATAATTTTATTATTATTTCTGAATATGAAGGTATTTAGGAAAAATCATCGGATAGGGCAAGATTTTCTTTTCTGAGGGGTACTTTTTGTACTCTACGCAAAATATATAAAGTTATCCACATTTGAGTAATGTTTTGGTGATATTTTTCAAAGTGAAACCCAGTGAATTTTTCCTTAGGGATCGTCATTACGAATCCAATGATATTACCAGGTTTGATAGAATTATTACCAACGGCTGCCAAGATATTGGCAAAAATCTTCATCGAATTGAAGAAATTAGTTTCTTCAAATTTATCCAGAAAGAAGATAATCTTTGGTCACATTTCCTGACATTTGATAATCTAGCCAGAGAACAGAAATCTTCTGGAGCAACGATAAATGAAAATGACATTGTTTTTCAATTACCCACGATACTATCACATCATTAGAAACCCTGAATCACGACACACAATAAATGTTTTTATGGAAAGTTTTGGTGGTAGATTTTTTGTTCATGAAGTTTAGCCCATCGTAGTGAAACCGACATGTACTTGGCTACTGCTGCAATTACATCAATAAATTGGCTTTATTGTGGTGATTTCAAAATTGTATAACACAATTGATTTGTTATAAAAAAATGAAATACGGCTATTTTTATCCAAAGGGGTATGTTTTTGACAAAATATCAATTCTTTTAAAATATCTTCGATTTTGCATTACCTTGTGAACAATTTCAATCTTTTATGTGAGAAAATGTTTCTCTCACAATTATTTACTAATAGTTAAATTTTTCATAACTTGCGAGGAGCTTCTCTCTACCGACTATTTTAGGGTCATTTGTCAAAGAACAGAGATACGAGCACGAGCACTAGCACGAGCACGAGATCAATTTTCCCGTCAAATGTTGCGAAAACATCACGCAGATCCAGATTTTTTTAATGAGATCATTTGGAGCAACGAGTCTTCCTGCACTAAGGATGGGTACTTGAATCTACACAATTTGCAATGCTGGCATATCATAAATCCACACTACTACTACCTAAACTTCCCAAAAAACATTTCAACAGCCCCAATGTAAAATGTTTGGAGTATGTTTTTAATGCAGACGTTAGAATAATCTTTCATCAATATTTTACTGAAAAAATGAATTACAACGCTGTGAAATTGTACCACCTGCACAGAGAAAACTGCCAAGAGAGGCAAAAATTTATTGTTTTTAAAAAAAAAAACAAATATTTCGAAAACGACAAGACTTCATAGTGGGTATTTTTTCATAGCGTTAGGGTATCCTTTGATCTACATTCTCTTCAAGTTTCACGTGGTCTTTACGTGACACCCTGAATACTTCTGACAATTCAACAACAACAACATTCAATTATTAAATGGTCAATTTTGATACTTCAAAATGGAGAGTTTAATGTTCTCAATTGTATCAATTCACTCTCTGAACGTCCCTGTATACCTATGAATTGTAATATTGTACCTATTTTACAGTCCTAATTAGTGACTAGTTACTCGCTTAGGTATTTTATTATATTTATGTCAATTATCTACTTCCTATGTGACTACTCGTTTAATATTGATTTTAGTCCCTTACACACAGGCAGAACATTCTGCCTCATAGGATGTATCTCGCATTCATCGTTTCTTCATCTGATTACACTTGTAATATAGGTCCCGGATAGAATTGAATCTCTTTCCCAATTTTGTCTTATTTTCAGAACTGTATTTTTACGTGTATGTATCATACAAGCCACCTCTGTCCCTGTCATATATATATATATATATATATATATATATATATATATATATATATATATATATATATATATATATATATATATATATATGTGTTCGGATAGGTTTCCGCGGTCAGATATTTGAAAACTAGAAGTTCGGGTTGAACCGCGTCTGGAATTTGTTGAAATTCGACGTTTCGGCTCCGATTTTGGAGCCATTTTCAAGAATAAGAAGGATAGGTATAGTGAGGAAACGTGATTCTACACTGAGGTCTCAGTCTGCCTACTCCTCAGGTATTATCGCGTTAGGATTTTGTGACTTGACGTCGGGGTCTCAATCTGCCTACTCCCCAAGTCTCGTCACTGGCTCTCTCTAAGGTCTCAATCTGCCTACTCCTTCGAGAGAACTGTTCTCTTGTTGTAAACACAAGGTGCTCTGCTTGAAATTCGCACCGACTACTTGGAGTGGTTCCGTAGTTTTTTGTTGAGTTCATCTACAGCTGAAAAGTGATTGCGATACCAAAAATCAATGAGTCGATCCGGGGCGATAAATAATAATAATAACCGTACTCTACTTTCTGGTGGCCTTTGCTGAATAGTTGGGATCATAAATATGTGAAAAAATTTATTCGAATCGGCAAATAGCAGGCATAAGTATATTGAGTTTTCCAATACCTTATTCCCCGAGATTCAGAATTACCATTTGTTAATCTTCACCAGTACCAAAAGATTTTACTAAAACCGGGCCTGTTACAAAAAAAAACACTAATGACGCACATACGCATTGCGGACTACTTAATACTAATCGAGTTCGGTATTATGATCTCAGAGTGGAGCAGATTTCAGTCACGTGGCCACAAATTAATCGGATCAATCGGTAATAAACGAACGAAACGGACGTTGGCTTGACTTTGACATGTTATTCACCAATAACTACATCCAAATTTGCATCGTTTTTTTCGTAAAGAATCTTCAAGTTTGAAATTTGAACGTTTTGAATATTGCAATAACGAATATACAAAAAATATTGCTGGTTTCTGTTTAGGAAAATCAAATCGTTAATTTTAATGATGATGAACATAACCTCACAATTTCAAATTAATCTTACTCGTCTGCCAAAATTCTCCGAGCAAACAGATCAATCTAATAGCGAATTCCATTGGTAAAACTGGTGCACACCGAGTGCATTTTTTGTATTCCATTGGTAAAACTGGTGTGGAGTTTTGTATTCCATTGGGAATCTGGTGCACCTAGTTTCGAACTCAGTACAATAATTTCAGTACGAGCTCTTTGAGGTCGTGCGAAGTCAGTGCATTTATGAAAATGGCGGAAAGCTCGAAAATTCAAAAAGACAGGCTACTTCTTGTAGCAATTTTGTTACCATCGTCGTCAAGCAGTGATGAAGACATTTACGAAGTAATGAAGGAGAGGATACCACGTTCTAAAATTAACAATTTTGTAGAAAATGTCCGTAATTTCAGTGATGAAGAGGTAAAGAAAAATATATTTTTAATTGTGGTTTTTCATGCTCCATATTTTTGCAGTTCCGTTGAAAACTTTAGGATGCGCAGAGATACTGCTTGTAAAAGAATGAATTACTTTAGAACATCACAGTTTTATTCAACAAACACAAATATGGGGGCTGAAATCATATACCAGCAGAGACTCATCAAAGTGGATTTTGATGTAATAGAAGGAGAGAATTATTCGGATTGAATAGTGAAATAAATGGAGAAAATTGTTCTCCAGGTTGACCTCTCAATAACTTTTTTTGAGGTAGTATTGATGAAGAATAGATGAGGGATTCCAACCTGAAGAACACACTTCCATTTACTTACTGCCTGTGAAAAACATTTGTTGGATTTTCAAATTTGAAGTTCGTATTGTATAGCTATAGGCGTCAAACCAACCAAATTAAACTTTTTCATTATTATAGGTATATGTGCGCAGGAAATATATAATTTTCAAGAGATGTGTCTCAAAGGTTTGCAATATGTCTCATGCACTCATATGCTCTTTTCCGGAAAGGCACGAATATGAATGATTATTTATTTCCAACGCAATTTATTTGTAACCTCTCTATATTATGATTTGCTTATGATGGTTGTGAAAACGAAAACTGACAAGTTTCACTTGTCTGTCAAATATTTCGTATTCCATTGAGAATGAACTAGTTCATATTTTGGAGAAAACTAGGACAGTGTCGATGCAACACTGGTGCAAAACTAGTGCAACACTAGTTTTACCAATGGAATTCGCTATAAGACTGATCAGATTTGAATAACCGAACGATCAAAAACGAACGATCCAGACTAATCTGACCAGTCCGACGTAAAAACCGAACGCGACTACTATTTATAACACTTTTGACATAATATGAGTTTAGCATTCTAGAATAAGTATATAATATTTATTTCTATGGTTCCCGTCTGGTTAATAAACAATAATTAGAGCTCTCTGAACTAAATTCATAGCAGACAGACTTCAAGCGTTATAGAAATGAAGTGTTCCTGTTTTCATAATTGACCTATCTCCTATCATAATAAACTAACGCACGCCTATGGCGCGAACCTTGCGTGATTCATTCTCCCCTCTTCTAGCTCAAACATCTGCATCAACAAAGAAATCCACCTACCACCACCGTACGGGAGACGGAGACGGATGAATTTCTATGTGTAGTTTGGGAGTTTCGCCGGTTTCGCGTTTTACAGCACTGACATTTGACATTTGTCCAGCGTAAATATTAGTTCACCTTCGTTTCAAAACCCAGTGCAATATAAAAAATCATTTCGACACATTTTTAACCTATAATAATATAAGTGCAATAATAATGGAAAATACGAAAGAAGTTGGAAAAAACGAAATCTCTAAGCTTAAGAGGGAAGTCGACTCTATGGACGATTTCGAGCACTTGGGGCACGATTCCAGCCCCTTGAAGGAAATGAAAGAATACACTAGTGATTTTTTGGGTCTGAAAACGGACGTCGAGACGCCAGCACGTGAGTCACCCCACGAAATCGATATCAGGGAAGGGAATATAGGGAGTAGTGTTATCGGCAGTTTCGATCCTTCGAGAACGGTCTCCGACCAGCCTTTGATTCCTGAAAAAATGGCCTCCGGCACACCACAAAGTGGCGATCAATTTCCAGATCGCAAAGAAGCCGACACCAAGTTGGATAAGTTCCTACACGAGATGAATCAGCCACCCCAGGGGCTTCCCAATAAGAAAGATAAGTACGATATTCAGTCGTTCGTGGACAATGAACGGGGAATGACCCGTGAAAAGGAACCGATTCACTCCAGTAACGACGTTCTAGACCGTTACTCGGACAGTGAACCCGACGAAGAAGGCCATGCTAAACCTTCCAAATACGAAGACTTCCCGACAAAAATCCAACGACCGGAAACGTTTGGCTCCGCTGAAAATTTCAAAAGCGAAACTTTCAAGGACGTGGAAGAGTTCCCAGAGCCTCTCAAACAGAATGTTCCTCCATCCAAACCTTCTGCTCCTGTACCTGGACCTGGCTCAATCGGAGAATTCCATGGCAAAGCTACAGAACTCATCAAAACCATCCCCGAACCAGTTATCAAACCATCCGAACCTGTTAGACAAAAAACCCCGGAACCTGTTAGGCAAAAGACTCCTGAACCTGTCAGGCAGAAGACGCCGGAACCCGTGAAACTCGCGGAACCCGTGAAACCCGCGGAACCGCCCAAGGCAGTAGCAGCACCCGCACCGGCGAAAAAAGTGGACGAGCAGCCGGAAAAAAAGCCGAAAATCGAACCAGCCGATGCCGAGGCAATTTTCTGCAAGATGGGATTAGGTGAGTGTTTCACAAGTTTAAGAAATAAAAAATGTCATCAAAGACAACTGAAGTAAAAGGAAATATCCGAACTGCTCCAGGACACAAATAAGTCTTGCTTGGGTTCTTCAACGTTTTCAGAGTTTTCTTGAAATAGGTAGTCTAGTGAATCGGGTAACAAAAATATAGATATTCATATCAAGATGGTTGAGAACCTTCTGAGGTGGCATTACCTGAAATGTTGAACCCAATGAGAGAGTTCATTAATGGTTGCTAACTTCGAATTTTGACATTTTTGTATGAAAAACTAGGAAACTGATTGGATTCTTCATACTTTCATTAGTAAGCAATGGAATTGTACAAGCCAATAAATTTCCCTGGATAAGGAATAAATGAGATATTCCAATCGAAAATAATTATCATTAATATCTCATTTATTCCATATCCAGGGAAATTTTCATTGAAAATCTGGCTTAAACAATCCTATTGCTTACTAATAAAGGTATGAAGAATCCAATCAGAGTTTCCTAATTTTCATACAAAAATCGAAGTTGGCAACCATTAGAGAACTCTCTCATTCTGGAGAAGAAGGCTATCATTAAATCTGATGGTTTGCCTTTTTGATAAAAGTGGTGTACTTATGTATCAGTAGAAAATATTCTCAACTACTTAGCTACCTACACATTAAAAAAAAAATGCGCTGGACCATTCATTTTAAATAAATTTCGAAAATGATCGGAAAACCGGGAAAACTTGAAAAATCTGAAAATCTAAATCTGCATTTTCGAAAATACGAAATACCTAGGCACATCAAAAACGATTGATGTTTTTATACAAAGTACTTACCAGGATATATTTTTTGGCCGTCTTCAGAAAATCTTCATAGATTGTACTCATGTGAAGTTGGCACCAACTTTTTGCAAAAACATAATTTTTTTTGAGTTCTGGGTGGATTTGATAGAGTTCTGGAGTTCCTGATACAAATTTTTAATAGTTCCAGCCGAGGGGGTGACCACTCATCAGAAAACGTACACGTATTGCCGAAATCACTTATGATTTCCTGAAATATTTGGGATTTCCGAGGATTTCCTGGAAATCTTATGTGACTTCGAGAGATTTCCGGGGATTTCGTGGGAATCATATAAGATTTCGAGAGATTTCCGATGATTTCGTGGAAATCGCATACGATTCCGAGAGATTTCCAAAGATTTCTTGAAAATCCCAACCGATTTCGATGGATTTCTTAGAAATAATAAGAAAATTATTGCGACACGTTATTGGAAATGGAAGATTTTAAAGAAGTTTTGGTGCCTGAATCACAGAAAATGAAAAGATTTGTTATTTCAAAGTAATTCTCAGTCAAATTTATTTCATTAATTTGATCAAATATTTAATCCGAACAACATGTGTATTCTTGAGACCGAAATATTATTTTGCAGCAAAGTAATGGAGTTCTTGGTAAAAATGTTTTTGATGTACCTATCATTTTGAGAATAGATTTATTAAAAGAAATCGAAAAGAACTAAATTCTGGTTTCATCGAAGTTTATATATTGATCCAAAAAATAATAATTTGGTTGAATGAAACAATCAGATTTGATTGAATCAAATTAATACTTACCTATTGCACGAATGCTTGTCAAATTCGCGGTATTGATTCGACACTAAGATATACTTGAGAAAATTAACAAAAAAATGTATAACTACCTAGTTAGACCAACGAATGATTCATTTGATACAATGAACATGCGCTTAAATCGAGGCTTGAATTGAGAGTTGTTTTTTAATAATTATTTTTCTTGCTTCAACAAATTATTTTGTCGTGTATATACGACACTTTTATTTCTATAGTTCGAATGAATTTTGTTCAATGGGACCAGTTTTGTTTTTTTTTCGTCAAGTATTATCTCGAGTATTATAGAACTCGATCAATCCTTGTGATTCTTATCATACAATTGTATGTGGATGGTAATAGACGATATAAAAAGTATAGGACATTCACATTGCTTTATTCAACCCAAAATTATCTTACATCGACTAGTTTGAAAATTCCACACTCAAACATGTTTTTTGTTTTTGAATATCTTTTCAATTTTTGTTTTCACCTCGTGGTTAATGCAAAATGGTCCGTTTCCGATTAGGTTAACACTAACAGGCCCAAAAAATATACTTATATTTCTTTTCAACCAACTGAACATCCTCACACTTGAGCCATATATATGAATCTAGTTCCCATTTGAGGAAATTTATTTCAACCCCTCGAATTAATTTTTTTTTGCCCCACCACCCCCCACCACGAAAAAAAAGTCGAAAACGGTCCCTACAATACCGTTTTTTTGTTTTTTTTTTAAATTTTTTTTCAATTTTTTTATTTTTTTTTTATTTTTGAAAATTCGCGGACACGCGCACAGTCTAAACGGAGGGTCCTATCAAAAAAAGTAAAGAATATAAATCTTTCTAGAATCATTCAAGGGTATGCCAAGGACTATTTAAAAAAGATTTAAAAAATTATTTCACCCCTACAAATCCAATATTTTTTGCCCCACCACCCTCACCCCGAAAAAAAGTCGAAAACGGCCTCTACAATGCTATATTTTTCGTTTTTTTCAAATATTTTTTTTCTAATTTTTTTATTTTTTTTTATTTTTCCATTTTTGAAAATCCGCGGACAGGCGCACAGCCTAAACGGGGGGTCGTATCAAAAAAAGTGCAAAATATCTAAAATCACCCAAGGGTGTGCCGAGGGCTATTTAAAAAAATTATTTCACCCCTCAAATCCAAATTTTTTTTCCATTCCAGCCCCCACCCTCGAAAAAAAAGTGAGAAATGGTTACCTACAATACCATATTTTTTGTTTTTTATTTAATTTTTTGAATTTTTTTAAGTAGCTTTGAATTTTTCAAAATCGGAACGCCCGCTCTCTTTAACTGCCCAAATGGATTCCCAATAAGTCTTCAGGTATCGGAGATACAGAATCACGGCCTTCGAGGGATTCATGATTGTACAAGTTAATACAAGGAAAATATGTTTCCCCAGCATCTATCAATCGTTCGTTTCTACGCATGCATTATAATTTCGCATTTCTCTAGCGACTGCGATTTCCAAAGAAGATTTCGGTGATGATTTCGAAAGTTTTGTCAGTGATTTCCGGATTTCCGATAGGATTTCGGGGATTTCAAAGTTATTTCCGATTTCTGGAGCGATTTCCTAAGTGATTGCGGGATTTCGGCCGAAAATCAAGCGATTGCGGTCGACTGCGGGGCAAATTTGTACACGTATTGCCAGAGTGGTCACCCTCTCGGTTCCAGCTAACACTGTGGATTTTGATAAGAAAAAATGAGTTCTGGTGGTATTTTTCGATAAAGATGGAAGAGTTCTGGAGTTCTTAACCATTTTTGAAATTAGTTCAGCCAAAATAAAGTTATTGAAGAAAATAAATTTTTTACTTTCGAAAACCATCATTTTGAAAGAAAAATAACAGATATTTTAGTTCTGACGAGAGTTCTGAGTAGCACTCAGTGAGTTCTACAAAATATGTTTATCAAGTTTTACCGAAAAAGCAGAAACTTTCAATTTATTAGCCTTCATAAGGTGCGAAAATCGAAACACCAACATTTCGAATGAAGACAGAAGGAATTTCATAACAGTTCTGATGGAAGTTCTGCGTAGCATTCGGTGAGTTTTACAAAATATGTTAATCGAGTTTTATCGAAAAAGCTAAACTTTTCAATTTATTAGGGAACGAAAAAAAAAACAACATTCAAACCGAAGGTAGAAAAGAATCTCAGAACAGTTTTGACGAGAGTTCTGAGTAGCACTCAGTGAGTTCTACAAAATATGTCAATCGAGTTTTATCAATTTATTAGCTTTCACAAGGTGCGAAATCCGAAAAACCAACATTTCGACTGAGGACAAAAAGGAATCTCAGAACAGTTCTGATGGGACTTCTGAGTAGCACTCAGTGAGTTCTACAAAATTTGTTAATCGAGTTTTATTTGTCCTAAGATTCTTTTCGGGCTTCATTCTGAATGTTGATTTTTAGATTTCGCACCTTAGGTATATCCAATAAAATGAAATGTTCTGATTTTTCGATAAAATTCGATTGAAATATTTTGTGGAACTTGCCGAGTGCTAGTCCGAACTCCCATCAGAACTGTTCTGAGATTCTTTGCTGTCTTCATTCTGAGTGTTGTTTTTTTTTTATTTCGCACCCCATTATAGCTAATAAATTGAAAAGTTTTGCTTTTTCGATAAAACTCGATTAACATATCATGTAGAACTCGCCCAGTGTTACTCAGAACTTCCGTCAGAACTGTTCTGAGATTCTTTTCTGCCTTCATTCTGAAAGTTGATTTTTTGGATTTTGCACCCTATGGCAGCTGATAAATTGAAATGTTCTGCTTTTTCGATAAAACTCGATTGGTATTGTGGAACTCGCAGAGTGCTACTCAGAACTCCAATCAGAACTGTTTTGAGATTCCTTTCAGTCCTCATTTAGAGTGTTGTTTTTTTTTGGATTTCGCACCCTATTAAGTATAGCTAAAAAATTGAAGTTTTGCCTTTTCGATAAAACTCAATTAACATATTTTGTAGAAAATGGAAGAGGAGAAAGATGGTGATATGACTAGGATTTCGGTCTCATATTGCGTTTCGGACACGATTTTAATACTTTCCACTGTAATTTTTTGACCTCAATCGGAAACTGTGTGATATATCAAGTAATATCAACTGAGTGTTCTATTTTGTGAAAGTTAGAAAACGAAGGAATCAAATTGTAATATTTATGCAATTTAATTCAAATATTTGTTTGTTTTTTTTCCTTAGGAAGCGAAATTCTGAAACTCCTTGTATATCACACGGAAGTTATTCAAAAGTTAAAAAATCCAGCATTCCAATCATCTGAATATTTTCAGCAGAAAAAAAAAGTTACGTAACGGATGTGCCATCTTAATCGTTAACCCCTTTTTCTCCGAAACCACTTGAGTTAAAAAATTAAGAGTTTTGTTAGAAAATAGTAATTAATCGGTTTAAAAATGCGGCATTCGTTTTTTTTATTAATAGATAGATAGATCTTTATTGACTACATTATATATAAACATATATTGGTAGCAGGTCAGAATAGGCTAAAACCTCACTTGTATACGTGAGTGTGTATAAAACAATATCAAAAATTATAAAAACATAGTATATATAACAGAATTAAAACTAAAGTACCTATGAATATATATACCTACATATAAAAGTATAAATTTTAAAAGTAACATGTAATGAAGGTGTTTAATCTAGTTACTGACAATATGCAGAACTGGAGGAATCAGAAATCTGTGGCTATAAATTACTCATATCAGAGATTGTTGACAAATATTCATCAATGGAATAAAAACATTTTTGAAGAAGATATTTTTTCACAATAGATTTGAATTTACGATTACCCAAAGATTTTAATGAGTCCGGCAGAACATTATATAACTGGATATTTGATGAATTTTTTTGGGATTTGACTAATCTATAGCGTGGTGTTTGAATATGAGTAGCTTGTCTCGTGTGATAATTATGAATATCCGATTGAAGGGTGAAGCTCTCAACATTTTTGTGTATCTCAATGAGTGTTTGAAAAATATACAGTGAGGGAAGGGACAATACCTCAAACCTAATGAAGATTGGTTTGCAATGTTCACGATAATCAGCAGTAGCAATCAGTCGCATTGCCTTTTTGTGAAGTACGAAGATTTTCATGGCGTATGTTGAGTTGCCCCAAAGGGTGATTCCATAGCTCATTCTGGAGTGGAACATGGAAAAGTAAACTGTTCTGACTGTAGAAATATTAGTAATACTTTTCAGTTGTCGTAAAAGAAATATCGTGCTAGATAATCTGTTACTAATCTGTTACTCAGATCATCTATATGATTTTTCCAATTTAATTTGTCATCTATTGTAATTCCTAACAATTTTGCTCTGCTTTCTAATCCATTGTTGCTATCATCCGTCAATTTTGTTGTAAAAAATAATTTCTTTGTTTTATTTCTATTGATTTTCAAGTTGTTTGCTGAGAACCACTCTTCGGCCCTATTTTCTAAGTCATTCGTTGATAGTGACAAGTTTTTTACTGTGTTTCCTGATGTTATGAAAGTTGTATCATCTGCAAACAAAATGCATTTGCTGTGATTTAAATATTTACAGATATCATTTACGTAGATAATGAACAGTAGAGGCCCTAGCACAGAGCCCTAAGGTACTCCATGTTTAACCAGTTTGAAATCAGATTTAACATGGTTATTGTGCTGAAACGGCTGTGCCAGCTTAAGAGCAAACACTACCTTGGTAAAACGGGAATCCGTTTTGAAATTACAGTTTTTGTTTGAGATTTTTGTTTTTTTTAGCACATTTACTCAATATTTTTGTGTAAATTTCGGAACTTAGGTGATTTTTGGTTATGATAATTTTTAAGGAAAAAAAAATTAAATGACATGATGAATTAAAAAAATTGAGAGGTTCCGGAATTCTTATGGAACCACCGAGCCCATACAAAAAATATCTCTTTCATGAAATCAATGGTTTTTGCAAAAAACGGATTCTACGATCCGGATATTTATGTATGATGGGCGCTGTAATCGAGAACGGACAGGTGCTGTGTTGCCAATGTTCATCGAGTTCATTATCTTCACCCCCATTCTTGATGAGTATGTCAACAAACCTTAGCTGGAAGGGATGAGGAATAAATTCAACTTTTCAGTGTGACGCGTTGATGGTGGCTCTTAACCGAGGGGGAAGTAACTAGCCATTTTTTGTACACCTAATGAAAATAATGCAGTAATTAACTCTAATGAAAAGTAATTTCCATTAATGATGTTATACTATTCATCGGAAAATCACTGATTAAAATCCGCGTCTGCTCAGCGATCACCGAGGCGATTACTTACCGATTGTCAGACGGCATAAATTTGCCAACTTGGAACCGAAAAAAATCATATCACGGATCCCCAGAAACATGGATTTCGATTTTAAGTTGAATATGAAATGATTAATGAAGTAATGAAAATGTTATGATGTACACCTAATGAAAGAGTTACTTCCCCCTCGCTCTTAACATACGTCTTAAATTGTTTATAACGCGATTGTGCAAATACTACACATCGGACAAAAAATATCTGGCGCACAGTTGAACCACATATTATTATCTATCAGTGTCCGCAATATTGTTTGTCCAGCTTCAGAGTAATAATTTTTTTTTCAATTATCTCTTTTTGTAGGTTATCCCAGATTTTCTCCGTGAAAAATGCACCGATCCGGTCGTTTGACAATCCATTTTGTAGGTTTTATACATCTCTACAAAACTTTCATCGACTGTAAAACAATTCCTTGAATAATCTTTGAGATATTTTCAAAAAACCAAAAATGTTGTATTTTTTTCACTATTTCTTGTTTAAAAAATTCCACAAAGCGGTTTTGCTGGGGCGAAAACTGGGGTTTTCATTAACGAACTATTTTATAAAAAGTAGTATCGGCCGTTTGCGTCTTTTATTTTGTGTGAAAAGGGCCTCTTATTTTTATCTACAGCTTGGCCTATAAGATACCCCCACTTCTTGACAGTACGTCTTGTCTCACAACACTTTTTCAAAAGTATTAAATTTCACTACCAATTCCATCTTTCAATTCGTCGATATTATTAAATCGATTGACCTTTAGAAAACCCCACAAAAAGAAATCCTAGATGTATAAAATACGAATGACCCATTTGATCCAATTATTATTTTCCATTTCATTTATTCCTTCCTAGTTCTGCCTATTGGCTGTAAACTGTCTAGATTACTCCAATAATTACTATTATCAATTTATTAATCTCTTACGTCTTTGGTATTTTTTGCAATATTTATGCTAATCTAGAAATAATGATAATCTCCCTCATACACTCACATGGTTCTACTGAAAAACAAATTCTTTGCGGGTAGAGGACGGCTATTATTATTATTAATAGGACCATTGTTTTTTTTTTTCATCGGGGAAACTCTATAGGTAATTACTGTTTTCTGATATAAAAAATAGTTTACTACGAAGGTACTTTTTTCACTTTCCAATGGGTGCAAAAGAGCTACCTGACGATGTGCATGTCAAACAAATGAATTCTATTAGTCATACATACCTGTATTAAAATTGAATCGCTCCATTCATTGCAATGTTGAGTGCGATCAGGATGGTTGAAGGTTAGACAATTTAAAAATAGATCATGACAGTATTGAACGTTTATAACGCTATTACTTACACCTACGTAAATTTCGAGTAAACAGCTTTCGATTTGTCATTTTTATTCAGAAAAATGACGATTCATTGCTTAAGTCTAGATGAAATACTCACTAATTTATTTTTTTGTGGTGTCCATTGGGCCCATTCATGTTAGACCTTCCATAGCCTGAAAATGAAAAAAGTGTGAAATCTAGGAAAACTGTATGGAAGGGCATGTTGATTTTTTCGAAAATATGAACAGGATGTTCATAACATCAGATGTGGAATCACTTTAGTCGCTATTTTGTATTTATAACCTCTCTTGAAAGGTACTCATTTTCATTTTCGGATTTTTTCCTACAAGTTAGGGTCTTTTCACAATGTCTAATCAGTTGTACTTCAATGTCCAGCCGGCGAAGTAGTTCTTTTCTGTTAGATATTACAAAAAATTGCTTCATTTTTATAGCAGGGTTTTTCAATTTCCAGAGAAAAATTGAGAATGTGGAAAGGACCCCGCACTTTTTATAGATAAAATGGTTCTCGGTGAAATTGTCCGAAATGAAAATGATTGATAGAACGCTTTCATTTCTATTAGGAGAATTTGAATCTGGATAGCGACGGTTTTTTTCCAATGCGTGTTCCACTCGGATAGAGGTTTCAGTGATTTTTGTATTTGCTGCTGTAGAAACATATAAGTAGACATCAATATAGGTAATCTAATACGTGATGGTAATGATAATTATCACTGATGGACCTGATTGATTTTTCTTTTTCATTCACTCTCCGTCTACGACAGAACCAAAATGTACCCGATAGGCGATAGGGTTTTCTTGCTGTATGAGGACCGTAGCGCTGCTACGGGAGAGGTGGATTCGGTTAAGGCTGTTCCTTGTCACCTTCAGTGATAAGTGATTTCCCGTAAGTACCGGGGTCTCATACACGATTGGGCGAGTCAAACTATCCAAGCGTTAGGAATTTTATCTGGCTTATGCCTGAGTTGTAAGTTTTAACTATGTGTCGTTTATTCAGTCAGTTCCTAAATGGTGGATGGAATTGTATGGACCCTCATTGGCTACTGCATATAATGTTACATTTATACTGATCTCCACATTCTCACGTTTCACTATTTGTGAAAAATCTTGGCCACTAGTAGAATGTACGCGTGAACAAGTTCCTTCAACTCGTCATGCAAATGGTAATAAGTTTCTCAATTAATAACTATGAAACTAGTCATAGGAAACTGAATTTTTGGGACAGTGTTGAGGAGAGAATGATGAATATATTAAATAATAATAAAGGAATTTCACCGAGTTGATCGTGAATCACAGTGTGATTTCTGAAACGTTGATATTTTGTCATTTTTATCATCGAAAATTTTCATGATCACCCTATATATCCCAACGAAATCATGTTTATACGGAATCAGCTATCTTCGAAGGATGATAATTCACTTGAATATACAGGATTTGTACGAAAGAACCGGCCATATATTTCACCAATTTTTCAAATCACCCTTTACGAAATGTATGAATTGTGATTAATGATGGAATAAGAATAGCATATTGCATGCCAAAATAATTTTATCAATATTTCAATATTACATCGAATTTTCAGACATTACTAAATTTTTTTATTTTTCACTCTGTACATAATGATATAATCTGCACCATCCGAATGATATTTAGAAATATGAAGGTACGTTGATGATAAGAACGAAAAAAAAATGCAGTTGGCTCTTTCAAATCCCGAGAAAATAATTAAATAAAAATTACTGATTTCAAAATCTATCCGTCAACAAACTTTGCGAATCTGCACGTTCAATCAGTACATCGAATACTACAATATACTAAAAATTCAGACAATTTCACCGAGAAACATTTTACCTATAAAAAGTGCGGAGTCCTTTGCCCCGCTAAGTTAGTGGGTTTACATACTGCCTTGAAAAAATTATTAGTCTATCTGAAAAAGTGAGTTAAAAATAGCTAAATAAGTATTAAGTAGGACTCTTTTTCAAAAAAATTTGACGTTTCTGAGACTATACCTGTCCCCGTTATCAAAATTTGTTGAAAACTCTATTTGTGGAGATCTGGGATTTTAAAATTTAATTTGACCGATTAAATTATTCAAATCTCGTGGCTGGACTGGGGTGAGTCCTGCCCGATTCACTGTTGCGTTCCAATTATCAGTGCTTCTCCTAAGGTGGCGTATGGAGTTAGTAACAAGGCCTATCCAGAACACGTGGCTAATGACCATAGCAGTCGATGTCAAGACACCGAAGAAAATAAAAAAACAAGACCGTTCTTTGATAAATTCAAATGAAATCTTTCAAGTAATTCTTTATCGTAACATTTGCTATATTGATACAAGGGTGTTTGGTGTCACTGAATCACCAGTCTGCTATTTCTCCCCTTCTCCAGATATTACCTAGATTCCTAATGATAAATATGTATACATGCTTATATAGAAGATTCAGATATGTATTGTTCTTCTTTGAGAACATGTTCTGGTGGCAATATAATACTGCAATATCGTTTTCCTTAGTTCAAGGTTGGACGTTTACAGCGTTAGCTTAACTATTCCACTCTTCTCAAAATATTCTCGTAATCTGAGTAATCAAATATCAAAGACAACTTGTATTATCGGGGGTAATACTACGAGTGCTCGCTATACAATACAATCGGTAGTAATTCTGTCAGAAATCAACAAGATCAAATTGCTCGAGTTTAAGATTTCTAACAGAATTATCGATAGTATTGTGAGCACGAATGGTATTTATTGAGATAATTTCACGAACCAACAAAGTGAAAAAAGTTCCATTGTCGTGAATTCTTCAATAGTTATAGATAATGCCTGATAGACATGAAGTCTGTCAGACTGACATTCATATTAGTAGCAAGCATAGAAATATATATTATATACTTACTCTACAATGCTAAACCCGCCAATTTTCACGGCGAAAAGCATGCCGCGATGCGACTCGTTTACGATGTGCGCATGCGCGTCATCAGTGTAGTTTGGGTAGATCGTTGCCAAGTTTGAAAATAATTCAGAGTTTTTTGTTATTTGAAAGAGAGAAATTTGACAGCGCATTCAGGACTTTTTAAAACCGAAAAAAACCTTTTAGAGATAAGATTACTCCGAATTTTAGGCGCGAAAGAAACTTATTTAAAACACTTGTACCCTGTGCTACTGTAATTATAATGACCGTGCAACAGTGCTTTTTCGTCAACAGGAAGACTTGTCACTAAGATCTGTCACACTTGTCAGAGATCACAGACGGTTTTTAGAATTCCAGATTTTCTCTTGTCGTTTTGTGTGGTGTTTGTTGTCGTTGGTCATTCTTGGTTATCATCCGTGAATTTGCATTAATCTTGTTCCTTTAAAGACAATTTCTAATAAAGCCGTATCTTCCTACAAATAAATAATGAACTGTTTAGTGCTGTGTAAAGGAAAAATACCTGAAATATATCATTTTTGGTATATAATGAAATTTTTTATGTACCTATATGCTTTGCTCAAAATAGCTTAAATATTATTTTAGCTTGACAAAAAATGCATGATTTTTGGTTATTGTTCTTAAAGGTACATTTAGTCAAAATCATTTTAAAATTGTGCTTAAATATATGTTAAAAACGAAAGTTGAATCTGTTAAATCAAATGGCACCATTTATACAACAATATTAAGTTTATGCTAAAAACATATCACTTTGAAAATCCCAATTTTATAAGAATCTTACTTTTACGATGAAAATATTGTCCTTAATTCACGTGTACCTAAAGTTTCATGTCATAAAATGTACCTATCATTCTTAAATGTATGCCTAAATCTAAAACTCGTGTAATATTAGGTCTCATACAAAATTATTTTCACGGCTATGTTTAAGTCAGTGCTTGTGCTAAAGTTACGTTTATATTGACTAAATCCACCTTAAGAAGAGACCCCAGCAGAACATTTGAGCGAGAAAACTATAATTTGTGGCATACATTTGAAACGTAGTGCAGTACCAATACTGTGTCTGCTTAAGCATGTATGGCGAGTGATACAACTTTCTGCCACACCGCTTATATTATGAGTTGTAGATTCCTACAAAAAGTACTAAACATACATAGAATCGCCTCAGAAAATTAATGTCAATATGGAAGTGCTTTTCTTTGATGGTAAGGAAAATGCTTCTGGTCTCACTTTTTCATCCACCCTCATTGTGGAAATTGCACTAACCAGAAATACTCGTAGAAATAGCATGTTAATCTCTTGAAATGATTGAAATTAAATGCAGTTGCATATGTTGACATGAATCGTTCTAGAAAAAAAAATTCGAGCTTTCATGCATCCAATTTTATAAATCCAATTTGAGTTGAAATTATTCATGATATTTGCTGAAATACATTTTCGTAGTCTTTTGTACTTTCAATTTATTTTCCAATCCAGTGCTTCCTTGAAATTCGCACCGACGATTTGGGGTGGTTCCGTAGGTTTTTGTTGGTTAACTACATTTGAAAAGTGAATGTTATACCAAAAATCAGTCGCTTCAGAGCGATAAATAATAATAATAACCGTACTCTACTTTCTGATGGCCTTTGCGGAATATGTGAAAATATGTATTCAAATCGGCTAAATACAAATGACAGGTATAAGTAAAATGAGGTTTCCAACCTTATTCTCCGAGATTCAGAATTAACGTTTGTTAATCTTCACAAGTACCATAATATTTTACTAAAACCGGGCGTGTTACAAACATCACTGATGAGGCGCATGCGCATTGCGGACTATCCTGAACTTTTTACAACACTTTTGAGATGGGGATTAGGATTCTAGAGTAAGTATATAATATATATTTCTATGGTAGCAAGATGATACTATATTCTACGTTGTTGTTTGGATACGTGGTTGCCATGAAAAAGTTGTATTACCGGCTCAAAAGGAAGGAACTGCGAATGAAATTATCGCGATAATTGTATATAACACTCCTTTCCTGCAATATAAGGTCCAATAAGGGACGTACGAGTATGTCTCGATAATACGCATTTTTCTGTCTGCCTATGCTAAAAACTTATTTTCGATTTATAATTAAAAGTACTTATTTGTTTGAAGGAATCACTCTATATATAATCATATATTATCAAAGTTTTACAAGGTATTTTAACTAAAATGAACGCCTGATTGGTTGAGAATCATACAAAATAGATTATCTGAAGTATTCTAACTGTTATACATCACACAAACCCCCTGGTGTGGGTTTTTACTTATCGTTGCTTGAGAACATTTCAGTGTTATAAATAGCTACTCGATTCCATCAGGAAGTAGGTACACTGATATGACGACGTCGACAAAAATACAGTACTGACTAAAACATTCGCCTCCTATGGGAGTTGTTTTCTATCATAAACTAACTTATATGCCTAGCATTGTACGGGTTCATGATTTCATCCTTTCATTCATAGGCTTTTCTTGAACAGTTGGTTTATTCTTGATGCCATTTTCTAATCTGTTAATATACTTGACCTTTTCCTCACTACCAACCTTTGTCTATACAGAATGGGCTCATTCAGTAGAATCGAAAGTATAATTTTCTCCCGTGTTCTTGAACTCTATAAATAATCCTCTTAGAAACTCCTAAAAACTTAAAGTCGAAAGGTTCATCCAGTCTCGAGATAATTGAGCTTGAGAAATTGGCAGGCAGATCTCGTGACGTAATTTTTTATTATTATTAATTTTGCTCGGCGTGATTACTCCGGATCCCTGGAATTTCTTGTGAGGTTTCTCTGTGTGATGATATCTTCTACACTGCAGTGTTCACGAAGATATCCATTTTCATGCAAGCCAGGACATCGCATTCTTCTTCCTCCTCACAGAACCTGCATAACGTGGAGTCTTGGTGTATGCCTACCATGTGCAGTTGGTTTTTAGTTAGAAGTCCTACCATCTTCCTGTGAAAGTTCCGGCTCAGTTCGAGTCTTGAGAGCCGGTCGGTTGGCCCCATCATCATCATCATCTTTCCGTGAGTATTGCCAGAGCCGTTCTCCCAGGAGGATTGATGATTGTTCTTAACCCATTTCTTCGTGTCCTGTCTAATGTTCCCAAACGGGATTCCGCAGGCTGGTTCCGATATGATGAGAATTGATGCTGCCCCCGCTCTTGCTAGGGCATCTGCGCTCTCATTCCCCTGCATGCCCCTGTGACCTGGTACCAAGACAAGTTTCATCTTGTTCTGTGCTCCTAGGTCGCTGAGGTTTTTGTGAGTTTCCCAAACTGGCTAGGAAGAAAACCTACACGATTGCAGACCCTTTGTTGCCGGCTGACTTTCGAAGAGAATGACTATTGGTTGGTTTCTAGAGTGCATCGTTAGAATCGCTCTTGTTCAAACGGAAATAGCCGTCACCTAAGTTCGGAATATAGAAGCTTGAGTACCGAGGCTTAGGCTAATGCCTTGCCTCGGTCTCTGTGCGTATATTCCAGCCCCTACCCCATTGCTTGTCTTACAACAACAGTTTTTGTTAAAATTGTTGAAATTGTTTTTATGATCTCTATTTTGTTGGAGTGGCCCATGCACTTTAGTCTGGATGCTTCTATCCTCGCCTACGCTGCAATATGAAAATGCAGAGGAGGAAGGTTCAGTATCACCCCCAGGCTGATCGTAGATGTGTAGGTGTGTGACCCCGAGCATGGCCAGTCTTGGTAAACTAGCCAGCCTCTCCACAGCAGGGCTCCATACGTAATCAAGGTCCTCACTATCGCTGTACATGGCGAAATAGATTGTTTGGGTACGAGTCCCCAAGTTTTGTCAAAGGAGCGCCTGGCCATCATCAGTGATATCCTCGCCCTTGTTAGCACTTTTTTCAGATGTTTGTTCCAGGTAAGCTTCGAGTCTAGGTTTAACCCCAGGTATTTTGTCTCTCCTTACATCTGTAGGCTGTCACCAAAGATTCGAAAATCCCTGTTAGTCTCTACGTTTCTCGTGACGTAATACCAACTGTTTTAATTTCCATAGAGGCATCTCTGAGCACTGCTCGAATATAATCTACAGGGTGTTTCATAATTGAATGCTGATCCTGAAGGGCGATAATCCTTGAATGATTTTAGGAAAAATTCTTCATATGAGCATAGGTCCGTAACAGCGTCATTTCTGAGATGAAATTTAACAAAAAAATCAGTTCTTCCCCAATATCTCTGAAAACGCTTTGGCTTTTTTTTTCAATTTTGGTACATGCCAAGTATGCATAAAAATAAATTTTTTCCATAATGAACGATTTCTTAATTTTCATCAGTGGCGTCCCTGTTAACATACCCTGTCATACTTTTCATCAAAATAATGATACACCACTGTCTTTTTTCCAAATAAATGTTATTTTTGCAATTGTCCTTTATCTTTTCATAAAAATGCTCTCCTGTCTTTTTTCGCGTGGAGGACGGTTTTCGATTTAGAAAATAAAATACATTCATTTGCTTGTCCCTATTCGATTTTTTCTCTTAGTCTTAAGAGCCTCCATCACCGAAAAATCGAATTTCTTCCTCATCCCCTCCTGCTCAGGTTTGTTGGCATACTTATCAAGAGTGGGGGTGGAGATAATGAACTCGATTAACATTGGCAACACAGCACCTGTCCGTTCTCGATTACAGCGCCCATCATACATAAATATCCGGATCGTAGAATCCGTTTTTTGCAAAAACCATTGATTTCAAGAAAGAGATATTTTTTGAATGGGCTCAGTGGTCCCATAAGAATTCCGGAAACTCTCAATTTTTTCAATTCATCATGTCATTTAAATTTTTTTTCTTAAAAATTATCATAACCAAAAATCACTGAGGTTCCGGAATTTACACACAAACATTGAGTAATGCGAAAAAAATTAAAAAATGTTCAAACGAAAACTGTGGGCTTAAAACGAATTTCCGTTTTACCAAGGTAGTGTCTTAATTTCACAATTGTGGTACTCAAAAGATCTAAGCAATAAGCGGCCCCTCCCGGACTAATAAATAGTCCAGCTTCCGAATAATCGATTAGAATGACTTGGAAGCAGTGCCGGCGTTAGGGTAGGGCACGGTTGGGCTGCCGCCCATGGCGCCAGACAAGTAGAGGCATCGAAGACGCTCCTTCACGTCTGTCCTCTATTGCAAGGTGCATATTGTGACCTGTGGCACGAAGCGGAACACGTTACACCGTCGGTGCAGGTGGTGCACTTGACACTTGTTCCAATTATTTTAGAACAAACGTTTTAATAATTGATTATCCACGCATCGTTGCGAAGCGATTACCTTCAAGCCTATTGTATTATGCTCTTGCTGAAAGTAATTTTTCATAAATCCCTCAGAGGCACTTTCCCTCATACATAGAGTTTCTCATAAGAGAAATGCAATTATCAAAAAATTACAGAGGTAATTGCACTGCAATTGCGGATAAACTTAGAAAGTGAAAAAAATGGCGCGTGTCTGGCACAATTTTATTTATAGTCATTACTTACTATGATATTTCTCAGAAAAAAATCAATATTTCTTTATAAGTGAAATATTCCAATGTAAACTCGTTCATAAAAATGACCAGATAATTTTTGACGCAAAAACCTTAGGAAACCTTCAACTCCCTATGTGGGGTTGTCATTCCCCAACTTTTTTCGAATGGAAATGGGGGTAAGTGATACCTCTTTAAAAAGGACTTTTAATTCCGTATACATTGATGCGTAGTTTTCGAAAATCGATCCATTCGTTTAGAAAATATTTTGCTTTGAAATTCCAACAATTTACAAAATGTATATTTAGCTAGATAGGTTCCATGTGACTTGTGGTTGAAGCCGCAGTCTGACCTCAACCGCTGCCGCTGCCAATCCTATCTGTGTCAAAGATCTCAGATTGTTAGAACAGACACATTTTCAGATTGACGTCACATGAATGGTGGGTTCAGATCTTGGACCGGTATTGTTTTTGTTGTATTTCAATGATTTGACTGCTATTAAAACTGAAGGAATGTTTTTTGCGGACGATACCACAATACTGTGGCACGATAAAGACTCAAAAAATATTTCCTTGCAAATAGCTCTTGATATGACAAGTATCAGAGAATGTGTTATGCAATTTTACTATCATTCAATGCAAATAATTCAAATGTTTTGACATATAAATGTACCCTTCCTGGTATCCGTCTGGGTGAACACACTATCACTCATGTCAATCAAAATCAGTTTCTTGGAGTTTACTTGGACAATAACTTGAAGGCCACGTTAAACACTTGAGCAGAAAACTCGCCTCGGGATGCTTCGCGATACGAATAGCTAACCAGCTAACCAGATAGGTTTGGCATTGTCAAGAATGGTCCACCATGCGCTGACATGTGAGGTTCATTGCCAAAAGTGCCTCTCAAAAGCTTGGTTTTCTGTTTCGAGACATGAGCTATTTCACTTCCCTTCAATTGATAATGATCAAGCGAGACTCAAGAATATGTATATATTGTGAATAAGAACGGCCCTAATGTCAGAGCTCCCAGTCGGTCCATTTTTAAGGGTTTAGTCCTTTTTTTAGAGCTCGGTCCTTTTTGTTCCGTTTTTCTGTAAAATGTCCCTTTTATTCCCTTTTTTCGTTGGTCACAATTTATCAGGTTTAGTTCTGCGCTGAATAAGATGTGCTGTCATAATCCGCACAACCATATTATTAAATTTGCCAAGAAAAGGTTTACAAACTACTCGCGTCACAGGCTCTAAGGGTGTGCATGTAAGCAAGTACTGGGTGCAATTTTTTTGAAGAAAACGAATGCTGGTGATCCGAAGTACCCTAATGTTGCCATCCTGGGGAAGGCAGCTCTCACTTTCCCATAGAAACGCCTGTAGAGCGGGAATTCTCTCAGTCCACTTCTACGAAAATTACGCCCTTGACAAAAGCACAGGGACATTAACCCCCTAGTAAAAAATACCCCTGAAACAAAAGCAAGTGGAATAAATAACCCCAGGAACAAAAAACCCGGTTCAAGATGAACCAAAACACAATTCCACAATATAAGTCGATTCCAATAATTTTATTGTTAATTCTAAACAAATAAAGTGATTGAAAAAAAATAACAACTGAAAAGTCCACCTGAAAAAAAATCATTTGAATATAAGACAGGCCAGTCTTATTACATTGAAAGTAAGGCATAACTTTCAAATTACCACGTTTTCGGCCATGGACCAAATTTCTTAACGTAAAAAAGGGTCATAACCTAACTCAGCTATCCAAGTTGCTAGTAATTTAATCATTAATTATTTTAATAAAGTGAAAAGTATGAAGATGCTCGCTGCGCTCGCATTTTATGAATTATCAGAAGAAAGAGACATCCACCTCTACGGTCGTGTCTCTTTCTTCTGGCTGCTCAACGAATTCCTTGACTTAAAAAAAGGTACACAACCTAACCTAACCTAGCTTTCCAAGATGCTGGTAATCAGTGGTGAAATTATGATCACTCGACTCGTTGCGAGTTTGACGTGACTCATAGTGAAATGAAGGTCGACTCATAAGGAAACCACAGCGATTGTAACTGCATATCGAGTGTTCATAATCCCACCCCTGTATAAAAAGGTGAAATCAAAGCAGATGTTCGCTGCGCTCGCCATTTATGAATTACCAGAAGAAAGAGACACGCCTCTGGCTGCCCACCGAATTATACAACCGAACATAGAAAAGGGACATAACCTAACCTGGGGTAGCTTTTCCAGTTACTGGTAATTCGATCACTAATTAGAATGAAAATGTGAAAACAAAGCAGATGCTCGCTACGCTCGCATTTTATCAATTACCAGAATAAAAAAAAAAGAATTCAATACCAGTTCCATCAAACGTCAGCGAAATAATTATTACAGATAATTGTAAATTTACAACAGATGGCCAAGAATTTCCATTACATGATTCTGACTTAGTTATTTAGTAGATAATAACAGGAAGTTAATTTTTGGAACCAATAATGATCTGAAGATATTATAGAATCATCACATGTTCTGTTCTATCAACTATACACTGTTTATGCATTAGCAAATTCAGGACAATTACTTATTGGACAAAAACCCCTCAGGAACCGGTTGTATTGTCGGGGGGTTTTAGTCCGGGAGGTTTTTGTCCAGGGGGTAATTGTCTTGATATCCTCAGACCTCCGGCTCTGCTCTACGAAAACCTTTGCACGCCGTGCATACAGTGTGTATCTAGATGATCATTTGTGTGGATGGTCATCTGGTAAACAGAAAAAGATAAAAGAAACTTCTGCAAATGGAGGTCAAGAAGTGGATAATATAAGAAGGCGAGTCCAAGCTAGAGATTTATCTTTTAAAAAGAAGAAAATGAAAAGTGGGATATCTATAACAAAATGTTTTAAGAGGCAACTAGAAGGCGCAGAAATGTCTCTATGTGCAAAAATATGATCGAGTTAATGTTTGAGGGGATTAATGCCAATCGTAACAGAAACCAATGACAAAACGAGCAGCTTATCAAGCCTGCAGAGAAGTAGAAGAGTAAGAGTAAAATAATAGCTGACTTCTCAAACAAAAATCCAAAGAAAAACTAAGCAGTAAAAGTCTGACAAGATTTATAATCTTATGTATGGGATTTCACTTTAGTAATCCCTTAGTCATATCTTAGGGTTGTGGGTTCGATTCCCAGCATGATCACCGATCTCGTGCACGAAAATAACAATTTTTAAAAGAGATTTATTTTCAATTTTGCCTTTCGAGTTTACATTTTCATTTTATTTATTATTTTGTCTGTTTTGCAGGAATAACAGATTTAGTGATTCTTGTTTTTTTTTTTGGTAAAATTTACACCGTTATCGTTTAAACACGTGTATAGGTTGACCATTCTTGTCGTTAGTTTTTTCCCTTTCTGGTCCCTTTTTTCGGAGTCACAAATCCCTTTTTCCCTTTTTTGAGGTAGTAAGTCGCTGGGAGCCCTGTAATGTGGTACGCCACTGATAATATCTGGTTCTTCATGCTT
The DNA here is from genome assembly GCA_944452925.2 of Chrysolina oricalcia. Taxonomy (NCBI): domain Eukaryota; kingdom Metazoa; phylum Arthropoda; class Insecta; order Coleoptera; family Chrysomelidae; genus Chrysolina; species Chrysolina oricalcia. Next base: position 15,429,401 of record OX101823.2, on the reverse strand, counting down.
TTCGTTTTACTTAATGATTTGTGAACGACTCATCAAAAAACTTTCCATCTAGGATTACTTATACGGATTTTTCATAACCTATGTAATGAAGTTTAGCTAGTAGCCTAATACAACGATTTATTCTATCAAAAGCTTCAGTGGTAGAGATGATATCAAGCACAGCTATGTTTTTACCGGAATCATGATTGGTTATGAGGAGGTAGGAAGACTGTTTTTTTTTCAAGTCAACTTGATTTGTTCGCAATTCACTTTTTGAAAGAGAGTAAAATATTCTGATAGAGGTGTCAATTTCGATGGAGTTTTTATTTTTTGTAACGGTACCGCAGTACCGCATATGATGTTCTCCACTGCTGAGGAATTTTTTTCTTTTAAGTATAATAATAGTAATTTGTTTTTATTCATATTTTCAAATATTTAGCAACGGTTCAATACATCGAATCAAAAATAAATTAAATTAACAATATTATGAAAGGGCGGAATTCAGTTGCCCCTATCCGGAGATAATGGTGACTGCTCTTCTCTTTTAGAAAGAGAAATTTACGTCAAAAGAAATTCATTTATAAAGATGCTCAAGAAAAATTAAAAAATTTACACAAACATTTTAATAACGCGAAAACGGTTAGAATCACCGCAATTGTTTCAAAATAATACGTAGATTTCAGAAATGCAATATAACTTATAGGGTGTTCCATTTAAAATAAGTTAGTTTAGCCGGAAGTGTTACGCCAAACGCCACTGACCCTATCTCAAATCGATTGCTTATGTTGCCTGTTATATTCCAAATTATTATAATTTTTTATAATTTTATTCCAATGCGAAAACTTCTTATGAACGGGTTACGTGATAATCACGATATAAAGGGCATTTTTCTGTAAATCGAAATTGCTACAGTAATCAGCCATCCTGTTTGTACATGAGTTATTGTCGAAGGTTTCCCTAGAATCGAAAAACACTCCAATTGTTTCTTTTTTTTATCTATTATTTACTGATGAAGTGCCGCCTACAATAATGTATCTTATCGGTATTCCAGTTGATAAAGAATGCAATCTCGAGTGCTTCGACGTTTTCGCTCATGATTTGGCAGTTTTAGAGTTGAAACTAAAATAAATCTTTTGCCGTCATGCCAGACAGATTGTTTAAAAAAAATCGATAAGAACTGAAAGGTCAAGTGGTGGCTTGTTCTTGAACTATGATCTTGACTTTTCAGCAATAGCTTTCAACTAGTTTTTCATTTATTTTTTATAGCATTCATTGCTCATTTCATCAGCAGTAGCTTTATATTATTCCGTCATTGATGTATTTATTATTATTATTAAGCTTCGTATAGACCAGACAATTACGAAGAGCAACAAAAAGCAGCATCAGACAATCGGACAGAGCTACTAACGCGTTTGCAACCAGTATCGCAAATCCTGGCCGTCTGTGTTAGCTATACATACAGCGTGGTCCATAGGTATTGAATAAATTCATTTTTAGCGATATTATGTATTTGTTTAAACAAAACTGAAACAGGTCGATTTCTATTCTCAATTAGACAATTTGCAATATGAAAGTATTACCCTCTTCTTGAATCCCCTCTGAATTATGAGCAGGAGGAGAAGCGTTGACGAAACCACCTGCAGGTGGATAAAGTCAATGCTCCAAAATCGACAGGCCCATACCAACATGTCTGAAGACTCCGCGAAGCTGGAAATTGCCAGAAGAACCCCACAGGGAGGGATACTATCCCCCTATTGTGGGACATGGTGGTAGACGAACTTCTGGAATCTTTAAACAATCAGGGATACTACTCCCAAGGTTATGCGGATGACAGTAGTCCTTGTACAGGGAGAGTATACCCAAATAACCTCTGAGCTAATGCAAAATGCACTGAGGACCGTAGAGGAATGGTGCAAAAGAGAAGGACTGAGGGCAAACCCCAGCAAAACCAAACTCATTCCCTTCACACGCAAAAGGATTCAGGGAGACTTGAAGCCACCCAAATTATTTGGCGCAACACTACAAGTTGCTGATCATGTCAAATATTTAGGGCTGTTCTCGGACAAGAAACTAACCTGGAACATGCATCTACAACATGTAGTCAACAAAAGCAAAGCATCGTTCATGATGTGCAGAAGAGCTTTTGAAAAAACATGGGTACTGAAACCGAAAGTCATGCACTGGCTTCACACCGCTATCATAAGACCCAGATTTACATATGGTTCAGTTTTGTGGTATCCCAAAATGAAACAGAGACAGTCGAAAACCAACCTTGGTAAAATACAAAGGCTCACCTGTATGTGTATCACGAGTGTATCACCGCTGCTATGGAAAGTATCCTAAACCTCGCACCTTTAGACATCATAGTCATGGGGGAGGCGAGGCAACAGGTAATTGGATAACCCAACCACAAACTGGGCACACCAAAATCATTCATGAATTAGACAATTTACAGTATGAATGTATTACCCTCTTCTTGCATCCCCCCTGAATTATGAGCACGCCCTCAAAAAAATTTAATGAGAAGGGGGTTGTGTGGCACCTTGTTTGAAAGTGATTTTCATTATCTTTTCAGCACTATCAAGGTTTTCAAGTTTGGTGCGATCATAACCGAGAAAATTTATTTTGAAAATGTAAAATGTTGATGCTTTACCTAGAATGAATGAAATAATGTAACGTAATTTTTAGGAGTAAATTTCAGTTTATTTTACAATCAAATGAAATGTTCAATATGACCATTCACTTCTTGACAATAAGCAAGGCGATCTTGGAATTCTCGTACAACATCTTGTAGGACCTTAGGGGTTCATTTGTTGATGTCTTTCTCTATCCTAACTTTTAAATCTGCAATATTGTCTGGTCTATTGAAATATATTTTTGTTTTTAAATAACCCCATAAGAAGTAATCTGGTATTATCTTATATGTTTTGCTTAAATGTTAGAAAAATATCGTTCAAGAAACCAAAAAATTATTCACTACACCCACATAAATAATATAATGTCAATCTAGTAGACTACTGTTATTTTGATATTTATATGTTGCTAACACACGTCAGTGTATTGAAAAATATTTGTGTGTTTATATTTGATTTTACTATGGCTCATTCATCCGAAACTCAAAGAATAGACATTAAGGTGCATTTAGTCAACATCATTTTAAAATGTGCTTAAATATATGTTAAAAGCAAAAGTTGAATATGTTATATCAAATGGCATCGTTTATACAAAAATGTTAAGTGTATGCTAAAAACCTTTGATGTTACCGTTATGTTTATGATAATGCTTGTGCTAAAGTTGACTAAATCCACCCTTATTAAAGGTTTCCTCAAACCAACGCGGGAATGCGGGAGCGGGAACGAGATTAATGCGAGACTAAATTCTGTAGTGGGACATACAGAGGTGATTATTCGTATTTCGAAATGCATACAAGCAACGAAAAATATATGGTTTGCTACGTGTACTGTTTTTATAGGAAGTTGCACGGTTCTAAAGTACTGTTCCCGCTCCCGCGTTCCCGCTTTGGTTTGACGGAACCTTAATCATGATTGGATGCGGTAACAAGACAAGAACTCTAACTGAAGTTTGTGAAATGTTTAATGATAAATAATATATCCTGTTCTCACAGTCTACAATTAGCAAAATAGAAACAAAATTTCGTGAAGAAATGTTAAATTGGATAAGGAAAAAAGGAAAATCCGCTTATGACAAGTAAATAAGTTGCCGCCGACAATGATGTAAATAATGAGAGCTTTACAAAAAGAAAAATACCAGCATTATAAAGTTCAGTTGGTTCAGGAATAAATGATGATGATCCTGTTAGAAGGTAAAAATTCTGTGAACTGATGATGGACAGAATGAAAGCTCATTTGCAGTTCAGGAATAAAATTGGTTTTTCTGATGAAGCCACTTTTCATTTAAATGGAATGGTTGATAGACAAAACTGTAAATAATGGAACAGATAAAATCCTCATTGGATGTGTGGGACAACAAAATTATTGGTCGTTATTTTTTTGAAGGCACCTAATCAATGGTGAGGTTCTTCAACATTTTCTGACTGAACTTTCTACAGCCTACATTAAAAAGACTTTTTCCTGATGTTGATGATCCAAATGCAATAGATATATCAATTTGGTACCAACAAGATGGAGCTCTACCGCATTACAAACGTATTGTTAGAGATCATTTAAACGAACTTTTTCCCAATAGCCGGATTGGAAGATGGGAAACGATTGCATGGCCGCCTAGATCCCCCGATTTGACTCCTCTCGTTTACCTTTCATTGGGTTATTTAAAAATCAAAAGAATATTTCAATAGACGAAAGAAATTAACAACATAACCCCTGAGGTCCTACAAAATGTTCCAGGAGAACAAGAAGTGAATGATGGTCATTTTAAAAATTTAATTCAACTGTAAAATAAATTGAAAAATACTCCCTAAATGATAGTGTTACATTATTTCCTTCATTCTAGGTAAAGTATATCAAAAGTTTACAATTTCAAAATAAATGTTCTACTTTAAGATTCCAACAAATTTGTAAAACTTATTATTGCTGAACAGAGAATGAAAATCCCTTGCGAACATTATTCAGGGGGGGTGCAAGAAGGGTGTAATATTATCGTACGAGGATATATTGAAAAATTCTTAGCCTACTATAGAACCAAACAAAATTTCAATGACAAAATATTTTATTACTCAACATATTCTCCTCTTAATTGGATACATTTATTACAGCGAACCTGCAATGTCTCTAGACCTTTAAAAAAAATGTTTCTTCTTGTTCTGGAAACCAGACCTCCACAGCTTTTATTACCTCCTCGTTGGAAGAAAATTAACTAACTACCTTTTAAACTTTTTTTCAGTTGAGGAACGAGATGATAGTCGGACGGAGCCAAATCTGTGTTCGTTGCTATGGTAACGCAATATTTTTTTTATGCAGGGAACAGGTCTAGGCTAACTAGATATCAATACATCCTCGTAAATTGTCAAATTGATTTGCACTCTGGGAACCTGCCCACAAGTACGCCACTGGCGCCAGCACCAGTCTGGGACTGCGTTCAGCTGAGCAGCGCGAACTGACCTTGTCCTTGTTGCGTCGTTGCGACGAAACAATTGAATTTCAGGCGATGGTTATGAAAAATGACAACGTTCTGCGCAAAGGTTTTTTCGATTAACAATTCCATACTCCCATTAGTTATTTCAGAGTCTTCATTATAGATGTATCAATATTTAGTCGAGACAGTCCAAATAGCCCTTTGCACTTTCCACTTCATACGGATGCCCTCATAGGGTACAAAGTTCCCCGTGTTCGTAGCCGACCCGAGGTCGATAGCGATATTTGTACGCCTGCTCAGTAAGCCAGTAAACGAAGTGGATATAGGTAGTCGAAGTTTGTGAAAAACGGCGTTGTCGTGAGTTGTCGATCGCACTTGTTTTCGAATATCAGCAAAACCCTTCGGTTGTTTTTTTTAAATAAGTGTTTCGTTCGTGTTTGATATGGCGGCGGAGTTGAAAAAGGTCGCTAATGAGGTGGTCGACGACGTTTTGAACGGGGTGCAGGAATTGGGACACGTTCAGGGTGGTGGCAGGTGTCAGAAGTCATTGTTGTGCGTTTTCTTCAGCCCAAGTAGGTATTATTTGTAGTGTTCGCGGTGATTACCGAACTGATTGGACTGTGTCGAGTATAATAGTTATCCCACAAGGATTGTAATAATATTTCTACAAATAATGTCAAACACCTGGGAAGACAAGGCGACAAGCGCTTGAGATATAAATACCGACTGACCCAGTTTGACAATTGTTCAAAGAAAGCTTTACCAAAGTGTCGATGTAAAGAAACTAGTTGTTAATTATACCTATACAGTGCGGCTTTTTATTTATAGCCGTTAACTTTTGATCGGCCCGGCCTAGACACATGGGTCAAAAACCGTTGAATGATATAACCAATGCTACTTTTTGAAATAAAAGACCTTGTGATTGCTCGATAGATGGCGCGGGAGCACCCCAACTTAAAAATTTCAAACAGTTTGGGGATTAAAATGTCACGAAATTGGAAAAAAAAATTGGTGGTTGAAAAGAGAATTGAAATTTTTTGTCAACAATGTGACACTTGACCCCCTTCCTTTTTTAAACGTTTGAGTTGAGGTGCCCCCCGCGCCATCTATCGAGCAATCACAATGTCTTTTGTTTAAAAAAGTTTAAATTTGGTTGTCATTAAACGGTTTTTATCATATTTTTGTTCGTTGAACCGTTTAAAAGTGACAGGGTGGGGTTACTATTGAATGTTCACTATACAGGGTGATCCAGGGTTAAACCGCCAAACGTACAGGATTGGCATTTCAGTTAAAAAGAAAACTTTTTTCCCTATAAGAATTTGTCCTAACTTGCTTCGATTTCGAAATACCTCAGAGTGGTAAACGTTTTCAGAAAAATCAGATTTTCATTATTTATTTAAAAACCTTTTGCATGATTTTAATAAACCCTGGCATGATTATTTGCGGTAATAAGGGCCCTCTTTCAATGTACTCATAATGGAATTATTAATTACAGTGTACAAAGAGTAATACAGTTGATATATTGTACTCCACTGTGTTTTTTCAGGATTGAGCAATCAGAGATACTATTTTTTTTTGTCTGTTTGATTTTTTGTATCTGACTTCTTATTGAGAAACAATTCAAACGTCGTTTGATTTCATGTAACACGAAAAAAGTATCAATGTAATTGATATCAGGACAAAATTATTTATTTTAATTTATTAGAAAATGGGAAAACAAAAGTTCACAAAAACTGCTCAAAATGTCAACAAATTTTTCCAATGCAAAGTTCGCATCTGCGGCCGACATATTCTGCAGCTGCACGGTGTGACATCTGGTGCTGCTTAAACGATTCTTTCCTGGAGAGAACCTTCATCGTTGATGAGCTCAGCTTGAACTTTGATTATCAATGTACCCTTTACAAAAATCCATAGGGGTTAAGTCAGGAGAGCTCGCAGGTCAAGGAACTTTGACGCCCTGTATCTCGAAAGCGAAGCAAGTAGGAGACATGATTATAGGAGACAAAAATCTCATTTTTGTCTAAAAAATCGATCCTGAAAGTTTGGCGGTTTAATCCTGGGTCACCCTGTATATTATATCTTCAGGATATCAAAATAATTGTTTTTATCAGGTCTAGCTACCCTCTTACCTCTCTAGAGTAGGGATAGGTACATGGTAAGATGCTTAAAAAGACTGGTGTAGGGATCCAGTGTTGCGACTGCAAAAAATTATGTTTGTTCCCTCATAACAGTTTTACAGCTACCTATTAGTATGTCCAAAAATAAATTTGTGAATAATTTCAAGGTTACAGTTGTCATGTCAAACGTCCGTAAATTAATTTATCAAGTTTGGAAATAAGTATTTGACATTTTGTCAAGGATTTTTATTTTTTTTTGTGCTTGTTTGGATTGTCGTTCGTGTAGTTTTCCAAGATTTCCCGACCATAGTTTATGAAGGATCCGCAAGATTTACGTGAGATGTTGCCAAATTTCCACATAAATGGGGAATCATCTACGACAATAGTTACAATAAAAACAAAGATATATTCGAAAATGTGCGAAAAGTGTGGCTGGAAATATGTGGAAGTTTGGCAACATCTCACGTCAATTTTGCATATACCATGTCAATTTTGCATATACCATGTCAATTTTGCATATACCATAAACCATAGCATGGAAATCGTGGATAAATAATGTTATTCGGCTATGGCCATTGCAGTCGATGCCAAAACACCAAGGAAAAAAAAACTATAGTTGTTTGGCAAGCAAATTTTAATAAAAGGGGTCACGTTCGAATTTAGTCGGGACAGGAAAGGGCTAGTGCCTTTGGGCTCCAGTTCAGGGTATGCCCTGATTTAATTTTCTATTATGTTGTATCACTTGTGATATCACTTGCACCCCTCTTCCATCTATTGTTTTTCAAGATATCAAAGTGAAACTCGACACAGTTGATGTGGTACCAAATCTTGATTTTTAAATGGCACACCCTCTGTATTTATACACTTTCAGGGTCCTGAGAAAGGATGTAAAAACTTCTTTTTTTTCAATATTTTTGTTCAAAATTTTCAGTTTTAAAAATGCTTTAATCTCGAATAAGCACCAGAGAAAAAATAGAAATAATTGGTATTGAGAATTTAAATACCTTTCAAACAAAGTACAACTCCCCTTTTCATTAAACAATTTTTTATGGAGTTGATCTGTATGGCAGGAGGTTGAGAGGCGGTTGAAAGATTTTGTGTACAAAAATTAATTTTAAAAATAGAAATCCAAGGATTTTTAAAACATATTTCTGTTATGGAGATACGGATTTTATTCTATAATAGGTTTTCACACCGTATATGAATAACCAAATAATATCACATACTTACTGTTGCATCAACAACATTTAAGGTGTACCGTCGGGTCCACCAGATAGAGATCTTACACTAGTAACCTACTTTTGTAATTAGATTCAATGAGAAAATTTTCTGAGTGTTCTTTTTTTGGCTAGATCTTTTCTCCTCGCTTCTAGTTGACATGACATATTCAGGGAGCACATAAACTCTCTAAACCTTGGAAAAACAAAACTATAGACATTAAGATAATTTAGGATGAACCTAATTCGTGCTTTGTTTAATACATCAATGTCAACTATATTATATAAGCAGACATTTTCAAGGGAATATTTGATTGGACAAATCGTGAGAGAGTAGAAAACATTCGTTAAGATTAGTTTATTTAAAGTATATAAATAATTCTATCGTATCATGCAATTAAAATATAAACACAGACATTGTTTTCGTGCTCTGTACAATGATAATGTTCCATCCAGTGGCGATCTTGACTGTTTTTCACAACGCCTGCATTGCGTGTCTCTTCTGGATATCTGTACTATGTGCTGAGGCCATTTCTGATATTCTTAGATTGGAAGACGACACACTTATCGAACGTGACAGGAGGTCTGATGACCCCTAGGCTAGGTAACTGTCAAAATTTCAATTTCAACACCGTTTATCCCGAAAACTAATCATTGGATTGAATTGTGCCCTTGGGCACTTTTGTTTAGGAGGCCAAACTCTACAACATACAAAACTTCACTACAGACAATTTTTCTAAGGCTTCTGGCTGATCCCCTAACATACCACAACCATTTCGTAAGTTTGAATTTCTGATTATGCCATAATTTGTCGCTAATTTATAGCTAATAAGTATATTACCCTAATTAAAAATGTGTGGCTCGTCTTAAAACAAAAAAAAAAACGTGGTTTTGTTAGGTTTATATGAAACTGATGGCAGAACCACTTTGTATCAACTTTTGGAAAAATTTAATTGTCCCTTGATATCTCGATAATTTATCGCTAATTTATTACTACTTCGAAAAATGTGTCGCTCATTTTTTTGAAAAAAACAATCCATGAACAGATGGACAAATGGTCCTGTTAAGTGGCCCCCTCGTTTAACAGACATGACACCCCTAGATTTAAATTTTTGGATTTCTGAAAAATGAAGTGTATAAAATAAATCATAATAGGTAGATGAATTGAAAAATTGTATTGAAACTATAATTAATAGAGAAGTGGTTCTGCCACCTCCATTAACCTAGCAGAACCACGGATTAAAAAAAAATATGAGCGTCAAATTTTTATTTGGGATGATAAATTAATGATAAATTAGCGACAAATTATGGCATGATCAAAAATTCGAATTTCCAAAATGGTTCTGCTATACCTACACCAAGCAATAGTGCATAAAATGAGTGAGGTTTTAACAAAAATACTAGTGGGAAACCGACTATGCCATCACATGAAAGACAGTCCGTAGTTATATTCTGTTATGTTTTCGACTCGCAACTGTCATTTATCAATTTGTTATAATAGTTATTTAGGTATCAAGGGCGTAAAGTAGGCGTTCATGATGAAATATTCAGTGCTTCAGATATCCGTTTTAGCTCAATTCGACGGTCTGTTAAAATCATGTCATGAACTGCATCGATATTTTCGGGGACTGACACAGAAACTGGCCTTCCCGATCGGTCATCATCTTCAATGGAAAATTTACCTCATTTGGAGCTTGCAGTCCAATTTTTCACGGTCGCATACGAAGGACATTGATCACCAAGGGTATTAAGCATATCTTCGTAAATCTGCTTACCTCTTAACCAACCTTTTTAATACAGGTACTTGATGATGGCTCGATACTCCAAATTTTCGATTTTCACAATTTCGGTGGACATATTGCTTCTTTTAATTTATTGCGTAACTCTGGTTTACTTTTTTGAAGTCAAACTTTACACTGACACTTCTAATAAGTTATTGTTCGTTGCTATGGTAATGCAAAATTTTGTTTATGCAGGGAACCGGTCTAGGCTAACTAGATATCAATACATCCTCGTATGGTTGCTCCAATGGAATGGAAAGAAATGTAGATAATCGAAATGCGAGCAAAATGGGATGTTTTACGACTCGGTCGGATACTTACTAACGGAGAAAAACTGGAAAAACCGGAAAATTTTGCGATTCTTTGAAAAATTCATTACTTTGCTATTTTTCAAGAAGTAGGATTGGCCTTTCTCATGAAAGTATTGAATCATTGTGTACTTTATGTGTGCACATAACATGCGCTGTCAGATTGTTAGTTTTGGCACAATTGCAATTTAATTTTTTTTTGTCGAATCTTGCAGCGTGCCTGGATGCTCTAGTGATAGCCCGATTTCAATTCCTCGAACAAATTATGGAAGTAGATATATTACTACAAAACGTATATTCTCATTTTGCGCTACAATGGTGCGAAATGGGTGAAAAATGCATGCAAACATGACTGAAAGCAGCCGATCCCGCGTTAGCTGCCGAGTGGTAGGAGAGTCCAGCAGATGAGGGGAATTCTTCTAATGAACGGGTCACGTGATAATAAGCTTTTCCTCATCTCCTGCTCTATCCTACCACTCGACATATCAATACATCCTCGTAAGCAAAACAATTTTAAAAAACACGTTTTTTGTTATTTAAATATTTATAACAAATTAATAAATGACAGTTGCGAGTCGAAAATATAACAGAATCTAACTACGGACTGTCTTCTTTGTGATGGCACAGTCGGTTTTCTACTATAAATTTTGTTAGGAAAAAAGCTCTATTGATTGGCCTACTAGGTTTATGGCCATGGGGGGTTTAATACCTTCGTTTGTATTACCTATCAAATAAATGAATATTTTGGAACCTTTGGTGTAAATAAAATTCAAGAAAAAAGAAGAAACTACCCAAACACCAAAACTACGTCACAATCACACTCGCCGCGTGTTTCGCCAACAAAGTTAGCATATATAGTTGAATTACCTATATCAATCATTACTCCAAATATGATTCTAGGTGTTCAAATATACCTCATTATTACTATTCAAGTCGTCAGAATTACCACATCATTTGGTAATTCTCACAGGAATTTTTGGACGATACTATATCTATAATTTTTTTTTTAAATCTAGTTTGGGGTTTTTGGCTCGGTTCAAGCGTTCTTTGAATAGAAGGAAGATAGTAAGCCAATGCCTATGGAATTGGCATTGGTCCAAACGCGAGTGTAATCTAGTGTGATTAGTAAAAACATGAATATTTGACGTCATTTTAATGTAGAAATATTCAAAGAACTCTGATTTTAATGATGTACCATTGTTTAAAGCAAGTTACGATATGACTTGGAGGCCAGATCACTGAAGTTACGACATGACTTGGATTCGCATGTTGCATCCATTTGAATCCAATATTAATCCCATGAGGTTGGCTAACTATCTTACTTCTATTTAAACAATGGTTCAAGGGATTTGTTTGGTCAAGGCTTAAGCGAATTGATGAGAATGATGAATGCAGCTTTTTAACACCTGAATATTTTGGTGAAAAGTATCCCAATATAACAATAATAATATTACTCTTACTCACCAAGGCATTGCCTGTGTGGGTAGAGGAAGGCTACTATTAGTATTTTTACTACTTTTTGTAGCGCTCCGAAACGTCTTGATATATCTCTGCCTTCGTACAAAAAGCCTTCATTAATATTTCTGATATACTAATATATTTTTAATTGTATTATATGTAAATATAATGTACATATAACTAATCCTCTAACACTTATATTCACCTTTTCAGATGCATGGTTTAACCCTGAAAAATTGGACCCAAAAGGTAAGGCTTGTTCTGTTCTAACACTTTTTTGTAGATAGTTATGCAATTAATTCATTTAATGAAATTATCTAGCGCAGAATCGGTTCAGGTGAACATTTCCAGTAAAGTCACAAAAAAATTATGTAAACAAAAGTTCATTTGTTTTAATAACTGGAAAGATATATCTGAAAATAAAACAAGTTCTTTACTGGGTGGGTCCTGTATAGTTCTGGATCGCCAGATGGCTGCTCGAAAATTTCCTGTCTTTTGCGGTCTAGTGACTCGCAACAGCACAGTATATGTGTCTCACTGTTTCTGGATCCTTACCGCATAGTCTGCAGGTGAGGTCTCCATTGTACAGTCACATTTTGTTGAGGTGCTTCTTCACTGGTGCATGACCGGTCAGGAGTCCCGTAACGGTTATCAACTGGCTCCTGTTCTTCGCTAACAGGTCTGCCGTTCTTTCATGGCACAGTCCTTTGATGTATTATTTCCCTTGTTTGTTTACTAGAATGTGAAACCGTACAACTACGTTTCAAATGTACAAGTTTCTTAAACCACTAGTGTCAGATGACAAGTGGTATTGCCTCTAGCTCATTGATGATGGGGAGGTTCGTTAAGTAGACACTGAAAATATTATAGATCCTAAGAAGGCGCCAGGCAAATTTAGTCCCCGACAAATACCTAAATCAGAAATAGACAATCTTCCAACCTACCAAAAGGATTGTACATAACAAAATGGCCAAGTAAAACTAAATTGAATTTATTGACAAAACGGAAAATATACAGTACATATAAATGATGGCTGTATTGAATCCACGGTTATGTTGAAGTAACAAACAATAAATTCTACTAATAAAAGCTCGAAAAACAATGGCTGGACTATACGAAGCAGTTAATCAATAAAGCTCTGAGTGAAATCAGAAGTGTTGAGTACAAGCATGTGAGCAAGATCATATGAGCAAAAGCAATTGAGCAATTAGCCGATGAGCAGTGATAACGTCGGCCGCAAGAATACTAAGCATGTACGTAGTTAGTAATTATGACGCAAGTATGTAGCATTAACAATGTAAGCAGTGAGCTAACCAATTATATATGTATTGCGCAACTGGAGTTAGTAACAAGGCCTATAAAGAACACATGGCTAATGACCATAGCACTCGATGCCAAAACACCAAAGAAAAAAAAATAATAACAAGTAGGTAAACGACCAGCAAATAACAACAATAAATTAACGACCAGTAAACAACAACGATTAATTAAACTCAGCGAATCTCAATACGCCCATGAGTAATGAGCAAATAGCAATGAGCAAATGAGCAATTCTCACTTCATCAATAGGTAAATAATCATTTACCAATAAATCAATACGTAAATGAGAAATGAGCAAATAACAATGAGCAAATGAGCAATAAAAAAAATAATCACTATCATCAGGTTGATAAATATTAAGCAAATAAATTTATAACCAATAGAATGATGAACAATAACCATATAATCAATGAGCGAATGAGCAATAGTCAATAGGTTGATGAGCAATTAACCAATTAACAAATGAGCAATACTCATCAACCAAGCCGCACCCAAATCTTTTACACGTAAATAGCAAATACATATTAAAGAGTGGGAGAAACGAATGGTCAAATAATCGTTAACGTAGCGTCGCTTGACCTCAGGCGTAGGCGCATATGGTGGGCAACATTAAACCTCAAAATACATTCAATAAAAACCCTTAATTCTCTCTTTACATTGAGACAAGCAAAAAGTATATGCAATAAGTAATCGTCAATGAGTAGTTTCAAAATATCAACATAAATATAACAATAACTGTGTACAATGTCGATCCATCCTGTAGATCAGCAATGATGATCCCCTCTGTATCTCTATGGAGATGGATCATCCTGTAGCACGACAAAGGTGGATCGCCCTATATACCTAGTGGGATCGTCCTATAACCAGTGTAGATCACCAGTTCTAACTTTCCCTGTGAGTTCCCAACGATGGGTCACCCTGTAGATCGCCCAAAATGGTTCACCTTGTAGAACTTCAACGATAGTTCACCTTGTATCATGCCACGGAGAAAAGCAAAATTTGAGGATGGTCTTGACTCCAAAGGAACAGCACAAAAGACAGCAGAAAAAACCCAGCAGAAAAAAAAAAACAGCAGAAAAAATACCAGCTGAAAAAAACTATTGCCGTGAGGGTTTTTTTCCTCAACAACAATTCGTTACTGGAACTGTGAAACCAAATGACTTAGCTAGGACTTACATCCGTCAATGGAAATTCGGCCTTATCGCATCTGTTGTGGATTGTAACTTTTGTAACAAGGGGAAACGTATCCATATATTCTTCGAATTCGTTTCTTAAGAACTGAAGATATGTTTCCACGTTCAAAGTATTAGAGAAGAAATGAGGTCCAAGTATTCGGTCGTCATAAATTCCAGCCCACACATTCAAACGAAACCGAACTTGTGGTCTGACTTCTCTGAAGTGTCGTGGATTATTTTCACTAGAAATGTGCTCATTATATCTATTAAAAACACCACAGTTCGAAAAAGTACTTTCGTCGGTCCAAATAATGTTTTTCAAGACGTTTGTAGGGTCTACCCTAATCGAGAGCCAGCTACAAAATTCCATCCTTCTCTCAGGATCACCTGGATGTAATTTTTGTGAAATATGTATCTTATAACATTTCAAACCACATTTTTTTAATTCCCTCCAAACGCTCGTCTGTGGCACAAAAAATACCAAAAATAATTATACTTCTTCGAATATGGAATGAACAATTATTTTACCTCGGCTAATAAGTTACGTCTACTATTTTGTTCCATTCTGCTTCCATATTTCATTCTTGGTTTTTGAAACGCACCGTACTCAGCCAAGTGTTTGTCCAAAATTCCGAATAATGTTCTATCCGGCTGTTGTCTTTCTGGATATAATTCAAAATAAATTTGTCCTGTTTTTGTACTATTCCTATCAAATTTATAATAAAGTTTCAACATATCTCGTTTTTCTACATTTGAGAATGAGGACATTTCGACTGAAGTATTTGTGCAAACTTATGATGTTTAATGAGTTCTGACAACTAGTGTTTATTAAACAAAATTTTTCGATGGAGTCTCCGATAAAGTTGTTTTTTTTTTAATATCTGTGGTTTCAGAAGTGCAAATCATAACAAATTATACATCAATGAAATCAGAATGAGAATCACTATTTTTCTGTATAAAAAACCAATATGGCGCCCATAACAGAAAAAAAGTTGATGATGAATGCCAGAAGACGAAACATCGGATAGTAAATCTGAACATGAAAACGTGTAGCTGAAAAAAATTATCAATGAAAATGTACTTTTGGTTTTGAGCTATGTTGTCAAATAACGATAGAAAAAAATAAAAACGAAAATTCCGATTTTCAGTTTTTTCCCGATATTTCCGGAAATACTCGGAATTTTCCAAGTTTCAAAACAGTATTTTGTTGAGCACCAGAATACGCAACTTTGCCCCAATTTAAGCTTCGACGTATCTCCTGTAGTTTAGGAGATCCCAATGGTGGGGGTCGAATTTGAATTGCCCTGTTTAGGCCAATCAATAGAGCATTTTTTCCTAATAAAAATACTAGTAGAAAACCGACTGTACCATCACATGGTCCGTAGTTATATTATGTTATGTTTTCGACTCGCAACTGTCATTTATTAATTTGTTATAAACATTTAAATAACAAAAATCGTGTTTTTTCAATTGTTTTGCTTATAAGATGAAAACTAATAGAGCAAAAATTGTTAATAATTGAAACACGAACAAAATGGCATTTTAGGGAGTTCATGGCTCTCTAGATCGAAAAATAAAATGGATGTTCTGACGAATGAAATATCAACTATGAGAATCATTGGATTCAGAAAATTATGTAGATTTCAAAAATGTAATAATACACAGGGTCTCCCATTTAAAAATCGAAAGTTGATGTCATTTCCGAAAAAAACAGAAGTTAGATTTTTTTTTCAAATATGTCAAAAAGTGTCCTATATTGAGTATATTCAATTTTCCAATTTCCAGAAATATAGCTACAGAAACAAAGGAGAGAAGGGCGTGTAGCATGAGTCTGTGTCACACGGTATACATAGCTAAAATCGAAAAAATCGAGTAGTAATATTCTAATTATGAAGTTGAAAACGTTGAATTAAAAAGTGAATTAGACCAAATCGAAGGAAATGTGAAACGAAGAAGAAAGTTTATCGTACAAAATTTCATAATTTTAAACATTGAGACAACGGCGCAAAGAAACAAAAATTGCAAATATTTCAGTTGTTTCCTAAATAGATCATTTGTCTGATGGAACCTTCTGTGCATCATTCACCTTTCTCGACGAATTTTGGCGGCCTGGGATTTTTATAATAATTTCATAAAATCAATATAAATTTTTCCTTATCGTAATATTTGCGTTATCGCACCTGAAACTCACTGTCGTTGTTTGCTTTTCTAAGTGCATCAGTATGAATATCTGCGAGAATAATTGATAGGTTGCTTGCTCAGTATATTAATATCCAAGGTTAACCGCATCCGTGATATCAGGTTGTTGGATATAATTGAATCATATTCGGTATGATTCTCGAACGCATTGTTCCCTTTATTGGGTGCTCGTTTTAATGCTATACGCTGCTCGACGATTGAAGTGAACATTGACACTCTACTGCAGTAAAATGACCTGAATGAAAAATTACATAATTGAAGTAGAGGAAAGGTGACAAATGGAAGAAAAATAGGAAGAAAGAACTCATCACATGTGTACGAGACAGAAACTTCAAGCTGAAATATATATGAAACTAAAAATATTTCAAATATTGATAGACGACGAAAGATTGGGATTCAACAAATCACAATGATTCACAGACTCAAGATTGAAACTGAAAAGATTCAAAACCAAATCACAATGATTCAAAGACTGAAAATTGGGATTTAAAGGTATTGAATCAAAAAGGACCACGCACACATCTTATGGAAAAAGTCTTTCAGTGGAAATGGCTGGATTTTTGATATGTTGTAGCTGGAGCAATTCTGAGTAGAAGTTTCCATTGACCCAACTCGATCGTATGACTAGATTCCTACTCATTTCAGTGAATGAATTCGCCTACGAGGTTGTAAGCTGATTGAGTTTATCATTGAGGATCAATTAGAATGGTTTGTTGATCGACCAAAATATAATGAATACAGAGTGTTTGGAATACGGAATGGTCCTTATTATACAGTGCGACGCTAAATTCATTATTTCTGAATATAAAGATATATCGGAAAAATCCTCGGACAGGTCGATTTTCTTTTCTGATGGGTCAATTTTTGAACCTCACCCAAAATATATAGGGTTATCCGCATTTGAGGAAAAGCGACTTTGGTGATATTTTTAAATGGGACACCCAGTATGTTTGTCCATATTTGGTTAGGGATCGTCATTACAAATCCAGTGATACCAAGTTTGAAGGGATTATGTCAAACGGCTGCTGAGATATGGTCAAAAAACTTCTCCATATACCCAATGAGTGCGACAGAGACTTAACCTTCTGAATCGTGTGGAGTCTCGCAGTCATACTCATTAGACATACGAGGAAGTTTTTTGGCCATATCTCCGCAGCCGTTTGACATAATCCCATCAAACCTGGTATCACTGGATTCGTAATGACGATCCCTAACCAAATATGGAAAAATATACTGGGTATCCAATTTAAAAATATCACCAAAGTCATTTTTACTCAATTGCGGATAACCCTATATATTTTGGGTGGGGTTCAAAAATTGGCCCATCGGAAAAGAAAATCGACCTGTCCGAGAAGTTTTCCGAAATATCTTTATATTCAGAAATATTGAATTTGTTCCATAATTTAGCGTCGCACTGTATATACATGTAATTACTCCAAATCACGAATTTTATTATTTATTGAGTGAATTCAGATAAATGTAAAACATTAACATATTATTTGTAATCAATAGTCAACTCTGTTGATCAACTGAGCGTTACTAAGATCGTAAATGATTCTTCTATAAAACAAAAATAATTATTTATGCAACAAGTGCAAAAAGTGAATGTTTATTGCACTCGACGTGAAATTGTCCGACGAGGCCGTTAGGCCGAGTTGGACAACACGTCGAGTGCAATAAACAATTTTTGCACGAGTTGCATACAACATTTTTTCTACGTTCATGCAAAAAGCAAAAAATGATTTATTGAGGTGCGGCACTAAGTGTAGGAAAATGAAAAGCGCAACTTGAATACTTTATTATTGATATCGATTTGCATTGAAACAGGAACTAATACGTTACGAACAATTTAACTCAAACTTTATTTTTACCCTCAATGTTGAAAGTGAATGAACAATTGGTGCAATTTTCAATATGAATATTTCGTAGTGAAGTACTTTTTAAATTCACTTCTTGATTTGTTACTGCTGTAAACGTATTAGTACTTGGTAACTGTACATCGTTATTTCCTTCAGGCTGAAATATTTGTTTTGCAACACTGAGTTTGTTTGCATGTGATTCCTCTACGTATCCCTCCGCTACTGTCGACGATTTCCATGTTTGTCATGATGACAGCACGTTGAAGTAGAATGACAGATGAGTGCAATAAAAACTTTATTGCACTAGTGCAATAAATAACTTCTTTTTCCACTGAATATAGTTCAATAAAGTTTTGCTTTTTGCATGAATGTAGAAAAAAAATATTTTGTACAACGTAGTTTCCAGTATAATCAATTTTTAGGTGAAAGAATACGCCTATGAAACTATGAGTTTATTAAGTTAATTATTTTTGATGATCAATCAGAATGGAAGTCGATCACACAAGGAAGGCTCCATTCAGTTTGAATAAGTACTTAATTACTTTTCTCGAGGATTCAATCATGTCTTTGTCCTCAACAGATAGCTGAAGTCATCTCATATTAACCTAACTACGTCGTAATATCTGAAGGTTCGGCGATAGAGGGCGCCAAATGATATATTTTGTGTTTTTGTAGGATTTAGCAAGCTATAAAATATGGATATATTTTTTCCGAGTCACTGAACGAAATATATCAGACGTTCTGAGGATATTGAGTATATTTCCGTCGACTATATATTTGAACTGATTGAACTGAGTTTACCCATCTCAATTCAAGGAGAATTGACTAGTTTTCATTTTTTTATTATTCTAAAAATTTGAGTAAAATGAAACAAAAATTGGAAAGAATCTTTGAAATATCTCTAGAAATGAAAAAGGTTATGAGACTTTGAAGTTGCGTTTGGAAGAATAATTTCTTAGTACGCAGCACTCTCATGTGTGACGTCACGGCACATGAACGAGGGGACTGGTATTTGCAGAGTGCTTACAAATGTATCGGTGTACAATCACTTGCGCCGTTCGTGTCGTGTATTTTTCATTACACGACGGCTGAAATTAAAAAAATATCCTATAAATATTATTGTGCCTATGTGTAAAAGCGCGATAATTAAAAACCCCAATTAATTGTTTTTTCATGTGCCAAATGACATAAATAAAAGGAAGAAGTGGAGCAAACCAATGAGGCGTGACTTAATTGGACCTAAAAGTACTACATTATGTGTGCCTTGGCGCGGCTAAGGATCTATTACGTAATTATTTGTGGTGTGGCGATCTCAGACATGTGGCGTGACGTCACAAACGCGTCGGAGACCAAAAGACGTTCCGCGCTAAAATACGCAAATTAAAATAATCCATATCTCAGTCATTTATTGATAGATTTAAAAAAAACACTGATTTACTAGTTCTCATCTATATTTTTCCGAAGATTTTCTTTCTTTCTGCAATAACATTTTGCCCAGTTTAACAGTGGCGTTTTTTTCTTTATCATGGAAAAGTATTTCTCACAAATTTTAGGAATGTTCATTCGTAAATGAGATTCATATTTTTTATTCAGCTGAATTTATCAAAAAATCACAAAATTAATGATTTGGCGCCCTCTAGCGCCGAATCTGATCATACAATCGAGTTGGGCCAATGGAGACTTTTCTCAGGATGGCTGCAGTTACAATATATCCAAAAATCCAGTCACGTTTTTAATGAAAATCGAATTTTTTATATGAAAGCCACGCGGCGACAGCTCAAATTTTTCATCATTCTTGTCAGAATGTTCATATCTTTCACTGGTCTCAGAGGCATAAACGAGAAAATCGCCACCTGAAATTTGTCACCATCTCCCAGTCTAATAACTACGTAAATGAATGAAGAGGGAATTTTGTATAAAGTGTATATTTAGTCATCTTCAGTGCTTCCTGAAAGTAGGTAAATACTCTGATTGTGAAAGATTCTTGAATTTGAATTTGGAAAAAGGTTTTAAAGTTTGATGAGTACTTACAAGTCAACTAACTGGAAGAATTACAATTTTTGAAGACATCTTAAATGTATTTTATAAAATTTTTGTCTTTAATTCCAACAAAAATCATGTTAGAAAATTGAATGCCATGTGGGTATGTCAGGTATTTTGAAAGACAAAATTACTTCATCTGTCAAAGTCAAAGACTAAAATGTAATACCAACTTGTGTTAGTAGTACATTGAAATGTTTGGTTAAAAGGGTAGACAACATAATTAAATTGAAGGTTTAATTTTGAAAATGGTTGATTCGATAGGACACATTGATTTAATTTTGATGAATAATTCTTTGATGAAGTGGAAGGAAATCTCGATACGTCTTTCACGTGATTGCCCAGTCGGTTTCCTACTAAAATTTTTGTTACGAAAAAATCTGCTATTGATTGGCCAATTAAAGTCGATAGACTTTGACAGCTTCTCACGAATGCCAGAAATACTTTCGTCACTTTCGTGTCCACTTCCAGGCATGTGCCGCCAGCCTAGCCGTCTCGACTTAATTACCGTCCGTGTAGTAAAAGTATCGATTTTCCGGCATTCTCCCGACACGGCCGGATAAAAGTCCGCGCAAGCGCTGCATCCCTGTATTTTATTTATTTATCATTCCCCGCCGTCGTTAACAACAAACAAATCGTTTTTCGGTGACAAAGAGACTCCCGCGAGGGATTCGAAATATTCGTCGCGACGTTCGTTTGTTTCGAGCCGGGCACCCGTTTCGAATATAGACCGTCTTCGGGCGATCGGCCAACTCCGATTCGGCGTTGCGAAAAATATTTCTTGATGCGAGGTCGTCCATCTTCTGATCATGGAAGCGCTCTTGGACTCCGTCATGCATAGGGATCAACGTAAGTTTTGGTGCAGATTTCTGTTTTTTTTTTCGCCGAGATGTGGGAGGGATACGATGATGATGGCGTCACGATAAATCCGACGACGATCGGTCGGTTAGTTTTTTTCGGACGCGTTTGTCGTCTATTTTCGTTACTGCTTGGCGTGGTGTGGATTTATCTAGTGAATACTTCTGGATTAAAATCGCTAGTATGTGAATTGCAAGTATTTTATAGTAATTTTTGTGGTTTGTTTTTGGTTTTGCTAGTTGTGAGTGTGTTTGTGTGCTGATACTGATGGGAAAATTCAAGTCTAGCGGGTTATTCACACGTTTTTGTTTCGGTTTTATTGGTATGACAAGGATAGTCAAGATTTACAGCGACATACAACCGTTTTCGGTAATTCTTTTAGGTAACTTTGTTGTCGTAGAAAAACCATATTGCTTCCTTGCTTATTGGCTGTATTGACGAAGGTAACTTTCTGCTCCAAATAGAAGTTTTGGCAAGGATTTTTTAACGCGATAATACATGAAACTTTGTCGCGTTAGCTTAGGTTTTCATTGAATTCGTTCCAATTGGTGATTAATGTAATGGCGTTGATTCAAAAATGCCAGTCTTACATAACTCTGAATGGAAGAATTCCTACAAAAACCGCTTGATTAACAACGTCAAAATGTTTGACTAAGATGTCTAAAAATCCAGGAGTACCGACTTATAGGTGGTATAACCTGAAAAACTGGGATCAAACGTGAGACATTCGCCAACTTGATAAAGAGAAAATAAGTCGCGTATTGTTTATCAAATATCCCGCCATACTTACGTGTATCGCTACCGTCGCACAGAGGGATAATTTGGCCAATCTAGCCGGTCAAAATAATTTCTTTGGATGTTTTTACTTTTGACTCATAATGACTTTATAATTGACTTTTAACTATAGAAAGTAGTTTGCGACGAATCTTTCGGGTTATAATGTTATGTTTTATAGAGAAAAAACTGAAAAAAGTAAAACTATGTTTCAAATTTAAATTATAATTTTTCTCTGAAACTAAATTCGATATAATTTATTTATCTAATATGAGTGCCAGGCTCTTCATTGTCTTGCTCGCGCTGTATGTCTTCAGAAACTTCCTTTAAATCAGAATTCGAGTCACCTTCAAAGACCGGTTCAGGAGGGAATCATTAATTCAGTTGAATCCTCCAAGAACGGCAGTGATTTTTTCTTAGAGGTTGGTCTCATACTAGTAATCAGATCAGTAACAACCTGTTTAAAACATCAAAGTTACAAGCCACCCTTGAAAATTTCCTCGTGAAGTTCTGCCTGTACAGTATGAGTTTGTTTTGTGCTGCAATCCAATTGGCAACAATGCATTTTCGATGACAGTTGTGTGGCATTCTTTTATTTCTCATGTTGAATTGTTGTGATCCAATTTATACTTGTCGATATCTGGAAAATCATTCCAAAACTGAAAAGCCTGAGAATGATATACCGGGAGATGGTTGATTGCAGGCCTTTCAAGGGGCAGTTTATACCTGTCCATTTTTGAAACAAATATTCTGAAGCCTTCCTCTGAAAAGTTTAGTACCTATTATAGTTTCAATATTTTGCATTTTTCTGAATATAAACAAACAGAAATTCGTTTAGGGAAGAGTGCAATTTTAATTGGAATGCGATATTTTGTTTCGTTTTATTTTTGTATTTATTTCATGTATAGGATCAAAATTCCAAATCTGTTATGTTATTCTGATTGTTTGATTTTATTCAATGCTTATGTGTTGAAAATCAACCATCTCTCGGTATACCATTCTCGGGCTTTTCAGTAGTCTGTATGCAGAAAATAAACTTGGCTAAACATTTCTAAGTGAGGTTTTAGAATGTTTTTTCAAAAACTGACAAATGTAAACTGCCCCTTAGACTGCCTGCAAATCAACCATTTCTTGGTATATCATTCTTGTGCTTTTCGATACTCTATATACAGAAATTGAACTTGACTAAACATTTCTGAGAGGTTTTTAAAAAGCTGCAAGTATAAACTGCCTCTTATAGACGACCTGCAATCAACTATCTCTCGGTACATCATTCTTGGGCTATATCTAGGCTATATACAGAAAATGAACTAGGCAAAACAGTTCTTAGAAAGGTTTCAGATTTTTTATTCAAGAATTGACAAGTGTAAACGGCCCCTCAGGCGTCCTTCGAATCAACCATCTCTCGGTAGGTACATCATTCTTGAGCTTGTCGGTAGTTCATATACGAAAAATTTAACTTCGCTGAACATTTCTGAGAGGTTTCGGAATGATTTTCCAAAAATCTGCAAGTATAAACTACCTCTTAGACGGCCTGAAATCAACTATCTCTCGGTACATCATTTTTGGGCTGTGTCTAGTCTACTTACAGAAAATGAAGTTAACTAATCAGTTCTCAGGAAGGTTTTAGAATGTTTTTTCAAAAATCGACAATTATTGTAAACTGCCCCTTAGATGGCCTACTAATGAAACATTTCTCGGTATATTATTATTGGACTTTTCAGTACTCTATATACAGAAAATGAACTTTACAGCATGATGAATGCTGAGAAAAACCACCGAATTTTTTTCGTTTTATGCCCTTTGGGGGGAGGGGGGATAATTATAAAAAACTGCAATTTCCCTTACTCAGACATATTTAAACATTCGAGGATACATTTAAAGTCACTCGAGGAATATTTTTTTTTCGTTTCGTAATAGGAGTAGGGGGGAAGAAGGGGAGGAATAATAATTTTTATATAAAACAGCATATTGTGCAACATTAGCAACAATGAAACAAGTGAAAATATTGTTCCGGATTCAAAAATAAATGGTCTAATCTGCCCAAGGGGTGATTTCAACGCTCCCTAGCAGCAAAACTGTTAATTTTTTTGAGTTGGCTCAATGGTAACATTGGGTTGAGAATTACATGGACTGCATCATACCAAAAATTCAGGAAAATCCACCGTTAGGATAGAATTTTTACACTACTGACTGACTGTATTTTGAATGTGGTGATCAAGAATTTTTTGATAGAAATGCCGGCTAAGCCGGCTGAACTAATGCACTTGGTTGCACTTAACTGCACTTCTGCTTCTTCGTCAGATACGTCCGTACACTGCAAGAGTTGTTAATCTAATCAGTGAAAAGCGAAATACAATCATGACCAATTTTGTCTTTTAGAAAATATCATTTTGTGTTTTTGTGTGGACAAAATTTTCCCATGAAAAGTCAAGGTCAGAGTTAAGAAGTCAAAGAATTATTATAAATCTTCCATGCACATTCAACTTCAAAATAAATGGAATCACCTATCGGAGCGAGGCTAATATCAAGTTTGGGGGAGATAGACTGATAACAAACTGTTTACTCATACCCATCCGTCCTTTGATTTAGAATACTCAGTAAATTGATTGCTCAGCATTCGCTAAAAAGTCACTCAGGAGCTCATAAATTCCATTGCAAGGTTTAATAATTTTTTTCTAGTTTTAAAGAGAAGTTACTTTTTTTTAATATCTAACAGAAAACAACTACTTCCCCGGCTAAAGCCACGCTGGACATTGAACTACATCTGATAGATATTGAGAAATACCTTATATAATTTGAGAGAAAAAATCTGAAAGTGAAAATTTGCATTTTTATTCAGATAGTAGATTATTTATTAAATGTCCAGTTTCCATTGGAGCTTCTTATCTATGAATGAGATAAGGGAGAATGTTATTCAGAAGTATCACTCACAGAAAATCGCTCATTCCATTGATGCGTGAATTGCATCTCTTTCGCTAGGCCTCCAATACATTTTGGTCGACTAAAATCTATTTCACTCTTCTAAGATCATCAGGGAGGTCGGAAGAATTGGAAAACATACTCTTCAGAAGCAATTTCACACTGTGATGAGGAATTGTTGGACTATTTCTTGTGCGGTGAAACTTTGAAAATATTTTTCTGACATAAAACCTGTCATGGGTATGGCATGTTGATTTCATTGAAAATACGAACAGAATGTTCATAAAGTCAGTTGTGGAATCATCTGCGACTGAAAGTTGGAATTTAGTCGCTATTTTCCATCGTACAAGATAACCTCTCTTGGAAGGGATTCATGTTTTAAAGAGAAACATTCTCAATTGAAAATTGAATCAATACATGACTCCTCTGGAAATATCTATCAGATGTAGTTCAATGTCCAGCGTGGATTTAGCCGGGGAAGTAGTTGTTTTCTGTTAGACATTACAAAAAAGTAACTTCAATTTTATCGTAGGGTTTTTACCATTTCTAGAGGAGTCATGTGTTGATTCAATTTTCAATTGAGAATGTTTCTCTGTAAAACATGAATCCCTTCCAAGAGAGGTTATCTTGTACGATGGAAAATAGCGACTAAATTCCAACTTTCAGTCGCAGATGATTCCACAACTGACTTTATGAACATCCTGTTCGTATTTTCAATGAAATCAATATTTTTTTCTACTTTCATGCAAAAATGAAAACTGTATTTAGTGGAAAAACTGGTTCTTTGGTTCTTTATTGCACTCATCTGTCATTCTGCAACAGCGTTCTGTCATCATGACAAATATAAAAGTCAAATCGACGCCATATTCAGCCCATTTTCTATGAAATTGTATTATTACGTATTAAACAGTTGCACATTTTATTATTGTCAATCATATTATTACATACTGGGATTACAACATTACTCGAAAATGCAATTTAATAAAAATTTTATTTGTTTCTTTGAATATTATTATATTACTTTTAGCAGCTAGATTTGAACAAAGAATATCTTCCTTACACTTTAGTACTACCTATATGAAACAGTTTCTGGTTTTTGCACAAACGTAGACAAAATATGGTATGCAACTCGTGCAAAAATTGTTTATTGCACTCGACGTGTTGACCAACTCTGTCTATCGGCCTTGTTGGACGATTTCATGTCGAGTGCAATAAACACTTACATTTTGCACTTGTTGCATAAATAACTATTACCGATACAAATTGGTTTCATCTTTGGTTTAAGGCTAAAAACAACTTCTAAAGTAGTATTATTTGAGAAAAACTGAATTGATTTTCATATCGTTGAAGAATTAACTGTTTTTCAACTTTCGAGCAAGTTTTTACAATGCTTTTTATTCGAATAAAAATAGTAATTTTATTAATTCAATTATACACACTGAACCTCCTAGGTCATCAGTACAGTATTATTAGGTATAGTTTATAATATTCGATGATTATGCATTTTTTATAATGTAGTCTGCAATAAGCTGATTAGCAGAATCGGCCTAGATATTTATATTCTGAAACAAAGCGGTCAGACCGAAGCACATAGTGCAACGGCATGTAAATAAATGCCTTTGAAAACTGTGCTGCTTACTGATCTCGTTGGGCAGAACTCAATGAAACGGCTTGACGCGTTACAATGCACGATATTTCGGATTTAAAAAAAAACATTATTCTGCAATAAAACGTAACTTTTCCGCTACAGAAAAATTGGTGATTTCACCACAAATTCATTTTCTTCACTTGATAATTCAATTCTTCAATAAATTTCTGAGAGAATGGTAATGGTATAGTTGTCGTCAAACATATAAGATAAATAAAAAAAGCCGCAAAAAATGGACGATTAGCATGAAATTGACTCCTATGCCGCCAACCAGGGTCGGACTAGTACATATGCCACTAAATATTGTGACGCCTGCAGATTATTCATGTTAATTTAACAAAAGCACTGTAACTTTTGTATTCAGAATAATCCATTTTTATAATTATTAGTATCCTTAGATTAGGTAAACAACTGCCCCGTCGAAATCTAATTTGCTAATAGCTGCGAGTACCGCAAATAGCTGTGATTTCTATTAAACTACGCCCGACCCTGCATGGAAAAAACATACCTAATTGCTGTGCGGTCCTTTACATCTTCCGCGCCAAGTGTTACGTGGAGGCGATAGGTGGAATAATTTGAATAAAGGTAGAGATGTCAATAATTTTATTTATTGATTTAGTGCGATTTTAGTCTGAAAAACTGTTTGGTTATTGACAAAATAGGAATTAATTTTCTGGTAACTTATGAAGTATTGATATTGACTCACACTGAATTTAGCCAATTTTCTCATGTGATTATAATATAAGGTGTGTATGGCGTGGTACTATGCATTTTTGGCAGAAATATATATTTTGTGATTGATTTTTTTTGGAGGAAATGTGAGGACTAACACAATATTTGCTCATACAGGATGATTCCTAAGGTGCATGGACCGGTCCGTTCATTAATTTCTCACATTGCAAGGAAAATAATGTCTAAGATGAACATGTAAAAGACAACAATTCGTTTGTTAAAGTTGAAAATTAATATTGAATTTACTTTAATTACTGAAAGATACCCAGTCACATACTATTCAAGATATCCAACGAAGGCTATCAATTACATCCAGTGGAAGTGAGATATAACCGGATGGGTGGGAGTTAGAATGTATGTTTTTCACCCACCCAGCTATTCAGAATATTTTAGGGAGTCACAAAATACCCAAGAGCAGATGAATTGAAATATAATTGTACGAAACAGAATGCCAGTGTCCAATACTGATTATATTCCCGAATTTGATTTTAGGATATTTATTTATTTATTTATTTAATTAAAGAGGTCACCCAACAGATGCACAAAGAGCACATCCTACTATAGGGTGATACAAAGTGAAATAATATATTTTTACATTTCAAATTATGCTGGTCGTTAGAGAACATAACATATACTTATTCTAGTACTTATATAGTAATGAAAAAAAAATGAATATAACATTAGAATGTTACACAATCAAGAACAAGATCTTACTCCTAGAATTCTATGAAATTCAACAACATACAATATGTAAGAATAAATTCCTTATTCGACAACTGTACCTACCATAGAATGAAATTAATTTTTGTCTTAATTTTCTTTTAAAATTCATGAATTTGTTGCCAAAGATCAAGATCAACATCAGAGTCACAAATAATATTATAAGAGTTCATACATCTAACTAGGGGAGAATTACAATGATAATTCGTTGAAGAAGTTGGAGTCAGTAAAATTGTTAACAAGCTTAAAAACAAATGATGAATCATAAAGTTCTCTTCTGATAAATAACGGTTCCAATTTATAAAACTCAAGATTAGCTTGATATTCGAAATAGTGTCTGTGACGAAACAATCTATAATTCAGATTACTAACCAACTTCCTTTGGACATATTCTAAACGTTTAACATATTTATCATAAAAAGGATTCCATATAACTGTATTGTACTCGAGGATAGGTCTCACTAGGGTTTTGTACATTGTTGTGATTGTGTTGTGATCCTGAAAGTCATTAGTGTTACGGAGGATAAAACCTAAGGTTTTTAGGGATTTTCTTACCGTATGTTCAATATGACTTTCAAAGGTGAGCTTTTTGTCTAATATTATACCAAGGTCTTTTATCTCATCAGTAACTGCAATCTGCTGATTGTTAATGTACAGGTGTTCGAGAGGAGGGTTGAGGTTTTTGGAAAACATAATATGATAGCACTTTTTAATGATATGAAAGTACATTAAATTTTATGTAAGAAATAAATATAATTGCACTAAAACTTGATAGAAATCACCGATAAAAATCGAGAAAACTATGATTGGCACCAAAATTTAATGTCATTGTGTCGGATGAAAAGTCCGTTCAAGACACCCATATGATAAATATAATTTTGGAATTTTAGCACAATTGATCATTGACAAACCACACTGAGAGCTTCCATCAGAAAAAAATCACACAGGGTGCAAATCATCTATTAGAAAATCCTCAACCACGAAAGTATTATTCCAGTTCAAAGTGAAGTGATTTTTCGCAATAAAATCTGTATAAATAATGATAGCGTGGCAACGCACTATTCGATCTGAAAACAGAATTACAGAGATTTCATATAAATGAAACACAGAGCGATCAATTGGAGAGTTGAAATTGATTTCATGGAAGACCATGTTGGTATATATGCACTTATTTGAGAATTCCCTTCTCTAGATTATTTTTAAATGATCTGAACAAAAATATCTGAATTCCTGACAATCCAGATGTTGAGTCGTGAAGAATGCTGTACTGAATGAATACCCTGTATATACAAGAATGTTTTTTATTTGTTATTTTTTTGTTGAATAACTTTTTAATGAATGATAAATTGAATCATTAATACTGCATATATTTTTTGAATTACTCGTATCTATGTACTTAGTATCGATCTCTAGTATACTCATTTATCTAAAAAAATATTGAATTTATTAATCCTTTACCCATGGCGAAGTTACCTATAATGCACTAGCTATTTCAAACTCTTGCACCACTTGCCCCCAACATTATGTGGCACTTTCCAGGAAGAGATGGAAAAGATAAGACCATTTTTTGCGGCTTTTTTTATTTATCTTATATGTTTGACGACAACTATAATATTAGAATTTCACCTATCCCAGGTATGCATTAGGAAATTTAGATGTTTGACGACAAATATGTTTTTTCTATTCCTATATTAGTAAACATTGTTTTACCAGTTTACTCTACATTCATTCTTACGCACAAGCACAACTGTGCGTTATGATGCCTAACTCAAAATTAACACTAATTTTGAGTTACAAATTGAAATTAAGAAAAAAATATCGCATGTCTGTTCTACTTCGTAAAATACTGATATTTACAGGGTGTAAACTAAATGATGTCATTGATTTCAGGTGGTGAGTTCCTGTCATATTTTATGAAAAAAAGTTCATATAAATGTATGTCCTAACTTGCTTTTTTTAAGTGACGGAGTGTCGAAAGTTTTAATAAAAATTCGGTATATTTAATAATTACTCAAAAGTTTTTTCGCCGATTTTCATGAAACCTGGTGTGTTCATTAACAGTTACAAGGGGCTTGTTTCCATGAGGTTAGATTTCAAATTATAAGAAGCGAAGGGTCATCTGATTGATAATTATGGTGAAAATCATTGTACGCCACTGTTTTTCTCTAAGTTTCATATTTTTATCAGATCAAACATTCAAAAATACAACTCTCATATAATGCCGTGAATTTGAAATGGCAACACTTTATCAATACATAGATTTCCTCAATTAATTTATTTGTACCTGAACTCCTTTATTGGTTTCGTCGTTGATGTACTGGTTGTTTGTTGTGTTCCTGGGCCTATTATTGTCAACTGTTTCTATCAAAACTTAACAAAACATTTGTGCATAAAATTAAATAGAATATCAAGAAAATATGGAGAATCTGAAAAAAAGATCAGTCACATGACTTTTTGATAGTGCGCTACCACCATTCCTACGCCACTGACTTTGATTTGATAAAGTTTAGCTATTTCAAATTCACGGCATTATAAGAAAGTTGTATTTTAGATTATTTATTCTGAAAAAATATGAAACTTTGAGAAAAACAGTGGACTACAATGATTTTTTACTATAAATATCATTCAAGTAATCACTTGCCACTTATGATATGAAAATCGGCGAAAAGACTATTCAGTAATTAATAAATAACCGAATTTTTATTAAAACTTTATGAAAACTTTTTTTATAAAATATGGCAAGGAAACACCACCTGAAATTAATTACATCATTTAGTTTACACCCTGTATAGATATTTTGAGTCAATATTTTTATGAGATCTTTAGTAGACATATTGTTCCTGAAACCATAATGCGATTTTGATGTGAGGTTGGGCTGTATGAATAAAAACTAGCAAATGCTTATACTCATTTCATGCTAAGCGATACGCACTCTGGTGGCTTTAATGTAAACTGGTTTCTGCGACATTGTTTTCTAACCACACTTTCGTATCGTTTGTTTACCATTGATTTTTTATGAATATAGAGCCTTTCTTTGAACCGTTTTTATTTCATCTTAATTTAGTGATGAGAAATTGCCTTTTTACAAGTAAAGCGACCCTTCCGGTCTTATAATGGCGTCTTACAATGGTTATTGTTCTGTGCCACATTGCAATTCCTAGGCCAAAAGAAATGAACTTTTCAAAGATATCCCAAAGAAAATGACCCAAAGGTTTATTTTGAAACCGAGATGGGACGAGAATTAATCTCAAGAAGAAAAGCCTGGATATTAAAGGTTCGGATTGGCAAACCAATAAGCAAATTTATGAAAGTCTGTTCGCTCTATTTTAAGCAAGAATATTATATTAACAAAGGTACAGGTAGGTATCTTGTTTTTAATGACTTATTTACATTTGCATAATTTTAATATAACCGTCTATAATTCTGAGTTCTCCACTCACTTGATGAGGCTCGGATTGCAGAGCGCCTGTCTGGAGACAGAGGGCACACACTTTTGTCACTGAAGAGTTCCATTTATTTTTTCCATATAATATTATATGGTCTGCATTGAGGACTTCTTCACCTTCTACTACACACCGAGAACTTTCGGTCCCTTCAACATACCTCAGAAATTCCAATAAACTTAATTTTAATTGGGCCATTTGTCTTTGTTTATAAGAAGACCATTGAAGTATTTTATCACTGGCTTTTTTCTAACAAGGTAACTATTAACACCTTAACACTAATCCTTACACCAATAATCATTTATTTAAATGAACATTAATAAAAGGTAAAAATCATCGAAATCACAGTTTTAACAATGTTTAAGGAGCCTAAACCACGTTTCAAATACTCAATACACGAAATAAAGTAAACAATGAAATCTATATGGAAGAAAAAGTAAGGTTATAAATCAATGTCGTAGAAAGTACTTCATCGTCCGCCGCCGGTAGCGCTACAATCTTAATTTGAAATCCCAATACTTTCTAATTCATCAAAATGAATAGGTCTGTTTCAAGAAATCCGAGTAAAAGCATTTGTTCAAGATTTATTCATGCGACCCATTATATTTTTCGAGGAATTGATTAAGTCTTATCTGGATAACCTTCTTCAAAAGTTTGTCTAGACACGTTATCAGGGTTATATGCCTATAATTTGAAACATCAGTCTTACTTCCAATGTTATGAATCGGCGTCACCACGGCCATTTTGAGTGCTGATGGAAAATACCCCTGTTCCAGAGATATATTTACTATTAGGACAACCAGTAGATGATTTTTTCGTAACAGATATAATAGTAGGAAACCGACTGTGCCATCACATGGAAGACAGTGCGTAGTTATATTCTGTTATGTTTTGGATTTGCAACTGTCATTTCTCAATTTTTTATAAACATTAAAAACAAAAAAACGAATTTTTATTTAGTGTTTTGCTTATAAAAAGAAAATTAATACAGCAATCTGGTTGCTCCAATAAAGAACATTGTGGAGAATTGAAATACGAACAAAATGAGATATTTTATGACCCAATCCGATTATTAGTAACGGAGAAACACTGGAAAAACCGTAAAATTTTGCGATTTTTTGAAGAATTCACAACTCCTCCAATTTTCGTTGTAGGGTTGGCCCTTCTCATGAAAGTATGGAATCATGTTTACTTTATGTGTGCACTAAACAGGCTCTGGCGGATCATTAGTTTTGGCACAATTGCAATTTGAATTTTTTTTTGCAGCGTGCCGGATGCTCTAGCCCTAGTCCGATTTCAATTTCTCAAACAGATTATGAAAGTAGAATATAGTAGGTACCACAAAACGAACATTCTCATTTTGCGCTACAATGCTGCGAAATGGGAGGAAAATGCTTGCAAACATGACCGAAAACGCGTAAGCTGTCGAGTAGTAGGAGAGAGAATTTTTTACTTACAGATATGAAATATTCGTTGAAATTATTTGCTATTTCGACGCTGTTACGTGTTCATTGTTTTTTGTTATAATTGATTTACTGAGTGAAGATTCTTCGTTGGCTAAAAAATTTTTGAATCTTTTCCTGCTTGTTGAAGTCGATCTCTGTAGTATGACGTTTTGATAATCTTTGAGTTTACTTAAAAAAAAAATTAACGGTAGGTATTCTTCTGAAAAGGCGGTATTATTTGGGTCAATTTTCACACTACGGTACAGACTATTTTTTTTATTTATTGAATTTTCGGGTGAATTGGTCATCCACTTTTTTCATTTATTTGCGGAAAGTTTATTAAAACAACATTAATAATGTGTGAATACAAATCAGTTACTTAAAAGAAAGGAAATAACAAATATTTCACCACAAACTAGACCACTATTTAGAAACATCATCTGCTTCTTTGCTATAGCGTGTCCGGATTCCTGATTATTGACGGTTCCTGAAATAAATAGCTATTTATGATAAAAGTTCGTGAAGTAGGACTTTTAGTAGGACTTTTTTGTATGAACGTGAAGTTTGTTGAATGAGGCGCAGCCGAGTTCAACAAACACGCGAGTACAAAAAAGCCCTTCACGAAAGTGTTTCATAAAGTTTTTTCTTCGACAGTTATTAAATTGCCAAATTGTAGCAATTATATCATTAATTTGAATGTTTAATGATATGAATTGTCGTCGTATTATCAAATAAAGACTTCCGAGTTATATTTGACGCAAATACTGTATTTTTCAAAAATGCATAAATGTATAAACAGTGTGTAAAAAATTACTTTACGCACAGTTGATGATTTTACTCACAGTTGATGATTTTACTCACAGGTGATTTTTTTTTACGCACTGTCGTAGAAAAAAGCTTTTAGAAAATTCGTCATCCAACTACCTACAACTTCCATAAGCGTGGAAATATTTAGCGACGAATTACCCCTGTACCAATCGTAGATTCTCCACATCACATACAAAACATGACATGTGGTGCCACGTTGTGGAATCCGACCGTTTTGTTGGAAAGTAAAAGTAAATTAGATCGAAAGTATCGTAAATGAGGAATCACTTCGGATAACTTCGGCTGACGGACAGTACACCTGAAAGTGTTGATATATATGTAAACCCAAGAGGCAGATGACGAAAATAACCCATTGGATTATAGTTTTCAAAGGGGCATTCTATCATAGAGTCGAGAAATTTCCTTGAAAAAGTGTTAGTTTTTGTTTTGTTCGATGGCCGTAAATGGCCGAAACCCGTCATTGTACGCTACACGCTGCATATAATGACTGACAACGCTACGTGAGGTGTCTTTCTTTAGGAGTTCACGTAATCCGCGCCTTTATTCTAGCTTCCACAGCACAACGTTGCCACATCTCCGAGTCTGCCATCACATTAAAAACAGTCCGTAGTTGGAGAAAATTTCTACAGGGAGATAAAGAGTCTAAAACTGTGTAATTAGTTTGTAATTTGGAGATAATGCGAAAAATTATGTTCATTTGCCGATAAAGTAGGTGCTTCCGAAGATTTGATATGAAGCCAGATCGTAACTTGTTTCGGTACATTATTGGTCATTTACTACTTTCCTTGATGATGACGTTTCGGCATCTTCCCACAATTTCCCAACGTTGAGTAGAGAATTTGGTACAGTACTAAAAAATACACCCCTTTCCCACCTAGTTTTAGAATCGTGGATCGCATCACCAACTTTGCGGTGTTCCAGAGAAGAGAGCGAGTTCGTGAGTGAAGCATTACCAACTAGATTAAACTTAAAGTTGTATTGTGTGCTTAGCTTCCACTCCTTATATTATGGTAACAGGTCGAATTTGGAAATGGAATAGCTCTCGGCATGAAACTGAACAAGATTTTGAGAGGCATTTTTGGCAATAATAATAATAAGTTATTTTCATAAAAAGATGATAACAATGAAAGTATTACATGATGTAGGAAATAAATGCAGGAAAGAGCCACTTTAGTACTTGTACATAATTCCGTCTATATTTGCTTGAGAAAAGGTTTATTTATAATAATAATAATAAATCGACTTTTTTTAGTCCTACACGATTCACTGTTTCGTTCCAATTAAAAGCGCTGCTGCTAAGGTGGCGTATGTAGTTAATAACAAGGCCTACCCAGCATAGCAGTCGATGCCACTATGTTTATAGTTGTTTAATAAAGAAAAAAAATTACTTAAATGCAATAAATAGATTATGTAACATGAAATATTTTGAAAAGAAGAGGCGGAGTGTCAGCAAGTGCTGTTTTTCAACTTATCTATGAACAATTTAGAGAAGGGAAGAAAGAAAAATTATCAAGTATAATGATGGGCCGTGGTGGCCGTGCTGGTAGGCGTTCGCCTCTCAAGCGAATGGTCGAGGGTTCAAATCCCCGCATGGTCATCGGTCTCGTGCATAGCATCACACGTTACAAGGTAAGGGCTGCGTCTTCCCTAGCTCACAACAGTGTCTTGAAGACTTATGAGGGTTGCGCGTAGGGGTGCAATCGGGTGACGGATGACATACTTTACGTTACTTAATGTATATCAGTTTTAATAAAGATAAGAGGAATGTATAGAGCAAGAAAATAATGATTCCTTTGTTCCTAAATAAAGATCATGGTCGACAAAATAGCGATCTAATATCCTCTGAAATCTGACTTCAATCTCTTTTTAAAATTGATGATACCGAATGATCTGAATTTACTTGGCAAGGCATTGTACATTTTTGTCTCATTATAAAAAAAGGTTCAGGTGAAGACATCAGAACGGTGTTTGGGGATTACAAGTACCTTAGCCTACGTATAGTAGGTACGTATATTGGAGTGCAGGGTTCATCATCGGTCGTCAACGACTGTTCGTTACTAAACGATCTACCAAAATAACTCTGTTTTCACATAAATCTCTTAACCCGGAGATTCGGAGTGATCCCCCTTTGCTCACTGTAGGTGGAGCTGCCTAGAAACCGCTTCATCGCGTGAACCAGAGGTGACCAAGCAGCGGAGTGTGTAATGATTTGGACGGGGAAAAGATGACTTCAGTGCTGTCTGTGTTGACCTACCATTGCACTGATGAGAGGCAGCAACCTCAAAACTAGTCTGCAGGTGGTCACCCTGTCCAAATCAAAACATAGTTCTGCTGGTTGGTCACAGAGGGCACTTGCAATTGCGTCCTCTGATGTTTTGAGGAACGTGCACAAATATCTGTTAGATCTATTTCAATACCCGTAGTGGTCTTAGCCAGGGGAGTAGTTGTTTTCTGACAGGTACTTGCCATAATAAGCCTACGTATAGTAGTTGTATATGGGAGCAAAGAAGTACCTTAGTGTTACGAATCGCAAATTTTTTGATGTTGGAAAATGTTTTTAATCTTTCGAAAAGATACTGGAGTTTAAGAGAAATTATAATCACCCAACCAGAGCTGTTCATTTCGCTAGAAATATGATCGTATTTTCCGATACCATAGCAGATACATAGGCATGTATTCTGAATACCATGTAGGAGATGAGAATCAGGGTGTAACAGTGCGGGTCCGTATACACTGTCACAATATGAGATTTTTGAAAATACCAAAGATTCGCTGAGTTTCATTTTGAGTTGAAATGATTTCTTGTTTAGGACACAACTGCCTCAAGGTATGGTCTGGTGAATTTCATGTCGGATTCAGTCGTAATCAAAATTTAATCCGAGATTTTTGGTTTCTTTATTATTGGCAGTGCATCATGGCCAATTTGATTTATCAAAGAAGACGCAGCAAGTTCTCGTGGTCCAGATAACATAACAGTTGATTTCTTCGAATTCTAATCAAGTCCATAAGCAGACGAGACGTCAAATATAGCTCGAAGTTCTTCGTTGACATCTGTTTCAGCTTCATGGAGATTGATATAACTGGAAGAGAAATATATTTGTGTTTTGTCTGAAGGTGTACGGAGCAGTTACTGATGAAAGTGTTGAAGTCGGAAATATACGAACTGAAGAGTAAGGGTCCCAATAAGTATCCTTGTGGAACACCTTTGGTAACGTTAAAACTTCTCGACAGCTCTCCATCCAGAATAACACATTGACTGCGATTCGACAGGTAATTTTTAATCAGATTCACTGCATTTTCTGAGAATCCGAAGAAATGCAGTTTTCTGTATAAAATGTCATGAACCGGGCCTAATGAATAAAAATGTAGCAATTGCTTTTTCTTATGAAACGGAAGTAATTGCTTGATATCCCATGGGTGTAGTGAATAAAATCTAGCAAATGCTAGTACTATATATTTATCATTTTCATTTATGTACGAAATGAATAAGTCTGTCTCAAGAAAGTATAAGCATTTACTTAAAATTTGTTTTATTCACATCCACCAATGAATTGAAACTGAAGTAGTTGCTTTTGCTTTCAGCAATTACTTAAAACTTCAGGAAATGTTCCTAGTCAAAGCTTTGCCTTAAAAAATAGAAGAAATTGCTACCGTGTGCTCAATATGTGATGAATAAATTGAGGAATTGCTTTTGCTAAGTTAGCACTTACTATGAAATTTGTAAGGTAGGTCGACCCCTCCATCATTTGCTTGGTAACAGTCTACTTTGGTTCTGTGCGGCATTTGCTCATGAGATCTGATCTTTCTTTGTCGTTTAATTATGGCTAAATTTATGAATGTGCGTAGAAGAAAAATATACAGTGTGCGTAAAAATTGCAAAGATAATGATTTCAGAAAGTTAAATCGATTTGACCGCGAAAATGTTGAGTGGTTAACGAATTATTTTTTGACTTATACTGAGGAAAGACGAGGGGCTGCACTATCACCTAGAAACAAAATGAAAATATATCTGCGGCAATTGTCGGATCCGGGCTATCAAAATTATGTAGCTGAAGAGATCGGTATTCACCAAACTACTGTCTGTAAGACATTTACTTCCATAATTGACGCAGTTTTAGAAAAGGCCAATATTTTTATTAAATTTCTTAGATGTACTCAAGCTGTTGTGGTCAGGGAGATACCGTTTTCCAAACGCCATCGGTGTAATAGACTGTACCGAGCATTCGGTGATGAATTTATAAATCGAAAAGGATACCCTAGCATTAACGTACAGGCAACTTGTAATGCAAAAGAAATATTTACAGGCGTAGATTGCCAATGGCCCGGCTCTGTGCACAATAGCAGAATTTTTAAAAATTCTCACATATGCAACATTCTTTGAAACTACACAGAAGAATGTGTATTATTAGGAGACGATGGCTATTCTATTTCGCCTTAGATTATGACCTGGAGAAATCCTGCAACCCAAGAGCAGCAAAATTATAACATCTTCTACCAAGAACGTGTAATAACTGAACTGCAGTTAAAAGCAAGGTTTCCTGTTCTTCAATATAAAATTAGGAGTCAATTAGAAAAAAGACCATCGACAATAATTGCCTGCGTGGTGCTACATAATATCACCATACATTTAAATGATGAAGATTTTGAATATCCCATCAAGAAGATAATTTTGAAATTAACGCAGCAACAAACGACAACCTGAGAACAAATATAATTCGACAACTAGGACAGCAGAAATAAGAATTGATAACTCAAATGCTTTTCAGTAATCATGTGTCTGTAATTTCTTCATCGCTAACAAATTCATCTCTTTCACTCAAATTTGCAATATCACAACTCTTTTTTTTACAAAAACGTAAATACTAAATAAATATTACTCGTGTCGTTAGTCAACCCTATCGCACATTCGGCACATTCATCTAGAGTGGATACGACACGTCTGGACTTCTGAGTAAAGCAATTGCTTCGGAGATTTAAGACAAATAGCATTTGCCTTAAAATTTCATTCATATCAAAATATAGCAATTGCTTTTACTTATAGCATTTGCTTGTCAAGCAATCGCTTTTACTAAAAAGCAATCGCTTCAAGTGATTGCTTAATTTTTATTCATTATAGGCTCGTATCGAAAGCTGTGAAAATATCAATGATGGAAAGAAGAGCGATAGTTGTACTGTGTTGTTTTCTAAATCCAGATTGAACAGGGGTCTTGTTTTTGTTACAATCTACCAAAACTTTTCTGCATTCAACAAAAAGTAATATACATAAAAAAGAAAGTGACGATAAACGTTTGCAGTAACTATTTAAAAAAAAATTAATTCCTCTTACTAAGTAAATATGAACACAAAGTTGTGATCAAGTTCCTTCCGGCTCATAGAAGAGAACATAGGCATCACTGTTTACGAGGGATTTAGATGAAATTGGGGACACATTTGAATCATTATATACATGCAGAGCTGGGCCGGGTACTGATAAATTGTACTCGAGTACTGGGTACTGGGTACTTCCAAAAATTGAAGAACGAGTACAAAGTACCGAGTATTTTACTCACTTCACATTCTCTCGAGTACAGTACTCCGAGTAAAAGTACTCGAATTCCAAGAGTACTTTTTGCAAGTACTTTATCATCAAGTTGTATGTAGCAATTCCAAAAATAATCAAAGAATATTTCTACTCAATGGGTTTTCTCTGAGTCTTGCATTATACTTTCACCACTTTTTGCACCCTATAAATAACTATGGACTATCAAACCAAAGATTTTTGAACTATTTTGTAGTTTTCAGTTCATAAAGAGCAAAATTAATAAATCAGTTCATCAGAAATGTGTTTATTAATAAACATAAAAACAAAATAATTATTCAGTAATGGCATCACTGGTTAATTCTGTTTGCCTTCATAATAACTAATTTTTCTAGTTGTCATTGGTGAGGGCATTTCGCCATGGCCTTTTAACAATTGTAGCAAATGAGAACAACTGCTCCACTGGCGCAGAGGAACGTAAGCAGGTATTGCACCTTTAAAACACTTTTTTAATAATAGAATAATCATTCAAGGAACTCAAACTGTTCTTTTTCTCAACAAGGTACAGTTCAAGTTCTATTCTGGAAATTTTCAGCGATTATTTTTCGATAGCGGATTGAAACTGCGCCGCCTGTATGAGTTGTTTGGATGGATGTTCTAGTTCAATGAAATGAAAAGAGTCATTTGTAGTGGTATCACTTGAACCTCCTCTATCCCCCGATTCTTTACAATTATCAAGGATGGTTAGTTTCTCAGCAGCGCCAATCACCATCTTCAACGTAAGGTTATAATGACTGATGATTTATAAAGCCGTTGGAGTTGTGAGGTTGCTGAACTGGACAGACAAGCGCAGACGTGTTTTATAATAAAGTATTCGTGAAAATGTACTCTCATAAGAAGTGTGGGTATCGGATACTTTTACACGATGAATACGGGTACGAGTACCGAGTACTTCATTGAAAATGTACTGGGTACCGGGTACAGAGTACCAGAAATGTACTCAAGAGTACAGTATTCGCGTATTTGTACTGAGTACTTCCCAGCTCTGTATACATGCCACGTGCTTGCATACGGATGTTTACAGTAGGCTGTGTAGACTGTGTAGTGCCCGCTACAGGTAGTCCCACCATGATTAAACAAAGCATACAGACTATAACGACAAGGAGCTACGTTGTCTGCTGCATAATTACTCATGTCCAATCCCTCTAAAGGAAAGTCAATGTTGGCATTCAGTTTTCCTCGAAATCTGTCTGTTAGAGAAAAACGTTTTATTTTTATTTTATGTTACATATTTTTAGTAATCTGTTGATTGAACTGTATTTATATCTTTCAATTAAGCCTAATAAAATTATCGAAATGAAAAAAAAATCCTCTTTATTTTTGAGTCGATCTATTAATAGTAAGCAGACGAATAACTGTGATGGTATTGTTAGAATACAGATGTTGTTTCTTGAAAATGACCTTGTCTTCAACAAGACGAACGCATACATTTTTCTAAATAATTAGATTATCATCAATCCTGCCGGAATGTATTTAAAAATAAGTAGATATAAATCTGCAGCTGTTCTTTGTGGAATTGTTATCGAAATAATTAATTTTCAAAGATTTTACTTCAAAATACCCAGCTTCGAATCAATTCTATTCCTTCCAAACAACTGAGTAAAAAAACGAGAAATCTCTCAGAGATTATGGTGTATAATGAGATTAGTCGATTTGTAGTTGAGAAAAAATCGAGCCATATCCAATGTCTTTTTAAACCCCTTGTAGATTTATCTTTTCCAAGTTGACCTTATCTCTGAATTCCAAGATGGCGTGGTGTGCTTTTTTACTATTCCAGATTTTCTTGTGAAGCAAAAATGTGTTGAAAAAATATTTTGGAGTTAATAATAAACAGATATGTGAACAGATTATCTTCT
This sequence comes from Chrysolina oricalcia, assembly GCA_944452925.2. Classification (NCBI taxonomy): domain Eukaryota; kingdom Metazoa; phylum Arthropoda; class Insecta; order Coleoptera; family Chrysomelidae; genus Chrysolina; species Chrysolina oricalcia. Next base: position 15,388,092 of record OX101823.2, on the reverse strand, counting down.
TCACTTGAAGAAGCTGTTGTACAGCGAAACAATTGTCGTGGTTTTGTAAACCTTTTTAGTGAAAATCATTCCATTTAGAGTTTCGTTATAGATATTAACATCAATTTTCATCAAGTATCGGCTAGGTCAATTAAAAAAAGATATGTGAACATTTTGAAAATTTCTCTATTCCCTTGAATTTTCTGATCCTTATTGGAAGTTAGACTTGGTTGAATTCCCTGCAGTTTCAACTGATAGTCATATCATCTCATCCGTGTAAATGAACTGAATTCAAGATGTTTTGTTGAAACAAAGTCCTGTTTTCCATTACTCACAAACAATCTAAATTTAGTCTTGACAGAAATAACTGAACAAACAGCAATTTGATAAACATGGCACTAGAGAGATCTTGCTTGAATCAGACGCGAAGACAAAATGAAGTGTCATGCTTGGTTCAATGATCACTAGATTGGTTATGTTTCGGAATTGTATTCTTGAAAATGCTTAAAAACAGATTTCGTCGCCTTGCTACTGAGAATGTTGAATATTTTGATACACATGGTTTTGAAATAATTAAAAAATATTTTACTACCTTCAAATTATAATTATTACTCAAATTATAGTCTAGTCTAATGAAGCATGTCTGTATTTTCTACTCATGTTTCCACCCATCGTAATTCAAAACTATATTGTAGAACGAGCACGATGTGATAGTTATTTCTACGGCTATAATATATGAAAGCTCATAACTCTCCAGACTTAATAATAATAATATAATAATAATAATAATAAAGTCACCCATCTGTTTTACATGGATGACCTCAAATTATATGCCTCTGGAGAAAGGGACCTACATCAGTCCCTAAGGGTGGTGGAAGAGTACACGCATGCTATCGGAATGGAATTTGGGATCGACAAATGTGGCACGGTTCATCTCAAAAGAGGACGATGCGAGGAATACGGAGAGGATGTCCAGCTCGTAGACGGAAGCATCCTACATCATCTGGATGCCGGAGAGACGTATACGTACCTACGGGTGGAGCAACGCCGCTCCCAAGAGGTATTCACAGTTAAGTACTCTCTCCGCGGCAAGTATCAGCAGATCTGGTCATCAGAACTGTCGGGGAAGAACAAAGTTGCTGCAGCTAATATGCTTGCCGTTCCGATCCTTCTTTACTCTTTCGGAGTGATGAAGTGGACTAAGGAAGAGCTGCGACAACTCGACGTTAAAACTCGCAAAATGATGCATCTCAATAGGAGCTTGCATCCTAAATCGTCCGTTCCACGGTTATACTTTCCCAGACAACGGGGAGGCCGTGGACCGGTGTTGCCGTATGTTCCGGGGGATATTGAGTCCGTGGTGGAGAATGAAAGGTGCCGAATCTACTGGAACCCTCAAAGTAGAACGATATTCGTCATGGAGTTTTCCGCTCCAGGCGAAATGAATATCGTTCGAAAAGAGGAGGAAAAACTAACTAAATATCGAGATCTTCTCTTTGAACTCCGCAGGTTGTATCCGGACCATTCTGTCAAAATGGTGGTTCTGATTATAGGAGTCCTTGGTGGAATGATGGACACACTGCTCTCTTAGTTGAAGCTAATACCGGCTTGCTGCAATATGGCAGAAATCTTAGCAGCACGAATGCAGAAGGCCGTTATCCTTGGTTCGCTCCGTTTACTCAGGGCACACGATTCTCGGACCCAATAGTCACTTACCATACGGACGTAGGGAGTGGTGATTGGGGTTAACGACACCAGCGCACCCTCCGGATGTATCGGAGCACCGGAGACAGGGCCTGACTGGTACATTCCTTACATAATAATAATAATAAAGTTTGGACTAAAAGACGAATTTTAATTCAAGTGGTGATAGAACAAATCATCAGTAATTTTTTTTCCACTCAACCTTGATATAGTAGTTTATTCCAAATAAGCCTATTCCATTGCATAAATTCATATACATATGCCGGATACAACTGATGCATAAAGAATCAATAAATCATTTGGAGATTAGCAATTAAGAGATTGAGAGGGCAGCGATACATGAATGAGTTTTATCTATTCTATACACTGTTGATGGAAAAGACATTTTTTTTTAATTCTTCAGAGTTCGTGAAGGACAGGGAATACATGAATGAATCAGTGTTTTGCTCATAATAAGTTGGTGGTAGAGGCGTTTGTCTATTTTCCATATTCAACCAATCACTAATATGTGATTCTTCTATATTTTGCTCTTAAACCGATTGGTTAAATTTGGGCCATATAGAGTATCAGCATAATTGAAGATTATTTATCTGTAGCGTATGTTTTATATGGGCTTTGATCTCTTGGTTCTTTTTTCTTGAATTCTGATGTATTTCTAGTTTACTTGGACGTATTTGCCAATTATTATATTTATAAATGATAAATAAAGATGAAATAAAATCTTCCAATTTACACAAAAAATATATACTTGTAACGTGCTTACAATTGTTTCGACACACGGTGTCATCATCTGAGCGAGTTATCAACTAAAGAAACGTCAAAATCACCTTCTTAAATATTAAAATAACATGCATAACAACATGCATAACATGCATAACAATAGCAATTTAGTTCTCAATGACCAAATTGACCTGTACAATTCACCTATAATTAATTATCTCAGTAGTAACTACTCAAATGCTCCCTAATCCAAGCTATATGTCATTAGGAAATTTCATACCTGCAATTGTCATTAGTGAAATTTTATGCATGTTATTTTAATATTTAAGAAGGTGATTTTGACGTTTTTTTAGTTGATAACTCGCTCAGATGATGACACCGTGTGTCGAAACAATTGTAAGCACGTTACAAGTATATATTTTTTGTGTAAATTGGAAGATTTTATTTCCTCTTTATTTATCATTCATGATGAATTTACACATATTAAATGCCACCACGATAGAACATTATATTTATACAATTTATTGTTCTTATATAATGTAATTGGAAAATAAAGATTTATTATTATTATTGATGACGCCAGCGTATCACACACATAAGGTAGTTTGGACGTTCATAGGACGGTATCTGCTGCCATACTTGAATCAATTTCAATGCGGAGTATGCTTTTTGTAGCAACTGTTTACATGCTTCTCAAGCCTCAAATCTGTGTCAACTAGAACACCTAGATTTTTTGCTAAATCAACTTTTTCAAGAGGCAATAGGAGATAACAATATCAGGTTTGATATTTTTACAAACATTTGGGCAAAGAATCATCAGATTGGATTTTGAGGCATTGATTAATAAACAATGGTCAGCTGCGAGTTTACCCAAAGCATTGAGGTCTACTTTAATTATTGCACAAGCATTTTTATGTGTAATAAATTTGGCAGAGAGGAACAGACCGATTCTTAAGAGATTGTAATAGACCACAGGTATATAAATACTCTCTTACATTACGTATGTGGTGGAGTATCTCTAGACTGGATCAGATCTTACTTTACTGATGGAAATCAAAAAGTTCTATTGAACAGTGTTAGTTCTGACAGGGAAAAAATTGTAAGTGGAGTTCTCCAGGGATCAGTTTTGGGTCCTATTCTATTTAACTTAAAATGTCACCCTCCCTAACTGCATACTACTCATTTATTGAGTCCCACCTACGGTATGCAATTCCATTTTGGGGTTTTTGCACTCAAGTTTTATTCCAAAGTATTTTCTTCCCCCGAAAACGATCTTTAAAATTTATCTTCAAAGTGAAGATGCGTGAATCATGTAGGCCAATTTTTGTCAGTAAAAACATACTAACGCTTTATGAAATTTTCATTTTAGAGACAGCTCGCTTGATACACAAATACAGGAAGAAATTTATTAACTCCAACACAAATCGGTTTACACGCCAGGAAAAAAAACTTACTCTTCCTCTTCCAACTTCAATTCTCACGAAACAGTATTTGATTTATAGAAAGAAGCAAGAAAATGTATAACCATTTATACAGTGTGTCCCACTTTGAGCAGCCACACCCTCATATTTCGTTGAGCATGAAATAATTCGAAATTTTCTTTGACTCAAGTTGTAGTACTCGGAAATACCTATCTTTATGTTTACGTAACCTTTGTATATCCATTTTCCACGGCTAACTACGACCAAATGAAAAGTGAAAAATTGGGAAAAACATACTAGGCATTTTTTTATCGCAAAAATAACACCAGATTCTGTTTCAGAGCATCTTAAAACCCCCAAATCTCAATGCTTGAATCATTAAACATAAAGGTAGGTATTTCCGAGTACTACAACTTGAGTCAAAGAAAATTTCGAATTATTTCATGCTCAACGAAATATGAGGGTGTGGCTGCTCAAAGTGGAACACACTGTATAATCAAATCAGAGACATTAGCAACATGAAGCATTTCCGAAAATCAGTTAAAACACTTCTGATGTGGAAATGGTTCTATAATACAGAGGAGTAACTTGCATAATGCATTTTAGTCGTCCTTTTTGTAATTTTAGAATTTGAATTGTTTTTTTCTTTTTTTCTCTTTGGTGTTTTGGCATCGACTACAATGGTCAATAGCCATGTGTTCTGGGTAGGCCTTGTTACTAACTCCATACGCCACCTTAGGAGCAGCACAGTTAATTGGAAGTTGGAACGCAACAGTAAATCGTGCAGGACTCACCCCAGTCGAGCTACGAGATTTTGATAAGTAATTCAGTCGGTTGAATTGAATTTTAAAATTCCAGCTCCAACTAGGGCTCGAACTCCGGACCTTTGGCTCAGAGTCGGACGCTCTTTTGACAAATGTTTTCATTTAGACAATAAAGTTTATCTATCTATCTATAATCTGAAGAGCGAAGGTCCCAAAATGGAGCCTCGTGGCAGACCTGACAACATTAGATCAAGATATTGAGATACGTTATCTTCGATTCATTAATGAAGATTGAAGACTTGCTCATCAAGTTGATCAGGATCGTCATCAGTGTTGCTTACAATTAATTCGTCACAGTGAACTTTTTCACGAGTTCTTATACTTTCTATGAAATATATGGCAACGCCGCAGCCATTTCCGACTTCTACGGTGGTTGTGCATACCGCGAGGTCCGCAAGTTTCAAAGAAAGAAGTCTGAGTCTGAGACCACAGTTCGATCGAAGTAGGTGCTAGTTATTGAATCGTTGTCGATTTTTGTGTGTACGGCAAAGATTTTGTTACACGTGTTCAATTTGTTGTAAACTTGGGTGCGATAAAAAATGGTTAGGAAACCAAATAAGTTGCAAAGGAATTCGGACGATTCCGAACCCCTGCCTGAGAGAGGACCCGGTAAGATTTTCACGTTTCGATTCTCCCACGATTTTACCTTGCTGTAGCATATGCATGTGTCTTTGATATAGAACATATGGCTGTGTTACATAGTACTTTGTGTATGTTCAGTAGTTTTATTGCTGATGAACGACTTTTCATGAGATGATAACATATGTTTGTTTCACCAACGTCGGTTTTAAATGTTAACTGTGTTTTTCTAATGGAAGATTTTTCGTAGGTAGAGAAGGTGCTTGACCTTTCGCTAGGTTCAATTTCGTTACATATGCGATGGTACTAATAACAGTACCTATGAAATAAGTTGGAATCCTGATTTCTGTAATTTTCATAATTACTATTAATGAAACCCATATTATTATTATTTATCCGTGGTTTTCATCCTACTGGTTTTTCTCTGGCATACGCTCGTTGGCGAGGGGAGACAATATCGGTGTCATCGGTGAAGGGCCACTGTTTTGTTTTTAAAAATAATCCTGACTTTAAACTCGAGATCCCCACTTTTATCTCGAGATCCCGACTTTAATCTCGAGATCTCGACTTTAATATTGGTATCCCGAGTTTAATGTCTGTATGAAGATTTTGATCTCGGTATTCTGACAATCGCAGGATCCCGATTTGAATTTCGAGATCCAGGCTTCAATTTCGAGATCACGACTTCTCGGGATCAAGACTTTAATCTCGGAATCAAGACATTAATCTCGAGATCAAGACTTTAATTTCGGGATCAAGACTTTATCTTGATATCCTGACTTTATTCGTAGGATCCTGACTTTAATTTTGAGATCCCGACTTCTAGAAATCAAGGCTTTAATCTCGGGATCGAGACTTTAATCTAAGGATCAAGACTTTAATCTCGGGATCAAGACTTTAATCTCGGGATCAAGACTTCAATTTCGGGATCAAGACTTTAGGCCGGGTTTCCCCAAGATGTTAATCCTGATTTAGGATAAATCCAACAATTTTAATCGGGCGTATTGTTTAACTGGCCATCATTAGTGAGTTGAATATGCCGTAGAGCGTAGATTACGCGATCTAAGATTTTCTAACTGACCAAAACCAGCCAATTGAGCAATACGCCTGATTTAAATTGTCGGTAATACCCTAAATCGGGATTAAACTTTTGGTGAAACCCGACCTTAATATCGGGAGCCCGACTTTAATATTGGGATAATGAGTTTAATTTCTGGATCAAGACATTAATCTCGATATCCCGACTTCCCGATCAAGGCTTTAATCTTGGGATCAAGACTTCAATCTAGGGATCAAGACTTTAATTTCGGGATCAAGACTTTAATTTCGGGATCAAGACTTTAATTTCGGGATCAAAACTTTAATTTCGGGATCAAGACTTTATTTAATCTTGGAATCAAGACTTTAATATCGGGAGCCCGACTTTAATATTGGGATAATGAGTTTAATTTCTGGATCAGGACTTTAATCTCGATATCCCGACTTTAATCACAGGATCCTGACTTTAAATTCGAGATCCCGACTTCTCAGGATCAAGGCTTTAATCTCGGGATCAAGACTTTAATCTAGGGATCAAGACTTCAATCTATTGATCAAGACTTTAATCTCGGGATCAATACTTTAATCTTGGAATCAGGACTTTAATATCGGAAGCCCGACTTTAATATTGGGATAATGAGTTTAATTTCTGGATCAAGACTTTAATCCCTATATCCTGACTTTAATCGCAGGATCCTGACTTCAATTTCGAGATCCCGACTTCTCGGGATCAAGGCTTTAATCTCGGGATCAAGACTTTAATCTAGGGATCACGACTGTAATATCGGGATCAAGACTTTAATATCGGGATCAATACTTCAATCTTGGAATCAAGACTTTAATATCGGAAGCCCGACTTTAATATTGGGATAATGAGTTTAATTTCTGGATCAAGACTTTAATCCCGATATCCCGACTTTATTCACACGATTCTGACTTCAATTTCGTGATCCCGACTTCTCGGGATCAAGGCTTTAATCTCGGGATAAATACTTTAATCTAGGGATCAGTACTTTAATTTCGGGATCAAGACTTTAATCTTGGAATCAAGAGTTTAATATTGAGATAATGAGTTTAATTTCTGGATCAAGACTTTAATCTCCATATCCCGACTTTAATCGCAGGATTCTGACTTTAATTAATTTCGAGATCCTGACTTCTCGGGATCAAGGCTTTAATCTCGAGATCAAGACTTTAATCTAAGGATCAAGACTTTAATCTATTGATCAAGACTTTAATCTCGTCATCAAGACTTTAATCTTGGAACCAAGCCTTTAATATCGGGAGCCTTACTTTAATATTGGGATAATGAGTTTAACTTCTGGATGTTCTGGATCAAGACTTTAATCTCGAAATCCCGACTTTAATCGCAGGATCCTGACTTCAATTTCGAGATCCAGACTTCTCGGGATCAAGGCTTTAATCTCGGGATCAAGACTTCAATCTCGGGATCAAGACTTCAATTTTGGGATCCCGACTTTAATATTGGGATAATGAGTTTAATTTCTGGTTCAAGACTTTAATCCCGATATCCCGACTTTAATCGCAGGATCCTGACTTTAATTTCGAGATCCCGACTTCTCGGGATCAAGGCTTCAAGCTCGGGATCAAGACTTTAATTTCGGGATCCCGACTTTCATATTGGGATAATGAGTTTAATGTCTGGATCAAGACTTTAATCTCGATATCCTGACTTTATTCGTAGGATCCTGACTTTAATTTTGAGATCCCGACTTCTCGAAATCAAGGCTTTAATCTCGGGATCGAGACTCAATCTAAGGATCAAGACTTTAATCTCGGATTCAAGACTTTAACCTCGTGATCAAGACTCTAACCTTCCGTCAAGACTTTAATCTCGGTATTGAAAAAATTGAGTTATTTACATTTTAAATGTGGGGTTTTGCTATAATTACAGTTACTCTGTTCGAAACATAATTACTTTTCGAAAAGCGTTTGATACAATAACAATATCTAGTTTTCAACAATTTCATATGATTTAAAGATTATGTGAAACTTTCATGAGACCTGTAATTTTTCAAGACTTTTTAAAGAAATGCAAATAACTTGGCAACCGCATTCTAGAACTGATGTAATTGATTATATACACTGTACAATCAAACATGCTTTCCCGTGGAGTTTCCCACCCTGTATATGAAATGAAATAAATTCTATCCAATAACAATATTTTCCACATGACTGCGCACAAATTATTTTGCAACGTATCTACAATTTGTCATGAAGGTAATCGTAATTTATTCAAATTTAAAATAATGTTTCCGCTTTTAGAGATATGACAGAGCATCAAAAGAATTTGAGAATGATATTCTCTGATATACTTATCGAATATTTCAGATAATTGGCCAGACTAGTATTATCGTGAAACTATCTGGTATGATTTGAGCTTGTTTTCATATGCAATGTACAGGATCAGTTTGATATCCACTGTTGTTCAGAGATCCAGTGAGACCATCTTATAAAATAATTTTCAACAGACAGATTTAATAATAGTTCCGATACTAAAAATTCATGAGACGTATAAATAGAAGCTAATACACCAATCAATAGATTAATTAATTTGTTATAAACATTTAAATGACAAAAAACGTGTTTTTTCATTGTTTTGTTTATAAAATGAAAACTAGTAGAGCAATCTGGGTGCTCCAATGAAAAGAATTGCAGATAATTGAAATACAAACAAAATAGGATATTTTACGACACGATCGGATCATTAGTAACTGAGGAAAACTGGAAATACCGGAAAATTTGGGATTTTTTTAAAAATTTATAACTCCGCCATTTTTCAAAAAGTAGAATTGGCGTGTCTCAAGAAAGCATTAAATTATGTGTGCTTTATGTGTGCGCAAAACAGACGCTGTTGATTCGTTAGTTTTGGCACAATTGCAATTTAGTTTTTTTTGCATCTTGCAGCGTGCCTGGATGCCCGATTTCAATTTCTCGAACAGATTACAAAGACTTACGCAACTATGTTTGTGGTGCCGTTCGCCGAGAAAAATGTGCATACTTCAAATATGTATTGCGACAAAATAATCCCAGGGTTACTTGGTATACCCTCAGGTCTCTTGACGTGCTACGTGACAAAAACACAACTGACATACCTCCAGGGTTGAAAAATCTTAGACTTATTTAATATTAATTTCTCTAATGTACCGTCTCTTAATAAAACTGCAAGGCGTTTTGATATGGGCGAGCTATATGCTACTCCTAAACGAAAACCTATTTTCACTTTTCAATCTGTCAAATGCGAAACTGTGTTGAGATACCTTAATAACATCAAAAGTAATGCTTTAGGCTCTGATGATATTTCTCTTCGTATGCTGCAGTTAGTCATACCCCAACTGCTTCCTCAAATTATTTTTATGTTCAATTTTGCCATCACAACTTCAATATTGGGCTTGAAAAATGGCGGAGTTATGAATTTTCCGGTTTTCCTCCGTTACTAATGATCCGATCGGGTCGTAAAATATTCCACTTTTTTCGTGTTTAATTATCTACAATTCTTCTCATTGGAGCAACCAGATTGCTCTATTAGTTTTCATTTCATAAGCAAAACAATAAAAAACACGTTTTTTGTTATTTAAATGTTTATAACAAATTAATAAATGACAGTTACGAGTCGAAAACATAACAGAATATAACTACGGACTGTTTTCCATGTGATGGTACAGTCGGTTTTCTACTAGTATTTTTGTTAGGAAAAAATGCTCTATTGATTGGCCTATAATAGAATTTTACATTACCTAGATATATTTTTTGTTGCAAAAATAGTTGAAATGTATAATTCCCATAAAATGTTTAACAACCAGTAGTAGTATAACAAAACTTAACGAACAGTTTCAACATGTTTCGCACCATATAATATGTTTATGGTTCTTGTGATAAAAGCGTCTACTAATTTTACAACCATATATCTGGTGGTGTCTCTATCATAATCTCTAACTGTATTTTCTGTGTGTTATACAGCCTGTTCCAAATGATTTCGGCACAATTGACGTTGGAACACCCTAAATTGTATCATGTATTTCGATTCATGATCACATTCTAAACAAAAAAGCTTCCATGGCTTTTCTTGCTAAAGTTGAAATTGACACAGTTGTTTGAAAAAAAATACTTGTTTTCGGCAGGAATTAGAGTCGGGACACTCTTTGACAGGACAGCGAAAAAACGCGTTTTAGGTTATATCTCAAAAATAATGGTAAAACCAAATATTTTTCAAATGGCGAATTCTATCAGTCAAACAAGAAGAGAAAATATATCTATACCGTTGATGTGACAACGGTTGAACGATAGTCAGTGTTGACAGTACAAAATATATTTCCCTCTCTGTCAACAGTGGCGTTTCGTAAAAAGGGCGAGAAAAATCTTATTGATCAAAACACGCAAGCAAAATATCTGCACATGGGGATGTTTCAACAAAGCCATCAGTACATGGGATTTGAAGAGTTCGACTCTAGGTGATTTCAATCGTAGAACATTAAAACCAATAATTTTTCACTTTCAAACTAGTAATGATAGAGATATTCCAACGACGATGATCGTATCATTTATTTATTCTACCCCACGGTTTTGGGAAGATATCATTTGTAAATGGATGTATTACTGGCAACCTTAGCCGAATTAATTTTCATATTCACAATAGGCTTATTTTTTCATTACGCAGAATTTTAGAATTTTATTGAGAGCTTTCGTGGAAAATAAATAAGGCCTGCATTTTGTCTGATTTGCCGTTTCAAACTGACGACCATTATATGTATGCAAAAACAAATCAAATTTATTTGAAATTTTCTTTAATAACTACTAGTCATTTTCATAAATTTCATTTATTTTCCCTGTAACCCTCCAAATTTTTGAAAATGCAAATTCTAAGTTTTTATTCAAAATTACTGGAAGATATCAGTTTTTGCTGATTCGTTTACGGTGTGATTATTGTTCAACAAATGATTGATCAATAGATTATTCAAACTAAGCGAATATTAAACCAAATAGGACATGATGAGTTGACAGATGTGAAGGTGCCAGACTGCAAAAGACAGAACCGAAGAGAAAAATAAACTATAAATTGATATCTAGCTTGTGTGGGAAGGCATATGCAGAAATGATTACAAATAACAACTTTATTTACTTTTCAAAAAAAAATTACACTAGGCTGAAGGCCGAAAATGATTAGCTGAAGGCTATAAAATTGAGGAGCTGAAGACTATAAAAATTGAGTAGCTGAAGGCTATAAAAATTGAGTGGCTGAAGGCTGGAAAATTCAGAACATTCGTTTCTTTTGACATTAACGATATTGAATCCAATAGATAAACATATGTTTATAATTTCTAATAAGTGTTTTGCCAAAGATTCTCCCTTAATTTTCTCCCATGTGAAATGATATGATATGAGTTGTTTCCATCCACTTGAAACTCCGCCTAACAGGACAGCCAAAATATTAGTTGCTATTTCTGTCCCTTTTTCTAACGTTTCCTTTCCCATATTAGTGCAAGTAGCTACACAGTACTGTTCTCCAGGTTCTATAACTGTTTCATCCAAAAATAAACAGCAATCTTTCTTGCAGTCTGAAAAATTTAGAATTTTGAACTTCAAATAATGAAGTATTTCATGTAATAGCCTGGAATGGAGAAAATTTTACGATTCAATGTTTTTATACTAGATACCGCATAATTCAGTTTGAATAAGGTTTCATAGCCAGCAGGAGGTCTATTCTCGAGTTCATGCGAAATCATTTTCAAACGTTTGAAGTAACATAGAGCGATATAAACACCGCGCGTTGGAAAGAGATACAACATTGAATTCGTATACGTTGAAACTCGAGAATAGACTCCCAGCAGAAGTACCACTTGCGAATCTAATAACTAATGCTTCCTCCACAGTCTCAGATCGCCATCTTTTTCCATTACGGATTCTATTTTTGTTTGTAAGTTGATCTGAATTAAAGCCAATTTCGTAAACATTCAACTTTGTTTGCAAATTTTCATTTCTGATTTGAATTCGTTCTATACCATTTACGTGTACCTCAACATATTTTTATATATTCCCTCCCTGACGATACGCCCTTGTTCTCATTCGGCCTCACAAGGTAGACATAACCTAAAACGCGTTTTTTTGATGTCCTGTCAAAGAGTGTCCCGACTCTAATATACGATTTAGGGCCAGTTTCACAGGTCCCAGTTAACCTTCAGATAACTAACTGAAAGTTTAGACGGTGAATGACATTCTTTCAATGGCGTTGACAGGTTCACAATCTAACCATTACTTAATTGATATGGACTCTGACTGGAACCTGTGAAACTGGCCCTTAATGTAAAATAGGGAACAGGCATGTATCCCCGTTCTGAAATATTATTATTTGCACACAAACATTTACACCCGAGAAACTAAGTGACATACTCAGAAATTGATATTTATTGTTTTCTTTTCTCTAATTCGTAATTGAAAATGCTACTTTTTTCATCCCATTTGAAAACGTACCCCTAGCGACTCTGACGGACAAATGCATCGTTACTTCACACAGTTCAAACTTTCACTGTTAGAGGGCTCTTTAAGGATGTGTAATCATGTGTAATATTTCTCTGAAACTGTCAAAATCACTCAATGTTCCAGAAACAACCACAAGGAGCGCTAGTGTTTGGGGGAAGTTATTCGAATCAAGGTCAAATTTGGTTTGAATCGAAGAGCAATTTCAAATTTTAATATTTCGGAAACAAATGGGATTTATGGAATTATTTTGACTACATGTGATTTATGAGACCCAAATCTATGCAGAAAACCCAAAAACCAAAATCATGCGTGTTCCCTATTTCATACAGGGACTCTTAGTTCATATTACTTCCATGTCCTACAAGTGACATCATTTTTTGTCAGTGTTCATTTGTTCGCTAATGGTCATGTTGAGTGAACCCTTTCTTCACCAGATATGTCACCTCTCGATTTGTGTGTTTGGGGAGTTTTCCGAAACGATGGTTACGAAATAAAAACGTGAACGAATTTAAGCCATTAGAGCAGTAGGTTTGTTAGTCACTGTTAAGAAAACTGATATGCCATAACGTAATTGACTATTCTAAATAGAAGTGTGATGAGTGGGTGACTGATCTTGAATACCGAATTTCATCTGAGTTTTTGTGAACTTCTTTATTTTTATTTAATGACCCCATTTCATATCCGCTCCATTTGGAGGATATATAACACGTTTACATATTCTGCCAGAAATACGGTATAGTATCATCATATTTCAGGGTAATGTGAGTAGAATTTTCAGACGTACATGGAGAACAAAAGATTCATTATTAAAGAACTCGTTTGATGCAAAATAAATATAATTCACACACGAAATGTTTAAACTACATCAAATTGTATTATGCCTGCTAGCATAATAATAACCCAGAAAATCAATAATAATAAGAATACCCAATATAAAAATGATTGGTTCACACAGTTATTTATATTCAAAGACTGAATATACAACTGCTTTATACAATAGATTCAGCAAGAGAATCAATCTCTCTACCCGAAATACACCATGTCACCATTTACTCAACGTTCAAGGATACCTACCTACATAGTCTTACATTGTGCGAGTTACAATATCACTGACACACCTCATCCGGAATGCTATCTTTTCAAACGTCACATGACACTTCCTGCCTATATAATCTGACATATCATGCTTGGCATCGCACGTTAAAAGGTAATGCCCTCGTCGTCCTTAGCTTTCACAAGTGTTTAGGAGACTTCTCATGTTTGCTCATAGGGATACGGATGGTTGGAGAACAGAACAAAACAAATATTTGCCATTGGATACCCATAAAAATAGTATACAAGGTTTCAATTTGAAAACTCCGCACCCTTAATATCTTCCTTTCAATAAATAATAAGAAAAATTTAAAAAAAAACTTCAATTTTATTTTCAAGGGGGACACTTGTAATGAATATTTTCTTTCAGCACTCGTAGTTAAACCCTTCAGGAGTGGTAGATGTTTCCCTTAGAAACGAAAATGGGAAGGGGGTCAAGTGGCACATTATTTTAAATGGCGTTTAAGTCTGTTTCGAATGGTATCCTGACTTATTACCTATTGATGAGCAGTTTCAAAAAAATGACATTCTAAAGGTACAGAAGTAATTAGAACTTTAATAAATTGATGAATGTAGTCGTTACTATGTGGTAGGAAATCATCATGAAAAATGAGAAATAAAATTTTCATTGTTTTTTACCGCTTCTATCAATTGTAACCAATGTTACTGCAGTTTCGTCCTATATGGACATTATCAAAGCCGAGGTTTGTGTTTATGAATTTCTAAGGATTCTAAATAATTTAGTTTCTCACCCATTGCAACTTGTTGCATTCCAAGGAATGGTTTGAAAACGTCGAATCAATTTTTCCAGTCTGAAGGACCTTTCATGTTCAGCGTGTCTTTTTGAAAAAATAAACTAAACACCGTTACACTCTGTACACTTGAGCTTATAAACTGCAGATTTTTCCATTTTGTCCATTCTAACGCAATAGTCTTTGTTCTTCTCCCGAGGTACGTTATTGTTACAAATCAGAAACTAAGAGATGTGTAACCTTAACGACTTTTGTAACTGAATTTATCGGACAAGAGGGTTTGGAAAAATGAATAGTCCCTGAACCTTCACTATAAAGTTTCTCAGTTTTTGCAACAGTTGCTTCTAAACCTGCTTTTGCCTTAGAATAATTCTGTAACATATCTTTGGAAGAAGTCATGTGTGAAGAACCAGAATGAACATTCCAACTATCAGAATTAATATTAACCGAAAGAACTGTTAAAAGGTTATAGTCCTTCTTGACTTTGAAATCTTCAGCAGCTGCGGGTTTTTGGGTTTGAGGTTAACCCTTCAGCTTTCTTCTTTTTACTTTTCTCTTGGTTCTTCCAAAATTTCTTCTCTGTTACTGCCATTGCTGATTCTTCTGCAGAACTTTATGTCATCTCATTAAGTAGTTTTTACTTC
Source organism: Chrysolina oricalcia (assembly GCA_944452925.2). Taxonomy (NCBI): domain Eukaryota; kingdom Metazoa; phylum Arthropoda; class Insecta; order Coleoptera; family Chrysomelidae; genus Chrysolina; species Chrysolina oricalcia. Next base: position 15,372,841 of record OX101823.2, on the reverse strand, counting down.
ACCATCTAGTAGTAAGAAATTTAGACATTTGCATTTTCCAGTGTCACGACGAGGGGGTCATATCGGGAATTTAAACCACAAGGCGTATGGATCATCGATTTCCTTTCCAATATCTGCTAGCTGATATGCTAACTCGGTAATTTCGATGAGATATTATCCTATGGTACGAAGATCAAACGTGTAACCGATTTGAAGATTTAAACGTGTACCAAGTCCTCTATTTTCATATGCATTGGCAAGCATACCCCAAGCATCCTCAGCTGTCTCACACCTTTTGACTAGGATTAGAGCAGCTTCTTCTAAATTTAAAGAAATCTTAGTGAAAGCTCTCATACTTTTTAATTGTAGAGTTTGTCTGTTCGTTTTATCACTTTCAGGATATCCTGCTACAGCTTCCCATAGATCTTTACGCATCAAACACATTTTCATTTTGAATTTCCAGGCACTGTAACCATTTCTATCATGAGGCGGTTTGATAACACACTACTTGACTGAAATTAATTACTTCGGATCCACCAATGACTTGGTCAAAACTTATGAAAAATTTCATCGCAGGAACGTATTACATATAAAGACGCTTTCAACAATGCTCTGGGCCCATCATAACCTGTTTTAAATTATATTCAGAGTAATGCAACTTTATACAAATAGGAGACAGGCAAGTGACAAAAACTAATTATATTAATCTGTATGTGTAAAACAACTTTTTTTTTATTACATACCTATTACCTATATCTAATCAACACAATTGCCTTTAATTTAATAATTACAACAGGTTCTAAAAATAGGAACTAAGAACAATTTAATATACCTCAGTTTTTTATACTCCTAAATTGACTGAAAAATTCGATTAAAACTACCCGAATAAGTCACATTTGCGTAAAATGAAGTTAGGACAGTGTGCTTCCAATATGCAGATAATTATTCAGGTTTCTCTCTCTTCAATACTTTCATATCTCTAGTTTGAAATTGTTTGCTTAATTGCCATTCGAAAGTGTTTCCCCAATTTCAATTATTCATTTCAAATGTGTTTTAAATTCATAGCGATATTGTGTCAGTTTCATTTGTCTATAATTTCTACATTGGTACATTATTGCCTCCATAAAACTCCATAGTTTATGTTGAAAATGTTTCAGATTAAAAAATCATTCTGAAATGATAATTTAATGGGTTTTTAAATGTGTTTGTTATCTGGCTAGTCGGCCACAGTCAAGTTCAGCCTTTACATACTGAATATAATTATTAAATATTTAGGGATCAAGAGCAAATTGACATTAAATAGAAAAAATAATACCTAATGAATCTATGAAAGTCATAAAATGTTTGCTGAATTCAAATATTTTAAATTATCTGATTTAAATTTAAACTTAATTTTTCTACGACAGTGCTTAACTAAGCTTTTACGCACTGCTGACAGTGCGTAAAGAAATACTTTTTCCTGTTCGTAAAATCATCAACTGTGCGTAAAGTAATTTTTTACACACTGTTCATACATTTATGCATTTTTGAAAAATACAGTATTTTGCGTCAAATATAACTCGGGAGTCTTCATTTGATAATACGACGACAATTCTTATCATTAAACATTCAAATTAATGATAAAATTGCTAAAATTTGGCAATATAATAACTATCGAAGAAAAAACTTTGTATGAAACACTTTCGTAAAGGGCTTTTTTGCACTCGCGTGTTTGTTGAACTCGGCTGCGCTTCATTCAACAAACTTCACGCAAATACAAAAAAGTCCTACTTTACGAACTTGTATCATAAATAGCTATTCTAGATACAAATTTGATAAATAATTCCATAGCCATTCCGAAACGTTTCGTTGAAGTATGTCAGTAGTAAGTCAGATAAAACACTTGCTTTCAAGTATTATTAGTGGAAGGAAATTGGCGTTGAAATCTGAATGCTTGCCAACTCTGCTTGTCTCATACAATGCAGAGAATCCCGACATGTATCTAAAATTGTCGTGCCAATAATCCGGAACCAATAACTAAAGTGTATTTTTTGAATGCTTTTGAGCTATCCCAGGTACAGACAGTGGCGTCGAATATAGCTGAACATTTCTGAAAAGGTTAAAAACGTATAAGGGTCGAGGTCTGTCTAAGGTCTCTTAATGAGTATTAGATTTTGGTACAATTGGGTCGTACAGATTTTCCTCTAGACAGTAGATATAAATATGGGTACCTTTGGATCGCAAAAAAAATATGACTGCCATGTAACTGAAATAAACACTTTACATATGTTACATGCTCATTTTATACAGCAGTGCCTGTGAGCTGCTCAGATTGATACGGGAGATCGAGCGTATCGTTATCTGCCAGTATGAAAGATAGATCCTTTGACAAATATTGGATAATCGAAATTAAAGAAAGATAAGATACGAGGTAAACACATGGGCACCTGATTCTTTTTTATGAAAGAACCAAAAACATGGATTTGTCAAAGGATGTATATACTTTGTTCTTCTCAACAGTAAAACAAGAAATTCAGAAAACACTATATTCACAAAAAGTATGTACAATTGAATTCGTCAATTTAGAAGACAATGTATTCACAAAAAAGTACAATTAAATCTAATAGGAATTCATCAATTTAGAGATACCTGTAAACTCAAGAATCAATTGAATCTGTTATGAATTTGTCAATTTGCTTATAATTTTGGCTGGTTGGTTTACATTTTATGATTAGTGGTGGCGATGCTGTGGAAAGACTTACAGCCGTATGCATAGTCAATTCCAGCGACTCGCCTGAGTTTTGCCGCTTGCTACACAAGAACTATAATGCACAATCGAGCTCCAAAAAAGTGGTACATCGCCAGCGTTTCGCCAAAATGTGACTTATCGCGTAGTTGTCACTTTTTTGGAGCTCGACTGAGCATTACAATCCTTGTGTAGCGAACGGCGAAACTCTGGCGAGTCGCTGGCGATTGACTATGCATACGGCTGTTAGAAGCCTTGCAAGGTGTCTAGAAACAGCGGGATGAAGAATGTAGTAGCCTATCTGGTATATTGAATAGTCTTTGCTGAAGCTAAGATATTGGACAGCTGCGGTTACACTGGAAAATAAACACGAAACAGTATCTTGTCTCAAATTTGAGTCATTTAATTAGAGATCTTCTTGACAAATTGACAAGTGCGATGAGTTTGATCGAGGAAAAATCTAGTCTCAGATTTATTTGAAAGTTTGATTCAGAAATTGTGAAGTTCTATACTTTTACAATTATAATATTTATATAAACAATAACATATTTAAGATTAGCTGAGTTAAATAATGTATTAAAGATTCAATTTGAGTGGAGAACATACGAGGATATATTGAAAAATTCTTAGCCCACTATAGAACCAAACAAAATTTCAATGTCAAAATATTTTATTTCTCAACATTCTCCTCTTAATTGGATACATTTATTACAGCGAACCTGCAATGTCTCTAGACCTTTCAAAAAAAATATTTCTTCTTACTCTGCAAACCAGACCTCCACAGCTTTTATTACCTCCTCGTTGGAAGAAAATTTACGACCTTTCAAACTTTTTTTCAGTTGAGGAAAGAGATGATAGTCGGACGGAGCCAAATCTGGTGTTCTAGTAATTCAAACCCTAAATCACGAATTTTTTGCATGGCAACATGAGATTTGTGTGCAGGGTCGTTGTCCTGCAAAAAAAACACCTGTGGATAGCTTTCCACGTCTTTTCTCTTTAATTTTTTCCCGTAGAGTGGTCAGTAATGTCGAATAGTAATCTCCAGTTATTGTTCTACCCTTATCCAAAAAATCAATCATGATTACTCCATGGCAATCCCAAAAAACTGAAGCAAGAACTTTTCCAGCAGATTTTTGGACACGAAACTTCTTAGGTCTTGGAGAACCGGAGTGTCGCCATTCCATCGATTGTTGTTTTGTTTCTGGATCGTAGAAATGTACCCAAGTCTCATCCATAGTAACAATTCGGTTTAAGAAGTCTACATCGTTTTCAAATCGAGCATAGATCGAACGCGATGCTACTACCCTTGCACTCTTTTGGTCAATATTCAAACATTTGGGGATCCATTTTGCAGCAATTTTTCTCATGTCCAAATTGACGTGAACTATATGATGAACGCGTTCGTATGAAATATTCAGTGCTTCAGATATCCGTTTTAGCCCAATTCGACGGTCTGTTAAAATCATGTTATGAACTGCATCGATATTTTCGGGGACTGACACAGAAACTGGCCTTCCCGATCGGTCATCATCTTCAATGGAAAATTTACCTTTTGAAGCTTGCAGTCCAATTTTCACGGTCGCATACGAAAGAAATTGATCACCAAGGGTATTAGCCTCTCTTCGTAAATCTGCTTACCTCTTAACCCTTTTAAATACAGGTACCTACTTGATGATGGCTCGATACTCCAATTTTTCGATTTTCACATTTTCGGTGGACATATTTTTTCTTTTAATTTATTGCGTAACTCTGGTTTACTTTTTTGACGTCAAACTTTACACTGACACTTCTAATAAGTTATTGTTCGTTGCCATGATAACGCAATATTTTGTTTATGCAGGGAACTGGTCTAGGCTAACTAGATATCAATCCATCCTCGTAAATTTACAATTGAACTTGAATTTAGAATTTTTAGAACAAAATTAGAGAAGGATCCAATCTCAAGCGATCATAAGAAGAAATAATTTTCATGAAAATATTGTTTCTGATTAAGTAAAGAATAGGATATTCAAATTTAAGCAGTCTTTCAGACTGCCCAAAAAGATATGAAAGCACTGATCTTCTTATCGAAAAAGATAAATTGTAGATTATCTCCAGACTGAGGAGAAATAGAGAGTGTACTGAAAAAGTCGATCGTTACTAAGTTCAACAAAGCAAGCAGATGGCTATATTGACTGTATTTCCAGACTGAGGAGAAAGAGAGAGAGTAATGAGGGAGTACCTCGGTACCAAGTTTCACAAAGCAAATAGGTGGCTTGATTTGTACCAAACGACTGAAATGAAAGGTTGTCAAAGCATTAGATTTTCTTTTGGCTAGGCCTTTTCATCTAAACGTGGGTAGTGACTGATCCAGGAGAGATCTAACCAAGAGTTCAAAGAATCATTAGTGAATCTAGGTTCTGCAGATTGTAATCATAAGAAACAAAGCAATAACTAATCCATTAATTCCGTCCTCCAAGATCTGCCAGACCATTCCTTGCCACAGATCACTTTCAAGGTTCAGGAGGAGTGCCTTTAGCTCCTATTCACTGTTGATATTTTCACTCCAGGAAAAACTTGTGGATAATCTTGTATCACTGAAAACCATTAACCACGAACAGAAACAGTTCTACTTAATTGACGTTTCAAAGTTCTAAAATAACAAAACTCATCGAAATTGTAACATGTGATTGAATTTTTACATTCTTGGACCGACTAATCAAAAGACGTTACGAAACTTCATTCAAATATCATCAAATTGTGTGGATTACATTAAATTACTTAATATTGAAAATTTTTGGCCATTTTGTTTTACCTCTAGGTTAAGTCACCAAATAAAGTCGATATGCCGTTATTAGATATACAACCTTCCGTCTCTCAATGCAAACTCAAACATCACATGCATAAAATCGGACTTGCACAAGATGCTAAACACATTCTGTGTACATGCCCTGCAGCGGCCAGAACCAGATTTTCAATATTTGTCGATACGACAGTAAGGCCAGAAAACCTGGTAAATTGTTCTCCCAATGCATTCCTCAATTTCGTCATGAGATTGGATATACTGGGAGAAATATAACTATAGGGTGAGCCACAATGGGCCATTGGCCGCAGTGGAGGGCCTGATACGGGCCCACTCACGTGGAAAATTAATACATTTCCCGAATGGAAACTCAAAAGCATCCAAACGCCTCGAATGCTCTTTTCACAAAGGACCGATTAAGTGTTTCCAAGGAATGAATTCGCCTTCTCTCTCACTCTTTGTTTCTCAAGTGTTACCAATGCACTGATGTTGCGTTCACATCACAACAATTAAATAGGTACTACGGAACAAACTATCTCAATGAGATGTAAAATCTAGGGAATCAAGACACAGTTTCAGATGGAAATTGTAAAAGGAACGCAATGTTTTAAATTTCGTTACACAATCTCAAAGTGTTAGCTAATAGAAATGGCGGCTAATCCAAGATGGCGGATGTTGACTTGGTTATATATTTCTGGAAGTAATTGTCTGATTTCAAACTTCTTCGCTGCCGTTAATTAATAAACCAAAGATTTTTTTTTCATTGAATTTGGCCAGGTACAATCCTGGTAAAATTTTGGAGTACTGATTTTCCTTCAGACAATAGTTATATGGGTACTTTGGCTTCGGAGAAAACATGATTGCCATCTCAGTGGTGGCTAATAAAAATGGCATCCAATTCAAGATGGCGGATGTTGACTTTATATTGAAACGGTCATATCTCTGGAGTAATCGTCCTATTTCAAGTGATGGGGATGTTGATTGAAACTAATAACAGATATTAAATGATTGAGGTCATTCCAGAATTTTTTCTTAGCGCTCTACAAGGTACTATTTGAGTCCCAAAAAGTCGAATATGAAAACGTGGTCCTTCAATTTTCAGTGCACTGAAGTATCACCCTATATATTTCAATGATGCATTGTGTGCGATTTGAAACCGTAACACCCTGTTATTTTGGAACTCATTGACCGATTTTCAAAAATTTCAATATATACTACTCGACGATCTCTATTCACGGATGTAGACAAATATGAATTATTCTTATATTCAAGGCCTACTGTGGGTCGAAATTTCGAGAACGACAATGTATTATTTTTTTTCGAGCAAGTGGGTGGCCTATTCGATTCAGTATAATCTTGAACACCCATATACCAAGTTTCAGAGCAATATCTCATATAGGGTGTTGATTATACAATGACAAATTTCAAATTCATGCTTTTTTTATCGACCCTGTATATGAAAGTCTGTGAATTTTACCAAAAAGATGAAGGAGTCATTCAAAAAAGAAACAAGTCAAATTTTCAGATCATTGTAACCTGTACAGAGAGATGTCCCTAGTTCAACCAAACATCAAAAGTTGGAAAAATATCATCCATATCCTTAAGCATAATAAGCAGTTTTTCTCCAAATTACATTAAAAGCGGCTTTTTAGTGAGACGTGACAGGCTCAAAAGTTGTATTTTACTGCCTAGGCAGAAAAAGTGGGGCAGAAAAAGTCCACTTTTTCTGCCTAGTAACAAAATTAACAGTTGTCAACCCCTTTATGTTCTATGGCATTTTTGGAAACATTTTTCTCAAACCTTGAATTCATTTCATTCGGTCAATTCATATGATTATCAATAGGCCAGACACTATGTTTTTATAGCAGGCTTTGAAAATAAGTTGGGTGTCTTTTCTTTGTTATAATTTTGACAGTTACCCTCCACTCAAAAAGCTTTTTCGAGTATTTGGTGAGGTGAGTGATAAACGAGTTTTGTGAGTTTTCAATATGGTAAATGGTAAAACTCTGTCGAAAATTGAAAATCATGCGCACGTTAGAAACAAATGTAAATATTTGAATGTTGACAACTTTCTACTCTCTTCACTGATGAGGCGACCTTTACCTTCAACAGTACTGTGTTCACTCACATTTCCAGGTCCTGGGCAATGGAGGATACACACTGGGTGATTAATGCAAAAAAACGGATTTACAAAAAATCATGAATGTTTTATAAATGAATAAATTTGAAATCGGACTAGTACTTTCAGAGATATGATCATTTCATTAAAATCAACATCCGTCTTCTTAGATTAGTGGGCATTTCTATATTATTTACTACTTTTAGATGGCTTTTGTGATCCTCATACGCCCATGTAACTGTGTTAGCAAGGAAAGGAAAGTTAAGTGAGTACCCCAAAATTAGGTATACCTACCGTTTAGGGCAGATATTATAAAACTATTTTGGCAGATAACAAGAAAAGAAGTTAACTTATGGAATGATGTCACATGTTAGAGTTAACTTCAACATATAGGAGTTAACTTTATCGGGTGGAAGGGGTAGTATCAGTTAAAGTTATCTTCGTAGAAAATGGGTATTTTCGATAGTTCTGTCAATAATTTAGCATTTAATCTCAATTTTATTGTTTTTTTTTTCTCATTAATGTTGGTAAACGATATCCACGTTATTTTTGAGGTACTTTCTACCGACGATGAATATTGTTGAGGGACAAAGGATATTTCTAGAAATCGGTTAAACCATTACATCTTGTGGAACGAAACAGAATTTGAAAACCAATTTCGATCATCAAGAAAGAATGTAAACGCTTATTAGTGGTGCACATATATTGATGCAAATTTACAAAGACCAAAAGTTCTGCATTTCTAGTACCTAATATAATTACTGTAGAATTATAACTATTTTCATTTTTAGAAATCTCCCTCTCTATCTCCAGTAACACAAGTTTTAATTTTTCTCAGATTGTATGCAACAGGCTCATTCTTGGTAATTGCTAGATACTGTGACAAGTCTACTGATAGTAGTATTATTATTTACTAGAAATATCATACGAGAAATTGCTAATGATTCCAGGTAACTTTTTTGCCTACTTCTTTTTATTTTTAACTTGACTGTTGAAATTAAAGTTAACTTCAAAGCATGTTTATAATACCGATGCTAACTCGAATTTGCCTAGATGGTCATGTTCAACCAACTGTTTTTTTTGAGATTTGGAGAAAGTCCAAGAGAGAAGCAGAGTCTCTCTTTGGGGCTTCCACAATATACTTTATTGGTCATTGTACCATTGTCTATAAATGAAGTAAGAATGAGAAGTAGCTCATCAATGGGACCAATATAACTCGTTTGTGAAAGCGAATGAAATTAGAATGTATCTTGCACAAAATTTAATTAATGAACATTACATAAATTAGCATACCGGTTCGCCAAACTCCGCCAGTCGGGCAACTGTTTTCGATGATCTTATTTAGATGTTGAACTAAGTTTTACCTTTCCAGGCGAGAGCGTTCAACTTCCTGCCAATGCCCAGAAAAATAGTTTATCTAAATACGTCTTTCGATGAGGGTAAATACATTATCGTTATTCAGTAACGATTTATGTCAATTCTTATAAATAACTGTTTTAAAATGATAAATTCATATCATTGAGAAGACCAGCCCTGTACTATGTTGAATGTACTCTCGCAATTCATTAGTTCGTATCGCTGCCTATACAAATCTGTTTTGAAACACAAAAATAAATCGAGAGATGCTAGATCAGGCTTGGATGCCATTTTGTCGATCCTCTCGTGCTAACTAAGCGACAGGGTACGTCCTTTCAAGAATTTCTATTACTGGTCCGGTGCAACTATCTTGCTGAAACCACGCGTTCTGATTTGAGTGGTAAAAGATTTCAATAATTGTAATAATGGATTGTGTTTTCTTGCATTTAAAAGAGATAACGAAACCTTCCTCTTTTTTATCTAGAAAATATTGAATATAAACAAAAAGAAGACAAAGTCTATATCAGTCCAGTGGCGTCAAAGTTGGGGAGAGGCGATTGAGTGTACCCATCTGCCGTACGCCCATGTTTGAAATTACAAACACGTTAATTACATTGAAATATTGAGTTGAAAGCTTTCAAATGACTTACCGAGTTACATGGAGCAATGTGGAGACGTCGTGCAGTAATTCTGGAAAATTTATCTTACCACTTTCCAACAACCGGTAATTCAAAGAAAACAGAGTTCTTTGGGAGATCGTTTAGTGACGAACAGTCGTTACCGACCGATGATGAACCCTTTACTCCCATATACACCCATTACGTAGGCTCATTATGGCAAGTACCTGTCAGAAAACAACTACTCCCCTGGCTAAGACCACGGCAGGTATTGAATTAAATCTAACATAGACTTGTGCAACGTTCCTCAAAGCATCAGAGGACGCAGTTGCAAGTGTTTAATTCAATACCTGTCGTGGTCTTATCCAGGGAAGTAGTTGTTTTCAGATACTTGCCATAATAAGCCTATGTAGTAGGTCTATATGGGAATAAAGGGTTCATCATCGGTCGGCAACGACTGTTCGTTACTAAACGATCTCTCAAAGAACTCTGTTTTCTTCACATAAATCTCTTAACCCGGAGATTCGGAGTGTTCTCCCTCTGCTCGCTAGGTGGAGAGGCCTAGAAACCGCTTCACCGCGTGAACCAGAGTTGACCAAACCAGCGGAGTGTGTAATGATTTGGACGGGGAACAGATGGCTTCAGTGCTGTCTGTGTTGACCTACCCTTGCACTGACGAGAGGCAACAACCTCGAAACTAGTCTGCAGGTGGTCACCCTGTCTAAATTAAAACATAATAGGGAATATGCAAGTGATTTAAATTTACTTGATTTTTTTACCTCATATACTTTATTGTCTTGAAATTGCACCTAAACCATTAGTTTATCATTTAGTTTGTATTTAACTCCATAAAACTTAAATAAAAAAGTGCATAATAAGCGCGCGGAATTCAAATTTGCGAAACGCATCACCATCTGTCGAAACGAAGAATGACGTCACATGGCACGTTATGAAATTTATCTGTGATGATATTCATACTGTGCTAGTCGTCTTTCATAGAAAATTTGTTTTTATTTATATATTTGTAGTGTTTTCCTTTACATAGTGCGATTTTGGTCTGGTGACAATTGTAAATTATCAAGAGCAATGACTGAAGGTGGTTTTGTCAAAGCACAATCCGACAATACCTGAACTGATAAGTAGTAATAGTTTATCAAATGATAGTTTTCCTTTTGTAATTTAGGTGAGGCGGGTAAATACAAAACATTTATGCATACAAAACTTACTTCTGATCAATTCACTTCATGGTAACTATCGAAATACAATGTACTCACATTGAAATGATCTTCACAACAATGTAAATGTGATATTGGAGATACTTCGCCTCTTCTCATAACCTTACACCATTGTTTACGTATTTTCGCATCTCTTGCACAGATGAACTTAATCTCTGTCTCTTGGAACAGAAAAAATACTTTACTTGGTGTACTTATAATTGTGTTTTGGCATTCCGGTACTAGACAATACCTATAAAATGTTTTTTTAGCATTTTCCTTTATCGTAATAGCGATTAAAACTGCAAATCCCTAACCTAATTAATAACTGTCAATAGTGTCAATGGCCATAACTATAGAAAGGCTTGTTCATTGAAGAATGCTCTTGTTGATCGAGATCACTTTCACATATGTTAATCTCTCTCTTAACACTTGTACTGCATTTGTCTTACTCTTTTATAAAATATCAACTTTGAGCAAGTAGAGCAATCAGAGTACGTCTCAACGAACGACACTGAAGAAGAACAACACTGATCGCGCCATGTGACGTCATCCACAGCGCGCGAAAATGGAGGCGTTCAAGTAGGTCAAATTCAATCGGTATTTTATATATTATTTTAAAAATTAATTCGAAGACTTTCAACCGTATTTATATTTTTTACTATGTTGTAACGAAGTAAAAAAATTATTAAACAAATAAAAAAAAATTATGCATATTCCCTATTCTGCAGGTTGGTCATAGAGGGCACTTGCAACTGCGTCCTCTGATGCTTTGAGGAACGTTGCACAAGTATCTGTTAGATTTAATTCAATACCTGTCGTGATTCTTAGCCTGGGGAGTAGATGTTTTCTGACAGGTACTTGCCATAATAAGCCTATGTAGTAGGTCTATATGGGAGTAAACGACTGTTCGTTAACCGGTAATTCAGTTTATAATCATCTTAGAGGATACGTTTATTGGAACTCTTAGGGCCAGTTTCACACGTTCCAGTTAGACTCCATGGTGAATGGAATGTTCACCATGGTGAATGGAATGTTCACATTCTGACCATTAGTTTATTAATCTGGAGCTTTACTGGAACCTGTTGAAAGTGGCCTTGAAATGAGGTGAGGGTTCTATCAACAGAGTGTTTCCTTCATTCTGGGGCACCCTGTATATTTATATGTTAATATCAAATTTGGATATTTATTATTTTATACCTATTTTTTTGATAGTCAAATGATTAGAGTATATTGGCTATTTTTTACTTTTATTGTGAAAATCATACAACACTCTACTGACAAGTCGACATAAACAAGCTTGGGTTCAAAATAATATAGGTAATTTAGTACACAAATCAAAGTTGAATATAAGAAATACCCGTAACTTTATTTTACATTACTAAGTAGGGGTTCATCATAGTCGTGTAATAGGCCAATCAGTAGAGGGTTTTTTCGTAACAAAAATACTAATAGGAAACCGATTGTGCTGTCACATGAAAGACAGTCCGTAGTTATTTTCTGTTATGTTTTCGACTCGCAACTGTCATTTATTAATTTGTTATAAACATTTAAATGCAAAAAATGTGTTTTTTCTATTGTTTTGCTTATAAAATGAAAACTGATAACTTTAGGCTCACGTTTGAACCCATCACCATTTTTTTTTTTATGGAATACGTTTTTAAAAAAACCTGAGTTCTGCCAGCTATTACCCAGTTATATATTTTTTTGTTCTTCAGTATGACTTGAGGCATAAGATGTCCGGAGGACTGCTCATTGCTAATATCCTATACAATAGGAAAAGTTGAGTCGAAAATCCATCAGAAAACAACTACTTTCCTGCTAATTTGGTTATCGATTCATTCGTTGCAGTCATTAGTTATTGACTGCTAGACCTACCCTATACTGATGAGGGGCAACACCCCGAAATCGACATATAGGTGGTCCGAATGTTTCGATGAACATTTCTATGCAACAAGCAATTGCAGAGATAACCTTGTAGAAACTCTGCACGGAAATTTCATCAGATGTAATTCAATGTTCGTCGTGGCATTAGCCAGGAAAGTAGTTGTTTTCTGATGGATTTTCGACCCAACGTTTCCTATTGTATAGGATATTTGCAATGAGCAGTCCTCCGGACATCTTATGCCTCAAGTTTATTTAACCACGTTACATACAAGTACATTTATGGTAGGTCAAAAACAGGACAATAAAATAGTTACACATTAAAATGTTATGATTTAACATGTTGAAATATCAGTGATAATGATAAAAATTATAAAAAGAATAAAATATATAACACATATCAGTAATAAAAATTGTAACATGAGATTACGTTGATGGAATTTCATAGAAAAAAATTTATATTTTAAAAATACATAAAATTATGTGCATAACATGAGGGACAAAGAGATAATGCAAACGTAAGATATTTGTGGTGATATTTAAGAAAGTTTAAGAAAGTTGGCTTTTTGGAGGTATTCCGATATACTGTAGAAACAATTTTCGAGTAGAAATATTTTGATTGTTTTTTTAAATTTTTTGAATTCTCGGAGCTTTACTGATCTATCGAGAATATTGTATAAATTGAGATTCAAAGAGTTTTGATCACTTACAACTAATCTGTGCCGTTGAGGAATAAATAAGTCTGCGGATCTGGTATTGTAATTGTGTATATCTGAGTGCTTAGAAAGTTTGCTACTGTTATTATGTATTTCCAGAAGAATTGTGAATATGTATAGGGTAGGGAGTGGCATTATACCTAGTTCGATGAAATGGTGTTGGCTCCATAGCCAAGACTAGCCAAAATTCTTATTCCATTTTTTGTAATCTGAAAACCCTTATTGCATTATTGGAGTTACCCAAAGAAGAATGCAGTAGGATATGACAGAGTGAAAAAGTATGTGATTTTAAGTACATTTATGTTAGTAATAGGTTTGAGTTGCCTCAATATAAATAAGACAGTAGATAACTTGCTAAGCACATGTTCTACATGGCTAGACCAATTTAATCGATTATCAATTTTAATACCCGCTAGTGAAATATTGTGCCCTTTTTGATAAAGAGGATTTGAAGAGACATTCAAATCCTGAGTTTTGTTTTCATTTAGTTTGAGTTTATTTCTCGTAAACCAACTTTTATCCTCGGTCTTATCATGTTCGGCAACTTTATGTAGAGCATCATATGATTCACCCGAGCATACTAAGGTGGTGTCGTCAGCAAATAAGACACATTTTATCGGTGCAATAGTGTGACATAAGTCGTTTATGTATACTAGGAACAAAAATGGTCCAAGTACGGATCCTTGAGGTACACCATGTTCAATTTGTTTGAGATCTGATTTCCTTTATTCAAATCAACACACTGATATCTATCGTTGAGGTAAGAACTAATAAGGTCTAAAATGGTGCCTCTCAGTCCGTAATGGCTCAATTTGGTTTGGCCAGCTTAACGTTAAGCTAGCAGAACCCACGATATCTCCCACAATTACAGAGCAAAAAATTCGGGAATAGGGTAATAATTTAGCGTAAAATAATGACCCAAAAAAAATTTACAAAATTCCAATGTGGTTCTGCTAGCTTTACGGGGGTAAAATTTTGCGATAAAGGGGAAACATCGTTTGCTCTGATCAAAATAATATTTCAATTTCTCCATATTTAATTTTCTGAATCTAATAGAATGATTTTCTTTTTCAGTGGAAAGCTTAATCTACTGGCGCGACCCCAAAAAATCCGGCCCCGTCTTCGGCGGAGTTCTCCTGGTACTCCTCTCGCTCACGTACTTCTCTCTCATCAGCGTGGTTGCCTACCTCTCGCTCATCGCTCTGACCGTAACCATAGCCTTCAGGATCTACAAGAACGTAGTACAGGCGGTACAGAAAACTGGAGATGGCCACCCGTTCAAGGACGTCCTGGAGATGGATCTGTCTCTGCCGCAGGACAAGGTGAAGGAGATCTCCGAGGTGATAGTGGCCCACGTCAACGCCGCCATCGTGGAACTCCGTCGATTGTTCCTCGTAGAAGATCTCGTCGATTCCATCAAGTTTGGGGTTTTGTTGTGGACGCTCACGTATCTGGGAGCTTGGTTCAATGGAATGACCTTGATTATTATCGGTGAGTAGTCGTTTTAAACCGCCAGATGGCGCTTTTGTTCTCGCTAGTTATACAGTACCCGTCTAAAGTCCGTTCCCCCGTACTAATTTTTGAACCACCTGGTATATCGCAACGAAATTTGGAGTGCTTTAATGGGATATAAAACCTACTTTTTCATGAAAAAATTAAAGCCAAAAGTTTTAAAATGGCGACTGAGCGCCATCTTCAATTTTTTTTTAAATAGAACACCCCGTATATTATTCCATTTTCGAAATTTTCTCATAATTCTCAACAGTTTCCTCTAATATACTTTACTCCTAAATTCAATTCTTTTCGAAATATTAACGTTTGAAAGGTGAAATTTTGTTCATTTCAAACCCATCCAAAAACATTAATGTTGCTTTCAATCAAGTTTGCATTGGAGAAAATCGTCGCGGTAACGTCTTGTTTACTGCCAAATTAACTGTAACTGTCAAATAGTCCGTTGACCGCCTCAATCATTTTATGAAAAGTGTGATCATGGCTCGTAGTTTAGACGATAAATTTGAAGCAGTTTTGATATTTGGAGAAGCTGGAAGAAATTATCATCTAGCAGTCCGTATGTTTAATGATATATTTCCCGAGAATCCTATTTCGATGATATATTTGCGCAAACTTTTATATAAGCTCCAAGCAACTGGTACGCTGAAAGATGCTCCAAGATCAGGAAGACCTCCTCTTTCAGAAGAAAAAAAAGGTAGAAATTGTTGCTGAAATGGTAATCAATCCGATTCAGTCGACGTCTGCAGTTGCTGAATCCTGTGGAGTAAGTTCAAAAAGTGTCCAAAGAGTCCTAAAAAAAAAGTTTCATCCCTATAAAATGAAAATCATGCATGCTCTCAGGGAGGATGATCCAGACCGGAGGGTTGAATTTTGTGACTGGTTAACAAGAACAATTGAAGGAGAACAGGGCTTCCTAAAACGTGTATGTTTCTCAGACGAATGCACGTTTTTTCTTAATGGAAAAGTCAACAAACAGAATGTAGACACTGGAGCGATACTAATCCGCATATTTTCAGAGAGGGACATAACCAGTTTCCTGAAAAGGTGAATGTTTGGGCGGGGATTTTAGGCAATCGCGTTGTTGGGCCGATTGTCATCAGAGGCAATCTTACAGGAGTTCTTTACAAAAATCTTTTAGAAACTGAAATTGAACCTCGAATTAGGCAAATTGTATTGAACACTCAGGAAGAGTTTGAAAATCGTGAAATCATATTTCAGCAGGATGGGGCACCTCCCCATTTCGATCGCATGGCTAGAGACTTCCTCGATACTAACTTTCCTAGGCGATGGATAGGTCGCAGGTGAAGTACAGAGTGGCCACCAAGATCTCCGGATCTTACACCTCTAGATTTTTTCCTTTGGGGGTATCTGAAGTCAAAAATCTACGCCAATGATTGCCAAACAATAGAACAGTTAGGACGCAGAATAATAGATACATGTGAAGAAATAGATGAACAGACTTTCATCAACGTGAGAGAAGCTATTTATAATAGGGCACTTTATTGTCAAGATTTAGGAGGGGGCCACTTTGAACACTTGATAAAATAATTGTTGGGGTTTAATAAAAGAGTTAGTCAAAAATATAATTCTTTAGCCAACTAATTTGTTTTGATTGTGAATTTACAGAACACATTCGTAGGCTTCGAGATTTTCCGGTAAGCGGTGCTGTTTATCCTTAATAAACTCTCTTTACGCCTCTTATTAGTCGAAATAATAAAGATTTAACTACAAATTAATAACAACGTGTAGTTAGCAAAAGTGTCAGGGAATTCGTGTCAGGGAAGACGTAGCCATTACCTTTTAACGTGTGATGCCATATGTCTTAATTATCAGATAACTGAAAGTTTCGAATGCCAAGTCATACAACAAAGTGTTATTATCATATTTGTCCAGCTTATTGATTTTTATTATTTTTTTCAGCATGGGTTGCCCTTTTCTCACTTCCAAAAGTATATGAAACGAACAAAACCCAAATTGATGCCAACTTGGAAATTGTGAGGACTAAATTAGCTGAAATTACAAACAAGTAAGTTCTCAATTATAACAAAAATTCACCAGGCCTAGCACGATCATTATTACAAAATGTTGCACTTTTATCATGATAAGATAGAATTGATTGAAAAACAATCCGTTTCAATTTCTTAAGACTTGCAGAACATACTACTCAAAAATAAAATCAGGTTGCAGTACATTTTGGTATATTTTTAACCTTGTTTCAGCATTACCACCTGCATTTTGGTTCATTTTTTCAAACATCGGCTATCATCTTCCTTGGTATTCTTTCAGAAGTTTTAAAAGGATTTGATACAATTCACTAGGTGAAACTGAAGTTTTTTTTTTTTAACTTATAAAAAATGTCTGACCGATTCAGGCTCCTTTAAAAAGCCTACAGTTAATCAACACCCTACAGGCCATTTTTAATACATTCATTTTTACTACATTCAGTTTTACAAGAAAAATACAAGCCACCTTTTTAAATTTTAAAATAAATTGAGGTAAGATTCCTTCTATTAGGATTGATCTTTCAGTGAAAAATAAATTGTCAGACCTAATAGTGAGCTACGAAATCAACTAAAGTTTTGCAATCAAAATGTGTCAAAAAATAATTACTTTGACTTTGACTTGAAGTGTGACAAGTATTTTCGTTGGAAAAAGATTTAATAAAAAAAATCTCTTATATTAATGAAAAAATGTATAAAGCTATTTTGACAGGTATTTTTGTTGTCAAAATTATTGTGTAGAAAGAGAAAGGTCAGGTATTGATTAACAATATTCATCAGGCGGTTTTTCATTTTTCTACTCTAAAAAGGTGGATGACAGGTAATTTCGTTGTAAAAATCAATGGATAAAAAGGGGACCTTAAACAATTTTTTGGAATACTGTATATTATTTAACATACTTAGTGTTAATTTCAAATGTGTTTTGAGTTGAAAAATCGCGTTTTTTTGGCGGTTTCAAACATACAATTTAATTATTTTATCTTTACCCGTGCGTCATCATTGTAATGCATATGAAATAAGTCGAGAAATTTTAGTCAAAACAAAGTCTAAATGTAAAACGACGTGGCTGATATCCCGATAAAAATTACAACGTGTAGATAATGATATAAGATAATAAATTATTAAATTAACTAAATTAACATTTTCAAATTCATGGAAATGGTGAATGATTTTGGTCTTTATTTATAAAATTAGGTAAGGTTTTTTTCTCAATAGGGTTTCCACCCTCTGAATTACTGTTGTGTTCATATCCCGGTAATACGGAATTACAGTCACATATATCAATTGTGGGGTTAGAAATTTCAAAGATTATTTGTGAAAAAAAACACATTGTTTTGTACTTACTTTGAAATTAATGATTGTAAGAGACGTTTAGTTTTGAAAAAAACTGTTTTTTTAATGTGTCTGACTGCAAAACGAAGTAAAAGTGGTGACAAACAATCCCCAATGACAGAAAATAATGACGTGATTGATGGTACTGCTCTAGTCAATACACTATTTGGCAAGTTTAGTTGAAATGTAAAAACACTGTCAGCTTTATGGCTATCTCTTTTCACTGTTTTGAGTTTCAACGGATCATCACAATACCATAATTCTTTGCTTAGAAGACAAATGTCAACGAATTTTGATTCGCTCATAGCGGTTGATAGACAGAGATGTTAAATAGAGGGTGTGTTATTTCTTAGATCATAAATTGATGACGCATGGGTAAAGATAAAATAATTCAACTGTAATTGGTCTGGTGGGTTTCCAATATTTTTCACATTTTCTTTTTTGGGTGTTATGAGAGGTATGAATTTTTGTCATTATTGAAATTCCAATTACGCACGTTTAGGTATTTGAATTGGGGTTTAGGTTGAGAAAAAGATAACTTGAGATTTTTTGCAACACCTCGCTTGGAATTTTGTGATAATTTTCCGGTGCACTTACCATTTTAATTTTTGTCTATTTGGCTATTTCTGAACCTGTAACCATAAATAAATATATAAATATGATAGGATCGAAATCCATGGAAAATTTGTTGTTGAAAATTAGTCACTTAAAAGATTTTTATTTTTTTTTAGCTATTTAAACTTTCCATTAGAATGTTTTTACAATAATTTCATGGCATAGGTCAATAAATATTCTAAAAACGTTTAATGGGAAAGGGCGAATAAATTCCGGAAAAGTGCTTCAGATCTAAATCGAAATAGATAACTAGGCCACCACAAGGTAAAAAGCATTAAAACTCGGACTTCAAAAATTATATCAGACCATAATTTTTTTAGTAGAACATATCCAGCACAATATTTACAGCAGCAGAAAATGATTGTTAGATCAATAATTATAATATTAAAACAGACACTGATATCAATACATTTTAAGAATAGAAAGAGAACTTGCTTTTAGAGGTGAAATCTATACTAGTAGTAATGAATACAAAGCAACAGATATTGTCGTGAATTGGGGTTGATTCACGACTAACTAGGTAGATACTGATCATTCATAGATTTAAAACACTTTAGAAAAATATAAAAACATTTATTTTACTATTTACAAATATGAGATTAAGACGATTGAAATTAATGAAGGAAATAATCAATAAAGAATTAATGAATTAAATAATTGAAGAATCTCTCCTAGACTAGTTATTGATTGAATGAATAATTTTAAAAAGATCTTTACTTACAATACATATCGGCATTTACATTTAAGAAACATTTTCCTTCTATCTAATATCTGATCTTCCAAACTCCCCCCATTGCCCTCACTAGCTGTGGGCACGGCAGAACTCTAAACTCGACTCGACTACCAGATCGAACTATCAGTGGCCTTTTTGAAAACTCTTGTTTATGTTCTGTTGAGGACAAGTTGTGTTTCAAAATAAAATATCTTTGCTCACGTACTGAATTGTAAAAAGATTACCCACGTATTGAAATATAAAATATTCTAATGTACAGGATGTTCCATATATTTTTGACAATATTATAAAAACAAGCTTTTTGGAAAGTAGGTGGCACAACTACAAAGAATCATCAAGAGTAAAATCCATAAAATAAAAAACAGTTGCAAACAATTCATATTTACTAGAGCCGACAAAGAAAGTTAGTCATTGCAATAGGGAATATGCATAATTTTTTAAAATTTGTTTAATAAATTTTTTACCTCGTTACAACATAGTAAAAAATATAAATACGGTTGAAAGTCTTGGAATTAATTTTAAAAATAATATATAAAATACCGATTGAATTTGACCTATTTGAACGCCTCCATTTTCGCGCGCTGGGATAACGTCACATGGCGCGATCAGTTTGTTCTTCTTCAGTGTCGTTCGTTGAGACGTACTCTGATTGCTTTACTTGATTGAAGTTGATATTTTATAAAAGAGTAAGACAAATGCAGTACAAGTGTTAGAGAGAGATGAAAATATGTGAAAGTGATCTCGATCAACCAGAGCAGTCTTCAATGAACAAGCCTTTCTATAGTTATGGCCATTGACAGTTACTAATTAGGTTAGGGATTTGCAGTTTTAATCGCTATTACGATAATGGAAAATGCTATAAAACCATTTTATAGGTATTGTCTAGTACCGGAATGCCAAAACACAATTATAAGTACACCAAATAAAGTATTTTTTTCTGTTCCAAGAGATGCGACAATACGTAATCAATGGTGTAAGAAGAGGCGAAGTATCTCCAATATCACATTTACATTGTTGTGAAGATCATTTCAATGTGAAAACATTGTATTTCGATGGTTAACATGAAGTGAATTGATCAGAAGTAGTTTTGTATGCATAAATGTTTTGTATATCAAGCGGGAGATAACTCTGTTTATACCTGCCTCACCTAAATGACTAAAGGAAAACTATCATTTGATAAACTATGACTACTTATCAGTTCAGGTATTGTCGGATTGTGCTTTGACAAAACCACTTTCAGTCATTGCTCTTGCTAATTTACAATTGTCACTAGACCAAAATCGCTCTATGTAATGGAAAACACTACAAATATATAAATAAAAACAAATTTTCTATGAAAAAGATAAATGTCATAACGTGCTATGTGACGTCATTCTTCGTTTCGACCAATAGTGATGCGTTTCGCAAATTTGAATTCCGCGCGCTTATTATGCACTATTTGATTGAAGTTTTATGGAGTTAAATACAACTAAATGATAAACTAATGGTGTAGGTGTAATGTCGAGACAATAAAGTATCGGAGGTAAAAAAATCAAGTAAATTTAAATCACTTGCATATTCCCTATTGACTATACAGTACGATGCAGATGTATGGAATAAATTCATTATTTTTGAACATAAATATATTTTGGAAAATTCCTCGAACACGTCGATTTTCTTTTCCGATTGGCCAATTTCTAAACCCCACCCAAAATATATAGGTTTATCCGCATTCGAGAAAAAATGAGTTTAGTGAAATTTTCCATATTTGGTTAGAGATCGTCATTAAAAATCCGGTAATACCAGGTCTGATGGGATTAGGTCCAACGGCTGCGGAGATATGGGCAAAAAACTTCTCCATATGCTCAATGAGTGCGACAGAGACTTTTGACCTTCCGAATCGTGTGGAGTCTCTCAGTCATACTCATTGGACATACGAGGAAGTTTTTTGCCCATATCTCCGCATCCGTTCGACATAATCCCATCAAACCTGGTATCACAGGATTTGTAATGAAGACCCCTAACCAAATATGGAAAAATACACTGGGTGTCCCATTTAAAAATATCACTAAAATAATTTTTACTCGATTGCGGATAACCCTATATATTTAGGGTGGGATTCAAAAATTGGCCAATCGGAAAAGAAAATCGACGTATTCGAGGAATTTTCCTAAATATGTTTATATTCAGAAATAATGAATTCATTCCATACATTTGCATCGTACTGTATATAAAAAACAGGATTTCCTCAATTCGGGTACATATAAATTTGTATGTACCAGCAACAAGTGAAAGAAACAGTGAAGATGATCCATTATATCTTCAATGATAGAGAAAAGTCTGATTTAATTGTTATGAATCCACAAATTCCTAAACTCTATTCACTTTTGAAATTACAAAAGGAAAAGAAGCCATAGCTATCTCCTTGATGGTTTTGATTTCTTTCTGAAACCGTTCATCATTAAATGGCCCTAAGGCATAGACATAGAGCGTTGACATTTCAATATGCATAGATTAGTTATCTTTCCTCTCAATACACCGAATTTTAATAAAGAATTAGAAATTATCAAACAAATTGCAGTCGACAATGGTTATAAATCGTCTTTAGTAGATAACTTTCTCAGCAATATTTAATAAGAATGCTAATATCTTGTAATAATATGTGTACTCTATTTTCAGAATAAAGGCAGCTATTCCCATGGGAAAGAAAGTGGAGGAAAAAAAGGAACAGTAGATGTTTCACGTGGGTAAGGGAGCAAGTATCCCATTTTGTCGCAAACAATTTTATTTATTATACGTTTCTTAATTCCATCCTAAAACTTACTCTCAATTGTATTTAACCCCGAGTACAATTATTGTATATAAGCTGTTATTTTAATCATTGTATTTTATGTTTGTTCGTTGCTCGGTTTTTGTAATACATTATATCTATATCAATGCAAAGTTTCTCCAATTTTAACAATTTGAATGTATTACAGAAAATGTTAAAATAGATAATATAGATTTTGTGATCCTGTTTAGTTTTATTTAATTTCAAGTGTTTTGTTGTCACTGCATTAAGATTATGTGTAGTTTTTAAATCTATAAATATATATATAATATATATACAAATATCTTAATTTTGTGGACTGCAAATATTTCAGAAAATTTAATGATTTGGGAACACGTTTTATAGATAATTTCAAAGTATATATAGGGTTATGTGTTGTCTATCCGATGCAATAGCAAAGTGAGCACGCAATCCAATTTTGCAGGGATGAAAAAGTTTGGAAGATATGATAAAATTTGTTCACAGTTGATTGCTTGGTGTCATTTATAAAAGTAACTTAGACTGAATGAAGTTTTTATTTTCTTAGCAACTTGAAATATTTTTCCACGTTGGTATGAAACGTGAGGAGGCCGTACTAAGCATGTTATCTGTATCAATGAATGTATTTATTCACTCGTAAGAAGATCTAAGGAGTATCGAGTACCTACTCTAAATAATTTAACTGAAATATCTATTGAATATTACGAATTATAGTCGGCTAGAGTTATCGTCATCTATGTCTCAACTATATATTTAAGTTATTATATCAAGAGATTTAAGTGTACGTGAAGGAATGAAAATATAATTTAGACTGTTGCATACTTTTATATAGCTTTGTATTTGCTTTGGAAATTAAAATTGTTTATATCTGCTTTATGGGTGTCTTTTATTTATTTTAATTTTCATCCCATCAATCAATCAAAAATATGCTTTATTGTCTAAGAAAAATGTTCTTATTGACAAAGCGTAATTATACTGATTACATGATCAATATGTAAGTAGTAGATTGTAAAATGTATAAATATAGAAATTGATTCAAAAAAGAAAAACATCACATGTAAAAGAATATATAGTTGTCGTCAAACATATAAGATAAATAAAAAAAGGTGCAAAAAATGGTCGATTAGCATGAAATTGACTCCCATGCCGCCAACCAGGGTCGGACTTGTACATACCGCTAAATATTGTGATGCGTGCTGATTATTCAAGTTAATTTAACAAAAGCACTGTAACTTTTGTATTCAGAATCATCCATTTTTATAATTATTAGGATCCTTAGATTGGGTAAACAACTGCCCCGTCGAAATCTAATTTGCTAATAGCTGGGCGTACCGCAAACAGCTGTGATTTCTATTATAACTACGCCCGACCCTGCATGGAAAAAAATACCTAATTGCTGTGCGGGCCTTTACATCTTCCGCGCCAAGTGTTACGTGGGGGCGATAGGTGGAATAATTTGAATAAAGGTAGAGATGTCAATAATTTTATTTATTGATTTAGTGCGATCTTAGTCTGAAAAACTGTTTGGTTATTGACAAAATAGGAATTAATTTCCTGGTAGTTTCCTGAAGTTATGTAAGTATTGATATTGACTCACACTGATTTTAGCCAATATTCTCATGTGATTACCATATAAGGTGTGTATGGCGTGGTACTATGCATTTTTGGCAGAAATATATATTTTGTGATTGGTTTTTTTGGAGGAAATGTGAGGACTAGCACAATATTTGCTCATACAGGATGATTCCTAAGGTGGACCGGTCCTTTCATTAATTTCTCACATTGCACAGAAAATAATGGCTATAGGTGAACATGTAAAAGACAACAATTCGTTTTTGAGATGCAGGGCGTTAAAGTTGAAAATTAATATTGAATTTACTTTAATTACTGAAGGATCACCAATCACATACTATTCAAGATATCCAACGAAGGCGATCCATTACATCCAGTGGAAATGAGATATAACCGGATGGTGGGAGTTAGACTGTATGTTTTTCACCCACCCAGCTATTCAGAATATTTTAGGGAGTCACAAAATACCCAAGAGCAGATGAATAAATATATAATTGTACGAAACAGAATGCCAGTGTCCAATATTGATTATATTCCCAAATTTGATTTTAGGATATGAAAGTACATTAAATTTTATGTAAGAAATAAATATATGATTGCACTAAAACTTGATTGAAATCACCGATAAAAATCGAGAAAACTATATTTGGCACCAAAATTTAATGTAATTGTGTCGGATGAAAAGTCCGTTCAAGACACCCATATGATAAATATAATTTTGGAATTTTAACACAATTGATCATTGACATACCACACTGAGAGCTTCAATCAGAAAAAAATCACACATTGTGCATATCATCTATTAGAAAATCTTCAAACACGAAAGTATTATTCCAGTTCAAAGTGAAGTGATTTTTCGCAATAAAATCTGTATAAATAATGATAGCGTGGCAACGCACTATTCAATCTGAAAACATAGAATTACAGAGAGTTCATATAAATGAAACACAGAGCGATCAATTGGAAAGTTGAAATTAAGTGGGCCCTTCACGTGCAGTTTTTCGTGACTTCCAAAGTGACACTCCATCGCTCCACTCCAAATTCGAACGTGAAGTGTCAATATGTGCCTGGCGCTTCTCGCATCTGACGCGGCGCGAGACGTTCCAACCTTCTTAAACTTCTAGCGCGATTCGAACAGAGGAGTCATCCAAAACTGAAAGTGATGGGACAATTCCCGCGCCGCTCCGACTGTAGAGAAGAACAGTCGAATTGAATTGTAACGAGAAGACAGGTATAGTTGCTTCGAGTAGTCTTAATGTGATTTCGGCGCAAGTACCATTTTTGGACCAATACTTTGTGTCTTTCTTCTGGAATCTTCATTTTCTAATTTTATACATGCAATTTTTCTCTTTGAATGTAAAGAACACATCGCGAAAAAAGGCCCACTAGCTATCGAGAAGCTTCGAGGAATGAAGTTGGCGTACTATATTTGAATGTGCGTGTATTTTGGCATGCAACTTCGCTCCGAGAGTGACGCGAAGGGAGTGCGATTCGGGAATCGAAAAATAACTGCACGTGAAGCTGGCCCTTTTTATTTTCATGGAAGACCATGTTGGTATATGCACTTATTTGAGAATTCCCTTCTCTAGATCACTTTTAAATTATCTGAACAAAAATATCTGAATTCCTGACAATCCAGATGTTGAGTCGTGAAGAATGCAGTACTGAATGAACTATATAAAAGAATGTCTTGATTGATGATTTATTAATGACATTCAGAACTTTTTTTTTTCAGTCGTTTCAAATGGATTTTGTGGTAAAGAAAGTCGTTTTTTGAGACTATAGCGAAGAAATAAGAAAAATGGTCATTTTTCGACAAAAACGCTTTTTTGAATACTAAATGGTTGCTGGAGTATTTGAAGAAGGGCGCCTACACAAGAGACATAAACACAAGTATCTCTAGTATGAAGGGAGCCTTAATAAAAGTCTTCGCTGAGGTGATAAAGGAGCTATGGTCAAAAGATTCTTCTGATCGAGTGGTAAATTCAGTCTCTTTAAAGAGTCAAATACAAAGATTCGCACCTCGTTTCATTGATTACTCCCAACAAGATGCCCATGAGTTCTTGCGATACCTTCTGGAGGGTCTTCACGAAGATGTGAACAGAATAACGGAGAAGCCAAAATCTATTCTGACGGAGATAGACGAAAAGTTAAGTGACGGTGAGAAGGCGCAAGAATCTTGGTCGAGGTACTTAAGAATGGACAATTCCAATATCGTTGATAATTTCGTTGGCCAGCTTAAGTCCACATTGAAATGTACGTATTGCGGGCACTGTTCTGTCACCTTCGATCCGTTCTGGGACCTATCACTTCCAATACCGCAACGAACAGGTCAACTGAGATTATCACAGTGTTTAGATTCGTTTACGAGGGAAGAAATCTTGGATGGCGACGAGAAGCTGACATGTGTTAAATGCAGAGAGAGAAGGAAGTGTACCAAATCAATTTACAAGTTTCCCAAGATTTTAGTGATACATTTAAACAGGTTTTCTCCGATGGAACGATTCAGAGGAAAATTGAATGTAACCATCAATTTTCCGATAGAGGGTTTGGATATGAGTAATTATGCGGCAGACAATGTAGCCCCTTTCCGCTACAGTCTGTACGCATTGTCAAATCATAGTGGGACTATCTACAACGGACACTACACTGCCTACTGTAGGCATCCGCATGCGGGCACGTGGCACGAATATAATGATTCTCGCGTGTCCCCTATTTCATCCAGATCCCTCGTGAGCGGAGAGGCTTACGTTCTGTTTTATGAACAAGAAGGCACTAAATCGCACCTTTGAGTTCTATTTTTATTTTTATTACATATTGTTAATTTTACAAAATGTCTAATAAAAATAAAATTTCTGTGGATATCTTATGGATATCCATAGGACATCTTCTGAAAAAAAAAAAAAAGAAAAACTATTGATTTTAGCCATAGGGAATATTTAATGAAATTTGTAGAGCACTTGTTGGCGCTTCTTATAATATAATAATATACCGGGTGTTCCATTTGAAATAAGGAAGATTTTGCACATTATTATTTACAATGTTTGGCAAGCTATTTTTCGCACCTTGTATATCACAGGTCGATTTTTGATATATCGTTTGAGAGAGTCATCAACGTACATAAATTGACCAAGAACTCATTACAATAGGACTTGGCCTTCATAATTTCAAATAGTATGAGTGACTAGTTTTGGGAAAAAAAAGCTGTCATGCTGAAAATCTCGAAAACCGTCAATATTTTCGAAAAAAAGATCCATATAAAGTACCTTTTATTTATCACGTAAAAACCGAAAAACTGATAAAAAATAATGGTTGCCATTTAAAAAAACAAAGTTGGGACCCGCCCAGAAAAAACTGAACACCATGTGTGGGTGCCATCATTTTAAATTTGTAGAACACAGGAAATAGTATCATTTTGCTATTTGAATATTCCATCTATCTATTACCATAATGGAGATATGGAAGACCGCGCCCTTACTGCAGGACCCTGTATAACAACATAGTAAATATTGAAATCACATAATAATAAAAACTTTATAAACGAATATTATTATGAATTTTCTTCTATTATTTTTTCTAATTTAACTTAATTTATGTTATTCATAATAAGTGAAAATTTTGAAAAGTTTTCTTGCTATTGTTTTAAGTTTTTTGGTTTCAAACTCAACTCTTTTCTCAGGGGTAAATTCCGTAGGATTGAACTAGTTATGTAGTTTGTGGATTTTTTTTCTTGAAATGAAAGTTCCAGACCATCCTATGAAACAATAAAAAAACAAACTGTAATAATTTTTTCTAGTATTTCTTACTCAATATTTTCATTTCTGATATTTGCATTTTTGTTATATTCAGTATGATATTTCTAATTCATGACCTCCATCTATTTTCAAATGGTTCAAAGTCATCTCTATATCGCTCATGGAAGTGTGCTTCCAGATTTGGTTTATTCTGCTCTACACCTTTTTCATATGTAATTCAGAAAGTATAACTTGTAATTCAGATTAGTAAAATGTAATTCAGAAAACGTAACTTGTAATTCAGAATTGTTAATTGTATTTCAGAAACCGTAACATGTAATTCAGATTAGTAAATTGTATTTCAGAAACCGTAACATGTAATTCAGATCAGCAAGTTGTATTTCAGAAAGTGTAACTTGAATTTCAGATTAGTGAATTGTTATTCAGAAAGCGTCAATTGTAATTCAGAAACCATCACTTGTAATTCAGAAACAACCAAAGATCTGACTGGTGTGAAAAGAGCGGCCAAAGATAGCAGCCGAAATCTCCGGAGACACCAAAAGGGGGCTATTATGATAAATGATAACAAATATCTACAAAATAGAGTATGTGGACCTTTTGCATAACTTTACTAAAGACGGGGTTGAAAGTGGGTGGGTGAATAATGCGGTTGTAACGTAAAATGACTTCCGGCAAATTAAGGTATTGTAATAAAATAATTTCGCTTTTGGACTAGGGTTGGATATTTTGAATTTGCAATTTTCGTAAAGTACTGAATAATGGGATTTAGGGTTGAAATTTTCAACCCTAAAATTTTGAATATTTATTTCAAATTGGTTCTAGCATACACAGATTTTGACTGAACATTTTTTGTTGTAAAAGGACCATTCCGTTAGAGAATTGTTGACCTCCGTTGGGATCCCGGGGTGGATTTTTCAACCCTACTATCGGGAGAGCCAGGTGGTGCATTTAGCACTTATCTTAAAAATTCGACTTATGAGTGAAGTCGTCGGAGCACTAACAAATTTTGTCAAAATGTTGAAAATCACTTCTCCTTTACTGTTTGATCAGAAAATCCGACTTCCCGAGGGAGCCAGGGGGTGCATTTAGCAACCCTTATCTTAAAAATTCGAAATATTAATGAAGTCGACGTCGGAGCACCAACAAATTTTGTCAAAATATTCTGAAACAGTTTAAAAACCCGTTGCTCGATGTTCTACGGAGTGAAATAATATGTGAATCAAAAACTACCCCCAACAACCTTCCGAAGTGGAAAATTCCTCAAACAGTTTTAAAACCCGTTGCTCGATGTTTTTTTGACAAAAATGAATTATTCTACAGCCACTGAACACGCTCTATAGAGTGAAATAATTTGTGAATCAAAAACTACCCTCAACAACCCTTTGAAGTTGAAATATCCTGAAACAGTTTAAAAACCCGTTGCTTTCACACCCGTGGTCTTTATTAGTTTTTCATAAATTCAATGAGAAAGGTTCAGAGTTTTGTTTGTTTGACTTGATTGATTTTTTGAGATATGCGTCAATATGCAATGAGGGTCTGTATAGATTTCGAGAAGGATCGGAAATTGCATAACGATTTTCCAGGCAATATTCCGAAAAAAAAAACACGAATAAAAACCGTACCGATGACTAAAATGAAATTTTTAATAATGCAATGGATAGAGCTCGAAAATGCAAACAAATCATGTCACTTGAAAATTTCCGAAAAAATGATTGGAAAACTGAGGAAACTTGAAAAATATGAATAAAAAAATTGAAATTTTTTAAAAATTCGAAATATCTCGGAAACGCTCAAAATTTTGCAAATTCATCAAGATATCTTTTTTGATTGCCTTCAGAAAGTCTACAAAAAATGTGAATTAATTTTTTCTATAAAGTCAATGTACCGTGAAATATTTAAAAAAAAACGAGGAATCGATAGATCTACCAAACTATTGAAAAAAATCCAATTTTTTTTTGCAGCAAATACTTTTTGACAAAATCTACTCTTCAAAGTTCAGTTTTTAGAATTCGTTAACAGAGCGGGGAAAAAATAAAATCGAAAAAAAAACGGGACTTGCAAACTTTTTTTATAAAACCATCAAAATCTAAAAACTAAACGAGATATCGAAAAGTTTGTACGAACAATTTCATTGCACTAACTCAGTACTACAAAAAACTACGTATGAATTTTTTTATATTTCAAAAAAAATATATAAAATTTCACGACATTAGCGCCTTCTGGCAGGCCTTCATCTTCCACCTAGTCTTCTGGCAATTTTTCTCCCCTTATTTGTATAACATCCGATTATACTGCCAATTTCCAGCCTTGCACCTTATGACTTATTTTACTTAAAAAAATGCATATTTAATCTACCCTCGCGTTATTCTTCCGGGGTGCCTTCTGGCGGCCCGTCTCACGCTACGTTGGTGACAACCGAACCTATAAATGCTAAAATTCACTTTGCACCGAGTCACCCGTATTTCTACGTAGTCAGCTTTCCGTCTAAGGCTGGATTCCCACAGATCCGATGGTAAGAAAATGTTCTGATTGGTTGAATTGGTAGGTGTGACAACAAATAAACCAATCAGGACATTTTTCCAACCAATCAGAACATTTTCGTACCATCGTATCATCGGACGTCAGATCTGTGGGAATTCAGCCTAATACGGGTTGTTCTTGGTTTCTGAATTACAGTTGAAACTTTCTGAATTACAATTCACGCTTTCTGAATTACATGTCACACTTTCTGATTAACAATTCACTAAATTACAAGTTACACAATCTGAAATACAACTTACTAATCTGAATTACATGTTACGGTTTCTGAAATACAGTTTACTAATCTGAATTACATGTTACGGTTTCTGAATTACAGTTTACTATTCTGAATTACAAATTATACTTTCTGAAATACCAGTGTTTATAGAGAAGATAGTTAGCCAATCTTACGTACTTTCAGTTGGATTCAAATGGAGACCATCACTAGAGGTCGCTAGTCCAGGAGTCTCCAGTCACGTCTTTTCTTAATTTTAACGTATGTATTTGATCAGTTCGTAAAATAAGATTTATTGAATAATCCGATAGATGGCTGTGAAATATGATTTTGACACATGCATCCTATCCAGTGTTGTACTGGTAAACTCGAGATTCCATTCATTCGGATTCATTTCAGTTTCAGTGTTTCTATTTAACCTGGAACTTGATGTTATCAAGACCATTCCCAGTGAATTTTGTGTTTATTTGTTTTGTGCCGTTATATTTGTGAAATTGTCGCGTTACCCTTCGTGTATTGTTGAATATTATATTTGTTCAACACTTGCTATTAATATACAGGGTGGGGCACCGAAAACGAAACAGATCGAATATCTTCGAAACGCATGTGTTGTGAATAAAATGCAGAAACACGTCGATTTTTAATCCAAGGGGGGCATTTATTGCGTTTCGAAGATATTCGATCTGTTTCGTTTTCGGTGCCACACCCTGTATATTAATAGCAAGTGTTGAACAAATATAATATTCAAAAATACACGAAGGGTAACGTGACAATTTCACAAATGATAACGGCACAAAACAAATAGACACAAAATTCACTGGGAATGGTCTTGATAACATCAAGTTCCAGGTTAAATAGAAACACTGAAACTGAAATGAATGGAATCTCGAGTTTACACCAGTACAACGCTGGATAGGATGCACGTGTCAAAATTATATTTCATAGCCATCTATCGGATTATTCAATGAATCATATTTTACGAACTGATCAAATACATACGTTAAAATCAAGAACAGACGTGACTGGAGACTCGTGGACTAGCGACCTCTAGTGATGGTCTCCATTTGAATCCAACTAAAAGTACGTAAGATTGGCTAACTATCTTCTCTCTATAAACACTGGAAATACACGTTATACTTTCTGAATTACAATTGAAAAAGGTGTGGTTCGATTACAGAAACTTTTTTACTAGAATTTCTGTTTTTCTGCGCTATCCAAGAGATGGCGCATACGCATGTTTCGTGAAGTTTGCTAGATTGATGAACATTGATCTAAAATATATTTATTCTCAATCCCTACAAGTTGAAGCTACCAATAATACTAATTGTCTTTATGGAATCCAAAATTTGGAAAGTTTATAGCACCTAAGAGATTCGCGCAGGTTGTGAGCATCAGATCCTTTTTTGAAGAAAATTTCTCAATGTTCAGGCAATTTGTGATGGGAAAACGGTGAAATGTTACTGCTACAGATCCAGGTACAATTGCAGTTTAGGATAGTAACCCTGATTTTGACGAAACATTTTTTAGGGTCATTTCGAGTTCCCTGAACACAAATCTAAAGTCAAAACTCCTCGCTCTCACTTATTTTTTGATTTGTGGCCCATCAAATGTTGGATAAAGGATGTTTTCAAAATCGAGTTTCTTCCACACAGAGCAACCACTTGGTGTTTTCTTTAATATCAGCACAACCTACACACTCTTATTAAGCATTTTCGGTTCATTTTGTATATTATTTTGAATTCTTTATTGAAAATAAAAGATTTGACATAGCACAATAAAAAATAACTGCGACAGCCCGGATATTTTGGAGAAAAAAGATAAAATAGTAGTAAAAAAGCGCGCGCGCTCGAGTATTTCTTGCTATGGATCTTCAACAAGAAATAAGAGATGAACATTTCTAAAAAAGTGGAGAAAATGAAGTAAAGTAGTAGTAGAAAAGCGCGCGCTTGGCCGACATTTCGCAATTCCGCGCGCGCGGAATTGCGAAATGTCGGCCGAGCGCGCTCGCTTCACTCGCGTATTTCTTGCTATGGATCTTCACCAAGAACTAAGGAATAAACCTTTCTACAAAAAGTGGAGACAATAAAATAAACCAGTAGTAGAAAAGCGAACGCTCGCGTATTTCTTGCTATGGATCTTCACTAAGAATGACCTTTGTACAAAAAGTGGAGACAATAAAATAAAACAGTAGTTTCATCTCTTTCTACTAGTGTCCCCATTGTCTTATGGGGATTAAACTCTCCTTGTTAAATTTTAGTCTCCTTGGGAAATACTGCAAACTGTGCCAAAAATGCGTGAATTAATGTTTCAAGATTGTGCTGATATGAAGCAAACGCAAATTGGTTGCTTTTTGTGGAAGAAATTTGATCTTGAAAATACCCTTTTTGTGACATTTGATTGGTCGTAAATCAAAAAGTAAGTGAAAGCGAGACTTTTTGACGTCAGATTTGTGTTCAAGGACCTCGAAATAACCCCCCAAAAAAATTTCGTCAAAATCGGGGTTTCTACCCTAAACTTCAATTTTTCCAAGATCCACTTCGCCTTCTCTCGATGGAGTATGGTATACGTACTGATACTTGAGGTACACCACGATAGATCTTTGATTCCTCTGATGTCATATTATTTTGCTTTCTGACACTTGCATCCTGTCTAAGAGATATGACCCAGAATTCTATTAAATTGTGGACAGTACCACTGATACCATAACAGTACAATTTTTGAAGCACTATTTCGTGATATTTGCGAAACAAAGGCCTTTGAGAAATCACAAATTATTGCTCCTATAACATCAGCATCGTTCAGTTTCAGCCTTCAGGTAGTCAGAAGATTGAAAACTGCATTAGTTGATGACTGAAATCCCAATTGTAGGCTTGATAATATATTATTATTTTATACGAATTGCAATAGAATTTTTTTTGGATAATTTTTCGATTTCCTTTGATATGATAAACAAATGGGATATCGGTCGATAACTTGAAGAATCATCCAAATAAGCACTCTTGAAAAAGGTGCTACAAATGTAGTTTTCATATGATTGATATGGTAGATTTTCTAGAATATTAAAACACGTTTTTGACTTTTACAATTCCTTATTTCTGCATCGTTCCTAGATCATCCATAGCAAATATGGAAGCTCTAGGGAAAAGTTGATTTTAGGGCTTTACAAAAACTAGGTTAGGTTAGATTTGAACGTGAGTGGGCCCGTATCAGGCCCTCCACTGCGGCCAATGGCCTATTGTGGCTCACCCTATGGTTATATTTCTCACAGTATATCCAATCTCTTGACGAAATTGAGGAATGCATTGGGAGAACAATTTACCAGGTTTTCTGGCCTTACTGTCGTATCGCCAAATATTGAGAATCTGGTTCTGGCCGCTGCAGGGCATGTACACAGAATGTGTTCAGCCGTTTCATCATCCTCCATGCATAGCCGGCACTCTGCATCTTGTGCAAGTCCGATTTTATGCATGTGATGTTTGAGTTTGCAGTGGCTAGTAAGCAAACCTACTATAACTCTGAGATGCGCTCTGCTGAGTTCTAGCAGTTTGTCAGAGTACTGTTTTTTCCTTGTACAAGCAATAATTCTTTGGAATGGGCTAGGCCCGGTAGACTACGCCAGTACTCGAGTCTTTTATTGTCTGCCCAAGCTGTTATGACATTCTTGGCAGTGCTATATGCTAAACCGATTACCGGTTCTGGTCCAGTGAACGTTGTTTCGGCCCCCCTTTTGCTAGGGCGTCCGCTATTTCGTTTCCTTCTAGGCCTGTGTGACCTGGTATCCAGACTAGGGTAACGTTGTTGCGTTGCGCCAGTCGGTTTAAGGTGTCTCTGCAGTTCCATACTGCTCTAGATTTAAAGCAGTTGGATTCAAGACTATCTGAAAATATTTTTATTGTTTTTCGTGTATGGTGTCGATTTTCCAGCTCCCTGGCACACATTTCAATAGCATATAACTCTGCCTGAAATATCGTAGCTAGTTTGCCCATACTGAACGAGCGTTTCACTACTGAGTTCTTCCCATATATTCCGGCTCTGACGCAAAAACTAAGTTTGAACCCCTTTTAACTTTTTTGGTGAAAGTTAAATACAGATTTTTTTAAAACTCGTTTTTTGAAGGGAATGTTACAATTCCGCAGTTCAGGATCGTTCCTAGATCATCCACTGAGAATATGGAGGCTCTTGGAAAGAGTGCATTTTTCGGCACATTTGAACTTTTTTTCGCTGGAAATTCAAGTATAGATTTGCTTCAAATTGTTGTTGGTACAGCTTATCGGCATGCAGAATCCAGAAATGTAATCAGTTTCACTCACTTTAACATAGTTTTTGAGTAATCCTGTATTTCGTGAAAAAAGTGGATTTTTTAAACTCGTTTTTTTGAAAGGAATGTCAATTCCGAAATTCAGCATCATTCCTAGATTATCCATTGCGAATATGGAGGCTCTGGAATGAAGTGATTTTTCGACATTTTCAAAAATCAAGGTTAACTTTTTTCTTTGAACTTTTTTCAACAAATGTTTGTACCTCAGATTGGCTTCAAATTTGCCTCACGGGTGGAGCTTGTATTGCAAAAATCAGAAATGTAATCAGGTTTCCTCAGTTCAACATAGTTTTTCAATAATCTGAGTTTTGGTAAAATATTTGGCAAATTGACTTGCGCGCCATCTCACAGACGATATACAAAACCAAAGTGGCTCCTGTTTCAATAATTACAGATTTCTAACTTGCAGCGATGTCACTCCATCACAACTTGAACCTTCCTCTAAGGGATGGCAGAAAGGATCATTCCCATTGTTTAGAGACTTTATATAAGTTATTATTATTATAATAAATGTTTTCAAGATGGGAATCGCTTGTGAATTCCTATTATCATGAACATGTCAGGAATACTGCCCTTTTCGCACTGTCATAGTACTTGAACTATCAAAATTTTCGAGAAAAATAGTCTATTTTTGACAAACCGTTATTCCGCAGTTCAGCATCGTTCTTAGATTATCCATAGCGGATATAGAGGCTCTAGAAAAGAGTTGATTTTTCAGTCCTTTGAAAACTAAGGTTAACTAACCCCTTTGATGTCGGGGCGTGGCGCAGTGGTTAGAGCGTCCGACTTTCGGTCGAAAGGTCCGGAGTTCGAGCCCCAGTTGCGGCTGGGATTTTTTAATTTGATTTGACCGATTAAATTATTCAAATCTCGTGGCTGGACTTGGGGTGAGTTCTGCACGATTCACTGTTGCGTTCCAATTAACAGTGCTGCCACCTAAGGTGGCGCATGGAGTTAGTAACAAGGCTTATCCAGAACACGTGGTTAATGACCATAGCAGTAGATGCCAGAATACCAAAGAAAAAAAAACCAACCCCTTTTAAATTTTTCTAACAAATTTCATGTCTCAGATTGGCTCCAAATTCTCCACATGGAAGGAGCTTGTAATGCAGAAGTCATAAATGTGATCAGTTTTTCTTAATTCAACATAGTTTTTGAATGATATGGGAATTGGTCATTTTAGGCAATGATTTGGTAAAACATAGGACAAATGGACTGTCACCGCCATCTCACCGACGGTAGACAAAACTCAAAGGCCCCTGCTGTAATAATTACAGGTTTCTAACTTAAAACGATGTCCCTCCATCACAACTTGAACCTTCCTCTAAGAGATGGCAAAAGGGATTGTCAACATTTTAAAGAGACTTCTTTAAACAATGTTATTACTACTACAAATGATTTTTAAGTTGGGAACAGCTAGAGAATAATATTTTTCTGAAATCGTTCAAGAATGCCCACTTTCTCGGAGCAACTGCAGGCCTCAAAATACACTAATCCAGTATTTTAGTCCGTTGCGAAGCAACGAACTTTCCCGGACCGTTTAATACTTTCCCGCATCGAAAACGATACGGGAAAGTACTCTGCCGGCCTAGGCCGTCAAAATCGGTCTTTGGTTTATAGTTGTCACTTTGAAGTTTCAGGAAAGCACGTAATTTCGAATCCTCAATTGATGATAATGCTGATTGCGTTTCAGAAAAAATAGTATGTGTACCTCTGTAAGGAGGCTCTAGGAAAAAGTTGATTTTTAGACATTTTAAAAAACTAAATTTTTTTGGTGAGAATTCAGAAATAGATTTGCTTCATATTGTTCTTGGTAGAGCTTCTCCGCACACAGAATTCTGAAATGCAGTTTCACCCAATTTTACAAAGTTTTTGAATAATCCTGTTTTTCGTGAAACAAAAGTCGATTTTTTCAAAACTCGTTTTTTGAAAGAAACTTCCGCAGTTCAGCATAGTTCGTAGATCATTCAGAGCGAATATAGGCTCTTGGAAATAGTTGATTTTTAGGCCTAACAAAAAACAAACTTTGAACTTTATTCAACAAATTTCATACCTCAATTGGTTTCAACTTTACCACACGGGAGGAGCTTGAACTGTAGAAAACTGTAAAAACGAGTGATTGGGGGTGGGGTTGGCGGGGGAGGGTGTGCGGGTGTGCGGGGTCTTTTTTTGCGCACTATTAACAAGTACCCTACTGCATGTGCTCATTCAGTGTGAAATGATTGAGAAATATGCATCCTCATGGACGAAATCAAATCTGACTCCTAAAGCTGTTGTGGCTCGATTTTTGTACATACAAATTTTAATTTCGACTAAAAACTTCTGCTGTTTAGTTTTTCTTGTTCATTACACAAATAGGTATGAAAAAGAAAGCAGCAGACATTTTCATATCTTAATTTTTTATTTATAATAAAATATGTAGAATTTAGCGATTTCAAAGTGCTCCCAAAATAGCCCTTGACCAGCTTCGCGTCTGCTGGAAGCAATTTCTCACATCTCCAGTAATATACCGGGATCCCACGCCTATTTTAAAAAATGATCAATAACAGGCTGAATCTTTCTGAGTAGTTTCATTTTACCGAGACGCCCAACTTTTTCCGGTACGATAATTCTTGATAGTGGTAGCTAATAAAATGTGCAAGCGTCAGTCAATAATGTTGATTTGGTGAGTGCAAAGAAGTCATTAATAACAGTTAGTTTTTCAGTCGAACCTCGAGATAATTCGATAAAATACTCGAAAAAACTTTTGTCCTACAAAATGGACGGTAGGACTGAAGAGTCCCCCACTCCCAACGTGTACCAATGACGTGTTCATAAAAAATCATTAATAACCAGCGGATTTTTTTACCGTTGCCTGGTTGATATTTGTATAATTGAATGGTCATATTGTCCTACAAATTAAATGGTAGGTGTTCCCAGTCCTACGCTCCGAAATTGTCAATTACACGAAAATTCTTGATATTAGTAGCTAATGAACTGCGAAACTCATGTTGATTTGGTGAGCGCAAATATTGTAAGGCTAACTGTTAGTTTTATCCAAATCTAAAGCTCATGGCTCATGGTGAAATAAATCAATTGAATTAACTTCATTTCAAGGCGGTAAAATCAATCTATTTGACCGTAAGCTACGGGCTTAACTAGCCTACAGATATTTCGACCATACCTTCTGAAATAAAAAATGATCAAAATATTTTGTAAGTAGGCACATTTATCCTCATTTTTGATATATTTTTTGATCCTGCCATCTTCATTACGTTGTCCAGTTCACAGATCGATCCTTTAGCCAGTTTTCGAGCTACAGAGTGTCAAAAATTCCATTACTGCTATTTTGAGAATTATGAATCGATTTGATTTTTTTTGCCTTAATTCGAAATCAATTTAAAAAAACACATTAAATCTAATTTGTAGCCCTCCATTCGAATAAGAAATTATATTTCACAAAGGATGTTGCATTACATATAGCATGACAAGACACTGTTCAAAGAAATAGATGAATATCAATACCATTATCATTTTACAAATTCTTTGAACAAAAATGGGTTATCATATGATTGCAAGTTCAACAGTATATAGTTTTCCATGTACACAGTGACAATTTGAATGCTTAAAAAGAAGCAAAATGAAATAATTATTACAAATTGTCCATATCTGTTAGTAGGATATGAGAATTAAAGTAAAATTATACTCATGAAATAATCCTTCCATCAACTCCCCTTATTTCCAGCAAGTCCGGTCACTCTCTGATTTACAGTCATCCGCATCCAATTACATTTTTCAGAAATCTCTTGTTGTGATACCTCCTTGAATAGCTGGTGAAAAATGCTCTCCCACTCCTTTCCCTTCCCTTCCTCATTGTTTAAAATTGGTTTTTGCGTTAACCAGATGTCGTTCCCTTACGAACGACAGCTCTCAAAAGACGAAACTTGTGAGAGCCAAGGATTAACGAATCCTTACTTTTTACGTGCTATTCCACTTTCTTAGGCCATCAGAGAAATATAAGCAGTCGCTAGGCTTCGATCCCACGACCGGCGGCCAGAGTGGATAAAAGATCGGTATTTCAACTACTTGGCCACTTGACCCCCGTAAAATATAATATCTCTTTCGAACTGGACTTTTAGATGCCTCTGGAGACACCATACATCCTATTTTACCGTAGAGCAGATTTTCACAATTCGTCTGACCTATTTGAAAGTTTTCAATTACAAATTTCAGCTCTTCAGACGACGATGAGGTGTTGCAGGTTTTTTGGGGTTTCCCTGCATCTGTTAAAGCGAATGCGAGGGCAGATTGATTATTTCAATGTTTTTACTTTGTTATTGTTGTTTTCAATATGTTTATAAAAATTATGAAAGTTAAACAAAATTTCCCACTTTTTTCATAAACTTTTCACGTAAATTATGATATTTTTGAATTGAACAAACAATTATACTTTGAAAGTAACACTACTTCACGAATAAAAGTATATTAAATTAGCTAAACCATAATTTCAAAATAATTCGTTATTTTGAATAATTTTTGTAGGAATAGCGATACATACCCGTTTTTTTGTAGGACACATTGAGTTGAAGAATACACTAACCTTGCATGTGTTATCATTGTCCTTCAGTTATCAATTTTTTTTTTCACCATGGAATTAACAATTTCGAAGCGTAGGACTGAGAACACCTACCATTCAATTTGTAGGACAACGTGACTATTCAATTATACAAATATTAACCAAGCAACTGAAAAAAATTCCGCTGGTTATTAATGAATTTTTATGACCACGAAATTGGTACATGTTGGGAGTGGGGGACCCTTCAGTCCTACCATCCATTTTGTAGGACAAAAGTTATTTCGAGTACTTCATCGAATTATCTCGAGGTTCAACGGAAAAACTAACTCTTATTAATGACTTCTTT
The DNA here is from genome assembly GCA_944452925.2 of Chrysolina oricalcia. Lineage (NCBI taxonomy): Eukaryota > Metazoa > Arthropoda > Insecta > Coleoptera > Chrysomelidae > Chrysolina > Chrysolina oricalcia. The sequence continues at coordinate 15,333,168 of OX101823.2, read as the reverse complement.
GCACTCACCAAATCGACATGTGCATTTTATTAGCTACCACTATCGAGATTTTTCGTAGAGGAAAAAGTTGGGCGTCTCGGCAAAATGAAGCTCCTCAGGAAGATTCAACCTGTTAATAATCAGTTTTGAAAATAGGCTTGGAATCTCGGTCTATAAGCCTTAACACAGCCTAAAAGGTTTTGACCTGTTTCTGGACCTGTCACCTCACTCATGCACGTGACAGTCATAACGAATTTTGACATCATTCGCGAGTCAAAAAACTGACTGGTTTTCCTTGACCTTGACCTGGAGAAATTCGAAAACTACATCCAAGCGACTTGGGGCAACCACAAGAATGATATTTCATACCCGGCAGACGGTTTCTTCGCCTGTCAGTAAATCAGCAGCTCTCTATAACTGTATGGTCGAATTGGATTGTCTCAAATTGCAAGTTGCTCGAGACGAATTATAGAAAATGACAGTATGTATTTGTAATGGTCGAGTGATATTCAGGAAGACTGTTTTATGAACAGCATGAAATCATTCATATATTCGTTCATGAGCAATGGTGGTCGTGCTGGTAGAGCTTTCGCCTCTCAAGCTAGGGTCATGGGTAAAAGGTAAGAGCCACATCTTCCCTAGTTCGCACAAGTCTCTCGAGAACTTCTGAGGGTTGCACGAAGGGGTGATGCCTGTTGACGGAAATAACAATTTTAACAAAACAATGTTAACACTTCGTTCGAGAATAAACTTCGGTGTCTCTCAGTGTTTATGCTTGGGTGGTTTGATGCACGTGTCAATATTCATGTTGGACGCCACCCCAACAAGAGTTTTCACTTGAAGGAAAACAATTTTTTTTACTACCTCACTAGAAAACTTTATTTTCGACCCCTAAAGAAGGGAGGAAAATGGTACTTTTCCTCTCGATTTATCAGGAAGAAGATGCATTGAAATCAATTTTGCCTCTTCAGCGAGATCTTTTGGCAGGTCGTCTTCGCTGGAACTCATTTTCAAAACTTAGAAGCAACTTAAAAGGGTAAACAACGTGACAGCTTATGACAACTGTTATGTTTGAATTACCAAACAACGCCATAGCAACAAATCGTTGTCAACACGATGACGACGACGCAACGCTTACTTAATATTTTGTTATATAGTTCCACAACTTTCTGCAGTTGTTCTTATAAGTATGCACGCATTATAATTTTTAGGACGTTATAAAAATGACGACCTTAAAGGTAGTAGAAAAAACTAACTCCCGCGGATATTAATGCCCTCCGCTTCGCGTCGGGCATCAAACTATCCGCGGAAGGAAAAGCATGATTTTTCTCCCTTGGTATGTAAATAGCAATTTGTATTTTGTGCAGAAAGAACCAGGCAGCCGGCTTATGGGGAAATGGGCTTCGGTGAAATTTCATGAATTGTTAGTTTATTGTAGTTGACGACTTCCTCAACAATAGTGTCCGTGGGCCCAACTCAATCCTATGACTAGTTTCAGAGATACAGGGTCTTTAAGTTGGAAAATAGCCATTTTTTAAAAGCATTTATTCTTTATTTTCTTCAATGTGTCAAGAATTTTTTCCTGTGATATTAGTCTAATGCCACTAAAAATCAATCCCTCTTGTGAAAAAGTTTCATTTGCTACAGGGCTACTCAAAAATTAAAATAACGGAACGTTGACTTTAAATATAATGTAACTTTCAGGAATTCCAATATTTGGCTGAATTTGCTTCTGGTTGGTGTATAATAATAAGATATGCAAAAATTTACAGGGTGAGTCAGAAAGTTCATCGCCCCTGTATCCTATATTTAATAAAAATTTGTAAACTTTGTACTGCAAGTTAGTAGTTTTGAAATATATATATATATATATATATATATATATATATATATATATATATATATATATATATATATATATATATATATATATATATATATATATATATATATATATAATTTATATATGATATACTGGGCTATTCAAAAGGCATGTATGGAAGAAAATCCGAGAATCGATTTTTTTTTGAAAATCTCCCAGTAATTGAATACTTCCTCAATGAATTTCTGTGACTTTCTTTTGTGAACTTGCTATTAGTTTTTTTCTTTATTTATGAAAACATCCATACAGGCTATGAGCCTAATTCCAAGGAATAAATTAATAAAAAACATTTAATTTTTAACATATGAGGCTCACCTACACCTATATACCTCAAACAGAGGTTTACAAGAAGTGGCTTAATAAAGTATTTCTGAACTGTCTTGGAGAAACACTAAAATCCAAGTTATCGGTGACATTAACATTGTTGGCGGTTTGAAGCATGGTCAAGAGTGGTGCTCGAGAAGTGCTTGTCATATTGACTTTGCCCGTTCTGAAAAGAACTGGACACCTCGTGGGATACGACGGTACATTGAAGTTTATACCATTATTTATGATTTTATACAGAAACATTAGTAATGTTACATCTCTCCTGTCATGAAGTGACATAATTTTGAAATCCTTCCTGAGGTCGGTAGTCCTAACTTCACGAAAGTCTGTCCATCGATGATTTCGTTTGTAATAGAGATATCGAAGGAATTTGTTTTGGACTTTTTCAAATATATAGCGATAAGTCTGTGGCTGTGAATGCCAAATAATAGATCCGATGTCCAGTTTTGGCCTAACCAAACTGTAATATAAAATTTTCATAGTCATTTCATTCCTGAATGACTTTGTGTTTCTTATAATGAATCCAAGAGCTCGATTAGCTTTTCTGCTTATCTCCTCGAAGTGCCTCGAGTAAGATAAAGTGTTATCAAAACGTACTCCTAGATCTTTAACTTCCTCTTTCCTCTTCAAACTTATGTTGTTCATTTGTTAATCGAATATAATTGAGTATTTTTTCAAAGTAAATGAGACAATATTGCATTTTTGTATATTGAAATATAATTTGTTGATAATGCTCCATTCATGTACCCTATAAATGTCTTTCTGAAGTTCTACACAATCCCTCACTGATTTTATTTCTTTGGAAAACTTGAGGTCATCCGCAAAGAGAAGAGCCTTCGAAGATTCCAAACAGGACGGTAGATCATTTATAAATAATATAAAAAACAGTGGACCCAGGTTTGACCCCTGTGGCACTGCAGAATTGATATTATATTCATTAGAGTAAACTCCATTATATTTCACAAAGAAATTCCTGTTTTTGAGATAACTCCTGATGACTCCGTGTTTTATACCGAATTTTCCCAGTTTAAATAAAAGCTTACCGTGGTCTACTTTATCAAAGGCATTCGAAAAATCTGTGAAAAAATGTATGCCTCAAGTCATAAGCTCATTGTTTGTGAACAACAGTTTTCTTCTCCGTTTTATACGGCCTTGACGATCGTGGTTCATGGGTATTACTTAGTTGGGTGGCCGGCGCTGGGATGGCGCTCGCAGTTTGGAGTTATCCACTGTGCGGACGCGATCTCAGTTTCGGTTTTGAAATGGATTTGGTAATCGATTCATTCGTTGCAGTCATTAGTTATTGACTGCTAGACCTACCCTATACTGATGAGGGGCAACACCCCGAAATCGATATATAGGTGGTCCGAATGTTTCGATGAACATTTCCATGCAACAAGCAATTGCAGAGATAACCTTGTAGGAACTCTGCACGGAAATTTCATCAGATGTAATTCAATGTTCGTCGTGGCATTAGCCAGGAAAGTAGTTGTTTTCTGATGGATTTTCGACCCAACTTTTCCTATTGTATAGGATATTAGCAATGAGCAGTCCTCCGGACATCTTATGCCTCAAGTCATAAGCTCATTGTTTGTGAACTACAGTTTTCTTCTCCAATTGATTTTTGTTTTCAAAAACAATATACAGGGTGTCAATTTGAAAACTTCCCACCCTTAATATCTTCCTTCCAGTAAACAATATGAGTAATCGAAAAAACAGGTCAATTTTATTGTCAAGGGGGACACTTTCACGGACTATTTGTAGCCCTCGTGGTTCAACCCCCTAGGAGGGGTAGATGTTACCCTTAGAATTTTAAATGGGAAGGGGGGTCAAGTGGCACATCATTTTGATGGGCGTTCAATTCTTGTTCCAATGGTACCCTGACTTATTATTTTGTGATGAGCATTTTCCGAAAAATTGCGTTCTAAACTAACAGAAGTAATTATTAGAACGCCTATACTGAGATGCATTATTGTATTGACTCCCTTTAATAAAAATGGTTAGAAGAGTAGGTGGCACCGCTCCAACCCTTGAATGACAAGAATAAATTTATTACGCATGGGATTTTTTATTTGGTGGTTATTTTCCTTCTACACAATAAAATTTAATTTGCGAGAAAGACATTTCCAACATAAAATCTACTTTCGCTTATCTTATTAGCTGTTCGAAATGTTGTCCATTTTGCTCTAAACAGTAATACAGTCTGTTTTCGAACTCCCCTCTAACATTACGGAAAACTTCATTAGGAATTGACCGGCATGCTGCTGTAATTGGTCTTTTAAGTTCGTCAATATCAGAAGGTTGTGTTTTATAAACAACGGATTTAAGATGCCCCCAAAGAAAGAAATCTAAGGGTGTTAAATCCGGAGATCTCGGAGGCCATTCAACTGCTCCCCTTCTGCCAATCCATCTACCCGGAAATCTCTCGTTTAACCACTGTCGGACGGGAAGAAAATAATGAGGTGGAGCACCGTCCTGCTGGAAATGTAACAGATCCTCCTGCAAAAGTTCATTACCTTCTGCATCAATTTGAGTTTCTAGCTCGTGAGTTATAAGAGGATCGATAGTCTCTTCAAGCATATCAAGGTACAGATTGCCAATCAAGTTTTCTTCCAGAAATAATGGACCAAGAATGGCATTTCCAAGAATACCAGCCCAAACATTAACTTTTTGTGGGTGTTGTGTATGCCCTTCCCGAAAAATATGTGGGTTTTCGTCACTCCAATAGCGACAATTTTTTCTATTAACATTGCCATTCAGAAAAAATGAACACTCATCGCTGAAACAGATGTTTAACAGAAGATTAGGGATGATATTGACTCGATGAGACATGATTTCACAAAACTCTATTCTTCTATCATAATCATCCTCGTGGAGCTCTTGAAGAATCTGCATTTTATATGGATGAAATTTATGCATTTTCAATGCTTTTCTTATAGTCTCGCGTGACATTCCCGTCTGTTCTGATACTGATCGTAAGGAGCTCGTGGGCTCTGCAGCAAATGTTCCCAAAACTTCAATTTGAGCTGCTTCATTTAGTACTCTGGGGTTATTTCTTTTTTCATTTGTCACTGAACCAGTTTCGTAAAACTTATTCACCAAATCAAGCACATACCAGTGACTTACATTACAATTTGGATGTCTTTCGTTAAAAAGACATGCCGCCCTTCGTGCACACTTTCCAACTTCGCCATAAATTACAATCATTTCAATTCTGTCTTGAAGAATGTAAACCATTTTTACACTTTTATACACTTATTAAAGTAATTCCTAAACAGCCCAATAGGTACAACGGTATTCACAATACTACCACATAGTTCAAATTTGCTAACCAATTTTTTGCCGGAAAACAGAAACTTTTTACAGCAGAAGTAGCAAAAAAGGAAGGCTATCTGTACAATTTCTGCGATGACACTTAAAAATTCAGCATTTAATAAACACAACTTTACTACCATCTACGTTTTACTATTAGACTACTTTTTTATGTAAAGTGTTTGGAGCTAATGGCTAATGTTACCCCTAATAAAGGGTTGGAACGGTACCACCTAATATTCTAACCAGTTCTGGCCAAAACATGCATCTCAGTATAGGCGTTCTAATAATTACTTCTGTTAGTTTAGAACGCAATTTTTCGGAAAATGCTCATCAAAAAATAATAAGTCAGGGTACCATTGGAACAAGAATTGAACGCCCATCAAAATGATGTGCCACTTGACCCCCCTTCCCATTTAAAATTCTAAGGGTAACATCTACCCCTCCTAGGGGGTTGAACCACGAGGGCTACAAATAGTCCGTGAAAGTGTCCCCCTTGACAATAAAATTGACCTGTTTTTTCGATTACTCATATTGTTTACTGGAAGGAAGATATTAAGGGTGGGAAGTTTTCAAATTGACACCCTGTATACCTCATTTGTAAACAGAAATAAATTGGTGTTGATAGATTTTTTGTTCATAAATCCATGTTGACATTCTCCGATGCTACTTTGAACATGCTGGTACAATTTATTGTATATAATGTGCTCAAATAATTTGGCTGGTGATGATAATATAGAAATGCCTCTGTAGTTCTCCACATTTGTTTTATCTCCCCCTCTATGTATCGGAACGCATATTTCAGTTTTCCACACCTTGGGAAAACTCTCTGTTTTTATGGATAAATTGTAAATATACAATAGGGGAACTGTCAGCAATTCCGCGCAACCTTTCAGTATATATGGAGGAATATTGTCTACACCAGCAGATTTTTTCGGTTTCAGTTCTTTAATGACTTTCTGAAATCATCCTCATTTATCGAATCAAGGATAAACATGTCATTATCCCGACAATATGATCATAATTTTCTTCATACAGTGACCGACAAAAAGTATGTACCATATGGGAAAAATTTTTATTATTGGAGTATTGAAAAAAATATTCTGGGGAAAAGTTTGTGCATGTCCGATAACCTAAAAATCGATTTTGACACATGTCACGTGATCGCTAGAATGGCGGCAAAATGAAAAAAAATAGGGGTAAGATGGCAAGATATCAAAAAAAGTTATTTGAAAAAGTCACTTAGAATTCAATTTTATACACATAAACGAAGTTTCAAGAGATAATTCAAAAAAATTGAAAATAGCAATTTTTTAAAAATATTTTCCCATCTATATAAAAATATTATTTTTTTTTTCTTATGAATAGCTTAACTATACTGAAACATTTGCATTTTAATGATAATGACAAAACTTTCTCATTTTCTCCACACCAGGGGGCACTAAATTGAAGAAATGGGAATTTGTCAGAACTAACTAACTAAATAACTTTTTTTGATATCTTGCCATCTTACCCCTTTTTTTGCCTTTGCATTACAATTTTTTTCATTTTGCCGCCATTCTAGCGATCACGTGACATGTGTCAAAATCGATTTTTAGGTTATCGGACATGCACAAACTTTTCCCCAGAATATTTTTTCCAATACTCCAATAATAAAATTTTTTCCCATATGGTACATACTTTTTGGCGGTCACTGTATATGTATATCGGTATTTTCGATGTTGTTTATGTTATACCATGATCGACATATACATAAAAACAAATGAATTACATACAAGCTAACCTTGATATCGGAAAAAACAATAAACATAAACATGTCGAAAAGAACTGAAGTTACTGAAGGAATTTAAAGGTCTACAGTATCTAGACTATGATCTATGTTTTCTGGTACCATCCTTTCAGCTGCATCAGTTACTCCATTTAGGAGATGAGTAGATAGATATTTCACATTCTGTTCGTGTCCTGCATAATCCAAAAACCATAAAACAGTGGCCACATGAGCGAATGTACCTAAAGTTCTAGCTCCCGACTTACAAGTACAATAATAGTGAAGTTCGAAAGGTTGATTTTCGATATCATCTTCAACAGTGAAAGCTATCCACAACATTTATTTACATGAATTACGAAACCTGGAGTAAACTCGCATTCGTAATATGTTCGGCTCCTTCACCAATTCATCGAATTGAAGAATATTTGTTTCTTCTCTTTCAAGTTTGTCGTAAATGTAAATTTTTATAAGTTAACATGATGAATTCCTGTCAGCTGTTTCAAATAATATAAATCCAAACGAAGAAATTCAGGTGCGTGCAAGTGGTTTAATAAAGTCCAATGACCATTCCTTAAATGTAGGTTTTCAGCTTGAACTCTTGTTTGCATAATATTAACTTCTTCTAATTGATCTAATATTTCCTGCGCTACTTGTAAGATAAGATAAGATAAGATAAGATAAGATAAGATAAGATAAGATAAGATAAGATAAGATAAGATAAGATAAGATAAGATAAGATAAGATAAGATAAGATAAGATAAGATAAGATAAGATAAGATAAGATAAGATAAGATAAGGTAAGGTAAGGTAAGGTAAGGTAAGGTAAGGTAAGGTAAGGTAAGGTAAGGTAAGGTAAGGTAAGGTAAGGTAAGGTAAGGTAAGGTAAGGTAAGGTAAGGTAAGGTAAGGTAAGGTAAGATAAGATAAGATAAGGTAAGGTAAGGTAAGGTAAGGTAAGGTAAGGTAAGGTAAGGTAAGGTAAGGTAAGGTAAGGTAAGGTAAGGTAAGGTAAGGTAAGGTAAGGTAAGGTAAGGTAAGGTAAGGTAAGGTAAGGTAAGGTAAGGTAAGGTAAGGTAAGGTAAGGTAAGGTAAGGTAAGGTAAGGTAAGGTAAGGTAAGGTAAGATAAGATAAGATAAGGTAAGATAAGATAAGGTAAGATAAGATAAGGTAAGATAAGATAAGATAAGATAAGATAAGATAAGATAAGATAAGATAAGATAAGATAAGATAAGATAAGATAAGGTAAGATAAGATAAGATAAGATAAGATAAGATAAGATAAGATAAGATAAGATAAGATAAGGTAAGATAAGATAAGATAAGATAAGATAAGATAAGATAAGATAAGATAAGATAAGATAAGATAAGATAAGATAAGATAAGATAAGATAAGATAAGATAAGATAAGATAAGATAAGATAAGATAAGATAAGATAAGATAAGATAAGATAAGATAAGATAAGATAAGATAAGATAAGATAAGATAAGATAAGATAAGATAAGATAAGATAAGATAAGATAAGATAAGATAAGATAAGATAAGATAAGATAAGATAAGATAAGATAAGATAAGATAAGATAAGATAAGATAAGATAAGATAAGATAAGATAAGATAAGATAAGATAAGATAAGATAAGATAAGATAAGATAAGATAAGATAAGATAAGATAAGATAAGATAAGATAAGATAAGATAAGATAAGATAAGATAAGATAAGATAAGATAAGATAAGATAAGATAAGATAAGATAAGATAAGATAAGATAAGATAAGATAAGATAAGATAAGATAAGATAAGATAAGATAAGATAAGATAAGATAAGATAAGATAAGATAAGATAAGATAAGATAAGATAAGATAAGATAAGATAAGATAAGATAAGATAAGATAAGATAAGATAAGATAAGATAAGATAAGATAAGATAAGATAAGATAAGATAAGATAAGATAAGATAAGATAAGATAAGATAAGATAAGATAAGATAAGATAAGATAAGATAAGATAAGATAAGATAAGATAAGATAAGATAAGATAAGATAAGATAAGATAAGATAAGATAAGATAAGATAAGATAAGATAAGATAAGATAAGATAAGATAAGATAAGATAAGATAAGATAAGATAAGATAAGATAAGATAAGATAAGATAAGATAAGATAAGATAAGATAAGATAAGATAAGATAAGATAAGATAAGATAAGATAAGATAAGATAAGATAAGATAAGATAAGATAAGATAAGATAAGATAAGATAAGATAAGATAAGATAAGATAAGATAAGATAAGATAAGATAAGATAAGATAAGATAAGATAAGATAAGATAAGATAAGATAAGATAAGATAAGATAAGATAAGATAAGATAAGATAAGATAAGATAAGATAAGATAAGATAAGATAAGATAAGATAAGATAAGATAAGATAAGATAAGATAAGATAAGATAAGATAAGATAAGATAAGATAAGATAAGATAAGATAAGATAAGATAAGATAAGATAAGATAAGATAAGATAAGATAAGATAAGATAAGATAAGATAAGATAAGATAAGATAAGATAAGATAAGATAAGATAAGATAAGATAAGATAAGATAAGATAAGATAAGATAAGATAAGATAAGATAAGATAAGATAAGATAAGATAAGATAAGATAAGATAAGATAAGATAAGATAAGATAAGATAAGATAAGATAAGATAAGATAAGATAAGATAAGATAAGATAAGATAAGATAAGATAAGATAAGATAAGATAAGATAAGATAAGATAAGATAAGATAAGATAAGATAAGATAAGATAAGATAAGATAAGATAAGATAAGATAAGATAAGATAAGATAAGATAAGATAAGATAAGATAAGATAAGATAAGATAAGATAAGATAAGATAAGATAAGATAAGATAAGATAAGATAAGATAAGATAAGATAAGATAAGATAAGATAAGATAAGATAAGATAAGATAAGATAAGATAAGATAAGATAAGATAAGATAAGATAAGATAAGATAAGATAAGATAAGATAAGATAAGATAAGATAAGATAAGATAAGATAAGATAAGATAAGATAAGATAAGATAAGATAAGATAAGATAAGATAAGATAAGATAAGATAAGATAAGATAAGATAAGATAAGATAAGATAAGATAAGATAAGATAAGATAAGATAAGATAAGATAAGATAAGATAAGATAAGATAAGATAAGATAAGATAAGATAAGATAAGATAAGATAAGATAAGATAAGATAAGATAAGATAAGATAAGATAAGATAAGATAAGATAAGATAAGATAAGATAAGATAAGATAAGATAAGATAAGATAAGATAAGATAAGATAAGATAAGATAAGATAAGATAAGATAAGATAAGATAAGATAAGATAAGATAAGATAAGATAAGATAAGATAAGATAAGATAAGATAAGATAAGATAAGATAAGATAAGATAAGATAAGATAAGATAAGATAAGATAAGATAAGATAAGATAAGATAAGATAAGATAAGATAAGATAAGATAAGATAAGATAAGATAAGATAAGATAAGATAAGATAAGATAAGATAAGATAAGATAAGATAAGATAAGATAAGATAAGATAAGATAAGATAAGATAAGATAAGATAAGATAAGATAAGATAAGATAAGATAAGATAAGATAAGATAAGATAAGATAAGATAAGATAAGATAAGATAAGATAAGATAAGATAAGATAAGATAAGATAAGATAAGATAAGATAAGATAAGATAAGATAAGATAAGATAAGATAAGATAAGATAAGATAAGATAAGATAAGATAAGATAAGATAAGATAAGATAAGATAAGATAAGATAAGATAAGATAAGATAAGATAAGATAAGATAAGATAAGATAAGATAAGATAAGATAAGATAAGATAAGATAAGATAAGATAAGATAAGATAAGATAAGATAAGATAAGATAAGATAAGATAAGATAAGATAAGATAAGATAAGATAAGATAAGATAAGATAAGATAAGATAAGATAAGATAAGATAAGATAAGATAAGATAAGATAAGATAAGATAAGATAAGATAAGATAAGATAAGATAAGATAAGATAAGATAAGATAAGATAAGATAAGATAAGATAAGATAAGATAAGATAAGATAAGATAAGATAAGATAAGATAAGATAAGATAAGATAAGATAAGATAAGATAAGATAAGATAAGATAAGATAAGATAAGATAAGATAAGATAAGATAAGATAAGATAAGATAAGATAAGATAAGATAAGATAAGATAAGATAAGATAAGATAAGATAAGATAAGATAAGATAAGATAAGATAAGATAAGATAAGATAAGATAAGATAAGATAAGATAAGATAAGATAAGATAAGATAAGATAAGATAAGATAAGATAAGATAAGATAAGATAAGATAAGATAAGATAAGATAAGATAAGATAAGATAAGATAAGATAAGATAAGATAAGATAAGATAAGATAAGATAAGATAAGATAAGATAAGATAAGATAAGATAAGATAAGATAAGATAAGATAAGATAAGATAAGATAAGATAAGATAAGATAAGATAAGATAAGATAAGATAAGATAAGATAAGATAAGATAAGATAAGATAAGATAAGATAAGATAAGATAAGATAAGATAAGATAAGATAAGATAAGATAAGATAAGATAAGATAAGATAAGATAAGATAAGATAAGATAAGATAAGATAAGATAAGATAAGATAAGATAAGATAAGATAAGATAAGATAAGATAAGATAAGATAAGATAAGATAAGATAAGATAAGATAAGATAAGATAAGATAAGATAAGATAAGATAAGATAAGATAAGATAAGATAAGATAAGATAAGATAAGATAAGATAAGATAAGATAAGATAAGATAAGATAAGATAAGATAAGATAAGATAAGATAAGATAAGATAAGATAAGATAAGATAAGATAAGATAAGATAAGATAAGATAAGATAAGATAAGATAAGATAAGATAAGATAAGATAAGATAAGATAAGATAAGATAAGATAAGATAAGATAAGATAAGATAAGATAAGATAAGATAAGATAAGATAAGATAAGATAAGATAAGATAAGATAAGATAAGATAAGATAAGATAAGATAAGATAAGATAAGATAAGATAAGATAAGATAAGATAAGATAAGATAAGATAAGATAAGATAAGATAAGATAAGATAAGATAAGATAAGATAAGATAAGATAAGATAAGATAAGATAAGATAAGATAAGATAAGATAAGATAAGATAAGATAAGATAAGATAAGATAAGATAAGATAAGATAAGATAAGATAAGATAAGATAAGATAAGATAAGATAAGATAAGATAAGATAAGATAAGATAAGATAAGATAAGATAAGATAAGATAAGATAAGATAAGATAAGATAAGATAAGATAAGATAAGATAAGATAAGATAAGATAAGATAAGATAAGATAAGATAAGATAAGATAAGATAAGATAAGATAAGATAAGATAAGATAAGATAAGATAAGATAAGATAAGATAAGATAAGATAAGATAAGATAAGATAAGATAAGATAAGATAAGATAAGATAAGATAAGATAAGATAAGATAAGATAAGATAAGATAAGATAAGATAAGATAAGATAAGATAAGATAAGATAAGATAAGATAAGATAAGATAAGATAAGATAAGATAAGATAAGATAAGATAAGATAAGATAAGATAAGATAAGATAAGATAAGATAAGATAAGATAAGATAAGATAAGATAAGATAAGATAAGATAAGATAAGATAAGATAAGATAAGATAAGATAAGATAAGATAAGATAAGATAAGATAAGATAAGATAAGATAAGATAAGATAAGATAAGATAAGATAAGATAAGATAAGATAAGATAAGATAAGATAAGATAAGATAAGATAAGATAAGATAAGATAAGATAAGATAAGATAAGATAAGATAAGATAAGATAAGATAAGATAAGATAAGATAAGATAAGATAAGATAAGATAAGATAAGATAAGATAAGATAAGATAAGATAAGATAAGATAAGATAAGATAAGATAAGATAAGATAAGATAAGATAAGATAAGATAAGATAAGATAAGATAAGATAAGATAAGATAAGATAAGATAAGATAAGATAAGATAAGATAAGATAAGATAAGATAAGATAAGATAAGATAAGATAAGATAAGATAAGATAAGATAAGATAAGATAAGATAAGATAAGATAAGATAAGATAAGATAAGATAAGATAAGATAAGATAAGATAAGATAAGATAAGATAAGATAAGATAAGATAAGATAAGATAAGATAAGATAAGATAAGATAAGATAAGATAAGATAAGATAAGATAAGATAAGATAAGATAAGATAAGATAAGATAAGATAAGATAAGATAAGATAAGATAAGATAAGATAAGATAAGATAAGATAAGATAAGATAAGATAAGATAAGATAAGATAAGATAAGATAAGATAAGATAAGATAAGATAAGATAAGATAAGATAAGATAAGATAAGATAAGATAAGATAAGATAAGATAAGATAAGATAAGATAAGATAAGATAAGATAAGATAAGATAAGATAAGATAAGATAAGATAAGATAAGATAAGATAAGATAAGATAAGATAAGATAAGATAAGATAAGATAAGATAAGATAAGATAAGATAAGATAAGATAAGATAAGATAAGATAAGATAAGATAAGATAAGATAAGATAAGATAAGATAAGATAAGATAAGATAAGATAAGATAAGATAAGATAAGATAAGATAAGATAAGATAAGATAAGATAAGATAAGATAAGATAAGATAAGATAAGATAAGATAAGATAAGATAAGATAAGATAAGATAAGATAAGATAAGATAAGATAAGATAAGATAAGATAAGATAAGATAAGATAAGATAAGATAAGATAAGATAAGATAAGATAAGATAAGATAAGATAAGATAAGATAAGATAAGATAAGATAAGATAAGATAAGATAAGATAAGATAAGATAAGATAAGATAAGATAAGATAAGATAAGATAAGATAAGATAAGATAAGATAAGATAAGATAAGATAAGATAAGATAAGATAAGATAAGATAAGATAAGATAAGATAAGATAAGATAAGATAAGATAAGATAAGATAAGATAAGATAAGATAAGATAAGATAAGATAAGATAAGATAAGATAAGATAAGATAAGATAAGATAAGATAAGATAAGATAAGATAAGATAAGATAAGATAAGATAAGATAAGATAAGATAAGATAAGATAAGATAAGATAAGATAAGATAAGATAAGATAAGATAAGATAAGATAAGATAAGATAAGATAAGATAAGATAAGATAAGATAAGATAAGATAAGATAAGATAAGATAAGATAAGATAAGATAAGATAAGATAAGATAAGATAAGATAAGATAAGATAAGATAAGATAAGATAAGATAAGATAAGATAAGATAAGATAAGATAAGATAAGATAAGATAAGATAAGATAAGATAAGATAAGATAAGATAAGATAAGATAAGATAAGATAAGATAAGATAAGATAAGATAAGATAAGATAAGATAAGATAAGATAAGATAAGATAAGATAAGATAAGATAAGATAAGATAAGATAAGATAAGATAAGATAAGATAAGATAAGATAAGATAAGATAAGATAAGATAAGATAAGATAAGATAAGATAAGATAAGATAAGATAAGATAAGATAAGATAAGATAAGATAAGATAAGATAAGATAAGATAAGATAAGATAAGATAAGATAAGATAAGATAAGATAAGATAAGATAAGATAAGATAAGATAAGATAAGATAAGATAAGATAAGATAAGATAAGATAAGATAAGATAAGATAAGATAAGATAAGATAAGATAAGATAAGATAAGATAAGATAAGATAAGATAAGATAAGATAAGATAAGATAAGATAAGATAAGATAAGATAAGATAAGATAAGATAAGATAAGATAAGATAAGATAAGATAAGATAAGATAAGATAAGATAAGATAAGATAAGATAAGATAAGATAAGATAAGATCTTTATTTTCCAATAGACAACACAACATTGTATAGGAATAGTCAAAAACTTAAATCTAGGTAAATATAAAAAAACACGAAAAATTTAAAACTTTAGACAAAGTCAAAAATCTGAAACCACATGTTTGAAATCAAAAATATCAATCCCAATAAGAATTGTCCTAAAAATATTCTAAAACAAACATGCCAACATGTCGGAATAAAAGCCTACAAACAAGACACTATACGGTTCTACGACATAAACTCTTCAACACTATAAAGACATTTTTCTAGTAGAAATTCTCGCAATTGTTTCTTGAATGGTTTAATACATTTACTTTCTTTTATATATTTTGGCAATTTATTAAATATCCTGGGCGCCATAGAGGAAGGAGAGTTGAATGATACGCTAAATTTATTAAAAGGTACATGAAGGTCATTTTTGGTTCGGGTATCAAATTGACTTTATTCGTACTGAATAATGTGCCTCTGTTCTCCAATGAGTATACAGAGACTTCTAAAATAAATAATGAAGGTAGTGTTAAAATTTTATAGTTTTTGAAGACATCCCTGCAACTTGTACGGCTCGATATGCCAACGAGAGAACGTAAAACTCGCTTTTGGGCAATAAAAACATCGCGTGAGGATACAGATAAACCCCATAGACATATACCATATCGCAATCTACTGTCAGCTTGTGCATAATAGAGTGCAAGTAGTTGATTTATTTCCAATACTTTCCTAGTGGTTCTGAACTGATATGATAATTAATTCATTTTTGATATTAATGATTGACAGTGGATTTTCCAGTCCATACATGAATCAATTTGAAAACCTAGAAACGATATAACGTTACTGTTACTTGAGACATATAGCGTTGAAGCCTCATCTGAGCCGAATGTGATATTCTGACACAATTTTTGAAGGTTATGAAACCTTATCGATTGTGTTTTTCCAACATTCAGAAACAGCTGATTTGCAGAATACCATTCGTGCAATCTGGAAAAAACTGTGTTGCATTTATCTGTCAAGGCTAGATCGGTTTTATCTGATATGATCACGGATGTATCATCTGCATATAAAGTTAATGATGCCAGTACTTTTCAGATCATTGATGAAAAGAATGAACAATACCGGTCCTAAAACTGAGCCCTGTGGCACACCAAGATCAATATCCTTCATTTCAGAATTTTTATTACTAACGGTGACATATTGTTTTCTATACCTCAAATAATTCGATATCCATTCCAAAGGTAGCCCTCTAATACCATATTTATCTAACTTTTCGAGTAATATAGAATGATTGACGCAGTCGAATGCCCTGCTAAGATCACAAAAGATTCCCACAGGGCATTCGCCTGCCTCAATGAATTCAATTATTCTGTCATAGTATGTATGAACTGCTGTTGTGGTCGATCTTTTACTAAGAAAACCATGTTGGCTTTTAGAGAAAACCAGGCATGGTTATTGGGGGATGAAATTTATTATCAGAGCTCCAGCGATCTGATGATATTCCTTGATAATAGCAGCATGGTGTATCCAAATTGAATTTTTCAAGAATTTGAATATTGACTTTAAATGTCCATTATCTTTTTTTCACGATTACAAATCTCTTGAGTTATACAATTTTGAAATTACCATAAAAAAGGAGATTTATTGATGTAGTGTGTAACAGTAGCCCAGTACATTTTGTTTTCACTACGATAGGCTAAAACATCACGAAAAAAATCTATATACTCCCAAAACTTCTAATAAAAACATTTCCCAAATGTTCTGAGTATTTTCGTAACGCAGAAGGTAGAATAATTATTTAACAATATTTTACCGAGTAAATGAATCAGAAAAGTGCAAAATTGTACCAACAGCACAAAAAAACTACTGAGAGGGGCAAAAATTCATAATTTTTATAAAAATTAAATGATGAAAACGGTGAGACTTTTATAGGGGGGATTTTTTCATAGCAAGTAGGGCACCCTTTGATCTACATTCTCCTTCAGTTTGACGTGGTCTTTATGGGACACCCATATTTGAAGGAAATAACGATAGACTTGCCATTATATTGTCGGGATAAAAAAAACTGATCATAGCAAGTTGACAAAACTTCTACATCCGACCAACAAACTCAAAGTGAAGAAAATATGAGAGTATCACCAAAATTCAACGGGGAAATATTTAATTACAGGGAGATTTCCAAAAAAAAAATCGATTCTCGGATTTTATTCCATACATATCTTTTGAATTGCCCTGTATATCATATATAAATTATATATATTTTGAAATGACTTAATGTCACCAACTAACAAGCAGTAAAGAGTATATAAAATTTCATTTTATATAGGAGACAGGGGCGATCAACTTTCTGACTCGCCCTGTAAAAAATGTTTGAATACCTTATTATTATGAACCCACCAGAAGCAAATCCAGCCAGATATTTAAATTCCTGAAAGTTGAATTATATTTCAAGTCAACGTTCCGTTTTTTAAATTTTTGAGTACCCCTGTAGCTAAAGAAACTTTTTCTCATGAGGAACTAATGTTTAGTGGCATTGGAACACTATCACAGGAAAAAATTCTTGATGCTTTGAAGAAAATAAGAAATACATGCTTTCAAAAAATGGATATTTTCCAACTTCAACACCCTGTATCTCTGAAACTAGTAATAGAATTGAGTTGGGCCCATGGACACTATTGTTCAGAAAGTCGTCAAGTACAATATGCTAACGATTCATGAAATTTCACCGAAGCCCATTTCTTCATAAGCTGGCTGCCTGGTCCTTTGTTTTTAAAATTGAAGATTGAAGATTAGAACAGTCATCGCTGCTCATTTGTCAGGTGAACAAGAGCCATATAGCAATGCAAACTAGGTCATGTTCACAATATTTAAACACTAAAATCCTGTTATTATCACGAATATCGAAGGATCGTTAAAATCCAAATGCAATGATGTATCACACTTGAGACAAAATAAGGAAAGATTATCAGTAACAACAATTTTTATTTATGGTCCTTTCGTAGTTTTTAAAAAAATTAGTTTTGATATTATCAAAATGAATTTAATGCGTGCTTCGACAATATCAGTGACGTTTATCATAAAAATATCTTGAAAATTATATACCAGTTAATTTTTGCCAATCAGATGCCTGCATTTGGACATGTTGCTATGACAATAACCTAATTTATTCGGAAATTTTCCTGCGTAAAGGGAAATTAATAAGTGGAAATTTCCCTCTGGCTTGACAGCTGTCATAAACACAGTGGCGTAAAATATTTTTGATAGATATTTATTTATAACTTAATCATAGGTACATGTTATTATCTGTTACAAATTTCAAATTTATTAGAAATTACTTTTCCACGTCTTTTCTCCTCAATGGCGAGTAAGGTAAGGATTCGTTGTTTTTTCCATTAAATGTCTATGTTTCATGAAATAATAGTAATACTTCGACACCATTTTGTTTTTTTCCACACAGGATTTATGGGTGAAATATGGAATAGTTTCACAAAGAATATTGCTCATGTTCTTAAATAGATCTTCTTGTTCAGGTTTTGGGCCAGAATTTTTCACCTTATCAGTTAAATACCTACTTTACATTTTTATGATAAATTTGAATATGCTCACATTCTGTACAAAAGGAACAAAGATTGTACGTGTCGCCATTCATTTTATTAATAAATATTTTACGACACCCAAGTGTTAACAATGCAATTAGTTATAAGGAACCATAGACATAAGTAACTTGTCACTGTCACTACATATAGCCAACTTTGATTAATTTTATAACTCGTAAAATGATCATTTATTTTGTATGCGTTATTATTTTTAATTCCTTTAATACTTTCCCTTGTTTCTAGTAGTATGAAATTAGGAAAAGTATAAAGATTAATATTTATTTTAGATTATTATTTAAACCTTGTTTTATTAGAGCAAAGGGAAATTAGAATATTTGACAACAAATCCGAGATTAATAAATGAAGGTGCCGCCGATGTAATTCATTAGCGCCCGATAGAAGTAGACCTTAGCTTTTTTCCCTTTCCTCTAGTACTATAAAATTATGTGATTTTGGTAGAATATTTGATTATCTATTTAATTATTTAAACCACATTTCACCAGAGCATAGTGAAATTAAAATATTTGATATCAAATCCGTGATAGAAGTAGGTATACCTATATCCCTACTTAAATTTTATTCCCTTTCCTCTAGTTCTATAAAATTGTGTGATATGGGTAGAATATTATATATTTTATTTAATTATTCAAACCACATTTTACTAGAGCACAGGGAAACCAAAAAAATTTGGTAATAAAACTATTTTCATTGCTTTTTATATATTGACATTTTGGAAAGTTGATTGAATTTGTTTCTTTTAATCTTATGGTAACGTACGTAGTATGCATAGATCGGTATGTTAGCTATATGGATAGTAGACCCTTTTTCTTTTTCCTCTAGTAATTCAAAATTAAGTCGTGTAAGCACCTTATCGTGATTTTTATGTTTTTTTTACGTAACCACCTTACTAAAGTACACGGGAAAAAGTAGAACTATGAAAATATATTCAAATAAAAACAAATTATTGAAAAGGTACTTTATTTAACAATATAAATAAGCAACATTGAACTTACACGAAACAAACTTAAGTTTAATTTTTATTTTCATTATTGTAATAACTATTTGTATTAAATATACAGCTATTATAAACAATATTACTAGGTTGTATGGCTGTCTGTTGGCACTGGTTAATTTCTGACGTTATTACTGACGTATTTTGGTTGTTTTCGAATGAATGATCACCTCTCATGGCCTGAATTATATTTTTATGGTGCTCAATATCCATTTGAAGATATGGTTTTATGGACTGGGGATTACTGTGTCCGGTAATCTCAATAAGTTGCTGTTCCTGTATACCATTTTTTGCCAAGTTTGATACTGCTGTAGCCCTTGCTGAATGATTTGTGATCTTGTTTTTTTGTATCAATTCCTAATTTAGAGGCGGATTCCTTTAACCAAGAATATATTGTGTTTTTACCTACAGGACTATTATAATACCATCTGTTTAAAAGCTGTGCGTTCCATTTCGGATTGGGAGTTACAAACAATCTATCTATTATTAGGTCCCCACGATTTTCCATATATTTGTTAAATATTCGTATGGGACACTCGTCAATATTTCTAATGTTTCTTACTAGCCACTTACTGTCAGCCAGTTTTCTTGAGTGGTTTTCGTAAAAACGGGATTGTATTCAATCCTTCCAGTAAAATTTCTATCGTGGTCTAATTCACGAACAAAATGGTCTGTCTACCTTTGCTGTAACCCCTTCACCGCCTCTCCAGGCTAGTTCGCGTGAAATAATGTGAAGCAATTTTCGCTGTAGACCCACAGGTTCATTTTCATTCCATATTTGAACTATTTTTGTGTATTCATCATTGGTAAGGGCAGCTGCACTAGACTTCCTTTTTGTTGGGTCTCTTTGTAGGCTTCTTCGTTTCGCATCCCGTGCAGCTCTTGCTGTTACAAATTCGACATCGGAAAATGGATTAAATTTGAGTCAAAATTTGGCAAAGCACATTTCTTGGAGCTGCTTGGCTGCAGAATTCCACATAACCTGAAATAATAACAAACTTTCTTGCTTAAAATAAATAGTAATCTCCAGGAAATTGTCTCCTACCTTCACAACAGACTCTTTATAATCTTCTGAATTTCTTTTTTTCATGTTGAAGCCCCAATCTTCTAAAATTCTATTCAACTCTTCGACAGAAGTTGATGCCAAGATGTTGTATTTTCTTTCTTTGCAAAATTCAAGAAATTGATTCAATAGCATTTTCTTTGATTTTTTTGTATTATCTGGAATTAATTTATCCACCTATTTTCTTATCGTCTCACAATCTGATGTGCATAACAGATAAAACGCGACTATGCTTTTGAACACAAAACACATACCTACTGACTTTGAAACTTGTTATGCAAAACGTCAAAAAACTCATGATCATGGTCATTTCATGCAACACTCATTGATTGAAAATACACAAAATGTTACTTTTTGTGTATTTTCAACAGATGATATCAAATCCGCAAAAAAAATTATTCGCAATTCGCTGTTGTGAGACAAAGTCTTAACAACGGCCTACTATGATGTCCGTTACAAGGATATTAATATGTCACCTAAGTATGTCACCAATTTAATTTCTATTTAAAAAAGTTTTGGTATAAAATTTTCTTCCCGAATCTCCCGCGAGCATGAATTAATATTCCGTAAATTTTCCTCAGTTGCGAATTTTTTAAGAAAATTTCCCTCGGCTGACGCCTCGGAAAATTTTCCAAAAATTCGCACTTCGAGAAAATTTCCGGAAATAATTCATGCTCTAGGGAGATTATAACTGAAAATTGTATTTCCACAATGAAAATTCATCGTCTGAATATAAATATTTTTTATATTCCGACGTGTCATCATGACATTATGGATTTAATTTTTACTGTCAGAATGACATACTTTATAGGACTGAGTACTATAATGATTCATTGAAGTACTGAGGACTATAATGAAAAAAATATAGGAACATTTGAAACGCTAAAATTATGAATAAAAAAAATGCTTCATGAACTTTTCAATAAATGTAACTTTACTTTACAAACAAACAATTCCATTGCTACCTTACGTTTCTACGCATATTACTGAAACTAAGCTACGTTCACATCACTTACTGTAATGCAACAAGAAATCTATTTTTAAAGAAATCGTCGGAATATAAAATTTTGTATGAAATTCGGATCATAAACAATAATTATGGTAGTAGCTGTGTTATCAGACTCGGTTGGTGCCTCGCCTGATAATATTCGCAGCTAGTACCATAATGATCGTCATTATGATCTTCATATCATAAATATCTATTGGTAATCTGAACTTGAATATAAATTCTTATACGAGCTAGGATATTCAACAATTCAATAACATGTTCATCATCAGTTATTTCATCATTATGAGCAGTTTTGTGAAGTGATTTTCGATTATTCTCACAAACTTTTTCATATAGCATTTCTAATGTTGTTATGTCAGTCAGTTAGTCATCAGTTATGTCAAACCTCTGTTGAATGCTTAAAGGTTCCGTCAAACCAAAGCGGGAACGCGGGAGCGGGAACGGAACTTTGGAACCGTGCGAATTGCTAGAAAAACAGTACACGTAGCAAACCATATACAGTGTGTCCATAAAGTAACCTCCCCCTGTTAACTTTTGATCGAATTGGAATTTTCGCATGACATTTTTTTTGGAGGAATGGCAGTTCATAAGCTACTTTCTGACCACAAAAAAATTGCCTATCTTTCAAAATGGCGGCCCGACGCCATTTTGAAAGAATTTTTCAAATGGCATGGGGGGTCGAGTGATACCTCATACGAAACGTCTTACAATGCTCTATACGTTCCCAAAATTTCAAACAAAAATGTACTTCCAAAACAAAATGGCGGTACATAATGTAAGAACTCTCTTAGAGTAACCCCACCCATGTTAACTTTTGAACGGATTGGAATTCTGTTTTGAATTTTTTTTTGGTGTAATGGTAGTTCATAAGCTTCTTTTTGACAACAAACATTTTTTTTTTTCAAAATGACGTCGGTCGGCCATTTAAATTTTTTTTAAAGGCTATGGGGGTCGAGTGATACATCGTTTGAATTGCATTTCAATTCTCTACACAACAACAAAATTTTAAACAAAAATATTTGTCCAAAACAAAATAGCGGTATATAATGTTAGAGCTCTGCTATGAGGATCCTTCGGATACTTTAGTTCTGGAAAAATCATCAAATCTTCTAGGTGCCCTTTTACAAAAGTATTCTGTAATTGATTTATTATTAACAAACAGATAATCAAGCAAAATGAATAATATTAATATCGACCCAGGTAATCGGGGCAATCAGTTATAATAACATCCCTTAATTAAAAGTAATTCCTCAAATTAGAACAATCCATCAATTAGTCATTATAATATGGTACCTGTGTAAAGGTATAAATAAGAAATTTCCTTATCACAACTCATAGTTGTTAACTCAATCTTGCACCTCACCAGTTTTTAATATTGAGGAGAGCGATGCGTACAGTAGAGAGAAAAGTTTTTGTTGATAAAGTTTACTACCAGTCCCAAGCGAATGCTCATGCAGCTGTGCGAATATTCAATGAGATGTATCCAAGCAATCCCATTGACAGAAAATATTTAAGAGAACTCATTAGGAAATTTGAACAAACTGGGAATCTAAGTAATATGAAGAAAAGTGGACGACCATATGTCTCTCCAAACAAGCAGATTGATATCTTGGTGGATCTTCAAGAAAACCCTCAACAATCCACAACTGAATTAGCGGACGAAAATGATTTGCCACGTTCGACAGTACATAAAATACTAAAAAAAAAAAATTACATCCCTATAAAATGAAACTGGTTCACGAACTTTCTGAAGACGATCCTGATCGTAGAATTCAGTTCTGTGATCTGATGAGTGAGAAACTTCGTTTGTTTCAGTGATGAGAGCACGTTTTTCTTGAATGGACATGTGAATAGACATAATCACCGATATTGGAGCACTGAAAGTCCTCATGAGTTCAGGAAAATACATACTCAGTACATCCTAAAAGTTAATGTTGGGCTGGCATACTGGACAACCATATCATAGGTCCATATTTCTTGAGAGAAAATTTGAACGGAGTTCGATATTTGAGGATGCTACAAGAAAACATATTTCCTGAAATAATTCAGGTAGCTGGAAATAATATAGAGAATATTCATTTTCAACAAGACGGAGCACCTCCTCATTATTTCAGGCTAAGTAACCAACTTTTTAAATGAAAATTTTCCGGAAAGATGGATCGGTAGGAGGGGTCCTATTGAATGGCCAGCTCGCTCTCCTGATTTGACCCCTTTGGATATCTTCTTGTGGGGATATCTCAAATCTCAAGTGTACAGAACCGCTCCAGGAACGATAAATGATTTGGAGGAACGCATAAGAGACGTATGCAGGAATCTTACACCAGAAATGTTTGGAAATGTAAGAAGCGAATTTCAGAATCGTCTCTTCATGTGCCAGGAAGTCAATGGCGAACATTTCGAACATTTATTTTGATTTTCTTTCTCAATTTTTCAGATATTTATGGTTAATAAACATTGTTCTTTATTCTGGATGGTTTTCTTAATTTTGCTGAAATTCAATAAAACTAAATTTCATTCGGAGATGGCACTCTTTTATCATTTTAAGCAAAAAAACTTCCATTCAATGATACCAAAAAAGATTTGATGATTTTACTAGAGCTCATTAATAGCAATAGAAAAGATCCTCATATGGCAGAGCTCTAACATTATGTAATGCCATTTTGTTCTGGATGTATATTTTTGTTTGAAATTTTGGGGACGTATAGAGAATTGTAAGACGTTTCGAATGAGGTATCACTCAACCCCCCCTGCCCTTTAAAAAATTCTTTCAAAATGGCGTCGGGCCACCATTTTGAAAGATAGACATTCTTTTTTGTCGTCAGAAAGTAGCTTATGAACTGCCATTCCTCCAAAAAAAAAATTCATGCGAAAATTTCAATTCGTTCAAAAGTAAACAGGGGGTGGGGTTACTTTAGGGACACACTGTATATTTCGTTGCTTGTATGCATTTCGGAATACGAATAATCACACCGGTAAGTCCCACTATGGAATTTAGTCTCGGATTCATCTCGTTCCCGCGTTCTCGCTTTGGTTTGAGGAAACCTTAATCCACCAATTTTGATGATGGTTTAGCGAAACCTGGAATAAAACCAGGATTCAAGTTCTAACCATGCAGTGAGCAACTCGATAAACCAAGAAAACTGCAGATTATCTCTGACTGAACAACCGGCTTTTGTATGGTCGAAAGTATGGTTTTCAGTTATGGGTAGCATTTGTTGAATTTGTTTTTTCGTTATGCGATTTTTAAAGTTTCTACCAGTTTGGCCAATATAAAAATTGAGACAAATACCACTGGTTAATTTAAACCTTTGGTGGTCTTTTGAGGCTGATAAATGTCTTGAAATATTGCTTCTCAGACAGAAGGTTATCTGTCAAAGACGATTTATAACCATTGTTGACTGCAATTTGTTTGATAATTCCTAATTATTTATTGAAATTAGATGTACTTGAAGGAATGCTAACTAAAATCTATGTTTCATATTATTGTATTCTGCTACTTTATTTTGATATGGGTATGATGAGCTATTGTATATTGTGATAATTATTTGAGTTTCTAAATTAACCATAAAAATTTCAGCAAATAAAGGTCCATAATCAACCCTTCATAATATGAATACAATTAATGGTTGAACAAAAAACAGTTGAAAACAAAATTATATTTACTAGATCCCACAAGAGAAAGTCAGTCATTGCAATTGACCAAACTGACTATATACAAAAAACACAGAGTTTCCTCAATTTGGGCACTTACAGATAACATTTTGCAGAAAGATCCTACTTGTACGTACCAATACCAGGTGAAAGAAACACTGAATGATTTTATTGAAAATATGAACAGGATGTTCATAAAGTCATACCATACCCATGACAGGTTTTATGTCAAAAAAATATTTTCAAAATTTCACCGCACAAGAAATAGTCCAACAATTCCTCTTTACATTGTGAAATTGCTTCTGAAGAGTATGTTTTCCAATTCTTCCGTCCTCCCTGATGATCTTAGAATAGTGAAATAGATTTTTGTTAACCAAAATGTATTGGAGGCCTAGCGAAAGAGATGCAATTCACGCATCAATGGAATGAGCGATTTTCTTTGAGTGATACTTCTGAATAACATTCTCCCTTATCTCATTTATAGATAAGAATCTCCAATGGAAACTGGACATTTAATAAATAATCAACTATCTGAGTGAAAATGCAAATTTTCACTTTCAGATTTCTTCTCTTAAGTTATATAGGGTCTTTCTCAATATCTATCAGATGTAGTTCAATGTCCAGCGTGGCTTTAGCCGGGGAAGTAGTTGTTTTCTGTTAGATATTACAAAAAAGTAACTTCAATTTTATCGTAGGTTTTTTTCGTTTCCAGAGGAGTCATGAATTGGTTCAATTTTCAATTGAGAATGTTTCTTTTTAAAACTCTGAATATAACACCAATATAACTTTGATGATGGAGAAAAGTCAAATTTAAGTGCCATGAACCCACAAATTCCAAAATTCTTCAAGTTGTTTAATAATATTCTTCACTTGAAGAAGTTGTACAGCGAAACAATTGACGTTAACCTTTTTAATCAAAATCATTTCAGTTATAGTATCATTATAGATATGTTATTATCATTATTATTACTTAGAAGATGACGTACAAAAAAATCGAGATCTCGAAAACATATCTATTATTTGAATAGTTTTTGTTTATATGCATCAAGCCAATAAAAAACAATATTATGTAAATCTTTTATTTATGAATAATCTGATTTGAAATCACTCAAAGCAGTGTGTATACGAAACTGTAATCTCGAATCCAATACTCTAATGCATACCCAGTACAATAAAACTGTTCATTAACATTTTTTTGTAGATCTGTTTGATTACAACAAAACTGTTTATATGTATACATTTGGTCGATATTTCTTTTCGATTTCGAAATTTGGTGTTTTTGAAAAATAGCCTTTCAAAAAATGTTTTTATCGAAATATGAAAAAATGTCATAGAAACTTTTTGTAGATCTTATCAATAACTATAAAACAGATCATGAACAATTTTCCTATATCTCGTGTCGTTTTCGAGTTTTTTGGTGTTTTTAGACAAAAAACGTCAAATATTTCCAAGTCCGCATCTCTATTGTTTTTCAAGATATGTGGTTTGTCGCACGTGTCAATATTCATGTTGGACGTAACCCCAACAAAGAGTTTTTACTTGGAGTAAAATATTTTTTGTATTTCGAGCGAAAATTTATTTTTGAAATCGTATCAGAGCGCTTTCGACTAGAACAGTCATAGTCAGTGCTCACTTGTCAGGTGTACGGTGTACGCCCTATAACAGTGAAAACTAGGACATGTTACAACATTAGTAGATCAAAATCCTGGACTTATCACGAATATTGATAAATCGTTAAAATCCAAAAGCAGTGATGTATCACACTTAAGATAAAATGAAAGAGATTATCGGTAACATCAATTTTTATTTATGGTCCTATCGTAGTTTTTTTTATTAGTTTTGATATATTCAAGTGAATTATTATCCTCCGAAGATAGCTATACCGTATAAAAATGATTTCGTTGGGATATATAGGGTGATCATGAAAATTTTCGATGATAAAAATGACAAAATATCAACGTTTCAGAAATCACCCTGTAATTGACGATTAACTTGGTGAAATTCCTTTACTATTATTTAATATATTCATCATTCTCTCCTCAACACTGTCCCAAAAATTCAGTTTCCTACTATGACTAGTTTCATAGTTATTAATTGAGAAACTTATTACCATCTTCGCTATGGGATATTAGGATGGGGCGCTGCAGCGAAAACATATGTACACCTGTTAGAAATAAGCCAAAAACGGTTTCTCAAGCTAATTTTTTCTAAAGATCGACTGTACGACTCAGACCAACTATATTTAGAAACAAAAATCATGGACATCAGACAACTATACTTTCTTCTCACACTCTCAAAATATCACGCAACAAAACAAACATTAATAGCACCCACTCATTCATATTATACACGAAACCGAAATCAGCATCTAATTCCCCACATGATGGAACAATAACACAACGTTCTTTCATTTATTTGGCACCAAAATTTTATAATAAATTACCTGAACGACTGAAAACATTAATATGTCCGTCTCAGTTCAAAACCGCATTGAAAAAATATATTTTTGAGAATCCAAGACAACTAGTACACAACCAATTTGATGCTCACGTTAGCTAAACAAATCCTGATTAGTTGATTGCTGTGTACTTCCTAAATTAGGATGAATTTTAATTATCATTATTTTATAAACTTATTGATAGTTTTGTATTGTTTATGATGTGTATATACTTTTTTACAACTTCATTGTCAGGTACTGATATATGTCCGCACCAGTATCTTCATAAAGACATTTCATAGAATATGAATTTTATCATAATTCTGCGAAACAAGTGAAATAGCACTTATCGCAGGCTAACTTTGTTCATTTTATTGATTAGTGATATTTTAAGTATTTGAGTATTTTATCGATGAATAAAGGTTTTTATTATTATTATTATTTGCATGACGAGTTGAAGGAACTTGTTCACGCGTACATTCTACTAGTGGACAATATTTTTCACAAATAGTGAAACGTGAGAAACAAACTATCTGGAAAAAGTGAAAATGATTGATAGAACGCTTTCATTTCTAATAGGAGAATTTGAATCTGCACAGCGGAGAAATCACCCTGTAATTCACGATTAACTCGGTGAAATTCCTTTATTATTATTCAATATATTCATCATTCTCTCCTCAACACTGTCCCAAAAAAATTCAGTTTCCTACTATGACTAGTTTCATAGTTATTAATTGAGAAACTTATTACCATGACGAGTGGAAGGAACTTGTTCAAGCGTACATTCTAATAGTGGCCAAGATTTTTCACAAATAGTGAAACGTGAGAAACAAACTATCTGGGAAAAATGAAAATGATTGATAGAACGCTTTTATTTCTAACAGGAGAATTTGATTCTGGGCAGCGACGGTAATTTTCCAATACGTGTTCCACTCGGATAAAAGTTTCCATGATTTTTATATTTGCTGGCTATCAATAGAAATATAAAGACATCTATTATATTTCATCAATATAGGTAGTTCGATACGTTAAAGCAATAATAATTATCACTGATGGAACTAATTGATTTTTCTTTTTCATTCACTCTCCGTCTACGACAGAACCAAAATGTACCCGATAGGCGATAGGGTTTTCTTGCTGTATGAGGACCGTAGTGCTGCTACGGGGGAGATGGATTCGGTTAAGGCTGTTCCTTGTCACCTTCAGTGATGAGTGATTTCCCGTACCGACGCCTCATACACGATTAGGCGAGTCAAACTATCCAAGCATTAGGAATTTTATCTGGCCAATGTCTGAGTTGTAACTGACGTGTCGTATATTCAGTCAGTTCCTAAATGGTAGATGGAATTGGATGGACCGTCATTGGTCATCACCCTGCATATAATGTTACATTTATTTTGATATCCACTTCCTCAAGTTTCACTATTTGTGAGAAATCTTGGCCACTAGTAGAATGTACGCGTTAACAAGCTCCTTCAGCTCGTCATTCAAATGGTAGTAAGTTTCTCAATTAATAACTATGAAACCAGTCATGGTAGAAAACTGAATTTTTGGAACAGTGTTGAGGAGAAATTGATGAATATACTAAATAATAATAAAGGAATTTCACCGAGTTATTCGTGAAATACAGGGTGATTTCTGAAACGTTGAGATTTTGTAATTTTTATCACCGAAAATGTTCATGATCACCCTATATATCCCAACGAAATCGTGTTTATACGGTATCAGCTATCTTCGGAGGATGGTAATTCACTTGAATATACAGGATATGTATAAAAGAACCAGCCATATATTTCACCAATTTTTCAATTCACCCTGTAGGAAATGGAAAAATTATGATCAATGATGGAATAAGAATAGTATATTGCATGCCAAAATAATTTTAACAATATTTCATTATTACATCGAATTTTCAGACATTACTGAAATGATTTTATTTTTCACTCTATACATAATGATATAATCTGCATAATCTGAATGATATTTAGTAATATGAAGGTACTTCGATGATGAGAACGAAAAATTATGCAGTTGGCGCTTTCAAATCCCAAGAAAATAATTAAATAATAATTACTGATTTTTAAATTGAACGCCCTGTATTTCAAAATCTATCAATCAACGAACTTTGCGATTCTGCATGTTCAATCAGCACATGGAATACTACAATATACTGAAAATTTAGACAATTTCACCGAGAACCATTTCACCTATAAAAAGTGCGGGTTCCTTGTTCAAGTCCCTTATTTTTCGTTTCTTTCAAATATTTTCCGGACTATTGATATTATGGAAAAAAATCATTTATATTTTTTTTGGAAAATTTTCAAGAGGTGGTCCAAAAATATATCTTGTGAAAACTGAAATTCTATCGCCATCTTTGAAATTTTGGAGGTTTTGAAATAAAAATTCGATATTCCGTTTCTTTTTCAACATATGAAAAAATTTCATTGTAACTTTTCGTTGACCTTTTCGAGGAAAATGAATTTTTTTCTATTCCTCGTTTGGTTTTCGAGTTTTTGGAGTTTTTAGAAAAAAATTGAAGAATTCCATAATTTTCTGTGTTCGTGTACTGTTAAACTAAAAAATTTGACGCCGTCTTTCAGTTTTAGGTGTTTTTTTTAAAAAATCCAATATTCTCGCGAAGCGCCAGGAAAAATCTTGATCTGGAAGGAGTAAATAATCAAAAATCCAGGCACTTCGCGCTTGGAAAAATCTTGGGGGAGAAAGGACAAAATGGGGACTGGATTATCAAAAATCTAGGCACTTCGCACCAGGAGAAATATTGGTGGGAGGGGGGGAAAGGAAAACTGGGCGTAAATTATCAAAATAATTTCCAGGAAAAATCTCAGGGGGGACAGTGGAGGTTAAATAATAAAAATATCCGATAGCGAAATTTATGAGGAACGGGAAATTTTGGTAGGGGGGGGGGGGGGAATAATCGAATATACAATCGCGAAGCGACCGGAAAATTTTAGGAGGAGGAGGAAGCAGGAAAATAATAGAAAATATGGGTGAAAAGTGCCCGAAAAATTTTGTGGAGAGGGCAGGTAGTTTTCGTAATTTTTTTAACATAAATTGACAATATCATCAATTTTAGCGACTATTACTTCATTTGTTTCTAACGATATGGATAAACTTCATAGGAAATTCTTATAGACCTATTCAAGGACTTTCAAATTTCACTATTTTTTTTTTCAATTTTTGTAATATTTTCCTACTTTCTGATAGAATTGTAGAAAAATAGTTCGTGAATATCGATGTGACTTGTAAAGACGTATACGAAGCAATATATTTTATTAGATTGTTCAATACCTCAATATTCAATTTTTTCAAAATAGATAGATAGATTTTACGGCTAAATAAGTCGTCACTTTTTGTAGATTTTTGGAAGGCGGCCAAAATAGTAATTCACGTAACAAGTCCAGAAAATACTGGTTTTTTGGACGAGTAGACCAAATTCTAGGCCGAGCGCTAGCGTGTCCTGGAAGTCTGCGAGTCCAAAAAAACTGTTTTCGGACGTGTAGAATAACAAATCAATTAGACCCATTTAGTCTAAGAGACGAAGAAAGGTCTACTTCACCCATCTGTTAACCGGATGAAACATACTTTTTATGAAGTTACATAAATAGACGAGTACGCCTAAAATGGGTTGCCTATCAAAAGGTGATCATGACTATATACAGTGAGTTTCAAAAATTTGCACCATTTGGAAAAAAATTTATTATCGATTTGTCAGAAAATTTTATTCTTCATAAAAATTGGTGCATTTCGGAATACCTACTTGTATTCGAATTTCAAATTTCTAAATTTCCAAACGGTGAACAGGGGGGAACAAAAAATAGAATTTTGATCAAGAGTAAACTACCCTGACTATGATTCCAAATTTGAATATTTCGAACATTTTAGTTCTTATTTGTATTATATATTGAAATTCGAACATAAGATAGGTACCAACAGATACATTGTAATTCTTATTTAAATTAATATTTATATTAAAATTCAAGCACTTCCCGGCCCAGTCCGGGAAGTACGTACTTCCCGGACAAGGCCGGAAAGTGCTACTTTCCCAAAGAAAAAGTGTCCGGGAAGTGCCGAAAAAAGATATTGTAGTAAATTGTATAAATATCAACCGCATCTGGGATATTTCGTATTTTCCAAAATGAAAATTTCGATTATCAGATTTTTCACAAAGAAAATAAATAAATGGCAAATAACTTTGAATGCTTGAATTGACGATCTTTTTGTAGAGTGCTCGTATGTCATATGTCTTCCCTCATGATATTTCTGGAATTTTTTCAACTGGTGGTTGTAATACTTCATGCATCCCCTATACTCTTTGTTATGGTTTATATCTGTAGTGGGTGTGAAACATCCGAATAATTGCAATTCTCTATCTATTCTCAACAGCATATGATTTTTTCTCTAGAAAATTTAACTCAGAAAATTGCCAAAGTAATAGCCAATCATGTCTGGAACATCTTGAGACTTAGTTCATCCATCATTAACGAATAATATAATAGTAATAATAATAATAATAATAATAATAATAATAATAATAATAATAATAATAATAATAATAATAATAATAATAATAATAATAATAATAATAATAATAATAATAATAATAATAATAATAATAATAATAATAATAATAATAATAATAATAATAATAATAATAATAATAATAATAATAATAATAATAATAATAATAATAATAATAATAATAATAATAATAATAATAATAATAATAATAATAATAATAATAATAATAATAATAATAATAATAATAATAAATAGGCAGGGGGGTCAACCAACACCTAAGGCCCTGGTGAGTAGCGACACCACCTACCCGAGCAAAGGATGCAAAATCGGACCGGCAGCTCATGCGCATCCGGGAGGGAAAAAGCATCTTTCCCTCCGGTGTCGGCCGTGGGTTTACTGGGTTAACCCCCCAGTAAACTCTACTACTCGGTTCCGAACGATCGAGGAAGAGGCCCCCACAACCGACCCCCTTGGATTAGGGGTCATAGGCAAGGTGGTGGGGCCAACGACGATTTGCCAAACGATGACGACCGCGATAACAACGGACGCTTTGAGTGGACGGACGAATTAAGGGACGGACTTCTGCATTGCTACGAGAGCAGTGAGCCCGCCCGGAGAGGATACATGGCGAGAATGCATGCTCTGTGGTGTGAGAGACACCCAGAGCATGCAGCGTTTTCCGCACAAAATCTCAGGGATTATGTATCCCATCTTCGGGCTCGAGGCTACGTTAGAGCTCCTCCTCAGCCAGTTATCGAAGTGGCAGATATGCCACGTGTCGGTTTGGCTGTGGAGGAGAATCGCATTGTTCCACTGATGGAGGATATCAGAACCCGCAGGGCGCTTCACAATATGAAGCCCCTGAAGCCGCAAGAACTGGCACGGGTGGATGCGGAGATTGGCGATGTTCTTCCAGAAGAGGCTGACATCTGGCAGATCAATTCTGTCGTGTACGACGCCGCTCATGCTCTATCCCAAACGGAGAGGAGGGACACCACCGCTCTGTTGGGGAGGCATGAACGACGTGTACACAAGATGGAAGCCAAGATCAAGTCGGCGAGACAACACGCGTCTCGTATCCAGTGTGTGGTGGACTTCGTGGCGGCCAATAGGCCTTTCACGCCCGCAGTGCGGCGAATTGCCGCAAAACTGAGACGAGCTCACCACACATTAAATCAAGGTGTGCTGTTCACCATCAAACAGCACTGCCTTGATAGGATACGAATGCTAGTGGCTGCAAAGAAGTCACTAGTGAGGCGGGCGAGAGGTATCGCGGAAAACATAAAGTTCCGCGATAAACCTTCTCGCTTATTCCAAGCTCCACGTGTTGTCGATAACCCGCCGGCTGCAGATCGGGTGGAAACATTCTGGAAGAATATCTATGAGTATCCGCAACCACTCAATGTAGATACTCCAGCCCTAGCGCAGTTCGAAGCATTTTGCAGGAGGCTTCGGCAGCCTGAGCTCAATGATCTGCGCATTCCGATAACCACGGAAGAAGTACGAGGGGCCCTAAAAGGCTCTAAGAATTTCGCTGCTCCAGGCCCTGATGGGTTGAATAACTATTGGTGGAAAAAGTTTCCAACAACCCACCGCCATCTGGCCAGAGTTTTCAACTCATGGCTAGATGGGGAGCAGCAGATTCCAGAGTGGTTTGTCGAGGGGCGAACCGTGCTCATCCCCAAAAACGGAGATTTGTCTGATCCAAAGAATTACAGGCCGATAACATGCTTGAATGCGTGTTATAAGGTGTTTACGCGCATCTTATACACGCGCATTCTCTCCGCAGTTGATCCGGTGTATGAACGGATAAATGAGCAAAGAGGGTCAAAGAAAGGGGTCGCCGGGTGCAAGGAGAACCTGCTCATCGATAGATGTATCACGCAGGACTCCGTGCAGTATAAGCGTAACCTTTCGATGGCCTGGATCGATTACCGCAAGGCATTTGATACAACATCACATGAGTTAATCATGCATTTGCTCAGATGCCTTGAGGTACCCGGTCAAATAGTGGGATGCATTGGACAACTGATGCCGCTCTGGAGGACTCGCTTCACCATAAGATCTGGTAGAGACATAGTCCAAACAGAGCAGGTCATCATTAGAAGAGGTGTGTTTCAGGGAGACTCCCTTAGCCCTCTTCTCTTCTGCATCTCACTATTGCCATTGTCCGTTGCGCTCAGGAATACCCGTGGGTACAACTGCGGCACCCCCAGCAACCGGAGGCATAATGTCACCCATCTATTTTACATGGATGACCTCAAATTGTATGCCTCTGGAGAAAGGGACCTACATCAGTCCCTTAGGGTGGTGGAAGAATATACGCATGCTATCGGTATGAAATTTGGGATCGACAAATGTGCCACGGTTCATCTCAAAAGAGGACGATGCGAGGAATACGGAGAGGATGTCCAGCTCGTAGACGGAAGCATCCTACATCATCTGGATGCCGGAGAGACTTGGGGTGGAACAACGCCGCTCCCAAGAGGTATTTGCAGTTAAAAACTCTCTCCGCGGCAAGTATCAGCATAAACTCCGACAGATCTGGTCATCAGAACTGTCGGGGAAGAACAAAGTTGCTGCAACTAATATGCTTGACGTTCCGATCCTTCTTTACTCTTTCGGAGTGATGAAGTGGACTAAGGAAGAGCTGTGACAACTTGACGTTAAGACTCGCAAAATGATGCATCTCAATAGGAGCTTGCATCCTAAATCGTCCGTTCCACGGTGGTTATACTTTCCCAGACAACGGGGAGGCCGTGGACTTTTGAGTTTGGAGTGTCTGCATAACAGAATGGTTCTGGATGTGGCCTGTAAAGTCATCAGGAGTTCAGATCCCCTTCTCTGCATGGTCCGCGACCATGAGAAAGCAGGGATTGGAGCATTCCTTTTTAAGACAGCTACCCGTGCGGCCGATGAACTCGGTCTCGTTTTCGACACTGAACGGGCTAACCCAAACTCTGTCACCGAGTTGGGACCCGTTCAGCAAAAAGCTCAGATAAAAGCTGCGGAGACAGAGGTCCTGCTACAGCTACATATGGATAAGCCAATGCATGGTGTCTTCTTTCATAACATCGAAGACCTTGGCTTATCCAAAAGCTTGACCTTTGCCTTCCTCAGGTCGAGTGAGCTAAAGTCGGAGACCGAGGGATTCATAATGGCCTGCCAGGATGGTGTCTTCAACACCCTTGTCTACCGTAGTCGCGTGATGGGTATAGACGTCCCTGACACCCGATGCAGGGCATGTCGTGGGGCACCTGAGACCGTAATGCATTTGCTATCAGCATGCCCATCTTATGCGGTCTCAGCCTATATCCACAGGCATAACGCGGCGCTACGAGTGTTGTACTACCACCTACGACACTCGTACGGTATAGACGAGACACCGGTGTTGCCTTATGCTCCGGGGGATATTGAGTCCGTGGTGGAGAATGAGAGATGCCGAATCTATTGGAACTACTCATTCCCCACCCTCAGGCAAATACAAGCCAATAAGCCTGATGTTGTCCTCCTCGACCACCAAAGTAGAACGATATTCGTCATGGAGTTTTCCGCTCCAGGCGAAATGAATATCGTTCGAAAAGAGGAGGAGAAACGGACTAAATATCGAGATCTTCTCTTTGAACTCCGCAGGTTATATCCGGACCATTCTGTCAAAATGGTGGTTCTGATCATAGGAGTCCTTGGTGGAATGATGGACACACTGCTCTCCAATTTGAAGATAATACCTGCTTGCCGTAATTTGGCAGAAATCTTAGCAGCAAGAATGCAGAAGGCCGTTATACTTGGTTCGCTTCGTCTACTCAGGGCACACGATTCTCGGACCCAATAATTACTCACCCTACGGATGTAGGGAGTGGTTATTGGGGTTAACGACACCAGCGCGCCCTCCGGATGGGTCGGAGCACCGGAGACAGGGCCTGACTGGTACACTCCTAAGGAGAAAAAAAAAAAAATAATAATAATAATAATAATAATAATAATAATAATAATAATAATAATAATAATAATAATAATAATAATAATAATAATAATAATAATAATAATAATAATAATAATAATAATAATAATAATAATAATAATAATAATAATAATAATAATAATAATAATAATAATAATAATAATAATAATAATAATAATAATAATAATAATAATAATAATAATAATAATATTTATTCACATTACTGGTTACATATAAATGATACAGAGCCAGGGTAAATAAACATAGGCATCACAGAAGCAACATTTCCGAAAAAATGTTCCTTGTGCGTGATATCGCCAAATCTTAACTATAAATAAACAAAATGGCAAATAAAATATCAAACTGAGTATGATTATGTTATTCAGTTTGTAACAACACAGTGTAAATATGTATAGTATAAAACATATATGGGTATAAATAAAACGTACATAAAATTAGTATTGTTAGTGTGGGTTGATTGAGATGTTGATTCAACAAGCGTAAAATATCACATTATCTTGATATTGTGTCACAATAAGTGTATATGTCTGAATCATATTGCTCGCAGATAGTAAGTTACTGGTAATCGATAAGGTAGGTGATGATTTTGAAGTTTTTAATCATTTTTATTTATGATGTGATGGAACGTCTTTCTATCGGAAGTTTTGAGCCAATTTTTCATTTCTTTTTTAAATTTCAATATATGGCACCTATTAATGGACTGTATTTTTTCTGGTAGTATGCTCCAAATCTTTGGGCCAAGATATTTGCAGTGTCTTTGCCCTACTAATTTATGGCATCTTGGGGTTACGAATGCCTTTTCTTTGCCTCTGGTATTATATTGATGCTCGATTGGTTTCGTTTCTATTTTGTTTTCGAAAACTCTCATTATGATTTTCTGGCTAAATAGTTGTCGGGTAACCAGGTCCTTGAATAGCTCATCGCTGGAGAACATCTTTCATTTACCTAATATAATTTTCAGAATTTTTTTCTGAATCGTGTCCAGGCATCTCAAGTGCGAATCCTTAACTCCTCCCCAACCTATAATGCCATAAGATAATTGTGACTGAACCAGACCATAGTATACAGTTGTCAGGTAGGGAATTTCTAGCCATTGTTCAAGGTTTTGAAACGAGGCAAAAACCCTCGCAATTTTCGAGTTAGTTAGTTTATGTGTAAATCCCATTTCATGTGTCGATCGATTATTAAACCTAGGTATTTAATAGATGTAATTTCGGGAATCCTCAAGTTTTGATTGTTAGTGTAAGACGTGAATGGTAAGTATTTTGTTTTTTCTGCGTTCAACGTTAATTTGTTAAATTGAAACCATTTTAAAATATTTTTGAAATTTGTCTCTGATTTTGTTTTGAGGTCATGCCACGTGTCCCCATTATAGAAAATTGCTGTATCATCTGCAAAACTGAAAATGGTTCCTTCGGAATTCATTTTCAGTAAGCTATTTATGTAGATAATGAACAAGATAGGTCCCAAGACCGTACCTTGAGGGACACCGTAAGTTACCGTGCTTGGGCTTCTTCTTTTTCCATCAATGTAAACTATCTGTTTTCGATTGCTCAAATAGGATTTGAGGAGTTCATGTGATTTGCCCCGTATACATACAGTATCAATGGCTTTTGAAAGGTCGACAAAGATACATAAGGTAGGTTTCGAAATATCCAATGATTTGTAAATTTCCGATCTTGAAGTGAATATAGCGTCCTCTGTCAACCTTCCATCTCTGAATCCATATTGATGTTCAGACAGAATATTGATTTTTTGCAGAAATCCCGTTAATCTGATTTTTATGATTTTCTCTAAAATTTTTGCGAAATTTGAGATTAATGATATAGGTCTGTAATTGGTAATCTCATGCCTGGTCCCATTGTTGTATAATGGTTTGAAGACACCTATTTTCAAAATATTTACTTCACTGTAATGAGTATTAAATGCATTTGAAATCTCTAGCTTTTTGTCTATGATATTATTGTTTTCTAGTTTAATTTTAGTGATATATCTTTGTGGTCTTGTTTTGTTACTTGCTTCTTCCACAGTTTTCCAAAGAGCTTTCGATTCATTCGTGTTTTTATTTATTTCAAATCGAAAAAACTGTTTTTTGCCTCCCTAGTTAGTGTGCTGAGTTTATTTTTGTAGTTATTGCATAGTCTTCTGATTTGTAAATTATTAGGATTTTCACGTAGGCGTGCAAATAAATATTTTTTTTTGTTTCATAGATACTAGTAATCCTTGTGTTATACATTTTTTCCGAAAATTCCTTTTGTTTTTCAGTTTTTTTCTGTTGTATTTTTAATTATGTGAAATTTCAAGCTATTAATAAATGTTTCACATTTTGTATTGATATCATCCGCTTCGAAAATGTTATTCCATGTTTCATTTTGTAAATCTTGTCTCAAACTAGGATAGTTGGTATATTTTTTTACTTTTTTTACAATAGTTTACAAATATCCAATGTACAATCTTTTTAGTTTTTTTTTTGTGTGCAGGTTCTTCGTTCCACTACTTGCATTTATGCTTATATTTGAAACATTGACTTCATTTAATTTTTTATGTTTTTCGAACTCTTGCCATGGACGGAATGTTTTTGAAAGAAATAAATATTATTATCATTGTTATAATTCACCCAAGTATACGTCGAACAAAATGTCAAGATCTGGAAAGATATTCATTCTTTGAATTGTTTTTGTTTATATGCATTATTGTATTAATATAAATCAAGAGATCAAGTCAATAAAAAAAAACATTATTATCTAAAATCTTTTTATTAAAAATTAATCTGATTTGAAATCACTCAAAGCAGTATGTATACGAAACTGTAATCTCGACTCCAATGCATACCCGGTATAATTTTTCTTGGCATCTTCCAGAGCCGCAATGGCCCAATCCTTTTTTCCGTTTTGCCATTCGATCAGCGCAAGTTCGACAATGGCATATGGAATAACATAATGGTCTTCCACTAAAGTCTTCTTCATGGAAACTACTGCCTCCAGACACTCCATTCCCTGTAAAGGGCTCCCCATGTACCTTAGACACGTACCTTGAGCCAGTAGTACTACAGCTTTATTGTCGTTGTCGAACTCCGAAGGGTTGTTTTTCGAACTGACATTGACAGTTTTTAGGGTTTTTTCGATGATTTTCAAAATGCTGGTAGCAACCGACTTCTTTTTGAATATTTTGAAAATGTTCCATAGTAACATCAATTCGATGATAGGCAGCACTAAGTTGCGGTTCTGACTGAAATAACGTTCTGCCCTTTTGACGGCGAATTTTTCCATTGGGAGAGACTTTCCCGCTATTTTCTGTTTGTATTTCGAAACATCTTTCATGAGGCGGTCCAACTCCTCCAACTCTTGCGAAGTCAGATCATCTCTCATGGTCAACATGACAACAGCTTTGTGGTAACTGTACAAGCTTCGTGACCATTTGCTATTTTCTATTAGTTTGTCGCAGTAGACCAGGGCTTCTCTCCACTCAGTTTTCAGACAATGCACCCAAAATAACTCCCAGTAACACACGTGATGAAACTGAGGCCAAATGTTTTGTGACTTCCATGACTTGGTGTACCATTCTTGGCCAGCGTCTAGGTTTCCCGACAGAAATTCCAATCGACCCCGAAAGAAGAGGAACCACATGCTTTCAGGGTGTTTCGACAACTGTGTCTGTAAAATGTCTCTGCAAGCTCTCATGTCGCCTTCTTTATGCCCGAGAACGTGTAAAGCTATTAAATGATATGCTAGAGTGACCATTACAGATAAAATTTGCCTAAGGCCGTCCATCTTGGAACTGTCAGCAAGTTCTTTCAAACCGAGCTCCCTATTTCCAGAAAACCCTATCAGTTCCAGAAGTTTTGTTACTCTCGTTGGCATCAGGGAAATCATCAAGTTGAACACTCCAATGCCTACTTTCACGCCACTTTCGAAGTGGTTTCTGCCGGAATCTACGCCCCAAGTTTTTTTCACCAAAATTTCCTGGCAGTTCTTGAATGAGTTGTAGCACGTCCTCATCTTCAATCCAGCCTTGATTATTCCAGTCAGTGTCTCATCTCCTACGAAAGTAAGAACAGCCCTCAACAAAAGACTTTCTGCATAACAAAGTTCAGCGTGAGCCTCCATATCAGAAAATTGCTCGAACTGCGTACCCCTCACTGCATTTCCAATGGTTTCTCCT
The DNA here is from genome assembly GCA_944452925.2 of Chrysolina oricalcia. NCBI lineage: Eukaryota > Metazoa > Arthropoda > Insecta > Coleoptera > Chrysomelidae > Chrysolina > Chrysolina oricalcia. The sequence continues at coordinate 15,292,416 of OX101823.2, read as the reverse complement.
ATGGTATTTTTCTTGCGGAATCTGTTGCTAACAGCTAGGGATTGTTTCAAGGCTTTGTTTGCCAGTAAAATAGATTCTTTCTCGAACGTCATTATGGCCTCCAAAAAAAGGAAAGTTGAGCTTCCAAGAGAGTGATATATGCTTACGTTCGCGTAAGGATCCATCAAAAGTTTGGCTTCCACGAAGTGATTGTTGAAAAAGTCGCTGACAGCTCTCTGAGCTTCATCTATAGCTCTGGCCAGAGTCATATCAGCTGGTAGTGGTGGTGAATTTTGGGTATCTTCATACTCTAGCTCACTGTCACTCTCCGAATCGTTCGTCTTTGTCTGTTCTGCCATTCTAGATGAAACTCTGTGCTGCTTTGCTTTCGTTGATGGTTTCCCGCCGAAGTGGTTTAGATTTCACTTTTTGTAAACTTGAGGTTAGGTTAGCTATAAAAAACAACTGATTCACGAAAAGAAGTTTCAAGCTAAGGATAGCAAGGCTCACTGCATTATAACCATTGGTTCATATCCTACTAAATGCATAGATTGATGTAGAGATTTCATTATCTTCAAGTGGTACACTCGTAAACAATAATTAGCATTTATAGCAGTACCAAATTGAAAGAAATACAAATGATTCAGTGGAAAAAAAAAATTGTTTAAAAAACTAAAAAACTACGAAAGCGTAGAAGGGCCACATAAAATAAAAAAATTATAATTTCGACTTCACAACTTGGAATTATACCAATTTCGACTTTACAACTCGGAATTAGTATAATTCTGACTTTACAACTCGGAATTAGTATAATTCCGACTTCACAACTCGGAATTAGTATAATTCCGACTTTACAACTCGGAATTAGTATAATTCCGACTTCACAACTCGGAATTAGTATAATTCCGACTTTATAACTCGGAATTAGTATAATTCTGACTTCACAACTCGGAATTAGTATAATTCCGACTTCACAACTCGGAATCATACTAATTCCGACTTTACAACTCGGAATTAGTATAATTCTGACTTCACAACTCGGAATTAGTATAATTCCGACTTTAGAACTGGGAATTAGTGTAATCATTGCGATTCAATTGAAATTATAGTGAAAGTTTAAACATTGATCCCTAATGTCCAAACTCGTCAATTCATGTGCATTTGTGTATATAGTTATTACTCAATATTATTAGAACGTATCTTTCCCGCACGCCACCTCGGCAGGAGCGTGCGGGAAAGTATAACTTTCCGCACTTGTTAAGTATTTTTAATGAAAAAGAGTATACTTTACTTAGAGAAAATCGTGAGAAAAGTACTTTTCTACTTGGCAACACGTTTATTATTGATCATTACATTATTTCATCTTGCTAATCTGACAGATTTTTCTTTTATAAATTGATGCGTTCCATTAAAAAAAGAAAAAAAACAGCTAGATCCACATCAAACCAAAATAACAGAAACAAAACATCATCTCAATGTTTTTCAACAATTTAACAACAAATCTGAAACTTTTCTTCAACAAAACGTGTTGTGTTTTTGGATGCAACAAACTTTTCGCGTTCTCGTTTCCATTAAAAAAAGGACAAAAACACGTTTTCAACTTTTAAAGAGAAACATTCTCGATTGAAAATTGAATCAATACATGACTCCTCTGGAAATGGAAAAACCCTACGATAAAATTGAACTTACTTTTTTGTAATATCTAACAGAAAACAACTACTTCCCCGGCTAAAGCCACGCTGGACATTGAACTACATCTGATAGATATTGAGAAAGACCCTATATAACTTGAGAGAAATAATCTGAGAGTGAAAATTTGCATTTTCATTCAGATAGTTGATTATTTATTAAATGTCCAGTTTCCATTGGAGATTTTTATTTATGAATCAGGTAAGAGAGAATGTTATTCAGAAGTATCACTGACAGAAAATCGCTCATTCCATTGATGCGTGAATTGCATCTCTTTCGCTAGGCCTCCAATACATTTTGGTCGACAAAAAATCTATTTCACTATTCTAAGATCATCAGGGAGGTCGGAAGAATTGGAAAACATACTCTTCAGAAGCAATTTCAAAGAGGAATTGTTGGACTATTTCTTGTGCGGTGAAACTTTCAAAATATTTTTCTGACATAAAACCTGTCATGGGTATGGTATGTTGATTTCATTGAAAATATGAACAGAATGTTCATAAAGTCAGATGTGGAATCATCTACGACTGAAAGTTGGAATTTAGTCGCTATTTTCCATCGTACAAAAAAAATCTTAGTGGTACCGCCAAGCATTCAACCACATGGCATATCTAAAATTGCTATATTCTTTGATAGATCTTAGGGCCAACCATCAGCTGTATTAAATCTTCAAAGTTCTCGCTGAACGGTTCAAGTTTACATTTTCACATAACTCTAGCCAACTCGTGGAATCGTAATGATTACACTAATTCCGAGTTGTGAAGTCGGAATTATACTAATTCCGAGTTGCGAAGTCAGCATTATACTAATTCCGAGTTGCAAAGTCAGAATTAGGCTAATTCTGAGTTGTGAAGTCGGAATTAGGCTAATTCCGAGTTGTAAAGTCAGAATTATACTAATTCCGAGTTACAAAGTCAGAATTAGGCTAATTCTGAGTTGTGAAGTCGGAATTAGGCTATTTCCGAGTTGTGAAGTCGGAATTATACTAATTCCGAGTTGTGAAGTCGGAATTATACTAATTTCGAGTTGCGAAGTCGGAATTAGACGAAATAATTTTTTTTATTGTGGCCCTTCTACGCTTCCGTAAAAAACACTCTTTTAATAAGCACTAAAACTTATAAAATAATTAAATTGACTTGTATTAGTTACGATTTTAATCTTGTTAATATTTTAACTGCATTGTAGAGAAATCGCAAACATATATTTTTTTGAACAATACATTGTTATTAGTGTTGTTGCAAAAAACATATACGAAAACCAACCGCATGTTTTGGAAAATTTCAACAATCTTTATCTCGAAAACGAGTCATTTTTCGATAAACGAGATCTACCACTAGTTTTTCTAATTTTCTCAGCAACTTCACTTAGCGCCCTAGGAGCTATGCAACGTGCATCAATATAGAAAATTGTAAATCTCTCGAAAACGACCACTTTCAGCGTTGTTGAGCATTTTTTACTTAAAAAAGGTGTGTGAAAGAGGTTTTATCATGAAAAGTGCCAAAAGTTTACTGTCAAAAAAGTTAGGGCAATTTTAAATAAATAATGACAGCTCACACAGCTCCCTCTATGCAATACCTAAAATTAATACGAAATTATGATTTCCCACCTCAAAAAAACCCCGGGTACTATTTCGCGCAAAAAACTCAATTTTTGCAAAAATTATTTTTAAAATCGAAAGAAAAAATTCAATTTCAACACCCTGTATCTCCGAAACGAAGCTAAAAAGTTTTAAAGACTTTTTTCTTAAAATTTTCTAAGGAATACGTCGTTTAAATATTTCAACGTACTTATGTTACACCCTGTAGACCCCTTTCTGCCATCAACAATTTTGTCAAAATATATAAACATGCATTGAAAACCAGATATAGCTTGATGTTTTGAACATACAGAGCATTATAACAGACAGTACGGTTTTATTACACAATCTAGTACTGAAAATAATCTGAAAACTACGGAATTCGAGGTACCCCATTGGATCTGATGCTAAACTATTCAGAAAATAGACCTCAAAAAGTAATGTTTGGAAGAGAAGTGAGCTCAGAATTGACTGAGAAAATGAGTGTGCCCCAAGGAACAATCCTGGGTCCACTTCTTTTTGTTTGTTCATATGAGTAATATAGTTCAGATACAAAATTCAACGTCTAACGTAATATTCTATGCTGATGACGCAGTCTGGATACACACAGGCACAAACTGGCAGGAAATAAAGTCAACCGCTAAAGAAGACCTAAGGAAATTACAAATTTGTTTGGACCATAACCTAGTTTGCAGTCCCCACACAGATTATTTTATAAACCTATTTACCCAAGTCAAATTGCACTAATACTAAAGCATGTATCTGCTCTGAAATAGATCTAGTGCCATCTATAAAATATCTTGGAGTATCTCTGGACCTTCACATTCGCTGGACAGAGCATGTAAATAAACAAATAAGAGCATTATTACACATATTTTACACAAAAACTCATGGAATGCATTCTCAGATACTATATTATTGGTTAACGTCCACTACATTTTACATTCCAAATCAAATTAAAAATGATTGAATGTAGAATTAAACTATAAATACTCATAAAAACGCTATCTATAATAGTAGTAGATAACTACTACATATAATCTATTCTTTATAAATTCTACAAACTACAAACTTCTTTTATAATTGTATCCAATGGTTGATTCAAAAATCGTGGAGCGTTTTTTTTGTGTAATTTCACTTAGTTCAAACAAAGCGCTTCACACTATTTGCACTAACCAAACTTCCTTCGCTTAAAGCTGTCTTTACTCTACACAGATCTTGCATTTCGGACTGCACCGATTTTTTTGCTAATTTAGAGCAAATTCTCGTCAACGTCTCCAGAAAATTTGAAAAAGTTATTTTATTAGGAGATTTCAACATTGACTTTCTCAAATCATCGTTGAATTTGTAGAATCTCATCTGTTTAACAAACTCCTTCGGTCAAGAAGTATCCATATCTCATTATTTCAGGGTTGATAACGGCTCTAAATCTTGTACAGACAACATTCTAACTAATCTTGATAGTGAGACATACGAGAGTGACATTAGTGATCCTTGCCTCTCTGACCACTATGCTTAATTTATCACCATCAAAAACGTTTCTTTTTCAACTCCCCTCAGAAAAAAATCACTCCTGCTGGCATGGAAAATTTAAAAAATGCATTACAAAACACAAGTTGGGATCCATACCATAGTTGTAGTACGGCCTCTGACAAAGCCAAATTTATACTGCATATATGCAAAGAGCTTTCCGTAACTCATTTTCCCTTATCTAAAACTTATGGCAAAAAAGGAAGAAACCCCATCAAGTGGTTCAACGATGATCTTAGGAAAATGAGGAATATACTGCAAACTATCAAAATCATTCGCGACTTCTCTAATAATATAACTTTCCATGATATTTATAAACAAATTACAAGAGACCAACATGCAATTGAAACGGCAAAGAAAAAATGTTTCAATACTTTCTTGAATAATTCTTCGAATAAAACAAGGGACCGCTGGAAACTTATTAATTTTGAAAAAAACAAACACACCAGCAGTAACGTTTCTGAAGGTTTATCAGCTGATCCTCTCAACAACTATTTCTCGCAGGTGGCGGATAAAATCATCAGACAGCTGCCTTTAGATGATGATAATTATTATTATGATGAAGCAATTCCTGATTCTTTAAAGCCCAAAGTGCAAGGCTCATTATTGTTTGAACCTATATTCCCTCAATAGGTGGCAAATGCTATCCACCAGTTGAAGAATACTTTCTGCTTTGACATGTATGAGCCTAACAGCAAATTAATCAAAGAACACTCCATTTTATTAATTGAACCTCTCACTGATTTATTCAATATGTATTGTGGACGGTGTTTATCCTGACGAGCTGAAACTCACCAAAGTTATACCTATTTTCAAATAGGGCGATAGGGAAAACCCTGAGAACTATAGGCCAATATCTATTGTACCCAACTTTGGTAAGATTTTTGAAATCATACTAAAACAAAGGTTGAACAAATATTTTGGGAAACCATTAAGCAATAATCAATTTGGATTCCGTCAACATTGATCTCCAATTCATGCAATATCAATGGTTGTGAGAGATATAGTCGAGGGCTTTGAACAGGGTAAACTAACAGGTGTGACCTTAGCAAGGTTATCAACTGTGTCTCTCACAATTTCCTGGTGAACAAGCTCTCACAATATGGAGTACGAGGAGTATCATTAAAACTCATTGAGTCATTTCTTCAGAATAGGAGTCAATGTGTTTCTATCAATGAAACTACCTCCACGCTAAAACTGGTTATAACAGGTGTACCCCAAGGCTCGGTTCTGGGGCCACTTTTATTCATAATTTATACCAATGATTTTTTTGACATATATTGCCTCATTTAGGTATTGATTTTGATGATGATAAGCTCTGAAAACAGTTACGAGTCGCTATTAGCTTCGATGAAATTAGCTGAAAATCTTGCCCAGGGATGGTTTAACAGCAACTTGAATTTAATACAGATAAGACAAAACATATAATTTTCTCAACAGATAATAAAGTAACAGTAGCTGACCATTCCAAACTTTTAGGTTTAACTATTGACGACAGTTTATACTGGGAACCACACATCGAAAATATCAGTTCTAAGTTGAGTAAACACAATTTTCTTCTGAGAAAACTGAAATCGTTTGTTGATAAAAATACCCTCCTTTCTGCCTACTTTGCTCTCATTCCATCGTATATCAGCTATGGATTGACCCTTTGGGGAAATTCCCCCCACTCTGGAAAAGTGTTCAAAATTCAAAAACAATGCATCAGAATAATCTGTAGTGCGGTCATTATTCAGCCAATTCAGAATTATGCCTTTACCAACTCTGTTCATTTATTGGTATCTGCTCGAAATTCATGAAAATAAGAAAAAAACTCCTGACTAACTCAAATTACCATGACTACAACACACGCAACGCAAATCTAATCAGGTCTCAAAGATTTAAATACAATAAGTCTTTCAAAAACTCTATGAATGTTGATCTTCATAATATACTTCAAACCACATTGAAAAATAAAAACCAATCCATTAAAAAAAAAAAAAAAACTCTATCAAAGCGATACTGCAGGAAAAGTGTTACTACACTATCGCCGAGTACATGGCTGATCCACCCGGGATGTAATTTGATCCAACTATCTTACATTTTTCAATACATTCGTATCTTCAAATATTTTCCACTAAGAATTTGTGCATTATCATACTATGTTCATCTATACTAACTTCAATTATCACTTCATAAGCACTCGAAAAACTACTAAATTAACATCGTGTGTGTGTGTACCTTTTTTTAATTTTAACATGTCATTATGTGTATGGTACAATTGGTACATCGTAATGTCTACTTATGTGTAATGTTTACTCACAATATTTTATTTTTACTTTATTTTAATTGTGAACTTGTACATTATTTTCTATATTTACTTGCTAACTGACTAACTACAAATGTTTTATAACATAACGTAGTTAAATAAAGATCTAACTATCAAATCAGGATGGATTTATCGGGGGGCAATATATAAAAATATAAATAGAAAAGTTATTGGGTATAGCCCTCAAATTGTTGTGCAATCGTAGACACGTGTTTCGAGCTTAAGCTCTCATCAGTACGGTAAAATCAAGTGCAAAATGTACAACACTTGGATGTAAAAATAGAAACAAAGGAAGTCAACAACAAGAAGCCAACCACACATTTGTGGCTTCGGTTAGAAGACCTTGAGTTTTCAAGGCAACCACTAACGTCGCCACCAATGTGTGGTTGGCTTCCTGTTGCCTTCCTTTGTTTCTATTTTTACATCCAAGAGTTGTACATTTTCGCACTTGATTTTACCGCACTGATGAGAGCTTAAGCTCGAAACACGTGTCTACGGTTGCACAACAATTTGAGGACTATACCTAATAACTTTTCTATTTATATTTTTATATATTGCCCCTCGATAAATCCCTTCTGATTTGTATTATCCTGGGTAGGATTGTCACGCTGGTAGCTATATATGCCTTCGTGGCGGCGTTAGTTGTTGCCTTGAAAGCTCAAGGTCTTCTAACCGAAGCTACACATGTGTGGTTAACTTCCTGTTGATGACTTCCTTTGTTTCTATTTTTAGATCCAAGTGTTGTACATCTTCGCACTTGATTTTACCGTACTGATGAGAGCTCAAGCTCGAAACACGTGTCTACGGTTGCAGAACAATTTGAGGGCTATACCCAATAACTTTTCCATTTATAGATCTATCTATCTATATAAAAGAAGTGAAAGGCTTACTGATAACTACCGAAGGTATCGATCACCCTCTATGTATTGTTTGAAAAAAAAATTGTTTGCGTTTTCTCTTCAATGAAGTTAGAATATTGGATAGATAAAAATATATAGTAGTAGTAGTAGTGGTAATTTTTGGCGAGGCCGATGCCGCAGCAAGGCAAGTAGGCCATCATTAACCATTTTTGCCATCCCCTGTTCTTCACTTATCTACATCATCCTCCTAGTTTTCCTTTTCGAACCTTTGTGATCTCCTAGGTATGTCCGTCCACTCCAAGTCAATTAGTTTCTCTTGTTGGAGTTTCTCAACTCCAAAGATTTCAAATCTTAGCCTCACACTCGCCGACGAAATGAAATGATGTTTCTTAGTTTTCTTCATATTTGCGGCAAGTGGAGCTTGTATTCTATACTACCTGTTATAGTGATAGGTGTCTGCCTGACTTGTTATGCCCTGTTAGTATTCCTATAAGGAGGTGTAGTGTTTGGCGGTTTCTGCCTAAGCGCCATGCCTGACAAAGTCTTTCGACTACCTGCAGCCCTACAAAGTTCATTCAGCTCTTCTTCCGTCCACTCGTCAAGGGCTGAAGAGATTTGGCTTCTTGCGATTCCTAGGTCAGGCTCCGGCCCACAGAACGTTGTTGCGAAACCGGTTCTGGCAACTTCGTTTACTAACACCCCTCTGTGACCCAGTTGAACTTCATTTCAGCTAGTTTTTAAGAGCATCTCCGCATTCCTCTACAACTTCTGAGCTTTGTTTAGGATGGCAGATATAGCTCTGAGCGCTGTCTGACTCTCCGAACAGATATAAATTCTCTGCTCGGGCCCTTCTTTTATCTCTTGCCTCGTAGCTACGGTTCGAATGGCGAACACTTCAGTTTGAAAAACTGTTGTATATCTGCCCAAAACGTAGCATTCTCGTACATATCTTCCTTCCAGGTAGATTCCGGCACTCAAAGCCTGTTTGTCAGTCAGACGCAAACCGTCTGTATAATAAATATATTAGGCTTCCCGTGCGAAACTCCACCGTATTTTCTTCCCATTGTTTCCTGCTCTGAATAGTGAGAGCAAACTCCATATTCCATCACAGTCCATCTTGTGCGTTTTTCACTATGAGGGCAGAAATCGGGATCTCTTGCTCGCGATTTCCGCATGACCTATCATCGCTTCTCCGTTTACCCAGACCTCCTTCTTGATCCAGACTGGAAACGGTGGCAGCCACAGCAGTATCTCCAACACAGTTGCATTGCAGTTGCATTGCACCCGTTGTTACCAAACAGGCCAACCTCTGAACCTTGCTGAATTTTCGGCCTATTGTGCTGCCCTGTGCGCCTGGGCACCACACGGCTGACCCATAACTGATCTTTGGTCTTTACAGCCAGCGCCTGATCTCTGGATTTGTACCCCAATTGCATCATACAATTCTCCTCAGTTGCCATAGAATTACTACCGACATTTGAATAATCCTATCTTCATACGGCCGCCATGAAAGTTTGGAGTCCAGGACCACCCCCAGATATTTGACCTTTCTTCCTTTTTTCCTTCGTTTGGTGAACAGAACCATCTCTGTTTTTGTCGGATTCACTGAGAGCCCTGCTTCACCGCACAATCTTTCAATACTTCTGCAGGCGGTCTGCATACGGTCGCAGACGACAACAATGGACTGTCCGCTGATTAGGGCAACTCCATCGTCCGCATATGCTTGTGCCTCGAAACCTTCATCTGTGAGTTTACCCAAGAGTTCGTCCATGACTAAGCACCATAGATGGGGAGAGAGACAGCTTCCCTGAGGGCAGCCTCCCTCCACCTCGGATTCCAGTGTGACGTCCCCCAGGGATACCTCGATCTTCCTCCTCGTAAGCGACGATTCAACCCAGCTGACCATCGAGTGAGGCTGTCTTCTGGCCATTAGTGCTGCCTCTTCCACGTCTAAAACACTCCTAATGGTACCTCTTTGAACCTTAATGGCATTTAGATCCTTCGCACTATAGTGTAGGGCACAATCAGTTGACCTTACCCTGTTGATTTTTGTGGAAGGGGCACACTCTTTGGGGCCTCTCCAATAGGAATCTGTCCATCACCTTTTCCTGCGTTTTAAGCGGGAACTGTGTTAGGCTGATGGGTCTGAAAGAATTTGCTATTGTGTAGTCTATTTTCCCCGCCTTGGGGATAAAGACTACTCTCGCTGATTTCCAGACCTTTGGAAAGTACCCCAGCGCTATACTGGACCGGAATATCCTTCCCAAGATTGAAGTAAGAAGTTCCAGTACCCTTTGTAGCATTCCCAGGCTATAGCATCGGGCGTAATGACACTCTCCGCCAGTTGCCAGTCCCCAGAGGAGGACCTGCTGACCTGCTGTGTTGGCAGAGCCCGTTGAGCGTCTTCGACACCGTACGGGAAGTATACCTCCAGCAGATATCTGAGCGAATCTTCGGAGAAGGTTGTCTATGTCCCATCTGGTTTTTTCACTTGATACCTATGTCCATCATTCTCCAAACATGTCTACTTCATAAAAGTGACATTTGGTGGACACATGGCTATCAATGGGAGCGAAGTTCTGCGGTCGTTTGAAATTAATCCATAGTAAAATTTTCAGTAAATGCTAGAATTCCATCTTCAATGGGAGGGGGGGATTGTGAGCTGGATGTAAAATTTCTTCCATCTTTGGCAATAGACCAAAATGAGCGGAATCCATTAGGACATTCAACTTGTTGATTGAATTCGATTATCTCCTCACACATATTTCTAGCTTTAGCATATTCTAATCTAGTCTCAGGGCCATGATTTGTGTGCCATTGATTGTATGCTGCCCGCTTGAGGTGCCAGCTCTGGAGCAATTTCTACTGAACCAGGATTTATCAGCATTATGACCTCAGAAATTGTCTCAGCGCATGTATTGGATCTCTGAAAGAAAAACACGCTCTTTCCCATGGAAATGCTGAGAAAAACATGCGAAGACCGCTCCAGTCAGCTGCACTGTGGTGACGTAGAAGACGAACAAAAATACAAACTCGAAATCAAGTATAATTTACAGTTCTGGTTCCTTAGAATTTCTTTAACTATTTGAGAAACTAATAGACAGGGTCGCATTATCCATATTAGGGCCCCTAGGCAATGCACACGTCTCTAACTTCCTAAACTATATTTTTTCTACGACGCGACGGTGCATAAACTGCCTAATTCACGAACTTGTATCAAAATGTATTTTCTACCCCAACGCAATTTCCTTCATAATTACCTTGGTTTTTACTACATCACCTGATTCAATAAAAAACAATTTTACCAAATGATGGGAAAATATACGAAGGCGAAGAAGGGCCACGCGCAAATTTTTTTTGGAATCCCTACTTTAATCTCGGACCCCCGACTTTAATCTCGGACCCCCGAATTTAATCTTGGGGGTCCAACTTTAATCTCGAACCCCCGACTTTAATCTCGGACCCCCGACTTTAATCTCGGACCCCCGACTTTAATCTTAGGGGTCCGACTTTAATCTCGAACCCCCGACTTTAATCTCGGACCCCCCGACTTTAATCTTGGGGTTCCGACTTTAATCTGGAACCCCCGACTTTAATCTTGGACCCCCGACTTTAATCTCGGGCCCCCGACTTTAATCTCGGACCCCCGACCTTAATCTCGGACCCCCGACTTTAATCTTGGGGGTCCGACTTTAATCTCGAACTCACGACTTTAATCTTGGACCCACGACTTTAATCTCGGACCCCCGACTTTAATCTTGGGGGTCCGACTTTAATCTCGAACCCACGACTTTGATCTCGGTCCCCCGACTTTAATCTCGGACCCCCGACTTTAATCTCTGACCCCAACTTTAATCTCGGACCCCCGCCGACTTTAATCTCGGACCCGACTTTGATCTCGGGGTCAGACTTTAATCTCGGACCCCCGACTTTAATCTCGGGGGTCCGAGTTTAATCTCAGGGGTCCGAGAATAAAGTCGGGGGTCCGAGATTAAAGTAGGACCCTCGAGATTGAAATCCGAGTTGAATCTCGGGATTTCAGTCGAAAAGCGAATCTATCATCTGTTTATGGGCGTAATGATGATTGAACGTTTGCTTGTCAACCATAAGGGCATTACACGTTAAAAGTTTAGGGCATGGTCTCTCCTAGCTCACACAAGTTTCCCGGAGACTTATGAGGGTTGCTCGTAAAGGTGCAGCCGGTTGACGGAAAGAACAAATTCTGAACAAACAACAACAAATATTATTATTATATTATTATTATATTATGTTTATATAAACACGGAGTTTGTTGGTCTCATTCTAGATCACCCTGTATATATCTGGCTCCGGATCTCAGTCTGGAAGAGAATAGTTACATTGATGTGTTCAGATACTTTGTCGGCACTTATATTTTCTGACCGACGCGACGTTTCGAATATTAATCATTTCATCTTCAGGACCCTTCAATAGTAAGGTTACATGTGGTGAAATGGTTTAGAAATGAAGCAAAGAATGAATGTCCCATGTATTGAAACGCTACAGAAGTAAACTTTTGAAATGTTAAGCGCCCCTCAGGTCTGATGTACAAACAAGTTTTCTGTTAGATAAATCGAAAAAAAAATTAAATTTAATTTATTCTTCCAAGTTATAATAATAATACTTTCTGTTATCATTATAATATAATATCCATCAGATGTAGTTCAATGTTCAGCGTGGCTTTAGCTAGGGAAGTGGTTGTTTTTTGTTAGATATTACACAAAAAAATAGCTTAATTTTTATCGAAAGTTCTTTCCAGAGGAGTAATGTTTGTTTCAATTTTCAATTGAGAATGTTTATCTTTTCAACATGAAAACCTTTCAAGAGGTTATCTTGAAAGATGGAAAATAGCGACAGAAATTTGTCTTTTAGACCCCCGAAGATCCGAGATTAAAGTCGGACCCCCAAAATCAAAGTCTGGGGTCCGAGATTAAAGTCGGAGGTCCGAGATTAAAGTCGGGATTCCAAAAAAAAATTATTCGTGGCCCTTCTACGCCTTCGTAAAAATATGCTTTCATTAAATTTTTTCGTAAAATACAGTATGTTTAAATATTAATGCTTCTATAATTTTTTTTATATACAAAATCTTTTGGGCCGTTGTGGTCGTACTGACATAATTGTATCTTGGTCAAATAAATCTATTCTATCTATTCTGTAGGGATAGTCTTCAGGGGGTTACAAACAATCTGGTAATACGTATATCTGCACACAAACTGTTATTCCAAATCCACTGGTTCGGTTTTGAAGATTTATTTTTAAACATTAATAATAACGAAGGACCATTACAATTCTTCCTATAAGTATTGTTCCATATCATACAATCATACTGAGATCTGCGCTTTCGAGAGTTTTACTAAAGAGAGGCATTTGCCGTGATTAATTTGTCTTTCAGAGAGATTTCAAACACACTTTTTATTCCGCTGTCGCTGACGCTGTCAATAATCGTCGCTATGACGACCGTAAACAAATGAGAATCGAGCAAGGCGTTGAGATGTAAGATAATGTATTTGATTCACTAAACAGGGCGATTCAGTTAGCACGTTTCTACAACATATTCTATTCTATATTTGCAATGCTGTCATCACATTCGGGAAAGTACATGGTGTCATATTACCAAAAATTAGTTTATACGATCCTCGGAAGACACAATGATATCTTTTAAGCCATGCTATAATCGTAAGATGGAGTACTTGAACTGCAATATCTGGGTTATAACCTTAGGCTCAATGTCCTTGGATTGATGTTCTTTAAACTTTGTACAAGACTCTCTTATTTCATCGTTGGACTTTGTCGATGAATCTGTAGTTATTCAGGTCATACGGGGCTGTTGCCAAATTAATACAAAAACATTCAGAAGAAGATTCCTCGATGAAAGTTATGAGAGGCCTGTCTTAGGAAAAAAATCAAATAAAAAAATTATGTCTAACCCTTTAAGAAATATTACTACCGAAATGTTAGAAGTAAAATTGAGTTTTTAATCTTTTTCTGAATTCCGAGTTAATACGATTTTAGCAAAACTGACTTTAGCAAAGCTTTTGAGAGAACTAGAATAACTGCTAATTTAAAGAACCTCCTGGGTGCTATTCAAAAGAGACAAAATTATGTGGAAAACGAAGGGGAGTATAGTTTCAAGTTTGAGGCTTGCTCTGATGTGCCTCAAAGATCAAATCTGTGGCCTCTACTATTTCCCCGGTTCATGAACGACATTATTTTGTGATAATATTATGTCCCATAAACTTATTTTTTATGATAAAATGAAAATTTTCCAACAAATTGGTGATATTACAAACTGCATCTCCTTACAGAGAGATTGTGAATTGTGTCACCTAAATAGCCTTCCCTGAAACATACAAAAATGTAAAATTATGACGTTTTCACGTAAACTTTCTTCTATACATACAGTTATGAATTAATAATGCTATGATCTTTCGTGTGAATTAATGTAAAAACTTAAGTATAAATTTTGATACCAAATTAACATTATCTTCTTATATCGTAAATACCATTGACCTATAAAGTATTGTACTGGACCAAGCTGTTTACATCCTGGTTTAAAGTCGTGTTTTCCACAATCTGTAGTCGTGATATTGAGTTGGGCGTTGTCACATCGCATAGGTAATAAGTCTTTATCATAGAAAAAATTGTGTCACTATACGTATTCCATTCGATTACAATCGAAGAATGAAGAATGGTGATGGTGACATTATCACGTAACTCAAACCTGTGTTACTCACAAGTTTAAAAATCCAAACTATCGAAAAAAATCATTACTTGAGTCTTCAAATGGTTGTGAAGAAATTATTGTATCTGGACGTTTGTCAACGCTGTCGAATATCAATGTTTATGTTTTCCATAAAGTAAACTTCTGACAGTTCTGTTATGTTCTGTCATTGATTTTTTGTGAGATTATTGCTGAAATAGTGGTTTTTGAACTCATTCGTGATATATAGTGATAGTACAATAGTACGAGAATCATAATGGTGCAATCTTTTTGGGTTTGCAAACAATCCATGTGTTCAAATCCGAAAATAAGATTCCATTCGTAAGTACCATAGGCGTTACAGTGGGTATCAATCTGTTTTCGCCGAATAAAGTGAAATTAATACGTGAATTCAAACCTTTACATGTGGAGATAATGAATTAGATATCTCACGAAACATTTAACTTCATTAGTTTTTTTAATGATGCATTAAAACAAAAAGGTTGACAAAAAGTCCAAGAAATGTCTATTGAAATTTTGATTTATCTTTAGGTTTCCAGCTGATGTCACAGTAAAAGCGGCTTGGTTGAAAGAGTTGGGGATGAAATGTTCAACTGAATGTGTTCCAAAGTCTGTTAGGATTTGTTCCATTTATTTCAAAGACGCAGCATTCGAGATTAACCCAAGTGAAAGAATATTTTTGAAGAAGAGGGTTCTTCCTTTATTATAATATATGATGAATGGTTTATCCCAAGAAATTCAGCTGCTTCAACTTCAGGATAATTATTATCAGCAGTCAGAATTGTTATTTTCTATGAGCTATTTCAAATAATAACAGATTTGTATATAAAAACAATATATTACATATTTTCAGATTGGACGATTTCAGCAAGAAAAAATCGTCAACTGAAACACCACTGAAACACCGCCAGGTACAGATTCTGAAGAAATTGTTGATAACTCAAGTCCCCCACTGAAGAGGTGAGGACAGATTGAGCATAATAAAAATTGTTAACTCAAATTTCGCAACTCAGTTTTCATCCACTTCAGGTTGATTGGCTTTGAAATACTGATGATCTGACAGATAATATTATTTAGGTCAATTTCATATTTTCTGGTTCGAAAAACAGGACAGAATCCCGTGATTTTTCTAAAGAAAAAGTGAGTAGTATTAGTTGGTAGCAGTATCAAATCTATCTAATCTATGAATTCTTGTATATTGATATATTTATTTTAGCTATCTCGGAAACAGCTTTAAAGATTTGGATCAAAATTTTTATTCAGATAAGGTTTTAGTTTCATACAGATGATTTTCTTGAAGAAACTCGATTCCACTAATTATAATAATAATGATGTGCATTTTAAAATTATATTTCCACCCACTTACAATTATCATAATCTGAAATTTGGCCACATATCAAGGACCGACGATAATACAAGAATTTCCCTATTAATGTAATAAAAATAATGATAATAATAATAATTGGAATTTCAAATTCAACTTTCACCCTTTATTAATCCTATGAATTATCTAAAATTTTTCAAAAATATCCAGAACCAACGACAATACAAGAATTTTATGATAATAACGCACCTAATAATAATAATAATAATAATGAGAACTTTCCAATTCTATTTCAATCGCCGGTATGATCTGAAATTGGGCAAACATAAACCGATTGCAATACAAGGACTTAATTATAAAAGTTTAATGATAATGATAATAATGATAATGACGTGAATTTTTTATTCAATATCCACCCACTTCTAATCATCCGAAAATTTTAAAATTTGTTATACTTACCAAGGACCGACGATAATATAAGAATTTTACTAAATTAATGTTTTATTGATAATAATAATAATGAGAAATTTTAAACTCAATTTCTACCCACTTCAAATCCTCTGAATAATCCTAAATTTAGCACACACATCAAGAACTGACGACAATACAAGAATTCCATGATATCGATGTGATAATAATAATAACGATGAGAATTTTCAAATGCTGCTTTACATCAGTACACGCACTTTAACACTGCAAGGGCTCTAAACGATTTCGAGGGGCACACACAATATGTCTGAAATGGTCGCAGTGTAAAGGCTTTTGGCGCGGAAGCCAAAAATGAATCTAAGCTAATCTAATCTAGTCTAGTAATCTAAGATATTTTCAAGCAAAGTTTAAGGGAACACAACTTGATGTCATGCAGGGCAGCAACAAGGCCTTCATTGACTGCAGAACATTGCAAATCACGGCTTGATTTTGCTCGTGCACACCCTCATTGGCGGTAAGCTGAATGATGTCGAGTGCTCTTCACTGATGAGTCAATATTCTGTTCTATGACCAATAACATACGAATGCGGGTCTACAGACGTTTAGGTGAACGCTACAATCAATGTAACACTCTGTAAATCATTGCTTTTGGCGGAGGATCGGTAATGATTTGGAGTTGTATGAATTTGGAGGCATGTATGAAACATGGTAGTCATTTATGAAGCGAATTTGACAACAGTATGTATCCGAAATTCCTGAACCCCATGTTGTCTGTTCTTTTGCTCCATTCATTGGTGAAGAATTCATATGATTGCACGACCATACGAGACCACACGGCCCGCCAGTATTTCCAGGCGATCTTGCCCGCGAGAAGTCCTGATACGAACCCCATCGAACATATATATGATATTCTTGGGAGATGAATTAGAGCCCTGTAGCAGCCCAAAGTTACTTTGAATGAGCTGAGGGACAGTTTAGTGAATTTGGGAGACATAATTGAATAAGGACTCTGATATTGAGTATAACAGGCGGTTATCATTGCTCAAGGAGGGAACTCAAGAAATTAGCAAATCATTTCAGAATAAAAAAAAAATCCTTCATTTTTATTTTATTGTTGTTTTTGTGAAACTCTGTACGTACTTGATTTTTGATATCTTTTAGAAAAAAATGTTAGTTTGATTATCTGTATTGTGAATTTTGTTTGCATATTGTCGTAAATACATTAAAATTTCGTATTTGTGAATTTGTATAATATGCGCTGAAAATTTCTTTGGAATATTTATTCTTCACATTATTCATTTATTTTAATATGTATAAGAACATGTATTTATTGAATATATAAATTACCATTTTCTAATAAATGCATTTTTATTCTTTTTTTTCATTCGACTGTCTCCAGCTTTCCATTAATTGAATACGAAAGTAATAAGAAAAGGAAGAAAAAATATAACTTTTGTCCAGTTTCCACTAACACTTTACTACTTTATTACGACCGGTTTCGGCTTTTACACCATTTTCAAGTAACTTGTAAGTAAGTAAGTAAGTTACTTGAAAATGGTGTAAAAGCCGAAACCGGTCGTAATAAAGTAGTAAAGTGTTAGTGGAAACTGGACAAAAGTTATATTTTTTCTTCCTTTTCTTATTTCATCATGAATTTCCACAAAATCAATAGATCATCAATCAAACAAGTTGAATACGAAAGTCTTAAGTCTTTTTTTTTTTTAAATTTGTGAACCTAATTTTCTAAGGATTGATACTATCCGAGTCAATGAAGTTTTTATGACATCAGGTATGTCAAATGAGTTTTTCTATCTCACGAAGTTCCTTCGGATATATATTCTAACACTTTCCTTGATATTTTCATCATTATTTTAAATTCGGCATTTTTTTCTTGTGATTGAACCCTATTTTCAGCAAATGCGTGCGCTCCTGTCTGTTGTGGGAAGGTCACAGTCTATCGCTGCCTTCTCTCTTCCCCGCAGCCCGAGCGCCTAAAAACAGAGCGACTTCAAATCACTCCGTGTCGTAGGTATGGCAATCTGAGTCCATCTGTATTTATACGATATTATCACTTTAATGAAACGAAAGAAACACAATTTTGTCTTATTTCCACTAGTTTTTTATATTTACGACCGGTTTCGGGCTTTATCCCATTATCAAGTATAAAAACTAACTAATACAATTGAAATCTTAAACCTAGTTATATAGGGAGTTTGCAGGTAAACTGGATGGAGAGGTAATTAAATGAAAATAAATGAAATCAAATGAACATGGGTGAAACGATATAAATTCAATACCGGAGGTTATGGAAATTACCTGGGTTGTCAAAATCACAAATTCAAAAGTGGAGACCTACATAAATCGAGTTGCTCGTTGAGGGTTCTATATTTCGGGTTTTTAATTGATTTATTGATTTCCATGGCTTCCAACAGATTCATTTTCTTTCCTTTATTACATGTGTGTAGGATTTTGAGATTATCTTTATTTATCTTGTGTTTGGATTCTTGCAGATGCTCGTACATTGTGGATTTTTTGTCGAAACAGACGTGTTCACGGAGCCTTACGTCAAAATTTCTACCGGTCTGGCCTGTATATACTGCAGAGCATTCCCCACTTTCTAATCTATATATCCCTGATTTTTTCATTCTATCTCGTTTAGGTTTTGCATTGAACAGAATTCTGCCTAAATTATTATTACTTATGAAAGCTGTTGTTATTTTGAATTTAGAAAAATAATTTTGAATGTTTTCTGAAATTTTACCTGAGTAATTAATGCTACCATATTTACGTGTATTGTGTTCTTCGATATTTGGGTATAGATCACTCATAACCGTTTTATGAGTTTTACCTGATATTAATTTCTCTATTAAAGAAACTGGTACTCGATTGTTTACCGCAATTCTGGAAATTCTTATCAGGTAAAGGGATTGCGAAAGCTCTGTGTATCATTGATCTAAAGGCGGATAATTTATGTTTCATCGGACTGAAAGAATCAAAGGGAATTGTACAGTCTGTGAAGGTGTCTTTCCGGTGGATATTAAATTGAAAACTATTACTAACCCTTGAAATACTTAAATCTAAGAAGTTAAGCTTCTTGTTTTGTTCAATTTCTACTGTGAATTTAACTTTGTTATGTAGATTATTTAGGAAGTTCAAAAATTGATCAATTTGTCTGTTGGAACCATCAAAACCCACTAGTACGTCATCAACGTATCTGAACCAAAACACAATATGTTTTTTAGAAAGGGGGTTCTTAAGGATGAGGGTATTTTCTAGGTTGTCCATGAAAATATCTGCCAGAATGGGACTCAATGGTGAGCCCATTGGGAGACCAGAGTTTTGTAGGTAAAAGCTATCATTATATTTGAAAAAAATTTGTTTTAGGCATAAATTCAAAAGATTGCAAAATTCGTTAGTTATATATGGGTTTACATTACGTTTATCTAATATACCCTTTACAAGGGGGATGCATTCGTATGTTGGAATGTTAGGAAACATGTTTTTAACGTCGAAGGATACTAGTTTGATATTTTTGATATTCAAATTTGATAATTTGTTAGCTAGGTCTACTGAATTCAAAACTGTGTTGGAAGGAGTAAATTTTGTGAGGTCTCTGAATTTTGAATTTAAAAATTTTGACAACTTACCGGTTGGGACATCAATATATGATACTACGGGCCTGGCTGGGTGTCCTTCTTTGTGGAGCTTGATCAATCCATACATTTCTGGAGGCTGTGGGTTCATGCATAACGTCTTTCTTATATTCCATGGCGTGGGAAACAGCATTGTTGATTCTTCCATGACTTTCTTAGCTTGCTGGGAATACATTTTGGTGGGATCATTTTTTAGAATGGTGACATCTAATGTATCCACTACTTCTTGCATTTTTGAAAAATACTCCTGTTCTTCTAGACATACGATGCTGTTTCCTTTATCCGCTTTGGTAAAGATGAGTTCGTTCTGGGTTCTTTTCTCCGTTAAGTCCCTCAATGTATTTTTGATTTTACTGGGATAGCCGGATGGTTGAGCTTTCTTAATGATTTCTGCGACTTTGTGTTTGTGAAGGGATGGGTTATCTATTATATTGGCATTGTTTGAGATAATCAGTTCAGCTTGTATTCCTATGATATCTTTCTTGCTCTTGTTGTCCGAGGGGGCGAATTTTGGTCCCTTTTCTAGCAGTTCTATTTCCTTATTATTGAATTATGTATTTGATAAGTTGACGAATCTTGGGTAGAATGTATGATCCGGAAATTGAATGTTTTGTTCCTTCCTAGATGGCTTTTGCATGAACCCACAGCCTCCAGAAATGTATGGATTGATCAAGCTCCACAAGGAAGGACACCCAGCCAGGCCCGTAGTATCATATATTGATGTCCCAACCGGTAAGTTGTCAAAATTTTTAAATTCAAAATTCAGAGACCTCACAAAATTTACTCCTTCCAAGACAGTTTTGAATTCAGTAGACCTAGCTAACAAATTATCAAATTTGAATATCAAAAACAATATCAAACTAGTATCCTTCGACGTTAAAAACATGTTTCCTAACATTCTAACAAACGAATGCATCCCCCTTGTAAAGGGTATATTAGATAAACGTAATGTAAACCCATATATAACTAACGAATTTTGCAATCTTTTGAATTTATGCCTGAAACAATTTTTTTTCAAATATAATGATAGCTTTTACCTACAAAACTCTGGTCTCCCAATGGGCTCACCATTGAGTCCCATTCTGGCAGATATTTTCATGGACAACCTAGAAAATACCCTCATCCTTAAGAACCCCCTTTCTAAAAAACATATTGTGTTTTGGTTCAGATACGTTGATGACGTACTAGTGGGTTTTGATGTTTCCAACAGACAAATTGATCAATTTTTGAACTTCCTAAATAATCTACATAACAAAGTTAAATTCACAGTAGAAATTGAACAAAACAAGAAGCTTAACTTCTTAGATTTAAGTATTTCAAGGGTTAGTAATAGTTTTCAATTTAATATCTACCGGAAAGACACCTTCACAGACTGTACAATTCCCTTTGATTATTTCAGTCCGATGTCACATAAATTATCCGCCCTTAGATCAATGATACACAGAGCTTTCGCAATCCCTTTACCTGATAAGAATTTCCAGGATGAACTAAACATCATTAAACAAATTACGGTAAACAATCGAGTACCATTTTCTTTAATAGAGAAATTAATATCAGGTAAAACTCATAAAACGTTTATGAGTGAACTATGCCCAAATATCGAAGAACACAATACACGTAAATATGGTAGCATTAATTACTCAGGTAAAATTTCAGAAAACATTCAAAATTATTTTTATAAATTCAAAAAAACAACAGCTTTCATAAGTAATAATAATTTAGGCAGAATTCTGTTCAATGCAAATCCTAAACGAGATAGAATGAAAAAATCAGGGATATATAGATTAGAATGTGGGGAATGCTCTGCAGTATATACAGGCCAGACCGGTAGAAATTTTGACGTAAGGCTCCGTGAACACGTCTGTTTCGACAAAAAATCCACAATGGACGAACATCTGCAAGAATCCAAACACAAGATAAATAAAGATAATCTCAAAATCCTACACACATGTAATAAAGGAAAGAAAATGAATCTGTTGGAAGCCATGGAAATCAATAAATCAATTAAAACCCCGAAATATAGAACCCTCAACGAGCAACTCGATTTATGTAGGTGTCCACTTTTGAATTTGTGATTTTGACAACCCAGGTAATTTCCATAACCTCCAGTATTGAATTTATATCGTTTCACCCATGTTCATTTGATTTCATTTATTTTCATTTAATTACCTCTCCATCCAGTTTACCTGCAAACTCCCTATATAACTAGGTTTAAGAGTACAATTGTATTAGTTAGTTTTTATACTTGATAATGGGATAAAGCCCGAAACTGGTCGTAAATATAAAAAACTAGTGGAAATAAGACAAAATTGTGTTTCTTTCGTTTCATTAAAGTGATCATGAATTTCCACAAAATAAACAAGTTATCAATTACACAAATACGATATTATACGTCCATGGTAAATACTGTTAGTAAATCAAATAAACTACTGGGTTTCGTCATAAGTACGCAATTGTAAAGAATTCGAACGGGCCTATGCTATGAGATGTGTCTATTTCTGTTTAGTTAGATCAAATATGGTTGCCAAATATGGAATTCTTACCATACATGATACATTGCTAAACTAGACGCAGTTCAACGTAGATTCTTTAAATTTGTATACTTCAGAATCAATGGTAACTATTCTGAAATACATAAATAGACATAAAAATAGACACAAATTCATCATAAATAAGGAAATTCATCCTATCCCTACAATACAAGGAATTGTACTGATTTGCATCTTCCCCAGTGTAAATACGTTGTTTCATCTAAAACACCTTAGACTAAGCTATAGAAGTTTTCTCTGCTACAAAATAAAAGACGCAAACGGCCTATTAGTTCAGTGGACAGGTTGAAAAAAGTGGGGTTAGGTGGAAAAAGGTCGAAAGTTAATGAAACTTCAGGAGGTTCTTCAGGGATGCTTAATCAACATTTTCTCAAGTTTTGGACCTTGTGCGAAAAAGGTAGGGAGGGGGGGACTGCAAAATCATGCTGTTCAGATGACAATATCAGCGAACGATTCTATTTGTTCACAAATGCTTTGAATGAACAACATGCCCAATGTCCACCTAGCAAGCACATAATCGCTTACACCGCGTCCACGAGTGAGTCCTCCATAGCTCTTCATAGCCCGCATGAGTACCTGCTCAATACTCATGTCAGACCAGATGCCCGACCAAAATTTTTCCGATCGACGAATGGTGAAGTGGCCATCTGTGGTAAACCTCACATATTCGTGAGGATCCATCCTGTCCTGTAGGGTGACCATATCTTGGTAATAGAGATGAGCACTTTTGGCATAATTCAGGTGTTCAGCAGCGTGAAAGTACGGTATCATTTCCTTGACGCAATCTAGATGGAGTTTCCAATCACCCATTCTTTCAGCTTTTATGAAGTTCTTCAGCAGCGTACACATTCGAAAATATTGGATCCATAGAGCAGCCGTTGGCCCTCTTTTTTTAATAGTGGTCACCATCTCTGAAAATCGCTCAGTCACAGCATGGAAGTCGGGATCATCAGCTGCCCTCAAGATAATGGACCTATCCGAAAAATTAGGCACATGGTCTAGCGCTGTCAAGTCTTGATCAGTGAAAAAAATTTTGCCTGCCAAAGCAGCATGTGCCAGGATGTGGATGCGAACAGCCCTAGCGTACGCATGTCCTGTTAGGATTTTTTCAATACTGTTGATGGCGTAAATTGTGCTGAATAGCTCCTTCAAACCACTCCTATCCATGATTGTGCCCATCGCCCCCATAAATGACATTAATAGGTGAAATCCGCCTAACCTTGTAGCATTTTTAAATGCCACAAGGAATTTTTTCTATTTTTCAAGTACTATATCACTACTTGTTATAATTATTATAAAAGGATCAAATGTTTCAACATCATGCAATGTGACCACCCTTGTATAAAAGTATCGAATCAATCAATCGTTGCATTCATTTGATGTAGGTACAGCCACCACCACCATCTAGTTGGTATTAGATTAATTTTCCAAACACATCAAAATCATACATGATTCTTGCATTCATTATAAGGATCACCCTTTTCGAGTTTGACTCTCCTTCTAAGAGAGGTCACCCGTTGTATATCATAGCGATTGAATTTTGATAGTATGGAAAGGAGATCGAGACCGGTGCGCGGAAGACAGTCAAGAAGGGCCAGGCTAAAGGTGTACAAGTTTTTCAATAAAAGTAGTTTTTTTGGTTCAGTACCGGCTTTTTCAACAATTTGCAGTGCTGCATTCGCATTCTTCATTGGATTAATTAAATGCATTGTTGAAGGCCGACTTCTGCTACGACGATTGAAGCTGTTTTTGTGCTACCTGCCTTTTACTTTTTTTTTACGACTGTACCGGTAAAGCTAGTGCCAAACTCCTGTCACAAAAAATTGTCTTGTCCACCCAACTCCTGGTTTTCTGGTCTGGATGCAAGATCCCCACCAAGATAACTTCAAGTGGTGATCATTTCCCCACCGTTGGTTGAAAAGCTGATACGACCTTCAACTCTGTATTTGGCAGTCTTTCCTGTTGCTGTCTGCAGTCGGAAGCCGCCCCTTCTCACACCTCTCCGGATGGTCTACGCGGGATAAAACAGGCCAGAATTGCATTTATTTTATCATGTTTTTTTTATTTTTTTTGAACTGAAACGTTCGTATTATTGATATTTTTGTTTTGGTGACATTATTCCTGGAATACTTGATTTACCTACCTTACTTATATCCTAAGTATCTATCTACTGTACTTTGATTTACGAAATTTATCATTCAATATCATCCAGACATTTTTTTTTATTAATCAATATCAGTGTAAAGCGATACACGACTTTAACCATCGATCAACTTTTACATTAGGAAATCAGATATAAAATTAAGTGGCGCTCAAGGGTAGCTTTTTACCACTTTTTGAGTTTCTCTAATCCATTGCCCATTTTGCTCTCCGACGAACAGCACCGTGCTTTATGTGACATTTGTATCTGCCTGTCTACCAGTTATAGATTTAATTAAAAATTGGTAGCGGTAAATAAAAAATGTTACAACCTAACAACCACATTTTTCAGCTCGGGTTGAGTGTCGTTTGCCACTACATCACGTGCCTTCCAGTACAATGGCTGGTCAAAAGTCACAATGCAAGTCTTCTGTTTAACCAATGTACACTGTTCAAGGGCTGGTACAATAGATGTATATACTGTATTATATTCGCTGGGTGGAGCGTTGATAAACGGGGGGCAAACTATTTTCGAGCATTCGTACTTCTCACCACTGGTTCCAAGCTCCATAAAACCATTCCACCCAGGTACGGATGATGAATATGCAGAGTTTTTTCCATATAGCCAAGCAATGTCATCGGACGAGGGTACAACACCTTGTGAATAGCTTATGTCTATATCCGCTATTTTAATTGATTTCAGACCTGCATTGGGTGGTCGGTGGTATGACATCACCTCTACTGTACCAGCAATGACTTTGGCTGCTACTTCAGATTTGGTGGCTACAGCTTCCCGGGGAGGTACAGCCATGATTCCTCCCATGGCGTGGAATGTGTCATGACCATCCAAAGTATTAACGTTAAAGTCCTCATTGTCAAATATGAACTGACTGAATGGATTGGCAGACTCCGCAATTTGGGTACTTTCAGCTTGCAGCACGTAAGACCCTTCTAGCCTGTTGGCTTCTTCGTAAGACGATGAAAAGCCCATGGAAGATAGAAAATCCAGGAGATGTTTAGAGCCATACTTCTTGTAAACAAACACGGAAACAGCAGTCATGATGGAGGATAGAAAATATTTGGGGCGCACTGCTATCATGATTGCATGAGCCAGAGCGAGGCATTTATTTTTCCAAGAGTCCAAGGTTCGTCGTTTGTTGGTCAAAATCAAGACATGGAGTAGAATAAGCAGTGTCTCCGGAACCACAGTTCGCGCACTATCCAAGAAGTTGTCAATCGGAGGATACTCTGGAGCGGATGTCTTCCAAAATTATTTTTCCAGCTGCCTCCACAATTCGACGACTTTCTTCCTGTGCGTCTACTTTCCTTTCGGTGGAGTACCAGTTATCGTACAGAATTTTGTCACCAACCCTCTTCAGACTGACAATAGGCCTTCTCCTTGATTCTGAAATAATGATTTGGTCCCCATATTTCATCTAAAGACGATTTTTGACAGTTTTGCTGTGTGGTCGACAGTCTTCCTCAATCAGCTCAATCAGCTGCTGAATGGAAAACTGGCATTCATCACTATTCTCGTCGATGAATGAAAATATTACCTGCATGGTTTCGTCAACACTCGGCGATGGGCGCAATCCTCTTTTATATGATGACTTAGGTGGATGGTAAAAGTTTGCGAGGCACTTCTGATGATACTCAGCATTGACGGCGACTTAATCAGTGTCCAAATTCTGCAACTGGCTAATGCGCTCTTCTATTTTTTTCCCCCAGTCGTCTCCACGCATCCTCGCCTTTTCAATGATTCTATTAGAAATTTCGGGTGGTGTCACTTTGACTGTAGCATTGCGCCTTTCCAAGGGCAACTTTGCCTGTTTAGCTCTGAAATCATCAGTGATAGCTTCCTCACAAAGAAAACACGCATTGGTAAAGTCGAATTTCGCAACTTGTGACCGTCGGGTAGGTGCAGGAGAAGGAGCTTTGGATGTGTCACATCCACGACGTGTAAATGCAAAAATTAATTTTTCATTGTTGTACCTTGTTTGGCAAGCACTGTGCACTCTTACTTCAATCATCTCACGCAGAAACTGTTCATCTGCCGAAAGTTTCCTTTTTACACTGGACTCCAACAGTCTGGCAACTCCTCTGGCTTTCACTACAGTTAGTTCACATGCTTCAATTCCTCCTTTACAAATAAAACACAAGTCTGATCCACGAGATGTATACGCCATCTCAGAAAATTACCCAAAATCCAAAACTGTCACTAACACTCGATGCTCCTTTCGCTAACAAAGTTATTCACTTCAAGAGCTGAAGGTTTCTAATGTTACTTATCTAACTTAATCTTATATATACTCTGAGTGGTTAAACACTCTCTGTCCCATTTTTACCAATCCCCAATTTTAATTTTCTTATTACCTAATTTGACTCTTCTACCTGAGGTACTTATACCCTTCTATAATTACTATTTTTCGATGTCTTCTTGGAATTAATGAATAATAGAGTCCTGTTGAAAGAATAAAATGAAAAGTGATCTAATATGACCTCAAAAATCGAAAACAAATAGGTCTAGGTAGCGCAGGTAGAATAGACAAATTTCAGCCTTCTATATTGAATATTGGCTCATCGTTTGCATTCCGCAGTACCACAGGAGCAGTGTTCTAACATCTATATTGTTTTCCAGCTTTTTACTGCTGTAGCTGATCACACACTCCTCTCGGCCCGACACTCTCTTGTCCTTGGGAGGAACGACTTGACACCTGGTGGGCAAGCAGGGATGGGGGTTATCTAAAGTTGGTGATTTCAAGTAGGAATTATAATAGCAACTACATTTCATTATAATTCTTGTATAACAGAAGAAATAGGGTGGAATTTTGCATTTTGTGGTGAAATTTGAAAAATTACCTATTCTTTGAAGCGCCATATGTCGGTAACAAATTGACACACAAACATGTTTGTGGCAAATTCGTAGGGAATTTGATGATCTACAAAAAAGTAGGATGACGTTTTTACTGTAGAACGTAAGGCAAAAAAGTTATTGAGGAAAAACCACACCAAGATCGAAAAATTTGCAGTTCCCCCCCCCCCCCACTTTTTTAGCACATGGTCCTCGAGGTCTAAAACTTGAGAAAATGTTAATCAAACATCCCTGAACAACATCTTAGAGTTTCATTAACTTCCGACCTTTTTCTATCTGAAACTACCTGTCGACTGAACTATACCGGGTGTCCCAGATTTTTTCATACAGCCAATATCTCAGTTATGCTGCTTAGAAAATTAAAAAAAAAAATGCACTTATATCAAACCCGTATAACTTTAAAGCTTTTGTGTTAAAGTCAACTTCTGTCAAACTATTCCTGAGAAACTACCCCTAACCTCAAATTTTCAAATTGCACCCTATAATTTTTTTTCTGAATTGGGACCTGCAGTCAATTCTTATTTCAACGATGTATCACACATGATATTTTGACAGATGTCAAACTGACAGAATAAGTGAGTTTGAACAATAATGTACAAAATTCCATAACACAGAATTTATTGATAACAAAAAATTATAAAAGCTGCTCAAAATGTCTACCATTACCACACTGGGTGTCTCAGATTATTTCATACAGCCAATATCTCAGCTATGCTGCTTAGAAAAAATGCCTTTCACATTCACTCCAAATGAGTATGTTGATATGTTATTAATGTTTGGTGAATGCCGGAAAAAATCCCGTGCTGCCGTCGAATTATACCAACAGCGTTTTCCCGATCGACGGCTACCAAATCATACCACATTTTCTTATGTAGAGAACAAAATGAGAACAGGAGAATTTCCAGGAAAAGGTAAGCATGTTCAACATGCTGCATCAGTGCAAACTGAGGACATGTGTATTAATGTATTGGCTCACCCTCATATTTCTTTTCGAGCCCTAGCTGACGAAGTTGGAATAAGTAAGTCTGTGCATAGAATTATAAAAACGCATAGTTATCATCCTTTCAAAATACATATGCACCAGGGGCTACGACCTGATGATTTTGAAAGAAGACAACATTTTATTGCCACTATGCAAGTTTTGATTGAAAATAATCAAAGTTTATTGGATCAGATCATGTGGAGTGACGAATCAAGATTTCACAATAATGGGACAGTGAACCGACATAATATGCATTATTGGTCACGTGAAAATCCTCATTGGGTGCGAGAAACAAATTTCCAAACTATGTGGGGCCTGAATGTATGGTGTGCGGTGTTCAATGGACGTTTGATATGCCCTTATTTTTATCAACACACTCTGACGGGGCGTAAATATCTGGAATTCTTACAAAATGACCTTCAGAGACTGCTACATGTTATTCCTCAACAAGAAAGACAACTCATGTGGTGGCAACAAGATGATGCTCCACCACATAATCACCACATTGTAACCGAATATCTCGATCAATATTTTCCAAATAGATGGATAGGAAACAGAGGTCCTATTAGGTTGCCCGCACGTTCGCCAGATCTGACACCGTTAGATTTTTTCTGTGGGGGTATTTGAATAGAATCGTGTATGAAACTAGACCAATAGACTTGAACGACTTACAAGAGAAGATTGTACACGCCTGCACCACAGTAACGGAGGACATGATTAGAAAATCTTGTACGAGAGAACTGATAAGGCGATTTGAAGCATGCATGAATAATGATGGTAGACATTTTGAGCAGCTTTTATAATATTTATTATCAATAAATTCTGAGTTATGGAATTTTGTACATTATTGTCCAAATTCACTTATTCTGTCAGTTTGACATCTGTCAAAATATAATGTGTGATACATCGTTGAAATTAGAATAGACTGCAGTTCACAATGCAGACAAAAAATTTATAGGGTGTCATTTGAATATTTGAGGTTAGGGGTAGTTTCTCAGGAATAGTTTGACAGAAGTTGACTTTAACACAACAGCTTCAAAGTCATATGGGTTTGATATAAGTGCAGTTTTTTAAAAAGATTTTTTCAAACGGCATAACTGAGATATTGGCTGTATGAAAAAATCTGGGACACCCGGTATACTAATTTTTATAAAAAAGTTCGTTAATGGAAACCCCAGTTCACGCCCTAGCAAAATCGCTTTGTGGAATTCTTTAAACAAACAATAGTGAAAAATTTACTACTTTTTTGGTTTTTTGGAAATATCTCACAGATTATTCAAGAAATCGTTTTATAGTCAATGGAACTTTTGTAGAGATTTAAAAAATCCTATAAAATTGAGTTTTATATGACCACAGAGAAAATCTGGGAAAACCTCGAAAATTTATATTTTTTGAAATCTGGAACTGGGCTGGACAAACAATATTGCGGATACTGATAGATAATAATATGTGGTTCAATTGTGCGCAAGATTTTTTCTGTCCGATGTGTGGTTTTTGCACAATCGCATTATAAACAATTTAAGGGCATATCTTGCAGGATGTGCCAATTCAAGAGAATAGAATAGAATAGTTTATTTACTACGTTACATACATATCAAGTATATTTGTAGCAAGTCAGCAAGTAGATACCTTAAAAAAATTAATTAAAAAAATATATAATATTGAACATATATATGTATATAGGGGTATGTTAAAGTAATGCACAAAATTCATAAAACGTACAACGATCACTTTTGAAAAAAATGCAAAAACACGTCAAACTGCTTATTTTATTCCGCATCTTTTGACATAAGTTACAAAAATAACACGTCAAAGTTGTCAAAGTTATGACGTCATCAACAAATTTTTTTAATGGGAAGCTAAGATTTTTAGTACATTATGTGATAGAGCTTGTGTTTTTACACAAGGGAAAAATAGTTGTAGTAGGGCTCACATAAGAAAAAAAACGACAAAATTAATAAAAAACGAAATAAACGTAAGTTTCATAATTACTTTTCAATTAACTAAACAGTCCATTAAACCAACTTTGACGTGTTATTTTTGTAACTTATGTCAAAAGATGCGGAATAAAAAAAACAGTTTGATGTGTTTTTGCAATTTTTTCAAAAGTGATCGTTGTACGTTTTATGAATTTTGTGCATTACTTTATCATAATACTGTATATATAACAGGAAGTTACTTATGACATCTACAGTCACTAGTTGAAACTTAATTTGACACGAACCAAGGAATCCAAAAGTAGAGGTTTGTCCACAAATTGACAGGCAGCCAACAATTCGTTGTTCTGACCAACCCAAGGTTCAATCAAGTTTCTAATACGTTATGAGGAACGCAAGCAGAATCTAAGTGAAAATAGAGTATATTTCAATTAAGTTTCAACTAGTGACTGTAGATGTCATAAGTAACTTCTTGTTATATCTGTCTTGCCTTTACGGTATTAATTCTTGAGTGGATTCGTTTTGATTTCGAGAGCTCCATAAATGTTCTATCGTGGTGGCATTTAATATGTGTAAATTCATCATGAATGATAAATAAAGAGGAAATAAAATCTTCCAATTTACACAAAAAATATATACTTGTAACGTGCTTACAATTGTTTCGACACACGGTGTCATCATCTGAGCGAGTTGATAACTCGCTCAGATGATGACACCGTGTGTCGAAACAATTGTAAGCACGTTACAAGTATATATTTTTTGCGTAAATTGGAAGATTTTATTTCCTCTTTATTTAGCTCCATAAATCCTTTCTGATGAGTGCGTGAGCACGAAACAGCTGTTAAAGGTTGGAATATATATATATATATATATATATATATATATATATATATATATATATATATACAGGGTGTTAATTGAGTACGTTGACAAACTTCGGGAGGTGATTCTTTGAAGGTTTTCAGGACGAAAAGTTCATATAAACATATGTCCCAAACGGCTTGGTTTTCGAGATACAGGGCGATAAAAATACATTTTTTTCAAGATTTTTTAGAGTTAACTTCGACATTTTCGACAATAATCAGTTCAAATTAGGCAAGTACAATCCATTCAATAGGGCGCACGATACAAAATAATGCATTTCTTAAATAATTCACAGGGTCCTCCTTTTTTCAGAGTCAAGCTTTTTTCAACCCTTCAGAATTTTTTTTCCGCCGCCACTGACATATTATGAGAAAGGAATAATCAATGTTGTTTCATTTAACATCTTTTTGATATCTTGCATTTTTTCATTTACTTGTACGGTTCAGGGGCTATAATGAAAATATTAATTTAAACATTTTCCAGTGTGGCATAACATTAGAAAATTTGAAAATTAAACATTTTCAATTATTGTAAATTGATGGAAATATTTTTTCAGAATTAGAAAAATCTACGATGAATAAAAATTATACAATAAAAAATATAAAGACAAGCTTTTATACAAATGCACTGAAAATGAAAAAATAATTTGTTTCATTTTTTGTAGGTTATTCTGTGAGTATCAAAATCTTTCTGTACAAGATTACCTAGATCAAACAATGAAATGAATTATTTTTTCCTTTTCAGTGTATTGTATAAAAACTTTAAAATGTTTTCTTTTTATAATTTTCATTTTTAACATTTTAGTTTATTTTTTATGTGAAACTGAAAATCTCCAACCCAAAAACCATCACATACCAATTTTGAACAGAATCGGATCATAATCACAAAACTCGTCCGCCATATTGGAGCCGCCATTTTGTTTTTTAAAAAATATTTTTTTAATGCATTGTCACCGGAATTACGGAAACCTGCCAAATTTCAAATTAATCGGAGTATTAGAAGTGGGTCAAATTCAACTTTTATTAAAATGTTTGTTAGTTACAAGTGAAGCTAAATAAAAGCTTGTTATTGTAAAGATGTGATTTCTTTTTGTGATATCTAACAGAAAACTACTATCTCCCCGTCACTGCGGTACGCTGGATATTAAACTAGATCTGACAGATATTGGGAAAACCTTAACTTTCAACCTGAAGATTCTGATGGTAAATATGTGCATTTTCATTGAGATATTTGATTAAAAATGTTTTTACCCATCAGTCTTGATAGAGAACTCATACAAATTTTTTGTTATTTTAAAAAAAGATATTTTTTAGTTTTCAATTGAACGTTTCCTTTTCAACATAAAAAACTTCCGAAAGGTAATCCTGTAATGGAAGATAGTTAATAGGGTTTATCTAATAGTCGCAGATCATTACACATTTGATTTTCATTTATGAATCTCTGGTCATAACTCCGAAAAACTAAATCAAACAAATTTTTGTTTCCGTACGGAGTACATTATTTTATCAGAAATTTCGGTTTGTTTTTTCTTCTGCAGTAACGCAGAAATTTTGTAATCAATTTGAATTCATAAAAATAGCAAAGTGGGCTTTGGTATTAATTCATTTATTTAAATATCAACAACTTGACAGTTATCGAAAGTTGAGAAACTGTTTCATTGTTAATTCTTCATTAGTGCAAGCTATAAAGCAGATTCATTCAATATTCCTTTGGATAAAATGGTTGAATATACAAATTCAGAAATGGCAGACATGCACTTAATGTATGGAATGGCTGATGGTAACGCTCGTGCCGCCAGACGAATGTATCTAGAAAGATTTCCACAACGTCATATTCCCAGCACACAAATGTTCATCAATATTCACTCCCGTCTTCGTGAAACGGGTACTTTCAAGAGGTCTGCTGTTCTCATAGGAAGACCCAGGAGAGTTAGAACAGTTCAGATAGAAGAAGCTGTACTTAACGAAATTGAGCAGCATCCAGACACCAGTACAAGACAAATTGCGGCACAGTTTAACGTAACCCATGTATTGGTATGGCAAATTTTAAAAGAGCAACAACTTTATCCCTATCACATACAGCGTGTTCAAGCTCTTCTGCCAAGGGATTTTCCAAAGAGATTAACTTTTTGCACTTGGATCCGAAATAAATTGTTAGAAAATCCATGGTTTTTATCTCAAGTGTTATTCACCGATGAGGCATGCTTTTCCCGTAAAGCCATTATTAATTTTCACAACAATCATATGTGGGCTGATGAAAACCCACACGCCGTGATTGAAAACCATTTTCAAGAGACGTTTTCTGTGAATGTTTGGGTTGGAATTGTAGGGAATTTCCTTATCGGGCCACATTTTCTGCCTCATAGACTCAATGGTGACCATTATCGACATTTTCTTGAATTCATCTTACCTGGACTCCTAGAAGAGATCCCACTGAGGGAAAGAATTGGAATTTGGTTTATGCATGAAGGTGCTCCAGAACACTTCAGATTGGTTGCACGCCAATATTTAGAAGAGAATTATTCTGATCGCTGGATTGGGCGTGGTGGGCCACAACTTTGGCCACCAAGGTTACCCGATATGAATCCACTTGATTTTTTCCTCTGGGGGCACCTTAAATCATTAGTGTACCGAACTCCAGTTCAAAGTGAAGAAGACCTGAGGAATCGCATACATGAGTCATGCGGAATTATAAGAAACACTCCTGGTATTTTTGAGCGTGTCCGCCAGTCTATGGTTAGGCGCATAAACGCATGCATTGAAGTTGGCGGTGGCCATTTCCAGCAGCTGCTCTGACATATCAATTTCAATAATGGTCCTTTTCTGAACTTAATTTTATTCCTAGGGAATTTATGTTACTTTGCTCTAGCATTTGATAATAAAGTTATTCACTATTGAAAATGTCCAAAATTATTTTGCCATAATTAACTTTGTGCAATACATATTCAACCTGAGTTATGGTAAAAAATGTATGGGAGCTCCATAACATTACATTTTCTCTACACGAGCAGAAAATAGCTATTTGTGTAATGAGAACAAAATGACGTATTGCGTCACGCGCTAATCTTTGGAGAGTGGCAATGACACTTCGAGAAATGAATTATTTTATATCATGCGCACTATTGAATGGATTGTACTTGTCCAATTTGAACTAATTTGGATCGATTATTGTCGAAAATTTCGAAGTAAACTCCAAAAACTCCTAAAAAATGTATTTTGATCACCCTGTACTTCGAAAACCAAGCCGCTTGGGACATGTTTATATGAACTTTTCATCTTGAAACCTTTCAAAGAATCACCCTTCAAGTTTGTTAGACTATTTGCTTCTCAAATTTATTTATGTTATGCGTTACTGGAAAATGTTTGCGTTAATATTTTCATTGTAACTCCTGAACGTACAAGTAAATGAAAAACATCAAGAGAGCAAAAAGATGTTAAATGAAACAACATTCATCATTCCTTTCTCATAATATGTCAGTGGCGGCGGAAAAAAAAATTCTGAAGGGTTGAACAAAGCTTGACTCTGAAAAAAGGAGGACCCTGTGAATTATTTGAGAAATGCATTATTTTGTATCGTGCGTACTATTGAATGGATTGTACTTGCCTAATTTGAACTGATTATTGTAGAAAATGTCGAAGTTAACTCTAAAAAATCTTGAAAAAAATGTATTTTTATCACCCTGTATCTCGAAAACCAAGCCGTTTGGGACATATGTTTATATGAACATTTCGTCCTGAAAACCTTCAAAGAATCACCTCCCGAAGTTTGTCAACGTACTTAATTAACACCCTGTATATATATACAGACATTGACAAACACTTTGTGGTAGACTTCTGTAGATAAAAGAATCGAATGAATGACATATACAAACAAACAATTCTGATAAAAATAATAAAAGATTATGAAATATTACTAAGATGGCAGAGGGCAGGTCAGAGAGGTGTGCTCGGTGCTCAGGTAATCATCAACTGAGTAAAAATTATGATTGAGAAGGTATTTTTTGATTGTGTATTTGAAGTCTCTGAAACTGAAACTTTTTATTCCGTCTGGTAAAACGTTGTAAAGGTTGTAGTTTAACGAGTTCTTTTTTGAACGGATTAATCGATAGGCAGGGTTTCTGATTAGCTTTGGGTTTCTTGTGTCATAATGGTGAATGTCACCCTGAGTGATGAGATATTTGCTCTGTTTGTGTATTTCCTGTGCGTTGTATATAAATAGAGTGGGTAGTGACGTTATACCGAGTTTAATAAGTAATGGTTGACAGTGTTCCCTGTATCCCACATTGGCAATAATTCTTATAGCTTTTTTTTGATGTCGGAAGATTTTTATTGCTGTACTTGAGTTACCCCAAAGGAGAACCCCATGGTTGAACTGCGAGTGGAACAATGCGAAATATACTGTTTTCAGGGTGACCGTGTTACTTATGGGTTTTAGTTGGCGTTTTAGAAAAATTGCACTCAACAGTTTTTTACTTAGCTTGTTGATGTGTTCAGTCCAGTTAAGATTTTCATCATTTTATATGAATAGTCAGAGTATGATAAAGAATCGGAATAACATAGTTTATTGTATTCATTATTACAAACCTGTTGTAGTTTGCTTATCTGAAACCCATGTAACTGATGATATTGAAGATCATGAAATCGAAATAGGAGGCTATAATATGATAAGATGTAATTCAAGTAGTAGGCACACTGGTGGAGTGACAATATACATACGACAGTTCATTAAAAGGCAAATAATATTAAACACTGTATTCAATACAAATACTTGGATACTAGCTATTAAATTCAGTATATCCAATATATGTCGTAAATGTTGAATTTGAATTATTTTAGTGCATTGATCCATTCATCTTATTGTTTATTAATTCGTCCACGAAATAGAAGTTCATTGTCATATGTGACCGACATTGAAATTAGCGAAGTCGCGTGACGAGCTAAAATCGTTGACCGAATGAACAAAACATATTTCCTAATATAAATACAATAGGAACAGATTGATGAGATAGTTAGTTGTTAATAGTCTCGTAGGCTAGGCCCTTCTGGCCTCAGCTCTAAGTATTGGTTTAGTGATAGTTTTAGGTAAGAGTTGTTTTTAGTATTCCATATTTTATTATTGAGTATACCGTAATTCAAATGTATATTTGCCTTTCCCCCCGTATCCCAGTTGTCGTTTAATAAATATTTATTTTCTGTTGCTACCCCTTTATTTACTATAGCTACCATCTGTAGCTACACCCAAGTCGCATTTAGTATAAGGAAAACAACCCCTTATACGGCTCAGGATGCTACCCTAGTAGCCCTAGTCGCGACAATATCATTCACTTTGTGTGTATTATACCATTCACCAAGCAGCTCTCATGCCGATTTCTTAAACTTTTTTGAAGACACAGTAGATGGTTTGTTATCTAGTAAAAGTACCCTAATAATTGTTGGAGACTTCAACATCAATTTGAAATTACCAAATAATACCTATACTTTGAAAATGAAACAACTATTAAAAGACATGGGACTATTTCAGCTGATTGAGGAACCTACCAGAGTTACTAAAAATTCCTCCACCCTCATTGACTATTTAATAAGTAATGATAAATCCTTAAAATATGAAGTTAATAATATTCCCAATGTAGCAGACCATCACAATATACTTGTAACTCTTTGTGAAAATAAATTGAATGCTGAACGTGATAAAGAAAACGTTTTGTTCAGAAGAAACTTCAAAACTTTCAAGGACGTAGAGTTTCAATTTTCCCTACTAGAGTCATCATGGAATTACAATATAGTAGATAGTAATATTTTAGCGCACAATCTACTTTCATGTTTAATTACTTGTCTGGATACGCATGCGCCGTTCAAAAAATATAAAAAATTTAATAACTTCAAATTGAATGTGTGGTTTTCAGATGAAGTCATAAAAGAGATTCAAAATAGGGACAGATTATATGAACAAGTAAAGGCAACTAAATCCGAATCTCTTTGGGACGAGTAAAAAATAGTCAGAAATCATGTAACCAAATTAATTAGACAAGAAACTAAGAAATACTATGAAGAACAAATTGACGAAAATAAACATGATACCAAAGCAATGTGGAAATCATTGAAAGAATTGGTAGGTGGAAAGAGAAACCAAAATAGAAAACAAATTATATTTGAGGGGACACACTTAAACTTCGATAAGGAGATTTCAAATGCTTCCAATTCATGTTTCCTCAGTAGCATAAATAATATTGTTGAAAACATCACTCCAATAAACGAATTCGAAAATACAATAAATAAGTTTCCAGAAATTACAGATAAAGTTTGACGTCAAAAAAGTAAACCAGAGTTAGGCAATAAATTAAAAGAAAAAATATGTCCACCGAAACTGTGAAAATCGAAAAATTGGAGTATCGAGCCATCACCAAGTACCTGTATTTAAAAGGGTTAAGAGGTAAGCAGATTTACGAAGATATGCTTAATACCCTTGGTGATCAATGTCCTTCGTACGCGACCGTGAAAAATTGGACTGCAAGCTTCGAAAGAGGTCAATTTTCCATTGAAGATGATGACCGATCGAGAAGGCCAGTTTCTGTGTCAGTCCCCGAAAATATCGATGCAGTTCATGACATGATTTTAACAGACCGTCGAATTGGGCTAAAACGGATATCTGAAGCACTGAATATTTCATACGAACGCGTTCATCATATAGTTCACGTCAATTTGAAAAAATTGCTGCAAAATGGATCCCCAAATGTTGAGCAAAATCGTGCAAAGGTAGTAGCATCGCGTTCGATCTGTGCTCGATTTGAAACGATGTAGACTTCTTAAACCGAATTGTTACTATGGATGAGACTTGGGTACATTTCTAAGATCCAGAAACAAAGCAACAATCGATGGAATGGCGACACTCCGGTTCTCCAAGACCTAAGAAAATTCGTGTCCAAAAATCTGCTGGAAAGGTTCTTTTTTTTGGGATTGCCATAGAGTAATCATGATTGATTTTTTGGATAAGGGTAGAACAATAACTGGAGATTACTATTCGACATTACTGACCACTCTACGTGAAAAACATAAAGAGAAAAGACGCAGAAAGCTATCCAAAGTTGTTTTGTTTTTGCAGGACAACGCCCCTGCACACAAATCTCATGTTGCCATGCAAAAAATTCGTGATTTAGGCTTTGAATTACTAGAACGCCCCCCTTGTTCACCAGATTTGGCTCCGTCCGACTATCATCTCTTTCCTCAACTGAAAAAAGTTTAAAAGGTTGTAAATTTTCTTACAACGAGGAGGTAATGAAAGCTGTGGAGGTCTGGTTTGCAGAGCAAGAAGAAAAATTTTTTTTGAAAGGTCTAGGGACGTTGCAGGTTCGCTGTGATAAATGTATCCAATTAAGAGGAGAATATGTTGAGTAATAAAATATTTTGACATGGAAATTTTGTTTGGTTCTATAGTAGGCTAATAATTTTTCAATATATCCTCGTAGAATAGAATAGAATCTTGATTTAATCCAGTCACAACAAAATACATTGTTTTCGGCAAGTCAATCATGGCAAACAAAAAACAGTTAAAAAATATATGTATGTAAATTCAAAGTTTACAAAATATGAAATGAGAAAATATATAAAATATTAAACCGTTGAACAATTCAGTGTTTTAGGTAACCTTGAAATTGTTTTCGGTTAATGATCACCGGCGATATAACAGTTTCCTTGATAATTTTGCAGCTCAAAGTCAAAAAATTGTGTGTGGAAATATTCTTCAGGTGTTCAACTAGATCGGTTGGAAAGATCCAGCTGTTTTATCAATCAAAACGGTGCAATAACAAGAAAATTTAACGAGCCCAATTGACCCAAGTCCATATAAGTGGGTGATACGCGATAAAATATCCACACAGGAAACACTTATCGAATAAAGCACCGTTCAGATGATGGGGTCTTCAGTTCTGTGCTACATTTGCATCTACTTAGTTTAAGAAGATGAAAAAATTTCAAATAATATTCGTGCTGTTGATGTTTCAGTATTCTTATGTCGTATCTGCTCAATCTGGGTTCACCACAACAAGTAAGATATTTTTTTAAGTTTTTGATAGGAGTAATGAACGGTTTTGCCGGGAGGTCCAGGAGGCAGGAGATGGTACATATGCCTTCTCAACATTGTCTTCTAGGATTGTAACCTTCCACAGCCTGAAAATAAAAGAATGTAAAATCAACATTTTCAAACATTCACGATCCCAAAAAACAGGTCAAGAAACGAATTTCGTCCACGAAATAAAACTTTTGAACAATCAGGCCTTCTCAAATACTGAATGAGTCGGTGAAAATAATTGAAAAATTTTTCCATCGTATTTTCTGTGTATTTTGCTTTTGATTCAGTTTAATGACGTTTTCTAACAATTTAAATGAAGGTGGTGTAGTGGTGTATGATTATTTGAAGTTTGCAAACAATACGAATAAATTGATCATAATTTCCAGTGGCATTTTGGATAATAAGATCACTTTGTGGAATTTTTTAAACAAGAAATGGTGTGAAAAAAAAGTATTGAAGGAGTCGTTTTATAGTACATAGAACTTTTGTAGAGAATTGTAAAACCTACAAAATAGTTTTTTATACAACCAGATTGGTGCATTTTTTACTGTGAAAATCCGGAAAACCTCGAAAGAGAAACCATTTTTCAAAAACTCATAATTTTTATAAATCTGAAGCTGGACGAACAACACTGCAGAAACTGATAGATAATAACATGTGGTTCAACTGTGCGCAAGATGGTTTCTGTCCGATGTGTTGTTTTGCACAATCGCGTTATAATAATAATAATAATAATAATAATAATAATAATAATAATAATAATAATAATAATAATAATAATAATAATAATAATAATAATAATAATAATAATAATAATAATAATAATAATAATAATAATAATAATAATAATAATAATAATAATAATAATAATAATAATAATAATAATAATAATAATAATACCCCATAGTTTGGGGAGTGGTTATTGGGGTAATGATGTTGCCAGCGCGCCCTCCGAATGTATCGGAGCATCGGAGACAGGGTCCGACTGGAGGATTTTAATTCAAATCAGAAATAATAATAATAATAATAATAATAATAATAATAATAATAATAATAATAATAATAATAATAATAATAATAATAATAATAATAATAATAATAATAATAATAATAATAATAATAATAATAATAATAATAATAATAATAATAATAATAATAATAATAATAATAATAATAATAATAATAGATGTATTACGCAGGACTCCACGCAGTATAAGCGTAACCTTTCGATGGCCTGGATCGACTATCGCAAGGCATTTGACACGACATCGTATGAGCTAATCATTCATGTTCTTCGATGCCTTGCGATACCCGATCAAATAGTGAGATGCATTGAACAACTGATGCCACTCTGGAGGACTCGCTTCACTATAACATCAGGTCAAGCTAGAGTCCAAACAGATCAGGTTATCTTCAGAAGGGGAGTGTTTCAGGGAGATTCTCTCAGCCCCCTTCTCTTTTGCATCTCACTATTGCCATTGTCCGTTGCCCTCAGAAAAACACGTGGATACTACTGCGGCACCCCCAGCAACCGGAGGCATAAGGTGACTCATCTATTCTACATGGATGATCTTAAGCTTTATGCCTCAGGTGAAAAGGACCTACGTCAGTCTTTGAGGGTGGTGGAGGAGTATACGCAGGCCATCGGCATGGAGTTTGGGATCGACAAATGTGCAACGGTTCATCTCAAAAGAGGACGATGCGACGATTACGGAGAAGACGTCCAGCTCATAGACGGAAGCATCCTACGTCATCTGGGTGCCGGAGAGACGTATACCTACTTGGGAGTGGAACATCACCACTCTCAAGAAGTTATAACTGTCAAAAACTCTCTCCGCGGCAAGTATCAGCACAAACTCCGACAGATCTGGTCATCAGAACTGTCGGGAAAGAACAAAGTTGCTGCCACAAATATGCTTGCCGTTCCGATCTTACTCTACTCCTTCGGAGTAATGAAGTGGACTCAGGAGGAGCTGCGACAACTCGACGTAAAGACTCGCAAGATGATGCACCTATACAGGAGCTTGCATCCCAAATCGTCCGTTCCTCGGTTATATCTCCACCGACAACAAGGAGGACGAGGACTTTTGAGTTTGGAGTGTCTGCACAACAGAATGGTATTGGATGGAGCATGTAAAGTAATCAGGAGTTTGAACCCCCTTCTCTGCATGGTCCGTGACCATGAAAACGCAGGGATTGGAGCGTTCCTCTTTAAGGCAGCAGCTCGTGCGGCTGATGAACTCGGTCTCAGTTTCGACACCAAACGGCGTGATCCGAACTCTGTCACAGAGTTGGCACCCGTTCGGCAAAAAGCCCATGTAAAGGCCGCAGAAAATGCAGCTCTTCTGCAGCTGCATAGGGATAAGCCTTTGCATGGGGTCTTCTTCAGAAACGTTGAAGACCTTGGCTTATCCAAGAACTTGACCTACGCCTTCCTTAGGTCAAGTGGGCTGAAGTCGGAGACCGAGGGATTCATAATGGCCTGCCAAGATGGTGTCTTCAACACCTTGGTCTACCGAAGCCACGTGATGGGTATAGAGGTCCCTGATATTAGATGCAGGGCCTGCCGTCAGGCGCCTGAGACCATTATGCATTTGCTGTCAGCATGTCCAGCATATGCGGTCTCAGCCTATATCCACAGACATAACGCGGCTCTACGAGTGTTATATTACCACCTTCGACACTCGTACGGTATAGACGAGACACCAGTGTTGCCTTACGCTCCGGGGGATATTGAGTCCGTGGTGGAGAATGAGAAGTGCCGGATCTACTGGAACTACTCATTTCCCACCCTCAGGCAAATACAGGCCAATAAGCCTGATGTAGTACTCCTCGACCATGGAAGTAAGACGATATTCGTCATTGAGTTTTCGGCTCCTGGCGAAACGAATATCGTCCGAAAGGAGGAGGAGAAACGGACGAAATATCGAGATTTACTCTTCGAACTCCGCAGGCTCTATCCAGACCATTCTGTAAAAATGGTTGTTCTGATAATAGGGTCCCTTGGCGGTGTGATGGATTCATTACTCTCGAACTTAAAAATCATACCGGCATGTAGAAAGATGTCAGAAATCATAGCCGGAAGAATGCAGAAGGCTGTCATCCTCGGTTCATTACGTCTGCTCAGGGCACACGATTCCCGGACCCAATAGCTGCTTACCCCATAGTTTGGGGAGTGGTTATTGGGGTAATGATGTTGCCAGCGCGCCCTCCGAATGTATCGGAGCATCGGAGACAGGGTCCGACTGGAGAATTTTAATTCAAAAGAGATAATAATAATAATAATAATAATAATAATAATAATAATAATAATAATAATAATAATAATAATAATAATAATAATAATAATAATAATAATAATAATAATAATAATAATAATAATAATAATAATAATAATAATAATAATAATAATAATAATAATAATATCTTTTATGTCGGGGCGTGGCGCAGTGGTTAGAGCGTCCGACTTTGGGTCGAAAGGTCCGGAGTTCGAGCCCCAGTTGCGGCTGGGATTTTTCAATTTAATTTGACCAATTGAATTATTCAAATCTCGTGGCTGGACCGGTGTGAGTCCTGCACGATTCACTGTTGCGTTCCAATTAACAGTGCTGCTCCTAAGGTGGCGCATGGAGATAAGGCCTTTCCAGAACACGTGGCTAATGACCATAGCAGTCGATGCCAAGACACCAAAGAAAAAAAAAGTATTGTCTTTATTTTTTCTTCCTTTTTAACGGTACAGTCTATTGAATAAAAATACAATATGTATCATATATAATTTCGGAAGAAAATAAAAGGCGGAGTTCAATTTCAATAGTGACGAATCACCACGGAAATTGCTCTTCCACTCAACCTCGAACATATCGCTCAGTGTTATTCTTAAGTTCAACCAAAATTGTTAATAATAATGTAAAGGAAATAATTTATTTCCAAGGAGTGAAAAACAAAAAAAAAGATCACTAAAAGATAATTAGGGGTGATGTTAACATAGGGATGAGATAGGTGGTTTGAATATCAGAATAAGTTACTGCAAAAGAAATTTATTGAAATCGTTTTTGAACTGATATAGATTTTTTTGTTTGATTGAATTAGGAATGCCGTTATACATTGCATATATTTGGTACGTGAAACATCTTCGAAAAATCTCTAAACAAAATATTGAAGGGGTAAGTCGGCCTTTGTGCCTGATATCGAGATTATGCACGTCTGTACTGAAAGAAATTTTTTCATGTAAGTAAGGAGGTTTTTTTTGTGAAATAAAGTGGCAGCATGTAGCTTTCTCCTATTATCCATGTCTAACCATCAGATTGTCTTCAATTTGTGAGATATTCTCTTTTTTTTTTTCGGACACCAAAAATAAATCGTAGGCACGAGTTCTGAACCTTTTGGATTTTTTGTTTGAACTGAACGGTTAAACATACAATACATCAGCATAATTGAAGACAGACAAGACCAAGGCTTCACATAATGTTGCCCTCACTTTAGGTGGTAGAAAATACTTGTTGCCATAGATAACTTTCAATGAATAATATGCACGATTGACAAGTTGAGCTACGTGCTTTTCAAATCTCAAATTTTCATCTAAAATTACCCCTAAGCTCCTTGCTTCATGTACTACCTCCAGTAGCTCATCATTTATCTTTATATCAGTTTGGAAACGAACAGTATTCCGTGTATGCTTGGGCCCGAAAACAATGACTTTAGATTTACTAT
Source organism: Chrysolina oricalcia (assembly GCA_944452925.2). Taxonomy (NCBI): domain Eukaryota; kingdom Metazoa; phylum Arthropoda; class Insecta; order Coleoptera; family Chrysomelidae; genus Chrysolina; species Chrysolina oricalcia. The sequence goes on along the minus strand of OX101823.2, from coordinate 15,248,212 downwards.
TGTTTATCATCAAACAATGATCAGAGGCTTTCTCCACAAATTAATTTAGATCACTATTTATTCTATTGCAAGCATCATCCACCACGTCCGAGGAAAAACTATAGTAAACCTGCGTGTCGTCTGCATAAAGATGAATATTACAAAACTGAAGACATTTCATAAGCTGAGAAGTGTAAATGGCGAATAGCAAGGGTCCCACAATGGAACTTTGAGGCGTAGATTTAAATATTGTGAGTTATTTCCATCAATAGATATTCCAATGTAACCCAGTATTGACAACATTAAATTGTAGTTGATTGTATCGAAGGCTCCACTAAAGTCTAGAAGAACTAGCATAGTGTTTTCGCCCAAGTTAGTGGATTTTATAGTATCATCAACTATATGCAACAGGGCAGTTGTGCAGCTGTATCCTTTACGAAATCCAGACTGATAGACCGGGGGATGGTGACAGATTTTGAGATACGATTTTACTCAAAATCTGTCACCATCCCCCGGTCTATGAGTCTTCGGAAGTATGGAGAAATGATTAATATATTCTTTCAGTTGTACCTCAATGGTTCTTTCAAGTAGCTTAGATAACTTGGTAATATGCTTATAGCACGTAGATCTTTGTAACATAATGGATTGTTTTTTTAGGCAACACCTTCACAAGTGCCCTCTTCCATACAGATGGAAAAATCTCATTCATTAGGCAAAAGTTGACAATATGTGTTATGTATGGAATAATATGTGGACAGCACATTTTGATCAGTTTTATGTTCAGAAAATCACTACCCATAGCATTTGATTTAATATTAGAAATAGTTTCGAATATCGTTTACTTCATGGAATTTGAAATCATGGGCGACCAGCTTATTTTTCCTATAAAAAGAAATGAGTTCTACAGGTGGCTCTTGAAAAGGAATAGAATTGATGAAGAAGTTGTTGAGCTCAAAATTGTTAGATTTTAAGGTTTTCCAAAAATGTTTTTTATCATGCTTACTGAATTCAGGAGCGAAATAAGCTCTCTTTTCCCTCTTGACTGCCTGATTTCTGTAATTTGGCATTTCTTTGTAGAACTGAAAATGAACTAATGATTTCGATTTTTTATATCTGTTCAGAGCTTTGTCTCTTATTGCCATCATTTCTTTTAAAGCCCCTGTCAGCCAGGGAGCAGGTTTTTTAGTTATCCTTGATGATGTTAGTGGTGCATGTCTATCAAAAAGGTTCATTAAACAGTTAACCAAGAAAGAAATTTTTTCATCAACCCCCTCTTGGTCATAAATATTAAAGAAAGGTGTATTGTATAGGTCTCTTCTAAAATCGTTTTCGTTCAAATATTTGAAGTTTCAATATATTTATGAATTTTGAATTTTGTTTCATCAATCATAATATTTATTTTACAATGAACCCACATGTGATCAGTAACTCCAATCACATCCACAACACCCTTCTCTATCACCCATTCTTTTTCAGTTACGACCACATCTAAAAGTGAGGATGTGGTTTCAGTTATTCTTGTATGGTCATCTATTACTTGGCTCAAGCCGAAACATTGCATAACCGATAATATTTTTTCAACATTGGCATTATCATACTGTGCGAAGTTGATGTTTAAGTCTCCTCCACAAATAATTCTATCCACAGAGGGATAAATTACACTCAATGTATCTTCAAACTCATCATCAATGAAAGTTTCGTCATCCTGAGCTGGGGGTTTATATATTACACCTAGGGCTATTTTAATTTTTTTGTATTATTACTTTGATCCATAACTGTTCACAACAGATGCCCTGAAGATTGATTTTTTCACTACAGAAAAAATCCCTAATAAAATTGCATACGCCCCCACCTCTGGTGCCACGATCAAGTCTATATAGTTTATATCCTTCAATATAAATCATATCATCACTTAAATTATTTGTGAGTCATGATTCACATATGAGAAAAACGTCGAAATCGTGTATCGAAGCTAATAATTTGATTTCTTGCAGTGACGGTAACAATGATCTAACATTCGAACTACCCACCCGTAGAAAAGCAGGTGTCATGTTAACAAAATAATTCCCCTAAAAATATCATGCAACCAAAATAATTATAATAATAAAAAAAAAAAGAAAAACTGTTCTAAATAAAAACAGCAATATTGGCAAGTGAAATACCAGAGTATAAATTGTTTGGGTATAAATTTAAGAGCAAATCTTTCTAAATGCGCCGATTTAAGGGAAATCATTTTATTCAAATTATGTAAACGGCATTTGGAAGTAGAAGTCAATATCTACAATTTGTATATTTTGGATGTTCACCTTAGAGGTTCGAAATGTGTTGAAAATGTCACTGGATGTTACTCTAAATGCTTCAAAGTGCACCCGAAGTTGCCCGAACTCAACTCGAGTTAACTTCAGTACGACTTCGGATGACTTCGGACGACCTTTGATCAACTTTCAGTGACATTTTCAACACATTTCACACCTCTCAGGTGAAAATCCAAAATAAACAAATTGAAGATATTGATCTCTACTTGCAGATGCCGTTTACAGCACGATTTCCCTTAAATCGGCGCATCTTGCAAGAGGTTTTTCCGGATTTTCTCACTGGAAAATGCACCGATCCGGTCGTATGAAAATCAATTTTATAGGTTTTATCTCTACAAAAGTTCCATTAATTGTTAAACGATTCCTTGAATAATCTTTGAGATATTACCAAAACAACAAAATGTTTTAATTTTTTCCACAATTGCTTGTTTGAAAAATTCCACTTATTTCCATTAATTTTCGAGGGTGTTGAATCTTAAAAAATGTGAATATTTTTTCACGACTAATATTGCTCATAATGAGTATGTCAAGACTTATTTGAAATAATATTATTGATTGACCCTATTACATGAAGATACTAAGAAACCAACTATAATACCATTGTTTAAAGTAAAGAGAAAGAAGATAGTGTGGAAAAAGAGTTTGATGCAATCACGCGTGACATCTAGGCTCTTTCAATAGAACCTTGCAAGAATGGCATAATTTAAGGCACTGTACTAGTACGCCACCTAGATGGAATGTACAACTTATAAGGAATTTCTGGAATTTCTGGAATTTCTTGCACATTTCCTTGGCAATCTCATAATTTTAATAATTTCTGAAACATCCATGATTTGCTTGGACAGGGTCGGACTTTATATGTTTGAAATATTATGTAACAAGTTTTACGAACTTTATTTTAGTAATTAGGTACCTAGAAGAGTTTATAAAAAAGATGCATACCATTTTTACAACATTGTATTCAACTTGCATGTTTGTTTGCATGTAATGTTTGGTTAGGATAGGTCAAATATTGCAACTGAATTTTGAGCCACTTCTAGTTGTCCGATTTACTTGAAATTTTATCAGGTGTTCATAATTCCAATGCCAATAACGTATTATGAAATTCATGTTAGAGAAAAAAAATTGAGTCTCCAATTTGGCGGTTTTGTGATCATGGTCTGATTCGACTCAACATTGATGTGTGGGGGTTTTCAGGGTCGGAGATTATGATTTTGTTTATCAAAATCATAAAATCAATATTGCAACATGGCGGACGAGTTTTGTGATTATGGTCAGATTCTATTCATAATTGATACCTATATGGGGTTTCGGGGTAGGAGATTATGAATATTTTTTTGATGAAAATTCGTTAAAGGACTCGTACATTTCAGCCGTTTTACTGCAAGTGTATTGCTAGCAATATGAGTTGCCAGCAAAAGTCTACATCGTACCTGATTCGTACGTTGTCGCAACTAATTTCAGGCTTGTTAGAAGTATTTTTGGAAATTTTCGACATTTTGACGTATATTGAGAGACACGGACATGAACTCGTGAATGTAAAAGATAAATAATGTGTCTACCGACATTAATTTGACAGTTTTTGCGGGGAGTTGACCTTGAAATATAGAATTGTTCCTATAATTTTGTCAGCCTTTTTGTTGCTGTCAAAAGTCTGAAGAGCATGCGCAGTGCTCACGAGAAAAATGCTGGCAATGGAATTGCTAGCAAAAGGCTGAAATGTACGAGCGTTTTTACATCAAGATAAAATGGCGGATGGTACTATTTTATTGAAAATTGGTATGTGAGGGTTTTGGCCTAGTTACTTTAACATAACAAAGAATGGTAAATAGAACAAGACATAGTATTGTTAATAATTTCCTACCCCACTAAGCACGGTAAGTTACACTAGTTTGCGATAAGGTTACAAAATGCATCATTTGAGAACTTGTTTATGCGGACATTCCAAATATTTGCTGTCAAGAATCATTTGAAAGTATTCCAGTTAACAATTGCAATATTGCCCGTGCAACTTCTTCGTATATCTCCAATTGTGAATTTGTATAACTGTACAATTGTAACGTTGCCGGAATTTGACACATGCAAACTTAAACCAGGAAGATTGTCATTCATTTGCAAATTTTCACTTTCGAGGAATTGACAAAAAATAGTTCGCTACAAACTTTTGAAACAACGTTACCCAATCAGATTTGCTGAAAAGTTTTAAATATTATTAATCATGAACATTACATTCACAATAAGCTTGCGGTCGAGTACCTATCTACGGCGGAAATAGGATTTAGAAGTTCATGATGTCACTCCTGTACCTATTTATAAGAATATGTGTTATAGGTATTAACCTATCCCTAGGAAAAAAGTGAAAAACAAATTTTACATTGCAAACAAAATTTAAAGCGTTTTTGAGAATATCAGGTATGTGAATACCCACCGGCCTGTTGGTGGCATAAAAGCAATGGATATAAATATCCATTTTCTAGATAATTTTGAAATCTCCCAATAAACATTCCGGTTCATCCTAACATAACAACTTTGAAACCACGTTATCAAACTCTTAACTTCTGTCACAAATATTCAAAACACTGATTTAAATTTGGCGTTCACTATGTTGCATCAGACACTGCCCATAGCTTTTGTTCGTGACCGATCGCATCAGGTTGTTTCACAGCACAGCGTTATGGCAGCGAGACTAGCGAGAGACGGAGTGACAGAGATAGGTTAGTCTAGTAAGTGTCAGTTGTGTGTTATTTCGAGTGATTGGAATGTTGAGATAAACAAAAACAGTAATAATATTTTGTGAGCAGGTATATTCAATTGATAAAATGGTGAGTTTACTAGTTTTCTCTTACAGTATTTGAGTTCAAGATGGCGTCAACCTCATCGCCTGCTACAAATCGTCAAATCCATGAAGTTTAATTTGCAGTTGACGTCAAAACAAAAGGTGAATTTATAGGTAATCCCTCGGACAAATTAAGAAAGATCAAATATGTGTACATTACCAAAATAACTAATATTAAAATAGTCAAAACAATCAATCTATTGTTTAATTTGAATACTTGAATATTAGTTTCAGCCACCTGTTTTCACTTTCCACAAGTCCTATTGAAGGAGAAAATAGTTGTTTCCTGAAGTGTGTGAAGAACATCTCGAAACTTATAATTCAAACTAAGAAATGCTTTTCAGCTTGTATTTCACTTCCTTTCATATGTTTTGAAACTGAAAATGATATCTGTAATGCAAATCCACGACAGAAGTGAATGAACTTTGGGCAAGTGTCTGAAGATTAATTTACTAGCAGTTAGCTTTTGTAACTATACTGTAAACCTACAACGAAATTAAGTAAATTACAGGTAAGTTTACAAAATTGTATGAGCTGGAAGTTTACATCTGTAAGCTTAACGCAAACTCGTGACAAAATTGAGAAGTTTCAGATAAGTTATCAAATATTTATTTGCTGGACCTCAGCATTTGTAACTGTACTGAAAGTCAGTATCTAACTCACTCAAGTTTCTGACAAGTTTGCAAATGATACCTTTACAATTGTAATGCCATGAGGGGGAAGATCTGCTGTTTGCAGGGAACTTGCTGAACGTTAGCTGCAAAGGACGTAACAACTTTACAGTTGCTCTTGATAGGTTTTTGAAAACTTTATGCAACCTCGCCTTGCTTAGTGGGACGGTTTTCAGGACTGGTATTATAGCTCGAGCAATATTTCACAACTTTCTTATTATATACTGTGTCACATTCATATCTCAGTATGTCAATAGAAATGGACTGAGGAAAAAACTACATTTCAATCCGGTAATATTTCTCAACTTTCTCATTATGGACCGTGCCATTTTCATATTTCAGTAGGACAATAGCAATGGGTTGAAGAATAAACCACTATATACAAAATATTTTTTTCCGGGCGCCCAGGGCCGGTTTCACCCCGGCAATATATTCCAACTTTCTTATTATGTATCGTGCCATTTCCATATTTCAGTGGGTTGAGAATAAAGCACCATGGTCAAAATATTTTTTCGGGGCATCCAGGGCCGGTTTCACTCCAGCAATATGTCCCAACTTTCTTATTACAGACTGTGCTATTTTCATCTTTCAGTAGGACTATATAGCACTGGGTTGAGAATAAAGCACCATGGTCAAAATATTTTTTCCGGGCATCCAGGGCCGGTTTCACTCCGGCAATATAACCCAACTTTCTTATTACAGACTGTGCTATTTTCATATTTCAGTAAGTCAATGAGGATGGATTGAGGAAGTATACCACATGAGCAAAACATTTTTTCGGGCGTCCAGGGCCGGTTTCACCCCGGCAATATATCCCAACTTTCTCAAAATGTACCGTGCCATTTTCATATTTCAGTAGGACAATAGCACTGGGTTGAAGAATGAAGCAACATGGTAAAAATATTTTTTTCGTCGACCTCTGCAAAAAATGACATTTTACGTACTAATTTCCGGACGAAAAATCGACTATTTTTGAAGGCAAGTACTTTTCGTCCGCAAACACTTTTCGTCCGCAAACTCTTTTCGTCCGCTGTGGTCACTATGATACGGCACGGTACGAGAGCGGCGATTGAGTCATTTTCGTAAATCCACGTTTTAATTAATACATAGGCGCCTGTGACAATAACTGTCATTTGCTGTTGTCAAATTAATTATTTACGAAATCCGCTAGATTTCAGGTAAAGCACTTCAAGAGAGAAGTTTTGGAAATGGTGCTGTTGGAGCACCTGCATCTGAAGTTGCATCAACAAGTACCCAAAATCAAAACTTGTCTCTTGCATCTTCTTCGACAGCAGGAATTAATATCAATAATTGCACAAACTGTACGTTCAATATTCATCTTCGAGATTGATTTAATTTTGTAGTATAGTTGAAATAGAGAGTTGTTACACTTCAAATACATTTTGTTTATATTCATTAAAATTATGATCGAGTCTGCAGTTCGAAGAGTTGGACGTAGCTGAGGCCAGCAAACATGCGAGTACTTACTTTCATAAAGGTATGTAGAGGTCGACGAAAAAATGTAATATGCACCTCGGCGAAAAACTGTCTACTGTCTCGCCTGCTTGCTATCCTCGGCTGCGCCTCGGCTATCAATTTGCAGGCTCGACTATAATAGACAGTTTTTCGTCCTTGGTACATAAATGACTATTTTACGGGCGTCCAGGGCCGCTTTCACTCCGGCAATATGTCCCATCTTTCTTATTATAGACCGTGCTATTTTCATATTTCAGTAAGACAATGATGTTGGATTGAGGAAAAATACTACATGGTCAAAATAAATGAGACACGAATTTTGGACCACCTTGAGACGTGTCTCAGGCATAGCATCAAACAAAAATACTTTATTTTTCCCGCCGTTGGGGATGTTGCGTATGTGAAGAAAACTGACATGAAATGTTTGCTTTCAGCAAATAGTAGAGTGGGCAGCACAAAACGGCAGCAGTGTTTTATAAACTTCGGTGTAAATTTTGATGGCATCGATATCCGTTAGTCCTTTTGATGTTAGAACCTCAGACATATTTTTATTAGATTGTCTATTCCACATAATTGTGTAATATTTTCAGAATTTTTGCTTTTTTGTTTTGTTTTCGTCTTGTCTCAAAGTGGCCCACTTCTTTGGCTACCTTGAGACAAAATCCAATTTTTTAAATTCCCTTATCAGAAAAACAATTATAATATTGTGTTAATAATTTACTCAAAAAATGTGTGTAATCAGATGAAAGATTATAAAGCATACGTAACTGTAGCAAAAAAAATTAAGTTGCCAATTCTATCTCCAAAAAATTAAAAATTGTCTCTATGTGGCCCACCCTTCCCTACTTACACAAATACAAATAACTGCACTTCCAACTTGACACACTGAACAAGATACTTGACTCAACTAACCAAGTAACTAAAGTCTAAACTTTCATAATTGTGCTGCTTTTATGTCAATTTCCATCAGACGTCCCCTCCATGTGTAGTAGGCGTGGTCTCGGAAGAATTATTTGTAGCTTTGAGTCCTGCATTCCTTTCTTGCGGCGGAACAAAACTCGATGCAGAATACTTCGTAGATTTATTGATGACTATATTACAGTACTTCTCCCAGGGCAATCAATATACCTAGTAGAGGTAATAATTGTCTGGCCTATTTGCAAACATTTCAACAAATAATACTTTAATCTGACGCAATGTACGTCTTTGATCCTTGAATATACCAAATGTTATTACGTCTTTAAATGAACTACCTATAAGTGTCTTTGCTAGATAATTATTAGGATGTCACGATGACAGTTATTGTCATAGTGAACAGCGAAACCGAAAACGGTGAAAACTGAAGGTGTTGGACTATAGTTAATTAGTCATATCCTCTCCTATGTTCGCAGTGCTGTGAGATGATCTGATAATGACTGATAATAATTTTTGTTTATTATATCATCGGAAAAAATAGTAAAACCACAAAACTTGTCCGCCATACTGTTTTTTTCCTAACAATGTCATAATGCATTGTCACCGGAATTATGTACGCACTTGCCAAATTTCAAGTCATTCGGAAGTCTGGAAGTGGGTGAAAATTAATTTCAAAGATTTCGTTACATACATACATCAAGCTAAAACCTAAAAAAGTCAATACGGTACTGAACTTATTAATGAAAAAAGCAAACGGCGCATTTGCAGGTTCCTCCGAACTCAAAACTCTCAAAAATGCCATCTAGACAATTTTGTTAGTACTAATATCGTCGCGCCTTGATTTGGGCACAATCGAACTAGTGACATCTAGGGGTGGTGCCCATTTAGATCAAACCATTGTACCCGTAAGGTTAACTATCTTCTTTCTCTTTAAACGATGATAATACTAGGATTATTCTGACACAAGTTTCGTATTTTTCAATATTTCAATAATATTTCAAATTCTGTAAAATTTTATCTATACACAATCTTTATACAGTGTCCGCTAGGAAGTTGGCTACATATGGAAAAAAAAGAGGTACCTATTGATATTTCTCAAACATTGCTTTTCAGGTTACTCCATAAAAAAAATCACACAGTGTTAGGTCTGGTGTGATGACTATGAGTTTCAGAGTTTCTAATCAAAATTAAATTTGATTTTAATTTTTTATTTATAGTGTTGAAAGCAATTTTTAAGGTATTTATTCCATACAATTCATCTAAAGAGAATTTGTCTGTAATTGCAAACGGTTTATCAGTTGGTATGTCAAATGGAAGACGATACAGTACTTTCAAAGATTTCCTATATAATGCTGATATTTTATTGAAATTATTTTTGGAACAATATCAATAGGTAATACGACTTAGTATATGAGAATATAGAATCATCATATTTATAATGTTTTTATCAAGTTTAGGACATCTTCTCAAAGCACCAATGATTGGAGACATATTTTTAGTTAAGACCTCAATATGTTTGTCCCATTTCAATTTTTTATCGATCCATATATCATGATACTTCATTTATGATACTGAGGTTAAGGGAAATATTCTGTTTGTTTTTTTGCTGGAAAATTATATACTCAGTTTTATCAGTATTTATAGATAAAAGGTTACAATAAAGTAATTTTTCAAATTTTTCAAAAGTACTGTATCGTCTGCGTATATGGTATAACTTCCTGCTAACCCAGTTTTACAGATATTTTGAATATATAATAGATACAAGATGGGCCCCAAAACAGATCCTTGTGGAACGCCCGTATTTATTGGTAGTCTAATAGGCACAGAGTTGTTATATTTGGTACTGATAGTCATATTTTCAAGATAGGATTCCAAAAGATTTTTCACTGTACCCCTGAATCCCATTGTTTCCAAGTTTTCCAAAAGTATTTTGTGGTTAACTGTATCAAATGCCTTCTTAAGGTCAATGAAAACAGCTAGGTACCACATAGTTTCCTGTATCAAGTCCATTTTGAATTGCTTGCATTACTTGTAGTACTGCCGCTTGTGTACCACTATTTTCTTGGAAACTAAACTGATTACTATCAAAGCCATATTTTTTGTTCATAAAATCAACAATACGTTCCTTCAGATTTTTTTAAAAATTTTCAGAAAAAATGCTTAATAAGGCTATTGGTCTATAATTTGATGGATCTTCAGCATCTCCACTTCTGTATATAGTTATATCCATAATAAAACTATGTTTAAAAGATTTTCACTATAAATAGGTTTACAAAACCCGCGACAATTGTTTCGCTGTACAACAGCTTCTTCAAGCAGAGAAGATATAATAATTTACATGTTTGCTATGTCACCTTACATGTTTGCTATGTAAATTATTATATCTTCTCTGCTTGAAGAAGCTGTTGTACAGCGAAACAATTGTCGCGGGTTTTGTAAACCTATTTATAGTGAAAATCTTTTGAACATAGTTTTATTATGGACATTAATATGGATTTTCATCAAGTATCGGCTACATGAATTCAAAATTCTGTATATAGCTTTTAGTGAAGCATATTTCAACTCAAGTGGGGAAATACCCGAAGTAAAATATTTATTGATTAATTTTGTTAAGGGTTCAGCCAGAAAATATTTTAATTTAAATAAGTCTTTGGTCAATAAACCTTCAGAATCAGGACGTTTATTTTAAGGTGTAGATTATTTCAATAATTTCACTTTCATCAGTTGGAAACAAAAGCATTGTGGAGTCATTATATTTTGGATAGAAATTCAGAAATGGAAAGTTATTGTAATAAGATTTTATTTCATTTGCTATATTCTCGCCAGTACTCGAAAAATTATTGTTCATAATATTAGCTATTTGTAGGACATCAGTGAAAATGTTACCAATAATTTTTATTGATTCAATCTCTTTCTATTATTTTTCAATTTTGATGTTCCTCTGAGACAATAATTGATAGTATCTCACATTTTCTTCTGATTGCCTTCAGAAGCTTCAAATTTCTTACTAACATTTGAGCTATTTCTCTTTTGATCATTGCGTTAACATTATTTCTCTGTATCTTATAGTCGATAAAGAGTTCTTGATCATCCTTGTTTTGTTTATGTCTTTTGAATTTTGTATTTCGAATGTTCATTTCCCGAATAATACTATCATTGATCCAGTCGTTATTTTCACGTATTCTCATTTACAGGGTAATTCAAAAGTACTTTGACAAACTTCAAGAGGTGATTCCTCACAAAATTCTAATATGAATTGTCCAATTAAATATATGTCCGGAAACGCTTCATTTCCAAGATATAGGGTGTTGAAGTATTATTTTTATTTTCGTTTGTTTCAAATAACTTTTGAAATACTGAACTTAATTAAACGAAACTTGGTAATAAGAGGTTTCTGAGGTGTCGAATTCGAACCTGATGTTATTATTGCTCGTACTCGTAGGGGGCGCCACCAACACGTCTTTTTCTTTTTTAAAGATTCATAACTTTTTTGAGTGTTCTTCTAGCACATTTTTCAGTAAAAAAATCAATTTCTCTATCATATCTACGTAAAAAAGCTACCCTCGTTACAAGTCGCTGTAAGCAACCGTTTTCCAGATATTAGGACTTGAAAATTTCAAGTGGATTATTTGATAATCTATGCATGTAATAATTATTACCTTTATTTTGCATTTGCATTTGACGTTTAAGTAAGCAGTTTTGGTTTTTTTGTAGGGGCCGCCACCTATTCTATTACTTTTTATTCGCTTGAAGAGATCATTACTGTTGGGTACGTTCCTTTATGACATCCTTGAGCGAAATAGTAATTTAATAATAATAATTTAATAGTAATAATTAATAGTAATAAAATTTGCAAGAAATGTCAACATTTTATTTCAGGAAATTTTGAATATGTAGAATAAACTAAAATAAACGAAACTAAATTGTATTCAAATAAATTGTTGAAAGTGTCCACCTTCAGCGAAGATACAGGCAGTCAGTCGTCTAGTCATTGAATCTCGTACACGCTCAAAAATTATTGGTGTGTCCTTATTGTTTCACATGCGTCTACTATTCGGTTTCTAAGATCTTCCTCGTTCGCTACTGGAGTTTTATAAACTAGTGACTTCAAATGTCCCCAAAAATAAAAATCTATCGGGTTTAGATCTGGGGACCTTGCTGCCCACGGCTGGTTAGGTTCTTCTACACCCCTACCGATCCATCGATTTGGATAGACTGTGTTAAGGAATTCCCTGGCTACAACGCTAAAATGGGTCGAAGCCCCATCATGCATAAACCACATGCGGATACGAATTTCTAATGGTACATTCTGAAGTAGTCCCGGCAATTCATTTTCTAAAAAGTGTCTGTAAGTTGCGCCATTCAGTCGGAGCGGAAGAAAGAAAGGACCTATCAAGTAATTATCAATTATTGCCGCCCATACATTTACAGAAAATTGATACTGATAATGCCTTTCACTAAGTGCATGCGGATTTTCGAGAGCCCAAACATGGTTGTTATTAAAGTTTGTGATAGCATTTCGGGAGAAGTTTGACTCGTCCGTGAAGAGTACATATCTTAAAAATTGAGGATTTCCAGCCAATTTTCTCAAAAACCACTGACACATAGTAATGCGTTGGGGAAAGTCTCGTGGCAAAAGAGCTTGTACCCTTTGAATATGGTATGGATAAAACTGTTGATCGTGGATAATTCTCCAAACTGTGGACTGAGTAGAATTGACAGCTTCAGCAATTATTCTTGTACTTGTTTCTGGATTCTCCTCGAGAGCGTTCAAAACAGCTTCTTCCAATTCTGGGGTTCGGACTGCTCGTGGTCTTCCAATAATATCAGCTGCCCTCTTAAAGCTACCTGTTTCTGCCAAACGACGGTGGAGACTAGCAAATGTTGGAGCTGAAGGCAGTACTCGATTAGGAAATCGTTCCTGGTAAATACGTCTTGCTTCGCGCGCATTGCCATCCGCAAGGCCATAAACGAAATGCATATCGGCTAAATGAGCATTATTGTTTGAATAATCCATTTTTTCAAAATTAGTGTTTTCTACTTCTACTTACGGAAACTTCAACAAAACGTTTAACTGTCACAAAATATGTAATTACCAAAACTACTCACTTAAACGTCAAATTCTTTTCCAAAGCATTCTTGTCAAAAATGCAAAATATTGGTAATAACTTCAACATGCATCGATTATCAAATAATTGACTTGAAATTTTCAAGTCCAAATATTTAGAAAACGGTTGCTTACAGCGACAGTTAACAAGGGTAGCTTTTTTACGTAGATATGATAGAGGAATCGATTTTTTTACTGAAAAATGTGCTAGAAGCACGCTCAAAAAAGTTATGAATCTTCAAAAAAGAAAAAGACCTGTAGGTGGCGCCCCCTACGAGTAAGAGAAATAATAACATCAGGTTCGAATTCGACACCTCAAAAACCTCTTTTTACCAAGTTTCGTTTAATTAAGTTCAGTAATTCAAGAGTTATTTGAAAAAAACCAAAATAAAAATAAAACTTCAACACCCTGTATCTTGGAAACGAAGCGTTTCCGGACATATATTTATTAGGCAATTCATATTAGAATATTGTGAGGAATCACCTCCTGAAGTTTGTCAAAGTACTTTTGAATCACTCTGTATAGTTTCGATGATGACTGGTTTTTAGCGTTTAAAACGATATCTTTCAAATGCTGAAAATTTTCACAATGGGTTCGAATTAGTTCATAAATTTACAGTAATCAGTTTTGATTATTTCACGTTTCTTGAGTTGTTTTAAAGTATTATCTGATTTTTTAATGGAGGTGTACATTTTTCTATGATCAGTAATTGAAGTATTTTCTAGTGTTATTTTGAAATTCAAATGATGACAATTAGTTAAAATATGATCAAGAATACTGAAAGAGTTGTTTTGATTTCTTGTATAACATTTTAGATCTATCGAGTTTACAATTTGGAAACCATTGCTTTCAATTAAACTCACGTAATTCAAGATATCATTCTTGTCTGACAGTATATTTAAATTGATGTATCCTATTACAATGAGTTTTTTATTCATTTCCATGATTTTATCTACGTATCTTAAAAATTCTTCTAAATTTGAATTAGGAGGTCCATATAGAGAAATAATATTTAAATTAGATCGAAATTGAGAAATTTTTATTCTATTATATTCAACATTAATTTTCTGAAATTTTAATCCATTTCGAAAATAAATTGCTATGCGTATTCACAATTACAAGACATATATAATTTTTTATTACACTACAACACCATGTACACTTATGCTGATTTGGAATTTCAGCAATTATCTAAAACTCATGAAGTTTGGAATTAGAATTAACAATAGTAGATGCTATAGGATTGAAGCTGTGGAATCAGCTAAAATTTTCGAGATAACAGAATTGGGACATGCATTGGTACAAGTTAAAATGCTGTACAAGATGGTGCAAATGCCCAAAATGCTTTATAATTCGTGACTCACACGGTATGTATCGGCGATGAAGATTTTCATTATCTTTCGAGTATGTGGCTATATTTCCGAATGGATTGAAACATGTGCATAAAGATGTGCAAGGATATACAGGGTGTTAATTAAGTACGTTGACAAACTTCGGGAGGTGATTCTTTGAAGGTTTTCAGGACGAAATGTTCATATAAACATATGTCCCAAACGGCTTGGTTTTCGAGATAAAAATACATTTTTTTCAAGATTTTTTAGAGTTAACTTCGACATTTTCTACAATAATCAGTTCAAATTAGGCAAGTACAATCCATTCAATAGTACGCACGATACAAAATAATGCATTTCTCAAATAATTCACAGGGTCCTCCTTTTTTCAGAGTCAAGCTTTGTTCAACCCTTCAGAATTTTTTTTTCCGCCGCCACTGACATATTATGAGAAAGGAATAATGAATGTTGTTTCATTTAACATCTTTTTGCTCTCTTGATGTTTTTCATTTACTTGTACGGTTCAGGAGTTACAATGAAAATATTAACGCAAACATTTTTCAGTAACGCATAACATAAAGAAATTTGAGAAGCAAATAGTCTAACAAACTTGAAGGGTGATTATTTGAAAGGTTTCAAGATGAAAAGTTCATATAAACATGTCCCAAGCGGCTTGGTTTTCGAAGTACAGGGTGATCAAAATACATTTTTTAGGAGTTTTTGGAGTTTACTTCGAAATTTTCGACAATAATCGATCCAAATTAGTTCAAATTGGACAAGTACAATCCATTCAATAGTGCGCATGATATAAAATAATTCATTTCTCGAAGTGTCATTGCCACTCTCCAAAGATTAGCGCGTGACGCAATACGTCATTTTGTTCTCATTACACAAATAGCTATTTTCTGCTCGTGTAGAGAAAATGTAATGTTATGGAGCTCCCATACATTTTTTACCATAACTCAGGTTGAATATGTATTGCACAAAGTTAATTATGGCAAAATAATTTTGGACATTTTCAATAGTGAATAACTTTATTATCAAATACTAGAGCAAAGTAACATAAATTCCCTAGGAATAAAATTAAGTTCAGAAAAGGACCATTATTGAAATTGATATGTCAGAGCAGCTGCTGGAAATGGCCACCGCCAACTTCAATGCATGCGTTTATGCGCCTAACCATAGACTGGCGGACACGCTCAAAAATACCAGGAGTGTTTCTTATAATTCCGCATGACTCCTGTATGCGATTCCTCAGGTCTTCTTCACTTTGAACTGGAGTTCGGTACACTAATGATTTAAGGTGCCCCCAGAGGAAAAAATCAAGTGGATTCATATCGGGTGACCTTGGTGGCCAAAGTTGTGGCCCACCACGCCCAATCCAGCGATCAGAATAATTCTCTTCTAAATATTGGCGTGCAACCAATCTGAAGTGTACTGGAGCACCATCATACATAAACCAAATTTCAATTCTTTCCCTAAGTGGGATCTCTTCTAGGAGTCCAGGTAAGATGAATTCAAGAAAATGTCGATAATGATTGTTGTGAAAATTAATAATGGCTTTACGGGAAAAGCATGCCTCATCGGTGAATAACACTTGAGATAAAAACCATGGATTTTCCAACAATTTATTTCGAATCCAAGTGCAAAAAGTTAATCTCTTTGGAAAATTCCTTGGCAGAAGAGCTTGAACACGCTGTATGTGATAGGGATAAAGTTGTTGCTCTTTTAAAATTTGCCATACCAATACATGGGTTACGTTAAACTGTGCCGCAATTTGTCTTGTACTGGTGTCTGGATGCTGCTCAATTTCGTTAAGTACATTCTTCTATCTGAACTGTTCTAACTCTCCTGGGTCTTCCTATGAGAACAGCAGATCTCTTGAAAGTACCCGTTTCACGAAGACGGGAGTGAATATTGATGAACATTTGTGTGCTGGGAATATGACGTTGTGGAAATCTTTCTAGATACATTCGTCTGGCGGCACGAGCGTTACCATCAGCCATTCCATACATTAAGTGCATGTCTGCCATTTCTGAATCTGTATATTCAACCATTTTATCCAAAGGAATATTGAATGAATCTGCTTTATAGCTTGCACTAATGAAGAATTAACAATGAGACAGTTTCTCAACTTTCGATAACTGTCAAGTTGTTGATATTTAAATAAATGAATTAATATCAAAGCCCACTTTGCTATTTTTATGAATTCAAATTGATTACAAAATTTCTGCGTTACTGCAGAAGAAAAAACAAACCGAAATTTCTGATAAAATAATGTACTCCGTACGGAAACAAAAATTTGTTTGATTTATTTTTTCGGAGTTATGACCAGAGATTCATAAATGAAAATCAAATGTGTAATGATCTGCGACTATTAGATAAACCCTATTAACTATCTTCCATTACAGGATTACCTTTCGGAAGTTTTTTATGTTGAAAAGGAAACGTTCAATTGAAAACTAAAAAATATCTTTTTTTAAAATAACAAAAAATTTGTATGAGTTCTCTATCAAGACTGATGGGTAAAAACATTTTAAATCAAATATCTCAATGAAAATGCACATTTTTACCATCAGAATCTTCAGGTTGAAAGTTAAGGTTTTCCCAATATCTGTCAGATCTAGTTTAATATCCAGCATACCGCAGTGACGGGGAGATAGTAGTTTTCTGTTAGATATCACAAAAAGAAATCACATCTTTACAATAACAAGCTTTTATTTAGCTTCACTTGTAACTAACTAACAAACAATTTAATAAAAGTTGAATTTGACCCACTTCTAATACTCCGAATTGAAATTTGGCAGGTTTCCGTAATTCCGGTGAAAATGCATTAAAAATATGTTTGTTAAAAAACAAAATGGCAGCTCCAATATGGCGGACGAGTTTTGTGATTATGATCCGATTCTGTTCAAAATTGGTATGTGATGGTTTTTGGGTTGGAGATTTTCAGTTTCACATAAAAAATAAACTAAAATGTTAAAAATGAAAATAAGAAAAAGAAAACATTTTAAAGTTTTTATACAATACACTGAAAAGGAAAAAATAATTCATTTCATTGTTTGATCTAGGTAATCTTGTACAGAAAGATTTTGATACTCACAGAATAACCTACAAAAAATGAAACAAATTATTTTTTCATTTTCAGTGCATTTGTATAAAAGCTTGTCTTTATATTTTTTATTGTATAATTTTTATTCATCGTAGATTTTTCTAATTCTGAAAAAATATTTCCATCAATGTTATGCCACACTGGAAAATGTTTAAATTAATATTTTCATTATAGCCCCTGAACCGTACAAGTAAATGAAAAAATGCAAGATATCAAAAAGATGTTAAATGAAACAACATTGATTATTCCTTTCTCATAATATGTCAGTGGCGGCGGAAAAAAAAATTCTGAAGGGTTGAACATAGCTTTACTCTGAAAAAAGGAGGACCCTGTGAATTATTTAAGAAATGCATTATTTTGTATTGTGCGCCCTATTGAATGGATTGTACTCGCCTAATTTGAACTGATTATTGTCGAAAATGTCGAAGTTAACTCTAAAAAATCTTGAAAAAAATGTATTTTTGTCGCCCTGTATCTCGAAAACCAAGCCGTTTGGGACATATGTTTATATGAACTTTTCGTCCTGAAAACCTTCAAAGAATCACCTCGCGAAGTTTGTCAACGTACTTAATTAACACCCTGTATTTCAGAACTTTTCATTTGGTATAGTAATTATTGGATTACGTTACATTTACCGATCATAAGATGAGAAATCTTGTCATTGTTACAATGACATATCAAAAAATCTGATGAGAATATACCACGAGAGTAGTTTGAGTGACAATGAATTTGATGTTTATACATGAAAAAGAAAATGCCCTAGATCGTTATCATTCCACTTGTAAATCTGTTGCTCGGAAGTGTCGGTACCTTCCACATAACGGTAATGTGGTATGCTTTTTGGCGTATGTAAGCCATCAACAAATAGAATCCGTACATAATCGAAATAACAATGTCTTGACATCAGACGTGGTATGAACTAGTAAATAATATTTTCAATGAAAAACAATAAAATAAATAAAACTAAAGAAAAAACTGTTTAGTGACCCTGTATAATAGTTACATCAGACTATATCAAAATCAAATGATAATTACTTATTCAAGTCTACGACCTTTTGCGTTTGACTGATTTTGTTCAAAGAATTACATAATCATTATGTAATTATTAATAACCCAGTATACAGAGTCTTAGAACTTTTCATTACAACTCGAATGTACAATTTTAAGATTGCAAATTTTTATCCTTAACTTTTTGTAACAAAATAATCGCCACATTATTGATTTTATAAAGGTAGGTAACAACCTCAATGTCAATGTCAATGTGGATAAAACCAAGATAGTACCATTCACTTCTTATAAAAGTTATTTGCCAAACTATAACTCTTTAACATTAAATAACCAACCTGTCACAATTTCATTTTCAGCCAAATATCTAGGAATTTACATAGATTCGTACTTGCGTTGGGATATCCATGCTCAGAATCTGAAAAATAAATTAAGAGGGCTCATTTATAAGTTTTACCAATTCCGTACTGTGGTAGGTTTAAATCAGCTCAAAATTCTCCATTATTCTTTATTCGAGTCCTTGTCACAATATGGAATCATCGGCTGGGGAGGCATACACAAAACGTACTTA
Source organism: Chrysolina oricalcia (assembly GCA_944452925.2). Lineage (NCBI taxonomy): Eukaryota > Metazoa > Arthropoda > Insecta > Coleoptera > Chrysomelidae > Chrysolina > Chrysolina oricalcia. The sequence continues at coordinate 15,228,893 of OX101823.2, read as the reverse complement.
GACCAGCTAACAAAACTACAAAAAAAAATTCTAAAGATTATGTACTTCAAAAATTTCAGATATTCCTCGGATGCGTTATACGTAGAACTAAAAGTGTTGGATTTAAGACAATTATTTATGAAGAATATTCTCATATTTGCTTATAAAAATAAAACATATTTTCAATTAATTCAGCACAAATGCAATACTAGGAATCAAATAGCAGCTTATGCTTATACTCCGAGAGCAAATAAGTCCATAGGTCAGAGAACATTCAGTTATCTTGCACCACGAATATTTAATTTCATCCCGAATACCCTAAAACGAATAAACAATATTAATTTATTCAAGAAAAGTGTCAAACAATGGCTTCTAGATACTTGTAGGCAGTCTTTTAACGAGTTTGTAGAATCCCTTATGAATTGATTGTAAATACTGAATATTAACATAGTATAAATATGTGTGGCAATGTTAAATGACGTATGTATAAGTAGAATAAATAACAATAAACAAGAATAAAAAAATCATCCAGATATTACCTTACAAAAATCATTAATTAGATGTTATAAAGGACTGATTCTGATACTAACCGCAGACAGGTACTCATAGAGCCTAAGTGGTATTTCCATTTCTTTCCTGAACTTTTATTGGTTATTGTGATTCTGTGAAGGCAATCACTTGACATTCCAGTATATTAACTCTCTTACTTTCAACCTCTACATATCTACATAGACACATTAACACTCTACATCTCTACACTTTTATTTTTTAATATTAAATTTTTTATTATACTTCCTAAACTCCGAAACTTTTCAACTTGTCATTTTTTTTTATATTTACCCTTAACAAGTTATATCATCAAACTTATACATATTTACATTTATATTTTTATGTCTGTATGATATAAAATTTGTCCTCATTCTAATGTTCTAGGTATGTAATTTAAGTATAATTATAATTCATTTGTTCATATATATACGGCCACATACCAGCAGTACCACTGCTTTCGTGGTCTACTCATTTATTCACTATAATAATACGATACATGTCGAATTGAATTTTTATAAGTTTTTTTTGTGAATAAATAATTATCATTATCATATCATAACCCTGCCTCTGCATGTTTGACACCCTGTGTCTCAAAAACTGTCCATTAGATCTCGTTGTGCCCATGGAGACATTTGATCACGACATCATGAGTTACATTATACTAAATTTTTAGCCAATTCGACTGGGACCCATTTTCCATAAGAACCGTGCGGGGTCCTAAAACATCAAAGTCAAAGCCTATTATGATAAGAATTAATTTTTGTCTTTCAAAACAGAAAGAATCCAATGTAAAATACCATTATGTAGCAGAAAAAAGTGGCAATGTGGAAGTGCACTTTATTTTCGAATCCTTCGAAAAATAAAGCAAGAAAAAAATAAAAACCATTTTCGGAAATTTCTGTTTTTTCCGGATATATCCGGATATACTCGGAATTTCAGAACTTTCTCAACGGCATATTGTTAGACAGGTGAATGCGCAACTTTGCCCCAATATAACCATCTTCGTATCTCTCATAGTTTCCGAGATCCCATAGGTGAGGATCGAATTTGAAACACCCTGTATATGGCGAAAATCGTCTTACGTTCACGGTCGAGGAGTATCACATCAGGCTTATTGGCCTGTAATTGCTAGACTATCATTACTGTTAATAATACAAATTAATACTCTCTATAATATTTTTGAATCTAGCATGTTTTTTCATGGTGCAAGAATATTACTATTCTGGATAGCCGCATGAAATGGAAAAGAAAAAAATATCAAGACACAAGATGTTTCTGAAATATTTTGGACGACATTTTGGAAAATGGTGGCCAAAAACTAGATTTTGTTACTATCTTAAGAACTGTAAAAAATATCGAAAATGTTTGAGATGATGAAATACCTATAGAACGCGAACATTTTTTGTCTGTAACATTTTTTTGTTAGTTTTCTCAGAAAAAATTGAAAATAGGTAAATGTACTCTAAGACAGAAATAATGACTTCAATAAGCTTCTGTGTTCTAAACTATATTCCGAAGATTTTGATCAAAGATAGCCGATTGTGAAATGGCGGTAAATATTATTATCCAGATAAAAACTTCACACATAACATTCATGTTATTGACACTTTGTCTGATTAAATCAGACGGAATCTTGGAGTAAATAAACATATTTGTCTCGAATAGAAAATATCACAAACATCAGTCTCAGGTATGTTATTTATTGGTAAAAGTGTCCAACACACGTACAGAAAGTATGCATGCACTGTAAATTGAACCTGTTGCACTTGCATTTCGTCATAAACGTGTAGTGCAGGATCCATGGTACATTTTTAGAATTGATTACTATCAAGCTAATTTTCCGTGAGTAGCTTCATTTTGATGAGACGCCCAACTTGCTCTTGCAAAAATTCTTGATTGTGGTAACTAACAGGGGGAGCAGGGACTCTCAAAAATGTATTACTAACTGTGGTTTTTTTTATGGAATCTCAAGATAATTATCTAAAATATTCGAAAAAATATTTGGCCTACAAAATGTCTGGTTTGATCAAAGAGTCCCCTCCTACCAACATGTATCGATAACGAGGCAATCAGAAATGATTCCTAACCTGCTGATTGTTTTACTGTTGCTTAGTTAATATTTATTTAATTGAACAGCTAAATTTTCCTACAAATTGCGTGGTACGTTATCCCGGCTCTACGCTCAAAAGTTGTAGTACAGATCACTGATGTGAAATTAATTACTATCAAGTTAAATCTTCCTGAACAGCTTCGTTTCGATGAGACGCCCAATAATTTCCTAAACGAAAATTCTCGATTGTGGTAGCTAAATGTCGATATGAAGATTCCCAAAAATGTATTACTGATTGGGTTCTTTTTGTTAAATCTCAAGATACTTATCTAAATTATTCGAAAAAATATTTGTCCTACAAAATGTATGGTTTGATCAAAGAGTCCTTCTTCCAACATATATGGACAACGAGGTCATCAAAAATGATTACTAACTAGCTGATGGTTGTTTTACTGTTGCTTAGTTAATATTAATGTAATTGTAAGGGCCCAGTCTTTTCAGTTCCAGGTAAACTCTAGATAACTAACTAATAGTTTAGATGGTGAATGACATTCTTTAAATGATGTTTGAATGATCACTTTCTAACCATTACAGAGAAAGATCCCAGGGCCGTTAGACGTTACTTATTTTTAAACGAACGAAATGTGTACGATTGAGTAGAGTTAGTATGTACTATGTTCGCATGCCTACCTGCTAGCTTGACCAGATGACCATTCTTCAGATGTTAGGGAATCAAGGTACGTAAAAACACCACTCACTTAGTTGAATTGCCAGTCTACAGATATATAACTGTAAACCATGGTAGGTTAGTGGACAGAGTAACTAGTTACCACCCCGGAGCTCCGAGGTCAAATCTCGTCTCCAACAGCTTTTTTTTAAAGAAAACCCAGCAGACGCATCACACTAGGGTCAGCCATCTCGGTTGGAAACGGCTTCGACTCTGGGAGGATTTTTGTTCAAAAAGAAATTTAAAAGATAACAGAATTTCGGTAAATAAAAGATTTTGTTAAGATTTCCTAATAAGTAAAATCCCAGGGCCTTCAGACATACCTTATTTTTGAAAAGATGAAGACTTAGGTTCTGAGTGGTGTCTCATGTACTTTTAATACCTGCGTGTTTGTGGAGTTCGCTCAGTGACACCTGGGCAGGTACCAGGTAAGAAAGGCAACTAAAAATAAGAGTGACTTAACTTAAATTTGTGAGGCTGATTTTTATGTATATTTTGTAGAATATCACTCTGAAGTAATTTATGGAGTTTTAAAGCGCCTGACAAAAGTTCTGGTCTATGGAAAGCGTCTTACACTTTTGAAATTACTTCAGAGTGATATTCTACAAAATACATATAAAAATCAGCCATACAAATTAAAGTTAAGTAACTCTTATTTTTAGTTACCTTTCTCACCTGGTACGTGGCCATGTGTCACAGAGCGAACTTCACAAGCCCGCGGGTATTAAAAGTACATGAGACACCACTCAGAACCTAAGTCTTCATCTTTTCAAAAATAAGTTATGTCTGAAGGCCTTGGGATTTTACTTATAAGGAAATCTTAACAAAATCTTTTATTTGCCAAAATTCTGCTTTCTTTTGAATTTCTTTTTGAACAAAAATCCTACCAGAGTCGAAGCCGTTTCCAACCGAGATGGCTGACCCTAGTGTGATGCGTCTGCTGGGTTTAAAATAAGCTGTTGGAGACAAGATTTGAACTTGGAGCTCCGGGGTGGTAGCTAGTGACTCTGTCCACGAACCCACCATGGGTTACAGAAAAGTAACTGTAGACTGGCAATTCAACTAAGTGAGTAGTGTTTTACGTACCTTGATTCCCTAATATCTGAAGAATGGTCATCTGTTCAAGCTAGCAGGTAGGCATGCGAACATAGTACATATTAACACTACTCAATCGTACATATTTCGTTCGTTTAAAAATAAGTAACGTCTGACGGCCCTGGAATCTTGGACTAATACAATGTTACGTTTCAAAATGCTACGAGTATTATTGATCGAATTATATAAATCTTTCTTTCATTATATCATTCATTCTGGCACTTTAATAATTCTATGATACATTCAAAAACGAAGACAAGAAATGAATTAATAGTTTTATTGCTAGTATGGAGCCACAGTTCAAATTCAGAAGTTTCGAAGTATCATAAGTTGTCCATAGCAGGCCTTACGGTGAAACCTGGAAAATAAAGAAAACCTGTATTAGTGGTGGTGCATGAATCACTCTGTATATGTATATATATATATATATATTACGTTACCTCTAGGTACTCAGGGTTCACTGCAGCGGGTCAACGATCCTCTTCCAGCCTTCTGCTTCTTGTATTGCTGACTACCCCCTGCTATGCCCAGACTTTACGCTGTAATCCATGTATCTCCCATGTATCTCCCATGTGTCTCACAGTAATTTCTGATTTACCAGAAACAATTTCAGGAGATTCCAAGCGCCAATTCCGTTCACAGCAAATGTAGCTGCCATCCAACCTTATTTTCTTGATCTCCCTGTATTTTCCAATATTTATCATTCGAATTTTAAACAATATTTACACAATATCCTGGGCTTGGAACAGATGTAAACATGTCAGTTGTCAGGTTCCATGAAGCAATCCATCAATCATCATGTCAAAAGGGCTGATAATTGCAAGTTGACAGATTGAGATTCTGTGATCTTACTCGGTCATTTTGCCGCAGATTTTCAACTGGAAAGGTCGTCTGAGGTCCATGTGTTGGCTCATAATCGCACTTTGCGGATTTTCTTCCAGTTTTAGTTGAATTTCAAGTAGAATTCGAAGTAGCTTGTGAATACAGGGCTACACACCGTTGTGGATTTGGTCATTCTACCTAAAATTCTCTTGGCAACTTCATAACCACTTGAAGGCCACACCCCAGCCAAGGCCTTTTTATTTCCCACGTGGAACACTTCAACTTCTTAGTAGTCCACCACCCATTCCCCCAACGGGTACACCTCATCCCTAAAGGGTACAGACACCGACATTACACGGAACCTTGGGGCCCCCTTCATCTCAAAAAGAAGTGCTGGAACCCTACTCTCCTGAATGTCGCGGAAACCCTGCGTGCCTGGGAGAGCAACCCGAGGAGCTGGAGGACTGCTGCACAACTCAGATAAGCTTTATTACCACCTTCCACTCATTGCTTGCTTATTATTATTTGCATAATCATTGACGCTTGCTTTGCATGAAATAGCTATTCGCTTGTATTTTGCTACTGTACTATCATTATAGAATCGTGTGCACTTCTTGTATGGTCGATCATATAAAAGGTATCAGAAATGGGTTCTGTTGAACCACTGTGATATCAACTATAATTATTATGGTCATTTCTATTCATTAATTTTATATTGTTTATAATTGTCGAGACATCAACTGTCAAGTGGAGGTAGTTAAACTCCTCCCCCATTTCTTCTTCTTAAAATCAAAACGGCCTCAGGTCGCTCAGGCTTGCGGGCCACTCGACTACTACCATTACCCAAAATATCAACGCCCTCTTGTGAAGCGCAATACACACTCTTACCTAGTTCGATTTTCATTTCAATCACCCACCCCATTAGCCTGGCATTGAATCGTTATAGAAAGAACCCCTTGCCACCTTCCTCTTCCACAACGAAGAAGGCTGGTAGCAAAAAGTGGCGCCCAACTCGGTTTATAAATTGAAAAATCTGTATACAGGGTGTGTGTATGCGCTTTGCAAGATTATTTATCACATTTCAATAATTTTTCAAGTTTGAGGTAATCTGGAACTTCTAGATTTGTTTATGCGTTTTTAGGTACAATATTGTTTGTTCGACAGAATACCAGTATTGCGATTTTTATCAGTATATACGGGTTCAAGTCGAAACGTTAACTTGTATCTGGAAGGAAAAGGTGAATCTGAGTTATGATTAGATTATGCGGTAGAATGAATTTATAATTGATAGTTTGAGCATTATAGGGTGATTCATATACTTATTGGTTATATACTAATACTTACAAAAAAAAAAAAGGATTAATATATGGGACTTCAACTTCGATACAAATTTTTTTAGATTATAAAAAAAAAAAAAAAAAAAATCTTTATTTATACAAGGTGATTCGAAATATATACATGTATCCTTCATTTGCGTTTTGTACAGGGTAGGTAAGAATATTTGGTGTTTTCCTAAAATTTTATTCTATACAGGGTAGGTCCTTAGCAGGATCACTTTCTTAATATTTTTTACTTTATGGTACAGGGTGAATCAATTTTGCAATTTATTTTTCCTGCATTACTGTAAGGTTTGGGGGAAACGTTGATAATCGAAACAAATTTTTACGAAATATACTTTATATTTGAAGAATTATTTTAAGACATCGATGATAGTCGATTAATTTTTCTTCCTAGTCTTTATGTTGATAGATTTGCGCTTTTGAAGTTTCTTGTCTTCTTTTTTGTAGGGGTCGGGTTGCATTGAGATCATTAATTTTTCTTTCAACGATGGAAGTCAATCGTTTATTGGGCGATGAGCTTTCATATGAACTCTATATTCGGGGGTTTCCAATCGGGAACACTGTTGCCGAAAAGCGTTCTACCCTTCGGGAGATTTTGAAAGAAGAGAAGAAAGACAGTTCGAGGAGGTACCCAAAGGTATTCTTAGACAATGTTATGGAATTCTCAATGTGTGAGAAAAAACTCAACGCATTAGAACAGGATATATTAAGTTTTGATCTCGAAAACAAAGCAAATGAATTTCAGCGAATTCTCAGTCGGTTACTTCACATCTCCGGTCGTCTGAACCGCTTCACTGGCAGCGAAGTCGATGAGGAAAGAGCCAGACTGACATTAGTCAACAAATGCTCGCGCCTGATTGGAAATGTTACCTTATTGAATGATGGACTGAATGCAAGTATCCCTGGAAGGGGAGATAATTTCAATCAGTCGGTTAGAGACGTTCAAAATGCTGACCGTTTTGATAACTCTGAGGTCCCTAATACCACAGAGAGGCATGGTACTGAACGGCACTCACTCAGAAATTATCTGAGGCCGGAGCATTCGATTCTGGATAACCCTAATCCTCCGTTAATCGAACCCGTAATGGAGCAAAGAGAGAATACTGTCGTAGTCCACGATTTGATTTCTCTGGAAGCGCCCAGACATGACGTGGCACAGACCAGTCAGTCTGCGAAAAGCGATAGTATCCGTTCAGACCTGGAAGGTCAGAAGAAAGATACATCGTCCAAATTAACTCCGCAGAACCGTGACCATCACAAGCAACCTATCGACGTCTATCCCAATCAATATGATCAGTTTCAACAATTATACGATCAGCCACCATTCGAACATAATAAGGTTGACTATTATCATCGACTTGGTGATCATCATCACAAAATGTCAAGCACTCATGTCCAAGTCACACCTCTGCCGCATAGTTCCCTTGCTACTCAAAAGAGATTTAGGCAGCCAGAGGAGGACTATGTCAGTCCTATGGAGCGTTTGCACGTGTCTCCTTGGCAAAGCACTCTTTTTGGTGGAGAGGAAGAGTATCGCTGGAGGGACATCAGTAGATGGAATCTGAAGTATAATGGAAGAACCAGTGTGAATGACTTCTTGGAGCGGTTAGAGGAGATTCGTGTTGCTCGGGGTATTCCCAAGGCACAGCTCTTCCGATTTGCTCCAGAAATATTTATTCAAGATGCGCTATTGTGGTATAGGACTGGAAGATTTTCGAACTGGGAGGACTTGGTGGCTCAATTGCGAGCAGCCTTCCGCCCGTACGATTATGAGTTCAGTCTTTGGGACGAGATAAGACATCGAACTCAGGAGCACAAGAGAGGGTGTTGACGTATATCACTGCCATGGAAAACCTGTTCCGCAAACTGGATGGTTTTCCCAATGAAGTCTTCCGAGTCCGCCTAATAAGACGAAATCTCCTACCACAGCTTCAAACTCAACTGGCTCTCCAAGAGATAAGTACTATAGCAGATCTAACGCGGCTCAGTCGGACCATTGAGGAAACAGAGCTGAGGAATCAAAAGTTTGTTCCTCCCCCCACCTCTTATCGTAATCTCTTGGAACCCGAGCTGGCCTATAGGAAAAACCACCAACCCCAAAATCAGCCGTCCGTAGCAGTAGTTAGCTCGAGTGCGAATAATACAATCCCCACTCTGATACCAACTGCTAACGTCCCCGAGACCTCATCAACCACAACGTGCTGGAACTGTGGCAGTTCCGGGCACAGGTTCAGAGCCTGCATCCAAACTCGTAAGAGGTTTTGTTTTAAATGTGGCTGGGAAAATGTCGTTGCCAGCTCCTGTCCTCGTTGCCAAAAAAACGGAAAAAGGGGTCAACAGTAAGCCGGCTGTTGTCGGAAGTTCCCCAAAAGGCGAACCATTCTGAAATTTTATTGAATTACGTAATGGCACACGCTAAGAATGATACAAGGCCATACTTGAAGGTGTCTTTATATGGTTGCAAATTTTTGGGACTACTTGATAGTGGCTGCACCAGTACTATCATCGGAGGCCCTGGGTGGGACATCCTCAAATCATGTTGTACCTTGAGGAAAACCAAGCAACTGAGTTGCACTGTTGCAAACGGGCAAACCTGTGCAATATTGGGTACGCTGTCAGCTCCGTTTGAGCTATGTGAACGCGTCAGAGTGATAGAGGCATTAGTAGTACCCTCTTTGCCTCAACCCCTCATCTTGGGCATGGATTTTTGGCGGACGATGGGGATTATCCCAGACATGTTTTCAGGTGAATGGTGTTTTAGGGATGATGAACATAGCCTTGTTCCATCCTCTCCCGCCTTAGCTTCAATTGACTCTCTAACTGCAGTTGAGAGACTTGCATTGGATAAGTTAATGGAAGAAACGTTTGAAGCCATGGGGAATAAACTAGGCTGTACTCAACTAGTAGAGCATGTAATCCACACCGACCACCCGCCAATCCGAAAGAGACATTACCCCTTATCCCAAGCCCTTCAACTTCAAGTCAATGAGGAGCTGGAGAAAATGTTGCAGGATGGGGTGATAGAGCCATCCCAATCTCCTTGGGCTTCGCCGATTCTCCTTATCAAAAAGAGTGACGGACGTTATCGATTTGTGGTAGACTTCCGGGAACTGAATAAGGTTACTACCCGTGACGCGTATCCCCTTCCCTTCGTGAGTGCCACCCTAGATAAGCTGAAGAATTCTCGCTTCTTGACAACGCTAGATATTAAATCTGCCTATTGGCAAATTCCATTATCGGAAGGTTCGAAACCTTTGACAGCATTTGTGGTACCTAATAGAGGCCTCTTTCAGTTTCGAAGGATGCCAATGGGCTTACACAATTCCCCGGCTACCTGGCAACGATTTATTGACCGTGTGGTGGGGTACGACTTGGAACAATTCGTTTTCGTGTATCTTGATGACGTTATAATATGCACGCCATCATTCGAAAAACATCTTGAGGTGTTACGTGAAGTAATGTCTCGTCTCAAGAACGCCGGTCTTACCCTGAATCGCGAGAAATGTCATTTTTGTAAGCCGGAGCTACGGTATCTGGGCTATGTAGTTGGTGCAGGTGGACTGATGGTAGACCCTGAAAAGGTGGAGGCCATCCTCAGAATTCCAACTCCCAAATCCGTGAGTGATGTGAGACGGCTTATCGGACTCGCCTCTTGGTATCGCCGATTCGTACCGAACTTTTCATCTATCACATCCTCTCTCAGCAACCTCTTGAGGAAAGACCAGAAGTTTGAGTGGAACGCAGCCTGCGAGGAAGCCTTCAACAATCTTAAAAACCACCTTGTGTCGGCTCCCATTTTGACCTGCCCAAACTTCGATCTTCCCTTCCTCGTACAGGCGGATTCCTCTGACTTTGGTATCGGTGCTGTACTCTCTCAAGTGAGCGACGACGGCGAGAAGGTCATTTGTTACCTGAGCCGGTCCCTCACCAGAGCGGAGAGGAAATATAGCACGACAGAGAAAGAGTGTCTGGCCGTTCTGTATGCGATCGAAAAGTTCCGTCCGTACGTCGAGGGCACTAGGTTTACGGTGGTGACCGACCATTACAGTCTTAAGTGGATAAACAATATCAAGGATCCTGTCGGAAGAATTGCCAGATGGGCGGTCAGACTCCAGCAATACGACTTTGAGATTGTACACCGTAAGGGCAAGGAACATATTGTTCCTGACGCCCTCTCGAGATTTGTCCCATGCATTGATGCTATTGAGTCTGACCACCCCCCTGAAAATTCCAAAGACAAATGGTACACAGAGATGTGTTCGAAGGTCGAAAGGTATCCAGAAAATTATCCCCAGTGGAGACTGGAGAATGGCATGCTTTTCAAGCATACGAACCGGCCCTATCCAGATTTGAGAGATGAATCCGAAAGTTGGCTAATTGTCGTTTCGAAGGAGAAACGAACCAAAATCATTGCTTCTCACCATGAGCCCACCACGTGCGGGCACCTAGGAGTCTTCAAAACAACGGCTCGTTTAGCCGAAAAGTATTACTGGCCAAAGATGCGGCAGGATATAGCCAAATACATCCGCCGTTGCCTCGTCTGTCTGAGTACAAAACCAGACCAGAGACCTCCAGGAGGACTGATGCTCAGCAATGCTCCAACAACGAATAAGCCATGGCAAGTCCTTAGTATGGATCTAGTTGGACCACTCCCCAGATCCAGTGCGGGCCACTGCTACATACTATCCATCCTAGATATATTTAGCAAATTTATCGTCTTATTCCCTTTGCGCCGGGCCACCGCCCCAAGAATTGCATCTATCTTGGAAGAAAATGTAATTTTACTGTTCGGAGCTCCACAGAAAATCATCATGGATAACGGTTCACAATTCAGGAGCAAGGAGGTAGCTGCAGTGTTATCAAAATTCGATATTTCTCCGGCCCATATTTCTAATTATCATGCACAGGCCAATCCAGTCGAAAGATCACACCGAGTCATCAAGACCATGCTGACGTCATACGTTGCCTCAAATCATCGGAAATGGGATATGTGTCTACAGCAAGTGGCTTGTGCCATCCGAACCTCCAGGCACGAAATAACGAAGGTAACTCCCAATTTCGTTATGTTTGGTAGGGAGATAACTTCATGTGGCACGGATATCCACCCCTTGGCACCCACACTTGACCACGAGACGTATAATCCGGTAGTTCGATCCGAAGCCCTCACCAACCTATTCAGGGAAATTTCCAGCAGGCTCAAAAAGTCATTCCAAAGCTCTAGTAAACGATATAACTTGAGACGTAGGGATGATAGGTATACGTTGAACCAGAAGGTTTGGAAACGGAACTATGTGCTTTCAGACGCAACCAAGGGGTTCACTGCTAAATTTGCAAAAAAGTTTGAAGGACCTCTAACCATCGCGAGAATTGCATCTCCATGGTCTTATGAACTAGTGGATTCGTTTGGAAAAAGTCGAGGAGTCTGGCATGCCAAAGATCTAAAGGCACATCCACCTCCGGATGAGAACTCTTCAGAAGAGGAAAATTGTTAAATTTAATTACAATAAGGTTAATTTTGTTTATTAGATTTTGAAGTAATGAGTAGATAAGTAAGTTTTGGGGAAAATTTAATTACAATTGTGGTTATATATACTCATAAGGTAATCTTTTGCCTCAATTTTGTTTATTAGATTTTGAAGTAATGAGTAGATAAGTAAGTTTTGGGGAAAATTTAATTACAATTATGGTTATATATACTCGCAAGGTAATCTTCCGCCTCAATTTTGTTTATTAGATTTGAAGTAATGCGTAGAGAAGTAAGTAAAGTTTTTTTTTGGTACAAAAAAAAAACTTATTTTAGGAAAGGGGGGTGTTGTTACGTTTCAAAATGCTACGAGTATTATTGATCGAATTATATAAATCTTTCTTTCATTATATCATTCATTCTGGCACTTTAATAATTCTATGATACATTCAAAAACGAAGACAAGAAATGAATTAATAGTTTTATTGCTAGTATGGAGCCACAGTTCAAATTCAGAAGTTTCGAAGTATCATAAGTTGTCCATAGCAGGCCTTACGGTGAAACCTGGAAAATAAAGAAAACCTGTATTAGTGGTGGTGCATGAATCACTCTGTATATGTATATATATATATATATATATATTACGTTACCTCTAGGTACTCAGGGTTCACTGCAGCGGGTCAACGATCCTCTTCCAGCCTTCTGCTTCTTGTATTGCTGACTACCCCCTGCTATGCCCAGACTTTACGCTGTAATCCATGTATCTCCCATGTATCTCCCATGTGTCTCACAGTAATTTCTGATTTACCAGAAACAATTTCAGGAGATTCCAAGCGCCAATTCCGTTCACAGCAAATGTAGCTGCCATCCAACCTTATTTTCTTGATCTCCCTGTATTTTCCAATATTTATCATTCGAATTTTAAACAATATTTACACAATATCCTGGGCTTGGAACAGATGTAAACATGTCAGTTGTCAGGTTCCATGAAGCAATCCATCAATCATCATGTCAAAAGGGCTGATAATTGCAAGTTGACAGATTGAGATTCTGTGATCTTACTCGGTCATTTTGCCGCAGATTTTCAACTGGAAAGGTCGTCTGAGGTCCATGTGTTGGCTCATAATCGCACTTTGCGGATTTTCTTCCAGTTTTAGTTGAATTTCAAGTAGAATTCGAAGTAGCTTGTGAATACAGGGCTACACACCGTTGTGGATTTGGTCATTCTACCTAAAATTCTCTTGGCAACTTCATAACCACTTGAAGGCCACACCCCAGCCAAGGCCTTTTTATTTCCCACGTGGAACACTTCAACTTCTTAGTAGTCCACCACCCATTCCCCCAACGGGTACACCTCATCCCTAAAGGGTACAGACACCGACATTACACGGAACCTTGGGGCCCCCTTCATCTCAAAAAGAAGTGCTGGAACCCTACTCTCCTGAATGTCGCGGAAACCCTGCGTGCCTGGGAGAGCAACCCGAGGAGCTGGAGGACTGCTGCACAACTCAGATAAGCTTTATTACCACCTTCCACTCATTGCTTGCTTATTATTATTTGCATAATCATTGACGCTTGCTTTGCATGAAATAGCTATTCGCTTGTATTTTGCTACTGTACTATCATTATAGAATCGTGTGCACTTCTTGTATGGTCGATCATATAAAAGGTATCAGAAATGGGTTCTGTTGAACCACTGTGATATCAACTATAATTATTATGGTCATTTCTATTCATTAATTTTATATTGTTTATAATTGTCGAGACATCAACTGTCAAGTGGAGGTAGTTAAACTCCTCCCCCATTTCTTCTTCTTAAAATCAAAACGGCCTCAGGTCGCTCAGGCTTGCGGGCCACTCGACTACTACCATTACCCAAAATATCAACGCCCTCTTGTGAAGCGCAATACACACTCTTACCTAGTTCGATTTTCATTTCAATCACCCACCCCATTAGCCTGGCATTGAATCGTTATAGAAAGAACCCCTTGCCACCTTCCTCTTCCACAACGAAGAAGGCTGGTAGCAACAACTCTCTTAAATTGATCAATTCCTTACCTCCAGACGTCATATACCTTAGCAGAAATGCGGTCAAATCATGGTTCAGACAAAAACTTTTGGGTAACCTTTAGAGTTTTCCTCATTTGGTTCACAGTTCCTTCTTGTTCTTTTTTTTTCAACTGGCTGTAAATTTTTTTAGCGTGTTCGCACTAACACTTCGGGATAAAGATCGTTATGGGGTTGGCTGGAAGAGTAGCTTAGGCTAAATCTCGCCCCAGTAGCGATCAGCCACTGATTTTTTGTATTGTTTTTGTTTTAAGAAATAAAGACGATTATTATTATTATTATTATTAATAGTTAATTAATCTGGAGTTTAACTGGAACTGAAAAGACTGGCCCTAAGGGTCTTAAGGGCCAGTCTTTTCAGTTCCAGTTGAACCCCAGATAACTAATAGTTTAGATAATGAGTGACATTATTTAAATTACTTTTGAAGGATCAGATTCTAAACATTGGTTGATTAATCTGGAGTTTAACTGGAACCGAAAAGACTGGCCCTAAGTGTCCTACAAATTGCGTGGTACTCTAATTGAATACATAGTTGAAATTCATGAAATTGAAAATCAATTTATTTTCTGCATTTTGCTATTATAGTTGAATCCCACCAGTACGTATGCCCATAGCATTATTACATGTTTTCTTACTAAATTTGGAGTGTAATAAATATATTTAATTCAATAGGTGCTAAATTTTACCAAGTGTTTCTTATCGATCAAGAGACGGAGAATTTGAATATGTTGGGAAATGTAAAACACAATTCTAAAGAATTATTTAATAAAAGTTTATTGAATTGCAGTTCCAGAGGCTACTGTTTGGGCTGTTTGTTGCTGTCAATAACAGTAGCCACAGCTGTTTTCAGCAGCTCAGCGAACTGCACTAATTCGTCGCCTAGGCTGTTCTTCAAATCATCTTTGTAAGCACTTACCATTATTGAAGATTTTTCCAAAATCTCTTTTGTTGTTCATGTTTATTGGTGAAAAATGACTTTTGGCAGAATCGTGGCTTATTATAGTTTTCGTAAATTTTCTTTGAATACAAAAAATCACTATTCATATGTTGCACTTCGCTGCGTCTTTTTGCAATTCAATAATCTCTATCGAAGTTGCTCGGCCACTCACCAATATCGTTGGAATATATTTTACTCTCGTTTAGTTTTTTACTTGAAACTGTAGTGACATTAGAATAATATGCTATCGACTACTTTTTGGTTAGAACACGACGACTCTAGATCGAGAAGACTGTCAGTACTTTTAATTTACTTTTGGCTTGAATATGATATAGTTGAATTAGAAGGAACTGCTGTCTCTTCAACTCTACAGCTTCACTTATAAAAAATGTAGCTTCATCAGAAACAGTAGAGTGTACCACTATCATACAAGATACAACTTCTGTACTTTCTTATCTACTTTCTGTAGATTCAGCAACATCATATTACCTACGGATGGACAAATATTTTTTTAAATGATTTTTTTATCTCACCGAGATTTAAAAATTGATGTTTTGTTTTAGGTACCTTATATACTTTAATATGCATTATATGAAAAGTTGTTATTTTGAAATTACGAAAAGGCACTCCAATTTTATTTATGTGTATGGATATATGGATATGCAAAACATACAATATAATAAAATAACTTTCCTTAAGTGAAGTTATTCTCGTTTATATTTATGTTTTATGTGTTTTAAAAAAGATAATTGAACTGTTTTCTTGCTGACGTAGCAACTCACGTCATCAAGAAAACAGTGGGTACTCGAAGCTTAATCAAAGACTCGAAGCAATGTCAAAACAACTTTTCTCAAGAATGGCTCACATCAGTCACATCTAAAGTGCTTTAATAAGTTTTTAACGTTGTACCAAACGTAAATGTGCAGCAATTTCTTATTGTTTGATAGTCCTATATTATTTGTTCGAGTTTTAAAACTAGCTCGATCGGTGACAATATCACAAAATTCCCCTGTTCGTTTTGCAGTGCTACCAACTTGCGAGTGCAGTGCAAGTAATGTAACTTGTGTGGCCAGCGCTCAATTTTTGAACTGTGGTACTATTTTAAATTATAATAGATTTTGATACCAACGTTTCTCGTGGTATGTATCATACTCTTGAACCTATACCAAACATAGCCTGAGCGCTTCGCGTTTAAGGCAATATATTTTAAGCTCCTATCTAAATTTAAAAATGTTTACGGTAAGACAGGCGTTGGAACGCGCCCCACCCCCAATTCGCGGGGCCCATAGCATTTGCTACTCTTGCTACGTGGCTAATCCGGCACTGGATCGACTGTTCTCAGGATTACAAAAAATTATATTATCCATTGCTATGCAACATATACCCTGAATTTTTTATCATATAATTTAATGTTCTTATATGACTATATGTTACTAAATATTACTTTAATATAGGATAATAATATACAACGACCTCTTAGGAAGTTGTATTCCTACGGTTGGTTCCAGACTGACATCAACTTTTTAATTTGAAGAGATATAAAAATGTATTTTTTGTCTGTACTCCTGTCTGTGTGTCCGTCCTTCTGTGAACACTTCAACCCACAGATTAGCTATAGCCATTGTCTAAAGAAGTATAGTCAGTCAACCTTATGGGATTATTATTGGATGACGATGGGGTTTATTAGTAGATGGCGCCAGCACGATTGCCCCCAAAAAAGAGACAAACGAAAGAGATGGAAAGTGTCGTAGTAATCGCATAAAGTAAATAATGAATGGACATTATTTCGTGTTTTTGATTGGCTCAGTGTCCGTTCCACCTGCCACTTGCAATTTGCATGTAAACGAGAGAGCAAAGTAGCGAACTTTCGTGGTGTTTGGCATTTCATTGTTTTTGTCTTGTTAGGTCTTAGTCAGTTTTCGAATTCACATAGATATTTTCAGGGTGATTTCTCTTGACTAATGTTTGGGGGAAGATGTCCAACGTTCTTGATGACAACCGATGATTGGTTTCAAGTTATGAAGGTGATAATGCCATTTCCGACAGTTACCATATTATTTTCTGTTTTTATTGAAAGCTTTTATTTAACTTGCTCTGTGTGTGTTAGATGGGTACAAATCTTGCAAGCTGAATTAGAACCACTTCCTCTTATTCTATGGAATTGAAATTTTTCGTGTTGGTTCAGTTCCGATGACAAAACATTAATGTCGAAGAAATTGTCCCCCCTGCCCCCCGAAAGTTAGATAGAGAACGCGTAGGGTTTCGGAAGTTTTATTGACGGATTTGGACGTCAGAAATAACAACGAAAAAAATAAGTAGGGAGGGGGGATGCCCCCCTAATTTCGAAAAGTTGGAAAACTAACTCGTGAAATTAAAATCGGAAAAATCTCTAAAAATCGTGAAAAATATCTGACAATCGAATGTTATGGTTTATAAAAAGGAATTGCCCCCCCCCCGTTTTCCGAAAGCTAGATAGAGAACGCGATGGTTTTCGGACGTTTTTTTGACGGATTTGGACGTCAAAAATTACAGCAAGAAAAAATAAATTAGGGGGGTACTCGCCTCCCTCTTTTCTCAAAAAAAATGGAAAAAACGCGAAATTATAATCGGAAAAATCTGTAAAAATAGTGAAAAATATCTGACCGTCGGAAATTATGTTTTAAAAAATTTCGCCTCCCCTTTCCCCCCTCAAAACCTAGGTAGAGAACGCAAAGGAAATCTGAAAATGTTTCAACAGTTTCGGACATGGAAAATAATGATGAGAACAAAAATAGTTCGGGGGGTTCGCCCTCCTTTCCTGTCACAAAAAAATAGGAAATCTCGCGGAATAGAAATCAAAAAAATCCGTAAAAATAGTGAAAATTATCTGGCCATTGAACAAAACGGTTTTAAAAAAATTCACCCCTCTGCCCCCCTCTAAAGCTATTTAGAGAACACGTAGAAATTAGGAAAAATTTCCAACGGTAAATTAACAGGCAAGCGACCGTGCAACAATGGCGCATTGATTGAAATGAACAGACTAAGAAACATATTCACAGAAAACTAAAAAAATAAATAAATAAACTTAAAAAACCTTTTCAGATAAAAGATGTTATTTAAATGCACTAAAGCGAAAAACCCATAATTTTGTTACATTATAAAATTTCAAATGATATAAAATCTTGTCGTGTGAATAAATCTTGAGGTAATTTTTGAATTTTATATACTATAAGAATTACATATATACTTCTCGCGACAAGCTTTTATATCATTTAAAATTTTATAATGATGGGTTTATTCACTTTAAAATTTATTTTCTTCTTTTTAGTACATTTAAATAGAAACTTTTCTCTAAAATGTTTTTTTTCAAGTTTATTTATTTACCATGAAGACAAAGTTGTAAAACCTAATAATTGTTTTTTTCGAAATTAGGTACTGATATAATGGCATTATCTGCGACTGAATTTGAAGTTTCAGTCGATCGTTCGAAATAACCACTATAAGTGGATATCCTTATCAAAAATGAAACTTTATGACTTCATGACCAATACGCACAGAAAACTCATATAAAGAAGATGAAATAATTATTTATATATGATACAAAAATTCGTAAATTAGGACTTTTATATGAGCGTTGAAACACGAGAGTACAAAAAAGCTCTTTATGAAAATGTATCTACAATTTTATTTCTACGCCTGTTATTATATTGGCAAATTGTAGCAATTGTTGAGTATATTTTATTCTATGAAGTTTTCATTTGATGACTTTCGAGTAAAATCTGACGCAAAATACTGTCTTTTGGAATTATATGAACGATGCGTAAAACATAACTTTACGCATATTTGATTTTTTCACTTACGTGTCCAGAAAAGTATCACTTTAGACACTGTACGTGGACACTGCGTAAAACCATAAATATTTCCATCTCCCCGATGATCGTGCATGGTCAGTAAACTATATTTTTTTCTACAACCGCTTACCAAAGTAGGTAGCCTTTGACGCTTTTAGATCTCAACGCAAAGCAGAAATGTTTTGTGACAGCTTTTTTGCTCTAGTGCGAAAATATTGAAGAAACGGTCGATCTCCATAGCTTTCGTTGAAAACGAACCTATTCTTGCATGATGTTTAGTATAGACAATAAATTCATAACACTCTTAGGAACTGTGGTGGTGTTGAGAGCGTAGCTGCTATCAAGCTGAAGGCCTGTGATTCGATCTCGACATACTTTTTTTTTTCAAGCAAGTTATCTTGTTTTGTTAGAGCTGTGAATTATTGGATATTTGGTTAGCTTATTCATTTGGGATTACTATTGAGTGTTTATTTTCTCATGGGTAATGTTAGGTGCCTATGTTGAATGAATTGTCAATCGTTTCTATGTTTAAAAGCTGCGTTTGAAGAAAAAAACATGTGTTTATTTCGAAAACAAAGTGCCATTGCTGCTCTCCAAAGATTACCGCGCTCTAAATACACAAATAACTATATTGTACAACAAAAAATGTATTTTAGGCCCGTGTAGGTGACAACCTCCTTTGAAACTCTCCTTATATGTCCATATACATTGTTGATAACATCGAACCATCAATTAAAGAACACCTGTCCGCCAACACTTGAATTTTCCTTGAATTGTCCTTGAACTGTCCTACCCAAATAATTCTAGATCTATCATGGACGGATTCGGACATGAATCACAAAATTTGTCCTCCATCTTGAATGTTCGTATTGGTCTCCAACACAACAAGCCCTTGTATTGGTACCAATTTTGAAAGAATCTAATCAAAAATCTTATTCGCCTTTTTGAATTTTGAAAAAATACAAAACTACTCGAGATTCGCATTATGAATAGTTGGACAATAAATCACAAAAACTGTTCGCTATCTTGTTTTTTTCTCTTGTGAATGTCGTAACGAACCTGAATGAATTTAATGGACACCTGCCAAATTTAAAGATGATTGGATCAGTGAAATTGGCTCAAAATTTCCACTGAAGTTTTGACCCCGTTATACCTAGACAGTAGATACCATACCTGTTACGTGTGAGTGAAACTAAACAAAAGCGTTTACAAATAATACTGATATATTATTATTTACCTACTTATTGGGTGCCTTCAAGCACTAATGAATATTCTTTATGTGTTTTCAAAACATATCAACTGCGATATAATATCGTAATAGAACATTTTTTTGTACCTATACTTAGGGATCATTTTTCAGTAAGAATATTGCTACATTACGTGTTTCATTATATTAGGCTTAATTGCAGCAATATACAATTTTACTACTGATAATCATCTGATATTCGAAACATCCGAATGCAAACTTTGACTCGTCTTTTATTCTGCTAAACATCTCACCAATGACAATATTCTGCACATTTCTGAATGAACCGAATGAAAACTGGCGTTCTATTTTAAAAAGAGACAGAAGTATAGTTTTGCGTGCCATCCGATAACGGCGCCACATTACTGGATACATTTTCAATGTTTCCAGTAAAATAGTATAGATGTCTCAGGTGACGGCCATCCAATGCATTCTGCACAGGGATTGTTTGACTATTCTTCTTTAGACAATGCTATAGCGAAAGCCGCAAGGCATAAGCTGTACCCACTCATCGGACGTAGGAACAACATGGCACTCGAGTTGAAACTACGCCTCATCAAGACAATTCTTCTGCCTATCATATTGTACGCATCCACTGCTTGGGGGCAGTGCGCGTACAGTTATAGGCAAAGGATACAGGCCTTCTTCAACGTCTGCCTGAGGATGGCAACAGACACACCACAATATATGCCCAACAGGTTCATATATCGAGACTTAGACATCCACCCAGACTATATCGACAGACTGATTAGACAACTTGTGGGGACTACTCTAGACAGAGTAGAGACCCACACGAACCCGCTGCTCACGGAGCTCCACGAGAACAGACGTGAGCAAGACGACAGAGACAGAGACAAGTACAAACGTCCAGTAAACCAAGGAGACAACGACACCCCTGAAGAAGTACGGCGGAGGCGATACCTTCGGCGACGCCAAAGTCTACTTCAACAGGCACCAAATCACGATTAATCATGCCTTTATGTTTCAGATACCAAGAAGAACCGACCAAGTAGTAATTTCAATTTCAGTTAACTCAGCACACAGCACTCGGCCCTCAGCCGAGAGTTTTTTCAGGCCTTCAGCCAGTTTCAGGGGGGCACCATGCACATAAAGTAAAGTCATTGTTTTAAAAGTCAACTCATGTCAGATATAAGGGAGCTTCAAGCCGAGAATTGGCTGGGCACTCCATATCAAATGGTCAGATTTTATTCTGCTGATCGCCAGTCATCAGGATGAGGAACCGCTTTAACGAGAGGGGGTGGTGGATAGGGGGGGTGAGCTTTCGAGTACGTACGAGTGCTGGGGAGTTCATCCTTCCGGGCCTCAACCTTAGGGGGTGCATGGTGGTGGAACACTTCAAACCTTTATATTTTCGGAACCCTTGGAGATATCGCTTTGAAATTTTAATCATTTTCATAACTCGAGAATATTGTTTTCGGTATCGCAAAATCTTTAAAAAGTTCACGGGGTTTTTCCGTGTTTTTATCCTTATCTATCCCCAACGGTACAGATTCAGGAATTGATTTGATCCAGTACGTATTTTTCAAAGATATATTTCAATATGTCCTACAGAAGTGTATAGTTTTTGAGAATGATCAGGATATACTAACAGGGATTTTCCTGCGATTTTCCGAAAAATGTCAATTTGAAAAAAATCATATAGGTACGCCGAACCGTTCATTCGAACTGTATTTCGGAAAATACGACGGGTAGAGTAGAATAGAGAAACAAATCATACTGGAACTATTTTTCACGAAAATGATCGGAAAACCGGGAAAACTTGAAAAATCTGAAAATCGAAATTTTGGAAAATACTTAATATCTCAGAAACGGTTGACATCTTCACAATTTACCAAGACATCTTTTCACCAGATTTGGTGGACTTAAAAATTTTCGTAGAAAGAGACCTTTTCACTTTATGTTATGTTAAAAATAGAAAAACGAAAATTCTTGTCGGATTATACTGATACATACCTGTTTTCTTGTATGACATTCTTCAATTTGGACAGAGAACACACTAATATTTTTGTCCTACGGTTAGTAATAAGAAAAATGGTCTTGTGGTATCAACAATTTCTGAGCGTAGGACTGGGATAACGTACCACGCAATTTGTAGGACAATGTGGCTGTTCAGTTACATAAATATTAACTATAAGCAACAGTAATACAATCAACTGGTTAGTAATCATTTTTGATGACCTCGTTATCGATACATGTATTTTATACCTGCTACCCCTCTTAGCTACCACAATCGAGAATTTTTTTAAGAGCAAGTTTGAGGGTCTCATCACAATGAAGGAACTCACGGAAAATTAGCTTGATAGTAATCAATTGTAAAAACGTCCCATGGATCCTGGACTAATAGTTTTATTTCTTAATCATGCGAAACCTCTCCGCGGTTGACCCGATGTGTGAACGGATATACAGTGTGATCAGTAAAGTCCGGATCAATTTGGATTTTTTTTCATTAATAGCTTTATTCAAAATTTGATTTGACATTAATTTCTGCTTCGATCGAGATGAAAAATATTGAAAGAAGTTGTAATCACGTGATTCGAAAAATAGGTCAATTTTTTATTTGAACATAAATTTGATAATAAAACAAAGCAAACATCCAATGCAGAGGCTGATACAATACTATGTCTTTTGAGTAGTTGAAATTTGAAATAGATGAAACAAAAAAAAACAAACAACACTAATTTAATAATTAAAAATGTATTACATGATCAACTCTTCCGCTTTAACCTATAAATAGGTACAATAGGTTTCGAATATTATCTCCTACTTGAACTTTTCTTGGTATTACTTCTGTATCTCTTTTATAATTGTTTTTGAACATGTTAGCATTTGGTTTGTGCTCCTTCTTGAAAACTACACCCCTGTGTGTAGCTAGTTTTTGTTGATTTGGAAAATAGATTTTATAACCTTGATATTTTCGCCATAGCCAACGAAAATACCTTTTTCACTCTTTCTGTCCCATTTTTGTCTCCTTTCTTTAAGTATATGTACAAAAACTTCAGATCCAAAAATTTCAAAATGATCTATTGTAAGCGACATTTTATTCTCATATATGTTAGCATAAAATTGTTGTTGGAGAGTGTGTACACTTGATTCATCAGTTTTGGCATTTATTATAACGATTGCAGACGAACCAACATTTGTTTCAAAGATGTACATGACAGTAAATGCATGAGTATTTTTTCATCAACAGACAAACACAATTATTTCCTGAGCCTCTAAATCTTCTTTGGTGAATTTCCTTTTATTTTCTTCTGTATCAGATCGACTCAGTATTCGTTCACCTTCGATAATATCCTAGATTGTCCTCTTCTTGAATGAAACTGATAGCTGGAACTTCCACGCAATGGAATTCCTTCCACAACTATCCAGGAATACTTTATACTGTCTTTCTTGTCTACTGGGCCCATAACCTATTATGATGTGATGGATATTATGATGCTTTTCAGTATCCCACTAAACTGATTGAACAATATTTAACTGAACGGTTTTGAAAAGATTTTGATGCAGACTTTGACAGACTAATTTCAAAATCAATTATTTTTGTCAACAAATTATTTATAAAAAATCTGACAACTACTCTTTTTTATTTTCAAGGAGACCTAATAAAAATGAATATTATTAAATCTTCAAATTTCAGCTATTCAACAATATTGAGTCCGTAGTGGAGAATGAGAAGAGCGGAATCTATTAGAACTACTCATTCCCGACCCTAAGGCAAATACAAGCCAATTAGCCTGATGTTGTCCTCCTCGACCATCAATGTAGGACGATTTTCGCCGTAGAGTTTTCAGGTCCTGGCGAAACGAACATCGTACGAAAAGAGGAGGAAAAACGGACAAATATCGAGAGACTATTTAACCATTTCAGGCCCCGTGTACATGTGGATGTACATTGATTTCAATATAGCTCCGAATATTCATTACACTCTATATTACATTGGGGCCTATCTGAACACGTGTGTGTATATAATATCTGAACGTTTTCAATATATTACCTGCCATCTATTCGGTTTTCATGGAACTATTCGAATATTACTCAGTCGACTTCTAACGTATAAAGTACGTGCATTGTTACTGCCGGTTCCAGCTCTTATATTGTGCGTTCCAAGATTCTTTGAGTGAAAATTGGTGAAGTTGCTACAAATGCTATTCAGGTTTTATGTTGGTATGCCATATTTTTCTTATGAAAGGTGATTTAAATATCATGTGCATGGATATGTACAAATGGTCTCAAGTGGTATTCATATTTGTACAGGAGGATGTAAATCTGGTGAAAACTGAAAATGGATAGAAAGAAATATTATAACTTGGAAAATTCCCTAGACATCCAAGAACTGATGGACCTTATAGAAAATGAAGATCTCTCTGATATAGAGCTAGGTGTAGGTTCGGATGAAGAAGATCTTCAAGAATATGAGGCGGTTCCCGTATCGCGACCAGGAGCTGATTATATTGACGAGACATGATACGCAGTTATTGTAAAGAGCTGTGGTGGATGGAGAGAATGGTTTACGAGATAACTTCGGATCAGATGAAGATTTTGGTACTGAGAATGAAATTGCAATCAATTCAGTGGAGGAAGACGATGGAGATGCAATAGAAGAAGGTCAGAGTGGAAGGAGAAACAAAACTAGTGGGGCAAAATGGAAAAAACAGCATTCAGAAAGAAAAACATTGAATGGATCCCTGTAACTCCTAATACAAGTTTAACAGAGCTCCAATATCCAATAGAATACTTTTTACGATATATTCCACGTGAAGACTTGAAAAAATGGCAGACTACACAAACAGGGAAAGTCATTTAGACCTATGAACAGTTCTGAAATTATGGTGTTATTTGCTCTGCACATAATGATTGGATGTTTGAATAAATTTCCTAGAATTCGAATGTACTGGGAGAAATTCTTTGGTATCGGTATTTTCTTAGAAAACATGTCAAGAGATCGGTGTTTTCATCTGAGATCGTGTTTGCATCTGGTGAAAATTGTGTAGATAAATTATATAAAGTCCGTCCTTTGATAGATCTCATAAGAAAAAGATGTTTAGAGGTTCAGCTTGAGAAAGAACTTTCTGTAGATGAGCAAATTATCTCATTTACGGGATCTCTTGCTATCAAACAGTATGTGAAAGAGTATGTGAAAGGAAAGCCGTCTCCTTGGGGTCTGAAAGTGTTTGTACTCTGTGGACAAGGTGCTTCTGTTGTCCTCCATTTGTCCGATAGAATTGGAACTGAAAAATGCCACAAATTATATTATGATAACTTTTTTTCATCATATGACCTCTTGATACTACTCAAAGATAAACCAATTTACGCTGCTGGTACAATAAGAACGAATCGATTTTTCAAACCATTTTTGATGAATGACAAAGAAATGAAAAAGAAAAATTGGGAATTTTCGGAAGAAATTATTGACGAAAAAGAGAACGTAGTAGTACTCAAATGGCTCGACAACAAAACAGTGTGTCTAGCTTCCAACTACGTAGGAAAAGGAAAAGAAGATGTGGTGAAACGTTGGGATAAGAATCAATCGAATTATATTGAAGTAATTAGGCCTGAAATTATTCAAGATTACAATCTTGGAATGGGTGGGGTGGATCTCATGGACCAATTGATAAGTTATTACAGAATATTCATACGTTCAAAAAAATGGCCGCTAAGAGTAATAATGCATATGGTTGACTTTTCACTAGCTAATAGCTGGACGGAATATAGAAAAGATTGTGATAAATTTGAAATACCACAAAAACGGAGACTGACCTTACTTGAATTCAGAACTAGAGTTGCTGAAAGCGTGATAAATATGGGCAAACCAGTAAATAATAATCTGAAGCGTGGTAGACCATCTTCCTCATCACCATCTGTTTCCCATCATAATCGCAAACGAGGTGAACGTCGACCAGTAGAAGAAATTCAAAGTGATCATTTCGATCACATGCCACAGTTTGACTCGAATGAGGAGGCAACTAGATGCAAACATTTTGGTTCTAAAGGCCGGAGTCACATTTTTTTGATAAATGGAGAGTGCACCTTTGTCTAGTAAGAGAAGAAACTGTTTTTCTGCTTTTCATCGACCGACACAAGTGCGATAAATGTTGAATTTATTTTTGTGTGACATAAGTAACCTGAAAGGTACATCATTTGAGACCACTTGTACATCCCCATGTGCAATTTTTTTTCCCAAATTAAACAAACAAATTACATTTTTCTTGTTTCAATGACCTCAGTTTCGGTCCGAGATGGGCTGAAAACAAAAAAACAGTTTGAGGTTCATAATAAAAAAAAATTCAGGTCTGAAAGGGTTAAACAACGCGGGTTCTATCCAAACCATTCAGTGAAAATTGTGATTCTGATCATAGGAGTCAATGGTGGAATGATGCTCTCTTACCGGACAGTACCAGCTTGCCGTAATGTGGCAGAAAACTTAGCCGTTTGCTAAGTGCACATGATCCTCGGACCCAATAGTCACTCACCCCGCGGACATGGGGAGTGGTTATTTGGGTAAATGACACCACCGCGGCCTCCGGATGTATCGGATTTAAGAAAGTGTATCGGAAAATGAAAGTGTATAAACGGTAAAAACTATGTGAATTTCCAGTCAATAACTTAACTGGGAATTGAGCTTATCATTATTTTATGTTTTGATTGTATTGTGACCATGCGAATGCAAGCGATACCGCTGTTATCGTCGTAATAACCTTGACTCGTTATTTCATAGGATGTTGATTTTTTCTGTTGCAGAATTAGGTCCTCAACCTATATGGAATTCCACTCACACTGATAAATTGCGACACGATCTCCTGCTCAACTACGATAAGTTCGCGCGGCCTTCGCAGCACTTCAACACGACCGAGGTTCGTTTCGGGATGGTCATCAGACACATCGAAGTGAACGAGTTCAAATCCACGTTGACCGTTCATTGCTGGCTCCGATTGGTGAGTGGTAATTGAATGATTGTTCAGTTTTATGGACAGAATTTTATGGATCACCTAGTATATCGATAAGAATATTTCTAATACAGACACAATTTTACAACAAGTTACTCTAAACGATTCAAAGTGCACTCGAAGAACTCGAGTTAACTTCAGTGCGACTTCGGGTAACTTCGGAAGCACTTTGAAGCGTTTTGATCAACTTTCAGTGACATTTTCAACTTATTTCCCACCTCTCAGGTGAAAATTCAAAATATTCAAATTGTAGATATTGATCTCTACTTCCAGATGCCGTGTACAGAATTTGAAAACTACGATTGTCCTTAAATCCACACATTTAGAAAGATTTGCCCTTAAATTGTTTGTAGCGCGATTGTGCAAAAACTAGATACCGGGCAGAAAACATCTATTATCTATCAGTTTCCAATATTGTTTGCCCATCTTCAGATTTAGAAAAATTATAAATTTTTGAAAAATATCCTCTTTTTCGAGGTTTTCCCGGATTTTCTCAGTGGAAAATGCACCGATCCGGTTGTATGACAATCCATTTTGTAGGTTTTATACATCTCCATTGACTGTAAAACGATTCCTTGATTAATCTTTGAGATATTTCCAAAAAAAAAAGTTTTAATTTTTTTACTATCGCTTGTTCAAAAAATTCTACAAAGCGATTTTGCTTGGGCGAAAACTGGGTTTTTCATTGGGTAGTATTCATAAAAGGTAGAAAATGCTTATACTTTTGAAAAAAAAATTCTCCACGTATTTTTCTTTTTCGATAAGGATCGTTTCATTTTCCATAGCTTTATCTAAGCCAGGAATCACACTGATCGACCAGGACTGACCGTCCGCGACCGTCCACCGACGACCAAAAATTGAAGTAGATCAATGAAAACTATCAAACTCACACTGATCGACCATCCACGACCGACCGCTAGAATAGTTCTAAATCTGACATTAATCTGACATTCAAAGGTTATGCGAATTTTCCATTTATTTTAATAAAAAAAAGTTCAAATCATAATTTCAATGCTTTTGTTGTAAACAATGAGTAAAGGTGATAGTGAAGAAGAAATAATTGTGTCAATTTTATAAACGATTAATAAAGGAAAGTAAAACAGTGTGTGGAATAGAGAACTTTATTTACATCGGGAACAAGAGGGTGAATTTTGAACCAGTTATCTGCAAATTACTAAGAGATCGATGAAGTTCCAAACTACTATTGAAAGTCCATAAATTACACCAACAAAAATTCCCAGACAAAAATGACATTTTTTTATTTGCTTGGCATTACTTCCCAATAGAGCACCAAGGAATGTTTCCTTTTTCCATATTCAGCACGTAAATTCTTTAACTATGAAAAATATGTAAGTTACTATTAGTTGAACGTTACTGGTCCTTAAAACAATTATCCTATTTAGTCAATGACTTCTCTATTGCTGTAAATAGGATCACTCTGATTTAACGTGGCTCCTCACAGCTGTTATCAAAATATTCACCTCTGCGGCGGTCCACATGGTTCCTTTATTGTTCCGTTGCTTTAAAAACATTAAAAATATGTAAATATTGTAATTGTAAATATAGTACTCACGAATTCCTGAGTGATACTTTGTTTTTTCAATATGAAATATACCAATTCACACGAATAATATTAAAATTTTCGTTTATATGAAAAACTGTAGAAAGTTTACCACAAACATGTGTCCAAATGATAATTTAGCATATAGGTATTGCATCACGGAAGTCTGTGGCCGACCAAAATTTCCAGAAAGTTGAAATTTCAAACAGGGCCTTTGAAAACCGGTCGTGGATGGTCAAGAATGATCGAACAGTGTGAGTTGAGCGATAAGAATATATGTGTTGGAAATTTTGGTCGTAGATGGACGGTCGCGGACGGTCGGTCCTGGTCGAGCAGTGTGATTCCTGGCTAAGTCTTCAAATAAAAAAGTTATGGCGATTTTTTAGTTTATTTTGTCATTTTGACAGGGAAAAATTATTATTATTATGTTTTTTTCTGGCTTCCCTCCTGTTTTTTGATGAGGATCATTTTGGTTTTTGTTTTATGACTCTACGACTTCAAATAAAGATTTTAAGCCCCCTGTGTGGTACGGCTGAGTGGCCGTAGTATACACTGCTTATTATAGTCGTGTATAATAATAATCTATACGGGGTGAAATTGTATGTTTCCTTTAAAAATAATTCAACCATTTTTCAAAATGAGTAATCTAGTTTCCACACCAAGCCGGAGGTAGAGTTATAGTACGTTTTTTTAGTGGTAACATTCTTTCAAAACAGAAATCGCTCTCGAAAAGTCGATTTATTGCAAATGATGATTGGGGATCAGTGAAAGCTATCCTCTCAAAAGTTTTTAGTCGATAAACGAATCTTAGGACCCATGCTAATATTCAAAATACTATCACAGACTTCTCAAACTGTATACAATATCAACATGTCGAAAAATTTAACACTTAATTTTTCGACATCGACATCTAAAAAGTCGTTATTTAACGAGTCGTTAATTAACGATTGTAGTTTAATTTACGATTACGTCAATCTAAACGACAATTCAGAAATTCTTATTCTGCAAACAATGTCGTTACGGCTTCAATCGTTACCGAAAGAATAACGACCAAACTGAATTTTCGAGACGGGTAGTACATATAAATTCATGTTTTGTGACTGAATGATGGATGAAAACAAAATTTTGAAACTACCTGTTTCAGTTATTTCACTATTTTATGGAAACTTGAATCAATTAGGAAAATTTGTGAATATTACGGAATTGTGAAAAAAAAGTAGTGAAACTATTATAAAGGCAACAATTTTTCGTATATTTGGATAAATTGAAAAAAAAAACTAGTATTTTCGTACAAATAAGTATGAACCAAGTAAACCAGAAATTCTCAAAGAAACCTGAACTGCTCTGTTGGGAATTTTATATAAATAAAGAGGCCAAATAAAAAACCAATATTTCTGATACGTCGTTAATACACCTGCTGCCTACAGAAGACTGGGCCATGACTCACGATTTATCTTTTGCCATAGACTTCTGGTGCTTGCCATGAGCAAAAAAATGCAATGCTAAAAGAAAGCTGTGTAATTGGTTATTGAATGGAAATTTAGTATTTTTGTTTACTTGTATAACTGAAGGTATCCTCGTATTCCTGAGGGACATTGCAGAGTGATCGCTCATTTCGTTAAATAACTCCCACGCCAGTTCTCTGCTTGATCTAAAATCTTTCCGAAAATTTTCTTCAGGAGTCTTGAGAGGGTTGCTGATATTCTTCAGCTATCTATTGAATCTCCGATTCAACTCTCTATGGAACAACAGATACGTGTTTCGATTTACCTTCATAAATCATCATAACACCTTCTTCGCAGTTCTTCTAGGATTACAAACATTACGTCCCGCTCGAACTGATCCACTTCTATTGGATTACTATTTAAATTTTGCAAAGGACGAGTGAGAATAATTTTTTTGCTGAACACGTTTATTATCGTTGACAGTTATGACATCCAAATAGGTGTCGTCTGCTCAGCGATGTTTTGGCAACGATATATCGTTAGATAACGAAGAAGAAACAGATAGTGAATACGATTCTGTGATTTTATCGTTATTTAACGGCTTATCGCTTGGAAACGACTTCTAACGATATCGTTAAAAGATAGTGAATAGACCTGTTAGTCTCACCAAACTTGAAGTATAACTTTTTTTCTCAGCCTATATTGATAATCAAACTATGCGGCATTTGTTACATGGAAATACATTACTGTTAATGATAAGAGAGGAATCTTTTGGAAAACTGTGAAAGTATTTCAATCAGGAGTTTTTCAAGTACAAGTACAGTAACAACACCAACTGAATAGTGAACTATTTTCACTTATAGTATCACAAGAGCTTAAATTATTTCTAGAAATTTTTTTGATGGCACGAATATTTGGAAAATTATCCCGAGTCGCGAAGCGACGACGGATAATTTTCTTAAAATATTCGTGTCCGAAAGAAAATTTCCAGGAATAATTTAGGCTTGCGTGGTATTCGGTAAGAAAATTTCACACCATAATTTGGAAAAAAAATATTAATCCAATCTGATATATTAAATTAATTTCACTGCTTGTCAAGTCCACCATGTTTCATTAAATAAAAAATATTATCAACTTTAGTTACACCAAATGCTAAAACTCAGATGGGTATTAGATCAGTCTATGGCCCTTTCAGAATTTTAGGTTACTAAAGGTGGTAGAAATGTATTTTTTGTTAAAGTAATCCATAACACTTCTAATGTAAAAAATATAATAATAACATGGTTTGTTGCAGTAGGTGGCCGTGATATAGGCGGCCATGCTTTTGAAAGATGAGGTTTATATTGATAAATTACAATGGCTGTGTCTATGAGAGAAAAGCGGAAAGCGCTTTGCTGGATGAAGCATAAAAGCGCTTGACAAGTCTACTAGACGGTCCATAAAATGTCAAATTACGGGGCTCTGAACCGCTTCAAATAAATCCAGCGGAAAATAAAGCGCTTTATTTATCTACAGCGGCTGCAAGAGCTGTCAGCCGTCTATCACGTGAAGCGTAAAAGCGGCTGCAACTGCTGCACGCTGTCAGACGCACCCATTGGCTGTGTCTATGAGAGAAAAGCGGAAAGCGCTTTGCTGGATGAATTATAAAAGCGCTTCACAAGTCTACTAGACGGTCCATAAAATATCAAATTACAGGCTGCTAAACCGCTTCAAATAAATCCAGCGGATAATAAAGCGCTTCATATATCTACAGCGGCTGCAAGAGCTGTCAGCCGTCTATCACGTGGAGCGTAAAAGCGGCTTCAACCCACAGAACTCATACTAAAAAGTATGAGTTCTGTGCTGCCACCGCTGCACGCTGTTAGACACATTGAGTTACTGTATAGTAAACCAGCAAACAAAGATATTCTTATATAAAACATTTCTTGTAAGCATTTGCGTTAAACAATTTGAGAAAAATGAAATGCTTTGAAAAGTACAATTTATGTAAATACTGCAAAGAGTTGAGTCAAATGCAAATATGTCATCCAAAATTAATATATTTAACGGATTTAATGGAAGATTGCGACCAGGAAGCATTAGAGTCGAATGGTTTGTTTACGAAAATCCAAGAAGGTCTGCTGCAGATGTCAAGTAAATATGGCCTTTTGCGTAAAAGAGATTTGAACAAAATTGTTTCAAAATATTACATATATGATTACTTATATTTCGGACGTCCATCATCTTAATGGTTGAAAGATTTCTATCTCTTTCAAATTTTTCACAACGTTTCAATTGCTTGAATCCGCGATCGTCTTCTGGTGAATAGTGACAAAATCAGATGCTACGCGACCTTTTATAGGTCTATAATTAAAGTGTAATTACGCGCGGTCTTGTGGCGCGCGTGGTTTCGCGCTTTTTCTCCCTCCAAAACGGTCCATGAGCGGGTTCCATACGTTTTTAATTTCCACGCTTGTTAGACTGAAGGCACCATTGGCTTCTATGTAGGTTGTTTCCATAAATTTCCGTTTGAACCAATGTTCCTCTCTATGTAGAACACTAGCTTCGTCCCAGAGAATTCGGTGGTGTTTTGTCCAGGCGTGGTAAGCAATTCCCGATTTTGAAGTTTCCCCTCGTTGAGTCCACTTTTTGTGTTCGGCTATTCTTACTGATAATGGCCTCTTGGTCTCTCCGATATAGGAATCTCCACATTCACATGGGACTTTGTAAATACAGTTTCTGTTGTGATCTCTGGTTTCGTCTTGGTGAGGAAGCTTCGTAAGGTACTGCCGGATTGAAAGCAACTCTTGATGTTGTATTTATTTCCGATTCTTCTGATCTTCTCGGAGATACTCCTGATATAGGGAAGAATGAGAACGGGGTTTTGTGGTCTTTCTTCGGTTGTCTTGGTCTTTTCGAGTTGATTCCGAACTTGTCCTATGAGCTTCTCGGAGTATCCGTTTCGGCGTAGGTCCTTTTTGATGTGGTTAATTTCCGCCTCCAATGACTCCTGGTTGTTGCAAATAGACATTGCTCTCTCCACCAACGTTCTTACGATTCCCCTCTTTGTGGAGTTTCGGTGATTAGAGCCGTAGTTGAGGTACTGTCCTGTGTGTGTCTTTTTCCTGTAAACAGAGGTGAGGATTCCAGTGTCTGTTCTTTCAGCTTTCACATCGAGAAACGATAGGGTACTGTTAGTTTCCTTTTACATTGTGAATTTGATTGAATCCCTCATGTTATTCATTCTGGCGAAGAATTCCCCAAGGTGTTCATCTCCATGGTTCCAAATGATAAAGGTGTCGTCTACGTATCTTAGCCATAGTTTTGGTTTGTATTTTGCCTCTCTGATAGCCAATTCCTCGAACCACTCCATGTATATGTTGGCGATTACTGGAGAGAGAGAAGATCCCATCGGCAGTCCATCAACTTGGGAGAAGAAACGGCTCTTTTCTTGAAAGTATGAGTTGTGTAGGCAGCACTGCAGTAGTTCCAATATCGCTTGCACGGGGAGGTCAGTCCTTTCATGAAGCTGGATGCTTCGATGTGAAAGCTGAAGGAACAGACACTGGAATCCTCACCTCTGTTTACAGGAAAAAGACACACACAGGACAGTACCTCAACTACGGCTCTAATCACCCAAACTCCACAAAGAGGGGAATCGTAAGAACGTTGGTGGAGAGAGCAATGTCTATTTGCAACAACCAGGAGTCATTGGAGGCGGAAATTAACCACATCAAAAAGGACCTACGCCGAAACGGATACTCCGAGAAGCTCATAGGACAAGTTCGGAAACAACTCGAAAAGACCAAGACAACCGAAGAAAGACCACAAAACCCCGTTCTCATTCTTCCCTATATCAGGGGTATCTCCGAGAAGATCAGAAGGATCGGAAATAAATACAACATCAAGAGTTGCTTTCAATCCGGCAGTACCTTACGAAGCTTCCTCACCAAGACGAAACCAGAGAACACAACAGAATCCAGTAAAAACTGTATTTACAAAGTCCCATGTGAATGTGGAGATTCCTATATCGGAGAGACCAAGAGGCCATTATCAGTAAGAATAGCCGAACACAAAAAGTGGACTCAACGAGGGGAAACTTCAAAATCGGGAATTGCTTACCACGCCTGGACAAAACACCACCGAATTATCTGGGACGAAGCTAGTGTTCTTCATAGAGAGGAACATTGGTTCAAACGGAAATTTATGGAAACCACCTACATAGAAGCCAATGGTGCCTTCAGTCAACCAAGCGTGGAAATTAAAAACGTATGGAAACCGCTCATGGACCGTTTTGGAGGGAGAAAAAGCGCGAAACCACGCGCGCCACAAGACCGCGCGTAATTACACTTTAATTATAGACCTATAAAAGGTCGCGTAGCATCTGATTTTGTCACTATTCACCAGAAGACGATTGCGGATTCAAGCAATTGAAACGTTGTGAAAAAATTTGAAAGAGATAGAAATCTTTCAACCATTAAGATGATGGACGTCCGAAATATAAGTAATCAAGTTACTACATCGTCTAAAACATTCAAATATTACATATATGTCTTAAAACACAGACATCTAATTAATTCGCCACCTTCCTATTCACCATTAAGAAGAGAGGATGGGTTAGAATTTAAGTAACATTTAAATCTTACTACGTTTTTTGAAATATAAATTGTTAATGCATAATAATTAAACAAATTTGTGCTTTCTGTTTAATGAAACTTAATAGCGAATAATAAATAATAATGTTAATTCTTATAGAAATTTTGCATTATTCACAGGTATATCTACAATATTTAATGGTTGTAGATCATATGTTTACCTTTTCAAAAAATTTCCACTTAAATATCGTGGCGCCACGAAAAAATGTCCGGAAATTTTTTTAGTTGCCATGGTAACTAGTCAAAATTAAGGCATCTTATTGGTTAAATAGCAGAGGTGTGAAATTTTCAGTAAAAATCCCGACAAAATGCAGAATTTTTGAAAAATACATCTTGTTGTCACGACAATTGTTTTGCTTAGAAACACCATGAGAGCTTGCTCGAGCTGTTTTTTGTACAGCAACAAAGTTTAACAATTTCAAGAATTAATAGATGAAGTTAAACTTTATTTAGAATAATCACAATTATATGAGTATAATTTTACGTTATATGAGTATAATTTTGGCATCTTTTAGGCGTCAAACTCACGTTTTTATATTTACCGTGATTGTTGTAACTATGAGATTTTATATCAGGAATCGTCGGAACACTGATTTGAAAACACCACGAGTTGGAACCAGTGTTTTCAGAAAGTATTTATGTCATTGGTATAGATTGAGAAAATGATGACATTCTATTGATTATATATGAGGGAAATTGTCAAATACGACTGGGTGATAATATTTGATTAACTTCCGTTTTTTGTCAAATTTAGGTTTGGAACGATGAAAAACTAAAGTGGAACCCTGAGTTATATGGAAACTTATCAGTACTGAATCTAGCTGAACACGAAGTATGGCAGCCTGATATATATTTATTTAATGGGTGAGTGAAGTTTTTTTTGATAAACAAACAAAAAAATATAAAAAGTAAATAACTAAATAATGGATAGATGGATGGATGGAGGGACGGACGGATGGAAGTATGAATGAATAAATGAATGAATGAAAAATGAATGAACGAATGAATGAATGAATGAATGAATGAATGAATGAATGAATGAATGAATGAATGAATGAATGAATGAATGAATGAATGAATGAATGAATGAATGAATGAATGAATGAATGAATGAATGAATGAATGAATGAATGAATGAATGAATGAATGAATGAATGAATGAATGAATGAATGAATGAATGAATGAATGAATGAATGAATGAATGAATGAATGAATGAATGAATGAATGAATGAATGAATGAATGAATGAATGAATGAATGAATGAATGAATGAATGAATGAATGAATGAATGAATGAATGAATAAATAACTGAATAAATGTTTAAATGAATATATTAACACCTTGAATGCCGTGGCGGTCATTATAACCGCTACGATACTTTCCCGTGGTGCCATAGCGGTCTTAATGACCGCCGATTTTGCACCTCTACTACGGCTGCTTCAAACACTTTTTCTACAAAGGCATCGTGGTAATCGATGTGAAAACATTTAACCTCAAATTGGTATTTCTTAAAACTCTGTCATTGTAGTGGGTGATACAGGATATAGGTCATATTGAACTCGTTATTTTTTTGTAAGTGATGAATCAACACATGAATTGTTTGTGAAAATGGTTGAAAAGAGAATGGTATCGATCTTTTATATGCATCGAATGGAACATTATCGACTTAGAAAGCTTAAATTTGAAGTTGGTTACGTTGCAGGAAAATTTGTCCACTTTTAAAATTTCAAGTTATTGTGAAAATCCATTCCCATTTCCACTCCATTTTGATTCAATTCTCTTTATGGTTCAAATATTACATTAGGGGGAGGGTTCTGTCGAACACTGTATGAGTGATTGTGAACTTCACGACACAATTAATAGTAGAGATGAAGAGGTGATTCACCTCAAAACATGTAAGAAAATTTTACCACACCGAAAGAAGGCTAGGACAAGACTGTAAATGTAAGGACTGTGAGGTAGGTCTACAGTTTATTACTATGGATTATGTTCAAAATTAAATGAATTTTTCAGAAAAATATATAATCCATTTTACTACTGAAAAATTGGACCATAATGTTTTTTAACTCTTACTGCATTTCGTTCTGTTAGAGCAGACGATGGACTTCATTCGAAGATCTTTCATAACTGATTAAGGTGTATCTTGTTCTTGGGTCACACGTAGGAGTTGTGATTTTTTGATGGGCTCTTTTATTTTAGGATAAATCTATTGTGGTGAACTAGCGTTGTATAGAAAATGAGTAGTTCTACTGCTATTTTTTTTACAAATTCATTGAATTTCTGAGTAGCTAATTATAGCCAGATACATAAGAAACATGTACAGAAGCGTTTCTTTCATTATACTGCTCCTGGTTCATCAATTGCACATTTAAATTTTTTAATCTATTTGATTTTCATTCGCTTTCATCAAGTGGGGAATTTCTGACTCATTGATACCGTGTTTGACGGTGTTTGGTATTGAGACCGAATATATCCTATTCAACAAATTACGAGATCATTCTGTATTAAACAAATATCATCTTTTCGCAAACTTTTGTTTTTGAATTCGTCAGTTATAAGTACTCTTTCTAAGTGCCTGAAAAATTATGACATAGTGAGTTCTTTTAACAACAAGTTTGGTATCCAGCGGTACACTACTATCAAAATTAACAGCAATGGGTCTTCTTCTGGAATATGAAAGTTTATCAGACAAAATCAACGCAATGTTTGTTGCGACTGATGTATCAGAAACACGTTCTTTCACAAAATCTATTTTCAAATTTCATGTATGTTAATTTCCACAGCACAGTTTGAATAGTTTTATTCCATACCTGATAGGCTTTTCTGGGAAATACTGCTTTATAATCAACCGTCCTCTGAATGGAAGTAGGGATATTTTCATATCCACTTAATTAT
Source organism: Chrysolina oricalcia (assembly GCA_944452925.2). Taxonomy (NCBI): domain Eukaryota; kingdom Metazoa; phylum Arthropoda; class Insecta; order Coleoptera; family Chrysomelidae; genus Chrysolina; species Chrysolina oricalcia. Next base: position 15,191,284 of record OX101823.2, on the reverse strand, counting down.
ATAATGTTTCTCCAGTTATGAATCTCATTTTATGGAAAGTGCCAGTAAAATGGAAAATTACACACTTTCCTCTGTCATGATTTGTGGAGCGAACAGGTTTCGAAAGGACATATCGGTTGGCCAATAATTGGCAACATGTAGCTTATGATCTTAACCCTTCATATACCCTGTGAGCCAGATAAATCCCAGGATATCATTTCTATAAGTTGAGGTCCATTCATGAAGCCTTGACTGAGTAGAAGTACTATTGTTATTCAACCAAATTTGATTGAAACAGAGATAAAATCATAAGGGTGTTTCTTTACACTAACCAAACAGAATTCAACCATTCAGATCTTTCGTTTTTAAACTGCAAAATTTCATTATTTTCATTAACAGCATGGCTTCAGATTCGTTTCATTTCATTTTAAAAATTGAACATATCTTCTTAATTTTCGGGTTCATCATCATTTTGTATCTCTTTTGTATTATTCAGATGTCGAAGCCCACGAAGTTTTTCAGATTTTTTTAACCTTCATTGAATTTTTTTAGATATTTATTGGGAATACCAGAACTTCTTCCTTTCAGTTGATAAATAAACTAAGTCTACCCAGAAATATTCATATTATGTAAAATCACTACTTCTTCGTGATATGAATGACATTTACATGTTTTAACAATGTTATGAATAAGCTGCAAATCAGTGAATTTACTTTCTGGGATAATAGCAACATTCTACTAAAAATCAATTGTAAGCGCTGACTTGATCACTACCGCTACATGAAGAGCCACTGTGAAAAGCCAATTTGGATATTATATTTAATAAACTCTCAGTTTGTAAAGTTTACTTCAGAGTAGGATATCTTCCTGTTTACTTATTTGTCCTTCTACACTTTTATAGATTATCTTGAACTCACATTTATTCATTTTCAGACTTTGGAAGGTTACAAACCTACAAAATTCATTTCAGGAGCCGAATGTCCTCCATAAAATCAAACTTCTAATCAATATGTTGAAGGTGTTCATGTGGCTTGGTCTATTCGTCTATGAAATTCACCAGAATTCATCATTTTATCATTAGAAGTTCCGAATTACCTATCGGTAATAATTCATTTACGTTTCGAATTTTATTCTTTCTGTGAACTATTTATTTTTTTATTTGGCAATAAATACAAATTATTTTGTGATTATTATTATTATTATCATTTTGGACAAAAAGACAGAAATATGCGTATGAATACATCCCTTCACCCTACCCACTACATTCGAATTGTTTGATTCGAATATTAAAGTTTTTCGATTTCAGCTCCATCTAGTAGACGAATATCAACAAACCATACATTTTTGTGATGAGCATTCTGAGAAAATTGTTGTGCTGATGAAAATGGACAAGATGCAATTTTCTATAAAAAAGTTGTCAGCACTTCTGACTCGTCCTGTAGGATTATGTCAGGAACGTTTCAATAAAATTTCGTATATTTCAATCTTATACCTCTACTTCAAATTTGAAATCTCTATATGAAGCGATAACTGAATGGTAGGCTAGTCTCATATATCATTGTTACACGGTACCCGTTTTCAGTGGCACCATGGGTAAGTCAGTATGAATTTATCGGCAGTCAAGGTGTTAATAAAATCCATATTCATAAATCAAAATTGATAAAACCGGCTGTTGATCAAAATAAATGAGATTGTAAGGAACGCTTTCCCATCGACAAAATCAATAGTGAAAATGGTGTACTAAATTCCTCTTTTTTACACTCTTCCCATAAGTTCAGTTGGAATAGAAATTTCAATTGTCATCTGCGGGTAACTGATTCCTCGTTCTCCTGATAAAGATAGAAGATCGATAACAAATTGAAAGTATGTTGTGTATGAAATATTTCTCAACTGTAGGGTCAAGTGGGGTTCTGATCAGCAAAACGATAGTTACACTTGAATTATAATGTCAAGCGACCTTAAAGAGACAGCTTTACCTATCTAATCGTTGAATAAGCGAAGTGATTTATTTTGTTCTACTAGCTATAGTGCATTTTTTATATACAAAATTAGTAAGTTTTGTTCGCTTACACTTACCCCAGTATTTGGGGGAAAATGTAATCAGGGTTTGTGATGCTCATTTGAATCGTATGCTAAGTATTTGGGGCAAGTGTAATAGTATGAAAAATACAATTTCAACAAAAAAAATGCACAATATCTCAATTCAAAAGGAAGTTAGGTATATCTTTTTTGTGGAATTAGTACAATTCTCATCTTTGTCTTAGAAACATTTATAGAAATATATGAACATAACAAACAGTACAATGGAGTTTTTCCTTTTACTCTACATTATTGTACTTATGTAGCGAAGGATACTGGAAAAATTAATTCTCTCTGTCCTATATTTGGTGCTGGTAAAACTAACTCCATGTCTGATGCAGGCACGGAGTGATGGTCAATTTGTTCAGGCCAATGAAAAATCGAATGTTGCAAGTTTTGGTAGGGTTTTTTCAGAAACGCAATCTGGGGAAAACATAGACTGGGTCAAATGTAATCAGTAATCATATTTACCCCAGTCTCTGTGGGTATACTTACCCCATTTACAACTTTTAGTCTGGTAACGTATAATCACAACTATTGTGCTTTTTGTCGGCATCCAAATCTATATCTGACATCAGAATAAAATTCATTGTTGAAAATAATCCAAGGAAGCAAAATACTAAATTCTCATTGAATTATTTGTATTACATAGTAATATAAAAATGAAAATTACTATCCATACTCGCATAACAAGTGAAAATACAGATGGTCTATAAAATAACTATAATTTGAACTCAGACTCTGGAAAGGATGTGTCACGCCTCTAACATACCCAGTAGCTCAGTAGGCGTGGATTCGACAATAAAAATTGATTTCGATAAGATTGAAATGTGGGGTTAATTTTCCGGTGCGCCACGGATTTATCGCTAGTGAAAAATCCGAAACCACCCTGATGGAATGGGACAACCCACTGCACTAATATTACTAAAATATTAAACAATAGATACCTGTAAATGGTATAAAAATAATATATAAATATGTAGAGGTTTTGTCTTCCCTTACGCATAGTTAACTTGGACCAGAATAAAAGAAATAGTCATGTCCCTTACTGATAAAATATATTGATCTATGTTACACACCCTGTATGGGTACCGTTCGGCACACAATAACAAAAAAAATAATAAAATACTGTAAATATGGTACCACCAAGATGGATTCAATAGATTGAGAGTGGTGTACTGTTTAAATAAATAAAATATTGAACCTCCAGTGAGGGCTATGCCTGTGACGTCACAATAGCTTACAATTATGATTACTGATGCCTTAGGGGCAATCTCTTATGCTAAACTTATCTGATCGTAAGTAGGTTTCCTCAGTAAGACAGTGGGTACGGCTCAATCAATCAAGTACCAGTACATCTGGGATGAATACCCTCAACGAAGAATACCAACAATGGGGACGAACAGCGAAGGAATGCTGAACAACAGATATACAGCGGGACAACTACAGTTGAACGGGAACAATCACAGTGGTGGAATAGTGGAAAGACAATCGTGTAGCAACGGAACAGTGGAACAATCACATTAGTGGAACTCCAATAAACGGTAGCAGAGTAGTAACAATAAACCGTAGTAGAGCACTACCAGCGGCGAAGCAGTAACAGTAGTAGCCACAGCGGAGCAGTAGCAGAGTGGTAGCAAGCAATAGCCGCAGCGGAGCACCCTAGAATAAACTATACCAGTATGACTTCCGATTACACTTTAATGGAGCCATAAGTAGAGCCCAAATGCAAATACCAACCTCTATTAAGTGGGAGGGTTCTGATAACAGCTTTGATGGTCTGTCTGCTGTCTGATAGCGAGTTTCTCGTTCCAGTGGTTTTACACAATGATGAAATGACTTCTAACCTCAAAAATCCGCAAAGCGAACGGAGATTTCTCAAAAATATATAGCGTCAAAAATCGCAAACAATATGAGAAACTCTCCTGATATAAATTTTTCCAAGATCCATCAACGATGATCAAACTTTAATTGGAAATCTTCAAAATAGCTCAGTCACTCATCAAGATGAAATAAAGAAGAGGAAAATATGTCTCAGTCAAAACTGTCAATATGACAAGGCGCTTTCTTAGTCGTTAGTGTTCGGTGGGATCAGTCCAGGAACTACCTCGAGCTACTTGGAGCTACGAAAAGAACACCTTAAGATTCAGTGTTGCCAACTGAACTAAGACGAAAACGCCATCCTCTCAATCTCAGAACCAAACACAAACAAGGTCAAGTATTCGAATGTGAAGTAGGTACCTCAATGACACAAGACAGAGATAGAGTAGGAATGAGTTTTGTATTCTTAACACAACACAATAGACTAACCAAAAGTATGTTTACAAAACAACGCTGTCATACCGCAAAATAGAACAACTGATAACTGTCATTAGCTTAAGGCCGGTTCATGTCCGCTCGAACTAGTACGGCAAAGGTAAGTACTAACATTCGGAACAAGCTATACATGACAACGATCAAGTTATCATTTTGAAACAGAGTGGAAAGTGTATATCAATGTCAGAGAATTTCTGATGTTATTGTATTAAAACAGAAAGGGTTTTCTAGTGCAAAATAAACCCGTAACACATCATATAAAGGCAAAATATGGGTTCACTTTCAAATTTTACATATAAAAAAATCAAAAACAGCGACACAAAAATTAGAGAGTGCCTGATTACACTTGCCCCATGATTACTTTTACCCAATATCATGCTAAGTATATATTATTTTCGTAGGGCCACCAGTACCTCTATTAATCACTTCGGAAACACACATTGCCTCGTTTACCCCACTGGGGAAGTATTATGGGTGCCACCAGCTCAATTCACCGTCCTATGCAGCTTGAATTTGAAGTATTGGCCGTTCGATACCCAAGAATGTTACTTGAAATTTGGATCGTGGACGTACAGTGGAGACCAAATTGACATTCTGAGTTATAACAATAAGACTGAAGTCGAGGTAAGTCAGTATTGTAGTAATCATTTATTCAATATTGCATACAAATATGCCGGAGATACAAACTAGTATCCGATTTAAAATAGCATACCTACAGAGTGTTACAAACTGGACGGTATATTAGACGTTTCCGTAGAACGGTATATTGAGATTAATTTGAAAATTTGGTTTCTTAAGTAACTCTGCTCTATTGATCTAAATCATTTTCAGTGTTGCTGCGTTGCCGCTTATATTAAAAGGCAGCAAGAACTTTTAAATTTTAAATGAGACACCCTGTATATTATTGAATTTTTCGCTTCACCATTGGTTTCCAATTATTTTTTTATAATGCTTCCCTATACCTTTCAAGAAATTCATTGATTTTCTAATTTTTTGTTACGTAACGTAATGTAGCTCCCTCCCATTAAATGTTTATTAATGCAGTATTTGGTTTCGTAGAAAACTGAAATTTTGGGTGTATAGTCAAAATCGGTCTTAACGTGCGGGTGTGAGATTTAATCACCGACTAACGTTCTAGTTCTATCTTTTTCCATTGGCGAAAGAAAATAAGATCGTAGCGCCACCTATAGCAAGGCTTTGAACTACGAATCACGGACAAAGGTTTTTGACTTTACACGTGTTTATATGGCGTTTTGACGATCTGTACTCCTATTTTCAAACAATTTGTGAAAATTTGTGATTTCTATAACTAAAAGGTGATTGTGTTTCTATTGAAAGACTCTAAAGAACGTTTCAGTAAGGTGATTCAAAGGTATTTCATCTCCGATTAGTTTTGAATGCTTCTGCAATTCAAAGTTGTATGGCGTTTTGATGATCTGCTCTACTATTTTCAAACAATTTGTGAAAATTTGTGATTTCTTTAACTGAAAAGTTATTGTGTTTCTATTAAAAGACTTGAACGATAGTTTCAGTGTAGTTAGTGTAGTTTACAAATATTTTACTTGTTTTTGGAGGTCATGATTTGCGATCAATTATTGATCTGATTCATTCATCAGTCTGTTTGTCAAACAAGCATATACTTCGATATTATTTAGCTTGCCAATTTTCATTTTCAAAATCCATGCTTTCCTTTGGTCAATTTCTTCAATCTGGTCGAACCAATTGGTGATTTTTTAACCTAGCTTTTATTTTTGGGGGAAATTTGTGATATCCCACGTTTTCCTTCTTGCCATATGTCCTGCATCCTGGGACTGAACAACTAGGATTGTATTTTCCCATATTTGGCAATCTATCAACAGTATAAACCAAAAAAATACGAACAGAAACAGAAAACGAGTATGGAAATATCCTTAATCAACAGAATGAATCAGATCAATAACTCACAAATCATGACTTCAAAAAATACGTAAAATATTTGTAAACTACACTAATTACACTGAAACTATCGTTCAAGTCTTTTAATAGAAACACAATAACTTTTCAGTTAAAGAAATCACAAATTTTCACAAATTGTTTGAAAATAGGAGAACAGATCATCAAAACGCCATGCAACCTTGAATTGCAGAAGCATTCAAAACTAATCGGAGATGAAATTCCTTTAAATCACCTGACTGAAACGTTCTTTAGATTCTTTCAATAGAAACACACTCACTTTTTAGTTAGAGAAATCACAAATTTTCACAAATTGTTTGAAAATAGGAGTACAGTTCGTCAAAACGCCATATAAACACGTGTAAAGTCAAAAACCTGTGTCCGTGATTCGTAGTTCAAAGTCTTGCTATAGGAGGCGCTGCGATCATTTTTTTTTCGCCAATGTGTTAAATCATACACTTAAATCCCAACGATAAATGAGACAGACATATACGATTTTCACATACGAAAAGAAGATGTGTTGATATTTTTCAGCGGCTCTAAACTTTTAGACTCACCGGCTTTGTTTTGATTAATGGATGACAGTTCTGTATATTTGACAGTTTGAAGTTTGTGAAATGGAGAATAAAAATCAATTCTCCGGTTTCTTACATCCGCAAGCAAAAAAAATGGTACTGAATCTTTGGAGCTATTTCGAAACTGAAAAACGAAATGAAGGTTCGTCTAATGATAATATACAGGAAACAGTAGCAAGAGATTTTGTAGTTCGGCTCTTGATTGGCTACTGGATATGTATATGATGTGTTTTCGATTTTGTAGTTCGATTCCTGATTGGTTATTATCGAAACAAAAACTTACCACTAGCAAGCTGCTATAATGACACAACACCAAACTTTGACCAAAACTAAATAAGCACTCACTATTAATTCATATCAGCTTCACAATTTTCGACAAATTTTGCATACTCGTTGATTAATCAAATCACTAAATCAAAATGTTATCAAAACATAACCTCGAGCGTGAAGCAGTAGACTAGACATGCAATGACGAAACTACGAATGACGCGCTCTGTCATTGATGGTAACTGAAATAAATGTTTTGTTAGTTGCATAATTTCAGAACTAAATGCGGGATAAATGTTCCTAGTTAAATTGAATAGTAAATAAATAAAAATGGTTTCGATTTTATTCATGAAATAATCTTAACAAATACAACTCGTGTTATCGGCGATTATCGTTAATTCCTTCTCGGTTTCGAATCAAACTATGTTGTTTTACGCAACCACACTCGCGCAAGCGCTCGTGTGGTTGCCAAACAACATAATTTGATTCTCAAATTCAAAGGAATTGCTATTTCGATAATCACCGATACACTTGTGGTATTACCTACGATAACATGAATTGTGACATGTTCGAAAAGTGGCTTAGGAAACGGTTCATACCAAATTTAGAAGAACCATATTTAATTATTTTGGACAATGCCTCTTATCATTCAAGAATATTAATTAAACAGCCTAATTCTTCTTGGAGAAAAAGTGAAATTTATGAGTGGTTAGAATCACATAAGCAAAATGTGTTACAAAATATGTTGAAATCAGAACTTCTGTCGATTGCAAAATGCATAAAAAACCTACAATGTATGCCGTGGATGAGATATTACATGAGCATGGCCATGCGGTATTACGGCTACCACCATACCATTGCCAGTTCAATGCAATAGAACTAATATGGGCTGGGGCTAAATCATATTATGAGAAACATGTGGGTAATGGCCTTGAATCCGATGTGGTGGAGATGGTTTGGGAAGCTGCACTGGACCACATTACGGAGGAATATTGGAAAAAATCAGTTGAACATACCAAAAAATTAATAAGAGATTTGTGGGATCGAAAACGCTTCCTAGATGTGGAAGTAGCACCTGAGATAATAGTTCTATTTGAAAACGATTCCGAAAGTGATGGTTTTATTGGTGACATTGAGTGTCTGAGTTTATCTTGTTAAAATGAATTCTATTAATATTTTTTCTCTTCACTAAACAATTATTCTCATCCACATAGTTTTTTAGAAAGGTGCTATGGCAGTTGAAATCCAGATAACACACGATATCCTATGGATATCCATTTTATGTCCAATTCTGGTCGGGATATCCTTGGATCTGAAATGGATATTCATGGGATATCCAACGAAGGATTTGAAATGGATATTCTTCAGCAAATATCCTATGAATATCCATAAAATATCCACAGTTATTATGGATGTGATTCAATTGCAAGACTGATTTTGATATTATCAATTTCTGAGTTTCTTCCATGCTCGTACACGAATAGAAGCATTTCAAGAATACACTTATCTTTCGTTTTCCGACTGGATCTGAAATGGATATCCATAAGATATCCGTAGAGATTATCCATAAGATATATTATATGGATATCCTATGGATATAGGTCAGGAATATCTTATGGATATCCTTGAAGGATATCTTATGGATGTACAGGTTGGTACCCCCCGAACATCCATTGGACGTCCATATATAGTATATATAGTAGTATCCTTTGGATATTTCCTGACGTCCATAGTACATCCAGCATATCCATAACAGATGTCCAGTGGATATCCATTGGATGTCCATGTGTTATTTGGGAAATGTCGAGCTGAATTTTGGATATCGATGTTTTTTTGTCTCTTCAACGTACACAAATTGTATCTTTATGAAAATAATCTTTTTCCTGAACCGATGGAAGATATTCTACAAATGGCCATAAAATATCCGAAGCAGATATAAAATAATGAATGTTTGCATTCTTAAGTTCTGTACTAAAATGCTCTATATGAGAGCTCCGACCAACGCTGCTTTTATTAACAATTTTGGAAGAATATTCGATAAATCGCTAACATTATATCTACGTAAGATTAGTCAGGTTATGTTAGGTTGACTGGTGATTCACTAATTTTTAACTCAGTTTGCATTCTTCTTGTCTTGTCATTTAAACTTACCGCCATGATAGTGACCAATCACAGAGCGCGTTTGTCGTGCAGTTTATTTGTCGTCAGTTCTGTGGTTGCTAGCTGTGCGATTTGTACGAAAGAGAAACTTACGGCCATTATCACCAACCAATTCCTAAAGTTAGGAAATACCTAAATCGAATTTGGGAATGTCCAAGTGCAATTTGCGTTTTACCAAACGTTAAGTAATGCTTGAAAGTGATTTGAAATACCTAACAAAGGTATTTCCTATCACTCTTAAGCATTACTTAACGAGTAGTGAAACGCAAATTGCACTTGGATATTTCCAACTCCGTTTTAGGTATTCCCTAACTTTAGGAATCAGTTGGTGAAATCGGCCATTAACCTTACTTGCTTACTTTTGTAGTTATACTGGTTTTCCATTACATACTTTTAAGTTATGTCTCTGATTCCCGGTTTAATTCACGTGGATTTTGGTTATGGGCAATTGGTTTTTTTCATTCCTTCAAATACATTTTGATGGTAAGTGGTAGAAATATAATATTTAAACTATTTTAATCAATGCATTTGTGCCAATTAGGTGAGAGAAAATGGATAACATCAAGAAATATCAAACAAAAAGGCTGATGTACTTATAAAAAATAAAAATTGGAATCCGAACGAGTATTAGTTAAAGAGTCTACAAACTTCACTAATGACGCCTGTTCCATGTCGTCAATGGCCGACTTCAACATCATGCATTCCTGATAATGAAATAATGTCTATGTCAAGATGTCTATGGCATACGTCGGCCTTACAACCCGAAGAACCACCATGTAAGTGACGATGGTCACGAAAGCCTTTCACAAATTCAGAGCTGTTGTGAGTGAATAATGTTTTCCCTATCTTTTTATCAAAAATATCTTTTTCGGGTCGATGAAGTTTCAAAAATTGGAGTTTCATCATTATATGATTTTATAAAACGTTGTCTTTCATCCAATAACAAATGATTTTTCATCAGAATATAGCTGGTATGGGGCAAAAAAAAAGAGTTTTTGTTGAACTCAAATTGGCTGGACTTTTACTAGGTAATGAGAATATATTTAATATAAAGTTCTGCCTATAATGAAGAATACACATAGTAAATTCTTCAATAGAATTTGATTTTATTCCCAATCTTTAGAAAATTAAGTCCTTAATCCGGCTTGAATTTTCTTCACTTATGTGGTATAGGATTAGTGTTTACTCAATTAATTTCAGATGCAGCTAATTCCAATGGTCTGGCAGCAAATATAGGAAAATGTCAGAAGAGGCAATAAAAAGTTGGTTACGAATGGCCAAAGAAAGACATCTGCTAGCTTCGAAAAAACAGGAAAAAACCCCAAGAAGAAACCGAGATTGTCATTCTTTGAGTGGCCTGTTTTTGATTTATTTTTGGTTTCAAAAATAATATTTCATTATTACAATATAATATATTCACATTTTTTATTATTTTAATATCATAATTTGTTAATTCATCAATAAGAGTATAAATACATTTTTTTATCCTCTCGTTTTTATTTAATGGAAATTATTATTGTTTTGTCATACCAAAGTAATTTTTATTTATTTAAAAAATCCCTAAAAGATATCTTTTGGATATCTGTGAACAATATCTTATGGATATCCTTGTGGATATCTTGTAGATGTCCCTGAACAACATATTGAGAATATTCGTGAAAAATATTTCATGGATATTCGTGAACGATATCTTATGGATATCCCAGAAGGATATCTTATTGATATCCCAGAAGGATATCTCATGGAAGTCCAGCTTGTTCCACTCGGCACATCCATCGGACGTCCATAAAATATCCACCGGATATCAACTGGATGTCCTCTGGATATCCTCAATGTTCAAAATTAATGTCCAGTGGATATCCATCGAATGTCCGTGTGTTGACTGGGAAAGGTATCGCTGCGAGTAACTGCTTTCGCAACTGTACTGTTTATTCCAATAACATTGCACAAACGATTTTCGTGCTAAACATGAATGATATCGTGAAAATATACCTTAATAAATAATTACAAAACATTTTGGTAACCACTAGGTTTTTCAATTCGATTCATATGCACGCTGACCTTTGAACCCGCACGATAAGACCGATTTTGACTATACCTAGTTTATAAATTCTATGTTATTCATGTCATGAAACATGTCATTATGAAAAATTGAAAATAAGTGCACAAATAATAAAACGTTTTCGCGTTAAGTATTAATTGAGAATTAGATAATAATCAAAATGGAACGCATTTACCATTGAAATGAAGATTTGATGAAATTGTTCATTCTTCATGGTCAATGTGATCAAATTGTAGCAAAAATATGAAAATGTTGGTAATGGGAGAGTAACTGGACATTCTCTATGAGCTCGAATTTGAACGGAGGTGTGTCCGAAATACAAACAAAATGGAGAATTTATTCAAACTTCCAAAAGCATTACAACTTGATGGCAACACATTTGAGAATTGGAGAAAATTCATTCAAAGATTCGACATGTTCACGACAGATCTAAATAAGAAATCTGATGCAAAAAAGACTTCTGTTCTACTGAGTTTGGTCGGAGATGAATCACTGGAAGTTTATAACACATTCTCAGTTGTAACAGGGGAAGAAGCGTTGCTAGAGTCTATTGAAAAAAATGAAGGGCACTGCCTACAAAAAAAAAGTATTAATTTTGAAAGATTCAAATTAAACAGTATTGTGCAGAAGGAGGCTCAGTCTTTGACAATTTTTCAACTGAACTTCGAAAAGCGGTAAAATCTGGATATCGAGAGCCATAAAACATTTGTTGAGAAAGTGAAATAGTCACGAAAAAAATACTTTTCGACATGCAAACGTAATTTTCAAAATAAATTTGAAATATTTTGAAAACTGTTGGTTATTATTGGTTATAAGACGTTATAAATGAAATATGTTACAAAGGACCACGCACACATCTAATGAGAAAAAGTCTTTCGATAAAAATGGTTGGATTTTTGATATGTCGAAGCTGGAGCTATCCTGAGTAAAAGTCTCCATTGGCTTAACTCGATTCTATGACCAGATTTGGCGCTAGAGGGCACCAAATCATGAATTTTGTGATTTTTAGAGAAATTAAGCTGAATGGACTGGTCTGGACATTCCTGAGATTCGTGAGAAACACTTATCCATAATACAGAAAAAAACACCACTGTTTTTTTACAAGGTATATTTATTCAACAACATACTCAACTCTTCAGTGAATGAATTCGCCTACGAGGTATAAGTGGATTGAGTTTATCATTGAGGATCAATGAAAAAATTAGTGATTCGGCGCCCTCTAGCGCCGAATCTAGACTTACGATCGAGTTGGGCCAATAAAGACTTTTATTTCACCGAAAGACTTTTTACCGTAAGATGTGTGCGTGGTCCTTTTGCGTGGAATCTAAAAATGTGATAATATACTCCCACTCAAAAAAAACAGAAATGCCACAATCTAGCAAATATTTCAACCTGATAGACGCCATCAACAATAGTAAACTGCAAAATTTTCCAAATATTGATTAATTCAGTTCCTGGAGGGACCCCCTGTATACACGAGTAGACAATCCATAAGTGCTTATATCTGAGATATCAGTTGATAGATTGTGTACTTATTGTGACACATAATCGCTAGCTTACAAAGTAAGTTGAAGTCTTGATACAAGTGTAAGCCTCATTAGACTGCAACAATAGATAAGTACTGTAATATTCAATAATTCAGTATTATTCAATTAATTATTATTAGTAAATTGATGGATGTAGCCGTTACTACGTGGTAGGAAATCATCACGAAAAATGAGAAATAAAACTTTCTATGTTTTTATACCACTTCTATTTGTAACCAAACAATATTGTTTGATAATGTCCATATAGGACGAAACTGCAGTAACGTTGGTTACAAATAGAAGTGATATAAAAACATAGAAAGTTTTATTTCTCATTTTTCGTAATTATTATTAGGTTTTCAGTATGACTTTTTATTCTGTCTTCATGACAAATCAATAAATTCAAACTACAAGGTGATGAAAAAACCAAATAACGTTACATCTCTTCACTAAAACTTGAAAGAAAATTAGCTAGCATGAATTTTGTTGGGGGTCTTCTCTCCCGACTTATTTGAACTGGGCCGTTTTGTTCAATTTTTCCTTCGTTTCTTTCGTCCTCCTCTTTATCTTCCAGTGTTCTAGGACTGTCAGAGTTCTCACAAGTCATCAAATCCAATTTCTCATCTGTAGAATTATCACTTGTAATCTCCCAAGTGCTTGAATTATTGCCGGAAATTTTTCGAGTACTTACATGAATTTTTTGAAAATTACCCGAGTCGCGAAGCGACGAGGGTAATTTTCTTTGAAAATTCATGTACGAGATAAATTTACGGCAATTAATTCAAGCACGAGGGAGATTCGGTAAGAAAATTTCACACCGAGAAATGAAAATCATCCAACAATTCATAAGAAATAACTAACGATGGTTTCACCTGAACTATTTATATGCATAGTACAAAAAAGATGCATGAAAATATAGATATGTAAAACACAGTTAACAAAATTTCAATTTGATTTTTTTAATAAAAAAAAAAGTAAAACTGGGAATTGAACTAGTGACCACGCGACCACGAGGCGGACACTTTACCGACTCGCCACGGGGCCTTTGATTTACATGTAGACAACTGGTGTATTGAAGTGTTTCTGAAATTTGATTTCAGAATTTGCAAATTCTGCGATTATCGTGAAGAAAATATTCAGACACATTCGAAATATTTAATAAATACATAAATATGAAATATTATCTCATTTCAAATGAAAAATACAATTCCATTTGTACATCAAAGCAAAATATAAACTATCCCCTGTCAAATATTTGACAGAAAAATTTCCACTTATTAATTTCGGCCAGGGTACCCAGGAGGATAAAAATTTCCGGAAATTTTTTGGGTTGCCATGGCATCTAAACAAGAACGAATGTTTTGGTTCTCTCTAAAAGTGAGGTGTGAAATTTTCAAGATAATTTCTTTCCTATTTCGATGTCTGATACATAACCTTCCATTTCATAATCGTTTCTAGTCGGCCTGATATCAACTCTGTTTCGCCTCACTATTCTACCATCTTTACGATTCACTAAGTATGACCGAGGCGCTGGATGTTCTTCTAAAATCAATCCGAATCCATTTCCCATTTGTCATTGCCAACACTTTATCTCCTTTTTTTAATTTAATCAGATCTTTAGCGTCTCTGTCATGGTATTCTTTCAATTTGGATTGATTTTTCAATAGCCTTTTCTGGACTTCTTTTGGATCAACATATATCGGCAACAAATTTTCAGTTAGAGTTGGTAAATTATCTTTTAGTATTCTACCATGAAAATTTGATCCGGAGAATAGTCCATGTAGGGAATCGCAGTATTTCGATAGTACAGCAGATACTGCTGAATGTCTGTATTTTTTTTTAAACAGGTTTTTAACAATTGAGACAGCCTTTTCGGCTAACCCATCAGACTTAACATGGGACATGACGTTAATACTTTGAAATCAAACTTTTTTGAAAAACGTTCAAACTCTTGACTGCTATAGGGTACATTATCACAATAAAATGAATCTGGAACACCATTCCTTGAAAATATTTCAGTTATGTGTTCAATTATTTCAGAACTCTTTTTACTTCTCAAACGCACTAACTCTATTCATATAGAATATGAATCTATGAGAGTCAAATAAATTTTTCCATCGAATTCAAGGATATCACTGGATATGAATTCCCATGGTCGTCATGGCACCGGATGAGACAGAAGAGTTTCTTTCTGATATCTGGGCAAATTGAGTTCACAGGTCTTGCATCTTTTAACATAATCCTCAATATCTTTGGAAATTCCCCTCCAGTACATCACAAATCTGGCTTTACACTTTTCAATGCCTAAATGTTCCTCATGAATTTTTTTCAACATTTCGTTATTAAGATTTTCAGGAACAATGATTTTTTTATCAAGGAGAACAAAACCGTCATGAGTATTTCTCAATGACCAGAAAAACTTCACCTTTTTAGGTAACTCATTTTGATGAGGCCATTTAGTTTCAGCAAATGATTGAATTTTAGATAATGTCTAATCTAAAGAGATTTCTTGTCGAAAAATCGTTTTTTTTTTCTTCTGACATTGGCAAGTTGAGTATTATATCGTGCACCATGACATTGCTATCGTCAATATCACTAATCATTTCTAAACAGTTTTGTGGCATGTGGAACCTAGACAAAAAATCTGCTATATACATTTCTTTTCCTGGTCTAAACACAACATTCAGATCTTAACCAAGCTGAGACAAATTCTCTGAAGTCGCATGGATATTTTATCAATATCCTTAAGAAATAGTGCCTCTAGAGTTTTATGATCAGCATAGACGGTGACATTTCTGCCATAAATAAAATGATGAAATTTATTGCATGCTACTTGTATCGCTAGAAGCTCTTTCTCACACTGCGCAGATCTTTTTTCAGTTTCAGCATTGTTTATATAGAAGTAAGATAGTTAGCCAAGCTAATGAGATTTATATTGGATTCAAATGGATGCGACATGTAGTTGGCGACAGTGATCTCGCATCCAAGTCATGCCGTAACTTGATTGAAACAGTGGGACATCTTTAAAATCAGGGTTTTTTGAAGAAATCTGCATTAAAATGACGTCAAATATTCATGTTTGTGACTAATCACGCTAGATGACACTCGCGTTTGGGTCCAATACCTTTTCCATGGGCATTGACTAACTATCTTACTTCTATATAAACAATGGTTTCAGTGAGACTTCTTGAAGCAAATGCTATGGGGTGTTGGATTTAGAATAAACATGATCCAATACCATCCATAGAAGAATCAGTCTCTATCACAAGAGGGATGGTTTCATCAAAATATTTCCAAATTGGAGCGTTTGTAATTATTTTCTCCAATCTGTTAAAACAGTTTTGATGCTGATCTAACCAATGCCAGACTATACCATTTTATGTTAAATATCTTAATGGAGCGGTTATTTTCGAGCAATTTGTAATGAATTTTGACAAATATTTTATCATACCCAAAAATTTCAATAGATCTTTTTTTATTCTGGGATTTTTCTAAAGTTGTTATCGCATTTAAATACTTTTCGTCAATTTTGATGCCTTCACTAGTTATTTTCATGCCGACGCACGTCACCTCTTGAACTTTATATTGGAATTTTGAAGTATATATTTTGCAAAAAAACGTCTAAGTTTCTATCGTGTTCTTCTTCTGTTTGACCTAGTATGATTATGTCATCGAAGTAAACTTCAACTCCATTCAAGTCACCAAATATTGCTTGATTTTTTTTCTGGAAGACCTCTGGAGCTGAACAGATTCCGAAAGGTAATCGGTGGAACTTATAGCGGCCAAATGGGGTGTTGAATGTACAGAGAGTCAAACTTTCATCCTCCAGCTGAATTTGCCAGAAAACATCTTTCATGTCCAAAACAGAAAAGTATTTTTTTCCATTGAGTCTACTCAAGATATCTTCTGGGTTTGGAATCAAATAGTGTTCCCTTCGGATTGCTTTGTTTAAATCTTTTGGGTCCAAGCACAATCTCAGGAAGCCGTTTCTCTACGATCACTAGACTATTTACCCATGGTGTTGGTTTATTATCCACAGAAATTATTTTTCGTTTGACAAGGGTATCCAGCATTTCTTTGAGCTTTTGGTGATGTTTGAAGTCTTGCTGGGTGAATCACAGAAGAAATATTAGGATTTAGCTCAAAGTGTTATTTTCCTTTAATTTTTCCAAGTCCGTTGAATACACTTGAATATTTTTTAATTATTTGATTCAGATCATACTTCTTCATGATATGATCTATCCTTTTGATTGAATTAAGATCGATACAAGCTAGAAGTCCAAGTAACGGAATTCATATCAACTAAGATGAAAGACGCCATTTTATTTTGTTTATCAGTTCTACATCTCAAGCGAACAGTACAAACTGAAATTTCCATAGGAAATCATTGTGATTTTTGTTGATTCAATTGGTTGAATGGAATCAAGATTTCTGAATATCTTCAATGGTAAAACACTTGCTTCTGAACCACTATCAAGTTTAAATTCAATGATTTTATTGTTTATGTTGACTTTTTTGTACCCAGGCTTGATTACGATGCGTTTCAATCGAATCAATGAAAAGTGCATCGACTTCTTGATCATCGTCTTTGCTTTCTGAGAGTGTATTATTCGGATCTTCAGTTTCAATTTCATTTACCTTTTTTCTGGATGGGCACATCTTACTAAAATGGTTTTATACTTTGTATCGGGCACATATTTTGTTGAAGACAGGAAACATTCTGGCTTGATGGGTATACCCACATTTCTTGCAATGATATGAACTTGTGGAAAAAGTAAAGAATATGGGTCCAGCTGGGATTTTGAATTTTTTTTTACTGATGCTCTAAAACACGATAAAATGAATTAAAAAAATTAAATTTTGGCGCGGAAACACATTTTTCTATTTTATTTTTGAAAAAAGAAATGTGGATACTCACTTTCAAGACAAACAAATTCAATTTGTTGGATGGGTTATTTTACCTATTTTTTCAATGTTCATGAACTGTGTTGTATTGATAACACTTTCTACATATACAGAAGTATCAATTCATTAGCAGAATAAGCATCGAATAGTATGGAAAAGGTTAAAAAAGCTACTTTTACTATGCAGATATAATTAATTTATAATTTGTTGACAAGTGAGTAAATTGGAACTGCGACGTTGCCAATAGAGATTTCTGATAGTCTAAAAACTTGTTCATACCCTCGTGAATTTCACAATTTTTCTGGGAATAAAATGGCTGTCAGTCATGCCGGAGCATTCATTGTTGTCAGCCATTTCATCCGTAGAGAAATTGCGAAATTCGCGAGGGTATGAACGAGACTTAGTACCGCAAAAGTTCTAATCGACCAGACTGATCCGCATGGACCAATTAGAACATGCGTTAATTATCATACAACTTTAACCCAACCTAACCTAACCTTATGTATACAGAATAACCATTCAAATTTGGATTAATATTCCAAATTAGACAAATTCAGTGTATGAATAGCCCATGCAAATTGCCCATATGAAGTCTGGTCGATTGGAACTCTTGCTCTTAGACTCCGATTGAAAACACAAGTTCTTAATTTTTTCCACACTTGTTGCTTGGGGATTCGCTTTGTGATTGGTTCCTATAATGGCTGGAATTTCAAATGTCAAGACTCGTTATCATCATAGTGAACAATGACAGAGCGCGTTCTCTGGCAACAGAGATGGAAAAGTTTATATTTTTTCTCTATTTTCAATAAATTTTCAATAGCCGCACAACATTCATTGTCGATTCAAACAAAGACATTGATAATGATTAGTTTTTGTTTGTTAGCAGGAATATGCGTTTTTGTTGGTAGCTAGGTATCTTGATTATTATGAAAAATATTTTAGGGTGTGAAATTTCTTTAGATCAAATTATTTGTGGCGAATTTTTAAATGTCTCACAGGAAATGGCATATAACGGGCGAATAAATATATAGGAAATTAATGTGTTGAGATGAAAAGAAAGGGTTTGGAATAGGTGAAGAATGCGCACATTTTCATTACAGGTTCACTTCATATATTCATATCTTCCCCAATCTATAATCTGATTTTAAATAGGAGCTATTATATAAAATAGACCATATGCGAGCGAAGCGAGGGAGTTCGGCCGACATGTCGGCCGAAAGCGCGGCTTTTCCTAACTGGTCAACAATTCTGTCAATTTCACAAACCTATGTTACAATTTGAAATGAGAACTATAACTCAAAATAGACCATGCGAGCGAAGCGGGTGCGATTAGCCAACATTTCGCAAATTAGATCGTGCGGATTTGACATTCGACAGAGAACTGTATGTCAAAAGTTATTTTGAAAGTTAATGACAGAAACCTTTAATAAACTCGATTGAGAATTCGATAAATTTTTCACTTTCTTGTAGTTTAACTTTAATTTCCATGAATACTTGTTCGTATCCTCGCGAATTTCGCAATTTTTCGGCAAATAAAGTGGCTGCCAGTCATGCCGGACCACTCGTTGATGCTGAACCATGTCGGCAGTCATTTTACTCGCAGAAAAATTGCGAAATTCGCGAGGGTATGAACGAGACTTAACCGTCACTATTCCATGTAATAGAATTGGCAACGTGGCATTACTAACTTCGTGTTAAAAGTGTCCTGTCATTTCACATATTATGTCAAATAAACTTGTTGTTTATGTACATTGAATAAAAATCTTTTTGCGTATTTTTTTAATTTTTGAAGTTTATTAGGTACTATGAATTAGGTAAAGGTAAAGAATATGGGTCCAGCTGGGATTTTGAAAAAAAATTTACAGACGTTTTAAAACATCGTAAAAACACTAGAGCAATCGAAATTTTTGCGCGGAAAGAGCATTTTCTATTTTTTTTTTCTCGATAAAACATGTGTGGGAACTTACTTTTGAGAGACACAATTACAAACCGTTGGACGGAGTTCAAACGTATTTTTCATTTCAAACCCATTGTCTTGAACTTCAAACACTTCAATCCAACCATATGGAGTATTTCATGGAAAAGTTCTGTAAGGTATTGGTCGAAGTGCTGACTAGGTTTTTTTCTTATATTTAAAAATCTAAACCTTCCCATAACTTCTTTCTTTTTGGGGTCACAATGATTATCAAATTCTTTTAAAACGGCTCCAAAAGATTCTGTATCTTCGTTCAACTTCAAACTAGAGAAAACTGCTTTTCCTTCTCTACCGATTAGGTTCAGAAATACCGCTACTTTTGTTCTATCTTCTTTAGCTTCAATCCCAGTGGCTCGCAAAAATATTTTGAAATCTTGCTTCCATTCTTTCCAACTGCTGCTGATGTTTCCTTCGAATTGCAAAGGTGATGGAGGCTTATTTAAATGTTTCCATTTATAGTTCTGACACCACGTAATATTCAATACTTCAGTATTATTCAATTAATTATTATTAGGTTTTCAGTATGACTTTCTATTCTATCTTCATGACAAATCAATGGGTGCGTCTAACAGCGTGCAGCGGTTGCAGCCGCTTTTACGCTTCCGCTTTCCGCTTTCCGCTTTTCTCTCATAGAAACAGCCAATATATTCAAACTACAAGGTGATGACAAAAACTAAATAACGTAACAAGTACATTGTCTGGAAATGTTTGATGAATATTTCGAGAATGTTTGATGAATATTTCGAGATTGAAGTAAGGACATTCATCATCGATTTATTTCTTACTCTTAAATTGATATGAATCTGGTTTCTACTGATGTATTTAATTTCATTTGTATAGAATGCCAATGGAAAAAATGATAAGATGACCATTTAAAATGTACTCATCCAAGAAAATTTAATCATTCATTATTTAAATAATAGTTCCTTCAGTGTGTGACCCAAACTCAATCAACAAATTGAACCCCTTTGGCAAAAAGCTCAAATTGTCATTGTCAATGGGGCGAAAAACAATGTATTCGACGACTATCTTTGAATGTACATTTTTATATATTATACACTTAGATTATTGAACGCTTTGTCCACAAGAAATTTTTTTTCTTGGAAAATAAACTATATTGATTGATTTATGGGTAGGTATTTCGACATTGTCAAAATTATTCGCAATTCATTCTATCTAGTGAAAGACTAACAACAAAAACTGCTTAGTTACCGCATAAAAAGTTGGACTCTGAACCTTGAAAACAATTCATATCTCAAGTTATGATTTTTTCACTTTTTTTTACTGTTCTTGAATACACGATTTGATTATTCGGTATCTATACAGAAGAGGACATTTCAAAAATAAAATATTCAAAAGAAATGACACGTGTTTACTGTTTGTGATGGATTGAAAGTTTGCAAGAAGTTGGAGAGAAGGTAGAAAGTGATATATTGCCTATGAATAGTGACCTTAATAGAGAACGCTCTCCAAAAATGTTCAAGTGGAAAATATGAGGCAAACATCCGACAGAGAATAAATACTTCCCTGGCTACTACCACGAACGACATTGAACGATATCTTACAGATATTTGTGCATCCTTTCTCTAAGAGGGCACAATTTCAAATCCTTATTGAACTTGAAAAGAAGGTCATCATTCATTTGGCTGGAGATGACCACCTGCTGACATGTTTCAAAATTCTTGCCCCTCATCAGTGCATTGGTACTTCGGACAACTTTGAAGTCGTCCTGATTCGAATGATAATCTTCTTCTCTCCAATAATATTTCTCCCACGGTAGTGGCCACGATTTTATATATAATTTTTGTATTTTCGCAATGAATGAAAAAATAATGTCGGGGCGTGGCGCAGTGGTAAGGGCGTCCGACTCTGGGACCAAAGGTCCGGAGTTCGAGCCCCAGTTGAAGCTAGGATCATTTTCATGATTAAATTATTACAATCTCGTGGTTCGACTGGGGTGAGTCCTACACAATGGTTTTTCCTACGTGTTTATTCATATTTAATTTTGGTTCAATTACATTTTTTACAAAATGTTTGTTATTTGACGTTAACATATAACAAAAATTAAGTTTTTCTCAATATATAACTAGAAGGAAGAAAAAGTGAGAACATTTTCAGGTGATTTTCAAAATTCCCTCCAATGTTTTGGTAATTTTCGTACTTACAATATCGAATAATCCAACTTCGTGAAGTTTCTACGCCTTATATTTTGACTGTTTTGAAAGTTATTTTCGAAGATGCAATCGCCTCGTGAGCCCGTCCAGTCCTGAAAAAAAATAATTATTTTGTTTCAGCTAGATCTGCTCATCGCAAATTCAGAATGGAAGATTACGAAAGCTACACAAAAAATAGTGAACACCTTTTATCCTTGTTGTACCGAAGCCTACCCTGATTTAACTGTCAATGTTACTTTAGAGAGGATATCCCCATCCTACAAAGCTGTTATAGTCACGCCAGCATTTGGTAAGTATTATTTGAAAAACAAGCTTTTAAATAAGCTATACAGGGTGTCCCAAAACTCAACGACATCCTTTGAAGGGCTGATGGTCCAGCTTATGACTGACCAGAATTTCACAATATGACCTCAGTAAAATATTGATAGTTTTGGAGATATTTTTGAATTTCGTGAAAATCGAAAACTTTGA
This sequence comes from Chrysolina oricalcia, assembly GCA_944452925.2. NCBI lineage: Eukaryota > Metazoa > Arthropoda > Insecta > Coleoptera > Chrysomelidae > Chrysolina > Chrysolina oricalcia. The sequence continues at coordinate 15,168,863 of OX101823.2, read as the reverse complement.
ACAGAATTTCAAGTGCCACAGTGCCACCAAGTCGAATGCAAGCGTGTCATCTTTTTGAAAACGATCCTTTTATTTATTTATGGACCGGTACAATAATTGTCCCTTTTGAATTACCTGACATTCTAAACGGTGAAATTTAACGCGATATTTTCAGAAAACGAACTGCCTACTCTTTTGGAAGATGTATATCTTTGGCCATACGCTAAGGGCAATGTGGTTCCCAAATGACGGCTGTCCAGCTCAATACGCCCGACCAGTGGGAAATTATTTGGATAAAGCTTATCCACAGAGACGGATCGGCCGTCTTTGTTTTCAGATTTGAACCCGCCAGGTGCACACCCAGTAAGTGATGAACATGAATTGAGACGTCGTATTATTGAAGCAGCTGTCCAAATAAGTGCCGAAGGAAGTACAAGAGGAATAAAAGATGACACGCTTGCATTCGACTTGGTGGCAGGCAGTTTGTACACAATCTCTAATTTTTCTTTGTCTTTTGTTTAATTGTCACTTCAATTTACCAAGTCAATCTAATTTCTAATTATTGAAATTATTTCACAATGAGCTCTTCTTGCAGTGAACTAGGAATATATTTTTTCCTCAAGTGGAAAATAGTGAATGTTGTATCATGTCAAAAACTACACCGAATGAGCAATTTTTTGAAATGACTTGCCAGGTTCGCGTGGTGATTTTGTTTACAGTATGAAGAGTCAAGGGCCAGTTTTTAAATGCAGTGTTAAATATGAGTGTTAACTGACACTGGGGTTAAGCTATCCCCAGGTCAAAGTGGGTGTTAGATGCGCATCCGTTTATCAATTACATATTACGGTGAGAGTTACGAAACCCTTAAATATCGTGTGGTTGGTAATACTTGCGACAGAGTTGCCGCTCCCTGTGGATTAGGATTGGTTGAAAAATTCTGACAGCCACCAGGATACAGATTCAAATATTCAACTTCAAACTGTCATATAGACAATCAAAAATCAAAATAGCAAATTAAAAACTGCAAAAGGAATAAATTGAGGTCCGAAGATAACCATAAGTGTAGTGAAAAGTGCCAGGGGTACAAATTTCTCTCCATCGGACTGGTTGCTGTTGATTAAAGTCGCCAATAAATATAAGGGCGTAATTGAATGCAAAAAAACTGATGCAGTATCTTGGAGGGAAAAAGAATGTGTCTGGCGAAAGTTGGGCCAGTAATTTAATGCTTCTAGTGAAGGAGCGGTAGGTTCTTGTATTTGGCAGCCCTAAGATGTGTTCAATGATCATCTCTTGGCATTTGAATATGCTGTGGTGCTAGTGATACCAGAGCATTGGTAACTGTTCTTACAACATTACATGCTGTAGATTTACTTACATTTATGCAATCTCCAGCTGCTATTAAAAAATTACCAGTAGCATAATATCTCAATGTGAGCAACAATTCATTCATAGGAGACACAGAATGATTCTTACAATTACATTCAAGACATTTTATTATGGAGCTTTCAGCTGGATATGAAAAATTTATTTTACCTATCAGTTGAAGACTCAATAGCAGCTTCTATTTGTGCTAACATCCACAACACCGTAGGTTTGCGTAGTCTAAACCTAGTGAAAAAGTCGACATCATCGTATTCTTCAAACGGATTATTCCGTTGCCTCATTGTGTAGGATCACCTCCTATATTCAATCATTTCCAAAATATCCCCATCATCGTCACTCATCTCATGAAACGCTTCCATAATTATATTATCACTGTTTTTAGTAAACGACACGACACACGACTTCGCAAACGTTAGATTTCGCGAAACTTTTGTAGGTTAAGTCGGGGATAAAAGAGAAAACCTCCACCTTGAAGCTGGAGTTAAATTAACTCTGACTTTGACCCGAAGTTATTTTTAACCTCGACTTGATAAACAGTTTATCCTGGAGTGAGCATTTACCCCAGGGTTAAACTAACCCAACCCTGCATCGATAAACCGGCCCTAAGTAAGCTAATAAAATAAATTAACTCGTGAATCGGGCAAATATGTTTTTATTTCTCCAAAGGTATTGCACCGATATCTTTATTTTTGATTGTGATCAATAGAAGGGTTATTAAAGGTTGCACAAGAAAAATTAGAATCTTTAACTCTGATGTTTTGTACCTGTGGCACTCGAAATACTGATCAAAGGTTTCGATTTTCACGAAATTCGTAAAACTGCCAATATCTCCAAAACCATCAATATTTTACTGAGGTCATATTGTGATATTCTGGTCAGTCATCAGCCCTCCAAAGGACAACGTTGAGTTTTGGGACACCCTGTATGAGCTAATAAAATGAATAAACTTTAAATTAAATCAAACCCACCATCATTATACAATGTATATGATATGGAAGCTTTTCGCGAGATTTACCCGGAGGATTTACCTGTGTGAATAAATAAGACTACAATATGTAACTTGATCTAGACACAAGTAATTATGTGAGAAAAAATAAATAAATTTATGCAAGTTCTCGCGACAAGCTTTTGTGTCATATAAATTGTATAATGTAATAAATTATCGGGACTGATTTAATATGTTTAATTTTCTTCTTTTTAGATCATTTGAAAAACATTGCAAATAAAAATATTTTTTACTATTACATTATTTTGATTAATTTTTGTTGCTCTGTCCAAGAGTTGAATGGGTGGTGGACACAATTTACGCCCGTATTGTATATACAATCACTTGATACTGAAAAATATAAATACAATGATTTGAATAGAAGTTACTGACATGGATGAAATTCAGTCAGATAGATGGACATTTTATTTGTTACTGTTCTTCGTTTTTTCATCATATTCTGTACAGCGAAGTGGTCGTGGTGTTAGAGCGTTTGCCTTCCACCCATCAGGCGGTCCGGGTTCGATCCCCGGTCACCTGTCACTGAGCTGAAGTGGTTCAGAGTCCACTTTTATTTGAACTGTAGGTCCCAGATCTCCCTTGCTCGCACAAGCTCTGCTTTTGAGGGGTTTTCTTCGAAAACCTGGGCGTTTCATTAAAATAAATTCGTTGAAGCAAATTTAAATACTGAGATTTAATCCAACTGTCTCACTTTCAGTTGTAATCGTTCTTACAATGCTGAATTTCTGGTTGCCTCCCCAGGCCGGTGAAAAAATTGTTATCAACGGGACTGCTGCTTTGATAATTTGTTTATACATGCTATATTTCACACAAAAACTGCCGGCCATGGGAACCCACACGCCGTTGATAGGTAAGTATCACAGGTCTCATAGCTATACTCGGAGACGGAAATAATAGTCAGTGACGTCAGTCACTAGTTAATAAATAACCCAATGAGAGCGGCTGGAATTTCTCTTCCTCTCCCCTTAACCCGCTTGGGCACCAATGGCACCATAAAGCTGAGAATACGTCACTGACTATTATTTCCGTCTCCGGGTATAAGAGTATAATAGTATGAACAATCGCGAGCGCGGGATTTTGTTGAACTATTCACAAACTACAAACTGTAGTTTTCAGATTCAGTTGCTTCTTTTCTTTGGAAATTATTAACATTATTGACATTTTCCAACCGTGAGTCCTTGTCTAGCAATGACAAGTTGAGTATGCATGAAAGTTTGGCGCGTAACTTTATTTTCTTACAAGTAAACTCCCAGGGCCTTCAGACATAACTTATTTTTGAAAAGATGAAGACTTAGGTTCTGTGACACTTGGACAGGTACCAGGTGAGAAAGGTAACTAAAAATAAGAGTTACCTAACTTGAATTTGTATGGCTGATTTTTATATATATATTGTAGAATATCACTCTTACGTAATTTCAAAAGTTTCAGACGCTTTCCATAGTCCAGAACTTTTGTCAAACGCTTTAAAGCTCCATAAATTACTTCAGAGTGGTATTCAACAAAATATACATAAAAATCAGCCATACAAATTAAAGTTAAGTAACACTTATTTTTAATTACCTTTCTCACCTGGTACCTGCCCAAGTGTCACAGAGCAAACTCCACAAGCACGCAGGTATTAAAAGTACATGAGACACCACTCAGAAACTAAGTCTTCATCTTTTCAAAAAGGGATTTTACTCATAAGGAAATCTTAACAAAATCTTTTATTTACCAAAATTCTGTTTTCTTTTAAATTTCTTTTTGAACAAAAATCCTCCCAGAGTCGAAGCCGTTTCCAACCGAAATGGCTAACCCTAGTGTGATGCGTCTGCTGGGTAAAAAAAATTGTTGGAGACGAGTTTTGAACCCGGAGCTCGAGGTGGTAGCTAGATACTCTGTCCACTAACCCTCCATGGGTTACAGAAATAATACTGTAGATTGGCATTTCAAGTAAGTGAGTAGTGTTTTTACGTACCTTGATTCCCTAATATCTGAAGAATGGTCCTCTGGACAAGCTAGAAGGTAGGCATGCGAACATAGTACATACTAACACTACTCAATCGTACACATTTCGTTCGTTTAAAAATAAGTAACGTCTGACGGCCCTGGGATCTTGCTCTATAAACTAACTGGAGAGTTTAATAAGCTCTAGCCAACCAGAATCTTGTAGCATCAACGTGTCATAGTGACGTACTTGGACATGAGTACAGAGTCGAACTCGAACCAAGGAAGAAAACTGTCACCTGTAACTCTCTTATACACAAAGAGTGCGGAGTGTGCTAGTCCGTCACTGTCTATAGAGAACGGCGACCATGACATGTCCAACTACGTCACATTTCGTCACAAATGTTCTTTCATCTCTTTCTATTAGTGTCACCATTGTCTTATGGGGATTAGACTCTCCTAGTCAAATAACGTTTAATCTCTTTGGTTCTGTCCTGGTTACGAGCTCAATTCTAGATTAAGTCTCAAAGGTGGTGTTTGCCTTTACTGCAACGCGAAGAGAGTTAAGAACCGAAAGATTTTAAAGTTCATGTGGTTCAAGCGGGCTAATACCAAATAGATCGAACTCCTCTGCTGCCTTCACTTATCATCTAATGAACCATCCTATAGCGACCTCTTCGAGTGTTATCACTCAAATTGGACTTTTTCAGCAAAACCATCCTATAGCAGGTCGTCAAACTAAGGCATTCGCTATCGCGTACGGACTAGAACTGCTGGTCAAGTTTCCCACATACATTCACACACACTTGACCTTTTTCTCACCACCAGACGTAATCCATCCAGAAATGTGTGCTCATCCATAGTTCTGGTGCTTTTTCCCACCACCAATTCTGATCCATGCAGTATACAAATGTGTGCTCATCCATAGTTCTGGTGCTAGATCTGCTGTAGTAGGACAGGAAATATTCCCTCTGGTCCTGGCGAGTCATATGGGCTATACGCCCTGTCCGCCCTCAGTTGAAGGTTGACAGGGTTTTCATTGGGATTTGTGACAATGGTAGATCCTGGAAAGTATGTATCGAGCAGTAGTTCTAGAGAACTGAAAGAGCTTGTAACTGCAGTATCATCGACGAGACGGTGGACATAATCTAAAAGTTTCAGTTTGTGTTTAGGGGCTGAATTCCATATATTTGCTGAATACCGCAAACCTGGAAATCTGTAGACGTGGTCTTCATTCCGAAACGTAGCCTAAACTCATACGACCAGGCAAGGATTATAGACCAATAAGCTTATCATCCTTTCTCCTGAAAGGTCTAGAAAAACTAATAGACAGGGACATACGGAAGGCAGGTCTTATAGACCGGCATTTACATGTTAACCAGCATGCCTATCTAATAGGAAAATCATGCGATACGGCTTTGCACCAATTGGTGTCGAGGCTAGAGGACAATCTGGAAAAAAGATATCGACAATTCATGCTTCGAAAGTATGGTCTCAGCGGAAAGGAGGAGAAGCGTTGACGAAACCACCTGCAGGTGGATACTGTCATTGTTCCAAAATCGACAGGCCCAGACCGACATGTTTGAAGACTTCGCGAAGCTGGTAATTGCAAGGGGAGCCTCACAAGAAGGGATGCTATCTCCCCTACTGTTGAAAAAGATAGTAGACAAACTACGAGAATTTTCAACCTAACCATTAACAAGGTTATGCGGACGACATAGTAGTCCTCGCAGAGGAAAAGTATACCTCTGAGCTAATGCAGAATGCGTACTGTAGAGGAATGGTACAAAAGAGAAGAACTGAGGGCAACCCCAGGAAAACCACACTCAAGACGAAAAAGAATTGTGGGTGACATGAAGCCACCCAAGTTTTATTGCTGATCATGTCAAATACTTAGGGTTGTTTTTAGCTCAACTCAGCTGATTTTTCACCATTAGCTTTGTTTTATCAATTAGGTAATGATCATCTCTTTATTTTACAGTTTTGTTCTACACCACTAGTTTATACATTGTGAGTTTTTCAATGGTTGGATCTGTGCTGGTGATAACGTTATCTCGGACGAAGCACTCAAATTCCCTGCCTTGGATAATCAAGCACACGTTGACAGGAAAAGTTGGAAAATACTTAGGACTAGGAGTATACATACAACAGGTAATTGTAGCAGAATGAACTCTGACATAGACGATAAAATTCCTATAGTATTGGATATTACTTCACCTTATTAATTTTCATATTGCAAACAAAGGTCAATAAAAATGTCTATTATTTTTATGGAAGAAATAATTTCAAATTAATTCGTTCAATATTTATAAATTGATTATTTTAAATATACAGGACGTTCTGGAATGACGCTGCCAAAATTATTCTGCAGTGTAATGAAAATTGAGTGACCACTTATTTTCTCGAAATTCGATTGTTTGGGGCTCAAATAGTGTCTTGAACGGGTCCGAGAAAAAAGGACATTTGGTCATTATTCGAAAATCTCCTTACCGATTTGTTTAAAAATGTCTATGAATATAGTCTAAATAGTCTATCCAGCCAAGATTATGGTATAATAAGTCTCCTTGCTAACATAGTTAGTTGCATCTATATAGGAAGATCATAAAAAACCATAAGAGCCATTTCAAAGTGCTTATAGAAAAGGTGTCTAACCAAGTTGGCAGATGATGACTATTGAAACGGTCATAATAATAATAATAATCGTTTTTATTGACAGTCATCCAAAGTTACAAAGACTTATATATTATATATAAATTTATAGAGACTGGTCACACGAAGTGACCTCTAAAAAGCCTGCTCTTCCACTCAACCTTATATGGTGATGAATATAAATCATCACACTTATAAAAATAATAACTTTTTTCCTTAAAAAAAAATATAATAAAAGAAAAATCATCAATAATAACTAATACTTAATATTAATTGTAACAACATAGTATGAAAAACAAAGAATTTCATGAATCGACTATTCAGGGGGAGTTAGAACACCTCTGTATAAATCGTTTTTCAGTTCTCTGGTAAATCGGTATTAGCTCATAGATTTATAATTCTCATGAATCCAATTGTACAGTTTGCTCAGGTTATACGAAAAAGAACCACAGAATGCATGCGTTCTGTGTCTTGGAATTGTTATTTTATTTTTGTGACGTATATTGAGGTTATGCATGTCGGTTCTGAAACGGATGTTATTGTACAAATAGGGAGGTTTATGAGACGTTATGATGGAGTGAAAAAGACATGCATTGAGTGTTCGGCGTTGTTTTGTTGTTAACCCACCAATGCTCCGAATATGGTTGGAAATCCTCCTGACCCCGCATACCAGTCGAGCACACGAGTTTTGAAGCTTTTGTACGCTTGCTAAGTCTATTCTCGGACCGTAAATGGCATCGCCGTAATTGAGGTGCGACAGAACCAAAGCATTGGAAAGTAACATTCTGGAGTTTTTGTTAAGTATTTTTTATTTGAACATCTCTGAAAGTAATTGTTCGTTCGATTCTAAATGTATTTCTCTAAAATCAAAGTTTCTATTATGCTTCATATTTAATGTTTTTAAGGTCTTATAAAAGATGGATTATTTTTTTCATTGAATTTTTGAGATATGTCTACTGGTCAGCCAATAGCCTATAGACTTCCCGCAGTTTGTAATTATATGTGCTATATGTCCATATCCACCACGTTACATCTGGTACACAATTCGGATAAACTCAAGCCATGAGCTTTCAGTTTTTGAGCCAGTGGAGCTTCCTTGTTATTCGGATTTTTCAATAAGTTACACTAGATTTTCTTCCAGTCTGTATCAAAAATGGGATACTATTCATGTAGCAATCATTTTCTTGTACAAACTACACAAAAAACGATTCGATCTTCAAAAACTTCATTTAATCAGACAATGTTCCACTAACACAGTAGCTTCTTCAAATGAATATACAACAAGCAAAATAAACATTGAATACCCCTTTCTGATCCTTAATAAGAACTAACTTTTCCAGGTAAGTACTAATAAAAATTACGGAAAATACAACCCCCATATATCTACATTAATAAAAAGACCCCAAAGATTGAGATTCTAAAAAGCTCTACTTCCAAGAAAATAAATTCAACAAAGGTGAGTTATTCAACTCAGGTTGGTCGTGTTGCAATATGTTTTTTAAGTCTGATAACTTCTTATGATTATAAATGATTCAGCTTCAATTCTTTATTTTCCATACGTAAACTTTTAAATTCTTCATCAGAAGTGTGGTTTTCTTCTAAAAGATGATTTGAATATGTATATATATATATATATATATATATATATATATATACATTAGGGCAAGTTCTACATTGTAACTCATATACTCCTGATTACTCAAATTTGGAAGTTGTCTTTATTGTTTTTGATATACCTTCCCAAAGTCTTATCCGATCTATATGCGATTCTTATATCTTACCTGCTTAAATATGAAGCTTTTTTGTTACTTGTCCAAAGTAGGTCAAAGCTCTGTAATGTTGATTATCTGTTTTCGTTATAGGAGAAACATTGCGAATAGATCTTGAGTGGAGTTTTTTAGAAAGTATTTTATCTATTAAAACAGCAGTATATCTGTTGTTTACTGCAATTTGTTTGATTATGATGAGTTCTTCTTTCATTACAAGCTGCTATTTCATGTTGAAAAGGATGGGTCATATTCTTGTTTTTCCATTCCAACAATCTGAATTTTGTAAATTTATTTTTCCAGTCGGAACTCTCCATTTTGTATCAACATATAATTTCATCTTCTTTCTTCCCGTGTTCACAGACAGTGATGACGACACATCGCGTCACGGCTGAAGAAATGCGAGACCACCAAGTGACAGATTTCGATGACGGCAACAGCAGTGAAGAACATCATATCATCAAACCGCATTCACCGACAACAAAGCCGACTCTCCAACAGGACTGGATTCTACTAGCTGCTGCAATCGATAGAGTTTCTTTCATTTTTTATTCTTTTCTCTTCGGTATCTTAGCTATTGTGTATGCATTGTAATTAGTATGGATGTTTGTAAATATATATCAAATTTTGGGATAGCATCTGATAATGCAAGGTGAAAACATATTGATTGTTCTAGTAACGGCTGTAATTGATTGAATATCCTTCAATTTTTATTCTTTACTGTTCGGTATTTTAGCTATTATGTGTTTGCATCGTAATTTGTTTGGATTTTTGTAAATACATATTAAATTTTAGGATAGAATATAATATTGCAAAAAAATGTTGGCTGTCTTCACATAATGTTCATTATTCTCTTTCCCTGTGAAGCTTGAACAACAGAGTAAGTAGAACGAATTGAAGTGATATTGGATAGAAGCTGACGATACGCTGACTATAGTCTAAGAGCTTCAGCCGCGGAAAAAGGGTTGCAATTTGTAGAGCAATAAAGCCTCTCTAATCAGCGTGCCAAATCATTATTATTGCTCCGGTGGAGGTAGGCGTAGTAAATCCTGGCTGTCGTAAGAGGCAACTAAAAGGATAAGCATGATTGTTAGATAGTCTCCATGCACCATCGCCCGGTGAAATTCCAACATATCGACTATATTATGCGCTGTGAAATAGATTATTCTATGTTCCATTGTTTGGTCGATAACTTCCAGAAACCGTTTTCTTTCCTCTTTGCTCCTTCAATTTTCGGGTTTTATTCTGCCACTAATGATGATGTCGTTTTCTCGAGTAAAATACCCTGGAAGCAAAATACCTCTCTATTCACATTTCCAGGTGAGAGGTACTCCAGGGACTCAAACAATTTGAAGATTCACTTTTGTGCCATCCGTGGACTTAACAAGAACATCAATGACGTCGACCATCACCGGCAGACTGAAAACCTGATATTCTGGCCCTAACAGTAACACAAGTAAACTAATTTCCCAACCAAGTCCACATGCTCTGTCCTGGTTACGAGCTCCATTCTCGTTTCAGATTCAAGGGTGACGTGATGTTGTTTAAGCTGGCTACTACCAAACAGACCAAATTCCTCTGCTACCTTTACTTATCACCTGATGAACCATGACTATATTCAGCAAAACCATTCTACAGCTGAAGTAACCATAGAAAAATTTCAACATGCTCAAATTTTCCAACAAAACAGACAAGACTGGTCAAGCTACCCACACGCATTCCTGATGTCCCAGTCTGCCAATATACGAGCAAGCCTGATCCACTGAGCAGCACAATACTGCTCCGTCTCATATGGCACTATAATTCAGCCGACTGGGATGGTCTTCCGCATGTTTTCCTTAGCATTTCCATGGGAAACAGTGAGTTTCTCCTTTGGAGATCCAATACAATGCGGTGAGATAATTCCTACTATCATAATGCTGGGGATGCAAACAAGTATAGGTACCAAACACGTCTATGGTGCCAAAATTAGAGCTCTGAGACAAGATCAGAATATGTTGATCCGAGAAACATGTGTGAGGAGACAATGGAATCCTCGAAAGACGCTTGCAACGCTAAGATACGGTTAAAACTCGTCGAGTATCCTAAAGGATTCCGCTCGTTTTAGTCTTTTGCCAAAGCTGTGGGAAGAAACTTCACATCCATCTCATTTTCTCCCATAACCAAAGAAGATGGAACACTAGCTACGAACGCCCAGGAAAAAGCCAATATTTTTGCCAACATGTTTGCTGCAAATTCTACTCTGGATTCATTGAGAAATCGACCCCCGAACATCACTGCCAATGACAGTCATATGCCGAGATTATCTGTCGTCAACGAACTATCATACTTACGCTTTTTCTTAACACCAACAATGCTAGTGTACCTGATTGAATTCTGGCAATCGTTTTCAAGAAATGTGCACCCGAACTAACACCAGATCTTTGCAAGTTATTCAACTTCTCTTATAATTTGGGAGTATTTCCGTACAACTGGTCTCCCAAAAAAGGAAAAAAAAACCTAGATGTCCTTTTCTTTTCGCGAGAACCAAAACCAAAATAAAATCGAATATAATATAACCAGACGTTTTGGTTGGAGGAAAAGTAGTGCCAGGTGACGTTCAATCCAGTCAACACAGAATGGTCTCAGAGATGGTAGTGGGATTCACATTCATGTTTCAGATCAACCCAGTGGATTGCAAAGTGACTTCTATTATTATCGCATAAACGTCTGTTTGGTGCCCCCTTGGTCAATTCGAGACATCAAAATGTGATGCAAAATGTGACTCGAAATTAGCCCAATGTGACATTCCATTTATACCTAATATACGGAATCGAATGCACATCGAGACCCTTACGATGTAACAATGTGAAATTGAATGGACAGGTGCGTATTTAAAAATACGCCCAGACGGCACAGTATATCCATTAGACATCCACTGGATATCATTCATGCATATCCAGTATATCAACTGGATATAGATGGATATCCTATAGACATCCAATAGATATCCATATGTCCGCCTATATCCAGGATATAGGAGATATCTTATGGATGTCCGTGAAGATATCCACTGGATATCTTGTTGATATCCCATAGATATCAATAGGAGATCTTATATTCACATTTGGGATATCCATTAGATATACAGTGAGTCCAAGATAAGGTTGTCCACCACGAGGATATCTGAAAAGGAAATAGATACAGTTTTGTTTAATTGCGGGTAAAAAGTTGCGCAACAGAAGGGCCATTTACATACGGAGGTATGAAAATTCCAAAAATAATTTTAGTTTTCACATTATTATGTAAAAACTGAATTTTCCACTTTATTTTTTTCTGGCGTAATCGTCAGTACTTTGTTCCAGCTCTGACGATAACACCAGAAAAAATCAAACTAGAAATCGAAAGATTTCGTTTTTACAAAATAATTTGAAAACGTACTTCCATATAGATGGCCCATCTTATGCGCAACATTTTTTACATTTAAATAAAACTTATCTATTACCTTTTTAGATATCCCCATGGTGGACAATCTCATCTTGGAATTTTTCATAACACTGGTATTATTTTGACATGAAGAAATAATACTATGGAATATAATGATAAAAAATACTTTATTTGAAATATAGACAAACCAAGCGAATAAATTGCAAGTACAGTGCGTAATATTTACAAGAATTTTTCTTTTGTTGTTTAACTTTGTAATGAAATCACTATAACAACCATAACAACTTTATATCACCCAGCTCATCTATTCTGTAAAAAAATATATTGTTAATTATCAAGGTCAGAGTTTGGTGTACAAAACAATTTTTAATACAGTTTCACCGAAACTGTAGCTATAATGACCAATGAGCAAATGAAATTCATATATTTTTATCAATTCCAAAGAAAATTCACAAATTCGTTTGTGTAACACTCAACCTAGGGTAGTTGGGTGAATATATTATATATTTTTTTCTTAACACAAAAAAAATTCCCTCTTCAACCACTAACAGAGAAAATTCCACCGCTAATTGTCACCAGAGAATAAACAAATTAAGAGCAGCCTTTTTATTTTCGAATGTTTTTCGATAACTATCTTAGGTTTGAAAGGTAAAGTCGCCTAAGTCGTCTTAGGGACGTGGGCCGTCTAGGCTGATAATATGCTAGATTTCTTTTTGTTTTCTTTCTGAGATTTTTCCTTTCTTTTTCTATTCTTATTTTATAAGAATGTCACTGAGGTTGGGATAAGTTAAAAGCTGTCAGTATAGTTACCGACAATGATACTCGACATAAACTGTTTAACGGTATATTAAATAAACATTAAATGATAAAGAATCACACCATAACAACAACAAAAAACACCCGTGAATGATTCGGCGTAAAATATATAAAAACGTAATTCTCCCTGAGGATAAATAAAAATATCGGCTATCAAAGAGTATATAAAATTAAGAAAAAAAAACAACATTTAAAGTTCTTCACCCGTTCGGTGACAATTCATCGAGACAACAAAAAAAAAAAGGTTCAGATATCATACAACAAATAAAACAAACAAAAGGTTCACCCACGATATTTGAAAAGTATAGCTGTGGTTAGTTTGCCCAAAAATCCCAAAAAAATTCACTTACCAAATCTCTAGCTGCGCTCGGTGTTTCGTTCCAGAAAATAGAACAATTTCGTCCAAACGAATACCAGAAAAATAGTTTCTATCAGTTCGTTCACACAACGACAAAACCTCCACCAAACCAAAATCTAACTCGCACTATTAAGTTAAAATTTCAACTCCGATGCAAACTCTAATTGACGCGGTAGGTCTTCGATCAACCGCACCATCCGCCTCTCGAGACCGTCTCTCCGGTTTTTTTTTCTGACTCTCGTAAGTCGACTTTCCAGAGGTGTTTATATTTTTAAGGGCCAAAATCGTTAAACAGCGTTACCTTCTATTTACGCCATTTCTACCGCCACGGAATAGAGAGTTCTCTCCGCTGTCTCCTCTCAGATCTCTTCCCTTACCCCCAAATACCCCTCGGACTTAGCACTTTGAAAGCGCCTAGTCGACACAAAAAATGTTCACTTCAGTTAATGGTCATTTAGTTCGTATATACTCAGCGTGAGTCCCATCCATATTACCCTTTGTAAAATAAATATTTACTCCATGTAAGGCGACTTAAATGAATGCTTCAATGTTTTATATATAGTGAAAAAGTCTACTCCTCTGAACCACTTCGTTTGTCTCGACATTTTTGTTTATAGAGAATTAATTTTTATTTCCTCTTGAAAGAAATTTCACTAGCCTAGCTTAAATAATATGAAACCAAATATTTACAGGGCATCGTCATCATACGTGACCCTTTTCATTATAACATAAAAGTGTTTATGCATTTAAAACATAAAGGGTCTTGCAAAGAGGGCCTGTTACATTTGGAAGGTACAAAATTGTTTTTCAAATTTAAAAATTTAGTTGAGTGGAACAATTCATTAATAAAGTGATTTTATTTTATTTATTCAAAATATACCCTTGAAGACCGATAAACAAAAATTGAAATGCACTCAATTACTGGTTACTATGATTCAACGTTCTTGCCAAGGCATTTTTCATCGCTGTGATATCTCGTTCTGTTCCTTTTGCATTTGGACTCAGGATAAATTATTCTGATATAATGTGACAGTATTGACAAGGAGAACATTTTCTTTCTTGATAATCCTTTGATAATCCTGCTGATACTTTTCTATGTATAACGTACCTAGTTACTATTAAGCAAGCGACGAAGGTGTCTCGTAGACACGTCCAGAAGACATTTTCGTATGTATGAAGACATTCCTGTAACGAAAAAATGTCTTATCACTTCAACAACATTATCATTGAGGACAAAAGCAAAAGGTTTGGTGTATTTATTAATAACTAACTTCATCTTTATTTTCAAGTAAAGCCAACTAAAACGAAACAACAAGATATCTATTTCACATTTTGACACCACAATGGGTAGTATTCATAAAAGATAGCAAATGCTTATACTAAAGGTTTGTCTCCCTCATAACTCACCAAAATGAATACGTCTATTTCAATAAATCCAATTAAAAGCATTTGGATGATAATTAAATAATGCAAAATCAGTATTCTTTTTGATCATTTGAAAAATCGAGGTTACAAACTAAAAATATATTGGATATCCAATGGATATCCATTGGACAAATATCTGGAGATTCAAAAATTTTGTATGCGTTGAAGATATGTATTAGAGCTTCCTTCTGAACTATTTTCCATATAATTTTTCGATATATTATCCAGTTAAATATACAAAACAAGATTTTTAACCAATATCCATAGAATATATTCAATGGATAACCATTGGATATATTTCATGAACTGGATATTCAGTGGATATTGGGCTATCCATTGGATATCTAATGGATATTGTGTGCTGTCTGGGCGCTTCACTTTCTGATTCTCCTGTATGTCAAGAATAAAACAAAGATCACCATTTTGATTTCATTGAAAATATGAACAGGATGTTCATAAAGTCATCTGTGACTGAAAGTTGGATTTAGTTGCTATTTTCCATCGTACAAGATAACTTCTCTTGGCAAGGATTCATGTTTTAAAGAGAAACATTCTCAATTGAAAATTGAATCAATACATGACTCCTCTGGAAATGGAAACTGGACATTTAATAATTAATCAACTATCTGAATGAAAATGCAAATTTTCACTTTCAGATTTTTCTCTCAAGTTATATAGGGCCTTTCTCAATATCTATCAGATGTAGTTCAATGTCCAGCGTGGCTTTAGCCGGAGAAGTAGTTGTTTTCTGTTAGATATTACAAAAAATTAACTTCAATTTTATCGTAGGGTTTTTCCATTTCCAGAGGAGTCATGTATTGATTCAATTTTCAATTGAGAATGTTTCTCTTTAAAAAAGATCACCATGTTTTAACATAAATAAAAAATATTATTATTCTTACTAATGAATTACGGTTCATTTGGAAGGATGCCAGAAAACAAATGCGTGAGTTGATTCCGTAGAATATAACAAACAAAAAAATTATCAAACTCTGTCAAACTCTGTGTAAAAAAAAAACAATATACAGAAATGTGGAAAAATCTATAATTCAACTCCAATCCTCTGGACAGCATTTTCATAATGCCAAATTCTGTAAATCACTGAATTTACCTGTCACTCACTCACCATTCCGGTCCTTGAAGGGATACAGTTCTTGGTTGAAATAATAATTGGGCAATGTTAATAAACACATTTGATTTAACTATTGAAATAAAAATAATCAAACAGAACACTACACAGTTACACACTGTCAGAATTACCTATAGAATATTTAAAGAATGGCGTCAACCATTGACTTGACTTTCGACTCGACAAACAACTATGGCCATTTTGTGTCGTGATGGTGATGTCATGCTCAATTCTGTTACCAACCTAATTCCTTCTATACCGAAAAAATCGCAATGAAACCAAACTTCATGTTGATGTGCTTTGCAATTTTCTTCATATTTTGTGCCTCAAAGCGACACTAACGAGAAGAAAATTGTGAACAATTCATAACATTTGTCATCACTAAGTGAAAACAGTGATGTCTAGCAACTCATTTTGTTACCATAATTATCAAGAAAGCAGCATCTCCAAGATGTTTGTGTTAACCGGGAAGGTGAGTAAAAAAGTGACGAAGTCCTTTCGTTTATAGAGAACTGGGACTTGAATTTCTCATTACATTGAATTTTTAAAATCTTGTGTGCAAAAGGACAGTTGAAAATATTTAGTAGAACACCCCGCCAGGCCCTGACAAAGAGCAAAAAATGCGCGCACGATAGTCAATCGGATGATACACGACAGTCAATCAGATGATACAGTTACTTTTGATTATCCACGTTGAATGTCATTCCATTGTTGAGGATTACCCAAAGTCACAAATTATATTATTATATGTCGGAACATTCGAAGAACCAGACTATTGAAAATTGACAAGGAACGATACACTTGTGAGCAATCCATTCAAATTAGACAACTAACCATACGCTTGTGAACAATATAAGTGGACTAGATATCTTATTCATCCACCCGAGTTTCAATCATCTTGCAAATAATAATAGGAAAGGACTAGGCTAGCTGAACTGCGATAAGGTTCACACTATATATTATCGTTAATCCAAGAAAATGAATATTGAAATATAGTTATAGTATAATTTCAGGAAACCCGATGTGGAGAAGAAATGATTTGCCTTAAAAAAGAAAATCATAAAAACGGTATTCCCAAGCCCAAACATTTACCGAATTTTACCGGATTTTTCTGAATTATGAACAAATTCTTGAGTGGATAATTTGCTGACCAAAAAGTAATTTTGCCGATCAGAACCTTCGGAGATATTTAATCGAACCAAACCTTATATGTGAGTTGCGTATGATGAGGTGTTCGTGCCACCGTAGAAAAAATTCAAATCAACCCCCACCTAAGGGTAGTTTATTCCTGTGATTTTACAAAAAACTCTGTAGATAGGGGATTTCCAGTGGAGATATTTTATTGAAATGGTAGACAATGATTTCCCAGAACGTACTTCATATGCCACCATAAAAAAAATTTCAATCAGCCCCCACCTAAGGGTAGTCTATACTTGTGGTTTTACAAAAAACTCTGTAGATAGGGGATTTCCAGTGGAGATATTTCGTTGAAATAGTAGATTATGATTTTTTAGTTTGTTCTTTATATGCCACCATAGAAAAAACTTGAATCAACCCCCTCCTAAGGGTAGTTTATAACTGTGATTTTACAAAAAACTCTGTAGATCGGGGATTTCCAGTGGAGATATTTCGTTATGATTTTTCAAAACGTACTTCATTTGCCACATAGAAAAAATTTGAATCAACCCCCTCCTAAGGGTAGTATATTCCTGTGATTTTATAAAAAACTCTGTATATAGGGAATTTCCAGTGGAGATATTTTGTTGAAATGGTAGATTATGATATCCCAGAACGTACTTTATATGACACCATAGAAAAAATTTCAATCAGCCCCCACCTAAGGGTAGTTTATTCTTGTGATTTTACAAAAAACTCTGTAGATAGGGGATTTCCAGTTGAGATATTTCGTTGAAATAGTAGATTATGATTTTTTAGATTGTACTTTATATGCCACCATAGAAAAAACTTGAATCAACCCCCTCCTAAGGGTAGTTTATACCTGTGATTTTACAAAAAACTCTGTATTTAGGGAATTTCCAGTGAAGATATTCCGTAGAAATAGTAGATTATGATTTCGCAGAACGTACTTTATATGCCACCATAGAGAACATTTCAATCAACCCCCTCCTAAGGGTAGTTCATTCTTGTGATTTTACAAAAAAACTCTGTATATAGGGGATTACCAGTGAAGATATTTCGTTGAAATAGTAGGTTATGATTTATCAGAACGTACTTCATATGCCACCATAAAAAAAAATTAATCAGCCCCCACCTAAGGGTAGTTTATAATTGTGTTTTTACAAAAAACTCTGTATATAGGGGATTTCCAGTGGAGATATTTCGTTGAAATAGTATAGTATGATTTCTCAGAAGGTACTGTATATGCCACGATAGAAAAAATTTGATTCAACCCCTTCCTAAGGGTAGTTTATTCCTGTGATTTTACAAAAAAACTCTGTATATAGGGGATTTCCAGTGGAGATATTTTGTTGAAATGGTAGATTATGATTTCCCAGAACGTACTTTATATGCAACCATAGAAAAAATTTGAATCAACACCCTCCTAAGGGTAGTTTATAACTGTGATTTTACAAAAAACTCTGTAGATCGGGGATTTCCAGTAGAGATATTTCGTTGAAATAGTAGATTATGATTTTTCAGAACGTACTTCATTTGCCACCATAGAAAAAATTTGAATCAACCCTCTCCTAAGGGTAGTTTATTCCTGTGATTTTACAAAAAACTCTGTATATAGGGGATTTCCATTGGAGATATTTTGTTGAAATGGTAGATTATGATTTCCAAGAACGTACTTCATATGTCACCATAGAAAAAATTTCAATCAGCCCCCACCTAAGGGTAGTTTATTCTTGTGGTTTTACAAAAACTCTGTAGATAGGGGATTTCCAGTGGAGATATTTCGTTGAAATAGTAGATTATGATTTTTAAGATTGTACTTCATATGCCACCATAGGAAAAATTTGAATCAACACCCTCCTAAGGGTAGTTTATACCTGTGATTTTACAAAAAACTCTGTAGATAGGGGATGTCCAGTGGAGATAGTTTATTGAAATAGTAGATTATGATTTTTCAGAACGTACTCTATATGCCACCATAGAAAAAATTCCAATCAGCCCTCACCTAAGGGTAGTTTATTCTTGTGATTTTACAAAAAACTCTGTAGATAGGGGATTTCCAGTGGAGATATTTCGTTGAAATAGTAGATTATGATTTTTTAGATTGTACTTTATATGCCACCATAAAAAAAAACTTGAATCAACCCCCTCCTAAGGGTAGTTTATACCTGTGATTTTACAAAAAACTCTGTAGATAGGAGATTTCCAGTGGAGATATTTCGTTGAAATAGTAGATTATGATTTTATAGAACGTGCTTTATATGCCACCATAGAAAAAATTTCAATCAGCACCCACCTAAGGGTAGTTTATTCTTGTGGTTTTACAAAAAACTCTGTAGATAGGGGATTTCCAGTGGAGATATTTTGTTGTATGATTTTTAAGATTGTACTTCATATGCCACCATAGGAAAAACTTGAATCAACCCCCTCCTAAGGGTAGTTTATACCTGTGATTTTACAAAAAACTCTGCAGGTAGGGGATTTCCAGTGGAGATGTTTTATTGAAATGGTAGATTATGATTTCCCAGAACGTACTTTATATGCCACCATAGAAAAAACTTGAATCAACCCCCTCCTAAGGGTAGTTTATAACTGTGATTTTACAAAAAAACTCTGTAGATAGGGGATTTCTAGTGGAGATATTTTGTTGAAACAGTAGATTATGATTTTTCAGAACGTGCAATATATGCCACCATAGAAAAAATTTGAATCAACACCCTCCTAAGGGTAGTTTATCACTGAAAATCCCCTATCTACAGAGTTTTTTGTAAAACCACAAGAATAAACTACCCTTAGGAGGGGGTTGAATCAAATTTTTTATATAGTGGCAAATGGAGTACGTTCTGAAAAATCATAATCTACTATTTCAACGGAATATCTTCACTGGAAATCCCCGATCTACAGAGTTTTTTGTAAAATCACAATTATAAACTACCCTTTGGAGGGTGTTGATTCAAATTTTTTCTATGGTGGCATATGAAGCACGTTCTGAAAAATCATAATCTACTATTTCAACGAAATATCTCCACTGGAAATCCCCTATCTACAGAGTGTTTTGTAAAATCACAAGAATAAACTACCCTTAGGTGGGGGCTCATTGAAATTTTTTCTATGGTGGCATATAAAGTACGTTCTGATAAATCATAATCTACTATTTCAACGAAATATCTCCACTGGAAATTCCCTATCTACAGAGTTTTTTGTAAAACCACAGGAATAAACTACCCTTAGGTGGGGGCTGATTTGAATTTTTCCTATGGTGGCATATAAAGTACGTTCTGGGAAATCATGATCTACCATTTCAACAAAATATCTCCACTGGAGATCCCCTGTATACAGAGTTTTTTGTAAAAACACGGGAATAAACTACCCTTAGGAGGGGGTTGATTCCAATTTTCTCTATGGTGGCATATGAAGTACGTTCTGGGAAATCATAATCTACCATTTCAACAAAATATCTTCACTGGAAATCCCCTATATACAGAGTTTTTTGTAAAATCACAATTATAAACTACCCTTTGGAGGGGGCTGATTAATTTTTTTATGGTGGCATATAAAGTACGTTCTGATAAATCATAACCTACTATTTCAACGAAATATCTTCACTGGAAATCCCCTATATACAGAGTTTTTTGTAAAATCACTGGAATAAACTACCCTTAGGAGGGGGTTGATTCAAATTTTTTATATGGTGGCAAATGGAGTACGTTCTGAAAAATCATAATCTACTATTTCAACGAAATATCTTCACTGGAAATCCCCGATCTACAGAGTTTTTTGTAAAATCACAATTATAAACTACCCTTAGGAGGGTGTTGATTCAAATTTTTTCTATGGTGGCATATGAAGCACGTTCTGAAAAATCATAATCTACTATTTCAACGAAATATCTCCACTGGAAATCCCCTATCTACAGAGTGTTTTGTAAAATCACAAGAATAAACTACCCTTAGGTTGGGGCTGATTGAAATTTTTTCTATGGTGGCATATAAAGTACGTTCTGGGAAATCATAATCTACCATTTCAATAAAATATCTCCACTGGAAATCCCCTATCTACAGAGTTTTTTGTAAAATCACATGTATAAACTACCCTTAGGAGGGAGTTGATTCAAGTTTTTTCTATAGTGGCATATAAAGTACAATCTGAAAAATCATAATCTACTATTTCAACGAAATATCTCCACTGGAAATCCCCTATCTACAGAGTATTTTGTAAAACCACAAGAATAAACTACCCTTAGGTGGGGGCTGATTGAAATTTTTTCTATGGTTGCATATAAAGTACGTTCTGGGAAATCATAATCTACCATTTCAACAAAATATCTCCACTGGAAATCCCCTATATACAGAGTTTTTTGTAAAATCACAGGAATAAACTACCCTTAGGAAGGGGTTGATTCAAATTTTTTCTATGGTGGCATATACAGTACGTTCTGAGAAATCATACTATACTATTTCAACGAAATATCTCCACTGGAAATCCCCTATATACAGAGTTTTTTGTAAAAACACAATCATAAACTACCCTTAGGTGGGGGCTGATTAATTTTTTTTTTATGGTGGCATATAAAGTACGTTCTGATAAATCATAACCTACTATTTCAACGAAATATCTTCACTGGAAATCCCCTATATACAGAGTTTTTTGTAAAATCACAAGAATGAACTACCCTTAGGAGGGGGTTGATTGAAATGTTCTCTATGGTGGCATATAAAGTACGTTCTGCGAAATCATAATCTACTATTTCTACGGAATATCTTCACTGGAAATCCCCTAAATACAGAGTTTTTTGTAAAATCACAAGTATAAACTACCCTTAGGAGGTGGTTGATTCAAATTTTTTTTATGGTGGCATATACAGTACGTTCTGAGAAATCATACTATACTATTTCAACGAAATATCTTCTTTGGAAATCCCCTATATACAGTGTTTTTTGTAAAATCACAAGTATAAACTACCCTTAGGAGGTGGTTGATTCAAATTTTTTCTATGGTGGCATATACAGTACATTCTGAGAAATCAAACTATACTATTTCAACGAAATATCTTCCCTGGAAATCTCCTATATACAGAGTTTTTTGTAAAATCACAAGAATAAACTACCCTTAGGAGGGGGTTGAATCAAATTTTTTATATAGTGGCAAATGGAGTACGTTCTGAAAAATCATAATCTACTATTTCAACGGAATATCTTCACTGGAAATCCCCGATCTACAGAGTTTTTTGTAAAATCACAATTATAAACTACCCTTTGGAGGGTGTTGATTCAAATTTTTTCTATGGTGGCATATGAAGCACGTTCTGAAAAATCATAATCTACTATTTCAACGAAATATCTCCACTGGAAATCCCCTATCTACAGAGTGTTTTGTAAAATCACAAGAATAAACTACCCTTAGGTGGGGGCTCATTGAAATTTTTTCTATGGTGGCATATAAAGTACGTTCTGATAAATCATAATCTACTATTTCAACGAAATATCTCCACTGGAAATTCCCTATCTACAGAGTTTTTTGTAAAACCACAGGAATAAACTACCCTTAGGTGGGGGCTGATTTGAATTTTTCCTATGGTGGCATATAAAGTACGTTCTGGGAAATCATGATCTACCATT
Organism: Chrysolina oricalcia; assembly: GCA_944452925.2. NCBI lineage: Eukaryota > Metazoa > Arthropoda > Insecta > Coleoptera > Chrysomelidae > Chrysolina > Chrysolina oricalcia. The sequence continues at coordinate 15,146,245 of OX101823.2, read as the reverse complement.
TCAACAAAATATCTCCACTGGAGATCCCCTGTATACAGAGTTTTTTGTAAAAACACGGGAATAAACTACCCTTAGGAGGGGGTTGATTCCAATTTTCTCTATGGTGGCATATGAAGTACGTTCTGGGAAATCATAATCTACCATTTCAACAAAATATCTTCACTGGAAATCCCCTATATACAGAGTTTTTTGTAAAATCACAATTATAAACTACCCTTTGGAGGGGGCTGATTAATTTTTTTATGGTGGCATATAAAGTACGTTCTGATAAATCATAACCTACTATTTCAACGAAATATCTTCACTGGAAATCCCCTATATACAGAGTTTTTTGTAAAATCACTGGAATAAACTACCCTTAGGAGGGGGTTGATTCAAATTTTTTATATGGTGGCAAATGGAGTACGTTCTGAAAAATCATAATCTACTATTTCAACGAAATATCTTCACTGGAAATCCCCGATCTACAGAGTTTTTTGTAAAATCACAATTATAAACTACCCTTAGGAGGGTGTTGATTCAAATTTTTTCTATGGTGGCATATGAAGCACGTTCTGAAAAATCATAATCTACTATTTCAACGAAATATCTCCACTGGAAATCCCCTATCTACAGAGTGTTTTGTAAAATCACAAGAATAAACTACCCTTAGGTTGGGGCTGATTGAAATTTTTTCTATGGTGGCATATAAAGTACGTTCTGGGAAATCATAATCTACCATTTCAATAAAATATCTCCACTGGAAATCCCCTATCTACAGAGTTTTTTGTAAAATCACATGTATAAACTACCCTTAGGAGGGAGTTGATTCAAGTTTTTTCTATAGTGGCATATAAAGTACAATCTGAAAAATCATAATCTACTATTTCAACGAAATATCTCCACTGGAAATCCCCTATCTACAGAGTATTTTGTAAAACCACAAGAATAAACTACCCTTAGGTGGGGGCTGATTGAAATTTTTTCTATGGTTGCATATAAAGTACGTTCTGGGAAATCATAATCTACCATTTCAACAAAATATCTCCACTGGAAATCCCCTATATACAGAGTTTTTTGTAAAATCACAGGAATAAACTACCCTTAGGAAGGGGTTGATTCAAATTTTTTCTATGGTGGCATATACAGTACGTTCTGAGAAATCATACTATACTATTTCAACGAAATATCTCCACTGGAAATCCCCTATATACAGAGTTTTTTGTAAAAACACAATCATAAACTACCCTTAGGTGGGGGCTGATTAATTTTTTTTTTATGGTGGCATATAAAGTACGTTCTGATAAATCATAACCTACTATTTCAACGAAATATCTTCACTGGAAATCCCCTATATACAGAGTTTTTTGTAAAATCACAAGAATGAACTACCCTTAGGAGGGGGTTGATTGAAATGTTCTCTATGGTGGCATATAAAGTACGTTCTGCGAAATCATAATCTACTATTTCTACGGAATATCTTCACTGGAAATCCCCTAAATACAGAGTTTTTTGTAAAATCACAAGTATAAACTACCCTTAGGAGGTGGTTGATTCAAATTTTTTTTATGGTGGCATATACAGTACGTTCTGAGAAATCATACTATACTATTTCAACGAAATATCTTCTTTGGAAATCCCCTATATACAGTGTTTTTTGTAAAATCACAAGTATAAACTACCCTTAGGAGGTGGTTGATTCAAATTTTTTCTATGGTGGCATATACAGTACATTCTGAGAAATCAAACTATACTATTTCAACGAAATATCTTCCCTGGAAATCTCCTATATACAGAGTTTTTTGTAAAATCACAAGTATAAACTACCCTTAGGAGGTGGTTGATTCAAATTTTTCCTATGGTGGCATATACAGTACGTTCTGAGAAATCATACTATACTATTTCAACGAAATATCTTCCCTGGAAATCCCCTATATACAGAGTTTTTTTTTTTAATCTTAAGAATAAACTACCCTTAGGAGGGGGTTGATTCAAATTTTTTCTATGGTGGCATATAAAGTACGTTCTGCGAAATCATAATCTACTATTTCAACGAAATATCTTCACTGGAAATCTCCTAAATACAGAGTTTTTTGTAAAATCACAAGAATAAACTACCCTTAGGAGGGGGTTGATTCAAATTTTTTTCATGGTGGCATATAAAGTACTTTCTGTGAAATCACAATCTACTGTATCAACGAAATATCTTCACTGGAAACCACCGGTCAGCAAAGTTTTTCGAAAAATTACAAGAATAAACTACCCCCAAATGGGGGTGAATATGAATTTTGAATATGGTGGCAAAAAGGTATTCCTTTATAGATATTGTATTTGCATTATCATTCCGATATTCACAGTAAAAGTCTGAAAACACGGAATTATTATGTTCTGGTCAGCAAAGTATTTTTACCCCAAATTCTTCATTAAACCTTGTTCCCCTAGGCCTGTACACTCTTAAATGTCCATTAAAGCAAGACTGGAAAGCTTTTTCATCGGTAAATACTACACTATTCCAGTTTTCGCGTAAGATGTTATTCAAAGCGAAAATAACTCTTACCTTTTTGGCAGCAGCATGGTTTTTAAGATGCGATTTTTTAATTCTGCGACTTGCTGTCGATCTTGATGCAGGAAATGCTGTATGTCGAATAGCATTCCGCGCTCCGTCAAAGGGATTGTCCTCCAAATACTGCAAGAGTGCATTATCTTGTTCTTGCGTAGTTGTTTTGAGTCTCCCAGTTGGCTTTTTTCTATTTACGTTACCTTCGGTCTCCCATCTGTGCTTTATGTTTAGCACGGTCTTCTTATTCACTTTCATAATATGGGCTATATCTTTTTTTTATGGGCATACCATCTTGTAAATAAACAATTATTTGAGATCTCTTGATATTATCTAGCTGAGGCATTGCACTAATTGCACTGGAAAAATGGTAAAAGCGCGTTACTTTCAAAAATAGTTTGAATTTTGACACTACTTGTCAAAATCGATAAGAAGTTTAATAACTGAGATTGATAAGCCTGACTCATAATAGCCTATAACTGCTGTACGACTTTATTATGCACACAACTTTACAACACTTGGATATAAAAATAGAAACAAAGGAAGTCAACAACAGGAAACTAACCACACATTTATGTCCACTGTTGCACAACAATATGAGGGCTATACCTACCCAAGAACTTTTCTATTTATATTTTTATATAATGCCCGTCGATAAATCCATCCTGATTTGTATTTTCCTGGGTAGGATTGTCACGCTGGTAGCTATATCTGCCTCCGTGGCGACGTTAGTTGTTGCTTTGAAAGCTCAAGGTCTTTTAACCGAAACGACAAATGTGTGGTTGGTTTCCTGTTGGTGACTTCCTTTGTTTCCATTTTTACATCCAAGTGTTGTACATCTTCGCACTTGATTTTACCTTACTGATGAGAGCTTAAGCTCGAAACACGTGTCTACGGTTGCGCAACAATATGAGGGCTATACCCAAGAACTTTTCTATTTATATTCTTATGTATTGCCCCTCGATTAATCCATCTTGATTTGTATTTTCCTGGTTAGGATTGTCACGCTGGTAGCTATATCTGCCTCCGTTGCGACGTTAGTTGTTGCTTTGAAAGCTCAAGGTCTTCTAACCGAAGCCACAAATGGTTGGTTTCCTGTTGTTGACTTCCCTTGTTTCTATTTTTACATCCAAGTGTTGTACATCTTCGCACTTGATTTTACCGTACTGATGAGAGCTTAAGCTCGAAACACGTGTCTACGAGGGCTATACCCAAGAACTTTTCTATTTATATCTTTATTATATAAAATATATCTATGGTGACGCCCGGAACCTCTATATTAATCTTCGGCTTAGATTGAAGAAACGCGAGTAACTCCTGAGAAGTGGGAAGCGGCACAGATTCGTATTCAGGGAAAATGTCGGTAATTATTTCACAAAGTTCTATATGCATTTGGGACGAGTGGACGTGAATTTTCATAAGGAATATGACTTCTTATAACCACCTTTACCAAAAACTTCTTCTGAATTGTATTCTTACCAATGATTCCAAATATTCATTTATTCGAGCATGACAATAAAATGAAACTCAAGTGCTATTGGCCTTTAAATAGTATCATTTTAATAAAACCTGATCTAACACTTTAACATTCATCAAATAAATTTTTGGCCTGAATTAGCGCGACGGTTAGGCGCCCGCCTGGTGGGTGAGAGGTCCCAGGCTCGTTTCTCAGTCGGAGCGGACTTTTTTCATTTTCAGATATGAAAGTCTGAATGATTGAAGCTCGTGTTGGATGGGAATATTCCTCCATGATTCACTGTGTCGGTTATAATTACCTGTGCTGCTCCTGAAGTGGCGTGTAGAATTAGTAACAAGGCCTACCCAAACACATGGCCAATGACCATAACAGTCGATGCCAAATCAAAAAAAAAAAACTTGTTGCAATGGTGCACCCTAGTATTTGTGTATATTGAGCACATGAGTTTTATCAAGTTGCTGGAATGGGAAGAGAAAAAAGTTAGTTTCCTGAAGTGTTCCTCAAGAGATTTAAATAACTGACTCAACAACATATTCAATACTTTTATGACAAGGAAATTCACAAAGCATGCGGGATTATTTTCATTAAAATTATTTTGCAAAAATTTTTCTGCAGTTGTGCATATGGCAATCACATCTTCTGAGGGATATACTAACGAAGCACATTTATCTTTTTGGTTGATGAATGACAACAAAAAGTCTGCTCTATCTCCTATGAGACCCCCAATTTGAAATTTTTGTAATTTCATGAATGACATATTCAGACTTACACTTTTTTGTTTTTGAAGATAATGGATGAAATTTGGAAGCTCTACATACGACATAAAATTGCGTTATTTGACAAATGATTCAAGTTCATGCAACTTCTGGTTTCACCAGAAGTGACTCAAACTTTCGATTATTAAATCAGTATATTTTCACCTCTTTTGTCTCCACATGATATTCTGAGTACAACCATGTATTATTTATCACTTTTTACTGTTACATTTTCATAAAAAAGTGTAAAGTTGTATTATTATCAAAATTTTAGGATTGAAATTAGTAATTTGGAGATATCCATAGCCCTCTAGAGTAAAAACTAATTTTCGAAATAAAAATAAATTTCGAAATAAAAATAAATTTCGGTTACAAATAGTGACAAGTAACACATGGTTGTATTCAGTATGTCAAATGAAGACAAGAGAAGTGAAAATATACTGGTGAAACCGGAAGCTGAATGGTGTTGAGTTACTTGTCAAAAGATGCAGTTAATTGTCTTATACAGATCCTTCGAATTTCATTCCATTATCTTCAAAAACAAAAAAGTTATAGGGGCGAGCCACTTTCCGCGGACAACCGGTATATGACTCCTTCTTTTTTATACTCTGTTAAATTTGTATCGAATACTAACAATATAATATTGACCATATTAAATAGTAATTAAAAATTGTGGTGGTATTAAACGGAAACATTACGTTATATGAGAATTTCAAAATTTTAACGAAAATCTTGGGTTTACTCGTTTTCGGTCCAAAAATCGAATAGCGAACTTTCATGCACATATATGTCATTTATCATCAAAAAAGCAGTATAAATTCAAATTTTTATAGAAAAATCTTGTTGTATGGCATTATTAATTTTCTCTATCAAGAAAGTTGTTGATAAACAATTAGTCCTTGCTTGGTTCTAATCACATTCCGAGGCCGTGTTCGAATGACAAAGAATCAAGATCACAAACACCGAAAGTTTCTACATCTTCTGGAAAGATCCTGGTATTTTTATGCTTCATGTCTTTGCCGGAAATTGCTGAAGATACAGCACACTAAGAACTGTCAGGTGAATGGAAAACAGTAAATGCTGTGTCAACATAATTTGAGTTCTTTTACCGCAGGTATTTCCAAGTTATGAGAGACTGGCACCTGGGTTCTAAAACTGCATGGACTGCTGACATCATGTCGGCAATTTGATTTTGGTGATAAAGATAAACGACATGCACTTTTGCATATCAAACCAGCGGTATCTTTCTCATCAACTGAAAGATTCCTCATCCAATAAGGTTCCAAAGATGTAGCAGTTGAAATAATTGAAAGAGGTCGAACCCAAACTTTTTGTGTGCCCACATCATCCGCAGGAATGCCAAAGAGAGAATCACAATCGGCATAAAAGTCGTCGTTTGTATTTCGAAATGTCAGAGGAAGAATTGGAATTAATAAAAAACAACAGAAACACTATTGGTGAAGATATAAAAGCAGGTGAGCTAATGAAAAAGCCAAGATCCAAGAAGATTTGCCAGCTAAAAAAATTAATTCTAAAATTTGCTCAGCATATTCATTATTTCTTCAAAGTTCACAGTCAATAGTAACACTTTTCTGTCATTTAGGGCGTGTTGTACAAATCAAGTTCACCAAAAGTTCAACTAAACTGAGTTCAGTTGCTAACTGTTGTTGATGTACACCATCAGATAACGACAGATTTTGCTGACTCATTTTCTCTTTTCTGGGATTTTAACCACTCGAAATTATGTCAGAGTTGAATCCAAAAATGAAAATTTAGCGATCGGACGTGTGGTAGGCATATAGAACATTCATTTTCCTTTTGCAGAATTTTTTTTTATTATTATTTTCTCGTTTATGGCATTTTAACACATGAATAGGTATAACAATCTAATAGTGAAAAACCAAAGCCATAAGGTTTGCACGTAGTTAAAGGGTTGAAATAGGGGCGCGATCTTGAATAAAAAATAGTTGGTTGCTGATGCATTTTCTCGCTTATGGCAATCGACAGAAGAAAATTTGTTCGTTTTCAGGCAAACTTTCTCGTGAACGGAATAATGTGCAATAGAAATTTGTTAATATGAAAGTCTGTTATAAAAGAATACTTAAGTCTAGTTTGTGCTTATCATACTATATGAAACTGGAAAACTTACAGGAAAATCACAGGAATTTTTGTTAATTTTTTTGTTTATGGGAATTGGCATGTAGGAATGAAAACTGAGTTCTAGACCAGAAAAAAAAGACAAGTCAGAAACATGATTACGAAGTTTTATACAGTGAGGTCCTGAAGTAATGGATACATTAATTTTCTTCGTTATTATTTATCAAGAAAAACCCTGAGTCACGTCGAGTTATGTTTTCGAAAAGACACTCTTGGTCGTTTTCACCAACTGATTCCTGAAGTTAGGAAATACCTAAATCGAATTTAGGAACGCCCAAGTGCAATTTGCGTTTCACCAGGCGTTAAAGTAATGATTAAAAGTAATAGAAAATACCAAACGTAGGTATTTCCTATCACTCTTAAGCATTACTTAACGTGTGGTGAAACGCAAATTGCACTTTGGCGTTCCTAAATTCGATTTAGGTATTTCCTAACTTTAGGAATCAGTTGGTGAAAACGGCTATCTGTGGCATAAAAAATCACCCCTCCTTCACCCCCCTCAAGTTGACAGCCACTCACCCAATTTTTTCAATGGATTAGGGGGTCAGTTGAAAACCATTAATGATATTCACCAATCCATTGAAGAACAGATTTTTTTGAGGTTCCAAATATTTTCAGAAATTCCAAGAAACCAATGATATGGGTAGTTTTTAGAGAATTCGAGAATGATAATCTAGAAGATCAGCCCATCTTTGGTTACTAACGGTACTTGTATGTGCAGTGCTAGGATATGAGAGACTTGTGCACACATATCCAGTGTGATATGGTTCCTTGGATACGCAGGAACCACCAAAATATTACATTTCCTTCTGTTTACCATTTGAATTGTTCCGAAGACAATGCAAATCGATTTCAATATTGGACCAGAAATGATTCGAATCTGGAAATGAGTTTGATTTTTCATTTTGACGTAAAAGCACTTTACTATTCTGGAACTTTCACTTCTTGAGAGTGACCTAGGTCTGAAGGAGATGCCATTATGAAAAAAACGCGCCGGAAAGTGTGCCTCCAAGGTGGCAGAGAAACGAACTGGAGTTTATTACTTTCTCCAATGTGGTTATTGTTTTTACTATAATCCGACATCAAAGTTTTACTTTTGAGCCCTAGGAACAGAAAATATCCGACATTGTAGAAAGTTAAAGTGTACCTAGATATTGCTTACTGCTGGTGACAATGTTAAACCTCATCAATAAAATGTTTTTGATACGAAATGTCATGATTTGAAAATTATGTATTCGGACATAAAATTTCTGGATTTGATTTTTGAATAATTTTATTTTCATTGCACTAAATGTTTATCTCTTTGACAAACAATTTCTTCATTTGAAATGCGAATTTTGTTTTCCATATATATGAATGACAGATATTTTTACGATATTCACTTTCGTTTATTTCTGACGTTATTCCGAAGATTATCAATAAATTACGAATATTTCACCACTTTTCCCATCTCCAAAAAATGATCTCCGAAATACCATTTCAAAATACCTACACTGTTGGTCAATCCTATCTAGGCCACAGTGTTCATTAAACAAGTACAGTTTGGCAAACATAGCTGAGATTATGAAATTTCCACTTCTTGCGCGAACATTCACGTGAATATCACGTGAATATCACTATGGGCGTGAATATTTTCACAATTGCAGCTATGTTTGCCGAGCTGTAAACGCAAACAGTTTCCATTGGAAACTTCGAACCACAAGTTAGGATTCTTGTTGTGTTTCTTACTAGTAGATTTGGATTATTCAAGAGTGTGTTTTCACTTGATTTCAGTCAGAATTTCAAATTTTTTATTTTCATATTGGCAGCTACATAAAAAATATCTGGTCATGGAAAGTGGATAAAAACTCTCAGCCGTATTGGTGTTTGCATATCAAGTACAGTGGTGACAGAAAACCTCAACGGAGTTAAAGTCCATAAAATGTTAAAAAATGTGGTTTTCGTGAATTTTCATGAGGTTAGCAGTTTTTTATGACTGAATCACCCTGTATTCTTTGGTGTTCATGATTATATATTCTGGAAAAATTGAACAAACATCTGAACCCAACCCAAAAATACTGGGTGTCCACTTAAACTCCATTGTGAATAGTTTCTATAATTATGGAATTGAATTGAATGAACGTGAATTGATGTTTTTTCTGTCCCCTTCGGTATGCTAGATCCACAGATGAGTAAAATTATTCATAATGCGCTCTCCATCCAAAAACACTTGCATAGTAAATTCCAGCGACTCGCCAGAGTTTCGCCGCTCGCTACACAAGAACTATAATGCACAGTCGAGCTCCAAAAAAGTGGTACATCGCCAGCGTTTCGCCAAAATGTGACTTATCGCGTAGTTGTCACTTTTTTGGAACTCGACTGCATTGTAATCCTTGTGTAGCGAACGGCGAAACTCTGGCGAGTCGCTGGCGATTGACTATGCATACTGGAGACCAAAGACCTCACAGAAGAGTCACTGGCACGAACATGAACGTCATCATTTCTTTGCATCAATTGAAAAACTGATATCATGACAATGTTATTAGCAATATCATAGCTGATTATGTAATGTGATGTTTATCTGGATTATTTCGTCACAATGTGTACTTTATGTACTTATGAAAATCTCGACACTGAATTGTTGAACAAATAAATGGTTATCGATATCCATTAAAAAACACTTATCCAGACAAAATAATAATAAAACTGGTTTCATAAATGCTGTGATGTTGTAGACTTTAACACCAACCAACATGGATCCAATTGGGTAAGCGTTTCTATTATTTTGAAGTGCATTTCCTATTGATCTATTATTTGTTCTATTGCTTTAATTGGAACGAGGAATTTATATCTTATAGGACGATAAGGTATATTTTCTTCGTTTTGATAACGGCTAGTTGTTTGTTTCTTTTTCGTGTCTCCTGACAAACCTAAAAAAATGTTTGCAAAGTAAAACATTCTATTTTTTTCCTCTTCTTTACCAATTGTTCCATACTCTACGGCTTCTTCTTAGGTGGAACTTTTTACTTTCTTTTTTTCTTGTTGCATTGTTTCTTTCCATCTCTATAGTTTTTAAATTCCATCTCAGTTATCCCATAATCGTGATGTCATCCACGTTCCAGACTGTTACGTTTAATATGTTTCTTCTGTTAAGTCTGAACTCTAAATGATTCTGCAATATCTTGGTATATTCTTCAGAGTTGATTCCAGACATATGGCTATATAAGTTTATTTCATCTTTTAACAATCTTCAGTTATTTAGTATTATGTTAATGCTTTCCTGAATAAAAGTGGTGTATCCATTTCTGTATTTCTTCTTCTATCCATTTTTTCAACAGTTTTGATTTTTTAACATCGCTTTCATCTAAATCTTCGTTCTCGTACAATAGTGGTTCATTTTCAATAATTTGTTTCATATATTCTTCAAAATATCTCTTTTGTTGGAAATTTTTAAGTTTGATATTTGTTTGTGTCTGTCTCCCAATACTTCCCGATACAACGCAAGAAAAAGAATCAATAAACGGTGAATTGAAGGAACCGAGAAGTTTTGATCATGATTTTAGGAATCTGTATAGATCACTTAATATTCTTCAGAGTTTTTGCCAGAGTATAGTCTGGTGGGAGCGGGAGAAAATATTAGAAACTCATGTAAATTATTGTTAATATATAGTGCGGTTTTTACAGCCTCCCTGCTGTTAAGTTGTGAATGGTTCGACGTACAAACATGGGACAAAAACTGTTGTGAATGGTATCACCGATACTACCTACTTTTTGAAGTACGAAGGTGGTTTGACAAGTCCGTGCAAAAATAAAAACTACTAACGTATTTGGGGAAAATCTTTTTTATTTTTCAACATAGTCTCCTTTTAGGTTTATACACTTCGTCCAAGGATGTTCCAGCTTGTTTATCTCTTCCGAATAATAGGATTTGTCCATGTCTGCAAAATATCCATTAGTGTCTGCAATCACCTCCTCGTTTGAACGAAATATTTGTCCCGCCAGCCATTTCTTCAAATTGGGGAACAAATAGTAGTCCTAGGGAGCCAAGTCTGGAAAATAAAGGGGATGTGAAACGAGTTGGAATCCTATTTCCATTAATTTTGCTACCACAACTGCTGAGGTGTGAGCTGGTGCGTTGTCGTGATGGAAAATGACTTTCTTGTGGGCAAATCGCGGGCGTTTTTCTTGCAGCTCGGTTTTCAAACGGTTCAATAACGATGAATAATATTTGTTGTACCTGTAATAGTTTTACCCTTCTCCAGATAGTCGATGAGGATTATCCCTTGCGGATCCCAAAAGACAGTCGCCATACACTTTCCGGCCGAACGAACGGTGTTCCCTTTTTTGGTGAAGATTCCTCCTTGGTAACCCATTGTTTAGATTGTTGTTTGGTCTCACGAGTATAATAATGTATCCATGTTTCATCCAAAGTGACGACACGACGCTTAGTCCTCCGGATTCTTCTGGAACAGCTGCAAACCGTCCTGGCAACACTTCAGATGATTCCGCTTTCTCATGTCCAAAAGTTTTTTCAAAGTATTGTGTACCTGTTCAGTCGATATGCCCACAGCACTAGCAATCTCACGCACCTTAACTCTTCTGTCAGCCATCACCATATCATCGATTTTAATAATGATTCCTGGAGTCGTATTAACCTCCACAAGCCGTCCAGAACGTTCACTTGTGCCCATATGGCCAGTCCGAAAGTTTTTAAACCACTTATAAACGGTTCTAATCGAAGGTGAAGAGTCACCATAATGTTTTCAAGCTTCTCTTTAGTCTCCTGAGGCGTTTTGCCTTTCATAAAGTAACGTTTAATTACCAAACGAAATTCTTTTTCGTTCATTTCTTAAAAATCACTCGACTTCCTTAATTGACACGAATTCCACGCACAAAGAAATAGACCACTATAGCTGAAACTTGGGGTGCGAACGCACCCCAAGTTTCAGAGAGACGATACTAACCAAACATGACTTCGATACGCGCCGGTGGTACCATCTATCGAACTTTGCACAGACTTGTCAAACCAACCTCGTAAAAGAAATTATGATTGCTTGAAAGAGGGGTTGGAAGAGGCACATCAATTAAAAAACTTCAAAAAGCATGGGGGGGTCACGTGACACATCGTTGAACAGAGAATTTAATTCTCTTTTCAACCATCTGAAGTTTTTCTGATTTCGCAAAAATTTTTTTTGCCATATGCACTCGAAATGTCATGTATAAGTGTGAATCTGAATTTGAACGAATTGATCTGGGGCAATGAGAGAAAAAATATTTTGAATGTTATTACGGATACTACTTTTTGAGGGAAGAAACATTGCAATTATTCGACAGATGGTGCTAAAGGCATGTCAACTTGAAAATTTCTAAATACAAAGATTTCGAATTTGTGAAAATACGTATTAAAGAATATCAAAAAAAAATTATGTGGTGGAAAAGAGACTTGAATTACCTTCTCAACGATGTGTAATTTGACCCTCCGTACCCTTTGAAATTTTTAATTGATATGCCTCCCAGCCCCGTCATCGGACTATCACAATGCCGTTTATTTCAGGAAGTTGTATCGGTGATACCATTCAAAACAGTTTGTTTTTGTTCCATGTTTGTCCATCAAACCGTTCAAATGGTAACAGGAGGGAGGACTAAAAAGCAGCATTGCATAATAATTTTAATCTTTGTACAAAATCATTTGTGAAAAGAATTTTTTTGGGCGCAATAATCTTATCTCTCTATCTATTATATTGAAAGTTAGCGATGACTGCGTGATATTCACTGTAATCTATTTAGATATGGATAATCAGTAATCACAATTGGTTTCGTATTATTTAATTTCAAGGATTCATTCATCAACCACACAATCTCTACAACACATATTCATGGACGGACATAGTATAAAGAGATATGAAGATACAAGGACATAGAAACAGTTTGTGGACAAAAGATAACGTGAACACCTTTCAAACAATCCTCAATCATTGCCAGATTCTGAAAAACATGCTTCTCTGCTTTAATTGTACTAAACATGTTTTCTACTCAAACCTACACCGAAAACAAAAATTCCCAATTCCTACATGTATTTTTTATATTAAATAATCAATTTCTTTTATTTAGTATTGTGAAGTTAGTCACGTAAGTGGGTATTCACTATGAAAAACCGTTTGCAAAATTTGTACCGAACAGCAAACATTATTATTATCATTATAATGTTATCATTATCAACACATCATGTATTGAAATTGCATTGTCATCCAGTTCTTAGTCATATTTCGAGTTGGTTCAATATCGATTACAAAATATGTACCGAACAGATAAACATTATTATTATTAAATTATTGTAACATATTATGCAATAATATTGATTTGTCAGCCAGTTCTGAGCCATATCTGAAGTTGGTTTGCAATCGATAGCAAAATTTGTGCCAAACACATAAATTTTATCATCATTATTGAATTATTGCAACATATTATGCAATAGAATTGCAACCAGTTCTGAGTTATTACCAAAATTTCAAGAGTCTATCTTATCCGATAAACATTATTATTATTCAATTATTTCAACATGTCATACAATTATATTGCATTATCATCCAGTTTTGAGCAATGTTTGGAGCCAGATAAAAATTGATTGCAAAATGTGTACCGAACAGATATACATTATTATTACTCTATACCTGTACACTTTATTATTATTATGGGACGTGGTTCGATTCTCAGCATTGTCATCAGTCTCGTGCATGGCATCATACGTTAAAAGACAAGGGCTACGTCTTCTCTAGCTCGCATAAGTCTATCGAAGACTTATTAATTTTTATTGGGAATTATGTCACTCTAAGGAAACCACTTTATTTTAATTGGTCGATGTTTCGATTGTATATTCAGTCATCATCAGGTCGATACAAAATAGTGTACAAATAAAAGATTGTACGTAGTTAAAGGAGTATCTCTTCGACATGGAGAACCAACCATTTCATGTAAGAGTTTTTCAACCATATATATTAGAATTCTTCTAATGAACGGGTTACATGATAATACGCTTCCCCTCATCTCCCGGTCTCTCCTACTACTAGACCGCTTAAGCGCAAAATGAGAATAAGTTTAGTGGTACTAGACTTTTACTTCCAAAATCTGTTTGAGAAATTGAAATCGGACTATCACTAGAACATCCAGACACGATGCAAGATCAAGTGCAAAAAAATCCATTTGCAATTATTGTGCCAAAAAAAGGTCCGGCAGCGCCTGTTCTGTGCACAAATTAAAAACACATGATTCAATACTTTATGAGAAGGGAAAACCCTACAGCTTGAATAATGGTAGAGTTATGATTTTTTAGAAAAATCGAAAAAAAATCTGGCTCTTCCAGCTTTTATCCGTTACTAATGATCGTAAAATTTTTAAATCTTTATAACAAATTAATTAATGACAGTTGTCGAGTCCAATTCATAACAGAATATAACTACGAACAGTATTTCATATGATGGCACAATCGCCTTTCCTACTACTACTTTTCTTACAAAAAAAAATGTAGGGAAAATAATTAGAATAATAAAAAACCCATCTTAGGACAAAGTACAGAAGGAGGAAATCTAATGTAAATACATGTATTCCACATGCACAAAAGTTTTTGATTGATTAGTAATCAAATTGCAGCTGGCAAGCCAGATGAAAACAGTTACTGTCATAGGAATTTATACACTATAAAAGTCCTAAAGATATATTTACAGGTGTAATAAATATAATTATAATGCGCGCTTCTTGACACTGCCCAGTAATGAAACTCGATTTGAGCTAATTTAAATCAACGTGGAACCGATTAACATCATGAAATATATGATAAAATTACTATTAGAGTGTTATTAATAGCCTAATTAATGTCGCTATTGTTCAAGTTTATTGCCCATTAAAATAAGATATACTGCTTCTCGAGGATATAAAATGATCCATAGCGTATTCTTGGGCAGTTCAGAATCAACCATTCATATAGTTTGTGGTCCTTATCAACAGTTCGCGATGTCCAGTCCCGAGTTAGCGAGTTTTTAGTTAGAGTTCAAGAACAACAATCAGAATCAACAATTCGTGATGTCCAGCCAACAATAGACAGATTCAGTATTGCCAAATATTCATTGGAAAAACTACGACGAATCAGCAATTGTAGTAGGATCCACTAGTTTTTCGAGCCAGTAGATACTCAATTTTTATCAAGACTCGAAAGTACTTTTGAAAAGTCATGATGAAAGTTCCCGAATCCTCGGTTGTGCCATAAATTTCCCTTCGGGGAAGAGCCCTTCATCGAAAACCAATGTGTATCTTCGTTTTTCAACAAGTCTAAGGAACATCCTTGCCACGCGTCGGCATTAACAGCTGAAAGAGGGCATTACTCTCAAGATGCTCCTCTTATTTAAGTGATACCCCATAACTTACCCTCTCATTTCAGTTGAGATTCTGGTCTGCTGTAGAAACTTTAAAGTTATATTACCCTTGTGTTGACCTTTTTTTTTGTCACATTGTTTTCCTGTTTTATGAATCAATTATGTATACGTTCTTGAACACTTTTAATAACTGTAACTGAAGATTCTTTACAAAAACAGAATTTAGCCCACAAGATTTTTTATGCCACTCTTATGTACCTACTGGGTTGTGCAAAACGAATTTTCAGTTAAACACTTGACGATGTATTTTTAGAATAAAAAAAAATCACTTGATTATTGTTCAATTATATACAAATGATGTATTGAGTCTCGCATATTATTTTAGAAAACATATAAATTAATACAGTGTGTTGCGAACCATAGCTGATGCAGCTCATTTTTCTCCTTCTACCTGATTAATTAAAATTCATTTGGTAAGCCATAATATATTATGGTCAACAATCGTATATGCCCTTTTTTTGATCGAATTAAATTAAGATTAATAGACTACAAGCCCATATAACAATTTGGGGGGGTCATTTGACCCAGGGTGAAACATATTCAGAACGATGCTGCTATATGAAAAAATAACTTTAGGCACTATGCCGTCAATTCTTGGTGGTGCAAATGACTGTAATAATAATAATCATTTTTCATCCGAAGATGTGATTTTTCGACAAAATATTCTTGTACGGCATTCCTCACGTTGGTATATTATGAAATAATAATCTCCTAGAACCTACTACCGTACAAAAATAATCGGACCGGAAGCCAGAAAAAAATTTAAATTTCCGAAAATTAAAAAAAAAATCCTGGATTCCGGTCCCATTATTTTTGTAGGGCAGTAGGTTCTAGGGGATTATTATTTCATAATCTACCAACGTGAGGAATGCGGTACAAGAATATTTTGTCGGAAGAGCACATCTTCAGATGAAAAATTATTATTATTACAGTCATTTGCACCACCAAGAATTGACGGCATAGTGCCTAAAGTTATTTTTTCATATAGCAGCATCGTTCTGAATATGTTTCATCCTGGGTCAAATGACCCCCCCAAATTGTTATATGGGCTTGTAGTCTATAAGTATAGATCCTGAATACCAAGCATTATATACATGTTTCGTGAGTACCTTACAATCTATTAAATCATTACTCAGCCGCTCGAGAATTGGTTCCTGATGCTGAGACGCTTCAGGGCTTTTATTTTAACATCAGGTCAGTCTCTTGGCGAAATAAATGTGCGCTGTCTCGTCCGAGTATCGTTACGTATGTGGTGCTCTACAGGGTGATAAAAAAATCCCCTATTGATTGACCTAAAATCAAAATGTGGTTACTAATAATAATGAACAATTTTTTTCTTTTCAGCGCAAGTTCCCTCAATTTCAAGTGAGTATGGCATTACCCATCAAATAATAATTATTGTGCACGTTAGTGTATTATAAATGTTCTCACCAAATATCTAAGACTGCTCGCATGCAGCGGTGGTACCAACCAATTTTGAATTGGCAAAAAAAAATTGATATCTCTGAACAATTTTTTAATGTATGCAAAGTGGTTTTTCCGACAGTTTGAACTGAAAAACCACGAAAATCAAAAAGCATACTCTTCTCTCGTGTAGAAGGCCCCGAAATTATCAACTGAACAGGTAAAAAAAGATGGTATCTCAAAACAATTTTGGATTTATGCAAAGTGGTTTTTCCGACAGTTTGAACCGAAAAACCACGAAAATCAAAAAGCATACTCTTCTCTCGTGTAGAAGGCCCCGAAATTATCAACTGAACAGGTAAAAAAAGATGGTATCTCAAAACAATTTTGGATTTATGGATCACGAAATTTAAAAAGCATACAATCGCGGCGTGCACATGCCTTGCAATTGTTTTATATACAATTTTTTTGTAATAATTCGAAACAATTATTTAATGTATGCAATTGAACTATGTGAAAGGTATTGTGTAAAAGGGCCCGCAAAATAAAAAGTATACATTGCGGAAGTGTATAACATGGTTGCATACGCTGAGATAGTTGCAAAATAACTTAGGCAATTTGAACAATTACTTAACGTATGTTTTTTGAAATTAACGACGTGATAATAATGAAGAATATTCATTTGCATACAATTCTGCTATGTACATCAGTGAAAAGAATATTGCAAACAATTTCCAGTGATGTTAAACAATTTTTGAATATATGCTTTCTCACAGGCTCATTTTTTATGTTATATGGATCACAAAAATTTAAAAGCATACTCTTCTCTCGTGTAGAAGGCCCCGAAATAATCAACTGAACATGTAAGAAAAGGAGGTATCTCAAAACGATTATTTAACGTATCCTTTTACACAGGCTAATTTTTGGTGTTATATGGATCACGGAAATTAAAGAGCATTCTCTTCCCTTGTGTAGAAAGCCCTGAAGTTACACCGAGTAACACAGATTCATGGTATACTCCCTTTATCTCCTTTGTTTCTCTGGCTATATTTCTGAAATTTACAAAATTGAATATGCTCACTAGACGACACTTCTTGGCATATTTGTAAAACAAATTCAACTTCCGAGTTTTCCGAGAATGACAAGTTAAAAACTTTCGATTTTCGAATGGGATACCCTGTATATTATTACATGATCGGTTAGAGATGATCATGAGGAATCCACCGATACCAGGTTTGATATAAGAGTAGATTTTTCCGTCGACCTCGCTCTTGTTGAAATAACGGAATTCTGATTTTTCTGGCAATAAACTTAAAAATGCTACTTTAGCAGTTTCCCGAACATCTGGCAACGTAAAATTATCGACAAGAACTTTCGATTTTCGAATGGGATTCCCTGTATATTATTACATGATCCGTTAGAGATGATCATGAGGAATCCACCGATACCAGGTTTGATATAAGAGTTGATTTTTCCGTCGACCTCACTCTTGTTGAAATAACGGAATTCTGATTTTTTCTGGCAATAAACTTGAAAATGCTACTTTAGCAGTTTCCCGAACATCTGGCAACGTAAAATTATCGTCAATATCCATTTTAGATTCAGAAATGATGTGTCAAATTTCAAAATTTAACAGCGCCCATTCTTAGAGAAATCGACTGTTCATGACATATCGTTCATTAATGCACGATTTCTCGAAATAATTCATTATTAGGTGTCATTAATCAACGATTTTGAGTGCGATAAAATACATCATAAATGGACGGTCGACGGAAAAGTAATATTTCGCAACCATTAGATGTTTTTGATGAATGAAAGTGTCTTTCAGAAACTCTCTGAATTACCGCATCCGTGTCATGTCTCACTACTATTATAGTAAAAATTGACATGACAGAACACGTTATTGTATAATGTCTGATGAAATCTTTGCTATTCAGGTATTGATGGTTTCACTTGGAAGTTGGCTCGCGGAACTACATCAAATATTTTTTTTTTATATTGACATAGCCGATACTTGATGAAAATCCATGTTAATATCTATAATGAAACTATATTTTATTATAGTTATTAAATATGTTTTACTGTGAATGTTGTTATGAATGATAAAATTTATATAGAAGAATGAAATTATTACAAAAATTAATGCTCATTGTTAATTTCGAGGCCTTCTACACTAAAGTATGCTTTTTGATTTTCGTGATCTATATAACACCAAAAAGGAGCCTGTGAAAAAGAATACTTTAAATAATTGTTCAAATATATCCGAAATTTTTGCAACTTTTGAATTGTCTTTTGAATAGTTCTACACGCCAGAACAGTATGCAAATGGGCCAAATGAACTTTATATTCAACCCGGTTTTAACTGTTAAATAATTGTTTAGAGTTATTAAAAAAATTGCATATTAACATAACAATTGCAACGCATGTGCATGCCGCGATTGTATGCTTTTTAAATTTCATATAACACCTTTTTTACATGTTCAGTTGATCATTTCGGGGCCCTCTACTCGAGAGAAGAGTCTTTTTAATTTTCGTGGGTTTTTCAGTTCAAACTGTCGGAAAAACCACTTTGCATTCATTAAAAAATCGTTCAGAGGTATACATTTTTTTTGCAAATTCCAAATTGGTTGGTGCCGCCTCTGCATGCGAGCAGTCTTATATATTTGGTGAGAACATTTATGAACCTATAATACTCATAATTTTAAAAAAGCATACGTTAAAAAACGTTAAGAAATGTGTCGTTATCGACCGGTCTATTATCTCAGTGCCTAGTCCATTGACATTTTTGATACTTGGACCCAATGACATTAGTGTGAAGTTAGCCACACTTTCCTGGCCACAGTTTCTGACGTGGAGTAAATCTTAGTTGGGATAGAGGAGTGTACGTCCGCGGTGTTGCCACATCAATTAATTTTACAGATATGTTCAGAATCAGTCTAATGTCTTATTTGCAGCTAGGGAGGAGGGTAGGTAGCATGATTATTTATGGAATTATTGAAATTTGTTTGCAAGCAGAAGTTTTGGAACATCCCTAATTTTCCATCTACTGGAAATATTCTAACCACAAAACAAATTAAACTGCAATTTGATGAAGGATCTCTGGAAGGATTTGAATCAGGGTCAAATCAACTTCATCGGCCGTAAAATGCCTGTAATGGAATAAAGTTAAATTCGCGCAGTAGTAAACTTCATGATGGAGTTCACTTGTCACATAGACACAAAAATAGTGGCATAGAGGGCTCAAAAAACTACAGAAATGGCTATCCAAATCACTTTGTTCGGCCGTCGGAATGACTGAACAAAAATAAATTCTTGCACCAGTAAACTCCGTGGAGGAGTCCGCGTGTCACATGGAAAAAAATACAGTGAGATAGAGGGCTCGAAATAATGCAAAAATGGCTCTTCAGATCAATTTGTTCGGCCGACGGGATGACTGAAAAAAAATAAAGTTTAAATTCTTGCACCAGTAAACTCCGTGAAGGAGTCCGCGTGTCCCATTGAAAAAATACAGTGAACATATCTGTAAAAATATCTGTAAAAATAATTGATGTGGCAACACCGCGGACGTACACTCTATCCCAACTAAGATTTACTCCACGTCAGAAACTGTGGCCAGGAAAGTGTGGCTAACTTCACACTAATCCCAATGACTGTGTCTATCATTTTCCGAAATCTTTAACAACCTCACAATTTAAATGTTGACGTTTATGGTCAAGTAATTTTATTCAAAACATAATCAGGATTAATTTTATTGAAAATATGAACATGTTCATAAAATCAGATGTGGAATCATCTGCACCCGAAAGAAAAACTTTAGTCGCTATTTTCCCTCATTCAAGATAGCCTCTTGGAAGGTTTTCATGTTGAAAAGGGAACCATTCTCAATTGAAAATTGAAACAAACATTACTCTGGAAATGGAAAAAAATCTACGATAAAAATAAAGTTAAGTTTTCGTAATATCTAATAGACAGTCATGTTTGGTTCAATTTTCAATTGAGAATGTTATCCTTTTCGACATAATCAGGATTGTTATTCCCAATGTTTGTTCATTTAGTTTTCAGGAAAATGAAGAAGCCATTTTGGAAGAACAAAAACGAGACGAAAAATTCAAACAAATTATAGTCAGTAATCAATCTCTGAGTTATTATGATGGAAAAACTTTCAAAACATATTTACCGCAGGTAAGAAAGATTGTAATGGATTGAAGACGTAATGAAAAATAGGTTTTGCTTTCGTGAAGAAATAATCTATCGAGTACTGTGTAATATTTGAAGGCGGGTGAATTTGCAGTATATCGGCTGAATTTTAATCTTTGGGAATGTATAGAATGTATATATCTTAAAGATATTTGGCGGCGGTTGAATACGTTCTTGAGATGGAGCTTCGCAAAGGACGAAATGGGGCGACATTCATACAACAAATTCACACATAAAGGCAAATAAGGATTTCCCTTCTTCACACAAATACAACCAACATATTATCTTTAATAACTCGTTATCTGAAGTGCGTTATAATTTCTCTAATTTATGATCACAGCGGACAATTGACAAGGATTATTTCTGTCGATTATCTTTTATATTTGACCTAGTTTTGTATAATGAAGAGTGGGGAGCTTGTTTAGAGACCGGAATTCCACAAATAGGCGTTCGACTCTGACGGTTTTGCATTTTTTTTTGTGTTTTGCCGCGGGAAATTGTTGTTCTCCTTGAATTTCTGCAAACTGTATGCCTCAGGGAACACCTCTCGAGACAGTGAATTCGAAAGCTTAGCCATTCGTTGGACGAACGAGCCGTGAAAAAGAGATCTTCGAAATGTTTCCAAAGTGACGACAATGGGAAGTGAAGACAGCTCCATGGGTCAGTCTCGATGGGACCGCTAACGGAGGAACGATTGATGACATTTATATAAGAGCATCGTCCATGAAAATATCTATGAAACAGACCAAGTTTTTGAGAGTCACTTTTGGCAATGAACCTGTCATGGCATCATTTTCACAGGGTAATGCTGATGGTAATACCGAGCATCGAAATGGAGGACTCCATTGGTATGGATACCTCTGGCAACAATCACGTTGGCCACGGCCATTGTTAGAGCGGCCTTTCCAGAGAAAAGACATGCTTGGGTTTTATTCGCATCGAATTCTACCAAGTTGTTGGATCCCCATTTTATAATTTTTGCTGGGTCCATATTCGAATGGTTCACGTTCCTTCCCCATTCTCTTCTAGTTTCACGGGTTGATATTAGGACTTTGGAATGAAGGTTACTATCATCCGCAAAGCTATATGCACTGGGCATGAGGTAGCTTCCAACAAATCATTGATGTGAAGGAGAGACAGTGTTGGTGCTTAAATGGATCTTTGCGAAACAATGTCATTTATAGGTAGAGTTTCAGATGAAACTCCATCGACAACCACATGGAGAGATCTGTCTGAGAGAAATCTAGATTGTGAAGAACACAACTGGGTGGGCAAACCATAAGATGGAAGCTTGGTAAGGAGGCCCTGGTGCCAAACGCGATCAGTCGCCTTGGAGATATATGATGCCACTGCTAGGATTTCACCATTTTTTCAATAAACAGTTGTCATATATGTGAGAAATAAGCAAGCAGGTCACCAGATCTCTGATGACGTAAACCACACTGTCGACCATTCAAAAAACCTGATCGTTCTAGATATTTCATTATCTCGATGTTGATTGCTTTTTCCATGACCTTCGAGATAACAGTTAGCAGTGTGATAGGTCTGTAGTTGCTAGGTAGGACTGTTTTCACTTTTTTGGGGACTAGTTGTACTCTTGCAACTTTCCAGTTGGACGCAAAATACCACCAAATTATAAGAGAGGTTGAATAACTTGCAAATAACTAGCGTTAGTTCAGGTGCACATTTTATTTTGAGAACGATTGGCGGAAATCTATCAGGTCCACTAGCTTTGTTGGTGATAAGTCCCAGCTAAATGAGTCTATAGTTCCTTGGCGAAAGGTAATCTCATGCACGTATATGACTGTCAATGGGAGTGATATTCTGGGGTTGTTTTCCAAGTGGATCCGGGGAAGAATTTGCAGCAAACAAGTTGGCAAAAATATTAGCTATTTCCTGGGCATCTGTTATACTTTTTAATCCCCCAAAATGCAGAGTAATTCTCAAAAATGAACCACACACTTATGTTGGCTCATCAAAAAACTAAGGTCTCATCACCGATTCTTTTCTCAGATTTTCAGGGCATATCACTAACTTTATTAAAAGGGCCTACTATTATCTGAAAAAAGTGTATAGTTGCAATTATTGTCTGGATCGTAAATCGAAAATCATTCTATGTGAAGTTTTAGTTTTATGCCATTTCAACTACACGGATACTATTTACCACGCATTGTAACCAAATGTGACCAGCTATGAATTCAGAAGGTCCAAAACGCATTCGTAAGATTCATATTTGGAATCCGAAAATATTGATGGATTTCACGCATGCTCGAAGAATTGGGTTGGCTGAACATGTCTAAGCGTCGGCGTCGTGTTCTTCGTAGTTGCATTTTATATAATAAAATCATGCAAAATAAAATCACCACATACCTTTCAAAAAAGGTAATATTTGGGAATGAAATTCACACTATTTGAATCCTAGATTCAGGGAAAACAATCGTTTCTCCTTGACGTTTTTCTCCACTTTTGAAAGAACTCTCTTGCAACATTTTCAAATACAACAATACTCAGACTTCTTCAAAACGATTTCACCAATTCCCTTTCAATTCAAATTATGCATACTTTTGCTGGCAAAATATAGGGTTATTCAAGTTCGAGTATATGCATGGGGATTTCGATTACTGTAAGAGATAGAGGGTCGATTGAATGGGTCAAAGTAGCGTATTTCAAAGGTCAATTTTATGAATAAAAAAAAAGGTCTATCTTCTTTAGTTCCGGAGTTATACAGTAAATCTTCTTTTGCCTATATCTCTTCATTTTATGCATTTTGGATGAACTCTAGAAGAAGACATTATTCATTGACAAATATTGATTTTCTTCCAAATCCTAGGCATTCGTCACCTTATTCTATGATATTTCTTTCAATTACAGATTCAATTAAAAAAAAATTGAAAAATTACTGATAATAATTCAATATTTTCAAAGCTCTCTGCAATTCTAATGAAAATACTGAGTAATAATGAAACATGACTCTTGGCATTTAAAAAATGCAACAAAACATACAGGTCCGTAATTGAAAACGAAAGGTTGAGTGTGGCCCAAATTCTACGATACCTTGTAAATAATTTGTATTCAGATATTTGGATAGTCTACAAGAAGCTGCTGTTAAATTAAAAACAAAATCTTCGTAAAATAAGATATAGGCAAAAGAAGAATTTCTAAATTTTAGATATTTCCTAAATAACTCCAGAACTGAAGAGGCTGGATCAGATTCATTCATTCAT
This sequence comes from Chrysolina oricalcia, assembly GCA_944452925.2. Classification (NCBI taxonomy): domain Eukaryota; kingdom Metazoa; phylum Arthropoda; class Insecta; order Coleoptera; family Chrysomelidae; genus Chrysolina; species Chrysolina oricalcia. The sequence goes on along the minus strand of OX101823.2, from coordinate 15,122,090 downwards.
ATAATTGACCTCTGAAATACGCAACTTTGCCCCCATTTAATCAACCCTCTACCTCTTACCGTTATTTATCAAAATCCCTAAGCAAAGTCTCGTATTTGAAGAGCCCTGGATATTCAATTCAACTGTTCTTACGCTCATCCAATAAAAAATTGACCATCTGGATCACGGTTTTCATTTGTTTTTCTAACTTTTTCACCCATACGAAATCCACGAACCTATTTTCCTTTTTTTTTTCTCTCTCTCTCGTATCACGAGTAGAATCTACTAGTAGAAGCTATGTTCGATTATTCTCATTCAACCTTCATTTGTTTCATTGTTTGACCTACTAAGCATTATGTTTATTGTTATTTTCACTTTTTGATCATTTTGACCATTGTTTTGTTTATATTTTAATACAATATATTATCAGTTAACAATTGAAAGTGTTGAGTGGAAGAGCGACGTGAAGCTTCCATTGGGAACTTCAACCGAACTTCGCTCTATCACCACATCATTATCATTATAAATTATGTCAATTTGTTAGCCCGTGTAATTTTTGTGGTGAATAAAGTTATTATTTTTATTATTCATAGGTAATCGCAGCTTTCATAGCATCACTATACCACATAGCATCGGGCATATCAATGAGTTACTCAGGAATCCTGGTGCCATCTTTGGAACGAAATGTTACCAACGACACCTTCGATAACGATCTCACAGCAACCAAATCAGAATGTTCCATGATAGGTATTGTTTTCTGATCCGTCGAACAATTCCATGTAGTCAGTTGTTTTTCAGCCAGCGTAGCGACTCTTATCGTCCCAGCTGGAGCTATAAGTGGAGGATTCATAATGGATAGTATCGGAAGACTGAATACCATCAAGCTTGCCGTCGTCCCAACAGTCATAGGGTGGTGGTTGATAGCGGGTGCTACCAATGTTTCCATGATTGTAGCAGGGAGACTATTTTGTGGATTCGCCTCTGGTAGGTTTACAAGATATTTATCAGATTTTGTCAAAGGCAACCAGATTGTATTATCTCAGTACAAAGAGGTATTTGAATTTGGTTACTTTCTAATGTTCTAAAAAAATTTTACTCCGCTAAAATACAGTCTCGACTATCGTATGGCATATTATTGTGGGGCATGTCTTCTTCAGTACAAAAACTATTTGTGCTCCAGAAAAAATGCATACGTGCAATGCTGAAGAAAAATCAAAGAGAATCGTGCAGACCTCTCTTCAAAAAATTAAAAATACTTCCGTTATGCTCCATATACATACTGGAAATCTCTTGCTACATACACAAAAGCAGAAATATCATTCCGTCATGATGATATACACAATTACCCAACAAGGTTTAGCCATCACCTGTACGCACCTCAAAATCACTTGCATATATGCCAGAATGGCCCCGTTTCTAATGGGATTGATGACTTACTCTCTAATACCAAACAAGAAGTATGCTACTTCAAATTCCGAAAAGCTTTGAAGGAATGTCTATTGAACAATTTGTTTTATACAATGGAAGAGTTCCTTTCATCATAGTGGGCTCCTTTTGTTCATCATACTCGTTCAATTATTTTATATACAGTACGATGCAAATGTATGGAATAAATTCATTATTTCTGAACATAAACATATTTTGGAAAATTCCTCGAACATGTCGATTTTCTTTTCCGAATGGCCAATTTCTAAACCCCACCCAAAATATATAGGTTTATCCGCATTCGAGAAAAAATTAGTTTAGTGAAATTTTTAAATGGGACACCCAGTGTATTTTTCCATATTTGGTTAGAGATCGTCATTACAAATCCAGTAATACCAGGAACTTCTCCATATGCTCAATGAGTGTGACAGAGACTTTTGACCTTCCGAATCGTGTGGAGTATCTCAGTCATACTCATTGGACATACGAGGAAGTTTTTTGCCCATATCTCCGCATCTGTTCGACATAATCCCTAACCAAATATGGAAAAATACACTGGGTGTCCCATTTAAAAATATCACTGAAGTCATTTTTACTCGATTGCGGATAACCCTATATATTTAGGGTGGGATTCAAAAATTGGCAAATCGGAAAAGAAAATCGACGTATTCGAGGAATTTTCCAAAATATGTTTATATTCAGAAATAATGAATTTATTCCATACATTTGCATCGTACTGTATATATTGAAAATAGAGTATATTTCGTTTTAATTCCGACAGTTACAAAAATTGGAGTAGCGAGCCATCATCAAGTACCTGTATTTAAAAGGGTTAAGAGGTAAGCAGATTTACGAAGATATGCTTAATACCCTTGGTGATCAATGTCCTTCGTATGCGACCGTGAAAAATTGGACTGCAAGCTTCAAAAGAGGTAAATTTTCCATTGAAGATGATGACCGATCGGGAAGGCCAGTTTCTATGTCAGTCCCCGAAAATATCGATGCAGTTCATGACATGATTTTAACAGACCGTCGAATTGGGCTAAAACGGATATCTGAAGCACTGAATATTTCATACGAACGCGTTCATCATATAGTTCACGTCAATTTGGACATGAGAAAAATTGCTGCAAAATAGATCCCCAAATGTTTGAATGTTGACCAAAAGCGTGCAAGGGTAGCATCGCGTTCGATCTGTGCTCGACTTGAAAACGATGTAGACTTCTTAAACCGAATTGTTACTATGGATGAGCAATAATCGATGGAATGGCGACACTCCGGTTCTCCAAGACCTAAGTTTCGTGTCCAAAAATCTGCTGGAAAAGTTCTTGCTTCAGTTTTTTGGGATTGCCATGGAGTAATCATGATTGATTTTTTGGATAAGGGTAGAACAATAACTGGAGATTACTATTCGACATTACTGACCACTCTACGGGAAAAAATTAAAGAGAAAAGAGGCGGAAAGCTATCCAAAGGTGTTTTGTTTTTCCAGGACAACGTCCCTGCACACAAATCTCATGTTGCCATGCAAAAAATTCGTGACTTAGTGTTTGAATTACTAGAACACCCCCCTTATTCACCAGATTTGGCTCCGTCCGACTATCGTCTCTTTCCTCAACTGAAAAAAAGTTTAAAAGGTCGTAAATTTTCTTCCAACGAAGAGGTAATAAAAGCTGTGGAGGTCTGGTTGGCAGATCAAGAAAACTTTTTTTTGAAAGGTTTAGAGACGTTGCAGGTTCGCTGTAATAAATGTATCCGATTAAGAGGAGAATATGTTGAGTAATAAAATATTTTGACATTGAAATTTTGTTTGGTTCTATAGTAGGCAAAGAATATTTCAATTTATCATCGTATATATATATATATATATATATATATATATATATATGTATCATTTTGATCCCCATACTATTTTATCTATTTTATATATGTATATTTGTTCGTCTTACTAATGTGACTCTGAAATTTCTGACTTGTTTTACACCTTGTAGGTCTTTGAAATCAATAAATTTTTTTTTTCTTTGGTGTCTTGGCATCGACTGCTGTGGTCATTAGCCACGTGTTCTGGGTAGGCCTTGTTACTAACTCCATACGCCACCTTAGGAGCAGCACTGTTAATTGGAACGCAACAGTGAATCGTGCAGGACTCACCCCAGTCCAGCCACGAGATTTGAATAATTTAATCGGTCAAATTAAATTAAAAAATCCCAGCTGCAACTGGGGCTCGAACTCCGGACCTTTCGACCCAAAGTCGGATGTTCTAACCATTGCGCCACGCCCCGACATCAATAAAATTATTATTATAATTATTATTAACAGTGTTTCGATATTGGGGGTCGTGGCAACAGCAGTACCATTCAATTATGACTCGTTTATGTACAGCCTTATACTCAACAATAAATCACAATGTGTAATTACAAATGTAACCAATTTGAATTTCTGCGAATGCCGTTCGGGATCTGTAGCGCCCCAGCGACATTTCAGAAGTTCCTTCATAATATAATATGTACTTTGTACTTGGTGTGTACGTTACGAAAAAGTTATGATATACCAGGGGGTCTATTCTCAAGTTCAGGCGAAAACATTTTCAAACGTTTAATGGGACATAGAGCATTGGAGAGAGATACAACACTGAATTCGTATACGTTAAAATTCTAGAATAGACCGCCTGGACGATATTTCAATTCTATGTGAAAAAAGAATAATGTCCACTACTTTTTCACGTGGTCTATTTTGAAGAAACTATACAGAAGCATTTGTCGTACTTTTTTCAATTAAATCCACTATTAAAACAATAATGTGCTTGAATTGGTACTTCATCGAGATAGGTTTTCGGAAGGAGAATATATTGGACTTCTGAATAGACTAATTTGATTCATGCTTTTCTGGATTAAATAAATTCACTTCGAACTGGTATTTAACCATGATGGGCCTTCACTGATAGATAAAAGACTGATTCTGTTTTAAAACTTATTCATGTATAAAGGGCGTAAAGTAGGCGTTTATGGCCTGAGGCATGAATAATGGCCCGATGGCGTTAGCCGTGGGCCATTACACGCTGAAGGCCATAAACGCATTTTACGCACGTGATACATACAAAATTTTAAGCACTAGTGGTTGAGCACGAATCACAAATACTGACTTTTAATGGGCTATACGTTTCATACGTCATGTATTACTTCAATAATCCAAAGTATGGTGCCGGGACGATACCTGTAAAAGATACTGAATAAGTATTTTAAATTCAATAGTTTCAAAATACTTACATTTATTATTATTATTGTTTAAATCTAAAGCAGGAATTCCGAAAAACACGATTTAGAGAAACAAATTGCATCTCACGGGAACAAAAATTTGATTGTCTAGAAACGTCAAAATTTGACAGATAGAGAAAATATCAGAATCCTTACTTGAGAGTTAGTTTGAATACTAAGGAGCAATCTTAAGTTGAATATTGAACATTATTTTGAGTAAATACTCATATGTAATTATCTTTCGTAGAAATTTGAGTATTTATACATATATTGCCAAATAAAATCTGAAAAACAGTTGCTAGTAAAACTAGTAAAATACAGGTGCTTTATTAATGTACTTCAATTGGTATCCAAATTTCATAGCGATGTGGATGTTTGTAAAGCAAGCGTTCCATAAGGATTAATTATATTCAAGAAATGATGGAATATCCCATCCTTAACAGTGGTAACTGTGCCAAGTGCATTGTTAAGATAAAATTTTAATATAATGATAATGTAGATTATGAGTACATGTTGTTAAATGAGTATTTCTTCATTGAACTGAATTGATTGTTTCGTGGTAGGTCTTACATGAATTGATGTGTAAATATGGGCAATAATGGGACCGCGGACGCTAAAGTGTCACTTTACACTTGAAAAGCCGGGCGTTAAAGTGTACTTTACCACCCGCTAGTGCATAAACTTAATGTTTAATAGTGTTTCGATATTGGAAGTTGTGGCAACAGCATTACGACAATTATGATTCTTTCATGTACAGCTTTATACTCAACAATGAATTCCAATGGTCGTTATTTCATTAACTTTCAACAAATGATCTCATCTCGTTCTACCTGCATCGTGTTTACGAACGACATTGTGGGTTTACTGTGTTCAATATCGGCGAAAATACCAAAATACATGAAATTCAGGAGCATCAGTATCTTATAAACCTTATTGGGTTTCAGTGAGAAAAATTATTAATTCGAGAGAAACTAAACGAATCGTCAGACAATAATATCATCAGAAACTCAAAATCTAGCTATTTCAGTCTATAGGGAATATGAAATCGAATAAATAACTGTAATAGATGTCATCTACCCAATTTCGAGTACCTCATTTTATGGTTCAAGGGGTGTTGACGATATGACCCAAGATCGTAGATGTGCAATCGACTATGAGATTTCAAATAAAATAAGTGTATCAGATGTCCTGCACCCAACATCGAGGACCTCATTTTACGGTTTAAGGGCTATAAATATCTTTGTTTTCAAGATATGACTCACAACCAGATCCCGGTGTTGGAAATTCCACAGATAAAACCGCATTTGTAACCAATTTGAATTTCTGAGAATGCCGTTCGGAATATGTAAGACCCCAGCAACATTTCAGAGGATCCTTCATAATATTTTTTTTTCTTTGGTGTTCTGGCATCGACTGCTATGGTCATTAGCCACGTGTTCTGGATAGGCCTTGTTACTAACTCCATACGCCACCTTAGGAGCAGCACTGTTAATTGGAACGCAACAGTGAATCGTGCAGGACTCACCCCAGTCCAGCCACGAGATTTGAATAATTCAATCGGTCAAATTAAATTAAAAAATCCCAGCCACAGCTGGGGCTCGAACTCCGGACCTTTCGACCCGAAGTCGGACGCTCTAACCACTGCGCTACGCCCCGACATACCTTCATAATATTGTCGCGAATAGGGCTCTATAGGGAAGCTATAAGCCCTTCGCTTGGGACGTAGATCAGCAACCCAGGGGTAACCTGATATTTACTCAGGATACCCTCTAATAAGTTAAACAAGTCACAAAAACACTTCCCAACTTCAAAGGTATCTATATTAAATAATGAACCTGGTGCAAATGGGCGATGTAATAACAAATGTGTTCCAAATATAAAAGGCTCTTACCAAATGCAGACACTCAACGTACTCGGGTACATCTCTCAGAGGAGGGTTTTACACGAAGGGCTTTTGGAAATCGATCTATCTTCCCAATAAGTACCAATGACTCAATATCATTCTCTACGACACTGGATCTCTCGGGACCCCACGATACTCGCAACCGAGAGAGCCCCATCTTTTCATTTATTCAACTTTTGTAAATGTTTTTGTTATTATTACGTGCGAAAAATATTCAATGTCAAGCCACTGACATGCCGAATAATATCATCAATGGACTGCTAGTTTATACTTTCGTGGGTGACCCCGGTGTTATGTTTTGTTTATCAAATTATAAACTTCAATAACTAATTTGTATACTAATTCAAAAAATGTGAATTTTGGGAAAATAGATATGATCTGATAATATTTTAAATTAATTAGACAATATATGTACTTCGTACTAGGTAAATTACATTACGAAAATTCACTTTAACTAACGATTATGCGTTTGAACTAGTAATTCATTCTGATGGGCCTTCGCTGAGTGATGACATAATACTGATTTTTCTCAAAAAATAACTTCATAATAGTCATAATAGTTCGATATTGGGGGTCGTGGCAACAGCAATACTGGACAATTAGAATTCGTTCACGTATAGCTTTACACTCAACAAAAATTCCATGCCGTTTTGTCATTAACAAACAATGAATGATCTCATCATCTCTTTCTACCCGGACCCTGTTTGCGAACGACATGTGATTCAATTCAACCTTATCGGGCTCCAGAGAAAAAAAATATTAATTCTAGATAAAACAAACGAAACGTTAGACGATAATAACATCAGATATACAAAATCTAGCTATGCGAGTCCGGCAATCTTAGTGAAGAAAGAAATTGAGATCGTAGATGGTCAATCGACTATATGATATCAAATAAAATAACTGTAATAGATATTCTCTGCCCAACATCGAGGACCACTTTTTATGGCTTAAAGAATATCTTTGTGTTCTCCCTATGACCCAAGGTTACTACCCGTTCCCGGTGTTTGAAAATTCCACAGATAAAACCGCATTTGTAACCTATTTGAATTTATAAGAATGCCATTCGGAATCTGTAATACCCCAGCGACATTTCAGATGATGCTTAATAATACATGTACAGTTTGGCAAACATAGCTGAGATTGTGAAATTCCCACTTCTTGCGCGAACAATCACGTGAATATCACTGGATAGTCCGCTGTACGACTAATGCGCATCGTGGGCGTGCTTATTTTCACAATTGCAGCTATGTTTGCCAAGCTGTACTTATCCTACGTAAATAAATTCACGAAAGAATTATCGTATACCTGGACGACATTTCGGTTCCAAGTGTCAAATGAATTATGATCACTACTTTTTTTAACGTAGTCTATTTTGAAGAAACTATACCGAGGCATTTGTCATACTTTTCTGAATTTATTTATCCTCTTTAAGTAACGATTATACACTTGAACTGGCACTTCATTATGATGGGCCTTCGCAAGAACCCCGGATTAGACCTTTGAATAGATTGATTCAATCTCACCTTACCGTGGTCTTAGTCTTGTTTTTCTGGGATGAGCCTACAATGCCCTGTGGGTATGCAAGTAATATTCTAGTAGTGCTCGTTTTCGGGCTTAGAAGATATGCTGTGAATGTTGTCAGCCGTTTTTTATCTTTGGCCTGTATCTTTCTGTTGAATTGTTTCCACCATTCTTAGCAGCAAAATTAAATTAATTGAATTATATACTATCAAATTCTTGGCTACAAGGTGTGTAATAGAATTGTTTTGTTTCAGCTTGGGGTACTGTTCCTGCCACAGTTTATATCAGTGAAATATCCAGAGCAGATTTGAGAGGAGCTCTCGTTTCATTCACACCAACATTAACATCGATGGGTAATTCATTTGATTCTTGCTTAAAGTAATAATGAGCATCGTTAGACTTCAATTTTGATACATTGGAGATCCTGATATCTGAATTATATAGTCCAATTTACAGATCGTTCCTATGACCAGTTTTCGAGCTACATGTCAAATTTTTGCTGTTTGCATCGATTTGATGTTTGTGCTCTAATTCAAAATTGAGGTTTCTTAAAAATTAACTTATAATAACTATGTTGTTGCTCATGAATCCCCCATTCAAATAAAGAAAAATATCTCACAAAAGATACTGCAGTACAGCAAAGCAAGACAATGATTTTAGAAATAGATAAATATCAGCAACATGATCGTTTTGATTTTCACTCAATCTGTTCAAACTAGAGAACAAACGGCTAGAATTTGACAATTTTTAAAAATGGAATAGATCTTCATCAACAACGTGGAGATTCATATGATTGCCAGTCCAACAATATATAGGTCTCCATCTTCAATCGTTCAAAAGTGGCCACATTTAGACGGGCCATTATATAGGGAACTGCCTATCTATACCATGTTTAATCAGTAAAAAGTTTGGTTCTTATTTGGTATGTTTGGTAATCATTTCGACAGCATACCACTCTACTATAAAAATGTTTGCAACTCTACTAACGGATATTTTATGTCTATAACGTCAATACAATGTTTTTCTTTCTTCTTGCTCTATAAACGTAAATTAGAATATTATCATTTGAGTTGTGTTGCTACAAAAATGGAACTCGAACGTAGGGCTCAGCAAGGATTCTATCAAAATTTTGCTTGTTGCTGAAAATTCAGGGTCTTGGTTCGCAACAATTTTTCGGTACCAAACCAAGCTGGTTACTTGACCAAGTGTACTGTATACACCCAGATGACAAAGAGTATTTGGTTAAAATGAAATCATTAGTCAGCTTACCAAGAGACGGTATAAACAAGGCCAATGTTAGCTTTTTCTACTTGGTATACATTGTTTCATATCTCGGCATTTGTAATTTTATTTAATGTTTCTATAGGTATGTTGATATGTTTCGTGAAAGGTTGGTTTTTTCATTGGAGGACTGTGGCCTGGATGACCAGTATATATAGTGCAGTTCCAGTGGCTCTGATTTTCCTAATCCCTGAGAGTCCAGCGTGGTTAGTGTCCAAAGGAAGAAGTAAACAGGCCGCGGAATCCTTAAGATGGATTCATAAATATCAGCCACAACCTCAGAATAGGGTGAGTATTCTGTTAAAAATGGAAAAAAAGTCCGTTTTATCGTTCCACACAATTTTTTGTAGTCAAAATATACTTTGATGTAAGAAGTTTTTCAACTTATCGACAAAGCTTTTAAATATAAATGAAAATGTAAATTGAGATTGTTATGTATTATAAACCATAATAGTGATAGTCTTCCCCATCTGAACATAAGTCTTAACAAAAAAGGTGGCGCATTTGTCATTCCAACAGCAGGAAAAAAACTGAAAAACCTACAATATCACCAGAGGAAATAGTCACCGAGGCGAGAATGAGCGCATGCCTTTATACGAGAATAAAAATATAAATACTTGTTAGGGGTGAAATTTAGGAAAGGAGAGCAGTGAATGTGCAATGATGTTTCACGCCACTAACATACCCATCAGCTCAGTTTTGGACGTGGATTCGACAATAAAAATTGATTTCGATAAGATTGAAATATGGGGTTTAATTTTCCGGAGCGCAACGGATTTATCGATACATACAATGGTATAAGAATGATACATAACTATGTAGATTTTGTCTTCCCTTACGCTTGGATAACTTGGACCAGAATGAAAGAAATAGTTATGTCCCTTACTAATGAAATATATTGATTTATGTTACACACACTGTATGTGCACAGTTCGGTACAAAATGAAAAATGAAATGAAATTAATGTACATATGGTACCACCAAGACGCTATGATTGGGAGTAGTGTATCGTTCACATATATCAATATTAAACCTCCAATGAGGGCTGTGCCTGTGACGTCACGATGATAGCTAACAATTATTAATACCTATGCCTTAGGGAAAAAATCTTGATCTATACTTATCTGATAGTAGATTTTCTCAATCAGGCCAGTTCAACAGTTGTAGTTTATGTATCCAGTACCTTGGTGAGTACCTGTGCACAGTGGGTACGACACAATCAATTGAAGTACGTGTACAGCTGGGTCGAATATCATCAACGGGGAATACCAATCATAGGGGATGAACAGCAGGAATACTGAACCACAGAGGAACAGTGAAACTTCAGTGGTACAGTAGAAAGACAATAGTGGAGCACCAATAAACGGTAGCAGAACAATCACAGTAGTGGAACAGTAGTGAAACAACGGAACAGTAGCGGAGCAACGGAACAATAAAACCGTAGCAGAGCAGAAACAATAAAAGCATTGTTTAAACAGAAGTAAGATAGTTAGTCAATGCCCGTGGAGAAGGTATTGGACCCAAACGTGAGTGTCATCTAGCGTGATTAGTTACAAACATGAATATTTGACGTCATTTTAATGCAGGTTTCTTCAAAAAATCCTGATCATTGAAGTGACGACATGACTTGGATGCGAGATCACTGTCGCCATCTACATGTCGCATCCATTTGAATCCAATATAAATCACATTTTTTTTTCTGGTGTTTTGGCTGATATGGTCATTAGCCATGTGTTATTGGTAGGCCTTGTTACTAACTCCATACGTCACCTTAGGATCAGCACTGTTGATTGGAACGCAACAGTGAATCGTGCAGGACTCACCCCAGTCGAGCCACGGGATTTTGGTAATTTAATCGGTCAAATTAAATAAAAAAATCCCAGCCGCAACTGGGGCTCGAACTCCGGACCTTTCGACTCGAAGTCGGACGCTCTAACCACTGCGCCACGCCCCGACATGCTAATGACAGTTATCAGTTATTCTATTTTGCGGTATGACAGCGTTATTTTGTGAACATACTTTTGGTTAGTCTATTATTTTGTGTTTAGAACACAAAACTCATCTCTGTTGTTTGTTTCAAATAATACATTATTTCCTATTTCGCCATCCGTCTATTGAAGTATAATAGCAGATAGTCAAGCAGCACTTAAAGCGCTTGAATCCAACTGCTTTCAATCTAGGGCAGTATGGAACTGCAGAGACACCTTAAACCGACTGGCGCAACGCAACAACGTTACCCTAGTCTGGATACCAGGTCACACAGGCCTAGAAGGAAACGAAATAGCTGACGCCCTAGCAAAAGTGAAGGCCGAAACAACGTTCACTGGACCAGAACAGGTAATCGGTTTAGCATATAGCACTGCCAAGAATGTCATAACAGCTTGGGCAGACAATAAAAGACTCGAGTAGTGGCGTAGTCTATCGGGCCTAGCCCATTCCAAAACATTTATTGCTTGTACAAGGAAAAAACAGGACTCTGACAAACTGCTAGAACTCAGCAGAGCGCATCTCAGAGTTATAGTAGGTTTGCTTACTGGCCACTGCAAACTCAAACATCACATGCATAAAATCGGACTTGCACAAGATGCAGAGTACCGGCTATGCATGGAGGATGAAGAAACGGCTAAACACCTTCTGGGTACATGCCCTGCAGCGGCCAAAACCAGATTCTCAAAATTTGGCGATACGACAGTAAGGCCATAAAACCTGATGGTAAATTGTTCTCCCAATGCATTCCTCAATTTCGTCAAGAGATTGGATATACTGGGAGAAATATAACCATAGTGTGAGCCACAATAGTCCATTGGCCGCAGTGGAGGGCCTGATACCACTCACGTTCAAACCTAACCTAACCATAATAGCTTTACCGTTATTCAACCCCAAGTTTGTCTTCTCGATATTTTCAGTTGCAACAATTACCTGATATCTCCACATTTTGGTGCATGAGAGGATCAAGCATTATTTTAAATATTTAGTGTGAATATTGCTCATACAGTGTGAGTCTATATAAAGTGTACATATTGAAATGAGAGAAACTACTTATTCTTAATTTTATCGGCGGAAAACGTATTGAAAAAAATCTGAAAAAAAAAATTATATTTTTTATGTATTTCGTTCAAATTTCTGTCCGATACTGTGATCCCTGTGTGAAACAAACTCTATAATGATTGAAAGTAATTGGGCGTCCTCACAAAATGAAAATTACGGAAAAAACTACCCCCAATTGAAAATAAACATGTTTTTTAGCAAAAATCTGTTTGTGTTTAATCAATTTTTACAATAATCGTAAAAAAACTTCAATAAAACGCACACATTACCTACATTTTTTATTACTTTGAGTTATTCTTCAGCATATTAACTCGATCGCAACATTTTCTATCTTACTGTTGAAGAAATTAGTTTTCTCCCCAAATAAAGCTTGCCTAAGAGTGCCCTCTTTTACCAGTTGATCTAAAATATTACGATTGAGTTATAAACATGCAATTTTCATCATCAGGTACTTAATTGATTTATTGAAAAAATTTACGATTATTGTAAAAATTTATGAAAAACAAACATACCTTTGCTAAAGAAACATGTTTATTTTCAATTGGGGGTAATGTTTTTCCACAATTTTCAATGAGGACGCCCTATTACTTTCAATCATTATGGAGTTCGTTTCATCGTGATAGACCATTTAGTTCGAAAGTTACACTGTTTTGTTCACACAGGGGTGACGGCAGCGAACAAAATTTTTCAAAATTCCGTAGTTTTTTTTAAAGATTTTTTCAATGCGTTTTCCGTCTATAAAATTTAGCATAATATTTCCCATTTCAATATGTGCACTTTATAAAGACTCACACTGTATTGCCTGCTAGGCGGTTAGGGTTAAGATTTCCAGTGTTGTTTATTTTGGATTACCAAAGACAAGCTGCCATTGTAATTTATTACTTAACTTGAATTTATGCTGAATAAATTAGTACATTTATCATTTATTTTCGTACCGAGTGTTATACAGGGTGTCCGGTAAACCTTGTACAATATTGAAACTGGTGATAGACCTGGTCATGACTGTTCAGAATATCGGAATTTCACCTTAGTAAAAATCTCACCGTTTTCGAGATAATGAGCATTTTTAAATATCTGGAAAATCACTACCTCACCTTGGAATTTTGAGTGCCATGTCTACAAATTGGGAACAATTCAAATTTCTTTGCTGCTGAAGACTACTGATGAGTGATGCTTTCAGACGTACAAAACAGTTTTTCAGAAAACGATACAATTTTTCAAGAAATGAGGGTAAAATGCCAGATTTGAGTTTCAACAATTTTTTTAACAACAGTTTGACATTATTGTTTGAAAAAAACATAACCAAGTGGAAGTGGATATTAATTACAAAAGAATGCCCATTTTGTCCAGACTCTACCATGGTATAAAACATACGATAATTATTTTTGGAAGGAGTAGAATTTCGATTAAATTAGAGTGTGATGTTATTTTGAGCTAAAATCAACTCCATTAGACTTTGTCAGTAATGTCTTTCATTTTTATCCTATCAAGGTGAAATGATTGAATAATTATGAGTAATAACGAATCAACTGCTTAGAAGCATTCAATGAGATGTAAAGAAGTAAATGATAATTCAACGTTTTTTTGAATCAACATACACTATAATGACGATTATTCAACATATTTTCAAGAAGAACCTTTTCAAATGCGTTATAGATTATAGCTCCCAAATCAGCGATTCTCTGAGCGGTATTGTGCAATCGGATATCGTTCTGCATAAAGCTCTGCTGCAGCAGTAGCACTACCTCCACATTCACCATAACACACACATTAGGAAATGTGATAAAACTTTTTTTCTGGAATATCTATTTATATTTATATATACATGTAATATGTAGGTATTCACCATGTTTTTTGTAGTGATCGTTGTTTGTAAATTTGTGACGGTTGAAATTTTTATTGTTTAACTTTCTAAATTAGTTTTAGTGATATATTAGTACTAGTACTTATTTGTATGTTAGCTCTCAGCTAAATAAATAAAATTTCTTCTTCTTCTTCTTCTTCTTCTGTAGTGCATATGCGCATATTCTCGGGGAGTATAACGTGTGTATGGCGTGACAAAGAAATAAATATCACTGAATGTAACAAGCGGAATAGTTTCAAAAAATTATGACAGAAGTCACAAGTTGTTCAAACAAAATATGACAGCCACCTACTACATTTTTTTCAATTCTATTTACAGAAGATCCGTTCATGCACAATGCTGTATTTTATTTTTTCATCAGGAAACTATTACTTCTACGGACACAACGCAGGAGTTAGAAAAATTTTCAATTTTCGGCAATGATTCACCTCCTAAAAAATTTCGCACTAATTTGGTTACACCCTCTGTATCTGTCGGTCTCTGAAACTTCGTTGGAATCTGGATGTTGGGCAATTGCGACATTTATCACAAGACTTCGTTTTAATCGGTGCCATGTCGGATAATCGACATCTTATTTCGATAATTTTATTAGGCTTAATTACATGATAAGTTAATTTTATTGACATACTATTTAATGCTACCAAGCAGTCTATTCTTTATTATTGATAATCATTTCCACATTTTATCTTGATAAAATCGAAATAAAAAATTTTTGGGCGTAAGTATAAGAGTTGATGGAAGCCTAGAATAAAACCACGCCTAATTCAATGGAAATCACTTCCTCCAAAAATAATTATAGTTTGTTTAATACCATTATAGAGTCTGGACAAAATGATCATTCATTTGGAATGAATGTCCACTTCCAATTGATTAGGTTTCTTTCAGACAAGAATGTCAAACTTTTTTTTTTAATTGATGACTCAAATATGTCATTTTACCCTCATTTCTTGAAAAAATTGTACTCTTTCTGAAAAACTGTTCTGTACGTCTAAAAGCATCACTCATCAGTAATCTTCAGCATCACAGATATTTGAATTTCTCTCAACTTTTATACATGGCACTCAAAAATCCAAGGTGAGGCAGCGATTTTCCAGAAATTCCTAAAATGCCCATTATCTAAAAAACGGTGATATTTTTACTGAGGTTAAATTCCGATATTCTGAACAGTCATGACCTGGTCTATTACCAGTTTCAATATTGTACAAGGTTTACCGGACACCCTGTATATACATATACAAATCAGTAAAACGCAAAGTCGTCTCCACAATTTAATATCACCATCCGGTGCAGTAAGATGGTAAAACGGCTATCAAAAAAAAACAATTTAGAAATTCTACAATAATATGATTTTTTTTTTAATTTTTCATCTGCATGTGAGTAATTTTTATAATGAGCCAAATTGTCTTTAGTTACATTGTTATCCTATTATTGTAGAATTTATAAATAGCTGATGATGGATCTATGTAGGTCCGAGACATGTACTACTATGCGACTGTCAACTGATTGACAGCCGTTTCATCATCTTACTGCACCGGATGGTGATGGTGATATTAAATTGTGGAGACGACTTCGTGTTTTACTGATTTGTATATCTATCCATACCACTCCACTTCGAGATAAAAATGGACTTCTACCATAGGTAAATCACGATGGATTTATCGAGGGGCAATATATAAAAATATAAATAGAAAAGTTATTGAGTATAGCCCTCAAATTGTAGTGCAACCGTAGACACGTGTTTCGAGCTTAAGCTCTCATCAGTACGGTAAAATCAAGTACAAAGATGTATTACACTTGGATGTAAAAATTGAAACAAAGGAAGTCAACAACAGGAAGCCAACCACACATTTGTGGCTTCGGTTAGAAGACCTTGAGGTTTCAAGGCAACAAATGTGTGGTTGGCTTCCTGTTGTTGACTTCCTTTGTTTCAACTTTTACATCCAAGTGTTATACGTCTTTGCACTGGATTTTACCGTACTGATGAGGGCTTAAGCTCGAAACACGTGTCTACGGTTGCACTACAATTTGAGGGCCATACCCAATAACTTTTCTATATATATATATATATATATATATATATATATATATATATATATATATATATATATATATATATATAT
The DNA here is from genome assembly GCA_944452925.2 of Chrysolina oricalcia. Classification (NCBI taxonomy): domain Eukaryota; kingdom Metazoa; phylum Arthropoda; class Insecta; order Coleoptera; family Chrysomelidae; genus Chrysolina; species Chrysolina oricalcia. Next base: position 15,105,692 of record OX101823.2, on the reverse strand, counting down.
ATATATATATATATATATATATATATATATATATATATATATATATATATATATATATATATATATACATATTTCAGGAAGTGTCTGAGTGTAAATAGCAAATGGTATTCAGATTGTCGAGTGATGCAATTAAAGCCTGCAATTTTTATTTATTGCGAGTTTTTCAGAACTGATGCCATCAATATTTTGGATTCGCGATCTCAACCCCATTGAAGCTCTACCGTCTTATCTGTTTTTATAATTAATTTGTGATCTGTTTTTAACACTCAATCGAGTTTTATTTGTTTTCATTGATTTGTAGAATGAATCCATGGCGGAACTGCAACTCGAATTCATGCAAAAAGAACATCGTACGAAAGCCCTACAACAAGCGAAGAAAGGAAAATTTGGAGCAAAAGCCAAACTGGAAATGTTTTTGAAACCGATCGTTATCAAGCCTTTTCTGATTCTCAGTGGACTCTTTTTCTTTCAACAGTTTGCTGGAATATACAGTTCTCTCGCCTATTCCGTTTCTTTCTTCCAAGTGAGTTACAGAATCTTCTATGAGTTTACACACTGTTATAGCGCCAAAATGAGTTAATGCTGGAAAACTGAAGAAAATGCTCCCTCGCTTTTGGTATTTTCTTAGTCACGATCACAAATTTTCAGGAGAATCTATTTGAAGGTTTGGAATGTGTATGAAATTATGAATATGTATGGGGCTAAGGAAAAATTGTTTTATCATTTTTAGACCATTTAAATAACGTAGTATAATATTTTTTATAAATTAAATAATTATTCACGGGGTATTAGGTGAGGAAACTTACAGTCATAAATCTACCAAAAATTATCTTTATTGGAAAAGTGTATGTAGCCGGAAGACTTACATCAGCAGTACATGTTTCGAAGGATGAATACTTCATCTTCAGCAAGAAAGGTTACAAGCAGATTTATAGAAAAATGAGATAACAGTTATAACGGTTTTCCAATTCACTTTATCAATAGATTATATTACAGAAATCTCATCAAATTTTCCAACAGAATAACTCAATCTAATCCAACGAACAAATATTTCTCTTTATCCTATTTTTGTCCTCTATCACTAAAACAAAAAAAGTTTTGCTTTATAATCTCAATACCAATAATATTTTTAAAAATTCTACCAATTTTTTTTTTGTAAATTCTAAAAATAAAATTTCAATGTTGGATAAGTCGGGTGTATACAAACTGAACTGTTCTAACCCTGATTGTAAAATGTGTTATATTGGTATATTTATTATATTGGTAAGATTAGAACTCGACCAGCCGATCATTTTAGACTGATAGATTCCAAATGAGAAAAAGAACAGATTTATTCGAATTCAGTTTTTTTTCATAGGATCTATGTGACACTTCCCTAGTATTGACAGGTCTCAAAAAATCATTCTTACAAAGATAGTAGCAAGAAAAGCAGATTTTCACTTTCCTTGCAGTTACTATAATGACTGAAATTCAAAAAAATATATAATTCATTACGTTTTGAAAATACTCATAAATCATTTTGTAGGAAGTTGGTACAACCATCAACCCCTATTTGGCATCAGTGTGTCTCGCTCTGGTGAGAATGATGGGATCTTTTGCCAACACTTACATGGCGAGGAGGTTCTACAGACGGCCTCTTGTTATAGCCAGTGGAATTGGTATGTTCATTACTATGGGATCATCCGGGTTGTTCACTTATTGGATAAAATCAGGTAAGTTTGAGGAACAGAAATTATTAATGATGCTGGAATACATTCGGGTAATTTTTTAGCCAAATAGAAGACATTATATTCTCAAAAAAGTTGCCACACTTCAACAACTACTTTCAACAAGGTACTTTTCGTTTTATCGTGAACGTGTCTACACGATTCCTATAGTTCAACTTTCTTGTGTTCTTGCGTTTCCTTACCTTACATTTACATGAACCAGCCTATAAAGTGATTATTTCTGAAATATTTGCGAAAAACTGCAATAATCGCATAATGCAACTTTCTTACGACAGGAATAATTTCATCCTCTTGAACATTCTCTCCTGAACATTATTTACGAGAATTCAAAACAGTACAGGTAAGACAGAATGAGACCGACAAACTCCGTTATGGGAAATGGCTTTCTATGTGAATTCTGCAGATTTTTTGGTATGATGAACTTTTCAATGTCCTGATCGAAAGTCTCCATGGGCACAACGAAAAATAATGGACAGTTTTTGAGAAAAAAATTGCTCAAAGTAGCCAAAATAGGGAATTTTGTAGTAAAACGGGAGAGATAGACCGTGTTATTTTGCAACTTCATGCCTCTTGGAAAATGTAGCATACGCTTTAGCAATTCTTTTATGGGTCTTGTGTTTTTTCAGCACCATTTGTCAATAATTTCAGTTTATACAGGGTGACGCATAAAGACAGAACATTATGAAAACAATAGATTGTGAGAATACTATAGTGAATGGATATGGTTATAAAGAAGATGATTCAGTTGATATATAGGGGCTGATACAGGAAAAAATAATGGAAGTCAATTGTATTACAGGTGGAAGTTGAAATGGGCTTATGAATGAGGTTACAACACTATAAATGTGTACGAAAAAACGTGTAGCAAGATTTGTTAAGAGAAAAAAAAGGCTTAAAGTCAACAATAAGCATTGTTTCATTATTCTCATTCTTTCAATTATTCCTTTAAGGAATAATGTATTAGACATAATCCTATAAAATAATTCCTATTCATCATTTAATTGAACCAACCATTCCATATTATTGTCACATGGTTTTATCTACTTCATCCGCTATTGAACCAATATTTCAACTGGTATTTTTTTTTTTGATCAAGTTACCAGTTATCTAGTGGTTGTCGTGATGACATATCATTAGTAATGTCTGTTCTCATTTAATGTATACAATGGCAAATGAAAGATTTTTCTAAAGTTTGAATCTTTTGCCTGTTTATAGTGTTTATCGATATTTCATACCTCTCTGATGGCTTTTATTCAAAATCAAAGACGTTGTTCCATATGCAACAATATTTTCCATATACAACGAATTTGCAAAATAAGATGCTGTGAACAAAGAAGAAAAAAGGACGATTGCTATTCAACAAAGGAAAGAATCAGGACTACCAGATATTCCCATTAACAACTTTACAATTAAAATAGGGCAGTAATGGAAGAGATAACCGCTTTAGAAGACGACTGGACGTTTCTCAAGCTGAATATTTTTAAAAAATCTTCGAGCGAATCGTGCGTAGCATGTAACGCTAGACTCAATCTGTATCGGTTAACTCTGAAATGCTGAGTCAATGTTTTTGTTTAAAAAAAAACACTTATATCAGAGATAATGCTATTTTTTGCATACATCACTGGAATGAGAACGGTTTTTTCCTGTTTATTTGTGACAGGTTCTAGTTTTCATTTCCTCACTCGCTATTTTGCGAACTTTGAGCTGTTTTTCCTCGAAGACAGCCCATTATTTTTCGTTGTGTCCATCGAGACATTCGATCAGGACGTTGAGAAGTACGTCTCATCAATGTTATGATTCAATAAAATGATTCAATAAATTTTGAGACACGTTTGTTCGTACATATTCTGTAATACAATTGACATCCATTATTGTCTCCTTTATCACCCCCTACATATCAATTGAATCATCTTCTATATCACCATATCCATTGACTAACTTTCTCACAATCTATTGGTTTCATAATGTTCTAATAATTATTTTTTCATTCCTAGCATTATATGTCTTTATGCGTCACCCTGTATGGACTGCAATTATTGGCAAACGGTGCTATACGAAACCTATAGAAGAATTGCTAAAGAATGCTACAGTTTCCCAGAGACATGAAGTTGCAATATAACACGGTCTATTTCTCCCGTTTTACTACCAAATTCCCCATTTTGCCTATACTTTGAGCAATTTTTTTCTCAAAAACTGTCTATTATTTTTCGTTGTGCCCATGGAGACTTCTAATCAGGACATGGAAAAGTTCATCATACCAAAAATTAGCAGAATTCACCGAAAGCCATTTCCCATAAGGTTTGTGCGTGGTCCTTAACTGATATGTGAACATACATACTAATTAATGATTTTTTTGATTAATCAACTGATGAGCAAACCCATCCACAAATTCATAATACTCCTCTTAGATGAGATACAACTCTTCAGCTAGAAATGAGGTAAATTTTGAATTAGACCGTCAACCTCCTTATCTTTATTCTGGATTTTTATTCTCAATTCTCATGAATCATAGTGTCGTAGATACATTTTTTTATTTAATTTTTTATTCTAGAGTACCATGGAAACTTTCGAATCACTAATTGCAGCTCTAAAACTTTGGGAAAATACAAATTCACTGTTTTCGGTCAAAATGAATGTTCTATGTGAAATTTAATTTTGAAATTGGAATTAGGTTTTTTTGAAAGGCAACGTGGTGGCTCGTCGGGTTAGAAAAAAGACCATTTTATTAAGATTAATTTAATACCCCACACTGATAGGTTTTAGATAAAATTCCTTTAAAAAACTTGAAAAAAACTACGTTAGATGTTTCATGGAATAAAGCAACTTTTGTTATTAAAATAAGATTTAAATACATCGGGTAACTTGTGACACACACAACTGATAAAACATAATCATTAAGAAGGTAAAATCAAATTAGGTATCTATTGTGTAATTATTCAAAGAACATGTTGACGATAATATTTATGCAAGAAGATATTTTATTAGCTTTTGGATTATTGCTCTTTTTTTATTTATTTACATTACATTACAAATCAGAGTTTACAATGTCTATATTTTGGTCAGGATATCAATTGACTTGAGAAATTTTATGAGATTAACTTTCCTTGAAGATTTTTCTGAAGATCATTCGATAGTCCGTTGGATACTCGTTGTCGCTCTAGCCCGGGACATTCTGAGATGATGTGCTTCACCGATCTCCACTCCACAGATCTCCACAGATCTCGCATTTGATGGCTTCCTCTTTACTGAGGAGATGTTGATGCGTTAGTTTGGTATGTCCAATGCGTAGTCTGGAAAGGATAACTTGTTCTCTTATGCTTACACCTTCTACTCTATTTTTGATGATGGTTGGGTTTATTTCCAGCAGCTTATTGTTAGAATTCTGCCATCTAGTGTACCACTGTTGCCTGGACAGTTCATTTGTCCTCCATTTGAAGTCTTGGTTCAGTATCTCCAGAATGACTTCAGCTTCGGGGTCTGTGCAGGCTTGCTTTGCCACTGTATCGGCCGTTTCATTTCCTCCAATTCCAGTGTGTGAAGGAATCCATGTAATCTCCAAATTTTTGCTTTCCTGATATAGTGCCAAAAGGTCCCTCTTTATACGTTGTAGGAGTTGATGTTTCGGGTACATTTGCAAGATTCCTTTCACCGCACTGAGAGAATCTATGAAAATTACTGTCTTGGTACTGGTACTGTTGCGCGCTTCTGATATGGCTTCTGCTAAGGCAAAAATCTCCCCAGTATAAATAGTGCATGTTGCTGACAGAGAGAGTTGTGAATAAGGCGTGATAACCGCGGCTCCCACGTTTTCGTAGCCATCTGTCTTGGAGGCATCAGTTTAAATGCAACCATAACCGGAGTATTTATCTTTCAGTTCAAGAAAGATATTTTAAAATAAAGTGGACGGAGTTGAGTATTTAGGGTAGTAAGGTTTGTGTCACATAGGAGAATTTTAACTGTCCACGGGGCTGGTTGGTATTGGGGATGTATGATGACATTTTCAAAATTGAAATTCAGTTTCTTTATCCGTTCATAAAAAGGCGATGCTGTGTTCGAGTTTTCAGGAAATAGGTCTTCCGATCTTTTGACAGTATTTCTGTAGGTTGGGTTATTAGGGTTGACAGATATCTTGGCAGCGTAACAAAGACTTAAATATTGCCTACGGATTATAAGGGGTGGTTCATCAGCTTCCACGTATAAGCTTTCCACGGGACTGGTTCTGTATGCACCGAGAGCCAGTCGAATTGTGGTGTTATGGATCGTGTCTAGTTGTTTGAGTTGTGTCTTCGATGCAGTATTATAGACGATCGAGCCGTAATCAATTATATATCGTTAGAAGGGTTTTTTTGGTCAGCACCCCAGTGTTGATTAGCCAGAGTCCTCATGAGATTGAGTTCGATCAGACAGAATTATTGCTCTTCATCAGTTTAAATCATTTAAATTTTATTTCAATTTCTTAAGATCCTTTAGAAAAATGTGTGAGTTTGAATAATTTTGCATTTGTGGTTTCTGAGATATGAGCGACCAAAGTTTGTATTTATTTATAGTAAAAAAGTCGTTTTCTGAGATTTTTTTCTAGCACTATTTCAGAACCCATGAGTCATATTTTGGTAAGACATCATAGTTTCAGTCTATTTTAAGTGATGAAAACGTGTTTTATTTCTTGAAAACTCTCTGTGTTTGAAATACGAATTTTTATAATTTTGGATTTTACACCTATACTGAAAACACTTGATACATTGTTTTTTACTACAAAAAAATTATTTATTGCCAATGTTGATTGAACAAAAGATTGAACAGAAGATGAGCTAACTTTCTGATGGATTCAATTGTTTAATATTACCTTTCATTCAAATACCGGGTACGTTACAATTTTTTTAGGTCATCTACAATGTTTTCATTGAATATCTCAAAAACTGTTCTGTTAATTTGGACCTAATTTTACTCACACTATTTTGAAGATGTTGACTGTTATATGTGAAAGTTTTGTCAACTTTGCATGTTGCGTTTCTAAGATATTCATTTTTAAAGTGTGTGGTATTACGATTTATGTAGTTGTTGAATTCGTTAATTACGAGGTTAATTATAATACGTTCGAGAGTTTTCATGTATTGATGCAATCTTGTTGTTGAGTGTGGTTTGCGTTGTTTATAGAATCAATCAATTGATTTGAGAAAGTTTTGTAATACAGAGAATATGCAAGTGATTTAAATTTATCTGTGTTGATATTCATACTGTGCTAGTCGTCTTTCATAGATTATAGACAATTGTAAATTATCAAGAGCAATATGACTGAAAGTGGTATTGTCAAAGCACAATCCGACAATACCTGAACTGATAAGTGTTCATCAAATGATAGTTTTCCTTTTGTAATTTAGGTGAGGCAGGTATAAACAGAGTTATCTCCCGCTTGATATACAAAACATTCAGTCATCAATTCACATCATGTTAACTATCGAAATACAATATACTCACATTGAAACGATCTTCACAACAATGTAAATGTGATATTGGAGATACTTCGCCCCTTCTCATAACCTTACACCATTGTATTTTCGTATTTACGTATTTTCGCATCTCTTGGAACAGAAAAAATACTTTATTTGGTGTACTTATAATTATGTTTTGGCATTCCGGTACTAGACAATACCTATAAAATTGTTTTTTAGCATTTTCCATTATCGTAATAGCGATTAAAACTGCAAATCCCTAAACTAATTATTAACTGTCAATAGTGTCAATGGCCATAACTATAGAAAGGCTTGTTCATTGAAGACTGCTCTGGTTGATCCAGATCACTTTCACATATGTTTATCTCTCTCTAACACTTGTACTGCATTTGTCTTACTCTTTTATAAAAATATCAACTTCAAGCAAGTAGAGCAATGAGAGTACGTCTCAACGAACGACACTGAAGAAGAACAACACTGATCCCGCCATGTGACGTCATCCACAGCGCGCGAAAATAGAGGCGTTCAAATAGGTCAAATTCAATCGGTATTTTATATATTATTTTAAAAATTAATTCCAAGACTTTCAACAGTATTTATATTATTTACTATGTTGTAACGAAGTAAAAAATTGATTAAACAAATAAAAAAAATTATGCATATTCCCTATTAAATTTATCGAAAGGTTCCCTAAAGTTTTGTTCAATCGATAGTAATAGTAGTACCCATATGTCATAATACAGTAAACTTTGAAAATGCATATTATGAACGCAACATGCAAAGTTGACAAAACTTTCATAATATAGTCAACATTCTCAAAATAGTGTGAGTGAAATTATGACTAAATTAAGGAAACGGTTTTTGAGATATTGAATAAAAGCATTGGGACCCTTACTGTTTTTACTCTTTATCAATGACATTTCCGAATATATTCAATGTAATAAACTACTTTTTCTAAGACAGTGCGTAAACTAAGCTTTTACGCACTGCTGACAGTGCGTAAAATAATACTTTTTCGCACAAGTGGGTAAAAAAATCACCTGTGCGTAAAATCATCAACTGTGCGTAAAGTAATTTTTTACACACTGTTCATACATTTATGCATTTTTGAAAAATACAGTATTTTGCTTCAAATATAACTCGGACGTCTTTATTTGATAATACGACGACAATTCATTTCATTAAACATTCAAATCAATGATACGAGAATATATTGAAAAATTCTTAGCCTACTATAGAACCAACCAAAATTTCAATGTCAAGATATTTTATTACTAAATATATTCTCCTCTTAATTGGGTACATTTATTACAGCGAACCTAGACCTTTAAAAAAAAATGTTTCTTCTTGCTCTGCAAACCAGACCTCAACAGCTTTTATTACCTCCTCGTTGGAAGAAAGTTTACGACATTTCAAACTTTTTTTCAGTTGAGGATAGAGTTGATAGTCGGACGGAGACAAATCTGGTGAATAAGGGGGTGTTCTAGTAATTCAAACCCTAAATCACGAATTTTTTGCATGGCAACATGAGATTTGTGTGCAGGGGCGTTGCCCTGCAAAAACAAAACACCTTTGGATGGCTTTCCGCGTCTTTTCTCTTCAATTTTTTTCCCGTAGAGTGGTCAGTAATGTCGAATAGTAATCTCCAGTTATTGTTCTACCCTTATCCAAACAATCAATCATGATTACTCCATGGCAATCCCAAAAAACTGAAGCAAGAACTTTTCCAGCAGATTTTTGGACACGAAACTTCTTAGGTCTTGGAGAACCGGAGTGTGTCCATTCCATCGATTGTTGCTTTGTTTCTGGATCGTAGAAATGTACCCAAGTCTCATTCATAGTAACAATTCGGTTTAAGAAGTCTACATCCTTTTCAAATCGAGCACAGATCGAACGCGATGCTACTACCCTTGTATGCTTTTGGTCAACATTCAAACATTTGGGGATCCATTTTGCAGCAATTTTTCTCATGTCCAAATTGACGTGAACAATATGATGAACGCATTCGTATGAAATATTCAGTGCTTCAGATATCCGTTTTATCCCAATTCGACGGTTTGTTAAAATCATGTCATGAACTGCATCGATATTTTCGGAGACTGACACAGAAACTGGCCTTCCCGATCGGTCATCATCTTCAATGGAAAATTTACCTCTTTTGAAGCTTGCAGTCCAATTTTTCACGGTCGCATACGAAGGACATTGATCACCAAGGGTATTAGGCATATCTTCGTAAATCTGCTTACCTCTCAACCCTTTTAAATATAGGTACTTGATGATGGCTCAATACTCCAATTTTTCGATTTTCACAATTTAGGTGGACATATTTTTCCTTTTAATTTATTGCGTAACTCTGGTTTACTTTTTTGACGTCAAACTTTACACTGACACTTCTAATAAGTTATTGTTCGTTGCTATGGTAACGCAATATTTTGTTTATGCAGGGAACTGGTCTAGGCTAACTAGATATCAATACATCCTCGTATATACAGGGTGTTTCATAATAAATGCGCAGGACTTCAGGATGTGATAGCTTGTCCAAAAATATGAGATACAGGGTGTTGAAATTTTAAAAAAATAATCGTTTTTTGCGAAAATCTCTGGAACCGTTTATCGCACAGAAAATAGATTTCGTAGGCATTTTCTACTCATAATAAGCTGTGTTTTCTGCAGATTTTTTATTTTTTTAAAATCATAATTGGTGAAAATTTTGAAAGGGTAGTGGGTTTTTTTTTCTCCAACTTCTACGCCACTAGAAAAAGTATAATTTTGAGCCACCTACATAAACCGCCAATGTTTTATTCATAAAAAAGGTACTCTTGGTCATAAGCTCTAAAGTTGACCGTTTTCAAGAAAAATCAACTTTCATGTTGAAAAACATGGTAAATTTTTTATATAATTTTTTTCCTAATTATACAAAATTTATTTAAACGTTAGAACAAGTAACAAAACCAAACGTTGACTTCTTAAATGCAAAATAAAAAAAAAACAATAACAATCATACTCAGTTGAATTGTTGGAAATGTCCGCCGTTAGCTTCAATGCACGCAGCAATTTTTCGAGGAAAAAACATTATTTAAACAACATGAAAGTTGATTTTTCTTGAAAACGGTCAACTATACAGCTCATGACCAAGAATACCTTTTTTCTGTAGAAAACATTGGCGGTTCATATAGGAGGCTCAAAACTGTAATTTTTCCAGTGGCGTAGAAGTTGGAGAAAAAAACACCCACTACCCCTTCAAAATTTTCACCAATTATGAATTTGAAAAAATAAAAAATCAGCACAAAACATAGATTATTATGATTAGAAAATGCCTACGAAATCTGTTTTCTGTTTTTCTGTTTTTTTTTTAAATTTCAACACCCTGTATCTCGAAAATGGTGCACTTTAGAGGGTAAGTTAATATAAACTTTTTTTCATATTTTTGGACGAGCTATCACATCCTGAAGTCCTGCGCATTTATTATGAAACACCCTGTATAATTGCTACAATATGGCAATATAATAACTGTCGAAGAAAAAACTTTGTATGAAACACTTTCTTAAAGTGCTTTTTTGTACTGCGCCTCATTCAATAAACTTCACGCTCATACAAAAAAAGTCCTACTTGTATCATAAATAGCTATTTCGCTGATGACATGAAAATCTTCCGAGAAATTAAATCGATCGAAGATTGTGAACTGTTACAACGGGATCTTGTGTCACTTAATGATTTGTGTATTGAAAATAAACTCTCCCTAAACACTAATAAATGTAAAAGTATTACTTTCACACGAAAACCAACTACAATATCATTCGATTATCACTTGAATAACTCATATTTGTTGAGAGTAACTCAATTCAAAGATTTAGGAGTACTCTTTGATCAGAAATTGAGCTTAAGCAATCATATAGAGAATATTATAAGCAAAGCCATGAATTCATTAGGATTCTTGATCCGTCCTTGTGGAGAATTCAAATCATTTGATGCTTTGCGCTGTGTCTATGAGTCATTGGTGAGTAGTAAATTTAGTGTAGTGTGGCGTGGAATCCTTGCCATTCAAAATATATTGAGGAAATTGAAAATATGCAAAGAAAGTTTCTCAAATTTGACTTTTATAAAAAACGTGGCATTTACCCGCAGTGGCACTATGATTTATTACTGAGTAAATTCAATTTAGTTTCACTTAAAAAACAGAGTGAGATGAATGACTCGTTTTTCATATACAAAATAGTTCATAACCATATTGATTCATCATCCTTACTTTCTCTGATTGATTTCAATGCACCTCGATACGCATCGCGATCTAATATAACGTTCCACATCCATTTCAAGTCAGTTGTGGAATCATCTGCGACTGAAAGTTGGAATTTAATCGCTATTTTCCATCGTATTGGAGGCCTAGCGAAAGAGATGCAATTCACGCATCAATGAAATGAGCGATTTTCTGTGAGTGATACTTCTGAATAACATTCTCCCTTATCTCATTTATAGATGAGAATCTCCAATAGAAACTGGACATTTAATAAATATCAACTATCTGAATGAAATTACAAATTTTCACTTTCAGATTTTTTCTCTCAGGTTATATAGGGTCTTTCTCAATATCTATCAGATGTAGTTCAATGTCCAGCGTGGCTTTAGCCGGGGAAGTAGTTGTTTTCTGTTAGATGTAACAAAAAAGTAACTTCTATTTTATCGTAGGTATTTTCCATTTCCAGAAGAGTCATTTATTGGTTCAATCTTCAATTGAGAATGTTTCTCCGTCAACTCGCTAGTGTCTTGCAGAATAAGTTATGTACGGTCAGGGTAATTTTCTTCATATCTTAGTATTTCTATTCATATTATATGTAGCAATACTACAATTTATCAATAGTTTTAGAATTGTATACACCTGTAAATGGTCATCACCCTGCTGGAGGTGTTTTCGAAAAAAAAATGACCTAACAAAAAAAAGTACCGCACCCTGTATCTGAATGAAAAATAACATTGAACAACTGAGTTCATGAGAAAGTTGCCTTATTTTCTGTTCAATCAATAGCAATAATAAATTAGTTTTTTGTGGTAAAAAACGACCAGTGAATTGTTTTCAGTACCGGAGTTTAATTCAAAATTTTATAAATTCATATTCCAAACAGAGAGTGTCATCAAGAAACAAAACACGTTTTTATCAGCGAGGATAGACTAAAACTACAATGTTTTCCAAAAATATAACTTGTTGGTTCTGGAATATGCTAGACTAAAAATCGCAAAAAACAACTCTTTTGACTGTTCCCCGTATACACCGCAATGTACTTTCATTAATAAGATTATAATTGGATATGTCAACGAGTTTCGATGAGAACATTTTCATCCTGAATTCGTCTTATTTCGACTAACAAAATAGTTTTTTTCTGTCAATCCTACCCAAGTACGACGTTTTTACGAACTTTGACAGCTAAAATTTCAGAAATGACCCATACAAAATCATTTGAATTCACACATTTTTCTAAAGACTCACCCCACTATAATATAATGAAATTTCAGCCAATTTGACCGAGAGCCAATTTCCCATGTTTTCGTGGGGGGTCCTTTCTAAGCTTAAGTTTTTTAACGAAACTTTGAAAACGAATTATGTACAGCATAAAATTCAACGAAATCAACTGTTCTTTTTTCACAACCCAACGAGCAACCATGTTGCCATTCGAAAAAAATTAATGATAGAAATTTTAAAATAAAATTTTGCATAGAAGATACATTTTGATGAAAAACAGTAAAGTTGTTTTATTCTCGAAGTTTTAGGACTGAAACTAGTGATTTGAACATGCATAGCCCTCCGGAACAAAGAATAAATTTCAAAAATAAAAATAAAATTCAGTTACAAAAAGTGACAAGTACCACATGATTGTATTCAGTATACCTATTACACGGAGACAAGAGAAGTTAAAATATTCCGGGTGTCTCATTTGAAAATCGACGGTTTACTTCTGGTGAAACCGGAAGTTGCATGAAGTTGAGTTACTTGTCAAAAGATGCAGTTATATGTCTTGTACAGATCCTCCAAATTTCATTTCATTATCTTCAAAAACAAAGAAATTATCGGGGCGAGCCACTTTTGAATCAACTTGATATTGAATTAATTATACCACCAGAGCTGTAGCAAATAATTTTCCTAAATTAAAGTATTGAAGACAAGAAACACGATCAACAAAGAGTATCTTTCTCTCTCTGGATTCATTGGACCTTGCTTCATATTGACGCACTTGTCCAGCTCTCCGCCCACTTCATAGGGATTCGGCCTACCCCAGCCTGGTTACTGGCGTAAATAGTGGGAGCTTCGTCGATGGGTAAAAATGAGTTTTGCTCTACGCAATTCTCCACTAAAAAAAATATAAACTTCCTATTTTTGTTTTTGCACGTAAAACGGCGGACTTTACAAGCACTAAAAACTTTGTTCAATGCATGTACTATAAGATGGCGGACATCACAAACACGTATTATACCCTTTACATACATCTACATGACAGCATCTTTCAATAGTAGGTAATCTTATTTTTCAGGTACTTCAGACCAGACTTGGGTTCCTGTAGCTCTGCTCGTCCTCTACGTGGTAACAAGTATGATTGGTCTCCTGCCTTTACCGTGGATGATGACGGCCGAGCTCTTCCCAATCGAAATCAGAGGGGTTGCCAACAGCATCACTTTAAGCGTAGCCAACTTGTTTATGTTTGCTGCAATCCAAAGCTTCTGGACGCTGGAGAGTGCGTTGGGTGGTATGGCTGGAATTCAATGGTTTTTCGCTGTGATTTCTATCCTGGCATCCATATACGCATTTATTTTCTTGCCGGAAACGCACAGGAAGAAGTTGTCGGATATTTCAGAGTATTTCGTTGATAATACTATATTTCTCGGATCTTCTAAATCTGGAAAGGAAGCTGGTTCCAACAGGCTCAACAAAGAACATTATGTCGAGTCTAATAACGGGCTGAGTGAGAATCTGATGGAAAATGGAAGAGATTAATTCATCTTCCAATTTGCGAATGAATTTATAGAGCGTTACATTTAAATCAAGTAGAACTGGTCAGAAATATTTTGATGGATATATTATTTTCACTTGATAAAGATATCCCTGTCATTGTAACTATAGTCTCAGTAAATCAAAGACGCGCCGGAGTATTTATTATGCAAAATCCATACAGGGAGGCTCGTGCAAATTTTGATGTAGAACGTTCATAAAACAGCAAACAACTGTTTTCGTCATTTGCTAGGTAGTGCTATCTGGCACAATATCTATTTGTCAGATTGGGCGGATCAGGCAATTGTAAGGCAATTGTTAAGGGATTTCAAATTCTGACCAGCCACCTTTCAGTGGTGTATCTTGGGGTGTAATTTCTGTTTGAAAATATATTGGTAGATAAATATTTCATGCAAATATTTTATAGTCCAGGAGGAATCGGCGCATGAGTACCGAAAACTATTCCACCTCAATTTTTTTATGCGATCCCCTTCAAATTGCCCCACTGATGATATAAATGCATGTTGCCATGGGGCAACCCCGTGCCATATTCTTTAAACCGAAATTATTTAAACAATTGCAAGGAATTGTTAGTTTTCAACCGGACAATTTCTTTATATTCTTTATAGAAATACAAATGAAAAAGGTCCTATGATTTTTCACGATAAAGTTGATACTTTTAAAGAAATGAATTTTTAAAGGTTCGAAAAATCTCAAATTTGGGTACTTTCGACCCATGAAAAAATAATAAAAAATAAATAAAACATAAATTATATATCTTTTTAAATTCTTTATACAATAGTTAATAATATTGTGAATAGAGATTTTACAAAATTTCATTGTTTATACCTGTTTTTTAATTGTTAATTTCGCGCGCTCACAAGTATGCGTCTCTCACCTTTAAGTATCGCCGTCTCTCTCTGACTCATTCGCTGCATCGGCCTCTCTTTGTCTTGAATCATTATTTATCATTTATCTTAAAAACTATCAACTTTACCAAGATCGTTAAAGAGAGGAATGTTATTAATAATTAAATTGTCTACAATTTGTGTTTCACAAATTTTTTTCTGAAATCAATTTTTCCTAAGTTATTTAAGCATAAATCGGAGCATGTAATTAATTAATTAATGTAATCAGTTTATATTACTGTTTTGTTATAACCATAGTAATTTATACATTTATAATCACAATTATTTACAGTGAGTCTGCTTTATATTATTGATTTTACGAAAAAAAGTTATTCTTCATAAAAAGTTCTGCACATTATTAAACAACTAAATGAATCGAATAAACAGTATCTAATAAACAAAATTAAATTAAATCTCAAAGTGTCATGCGTTCCTTTTAATGCACAGGGTGGTTGGTCCATAAAGGACCCCGCACTTTTGATAGGTAAAATGGTTCTCGGTGAAATTTTCTGAATTTTTAGTATGTTGTAGTATTCGATGTACTGATTGAACGTACAGAATCGCAAAGTTCGTTGATGGATAGATTTTAAAATACAGGGCGTTCAAGTTAAAAATCAGTAATTATTATTTAATTATATTCTCGGGATTTGAAAGTTCCAACTGCACTTTTTTTAGCTCTTATCATCAACGAATCTTCATATTACTAAATATCATTCAGATGGTGCAGATTATATCATTATGTACAGAGTGAAAAATAAAAACATTTTAGTAATGTCTGAAAATTCGATGTAATAATGAAATATTGATAAAATAATTTTGGCGTGCAATATACTATTCTTATTCCATCATTAATCACAATCCATACATTTCGTACAGGGTGATTTGAAAAATTGGTGAAATATATGGCCAGTTCTTTCGTACACATCCTGTATATTCAAGTGAATTATCATCGTCCGAAGATAGCTCATACCGTATAAACATGATTTCGTTGGGATATATAGGGTGATCATGGAAATTTTCGGTGATAAAAGTGACAAAATATCAACGTTTCAGAAATCAGCCTGTAAATCACGATTAACTCGGTGAAATTACTTTATTATTATTTGATATATTCCTCATTCTCTCCTCAACACTGTCCCGAAAATTCAGTTTCTTACTATGACTAGGTTCATTAATTGAGAAACTTATTACCATTTGCATGACGAGTTGAGGTGAATTAATCTCTATTCCAAGTTGTGGTTTAATCATCTTCTCTATGATTCCTCATTTCCAAAACAGCACCCGAAGCCAAAAGAACGCCTTGCAAACGTCATTAAACTTCAGTCCCTGTAAATTGTCTTGATTTTTCTTTTTCATTCACTTTCCGTCAACGACAGAATGAAAATGTACCTGATAGCTTATAGGGTTTCCTTGTTGTATGAGGACCGTAGCGCTGCTACGGGGGAGGTGGGTTCGGTTAAGGCTATTCCTCGTCACCTTCAGTGATTAGTGATGTCTCGTACCGGGGCCTCACACACGATTGGGCGAGTCAAACTGTCCAAAAATTAAGAATTTTATCTGGCTAATGCTTCAGTTGTAAGTCGTTGTAAGTCGTATATTCAGTCAGTTCCACAATGGTAGATGGAATTGGATGGACCGTCATTGGTCATCACTCTGCATATAATGTTACATTTATTTTGATCTCCACATTCTCACGTTTCACTATTTGTGAAAAATCTTGGCCACTAGCTGAATGTACGCGTAAACAAGTTCCTTCAACTCGTCATGAAAATGGTAAAGTTTCTCGATTAATAACTATGAACCTAGTCATAGTAGGAAACTGAATTTTTTGGGATAGTGTTGAGGAGAAAATGATGAATATATTAAATAATAATAAAGGAATTTCCATGAGGTAATCGTGAATTACTGGGTGATTTCTGAAACGTTGATATTTTGTCACATTTATCATCGAAAATTTTCATAATCACCCTATATATCCGAAAGAAATCATGTTTATACGGTGTCAGCTATCTTCAGAGGATGATAATCCACTTGAATATACAGGATGTCTACGAAAGAACCGGCCATATATTTCACTAATTTATCAAATCACCTTGTACGAAATGTATGAATTGTAAATAATGACAGAATAAGAATAGTATATTGCATGCCAAAATTATTTTATCAATATTTCATTATTACATCGAATTACTAAAATGTTTTTATTTTTCACTCTATACATAATGATATAATCTGCACCATCTGAATGATATTTAGTTATATGAAGGTACGTTGATGACAATAGCAAAAAAAAGTGCAGTTGGCACTTTCAAATCCCGAGAAAATAATCAGTTAATAATTACTGATTTTTAACTTGAATTTCAAAATCAATCCATCAACGAACTTTGCGATTTTGCACGTTCAATCAGTACATCGAATACTACAACATATTAAAAATTCAGACAATTTCACCGAGAGCCATTTTCTTTCCCTTGAAACATTCTTCAACTATAGACCAAGCTATAGAGGTTTTTTTCTCAACAACAACAACAAAATAGATTTTCATACGACCATTCGGTGCATTTTCCACTGAGAAAATCCGGGAAAACCTCGAGAAAGAGGCCATTTTCAAAAATTTATCATTTTTATAAATCTGAAGCTAGACAAATAATATTGACGGAAACTGATATGTGGTTCAACTGTGGGCAAGATGTTTTCTGTCCGATGTGTAGTTTTTGCACGCGTTATAAACAATTTAAGGGCACATTTTGCAAGATGCGCCGATTTAAGGGAAATCGTCGTATCCAAATTCTGTAAACGGCATCTGGAAGTAGAGATCAATATCTACAATTTGTATAGTTTGGATTTTTACCTGAGGGCCGAGAGGAGGGAAATGTGTTGAAAGTAGGGTCCTAGAAGGCTTTGGCCTTCTTACGGGTATGGCCAATGGGTGGAGTCTAAATAGTTCCAATGTATTGACAGATGTCAAAAGTCAATTTTTATGTCACTGCCGTCATTGGAAATGTTTTCAAAAATAGTTTAGCAGATTCACAGTAAAGAAAGCAGATTGTCCCAAGTCCCAAAATCTTCTGTTGAGCTCTGCTGTCACTGATCCAACTTAGGAATATGTTGGTTACTTTTTTTACTGATACAAATATTCCTTTCTTTTGAAAGTGAAGTACCTATTGTTCAGTGAAAACCTGCAAGAATACAGACAAAAGTCATAAATTATATTGTATTCTCAGAGGTAAGTTCAAGATCATTTTGTTTATAAATTGTTAATCAGTAGATTTTTTCCATTTTCCTCACTAAAGACAAATACAGATTATATTTTCATTCAAATTTTTTTTTCAGGATTGAAACAGGAAACCTTGAGAAAGAAATGGCTTTCAAAAGTATCAATATTGAATAACTTAGTATGAAATTGTGACAGAAATCAGGACTACAACTAAATTAAAAAATGAACTCTAGAAATGTATACTTAACAGATAATTTCAATTCCTATATAATATAACAATGTTTCACCTTTGACTGTTTTTGCTTTGATATGACCTACTCATTTCACAAATTGTTCTCATCATTCCTCTTCTAATAATTGTTTGATTTCTTCATCAATTTTTATTTCATATATGTTGCTGTTAAATAATTTGTGTAAAAATGTAATCCCTCTCTAAACAGAAATGTTTCTTGGGATCAATAAATAAAGTGTGTGCAGTGTAAGTATAACAATTTTCGTGTTCACTAGGAATGACAAATTTTTTCTGAATTGTTCAGATTATCAACCCATTTTATCAATTTTCAGATTCATTTTGGAACGAAAGACCCAAAAACGGTCATTGAAAAAAGTGGCCAATTCTAATAAGCACAGAATGGAAAAGTTGTAAATTGCAAAATTGGAACTTTTTCTTTCGAACAAGTTTAAAAATTCTTTATTGACGTTTATCTTGAGAAAATTGGTTAGACCATAATATTGTTAGTATATTGGTAATCTCTTTAGAAAATCTGTTTCATTGAAGTGAATGGCTATATTTTCTTGTTTCAACCATACCAGATGGAGGTCATAATTCACTATCTCAAGAAACTACTTATTTATGATAGGAATACAAAAAAAAGAATTCATTAGGTATATAAAGGAATTTTTATAATCTTACAAATGAGAATGTACCAAAATGTAAGATTGTAAATGGGTGAGTCAGAAATGCAGAATTTCTATCATGTCAATATGTTTTGGATGTTTTGTAATATATACAGGCCGTTTCTTTTATCATGTGGTAACATTGCTATATTCTAAACCGTAACAGATACGAAGACGATTAAATGGAAGAAAAGGTAACTATTGTGGAGAACAGTACAATGGTCAAAGAAAATTTACAGGGAGTCTCGCCCTTCCCGAGTTATACAGGGAAAACCAAAAATGCTGTTATTTGTTTTTTACGAATAGAACTGTTATTTCTGAAAATATAAGAAAAATTATAAGGAAAGTTTTAATGTATTTAAAATGTACTATAAAAATGTAACAATGAATCTTTGATTAAACGTTTCGTGTCAACACGGCCACCATCAACTTTTTTTTTTTCAAATACGGACCTGTCTATTTTAGTACAAATATTGATAAAGCGATAAAATCACAATTCAGTGGTATATCACACTTGATATTTTTATAACGTTTCATTTAAAATAACTAGCATCCTCAGTAACAACAATTTTTAATTACGGTCCTGTCGTTAGTTCTTTTGTAAATTATTTTGATTTCTTCAAAACCTATTCAACTATTGGCATACTTCAGACTTCACTCAATAATTTCGATAAGAAGATACCCCAACACAACGAACATTCGTATTTTTCCTTCTTGGGCATTTTTGTATTACAGAAATCCTTGTTTCAAGGCTGATTTCTTCTGAATCAATTATCATACTGAATATTTCTATAATTCTCAATCCTGGAAGTAACGAAAATATTAGTTTTTGGTCAAAATACGACTATTGTGTGATATGGTACAATTAAATAGCATCTCACTTCATTTACCATTTTTAAACAAGTAGGCTTTGCTTGGTTTCTATGGCAGGACAAATAAATGAGTTGTTGATACGTGTTAAGAACTGTCAGTCGTTTATACACTCAGTCATATCAAAGATGTATTCAAATGACGAAAGGACTGATATGCTATTTGCTTATGCAAAATCAAATAGAAATCCTCTTTTGGCAAAAAATATGTATGGTTAGCTATACCCAAATCGTCGTATTCCAAACATTCAAATGTTTAGACGATTAGAAAGAAATTTGAGAGACTGTGGTGCATTTGATAGAAATAAAACTAGAAAATGTGTTGTTACTGGAAGTATGCGGAACCAAATAAATGTTTTAGGTAAGCAAATATTACTTCATAAAGATTAATAAAGTGACTAAAATATTTTTTTTTCAATTTAGGATTGGTCAGTTACAAAAATATTTCTAATCAAGATTGTTCTTTACGAGAAATTTTCCACGAACTAGGGATTTCTGTAAAATCTACCAGAAATATTTTGAAAAAGAACAAATACAAATGCTACAGGATACGCAAAGTTCATCACCTCAATGAAAGGGATTACGGAAGGAGAGTACGATTTGCGATGTGGTTGAGACGTAGAAATAGGGAAGTTGGAAATATTTGTAATAAAATAATATGGACGGACGAATCAAAATTCACCAACAATGGTTGGTTTAACAGAAACATCCATTATAGGTGGAATAATACAAATGAACATTTACATAGAGAAACCAATTTCCAGGAAAGGTTCGGAATAAATGTTTGGTTGGGAATTTTGGGAACAAACATACTAGGTCCTTTCTTTTATGACGAGCATTTGAATGGTGGAATGTATTTACATTTTTTATCCAATGAGTTTGATGGCTACTCAGATGAATTGCCACTGAACATACGCCGTGAAATACAATATTTTCAACAAGACGGTGCCCCTCCCCATAATGCAGCAATAGTAAGGGAACATTTAGATGCAATATTCCCAAGAAAATGGATTGGAAACAATGGACCAATTGCCTGGCCAGCTCGATCCCCAGACCTGACTCCTTTAGATTTTTTTGTGTGGGGTTACATAAAGGATAAAGTTTTTTCGACAACTAGTACAGATATCGACCATCTCAAACAAAAAATAAGAGATGCATGTAATAGCATTACACCCATCGTGCTAGAAAATTGCCACAGAAATTGTATGGACAGACAACTTATGTGCATTCAACAGAGAGGTCGGCAATTCGAGCATTTAATGTAGGTTATCATGAAGAATTCATTTTCTGTATTGGTTTTATTTTCACTCAAAAATTCAATATGAAATAAATTGTTTTCTGTTTGTTTGATTTCTTCTACTCTTAAGTAAGTTTATTTCCGAGGTAAATTGCTATCGTTCGTCTCTGAAACTACAGATATCTTTTATTATAGTGCAAACATAATTTTAATAGATACATTTATTCAAAGCGTTACTGATAATTTTTATATCGGAGAGTTAGGTTTTGTGGAATCCATAAACGACCTAACGACAGGACCGTAATTAAAAATTGTTGTCACTGATGATGTTAGTTATTTTAAATGAAACGTTATAAAAATATCAGGTGTGATGTACCACTGAATTGTGATTTTATCGCTTTATCAATAATTGTACTAAAACAGACAGGTCCGTATTTGAAAAGAAATGTTGATGGTGGCCGTGTTGACACGAAACGTTTAATCAAAGATTCATTGTTACATTTTTATAGTACATTTAGAATACATTAAAACTTTCTTTTTCCATTTTTTTATATTTTCAGAAATAACAATTCTATTCGTAAAAAACAAATAACAGCATTTTTGGTTTTCCCTGTATAACTCGGGAAGGGCGAGACTACCTGTAAATTTTCTTTGACCATTGTACTCTCCACGATAGTTACCTTTTCTCCCATTTAATCGTCTTCGTATCTGTTACGGTTTAGAATATAGCAATGTTACCACATGATAAAAGAAACAGCCTGTATGTTTGATAGGTATTAATTTTAGCCTTAAGTTTTTTGCTAAAGTTTGATTTCATCTGAGAGGCATTCAGCAAATATATTTGACACGTGTTATGTTCACGAATGCTAGG
This sequence comes from Chrysolina oricalcia, assembly GCA_944452925.2. Classification (NCBI taxonomy): domain Eukaryota; kingdom Metazoa; phylum Arthropoda; class Insecta; order Coleoptera; family Chrysomelidae; genus Chrysolina; species Chrysolina oricalcia. The sequence goes on along the minus strand of OX101823.2, from coordinate 15,083,540 downwards.
CACTTCTGTAAGATTCAAATTCGATAATCGATATTATTTGGTTTTTGAGTTATTAGCAGTACCTCAAAATGATACCCAATTTTGAAAATGGTAGTTATATATTGACTGAGAAGTATTTGGGATAACAGTAATCTCTAATTTTGAATAATGAACCCATTAATGGAGAAGTTTCAGCGTTTTTATAAAGGGTTTGTAACTCTGTGGATATATTTAATCAATCATTGGCAACTTTTACACATCATTCTGAAAACAACACTATAGGTCCTGCCCTTCTAAAAGAAACTCTTGTATCTGCAGCAGAGATGGTCGACGGCTGAATCTCCATGTTCCATAATGACTGGTGATCGGGCCACAGAATATCGGGGCCGTGTTCGAAAGTCGACGCTTTTTTGAAATTCGAGTCAATTGTACACCTGACAATTTGAAGCCATAAAGAAAATTATAATATTGATATTTATCCATTGAAATTGAACATGATATCCATAATTTTAATAATTTACTTATTTGACATTCTGACTTACAAAAGAAACATAACCCAACTTTTTTTTCAAAATTATCGGTTCTCTCTCTCTCTTATAACTATTGCTTCCTAATTGGCGCTTTTGTGGGTTATTTGGAACATTGGAACTATTTAAAGAGATTGAAACTATTAGACTCCACCCATTGGCCATACCCGTAAGAAGACCAAAGCCTTCTACGATTCAGTGACCCTAGTTGAAAGTTGATCAAAACGCTCCAAAGTGCGTCCGAAGTCACCCGAAGTGTCACTGAAGTTAACTCGAGTTGAGTTCGGGCGACATCGGGTGCACTTTGAAGCATTTAGTATAACCATTGTTTATATAGAAGTAAGATAGTTAGTCAATGCCTGTGTAATTGGTGTTGGACGCAAACGCGAGTGTCATCTAACGTGATTAGTTACAAACATGAATATTTGACTTCATTATAATGCAGGTTCCTTCAAACAACCCTGATTTTAATGATGTCCCATTGTTTCAATCAAATTACGACATTACTTGGAGGCCGGATCACTGAAGTTACGACATGACGGATGCGAGCTCACTATCGCCATCTACATGTCGCATCCATTTTGATCCAATTATAATCCCATAAGGTTGACTATCTTCTATCATTGTTTATATAGAAGATAGTTAGTCAACCTTATGGGATTATAATTGGATCAAAATGGATGCGACATGTAGATGGCGATAGTGAGCTCGCATCCAAGTCATGTCGTAACTTCAGTGATCTGGCCTCCAAGTCATGTCGTAACTTGAATAAAACAATGGAAAAGCATTAAAATCAGTGTTTTTTGTAGAAACCTGCATTAAAATGACGTCAAATAGTCATGTTTGTAACTAATCACGCTAGACGACACTCGCGTTTGTGTCCAATACCTTTTCCACAGGCATTGACTAACTATGTTCTATTTAAACAATGCTTCTATATAAACAATGGTATTGGACACAAACGCGAGTGTCATCTGGCGTGATTAGTTACAAACATGAATATTTGACGTCATTTTAATGCAGGTTTCTTCAAAAAACCCTGATTTTAATCATTGTTTTTTAATGCTTTTCCATTGTTTTAATCAAGTTACGACATGACTTGGAGGCCAGATCACTGAAGTTACGACATGACTTGGATGCGAGCTCACTATCGCCATCTACATGTCGCATCCATTTTGATCCAATTATAATCCCATAAGGTTGACTAACTATCTTCTATATAAACAATGGTTCCATTGACTGTATAACGATTCCTTGAATAATCTTTGAGATATTTCCAAAAAAAAAAAAAAGTTGTAATTTTTTTCACTATTTCTTGTTTAAAAAATTCCACAAAGCGATTTTGCTGGGGCGAAATCCTGTGTTTTCATTTACGAACTATCTTATAAAAAGTAGTATAGGCCATTTGCGTCTTTTATTTTGTGTGAAAAGAGCCTATAATGAAAGTTGTATGAATCCGCCTTTAAATGTGTGAGTTGTGTGACTGCTCATAACTTTTTCAGAACCAGTTATGAAAGGAACTAAAACAAACCTTTCGCGACATAAGAGGTGACGCGCCATTCTAAATGAGTACCCATCAATTCATTCAATTTCACATTGTATAACACTGAAAGAATCTTTATGAGGATTTGATTTCGAAGTAGGTATAAATGAAATGTCACTTTGGGCTAATTTTGAGTCTCATTTGGCATCACAGGTTGATGTCTCGAACTTACCAAAGATGCACTTATTAGACGTTTGTGCGATTATAATAGTCGCTTTCAACAAAATTGAAGCTCATTACCACCTTTGAGATCATTTTGTGTTACCTGGGAAGCCAGTGGCCTGTTTAATATGAAAGCTTGTAGATATAAACACCAAATGCTAACCTCAACTATCATAAAAATATAAGAATCTGCCTACCTGTGGTCGTCGAAGTCACAGTAGAAGTACTCCAATAGATATCCGTATCTATAATGAACTTTTACGACAATCACTTTTGAAGTATCTCAAGTTTATTCACAAATCACAACACAATTTCGTAAACTAAAAGAATTTCTAACCAGCGTCTACAGACTACCCGCTACTTGGTATGTTCTGTTCTCACCGCGCGGAGATTGAGATCCAGATACCTGTGACAGTGTGACATGACCAAGACAGCTTATTATATGCAAAACAAGTTGAAAATGCGTAAATTATTCGGAGTGACTAGGAGCTCGTTGATGTTTGAGGGAGTGTGGATAATTGGCTGACCAGAAAATTATTCTGCGGAACCGAGCCTTAAAGGAAGTGGGTATATAATCGAACTCAGCTCTGAAACTGAGTTTTATCTAGGTATATGATGAGGTGTTCGTGCCACCGAAACGGAAAATTCAGGTAAAGGTAAGTTAATCGGGCTTTTTCTCGAAACAAAAAAAAAGTGGTGTACGTAGTTTTATCTCCTGAACACGAATTCGAATGAATTTCGTGGGGGTCTCTAATATTTTTCTAGTTATGACCTTTCGAATCTTGAACATCGACCATTTTCAAACATGATTTTATCAGTAAAAAATCACACGAAATGCCACCTTCTTCTTGTCGTCTATTTTTTCATACTCCAATCAACTCATATATTTCACATATACAAGCATCAAATCCTAAAGTTTTACATATAAAATGAACCTTCTTATATTACTATACGAGCCTAACTTTACTTCTCATAGGCGTTCATACCTACTTGAAGTAAGTAGGTAGGGTTATGTATATACAGTATGTACATAAAGTAAGGAATAAATTCATTATTTCTTAATGTAAAGATATTTCGGAAAAATCCTCGGACAGGTCGATTTTCTTTTCCGATCGGTCAATTTTTGAACCTCACCCAAAATATATCCGCAATTGAGTAAAAATGACTTTGGTGATATTTTTAAATTGGACACCCAGTATATTTTTCCATATTTGGTTAGGGATCGTCATTACGAATCCAGTGATACAAAGTTTGATGGGATTATGTCAAACGGCTGCGGAGATATGGCCAAAAATATTCCTCGTATGTCTAATGAGTATGACTACGAGACTCCACACGATTCAGAAGGTTAAAAGTCTCTGTCGCAAAAATTCGGATCATTTCTCACATAAGAGTAGTTTATTCCTGTCCCTAATAGCACCATGAAGTCCGATGGTAATCCATAGGACATCCTCTCAGGACGTTCGGGACGTCCTTAGGACGTGCAGATTTGGTACCGCGGACGTCCATTGGACATCCGTGGGAAGCACCAATGTCTCGACTTCCCACCAAAATTGGACGTTCTATAAGGATATCCCGTGGACATCCACCTGGGATGTTAATTGGACGTCCCCGAATTACATCAATCGAAACTACATCTGGGACGTCCTTAGGACGTGCAGTATTGGTACCGCGGACGTTCATTGGACATCCGAGGGAAGTACCAATGTTTCGACTTCTCACCAAAATTGGACGTTCTATAAGGATATTCAATCGACATCCACCTGGGATGTTCATTGGATGTCCCAGAATTACATCAATCGAAAGTACATCGGAGACTTCCTTAGGATGTGCAGAATTATCAGATGTGTTTGTTCGTTTGTTCTTATTGTTGTGGATTACTGAAGATACCAATTTGGATGGAACCAGATGTACTTACTAGGTAAGCTCAGAGCTCTCAGAGTCATTCAATTCGGTTTTGCAAACATCAGATACATCTGCATCAGTCGATACTTCTCTATTTAAAGTTTCTGACAATCGTTTAGCGATTCTATTGTGCAGGCGTTTTGATATATTTCGTTTTCGTTTGTACATTTTTAAAGGATACACACAACTCTTACTTACGGAAACATCTTTTTCAAAACAGTGTTGAATAGGTTAGTATAAACTATTGAATAGTAGAACAAAACTTTTATTTTCATTTATTGATATAACTATACTGAATGAACACAAAATACTTTACACAACAGTCACTAAACTAACTAATCACGAAAGATGTTCGAAAAGCCGCCATAGGTGGTAAATACTCAACAATTTTCTGTCGATTCGTCAACACTTCACTTGAACACAGAACACAAAACACAGAAAACAACTTTATGCACGGAACCCATATATATATAGGAATTGTTCGGTTTCAATTCGTATACGAACAAGAGAGGCAAACATACATTTTTCATTTTCATTGTTGTATTGGTATACGCACAAACTCGAGAATATGGGCCCTGATCAAAGAGACTAAACTAACTTGGAGGGTTTAATAAGCTCTAGCTAATCAGAATCTTGTAGCATCAACGCGTCATAGTGACGTACTTGGATATGAGTACAGAGTCGAACTCGAACCAAGCAACAAAACTGTCAGCAGTAACTCTCATATACCAAGAGCTAGCCGTCACTGTCTATGGAGAACGGCGGCCATGATACGTCCAACTACGTCACATTTCGTCACAAATGTTCTTTCATCTCTTTCTACTAGTGTTCTCATTGTCTTATGGTGATTAAACTCTCCTTGTTAAATTTTAGTCTCCTTGGCCCCTGATGACCTAATTGTTATAGTGAAAAGGGTTTTATTTCGCTATAGTGTTTAGCCCTATTGTAAATATGCGATCCATTTTATACTTCTTCTGTAAAACTACTAGCTGGGATGTATACACGGGTACTGGGCACACATGGAGGCCTGATTATTGTTACTGTTTTCAAATTTTGTTTTATTTTTATAATCATCCATCCTTCATCTTTGGATGGATGCATCTAGAAAACATTACGAAATATTTTCAATTCAGGACATCCCAAGGAAGTCCTCGCACATCCATCAAGGACGTTCCAGAATGTCCCCATACCAGGACCACCATAGGAAGTCCTTTCGAAGACATGCCAAATACATGCCAATCAGGACATCCATTGGATATCCTAGAAAATTCTACAAAGTATATCCGAACCAGGACATCCCAAGGAAGTCCTCGCAGGGAGATATTCTAAGATAAACCAATTGGGACGTCCAATATTCATTCATGCGGGATGTTCCTGAATGTCCCGTACCAGAACAACCATTTCCAAGACATGCCAGAATACTTACTAACAAGGACGTCGGATGGATATCCTAGAAAACATTACAAAATATATCCGATCCAGGACATCCCAAAGACGTCCTCGCAGAGACGTTTTATACGATGTACCGATTGGGACATCATTGGGACATCCATAGGAATTCCTTTGGGGAAATTCATGAAAATGCACTGAATCGGACGTCCCAAGGACAATGATTTTAAGTCCCGGACATTCGGACATGATTTGTACCAAATAGGAACGTCCCTGGGACATGGTGTGCTATAAGGGGTGTGCTTTTGAAAAAGTTTGCCGACCGAGGGTTTTCAGTAAAGATATTACATTGAAACAGTGAACTATTATTGCTCAGTATATATTTTTTGTGCAACTATAGAAAAAATTTGGATCAGCTTCCACATAAGGGTAGTTTATACTTTTGACTTTTTTTAAAGTTTGTTGACCGAGAGTTCCCAGTGATGATATTTCAATGAGACAGTAATTTATGATTGCTTAGAATATACTTCTTGTGCCACCATACGAAAAATTTGGATCAGTCCCCACGTAAGGGTAGTTTATTCTTGAGATTTTTTCAAAAACTCTGTTGACTTAGGATTTTCAGTGAAGACATTTCATTGAATCAGAATTTTATGATTGCTCAGAATTTACAAGTTGTGCCACCCATAAGGGTAGTTTATTACTGTGATTTAAAAAAATTTGCTTACGGAGCAAATTTGTCAATTTGAATGCGCAAATTTGTCAAAAATTTGTGAAAAGAATGAAAATAATGCAAAATTGTTTTTTTTTTATTTGACAAAGTTCCCGAAATCTGTGGTGGTAGCAAATTTTATATGTTTTCTAGGAAATTACTACCTACGTATCAATCAATCAACAATTTTCCAGTGTAAAATAAACACAAAAAAACATGTAGCAGTCATCGGCGGAGGTGACAAATTTTCGGCGAGACTTATGACAGAGAGAAAATTATTTGGGTCCCTTAATATAAAAATGTCATGAAGTATTGTCTCCTAAGTGATGAACACCGGTCAAATTTTAAGTAGACAGGGGTATATTATACTTGCGAGATTTGACATGAACGTGTACACTTACCTATAAACACACACACACAGAACAAGTTGAAAAAAAGCTTATAATTGTAAAAATCATAATACTTCAAAGTTTCGTGCGACAAGAATGAGTTTTATCTTTTCCCATTTCTGATCCAACCCTGTGCCAGATTTTACACCGGCTATATGATACTCTCAATTTTCCTCGGCATGCGTGTGGGAGAAGAAACCTGAGGGGCGTGTCATTCAAAAGAACTTCATTTCCATTTCTAAATCCATAATTGAGAGTAATAGTGAGTTTTCACTACGCGACGGCTAAACCAAATCTTTATTAGTTGATTTTGATAAAACTGGATATTTCTCATTTCGAATAGAATAAAGCAAGGAAATCCATTTCGCGAAAACAACACATTGTTGCAAAATTATTCACAAAAAAAAGAAAACATCTAAAAGAAAAATGAGAAAGTCGTTCAACTAAGTAAATGATAGACTTCAATATTGTAATTGAACAACACAAAAATATTTGTTTGTTTTGATGGTGGAAATGATCAAAAATGAGCTGAAATATCTTTTTATTCGTTCAATACTTGAAGAATTTTTTTTTTAATTATTTTTATCTCTATACACTCATACAACCCTTCAGCAATCAGAAAAATCGTTTATGATTCAATTTTTTTTCAAGGGATAAAGATCCTTGAGCTGACTCATTGAACTCGACTCCTATTCAACGTAACTGCACTGTTGTTGTATTGGTGGACATATGACGACTCTAGAATAGTCTATGGGAGGTATTGGGGACAAGAATCAATCAACTTGCTCACATACTATACCAGTTTTTGCACAGTGGGGAGTTATCTTTTCATAATTTGCCATTCATTAAAAATCATTTCGTTTCTAGTTCGGTTCTATAGAATATCATGAATTTTATAGGTTCAATATTTTTAATTATTAGACAATTTCAGGTTGATATTTTCCCGTTCTGATAAATTATATGTACTTAATCATTGGTTTGAAATTGGTTTATGCAAGTAATATGAGGAAAATTGTCACTTATAATCTCCCAATTGCTTGAATTATTGCCGGAAATTTTTCTAGTACCTACATGAATTTTCTTAATAAATGTATGTACTAGATAAAGGACCACACAAACTCCTTATGGAATTTGGGTCCCAGTGGATTTTTTAAAATTTTTGGTATGATGTAGTACATGTAATTCTCAACCAATGTTACCATTGCACCAACTCAAAAGAATTAACAGTTTTTCTGCTAGGGAGCGTTGAAATCACCCCTTGCGCAAACTAGACTATTTATTTTTGAATCCAGTAACAATATTTTCACTTGTTCCATTGTTGCTAATGTTGCACAATATATTGTGCTGTTTTATAAAAAAATACCTCTCTCCTTCTTCACCCCAACTCTTATTACGAAATTCAAAAAAAAAATCTCGAGTGCCTTTAAATGTATCGTCGAATGTTTAAATATGCCTGAATGAGGGAAATAGCAGTTTTTTATGATTATCCCCCTCCTCCCAAAGAGCGCAAAACCAAAAAAAACTCGGTGGATTTTTCTGATTTTTTAATGTGATGCAGTTCAAATTATTTTGAATCGAAATTAATTGGGTGACAAACCCCATAAATGAATAGTTTTGATGCTGTGATTGGTGACTTATGGGTTTTGGTTTATAGGTTTATATAATTTAATCAAATATATTGAATGAAATGTTTTATCAACTTTTCAACAATTTATATTCTCAAAATTGAAGTGAAAACATCAAGATAAAAAGTATCCTTCAAATCTAAAATGTCAAAATCTAACAACCATCCTAAAATCTACCCAGAGATAAAAATGAGGTTATGGTTTTATTTATAAACTATTATACAAAATAATTAAATATAAAAATATAAAACAACAACAAAAATTAATAGGCGCTCCGGGGCGACTTGATTGATTCCAGTGGCGCATTTGCTTTTTCAGCTGCAGGAAAACCCGGAAAACCCTGCAGCACCACATCATCTAAAGATCTTGATCTGCCAATGTCCTCTCTCTCATAAAATAAAATGTAGGGTGTCTCCAGAGGCTCCAATAAACCCAAGATATCGTCAGAGCATTTAGAAACAAAACTATCGTCAAACTTAAACCAGTCCGTTCCATCTTTCGCCAATGCGTAATAATGGCCACATTCAACGCCGGAACCACAGTGAACAATGACTGCATGAAGATTATAATTGTGGTCTGCTAAATTGATGGCACCACATTACTCATTTCATTCAATATATTTGATTGAATCCTATAAACCTATAAACCAAAACCCATAATTATTATAGGCCAGAAACATTATCTCTACGTATTTTAGTTTAGATTATGCTAAAAAATTGTGTATTTTTTTATAAAAATAAATCTAAACCCCCCTCTTACCGGCAACCCATATTTTAAAACAAGAAAAAAATTTATTCAGGCACCAACTCAAATTAAAATTGTTGATGTCTGATTTTTATTTATTTTCCAGATTTTTGCCCAATTAATTGATATTCAAATAACATGAACTACGCCCTACTAAGAAGTCAGCGAAATCCACCAATATTTTTTGAAGGGAGGGAATGGTGAAATTAATAGTCCGTTGGCAGGGAGGGTTTTCGTGGCCGATGACGTGCGACGGGATCACCCAAGTTATTCTTATGTATTTTGACACGCTGAATCCGAATTTCGAGGGTGATAAGCCGTGAAAGCATCCGGAAAATTGTTATAGACGATTTTCCGAGGAAAATCGATAAATCCATTTTTTCCAAAAACGAATGATGCTATAATGTTCTCCATAAAATTCTCTACAAAAAAGGTCTCAACAATTTTTTCTCCAAAATGCACCGTTTTCCAGTAAAACTTGCTCAAAATTCGACAAAATGCGATTTTCTCAATTTTCAGTGTTCTCTCATTCAGTCTCGTAATGATATTTTCAAGATCACCTTGTCCCAAATTATTCATATATGTCTCGAATATGAATAACAAAAAGGATATTCCTGAAAAAATCATTCGTGTGGATTTCCTGGCACTGAATTTCCCGATACGTTTACCTTGCATAAAAGAGGTATATTTTATTCGCGAAGCTCACGTCGTGGACGAACTTCTTAGAGTGTCAATTAAAAAGAGTTCAGCACATATTTTGTCATGATCACAAAGCATCTCAGTAGCGGAAAAACGGAAAATTTTGCTTAAAATTACGACAATTTTCCGAGAAAAATCGAAAAATCGATTTTTTTCCTGAAACAAATGATGCTATAACATTTTCCATAAAATTCTCCATTAAAAAAGTCTAAACAAATTTTTCTATAAAATGCACCGTTTTTGAATAAAACGTGCTCGAAATTCGAAAAAATGCTATTTTCTCAATTTTTAGTGCTCTCTCATTCAGTCACAAAATGATATTTTCAGGATCACCTTGTCCCAAATTATTCATATATGTCTCGACTATGATTAACAAAGGAAGCATTCCTGAAAACATCATTTGTGTGGATTTCCCGACACTGAATTTCCCGACACTGAATTTCCCGACACTGAATTTCCCGACACTGAATTTCCCGATACTTTTAAAAATTGAACAAAAAACGAAAATTTGAAAAGAGAAGAAAACAGTTTGGTATTATCATCATGCAACTGCTCACTTGTAGAAGATTTACCTCCAACAAGTGCATCTATTAAATTACATATTCTCAGAGCTTTTTACAGTTTACAATCACACTCATTGTTTGTATGAGGATATTTTTCTTTTGAATCCATTGGATTTTGGGTTTATTGAAGAAGACTCTATGCTTAAACCGCAAAGGGTTGAAATTTTGATCCCCCGTACAGAATTGGTACCGAATTGTACTTGCAAAAGTTGTATCCGGAATACATGCGTTTGTAAGGCAGCAAAAATTTCATGCTGCTCATTTTGTTTTTGTCACCACGGTAATACATGCCAAAATAAAATTTGAATAAAACTAATTTTTTTCATTAGACCTTGGAAAATTCTTGGGCAGAAATTGTGTCTGACAAAAAGTAAGTACGATTAATTTTTTTTTCAACGAAAAAGTGAATTTTTCGTAAAATTGTTGCACTTTTAAGCTAAATTTTCCGTTTTCCGCTACTGAGATGCTTTGTGATCATGACAAAATATGTGCTGAACTCTTTTTAATTGACACTCTGAGAAATTCGTCCACGACGTGAGCTTCGCGAATAAAAAAATGCCTCTTTTATGCAAGATAAACGTATCGGGAAATTCAGTGCCAGGAAATCCACATGAATGATTTTTTCAGGAATCTCTTTTTTGTTATTCATAGTCGAGACATATATGAATAATTTGGGACAAGGTGATCCTGAAAATATCATTTTGTGACTGAATGAGAGAGCACTAAAAATTGAGAAAATAGCATTTTTTCGAATTTCGAGCACGTTTTATTCAAAAACGGTGCATTTTAGAGAAAAATTTGTTGGAACTTTTTTAGTGGAGAATTTTATGAAAAATGTTATAGCATCATTTGTTTTAGGAGAAAAATCGATTTTTCGATTTTCCACGGAAAATTGTCGGTAATTTTAAGCAAAATTTTCCGTTTTTCTGCTACTGAGATGCTTTGTGATCATGACAAAATATGTGCTGAACTGTTTTTAATTGACACTCTAAGAAATTCGTCCACGACGTGAGCTTCGTGAACAAAAAAATATCTCTTTTATGCAAGGTAAACGTATCGGGAAATTCAGTGCCAGGAAATCCACACGAATGATTTTTTCAGGAACGTCTTTTTTGTTATTCATAGTCGAGACATATATGAATAATTTGGAACTGGACTGGACTGAATGAGAGAGCACTGAAAATTGGGAAAATCGCATTTTGTCGAGTTTTGAGCAAGTTTTACTGGAAAACGGTGCATTTTGTAGAAAAAATTGTTAGGACCTTTTTTGTAGAGAATTTTATGGAGAACATTATAGCATCATTCGTTTTTGGAAAAAATGGATTTTTCAATTTTCCTCGGAAAATCGTCTATAACAATTTTCCGGATGCTTTCACGGCTTATCACCCTCGAAATTCGGATTCAGCGGGTCCAAATACATAACAATAACTTGGGTGATCCCGTCGCACTTCATCGGCCACGAAAACCCTCCCTGCCACCGGACTATAAACAGCTGTACGATTTCCTCAATTCAGTAGACGAGAATTAATTTTTTTCGTGTTTTAAAATAGGGGTTGGGGTAAGGGGGAGGTTTTATATATTTTTTATAAAAAATTAAACAATTGTTCAACATAATCCAAACTAAAATACGTGGGGATATTGTTTCGGCCAATAATAATAAATAGTCTATTCTGAGCAAGGTATGATTGCAACGCCCCCTAGCATCAAAACTGTTCATTTTTGGGGTTTGTCACCAATTGACTTTCTATTCAAAATTACTCGAACTGCATCATATTAAAAATTCAGAAAAATCCGCCGAAATTTTTTCGTTTTGTACCTTTTTGGGGGAGGGGGGATAATCATAAAAAATTGCTATTTCCCTTATTCAGGTATATTTAAAGATTCTACGATTCATTTAAAGGCACTCGAGAAATATTTTTTTTTCGTTTAATAATAGGAGTTGGGGGGAAGAATTTTTTTATAACACAATTCAATATTGTGCAACATAAGCAACAATGGAACGAGTGAAAATATTGTTACCAGATTCAAAAATAATTAGTCTAATCTGCGCAAAGGGTAATTTCAACGCCCCCTGGCAGCAAAACTGTTTTTTATTTTTGGGTTGGCTCGATGGTGACATTGGTTGAGAATTACATGGACTACTTCATACCAAAAATTGAAAAAAATCCACAGGGTCCCAAATTCCATAAGGAGTTTGCAGGGCCCTTTCCTGCAATTAATTCAAGCACGCAGGGGATTCGGTAAGACAATTTCACACTAAAATATTATTATTATTCAAGACAGAACAAGTTATAGCATCAGTGGGCCATGAATGGTTTTTGTTGACACAATGACAGATACGCATCCGTATTGTGGCGGTATGTTGAAAATATGTGTCTATCAGAAAAAGCGGAAAGCGCTTTGCTGGATAAACCATAAAAGCGCTTTACAAGTTTACTAGACGGTCCAAATTACAGACCACTGAACCGCTTCTAATAAATCCAACGGAAAATAAAGCGCTGTAGCGGCTCAAGCGGCTAGAAGACCTGTCAGCCATCTATCACGTGAAGAGTAAAAGCGGCTGCATCAGGCGCTGCATGCTGTCAGACGCACCCATTGTCCAGTTAGGCTCAATTCTCTAGTTCGTATTGTTGTAAAGTGTTTTCAAGGTTTCTGAAGAACAATATTGCGGAGAAAACTTTATAATCAGATAAGAAATAATGGAAAAATAACAAAAATATACATCATGCATTTTGCAAAGAACTTTGCGAAGATAAAAGATAACACCCATAATTGAAACACTTGAACAAAAATGAGAAATCTATCAGCGTAGTACAAAGAAAGCGTATGGAAATTTCAACCAAATTTTCACAATAAAGATAAGTTGAATAAAATTGTTTCAAATATTGAACTAATGTAGTCAAGTATAGGTAGACATTTGATTGAAATAACTTTTTCATCGATGGACCTATCCATTGTTGAAATGCAAGGAGTCCTCAAAATATTTTATGACACATTCGAAATATCTAGTAAATACATAATTATGAAATGTTATCTCCTTTCATATGAAAAATAATATTCCATTGGTACATAAAAGCAAAATGTCAACTATCACATGTCAAATATTTGACAGAAAGATGTCCACTTATTAGTGTCGCTCAGGGTACCCTGGAGGATAAAAATTTCCGGAATTTTTTTGGGTTGTCATGGCAACTAAACAAAAACCAACTTTTTGATTGGCTAAAAAAGCGAGGTGTGAAATTTTTAGTAAACGAACCAATGTGAAAAGCACCGAAATGAATTTCGAAAAAAACATTTCTTATTTAAATTTTTCATTGATCCAAATACCAAGATACTTTATTTGTTCAGTTCTTTTCAATATTTCATTTCTGATATTCAGGTTAAGGGAAATATTCTGTGTGTTTTCATAACTTTATTAATAGTACTCATTTGACTTCTCAAGAGAAGACAGCAAACTAATAAACCGGTGATCCTGTATAAATCATTCTTTCCAACCTTGTTAATCAAGATCATCATGGAACATTTCCATTCAACTAAAATACAAGATCATGAATTTGACTTTGTTTGCGCCATCTATAGTCCGGTATCCGTGACACATAATATACGCGTCAGCTGTCAGTTAAAAGGAGGTCCTCTAGGATCGAATGTCCCCGGAGAATAAGGCCAATAGCTAGGCGGAGGAAATAGCCCGGACTGGGTGTGCTGTGTCGCCCCGGGTAGTAAACTCGGTAACCTAGGGCTGCCCGTATGACTCGCCGGATAGAGCGCGGCTCCTAGTTCGCTCTGGTGGGGTTGGTACTTGTGGTAGGTCGGCATGACGTCTCCTTGGCCCTGAGCCTGAGCCTGGCAAGCCGCCATGAGTCCGTGAAAGTCGAATTTGTATGCGTAGCGCTTGCCGTGGACTTTTGACATTATGTTCTTGTCGTAATAGTATCTGTAAAAAACAGTATATTCAATTTCAGTTTATTGTACTTTAGGGTACAGTGCGTGGTACAGTCATAAAAATAAGTTACAGACAACTTTAGAAATCCATAACTATCCTACAAGAAACAGAAGATTTTAGATTAGCAAAACTTCATCATTCTTCTAATAAAAACAATGGCCCACCATAACACTACTACCGTATTTCCAAAATTATTCTGATGAAATTTAAAAACTATGCTACATTCTACTTTTCTCTGTTCGATTGCAAAGGACCAAGCAGCAGCCTTATGGAAAAATTGTCACCGGTTAATTTTCCTGAATTTTCGGTATGTTGTTGAATATGACCTGAACAAGACTGTCCATGGGCCCAACTCAATCCTACGACTAGTTTTCGAGATACAGGGTGTGGAAGTTGGAAAATGGACATTTCTTTAAAGTAATATTGTTCGTAGGAAAACATCTTGAATGAAATGATTTTACACCACAAATATTGCTTGGGTAAAAGGCAATAATTTAAAACTGGTTTTTAATAAAAAATATTGTTACATACAGGGTGAGTGAAGCATTATTCAAAATGATGTTCTCATTTTACCCTATATATAAAATAAAGATGTGATCAAACCAAGTAACACGCTGAAATGCCCATCGTTTGAATATGTCAAAATCGACAAATTCAAATTTTATACTAGGTGAGTCAAACAGTCAACCGATTTTTTCGTGACATGTGGTATATTTTTATTTTATATTTTGAGCTTTAGGGATACTTGACTACAAACCATTTGGTATACTGCTTGACCGAAATTGATATACAGTGTGACACAAACGCTAGGTGATGATAAAACTTGCGAAAAGGCGTTTAGTTCATAATTCACACTGTAGGTAATTGAAAATTTCGTTCGACAAATTCTCCAATTTTTTGTCATTACTCTCAGTTTGAGTACACTATTATGTCAAACAGTATTGGCTTTGCTATGAACAGTTTTTGAGATACACAGGGTAATATATTAAGAAGGCCTCTTTTTCACATGGTTTCCCCCATAGACCAAATCCATGGTACACAGGACATTAAAACAAACAATATAATCAACAAACAATAATTGATAAGCAACAACAACAGTAGGTATTTATACCTACTGATGTAGGCATTATTTGTCTTAGCCATCTATGTAATTGGTAATAAAATCTAGCGCGAGAACAGAAAACATTGGACGTGATATTGAGTGTACGGAAAATATCAAAAATAGTTATGTACCAAAGTTTTTTTCTATATTTTCCAACACTGTTCTAAATTTTACAGGGTCTGTAATCATTTCAATGGGCCGTGGTGGTCGGCTGGTAAAGCGTTCGCCTCGCAAGCGTGGGGTCGTGGGTTCGATCCACCGATTCACTGGTCTCGTCCATGGCATCGCGCGTTAAAAGGTAAGGGCTGCGTCTTCCCTAGCTCACACAAGTTTCTCGAATACTTCCGAGGGTTGCGCGTAGGGGTGCAATCGGTTAACGGAATTATTGGTAAATGGATTCCTAATTTAGCAACCTTGACAGAACCTTTAAGAGAATTACTCAGATTAAAGTTGACAGAACACGCCAGTATAGAGAAATATTGGGGGAAAAAACAAAACGAATACTTTGGTAAACTGAAAGAAGCCCTATCAGCAATAGGTACAGTTGCGGCCAATAAAAAATGGGATAACTCTTATAGCAGATTTTTGTTTATTTCTAGCTACTTGAATTTGTGTTATGAATATGTCATATGGCAACATTGAATATTTGACATCTATCAAACAATTCCAAATTAGGAAGTAATCATGCCGCATATACATGCAGTAACGAAAGGTGGAATAATCGCAAAAATAGACAACTGTCCCTTTTTTTTTGGCCGCAACCGTACATTAGCATACTACGACCCAGAAGATAAGACTCAGGTCCGTAGGGCCCGTAGGACTAGGTGCCGTACTCATTCAAACCGATAGAGAGGGACCAAGAATAATTGCATTCGGAAATAAAAGCTTGACGGACACAGAAAAGCGATATTGCCAGACTGAAAAAGAAGCACTTGCATTAGTTTGGGCTGTAGAGCATTTTAAGATTTACCTCTATGGGAAAGAGTCTGAACTGATTACGGACCACAAACCCCTAGAAACTATATTTGGGCAAAGATCACGTCCATGTGCACGTATAGAGAGATAGGTTCTGAGGTTACAATCGTTCAGATTCAAGATAATTTATCAGCCGGAAAAGTCCAATATAGGAGATCCGTTGTCCCGATTGTGCCAATCAAGTTCACATCCAATATTTATTGATCATGATTACGTTCACCAAATAGTAGAATATGCCCGGCTAATAGCAGTGACCTTACAGGAAATTCAACAAGCCTCAGAAAATGACGAGGAAATCTCAAAAATAAAAAAAGGCATGGACACCAACCAATTTCTGGCTGGTAATTGTATTTTGTTGAACGTGGCCTCCGTGGAGTGCATGATTGATATGTTCAATGCTATATTTAAGTTTTTAACATAACAGAATAAACTACAGACAAGCTGTTTGTAAGTTATAAAGCAAGCTATTGATTGAGTTTCAAGTGCAATGTTACATGATCCATGAAAGTTCATTGTAAATGCAACAATACAGAAACTATCTACGAACAATGTGAGTGCAAGTTACATTTGGAACAAGTTCAAATCGCAATGTTGCACTGAGTTTGAAATTCCATGATATTTACAACCATACATAAGCTAACTACAAACAATATTGAGAGTATTTAGAAAACACAATACACTTTCAATTTTCGATTGCATCATCGCAGAAATATACAAAATGATACGCTAGGACAATTTTAAATGGTAAGTATAAAGAAACTTGAAATAATATTTCATTTATCAGGAATCCAACCAGTTTTGAATTTCCCGGTCTTGATGAGATGCCACCTAACGGGGCGACCCAGTAACCCAGATCTCAAACAAGCACGCGCCTCGCGTCTTTTTGATATTGTATATCGTTGGTCCAATTGTAGATTATGGAGTCATCTATTAGGTAAAAATGAAAGCTATTACTATAGAAATTTGTGTATGTTCTGTAAACGCAGATTTTTAAAAACTAATAAAATAGAAAACTACCTAACTCCAGTCAGCTGTTATCTGTAAATGAAAAATGTGTAAATCCGCAGTTGACATGGTTGTGTTGTAACCTGACTTTTGTTTATTGAGTTTAGCCGGTATTTAGAGTAAATTTTCGATAATAATTCAAGTGTGGTGTGATATAAAGTAAGGTAAGTATGTTTATTTTAGTTCAAACCTAAAGTTAAAAACAAAACTGACAATAAAACCCGACAAAAGTTATTTTAAAAAACACTGGAGTTACACAGTTTTCCTTTGATGTTATTTTGTCATCTATGAACATGAAAATTGTGTATCTCCATATTGATACGAAAATTCTGATCATTTTTTTTAATTTTGCAGATTGTAACCATGTCAAGAGGAAAAAAAATTGTTGCAATGGTTTCACAAGTGAATGAAACAAAAAATGAGGACATGCAGTGTAATGTTGTCAGCACTATTGAGGAATGCACCTCGGAATGCATAATAACTGAAAATGGTCTATTACAACAAATAGATCAAAATTATGATACACCGGAGATTTTCATGCAAGGTATTGTTTTTTTAGGTATTCCATAATAGTGTCGATTTAGTCTGCCCTCGGGTCAGAGCCCCTAGTAAGATTGTTGCCCTCACGCTCAAATATCTACTATCATCCTTGGTACATAAATAACTATTACGCCCCGATCCAATCATTTTGCCTTCGTGTGATCGTTATGGGGGGTATATCCCCTCCGCCCGTGGCTACATCACTGTTCTATAATATCCCTCATTCCTGAAAAATACACACTGGTCACTTTTAAATTATTATTTTAGTTTCGAGAGACGTTGTTGTGATTGACCTAGAAACAAAATAGATGAATCAAATCAAGACGGCCAAAATAAAAATGACAGATATGAAACGGGAGTTCAGATGGAGACGGAAAATGCTACAATAACAATTATAGCAGTGGAGAATTTGGAAGAAAGACAAATTTTACCACAAGTGGAAAATTTTAGACAAATTTTACCACAAGTGGAAAATTTTCAACTTGGATCTGAAACAACGGCGTCGACGAGTCCCTTGCCAGGAATAGACATTTTTCTTTTATTTGTTCGAAAAAAAAAAATACATTACCCACCTATATGCTTTTTAGATAAATAGTTAGCAGTATATTTTTTTCAGGTTTTGATGTGATGGACCTGGAAACACGTGAAATGTATCCAGACTCCGGTGATATAAATGACACTCATATAACGGGAGATTACGAACTTGAAAGTGATAGCAATGGATCTGAATACCTACCCGAAGAACATTCTTTAGGCAATAATAAGGACTCTAGTGATTCAGAGATTGATATAAATGAACAACCAGAAAATGAGAGTGCGAATTTTGAAGAGACAGAAAAAGAAAACAACAACAGGGGACCGCCAAGTAGAAAAAAGAGACGAGTTTATCTTAAACAAGATACCTCATATTTGCAAAATAAAAAAAATTGGGAACTAGGTAAAGCTTACCAGAGTAAGAAAAAAGAAAACAACAAGTGGAACTATAAAGTTAAAAGACCTGAAAAAAAATGAAAGATCGATGTTCGTGCAAATTGGGGGAAAAAAACTCAGTTCTAAAATGTTCCGAAGTCATAGAAAATTTTCGTCAAGAAATATTTGACAAGTTTTGGAAATTGTCTTGGCCTCAAAAGAAACAATATACCGTTGGACTGATCTCCCTAGAAAAGGTAAAAAGGCGACGGGGCACAACCGCAAGAAGAAGTCATTTATTAAAGTACTATTTAAAATGCAGCAATTTTAAAACCTACAGAGTATGCAAAAAGATGTTCATAAGTACTTTGGGAATATCGGAAAATGTGATGTTGCTCTGGTTAAATAAGGAAAACAACATGACTGAAAGCAACACAGCAAGGGTTGAAAGGCCTAGAAGAGAAAATAAAAATACAAAATCAATTAACCAGCTGAAGGACTTCCTTACTTCCCTTCCTAAAATGGAATCTCATTATTGCCGGGCTTCTACCAGCAAATTATATTTAGAATCCTTATGGCAGAGCAAAAGAGAGCTATATCGTTTTTACAAAAATACTTGGTGTGTTGAGAAAAATGCAGAAGTTGTTAGTATAACGTCATTTTCCTCAATATTCAACGAGATGAATTTATCTCTATACAGACCAAAAAAAGACCAGTGCGACGTATGCATGGGCTACAAAACTAAAAATATCTCCGAAGAAGTATACCAAGAGCATTTGGTCCTTAAAGAAGAAGCCAGAAACGAAAAAAGCAAAGACAAGCTTTCCGAAAGTGATATCGTCTTTACTATGGATCTGCAATCGGTATTACTTGCCCCGAAATCTAAAGTATCCCTTATGTATTATAAAACCAAACTAGCAGTTCATAATTTTACCTTATATGACATTAAGTCAAATGATGGTTATTGCTTTTTATGGAGCGAAATTGAGGGTTCTGTAGGCTCAAATGAGTTTTCGAGTATACTCACTTATTTTATTGAAAACATTGTTTTAACAAAAATTGATAAGAGTGTATCAAAAATAATACTCTGGAGTGATGGCTGCACAGCCCAGAACAGAAATAATGTGTTATCAAACGCACTCTTAAATATTGCAATCAGAAATAATGTTCAAATCATACAAAAATTTCTACACAAGGGACATACGCAAATGGAAGCTGATTCGATGCATTCGGCCATAGAACGTCGTTTACGAAATCGTGACATTAACCTTCCTGCCGACTACGTCCATTATTGCAAAACAGCACGCCTAAATCCGCGACCATATTTTGTTAAATATTGTTCTTATAGTTTTTTTTTTTTTAATTTTGATGGCATTAAATTCTACAATTCAATTAGACGTGGACGTAAACGTGGTGACTCACTCGTTACAGACCTGAAGCAGTTAAGATACAATCACAGTGGAAATAATGATTAGAATTCAAACTACGCCATACTGGCGAATGGCAGTCACTTAATGCAAGAAGAAGCGCGAAGCAAGATGTCATCAATAGTGAGGAGCTACCTCAGTTATATGCAGAAAGAAGAAAAATTAAGAAAGAAAAATTTAAGCATCTTCAACAGTTAAAAATGGGCCTAGACGAAGACTACCATTATTTTTATGACAACATTCCTTATGAATAAAAAGCTTAGATCATCTTTTTTTAGTTTATAAGTATTGTTGAGTTAATAAATGTTTAATTTTTGTAAAACAGTGTGTTTGTTATCTTATTTCAAGTTATATCTCCTTTTTAATTTTTGAGATAGGTACTTCTAACAATTAAATTACCGCAATTTGTTTAACTCCAAATTAATTGTCATAAAATTATCGAAATTTGTGTCCAGTAGAAAAATTAAAATTCCTAAAAAAGACTAGGAAAGTTTTTAGGAATGTCTATTATCCTACATAGAGATTATATTTCAAATATTACAAGAATTTGCGTATCCACTATTTAAAAAAAGTGTTTCTGGTCTCTCCTGTAAAATTTGTCCAATTGGAGTTACACAATTTTCGGGTTTCGCCGACGATATTATGTTGTTGTTGTGTGTCGTGCCTTTGCGTTAGTTTCGTTTTGGATACTTTCATTCGTTCTTAACCTAGGTACCTAAGTAAAAAGTACATATTCTTCTTCAATTTTGTTTTTTGATTAAGAGTTCACTGAGTGTTGAAGCAGCATAATGGATAATACTAATAAATTTAAGGCATCTTCATGTAAGGTAAGGCGATACATCAAATATTATTTTAGGTTAGGATGGTCTGGTATGCTCATTCTGTGTTTATTAGGGGAATGTTTTTTCTCCTTATAGGACTTATTGCGAATAAATCTGGTAGTAGTGTCAATTTGAAAGGTACTTTTACATTTGTAAATGATGTGGAATACTTTTACATTTCGATTTTAGTTGCAGGTATTTTAAAATATATTGGTGGCTTGAATGAAAAGTTTTGTGTTGGCACAAGTCATGAACGTTTTTTCACAAATCATTGTGACATGTTTTGCAATTGGATCAACAAAAAAGACAATTTCAGAATCAAAGAATTGAAATCTAAACAAATTTTATAATTCGAGTCAGTTCAATTTGAATATAAAGCAAATATGTAAGCACAATAGTGTCATAATCAAGGACAAGTTCAATTGTACATTCTATATTGAAATAAGACCATAATTGTTGAGTTGACTAATTATATATTTATTTATAATATTTTTGTTCCAGATGTAGTGAGAAACTCATCTCCATGCATCAGAGATGATGCATTTCAAATAAATGTGATGGCTTGGCTACAATTCGCAAAAACACGTTACTTTTGTAGGGTTAGGTAGTAGATCGAGATGTCGATATTTAAGCTACACATTCAATTCAATGATTATTTTGTTTCAGGTACCTGATAAGGCCAAACAGATTTTTATTTTAAAAATATGACATTTCAATATGAGTACTTATTTGTTTTTTTGTGATATTTTAATTAAAGGTTTCAATATCAAATTTTTGATCTCCAAGATTTAAATGGACATTCAAATTAATAGATATCATTTCAGAAGATTTTTTGGGTTGTCACTGCTTTTGTTTCTAAAAACTAGAAAATGATGAATCTGATTTCCATTGATCCATCCATTGATCCATCAATACTGAATGATCTGTCTCCCATGAAGATTGTATTCATTTTCTATCAATATTAGTAGCAAGTAGTGAACAAACCTACTGGAACGTAATTTATGAAATCTTACTGTTATGTTATATGGAAAGGAATAGACAAGATTGGTGGTGAGTTGCTGCTATATAACAATAATATTGAATATGTTATTTTCCACTAATTTATATTCTATGTTGCGGTAACCTTGCTGCAATTACTAATTATGAAAGATTACATCCATCAATCCCTTTCAGTAGTTGCTGCAACATTGTCATAAGACGTCATTTTCAATATCACACATGCAATTTTCCTGTTTATTATATGCAATGTGGCAGAAACCTTGCTGGAATAATTGATAATGGCATATACCATTTGTATATTACTGAACGTCCGTTTCAGTAGTTGCTGAACCTTTGCAGTAAGGTAGCAGAAAACTCTGATGTAACATTACACATTACCATAAAAGGTTACTGTAATATTCAATGAATGTTACTTTGCTTAGTGGGCATAATTTCATGATGGGTAGGTAATTGGAACCAAGAAAAGAAAAGAGAAAGGTATAGGTACCTACTGGAAGAGTTTTCGTGAAATCAGGTTCACTTGTAGGAATTTCAGGCAACGAGTTCCCAAAGTTTATGAAGCTCCTTAAAATACCTCAATTAATTACAAATTTTAATTCTATTATTATCAGTATCATTATTGAACAGTACACGAAGTTATTCGGCCTAAAACAACTGCGCATATTGAGAATATATCGAACAAATCAAATCCCCTGGTAGGTATGATCTGTTTCGCTAACTTACAAAAAATGCATTAAAAGTTCCGTCATTATAAAGGGATGAGTCATGGAATCGATATAAACTGAAACGGAATCAATTTTGTATGTTAAAGATCAGAAAGTCTCAATTTTATGAAAACAAAATTGATGTTAAGAAGAATAACTCGAGACAAATGAAGATGACACGTTGGTTGCATGTTATGTTGGAGCGCATGAATCAACTGTTAAAAAATTGGAATATATTTAACGGAAAATAAACTAAAACTTAATATGAAAAAAACCAAGTCAATGATAAATAGTAAGAAACATAAAGTGAAATCAGTTGACTATAAAAGCTTCAACTCGAAGTACATGGGATAAAATTGAATGGGTGTCAGAATTCAATTATTTATATAGGCTTCGTGTTGGATGAATCACTAACACTCAATGCACACTGTAAAAATATATCAAAAAACTATTTTTTTCCAGGATTTCAGCGGAGGTTTACATGTTTTCAAAAATAACATTTAACTATTATACAGCCCCATTTCGATTATTACTCCACCCTCCTTTATCTTTTAAGTAGATAAAACAATGTACAGAAGTTACAGAAACTGCAAATTAGAGGTTTAAGAATCATCTTGTAATGTAACTGTAACACATATCTACACTCCGATTTAATTCATGCTGAAGGCCCTCAATTGGTATGATGTTACACAAGTATAATTTTTTTTCTATAAAATAACCAGAAATTTTATTACCAAAATATTTTGATTCCTTCATTACGTATACAAAAAACAGATTTATAACTACAACACAAGGACCACTAATCAATTCCACATTTCTAGGACAAGAACAAAACCATCTATGAAATCGTTGTTTTTGAAAGGACTGAATGACTCCAATCAACTTTCTGTTACTTTTTATTCATTCAAGGCTCAGTTGAAAGTAAATCATGTACTATTTGAATTTGTATACTTAGTTATTTCACATCGTAGGAATGTTTTACTCATAGACAAATAAAAAATTGAGTTCTCTATGATTTTATTGGTTCACGCTTTTATTTGCTCTGCTTATTATAGTGTTACATGGTGATAGGTATGTTGAATAGGTATATCAATACCTTACTCTCACAAATAATTGTTCGTTTTTATGCCCGAGAAGGTCTAATTGTAATATGAAAATATGAACAGGACGTTTATAAAGTCAGATGTGGAATCAACTGAAAGACAAACTTTAGTAGCTATTTTTCATCGTTCAAAAGATAACCTCTCTTCGAAAGGATTCGTGTTGAAAAGGGAATTAATCTCAATTAAAAATTATTCATATATTTTCAACATGCATAAGAAACCTCACAAGAAATAGTCCAACAATTCCTTCATTACAGTGTGAAATTGCTTCTGAAGAGTATGACTTCCTATTCTTCCGACCTCCCTGATGATCTTAGAAGATGTTTGTCTACCAAAATGTATTGGAGGCCTAGCGAAAGAGATGCAATTCACGCATTAATGAAATGTGCGATTTTCTGTGAGTGATACTTTCGATGAATAACATCTCATTTATACAGTGTCCGGTATAAAGTTCGCAGCATATGGAAAACTTGTTTCTTATTGGTTTCTCAAAAAAAATTATTCTTTATGAAAACTTCTGCTTCATCACAAACCTACATTGCAAGTACCAAAATTGAATTTTATACTACCATATACGAGCGATATTGAAAAACATGCCTTAACACTCTGGCTGATCGCCGAAGAATGAATGATGCGCTATTTATTTTCAATATTTTTAACCAAGCTATCGATACACCTGAGCTGCTGTCTGCAATAAATATACACATTCCAGATAAGAGACTCAGAAATCGAAATCGTGTTTTCATGACAAATGTCCAATCGGAATCTCCACTCAATCGCTGCCTTAAGGAAATTAATGACATAAATAAAAAGCATTCGATTTTCGATTTTTTTAACAGCACAGCAACTGAAATAAAGCACAAAATACTAATGTGATATCTTGTGATTGTTAGATGACTATTATTTATTTTATCTTTTTATGTCTTTTAACCACTATTTTTACTATAAACTTGCACCTACTAACCAGAACTACTCTGTGATTGTTAGATGTTTTTATTATTTATTTTATATACTATTTGCTACAACTTATCATAGTACTAGGTTTAGACTTAAGTGTTACACTGTGTACATGTCAGTGGGTAATAACCTGTTTGTAATGCAGTATAAATAAATTCTATTCTATTCTTATTTGTTTTTAAAAAAATTTGATCCCATCACTTTATTTTTCACGGTAGAATTAAAAGTCTGGGGAAAATATTGTTCAGAATCGAATTAATGTTGATCCAGAAATTCAAATCATAGCCACCTATGATAAATTTGATTTTTCCACTTTTTTTCCCATTTTCTCCTCATCGCCCTGTAGGGTAGACCGGGGTCAGTTGTAACAAGGGACAGTTGTAACAAATCAAATAACCCCTCAAATAAGAGGGGCAGCGTAATGCCGTTTGCAGCGGAGAAGTGTTTCCGCAATCCGCATTCTCGACTTGTGGTTAGTATGCTCTGTGATTCCAAGCAAGAACGTTGTGTCCGCGTGAGTGATTTCGATTTTGATACGAAAAAGTAAGTTTTCTTCTATTCCATAATTTTGATATATTTTCGTTACCATGGTAGATATAGAAATGCGCTGTTAACCATTTGGATCTCTGGATATTTTAGCATGGTCTGATGTTCTCAGTTGTTTTATATGAATAGTATTTTTTGAGAAAAACGCCTTAAAAGAAAATAAAGACGCCTGGGGTCAATTGTAACAAATTTGAAGGGGTCAGTTGTAACGTTACAGCGGACCCCATTTCTTTTTTCAGAATGACAATTCTTTAATTTCATTCGATTTTATGACATGCACACTGTTTTTAAACATGACTTGAGTGAAAGTGGCATTTTTCTTCTATAATGTGGTTTAATACTCTGTAATTTATTTTGTAGATGCCAAGAACTCGTCCAAGAAAGACCCATAGAGGCATTAAAGATATAAATCTTTATGTGCAAGCCTACGAGGAGATAACAAAGGGAAAATCTGTACGTGCAGCTGCAGCTGCTTTTGATTTGTGCCACGTTTCATTACGGCGGTATAAGCAAAAAAGAGATGATGCCAACAACGATCCAGCTACGTCCATTATAACGGGTTATAGAGCTCCAAATAAGATCTTCCCAGAGGATCAAGAAACAATTTTAGTTAAATATCTGATCCGATCAGCAGACATATATTTCGGTCTGTCAACGAAAGAAGTAAGAACTTTGGCGTATGAACTGGCCGTCAAATATAGCCTATCAAAACCAAGCAGCTGGGATACGAAAGGAATAGCCGGAGAAGACTGGTTTCGAGCTTTTATGAAAAGGAATCCAGAATTATCTATAAGGGCGGCCCAAGCAACAAGCTTGTCACGGGCAACGAGCTTCAACAAAGCAAATGTAAACGCATTTTACGACAATCTACAAAAGGTTTTAGATCGAGAAAAATTTGAAGCCAAGGATATTTACAATGTAGACGAGGCTGGTGTGACAACAGTGCATAAACCCGACAGAATTGTAGCAAAATGTGGAGCAAGACAAGTAGGTTCCGTAACATCAGCTGAGAGGAGAACATTAGTAACTATAGCTGTAGCTGTGAACGCGTTGGGAAATACTGTTCCTCCTATGTTTATATTCCCACGAGTGAGATACCAGGACCATTTCGTGAGAGATGGGCCAATAAGTTGCATAGGCAAAGCAAATTCTTCTGGGTGGATGCAGGATGAAGGTTTTTTAGTGTTCCTGAAGCATTTCCAAAACCATACGAACTGTTCCGTATCAAACAAAGTGTTATTGCTCATGGATAATCACTCTTCACATGTTCATATTGATGGTTTGGATTTTTGCAAGAACAACGGAATTGTATTACTTTCTTTCCCTCCACATTGCTCACATAAACTGCAGCCGTTGGACCGGTCAGTTTTTGGGCCGTTCAAAAAAGCTATTAATGCTGCATGTGGTGCTTGAATGCGAAGCAAACCTGGCAAAGCTATGACAATTCATGATATACCGAGCATTGTTGCAACTGACATGCCTCTAGCTTTTACGCATTCAAACATCCAAGGAGGTTTTTCCAACACTGGGATACATATATTCAATCGTGAAAAGTTCAGTGAATTAGATTTTTTTCCATCTTTTGTCACAGATCGACCAAATCCTAATGCTTCCGAAGAGTTACATCCTATAGATTCAAATGAAGTTACAATATCTTTGTATGGTGGTAGTGAATTGGAAGCAGAAAGTCAAATTGTAGCTGGAAATATATCAGCTGAACTATCTACTGAGTGTCTGGCAAAAATTGGACAAACAGATCCACCAGATTCCATTACTGAAAATGAGTCATTACCATCTACAAGTCGGACTGAGAATACAACCAACAGACAACCAGTGTCTCTACATCACAATAATTTTCCATCAACAAGCGCAGAAAACAGTTTTTTACCTGAGTTAGTGAGGCCCTTTCCCAAAGCTCCTCCCAGAAAAACCGTGAAGAAGGGGAATAAAAAGAGAAAGTCAACCATCTACACGGACACACCGGAAAAAGATCTAATAAGGCAAGAAGCGGAAGAAAAACAGAGGAAAATAAAAGCAAAGGAAGCTAAACGCAATCTAACAGCAAAAGGTAAATCCTCCCAAAAACAAAAAGCTAAAAATAAATCCTTTGTAGAAAAAAACACAAAACGTGATGAAGTATCATCTGATGAAGAAGAATACTTTTGTCTAGTTTGCGTGGAACCGTACAACTCTAGCAGACCTGGAGAAAACTGGGTGCAGTGTTTGGGATGTAAGTTTTGGTCTCATGAAGATTGCACCAAAAAGGATCCATTTTACATGTGCCAAAACTGCGAATCTGACTAATATCTATTTTTAAACGTATACTGTCATTATTATTTTTAAATTTCACTTAATAAATGTTATAAACTAATCCTGTTAAGTTATTATAATACGTGTTACAACTGACCCCACTACCTGTTACTACTGACCCATGACCAGGGGCAGTTGTAACATATTTCACCTTTTTCTAAATCTATCAGTACTCTTTTTATGTGAGATTTGAACCGCTCAAAAATGTGTCATTTGCTAGGGAAAGAACTGGACTTAATGGCAAGTACTATAAATTTATGTTTAATCAGTATATAGAGACTTGCATGGCTTCAAACGCGAAAATGTTACAACTGACCCCGGTCTACCCTACGATATGAGGAATACTATTAGACTACAAGCCCATATAACAATTTGGGGAGGTCATTTGACCCAGGATGAAACATATTCAGAACGATTTATGAAAAAATAACTTTAGGCACTATGCCGTCAATTCTTGGTGGTGCAAATGACTGTAATAATAATAATAATAATTTTTCGTCTGAAGATGTGCTCTTCCGACAAAATATTATTGTACGGCATTCCTCACGTTGGTAGATAATGAGATAATAATCTCCTAGAACCTACTGCAGTACAAAAATAATGGGACCGGAATCCAGGAATTTTTTTTATTTTCGGAAATTGAAAATCTGGCTTCCGGTCCCATTATTTTTGTACGGGAGTAGGTTCTAGGAGATTATTATTTCACAATCTACCAACATGAGGAATGCCGTAAAAGAATATTATGTCGGAAAAGCATATCTTCAGATAAAAATGATTATTATTATCATTACAGACATTTGCATCACCAAGAATTGACGGCATAGTGCCTAAAGTTATTTTTTCATATAGCAGCATCGTTCTGAATATTATGTGTCATCCTGGGTCAAATGAGCCCCCAAATTGTTATATGGGCTTGTAGTCTATATGCTAGATGAATGGCATATTGTTAGATATGACGATATCACTCCCTGGATATCCTCACCGTCCTCGCTTCTATCAGAAAATCTCATTTATTGAAATATGTGACGGAATTTCGCAAAATCTTGCTGCAAATAGTAAATAAAACTGAATTATCTCCATAAAATTCAATTTTGGTATTTGCAATTTAGGTTTGGGAATAAGCAGAGGTTTTCATCAAGAATAATTTTTTTGAGAAATCAATAATAAAAAAGTTTTCCATATGTTGCAAACTTTATGCCGGACACTGTAGATAAGAATCTCCAATGCAAACTGGACATTTTAGAAAAAATCAACTATCTGAATGAAAATGTAAATTTTCACTTTCAGATTTTTTCTTTTTAAGTTAGGTTCTTTTCACAATATCTATCAGATGTAGTTCAAAGTCCAGCGTGGTTTTTGCCGAGGAAGTAGTTGTTTTCTGTTAGATATTACAAAAAATTGCTTCTTTTCATTTCAACTATCTGAATGAAAGAAAATGCAAATTTTCACTCTCAGATTTTTTCTTTCTCAAGTTATATAGGGTTTTTTCACAATATCCATATTAGATGTTGCTCAATGTCCAGCGTGGCATTAGCCGGGAAAGTGGTTGTTTTATGTTAGGTATTACAAAAAAGTTATTTCAATTTATCGTAGGTTTTGTCTATATCCAGAGGAGTTATGTTTGGTTCAATTATAAATTGAGAGTGCTTCACTTTTCAACGTGTATCTAATATGAAATTAGTCATTTTTAATACTTCTATTTGATCTGTGATGTGTGACAATATTCTCAAGCAAATATTTCAATTTTTATCACTGATGGTTGGTATAGTCTTTGAACATATTTTTTATTGTTAAGATAATATTTTATACTAGGTAGGTACTTTATATTTTTGGAGCTGTTTTTCTATATAAGGATTTCCTATTTCAAAAAAATAATTTCAAATAAAGAATTTCAGTATCTCAGAAGTTTGCATCTTTCTTAAAACAACGCCGGCATCCCGCGTTTTTCATTTACATTCTACGTAAAGCCACAACAAACGAAAAAAGAAAACTTTTCCCAAACACAACGTCTCAACTCTTCTCCAACTCTTCCGTTTCCGCTCACCTTAACGCTCTGCTGAGCTTGTCGTAGTTCATGTTGGGCTTGGACTTGCGCTCGCCCCATCGCCTCGCCACCTCGTCGGGGTCCGTGAGCTTGAACTCGCCATTGGTGCCTTCCCACGTGATGCACGCCGCGTTCGACGAATCGTTGAGAAGCTCGAGCAGGAACTGCCACAGTTGGATCTGGCCCGAGCCCTGCGCCACCAATCGGCTGGTCGCCGCGTTCAGCAGCTGGTAGGGATCTGAAAGGCGACAGAGAAACCATTTTTCGTTATTTTGTGTTCGACAACTTTTTGGCAATATAATAGGGATCGGTCAGATGTGACGTAGAACTGTAGGTAATAGCAAGAATGTTTAGAAATCAGTGATCATAATTGAAAACTAAAGGTGAATTCCGCAAGGTTCAACATTGGGGCCAACAATAGCTTTCATCCAATTAAAAGTAAATCAAATAATCAAGATATACTTTAGTGTCTGAGGAATGATTTTCATTGACAAAATATGGGTAGATTTGAGGTGTTACATTTGAGCGCCACGTGTATCCTTGAGAATACACAGGGTGTTGCCATATGAGGCCATGTGTATCCTCAAGGCACACGTTCATAGTTTAGTTGTAGGCCTGTGTATCCTACAAGACGCGCTTATTCGTTCATTTCAAATGGTAGTCGAATACTGATACTTGAAGAGTAAGGAGAAAAATGTTTTCTTGAACATTATTTACTATTTATTTATTTTACTAGTTCACTACACTGCTGAAACAAGAGAGAAAAAAGGTTAACCCGTTCAGTTATGAATTATAAATGACAAAAAAATATTTTTCCATTACTTTGCTACACAATTTGACCCTTAAACACGATTCAGCGATAATTTTTGGGTAATGTTCATAAAAAAAGTATATGTCTTCATCTCAGGGCAAAAGTACCCGGTGCCATTGTAGAACTGCCGCCGTCAAAAGATTTTTGAAAACAAAAACAAAAAACACAAAGCTTCTTTCCTCATATGTTTTGTATGTAATTTCCTTTTATATAGGTACCAAGCAATAGAGCATAAAATGAGTGAGTTTCTGACAGAAATACTAGTAGAAAACCGACTCGCAACTGTCATTTCTTAATTTGTCATAAACATTTAAATAACAAAAAACTTGTTTTTTAAAATTGTTTTGCTTATAAAATGAAAACTAATAAAGCAATATGGTTGCTCCAATGACAAGAAATGTAGATAATTAAATAACGAACAAAATGGAATGTTTTATACGACCCGGTCGGATCATAAGAAACGTGGAAAAACTGGAAAAACAGGAAAATTTTGCGATTTTTGAAAAATTCAAAACTCCGCCATTTTTCAAGAAGTAGGGTTGGCCTTCCTCACGAAAGTATTGAATCATGTGTACTTTATGTGTGCACAAAACTGGCGCTGTCGACTCGTTAGTTTTGACACAATTGCAATTGACATTTTTTGCTCTATCTTGCAGCGTGCCTGGATGCTCTAGTGATAGCCAGATTTCAATTTCTCAAACAGATTATGAAAGTAAAAGTATAGTACTACAAAACGTATATTCTCATTTTGCGCTACAATGGTGTGAAATGGATGAAAAATGCATGCAAACATGACTGAAAACGGCCGAGCTCGCGTTAGCTGTCGAGTGGCATGAGAGTCCGGGAGATGAGGGGAATTCTTCTAATGAACAGGTTACGTGTTAATTCGCTTCCCCTCATCTCCCGCTCTCTCCTTCCACTCGACCGCTTCCACCAGTCATGTTTGCAAGCACTTTTCACCCATTTCGCGAATTTTAACGCAAAATGAGAATATACATTTTGTGGTACTGTAGGTACTTCTTCTTTCAAAATCTGTCTCAGAAATTGAAATCGGACTATCACTAGAGCATCCAGACACGCTGCAAGATAGTGCAAAAGAAATTCTAAATGCAAAAACGATAAATTTCAAGAAAAAACATGTTTTTAAGCAAAACTGAGCTTCTAGATGAGGTTTTATTACATTTTCAAAGAAAAATGAAATACATGAAAAAATGTTACACCTCAGCTTTACCCATGGCCTTACATGGCAACACCCTGTGTATCCTCAAGGAAACACGTAGCGGTCAACCTGTTAAGGAGGTGGTCTTGACTCTAAAACGTTCTGTAAAAGTACCTCGGCTTCGTCCACGTCACAATATGGACTAGTTTTAACTTTTTTATTATGGATTAATTGTGATAGATAGATAGAATCATTGAAATATCTCTAGAAATGAAAAAGTGATGGGACTTTGAAGTTGCGATAGCAAGAATAATTTCATAGTACGCAGCGCTCTAGTGTGTGACGTCACGCCACATGAACGAGGCGACTGGTATTCGCAGAGTTCTTACAAATTTATCGGTGTACAATCACTTGCGCTGTTCGAGTCATTACACGATGGATGAAATTTAAAAAATATCCTACAAATATTGTATTTTTTCATGTACCAAATGACATGAATAAAAGGAAGAAGTGGTGCAAACTAATGAGCCGTGACTTAATTAGACCTAAAAGTAGGTACTACATATGTGTGCCTTGGCGCGACTAAGGCTAAGGCTAAATAATCTATATCTCAGTCATTTATTGATGGATTAAAAAAAACACTGATTCACTAGTTCTGATCTATATTTCAATTCCATCGCGTCAAATATTGTATTTTCAACATCACTAAACTAGTCCATTCGACGCACGACAGCACAACAACTAAGAAATGAATTGTTGAATACAAGACAAGTGTATTATCGTAGGTAATACCACAAGTGTATCGGTGATTATCGAAATAGCAATTCCTTTGAATTTGAGAATCAAATTATGTTGCTTGGCAACATAATTTGATTCGAAACCGAGAAGGAATTAACGATAATCGCCGATAACACGAGTTGTATTTGTTAAGATTATTTCATGAATAAAATCGAAACCATTTTTATTTATTTACCATTCAATTTAACTAGGAACATTTATCCCGCATTTAGTTCTGAAATTATGCAACTAACAAAAAATTTACTTGATATTTCAAACATCCCTCTATTTCAGTTACCAATGACAGAGCGCGTCATTCGTAGTTTCGTCATTGCATGTCTAGTCTACTGCTTCTCGCTCGAGGTTATGTTTTGATAACATTTTGATTTAGTGCTTTGATTAATCAACGAGTATGCAAAATTTGTCGAAAATTGTGAAGTTGATATGAATTAATAGTGAGTGCTTATTTAGTTTTGGTCAAAGTTTGGTATTGTGTCATTATAGCAGCTTGCTAGTGGGTTTTGATAATAACCAATCAGGAATCGAACTACAAAATCGAAAACACATCATATACATATCCAGTAGCCAATCAAGAGCAGAACTAAAAAATCGAAAACATGATGTTTTCATTTATCAACACAAAAATTTCAACCAATCATAACACGCTATTTTAGCATAAGTGAAATAATCTGTCAAAGCAGTAATAAGGATACTTGAGGAGATCAGCTTGACTCCAAAACGTACTGTAAAAGTACTACGGCTTCTTCCACGTCACAACTTCGACGTTTGGAATTTGCAAGAGTACATGCTAATTGGAACGAAGATCATTGGGGAATGGTTCTCTTTACAGACGAAACAAGAAAACATTTATGGAAGCCTGATGGACGTGTACAGCTATTTGCACCGGTTCTCCTTAATAACAAACTCAGCTAAGTGGAGGATCAGCTCAATAAGGTACACCTTAAGGTAAAGATGGTCTGCACCGTTGACTCCTGGACCGAACCTTAGCTGAGTATTGGAAGTGTTTGACAACAGCGCAAAAATAATCAAGGGTAATATAACAAGACCTTGATAAATAGTCGACTATTTTTATTGCATCTAAATTTCGACTGTATTTTATAATAATTTAACAAGACATTATTTTGGCATTAATAATCTGATGAGAGCCCGAGAGCGAAGCTCGAGGGCTTTCATCTCTGATTATTAATGCCAAAATAATGTCGAGTAAAATTAATCAATACAAGAGAAATTTAGCAGCAATAAAATAGTCGACAATTAATCAAGGTCGTGTTATATTTGTGAAGATTATTTCTTGAATCTACTTCTTTATATCAGTCATATGAATGAATGAAAATTAAACAATTTGGAATAATTTATTCAAAATATCAAGAACAAAGCACAAAATCTAAACAAAAACAGCACCATCTTTATAATTTATCAATTGAAATTAAAAACACAATTATTGTATGTGACATTTCCACCATGCGTAATTTGTGACATTTGTTCAGCTTTTGAAGAACTTGCAGTATTAACCGTAGTAGGTCTACATTCATTCTGATTTCTCAATCTGTTCAAAATACCCTGGTGATGTTGTTCATCCATCTGCAAGTAAGGTTGAATTGAAGAAGTACTAGCGTGGCCAGTAATTTGAATGAGTTGCTGCTCTGGTACTCCGGATTTTGCCAGTTGAGAAATTTTCAATTGGTTGGTATCTAAACCAATAGACTTTGCTCCCAATTTAGTCCATTTTGAAAATTCGTTTTTCCCAACGGGCGAATTCTTGTACCACAATGAGTTTCCATTCTGCCAGAATGGATTTGGAGTTAGGAACAAGCGTGGACATGTGAATCCTGGTCCTCTTTTTCCAATCAATTCTCTGAACAATCTAACTGGACAGCGCTGTGGGTTTTGTTCATTTTTAGTAAGCCACTTGCTGTCTGCGCATTTCTGGTTTCCTCCTTGACAGGTTTTTGTAAAAATTGGGTTGTATTCTATCCTACCTGATTCATTACCATCATTCTGAATTTCAAATTTGAAATGTTCAATCAAAGCTGAACAACCTTCGCCCCCACGCCACGCTAATTCTACTGAAGCCAAATAGTAAAATTTTTTTTGAAGTCCATCTGGAGTTTTTTCATCGCATTTGTCAATAATAGTAAACATATTTTCTATACTTAAAGCCGTTGAACTCTGTTTCCGTTTTTCCTGATGTTTCTGCAATTCCCGTCTCTTGGCATTGCGTGCGTCTCGAGAGCTTTTGAATTCGCACGCTTGAAATGGATCTATTTTTATATTATACTTCTTGAAATACATCTCTTGAAGAGTTTTAGCTGTAGAATTCCACATGCACATCACAGTATATTCTTTATAATCTTGCCCATTTTCTTTTTTCATATTCCAGGCCCAGTCTTTCAAAATATCATTCAGTTTTGTGATTGGTGTCGACTCATTCAATTCATATTGACGATGCCCGCAAAATTTGGTAAACTGTTTCCATACGCTATTTTTACTCCTCACTGTATTGTCAGGGTTTGCACCCTCGATTATCCTATCTATCTCTTCATTTATAGTTTCTCCAAATCGATTCATTTTCAAATACTTATACAGCTTCAACACGATTGATTTCATTTGACGTTTAATATGTATTTATTTAGAGTACTGTCAGATGCTCAGGCTCCTTGATATGAGTATCATGCTGAATAGTCGGTGACTATTGTGCATCATGTAAATAGTCGCTAATAGAGCGTGTTGATTGGTCCTGTCAAACAGGAAACAAACGTATGATTGGTTGATGACTGATATTTAATAGACGAAAGAAATAATCACGTAAACATTGACGAGACGTTAAACAACGCAACGTTTTAAATAATATGCACAATGCACAAGCGTTGCCAGTTCTGTCTAATTTGAAAGCTGGCGCAGGAATTAATCTTTTGCGCAAAATGGAGGATATTATTAGAGTGGAAAATACTGAGTATTAAGGTGATATTATGTTGCGTTGTTATTTAGTCTGACAGTATTTCATGTTGCATTATCAAATAAAAAATTTCAGCGAAAAACAATAATAATAATTATAATTCCCCCAAGATGAATTTATTTGATTGAAAACACTTAAAACAAGATACACAAGTACAAATAACAAAAAATTTTGACAAAAAAATACAGACCGACAATAAAATATGCAACATTTTTGTCTGGGAGTGTATGGAAATATTCTCTCTTTGAATTTTACCTACCATTATAAATCATATTTGCGGAATGAAGCTTGTGATGTACAGAGTGCGAGCGAACCGCCAGTCTTCTGGCCACTAACAAATCTTCCGGAGTACAACCCGGTGGCAGCCTCCACATGGCTGCCTTCTAAGCCCTTAACATTTTTCCAGGTTTTTAATATGGATATCACAACACCGCATGGTTGTCTGTATTCAATTTATTTCGATCAGCTATACCTGCTATTATTTTCCTACAATTGTTTCTGGCGTGGTAGCAGTACTGAATCCGAATTAAGTTATACAGGGTGTTGAGACTCTGAATTTCAATAAATAATAAGCTTGATGAAGCGAACCAAAAAAAGTTTCACAGAACTTGAGCGCTAAAGACAACCGTTTTCATCTTATTGCCATCCAAGAAAAGATCTTCTCAAAATATTAGGATTTCTGAGTACTGGACAAGTTGCAGAAAATTCACTATGTGATAAAAGTAATTCTTGCCAGATTTTTCTGCAGGTAACACAAAGGGAACTGTGAGGTATTCATCAATGATGACAGCCAAAAAATTCAATGAAACTCTTGGTGGAACTAAGATTGTAGGATAGATACTGTGTGGATTTTCGTAAAACCAGTATGTGCGCATATTATCAACATTTTATTATAACATTACCAGTGAAGCATGACTCTTCTGTAGATAAAATATGCACACCAAAATTTCGGTTGTGTTGTGAATGTTTTTCTACAAACCACCACCAAATAAAAATTGTTCTAGTATGAAACCTGCAGGTGAGAGTTCTGAACACGTTTCAAATGATACGAATATAACAATTACTAAAACGTTTGCATTTTGCAGTGTTATTCTAGAATATAACCGCTCAATTAATGAATGATTCATGAGAACAAATTGTACAAATATTTTGTACCAGTCCTTCATTAATTTGAAGAGGATCCCAGATTGGACAGTTCAATACATTTTCTAGACTTGACAATCGCTAAAGTTTCTCACGAATTTTCAATTTTCCACAAACCATCACCAAGTCATAATAGCTGAAACAATATCAACATAAAATAATAATTCTTCAAATAGATTAGTCATTAATCCTTCCGATACAATACAGAACTAGACACTATACTAAACAAATTATTGGGGGTTACAATGGTTATAAATCTTCTTTGATAGATAACCTGTCTAAAAAGCAATAGGAGATAGCAATATAAGAAAGCAATTCAAGAAATCTATTATCTTCTTGAAGACCGTCAAAGGTTCAAAGTAATATATGTATATTGGAGGAGCTAGAAAAATAGGTAACTTCTTGAAAAATCATGGTTTTAATACTGCTTTCAAGGTAGATTTATCCCTTTAGGTAGCTAAGTTTAACTTCCCAGGCTAAAACCACGCTCGACATTGAACTACATCTGATAGATATTGTAGAAATAACCTAACTTGAAAGAAAAAATCTGAAAGTGAAAATTTGCATTTTCATTCAGATGGTTGATTATTTCTCAATTATCCAGTTTTAATTTAGACCAGTGCTGATTGATTTTTGAGATAAAAAAATTATTAACAGCATGAGACCTACTGGAAGAGGAGCAGAATATTGTTCGAATAACGGGAAAAATAAATTGGAGTATAAAAATGAAGAAGGGTGGAACGGGAAGAACTTTTAGGGGTTGAAAGCGATATTTCACAGTTCTTCGAGAATTGCAACGAAAGTTGACATCCTATCAAAAATAATTGATGGCAAAATTGTTGACAATGAAAAGATCTGGAACTTTTGTATTCAACATTTTCTCACATAACCTCAAATTTCTCAGGAAAATCGGAAAAACCAATTTTTCAGTTATTAATTTTTTCTCGCTTAAAAATCAATTTTTTTTCACGAAATATAACTTATTATTTTCCAAGTAAGCTGTGATTTTTTTGTGGCGGAATACAGATTTTTCCTTTTATTCCACAAATTCCGAAAAAATTATCTCATTTTCAACTGAAAGGTTTCACCGATAAAGTTCTTCTTTTCAAGCTCGCCAGTCACCAGATTTTTCGTTGAAGCGTCTAATTTTGGATTATATAATAAAAGAGTAGCACTACTGTGGACATTTTTTCTAAAATACTTACGCAAAAATCATTTATTTTTGTTTAATACTTATTTATTAAAATTATTGAAATTAACAGTTGAAACCTTTCAACAGCCAATCAGCATGGGTTCATGCGTGGATAAGTAAATGTATATTTTCTTCGTTAAAACGC
Organism: Chrysolina oricalcia; assembly: GCA_944452925.2. Lineage (NCBI taxonomy): Eukaryota > Metazoa > Arthropoda > Insecta > Coleoptera > Chrysomelidae > Chrysolina > Chrysolina oricalcia. The sequence continues at coordinate 15,045,714 of OX101823.2, read as the reverse complement.
TCCGTTACTAAATTATGCCCTTTTGTTTTCTCAGGTAAATTCATTCGTAATTTTCACAGTTCTTCTAAACATTTTAATTTATGGCGGACTTCCCAGGTTAGATGTCATCCAGTGAAACGGTATTTCTATCGTTAGTGCTGAGATAGACTTGACACAATACCTATTTGTATCTAGAAAATGGTTCGAAACTCCTTATTCTCTTGGGATATCTGGGTCATTTCACAGTTTTGAGGTATGGAGTTGGTATCTGGCGTACTTATAAAAAAATTTAATTGTGCCTCAATCCTAATCAGAGAAATTCATTCACTAGTCACACACCAATATTTTGTTGATTTTCAATATTCACTTGAGAATTTGAGAAGTTTTGAAGTAAAACTTCTTTCATTTTGTAGCTTCAAGAATCCGTAACTTAGTAACAGGGGGTTTCAGGGAATAAAATCATATGAAGTACAGGGAATATTTTGACGCCAATTGTATACTCCCAAGAGAAAAAGATAATGTTGTGGGACACCTTGTATATTCCGTCCTTCTGTGAATTACAGTATGCCAGAGATATATGTCAAAAATAATTCTCAAAACCGATTGTTTTTGAAACCCAAGTTACATGAAACTTTTTACTTCTTTGAAGTTCAAGCTATTATTTGTTGGAATATCCCGCAGTCATGTTTCTAACACTCTGTATTTTATCAAGCAAATGAAAAACAATCACTAATTTCACTCTCAAGCTACAAAAAAATACCGTTATATTCAGTTATCGATCAAGGCACCGTTTTTTTTTCATAGGAAAAATAACAGTAATTTTTTCACAACAGTCGAAATAAAAATTGATCAAACCGTCAACATTTTAATGAATAGAAGATTCTTGTATTAGTAGTGAAAGTGGTAGTTTATGTCTAACGTAGTGAGGAAAATAATTTAGCTTTTACTCCTAATAAAATATACGATTTTATCCGGAAACGTATTCAGATAAATTAAAACTTGGTAACTTTTACTCGTGACCTTCAGTCATAAAAGTTGTTCCTTTTAGGTTATTTGTCGATTTTTTTTCTTCCAATGCAATCTTTTTAAAAGAGGTTTTTCGAAACATAGTGTACGAGACACCATCAGAATCAGAAAAAAAAGTTAATCCATTATGGCGTACAAAAGAAAAAATAAATTTCACTGTCAGTTAATTGTTTCATTGAACGCTAGAATGAATGTAATATCATTTTCTAATTCCTTGCCAAAACTGCTTTAAAAATTATTTGCTTGAAAAAGGCTAACTTAATCGGTTTTCTGTTGAAAAAATAAAGACAAAAATCACAACCCAAGTAGCACACTTATATTGGTACAATATTGTGAACATATTGGCGAAATATTTGAAGTGCAATATTGGCGAGAAAAAAAATGTGAACATTCGGCGATATTGGTCCAATATTACTTGAATAATATTGGCGAAATATTCTTGAACTAATATTGGCCTCAAAATGTTCGGCGATATTCAAGTTATATTGTCGAGAAGTAAAATGTGAACATTTTGCGATATTGGTTGAATATTGTTTGAATATTTTAGAAATAGTTTTGGTGAAATATTCTTGAAGCAATAATGGCCTCAAAATATTTATCGATATTGGTACAATATCATTTGGATATATTGGTGGATGTCAATATACCTTGGTAAATTACTAAAGATCTTTCAGTTGATGAAGGTGACACCAGAGACTGCCTTTTGATCGCCATAACCACTGAGTGAGCTGTCTTGAAAACAAGTTATGGAAAGTATTTAATATACTTTCGTAGGTTTTAGAAGACTTTCTATATATAGAGCCACCTAGCGGATTTTTATCCAGGTTTGATCATGATATAATTTCAATATGTTTCATTGAATATTCGGCCAATATTCAAATTTCATCTCAATCTAGATGTGGGAAACACTATGAAGACAAAATTGTTTTAACGATATCGATAAATATTATTGAACCAACATTGACCCAATATTAATTAATAAGATTTGTTTAATATTGGCGAAATGATATTCAACCAATGTGTAATCACACTTGGAGATACAATATAGTTTTTATTCCTAGAATCGATATTAGGGGATTGCGATATTTATTCTAGATGTTAAAAACGATGTGAAGACAATATTGTTTTATCGATATTGGTAAATAGCATTCAACCAATATTGACTCAATATCAGTAATTACAATTTGTCAAATAAAGTGGAAATGATATTCAACCAATATTCTATCAAACTTGGAAATACAATACCCTATAATCGATATGACTAGAATATTTGGATTGCAATATTTATTCTAGATGTGGAAAACAATATTTAACCAATATTTCGTGTGATAATCTACCTTCAAAACTAGTTCAACCAATATTCCACCAATATTATTAATATAATATTGTTTTTTGAATATTCACCCATATTGGACCAATATTGATTTTTCATTCACAATATATCTATATTGGCCCAATATAGAACCAAGATTCAGCCAATATGATGTGCTACCTGGGAAATTCAGTTTTTGCTTCATTTCAATTTCTTTCCAGATTAATAATCAGCATGAAAATGCGCAACTTTAAATAAATTACTATTGACCACACTTTCCGAACACCACGTACGTTCAAACCTCACAACCAACCAGAAACGAATCGCTTGAGAGTGAAATCAACTGTTGGCCACAATTCAAATCAACGTGTCCCCAAGAACTTCAAATGAAACCAACAAATTTTCAATAATAGGTACAAACTAAACTGACAACTAAATCATTTATATCTGCTCCAGCAATACACTTTATAATAGACTACGATTTTTGTAATTTCGGGAAAAACGAATTTCAACTGAAAACAGCTTTCACTTTGGCGCGAAGATTCAGAACACTCGCACACTGAAGAGGCGGCCGCGTGTCGACGCGAGAGTTCGACGACGAGTGGCGTCGCGACGAAAGCGTCGAATGAAACAACCCCTCCTTCGGAAGAGAGAAACATACAGATCGCATGGAACATACCAGGGAGAAACAATTGATTAATTCGTCAAGACAACATATCTTTCAGTGTTTGAAAGTGGTTGACAATGTATTAGTGTTAGTAGAATCCTTCTGGACTTCCATTGTCTAGAAACACAGAAAATAATTTTTTTTAATGTGTTTGAGTGACTCAAACACATGCAAAGAATTTATATTCTCCACGATCATCACAGAATTTGCCAATTCTGAAATCAAATTTGATTTTGACGGAATTCTCTCTCTTGAGATTGAAGAAATATTCTGCAACACCTCTGCCCCCATGCAATTTAAATGTAGTTACATTCTCTCTCTTGTGATAGAATAATATTCTCACACTGGTTAGCAATAATAACATTAGCCTTGACGCAGTTGATTGTCATCGTAATATACTATTAGTCCGCAAGCCCTCGTACAAAATCTTAGGTGATAACCAGCAAGTTGTAACTTTGTATACTGTTTAAGTATGCCAAGTCCGACAAGATTTCGCAAAGAAGAAATGTTGATAGTGGTAAGTTTTCCTTTGGCTTTCTCAAAAACATGTCAATTTCGCATTTATATGTAAGGTAATGACCAGCATTTAGTGTTCAAGTTAAAGTGAAAGATATTTACTAAAATTAATCTAAAAAAAATTGTCTGACAAAAAGTTTAGGTACTTCTAGTTTGTCCGCCACTCTAAACGTGTCGATTTCACGACTTGTAGGTTGGCAACAACCAGCAATCTGAGTTTTCTAGGAGCATACAATAATCAAATGAGATTTTCAATGGCACCATTGTCCGACAAAATTAATAGGGATCTTCAGCAGTCCGACGCTCCAAAGATGTCGATTTGACGACAACAATGTTGGTGATAACCAGCTGTCGGACAAAAGTGGCAACTGAGAAAAAAATATAATACTTATCGGAAGTATCGATTGTCCGACAAAAATATTGGACTGTTTTGCCTGTCCGACAACAAATGTTGAAATTTTTTAATTTCAATATTTCTCGCGATAGAAGTAAAAATTCAAAATTATATAAAAATACAATGTTGCTTTACAGTTTATTTCTTAACTTGAAAAATAAATAAACATGAATTTTTATAAAGAAAAGAATCATTCATCATCTTCTTCTTCAGTAGATTCTTCGCTCGCACTCAAAGTATCACTTTCATCGTTTGTCTCGGATTCTGACTGTGCTGCACTGGCAGAGTGGACGCCATCTAAATCTATATTAAGATCGAAATATTTATACAGTATGTCCAATTAAGTCGGCACCTTATGGAAATCTTCTTTATTTTTAATTTTAGTAAAAAAACTCATTGTTCATAAATGGTTCTACATGGTCTTAAATCTAATATGCAACCAGCAAATATAAAAAAAATTCAGTTGTATGCGAGGTTTCTTAAAAAATATGAATTCGGTGCTATAGAGTTAAAGTACCTTTATTTTTGACAATTCGCGAAATGCGTTCCTGCTAGATGGCGCTCGGATTTTATGCACGAAACAGTGTAATGGTGATCAGCCTCCAAATTCCATAAGAGATCATAGTGTTTAATTTTATTCTAATTCAAATTTGAATAAATTGCTGAAGATGTTGAAAATTGAAATTATTTAATCAGACATTTTCGTATACGTAGGTATTGCCACTTTTTGCCTAACTCTTTGTTTTCAATCAATGGGAAAATAATGTAATGAAACTTTGTATTTGGTACTAAGCATTAAGCATTGGGGCACCGAGCAAATAAACCAGTTTCAAGTTATCTGATTTCGAAACTATGAACACCAAAGAAAATCATCAAACTCATGTCGATTATGTATAGATCTATTATCTATTTAATATAAAAATACTTCACTACAATATTTTCATCGGCAGAGAGAAGAGGCGAAATACATTGCGATTACAAAACAAATTATTCAGATATTTTTATCTTTGTATATTTTTATCTTTTATATTTGTTTTTCAGGAATAAACAGCCTGTAGCCTGTATATGTTTACCTGCCTAAATGTGTGGGTTATTGTATAGCTTGGTGGTTTTGGTTAGTGTTTATATATAAAAAGTAAAATTTTAATATTTTTTTGGCAGTTTTCAACAAATTTACCAACTTTATTGTCGGACAAGTATATCGTTGTCTTATATATTCTATTTCTTTGAAAAATAAGTCAAGACAACATTGCTGGTTATCACCAACATTGTTGTCGTCAAATCGACATCTTTGGAGCGTCGGACTGCTGAAGATCCCTATTAATTTTGTCGGACAATGGTGCCATTGAAAATCTCATTTAATTATTGTATGCTCCTAGAAAACTCAGATTGCTGGCTATCGCCAACCTACAAGTCGTGAAATCGACACGTTTAGACTGGCGGACAAACTAGAAGTACCTGAACTTTTTGTCGGACAATTTTTGTTTAAATTAATTTTGTTAAATATCTTTCACTTTAACTTAAAAACTACATATAAATGCGAAAATGACATGTTTTACAGAAAGTCAAAGGAAAATTTACCACTATCAAGGTTTCCTCTTTGCGAAATCTTGTCGGACTTGGCATACTTAAACAGTATACAAAGTTACAACTTGCTGGTTATCACCTAAGATTTTGTACGAGGGCTTGCGGACTATATTCTTTGTTTCTAAACAATGGAGGTCCAGAAGAATTCTACTAATATCTTTCAGTTATGAATAAAATATGCTGATGGGTGCTTGTCATAGTCGAGGGCCTTGACCAAGGTAAATTTTATAATTTTTTGACATTGTATGACCAGACCAATGCTTCCGATTGATTTTCTCATTCTCTATTATAATGGCGTAAGTTGAGATATTGTAAGTGGACAGTAAGTTGGCGTATGAAATAGTAAGTCAGATTAGAAGAGAATTATTCACGGTGTTCCTCAGGGTTCTCTCACTGACCCTACTCTTTAGTCTATATACAGTGTCCTCCAAAATGTTGGAACCATATAATAATAATAATAATAATACTTTTAATGATTACCAGAACTATTAAATTTAAATAAATAATTACATTTATTTGTATCGTGGTAAGCAAATGGCAATTCTCGTTCAGAGTGTGAAAGTTAACCTTTCACTTCTGTTCGTCCACCAGCGCCCATAAATTAATAAAATAAATTGGAAATGACGAGCGAAGATAAAGGATGAAATAGAAAGAACGAAGAGAGAAAGAATAGCAAAACAATAAAAAGAGAGATAAAGAGAGATAGAGAAATGGGGAGAGAGAGAGACGGGAAGATTCTAGTCTAGATTGGAGCAGATATTTTGGTATGGTTTTGTATTCTGGAATTTCTAACAAGAAACGAGTTCAATCACATATTATCGCATATTTATACACATTGTTTATGTTTGTGTTTGGGGTCATTGAATCGAGAGAATGAGTTATTTTTTTTTTTGATTTTTCTATAAGATTTTTTTATAATTTGTTTTGAAAGAGTTCATGGATAAAGTCAAGAGAGAACAATCTAGACTATTCAAATTGTTAACGGTAGCCACTTTATAGCTGAAAGAACGTTTATACAGTGCGGTATTTTTTAGCCCTTTAACTTTTGAACGGTTCGACGTACAAACATGAATAAAAAACCGTTTAGAGGGTTTCACAGATACTAATTTTTGAAACAAAAAAATATGGTGATTGCTCGACAGGGGGCGCGGGGGGGGGCACATCAATTCAAAATTTTTAAATGGCATGGGGGGTCGAGTGTCACATCGTTGAAAAGAGAATTCAATTCTCTTTACAACCATCTAATTTTTTTTTTAATTTCGTTAATATTTTTTTTGCAATTCAAATTCGAAATATCAAATATAAATGCGGATCTCAAAACTAGTCATACCTTGAAAAATTTGAACGGTTTGTTGTGGAATAATGAAACCAAAAACATTGCGAATGGTATTACCGATACTACTTTTTGAGAGAGGAAATATTGCAATTACACTACAGATGGCGCTGGGGGCACATCAACTAGAAAGTTTCGATAGACATAAATATGGAAATTGGGAAAAAATTCCTCAACCAAATTCAAAGATATTTAGATGGTTGTAAAGAGAAATGAATTCTCTTTTCAACGATGTGACACTCGACCCCCCATGCCATTTAAAAATTTTGAGTTGATGTGTTCCCCCGCGCCCCCTGTGGAGCAATCACCATATTTTTTTGTTTCAAAAAGTAGTATTAGTGAAACCCACCAAATATTTTTTTTTCATGTTTGTACGTCGAACCGTTCAAAAGTTAACAGGGGGGGGACTAAAAAAAGTCGCACTCTATATTTCTTTTTTATGCTTGTGAATTGTGAGTATTGTAAGACGACGAATATTTAAATGATGAATGTCGGTTTACAATGAAGGTACGGAGAAGTTTTGAATTTCAAAACTTTTTAAATAGAATGCCATGTATAAATGACGTCTATTATGCATGTTTAGCCAACCTCGTTCTTTGAATTTGAATGAAATACTTTTCCTTTTTTTATGTCATAAATCAATCTAATACAAGAATTTTGTACTTTCTGGATTCTAGTGGAATCGTTCAACTTCAGACATGGACCATACATTAGGTCACAGTGGTTAAAATGTGACAGTACTAATGCATCACAAAGCCCTTTTTATCATTGTTCAAGTAAAATCTTTGCGGGTACATCAGTTTTAGTGAACCATATGCGATTCTGAGCTTCTGCGTGACATGTCCAGTGAAATGTAACTTTGTGTCTATTATCAAACCTAAGTTCTTGTAGTAGGGTTTGAAAGGAATTGTATGGAGTTGCCAATTTTTAAGTCTAAAATAGATTGAATATCATTTCTAACATTGTCTGGGCAAAAAAGCAATGCACAAGATTTATTGGGGTTGAATTTAAGTAATTGATTGGTTGAAATTGTAAATAGTGCGTCTAGGTCAGAGTTTATGAATTCATTTGTCATTTGTCATTTGTCATTTGCCAAAATAAACTTGGGTGTCATCAGCATGAAAGTGATAACCAACATGTTGCAGTACGTTATCGAAATTTGACGTATACAGGGTCTATAGAAGCGGGCCCAGTATGATACCCTGTGGAACACCAGCCAGGACTTCTGATAGGGAGGAAATTTGATAATCTATTTGAACGCTCTGAAATCGGTTACTGAGGTATGATGATAACATAATGCAGGCGGACTCACTGAATCCATAATAGTGGAAAAGAGATTAAAATTTCATGATTGATCATATCAAATGCTTTAGAATAATTTAGTAGCATTAAAACACATTTTACTGCTATCCTGAGGTATTAGAACAATATCAGAAAGTGCTGTTGCACAACTTATGAACCCAGATTGTTTGCATGGCAGTATTTAATTTTTTTCAAAAAGACCCTGATTTGGGATTTCATAATATTTTCTAATATTTTTGATAACGTGGGTGAAAAAAACACTGATATATCGAAGATCATTAAAAATTTCTGGGTTTGTTACTTTTGGTAGAGGAATGACTTTTGCTCTTTTCCAAGAGTCAGGAAAATAGTTATTTGTTTAACTAGGCAGTAAAGTAGTAGATTGACTGCCGAGGCTGAATTCATAGCCGAGCGTAGCGAGGCTAGGAATTCAGCTAAGGCAGTCAATCTACTTTGCTGCCGAGTTGAACATATAATTTTCTCTCCGATTGTTCATAATGATATAGGAGGATATTGTATTTGCAAATTATTACAATTCCCACAATCTCTTTATTTTCCTGTAGTGTTCAATTAAAATAAAATTTGATAGAAATCGCAGTTGTTGGAATGGTTGGTTGCTATGGAAATGTCCATAATAATTATAGTTTGACAATTCATGAAATTTCTGACAGTTGTGCGAAAAAATATCGGTAAATTTAAATTATTATATAATGGACAGTGATAGCGACCTGGAGTACTTACTCCTCCAGAAATAAGGTAGGTGGCAAAAAATATAGAGTTGAATTTGTTGCCGGAGAAGTCTCGGATGGAATATGAAGGAAATTATAAACGATTTATGGATTATTGCATGGAGAAAAATGCGAAGACTTTTTCGGAGAATGTATTACTTGCTTATTTTGCTGGATTATCTCAAACAATGAAGAGTTCTACCCTTTGGTCTGTATATTCCATGTTGAAGGCAACTATGAATGTTAAAAATGGCGTAGATATAGGAAAATACTTGAAGTTGCGGGCATATTTAAAACGGTCATCTGAAGGCTACAAGGCAAAAAAGTCCCGAGTTTTCGAAAAACAAGATATTATAAACTTTATACTGGATGCACCAGATGATGAATATTTATTAGCAAAAGTAAGTTTTGAATAAGATATCTATACCATGAAGTGAAAATACTTATAATCCATTCTTTTTGGAATTGCGGGTGCATGTCGCTGCGACGAACTTTTGAATTTAAGGTTAGAAAATATTGAAGATATGAACAATAAACTATTGGTATCTCTATTAAACACGAAGACGAAGAATTCGAGGTCTTTCGTAATAATGGAATATTTGGATGTTGTTAGAAAATATATAGCTCTTCGGCCTGCTGAATTAAAAGACACAAGATTTTTTGTCAAATACGCAAAAGGTAAATCCATAAAGCAATTTGTTGGAATCAATAAATTTGGTAAAATACCTCAAGAAATAGCTGTCTATTTAAAGTTGCCGAATGCTAAGGAATATACGGGACACTGCATCCGCAGAAGTTCTGCCACTTTACTTGTGAATGCAGGAGGTGACATAACAATGTTGAAACGACATGGTGGGTGGAAATCCTCAACTATAGCAGAAGGGTACATTGAAGATTCAATGGCAAGTAAAACCAGCATTTGTGAAAAAGTTTTGACAAATATAGGAACTACTTATGAGACGAATCAAACTGGTAATATAATTAATGTAGAGAGAACGATATCTGAGGAAAGAAAAGGTGGCCTATTCGTTCAAAATTGTCATAATTTTACCATCAATGTTAATAACAACTAAACATATATTTTTTAAATTCTTGTTAAAAGTGTTATGTAATAATTGCTAATAAATGTTTACATCAAATGTATTATTCCCATTGAATCACTTTGCTGCCTAGGCAGGAAAAGAAATACTTTGCTGATTGATATGTGTCAGCAAAATTGATATTTGCTGCCAATCGGAGAAAAACATTTTTTCCTAGTCAAACGTTCATTATATGTCTGATTATTGGAATTATAAATGAACAACATAGCTGAACCCAAGTAACACACCTATATTGGTAAAATATTGGTACAATATTGTGAACATATTGGCGAAATATTGAAAATGCAATATTGGCGAGAAAAAAAATGTGAACATTCGGCGATATTGGTCCAATATTACTTGAATAATATTGGCAGAATATTCTTGAACTAATATTGGCCTCAAAATGTTCGGCGATATTGGTACAATATCGCTGATACAATATTCTGACAATATTGGCACAATATTTAAAAGTTATATTGTCGAGAAGCAGTATCTCAACATTTTGCGATATTGGTCGAATATTTTAGAAATAGTTTTAGTGGAATATTCTTGAAGCAATAATGGCCTCAAAATATTTATTGATATTGTTACAATATTTATCGATATTGGTACAATATCATTTGGATATATTGGTGGATGTCAATATACCTTGCTAAATTATTAAATGTCCTTTAGTTGATGAAGGTGACACCAGAGTCTGTCTTTTGATCGCCATAACCACTGAGTGAGCTGTCTTGAAAACAAGATAAAGAAAGTATTTAATATACTTTCGTAGGTTTTAGAAGACGTTGTATATGTAGAGCCATCTAGCGGATTTTTATCTAAGTTTGATCATGATATAATTTCAATATGTTTCATTGAATATTCGGCCAATATTCAAATTTCATCTCAATCTAGATGTAGGAAACAATATGAAGACAATATTGTTTTAACGATATCGATAAATATTATTGAACCAATATTGACCCAATATTAATTCATAAGATTTGTTGAATATTGGCGAAATGATATTCAACCAATGTGTGATCACACTTGGAGATACAATATAGTTTTTATTCCTATAATCGATATCAGGGGAATATTGAGATTGCGATATTTATTCTAGATGTTAAAAACGATGTGAAGACAATATTGTTTTATCGATATTGGTTAATATCATTCAACCAATATTGACTCAATATAAGTAATTACAATTTGTCAAATAAAGTGGAAATGATATTCAACCAATATTCTAACAAACTTGGAAATACAATATAGTTTTTTCCCCTATAATCGATATGACTGGAATATTTGGATTGCAATATTTATTCTAGATGTGGAAAACAATATATAACCAATATTGTAGTATCGATATTGGTAGAAATTATTCAACCAATATTGACCAAATACTTCGTGTGATAATCTACATTCAAAACTAGTTCAACCAATATTCCACCAATGTTATTAATATAATATTGTTTTTTGAATATTCACCCATATTGGACCAATATTGAATTTTCATTTACAATATATCTATATTGGCCTAATATGGAATCAAGATTCAGCCGATATGATGTGCTACCTGGGAATGATAGTAATATTTATATTATCAGTACCGGTTGCTTATGTTTTTATATTATGAATAATGTCACAAATGGTGGATTTTTGCAGCAGTCATAAGTCATAAGTTTTAAGTCATAAGGAAGAATATTCATCAATGATTGGTTGGAATAAATGGTTCAACCAATCATTGACAAATATTCTTCCTTATGACTTAACTTATGACTGCTGCATAAATCCACCATAATACTCTCATTGTTTACAAGATTGAAGGTTATTTCCATCTTTGACGTTGTTGGAATAGAAGTTGATCAATTCTCGATTAGGTGGAGAGTTGTTGAGTAATGAATTAGCTAGGAAGTCATTGAAATCACTTGCCCTGCGTAGATGTTCAGGAATAGTATTGGTTTTACATTTAGGAACTCGAATTTTTTTGAGTTTAGACCATTTTTCTCTCATGATATAATTTTGTAGTTTAAAATTTAAGTAAGCCTTTTTTCAGATTTTATTGCAGTGGTTGTGAAATTACGTAGTTGTTTATAGTGGCTTAAGTGTTTCTGTAAATGAATACTTTTTTCTGCAAGGCTCTATCTCGTAGATTTTGCATATACTTTACGTTATCAGTTATCCAAGATGAATAGCCATTTGTTTCTTTTTTGGGTAGAAAGATCTTGCAGGAGCATGAATATCTAGCAAGTTAATCACATAATCATTGAGTAAAAGGACTTTGGTTTGTAAATCTTCAGTTTCATATATTTATTTTTTTTCTTTGGTGTTTCGGCATCGACTACTCTGGTCATTAGCCAAGTGTTTTGGATAGGCCTTGTTACTAACTCCATGCGCCACCTTAGGAGCAGCACTGTTAATCGGAACGCAACAGTGAATCGTGCACGAGATTTAGATAATTTAATCGGTCAAATTAAATTAAAAAATTCCAGCCGTAACTGGGGCTCGAACTCCGGACCTTTCGACTCAGAGTCGGACGGTTTAACCACTGCGCCACGCCCCAACATTTCATATATATTTTGCCAAGGTTCGTGGTCTCTATTGAAGTGTTCGATATTTATATTATTAATTGGTCTATAAGTTATTTTCTTCCTTGTGACAGCAATAACACAGTTTATTTCGAATTTACAGTTGATTGAAAAGTGCTCAGAAATTTGTACATTTTCCACAGTTGGTTCACAATCTTCTGTTTGTATATTTGTAATAATCAAATCAAGCAGTGTTTCCGAAGTAAGAGATATGCGTGTTGGTTGATCCAATAATTGTTTGAAATTAAATGACTCAATGATTGTTAAAGAAAACTGTAAAATTAGAGTTAAAATTGAGCATGTCAATATTAAAGTCGCCGACACACACAATATTATTACAATTGGAGAATATCTTCTACTTGATCAAGAAACAGATTACTCCACCAATTACCAATTTTAATTTTTTTGAGGATCCTGACTTTATTATTTTTTTTCGGCAACCATCCCCATCACTTCCCGGACACTTTTTCTTTGGGAAAGTAGCACTTCCTGGCCTAGTCCGGGAAGTACGTACTTCCCGGACTAGGCCGGGAAGTGCTCGAATTTTAATACAAATATTAATATAAATAAGAATTAGAATGTTTCTGTTGGTACCTATCTTCTGTTCGAATTTCAATATATAATACAAATAAGAACTGAATAAGATGGGTGAAAGTCGACCTCTCTTCGTCTCTTAGACGAAATGCGTCTCATTGATTTGTTATTCTACATGATTGCCGAAAAAATAGTGAACGCAACACGTCCGAAAACAGTTTTTTGGACTCGTAGACCTCCAGGACTCGCTGACGCTCGTCCTAGAATTTGGTCTACTCGTCCAAAAAAACAGTATTTTCCGGACTTGTTACGTAAATTACTATTTACTCATACTCAAGATTTTGTTAGATCAAGTAATTGCTTGGACAAATAATTTATGCCAATTCAGAAACTTACTACCTACTGAAAAAATATTGTTGATAATTTTCATTAAAAATTGAGGCCAACTCTTTAAGTAGTTATCAAAATTGGTAATTGTTAGACTAAACTGGATAACTGGGAATATCACTCAATTGCAAACAACTTTTTTCAATAAATTTTTTCGATGTTTTGCATATTAATGTCACTTTACTCTTTAGTGAATTTTCAATATCGGCCGTTTCCCGCTTGGCCGCACGCCACTGGCAATAACCGGTATGCGCGTACGTTAATTTAATTCAATGCACCAACTTTTATGAAGAATGAAATTTTCTGAGAAACTATCAATAAAATAAAAAAGTTTCCCATATGGTTCCAACATTATGGCGGACACTGTATAATACAAATGTTAAAAATCCAAAAAAAAATTGATAATTAGACTAATTTTTCGAAATTTTAGGACTTGTGGGAACCTCAGCTGACTGGATCAGAGCCGTAACAATACAGTAATTCCATACGGCACAGGACCAGTCAGCTTAGGTTCGGAAGACAGCGGTTACTGAAATATCGACAAATTTAAAAAGCCGAATTAAATTTTTCCCAAACTTTTGTTTCCGAATTTGTAACCACTGTATTTCGTTACAAAACGCAATTTACACTCGTTTTTAAGGAGAGTGTAAGAGGTTAGATAATGCCCTGTATATCTTCTCGATACTGAGGTATTCTTCATTCTGCGTAGTTTTTTTTGTTGCAACATTTTCCAATAAACGAAAATTCCAACATCATCCTCTATATCCTTCCTCGAACACAAATCTTTTCAGCGACGAAGAGAGCGCATCCGGATAAACGTAGCCCATATATTTATATAGCCCGGAGGGATTACCACGCCGCAAGGGGCGCATCTGAAAGTCAAATTCCGTCACTCCTCACTCGACCTGCCGACTTTACGAGCTCAAAGTTCTTAGCCTCACCGAGGCCTTTGTGTTCGCTTCTTGCCAAATATCCTTCGTTACGGCACTTCAGTTCGGAGTATATACAGAGTGGATGGACAACGGAACAATTTTTTTCCGGCAAATACAACTGTCAGTTTATAGAACAATAGTTTGGAAAAGACACTAAAATGGCCCGAGTGATAAAGCTATTATATTAGTATAATGCAATCGTATAAAAATTTATTTATTTTTCACTTGTCCATTACAGCTTTTTAATACCTTGGCAATGGTTGCTATTAACAAACCCATAACGCCCGGGGCGTTTTTGTTGTTGTTGTTGTTAACTCCGTCAACCGATTGCACCCCTACGCGCAACCCTCAGAAGTCTTCGAGAGACATGTGTGAGCTAGGGAAGACACGCAGCCCGTACCTTTTAACGTGTGATGCCATGCACGAGACCGGTGAATCGGTGGATCGAACCCCCGACCACACGCATGCGAGGCGAACGCACTACCAGCCGACCACCACGGCCCATTATGGAGGGCATTATGAATCATAACGCCCGCTAAATGTTATTTTCTGTAGTTCAATGTCAATGTCAAATGAAGGAAGTAGTCCATACTCAAAGTGGAGTTGCAATGTAATAAATTTAAGTAAAACTCGAAGTCGTCCCCACAATATATATTTCACCCCAATGGCAAGGGGGCAAGGGGGGCAAGGGGAACGTAGCTTTGGCAAGCAACTTGTCAAAGTGTCTACGCCGTTACAAGAAAGTCAAAAACATGTTTTCGAGCATAGTAATGCTCATCTTCAGTTGAAGTAATACAGGGGTTAAGCTAAAATTAGTAAGAAAAACACTAGTTACAATTTTGAAAAATATGAAATTTACAAAATACTTGGAACCAAAATGGATACTCACATGGCATGGAAACTTGAAAGGTTAAATCGTAAAATGTATGTATGACTTAAAACATCGTTGGCGCAATTAAGGGCCAAAATACTGGCATTAAGGGTGAATGATCGGGGACCATTCCAACACAGGAAACACCAGTCGAAACATAAAAGAGATTTTTATTTAATAATATTTGATTTCAGACATCAGTCTTATGGCGTTGTATTAAACAATGAAGTAGAAGGAAATGGAATGAATCCGTCGATAATAAGGATTTGATTAAATAAGTAACGTCATCTGTCGGAGGAAAGTCTAAATTATTTGAAAAATGGATTCATGTTAAAAATTATGTTTACAGGTATCTGACTGCTAATCACATTGTTAATAATAAACATCATTTTGATATTGATTCAGACCTTAAAGTTTTGCACGTTTGTAATAAAGGCCCTAAACTGACTATTTTGGAGATTTTCGAGATTAACAGAACTAATAAGGACCATAATTCAGAATCTTTGAACGAACAAATTAAATTTGATTGCATTTCCTTTTTCAACGCTCTAAAATTTTAACAATAATCTAGCTTATATATGAACCAATTTCCTTTTGAAATTACAGTTTTCTTCCTCATTTATCGTGGTTTCTCCTACAAACTCTTCCACTTGCAGTCAGATACCTGTAAACATAATTTTTAACATGAATCCATTTTTCAAATAATTTAGACTTTCCTCTGACAGACTTGTTTAATCAAATCCTTATTATCGACGGATTCATTCCATTTCCTTCTACTTCATTGTTTTATACCACTCCATAAGACTGGTGTCTGAAATCAAATATTATTAAATAAAAATCTCTTTTATGTTTCGACTGGTGGTTCCTGTGTTGGAATGGTCCCCGACCATTCCCCCTTAATGCCAGTATTTTGGCCCTTAATTGCGCCAACGATGTTTTAAGTAATACATAAATTTTACGTTTATACATTTCAAGTCTCCATGCCATGTGAGTATCCATTTTGGTTCCAAGTATTTTGTAAGTTTCATATTTTTCAAAATTGTAACTAGTGTTTTTCTTACTAATTTCAGTTTAACCCCTGTATTACTTCAACTGAAGATGAGCATTACTATGCTCGAAAATATGTTTTTGACTTTCTTGTAACGTAGACACTTTGACAAGTTGCTTGCCAAAGCTACGTTCCCCCTTGCCCTTGGGATGAAATATATATTGTGGAGACGAGTTTTACTTAACTTTATTCAATGTCAAATGTTTTTTCCTATTTTTTTAGTAGTTCAATAAATTAATTATCAAGATAATTTTTATTTATAATTGTACATAAAAAAAGGGACTAATTATTTTCTTTCAAATAGAAATTACAATTTTCAAATGTTCCTGAAAAATTAGTACCAAGTTTGAAGTTCTGTGAGTTGACCGATGATGAACTCCTCAATGTGCATTCGGTTTCGTTCAGAACGTTAACATTTTCTTTTTTGGAAACGGAATGGTCTATCATTGTAGCAATTTTGTTCATCGAGGAGATAGTTTCTTCAATATAGCTCTCCGCTACCGTACTACTCTTCCATTTTCCATGTAATTTTAGTGTTACAAAGGAAGCACCACCTTGAACAAGAAGCGTTGACGACCTTCGGCGTAGAGATTGTCCGCTGTAACCTTTCGGGTTTTCCAAATTAAGGTATTTCGCTATGATAGAAGGAACACTTCCTATAGTATTTTTACCTACAGGTAATTCAATGCATTTATTATTTCTGTTGGTTAAAAAGCACCTACGTTGTTTGTCGTAGTGCAATGTACTTTCTAACTTAGTTCAAGGCTGCTATTTCGCTTTCTTCAACAAAGGTAAAACTTTTTGAGGTGCAGTCTTAGTTTCTGGTACCTTGATCAGTAAAACGGCTCCTCTGTCTTCAAAGTCATCAATTGTCATCTTGACCATTTAATCACGTCTTAAGCCTCCAAATACGCAAAATTTCCAGAACAACTTTATGTAGCAGAAAAGTGTCATCTGGAGCTTTTCTTTTGAAAAGTAATTCTTGTAGACCTTCCAACACCTTTGATTTTTTAGGAATGTACCCTTTTGATTAACTTTCAGAAAGGCCATCAGTTGACTGAATGCTGATATTCTGAAGTTTTTTTTAACAATCTATGTTGATTTCAGCTGTGAGTATTTGGTCCATAGACTATTTGCACTATATTTTTCAGACTGAAATAATGTAAAATAAATAAAATATATTGATATTTTTCATGAGATAAACTCACCAGTTCCTGGAAGTACGCTTTAAGACAGTTTCATTTACGGTACTCACTCTGTTTTACTTTCCTCCAGCAGACCGACAAAATTTCCAATAAATTTTTTTCATACTTTGGAAAATAAAGAGGATATTGATTTTTATTAATAAAAACACCGCCCTCCACCCCCATATTTTTCCGAGAGGTTTGCTCTCGGATTTTGAAGATTTCCCCATCCAAATATTTCCTTGCGCTTAGCGCCCCGATTTTTGATAATCTCCTCCTCCACCCCATTTTTTAAAACAACAAAATATTTAAAATTATATAAGATATCGAAAAAATGTATATGAACAGTTTTATTGTCCTCAAACAGGTCTACAAAAATAACACCCATGATTATTTTTTCAAATCTTGATGAAAAAAATTAAGACGTGTACTTTTAGAAATTTTACCGTTTTTTCTTGAAACACGAAAAACTCGAATACGAAACGAAATTTATGAACAGTTATATTTTCCTTAAACACGTCCACAAAATAATCCTATAAAATTTTTTCATATTCTGGAAAATAAACAGAATATTGATTTTTTTTAATAAAAACACCGAAAACTCAAATATTTTTTATTTTTGAAAATTTCCCTCCTCTATCTACACCTCCCCCAAATTTTTCCGGGAGCTTTGCGTTCGAATTTTTGATAATTTCCCCCATTAACCCCGCCCCCCCACCGCAATTTTTCCAGGCGTTTTGCTGGATTTTTGATCATTTCCCCCTCCACCCTATTTTTTTAAAACAACAAAAAATCGATAACAATACAAGATAACGAAAAAATGTATATGAACAAATTCATTCACCTCAAACAGGTCTACAAAAAGATTCATTGAAACTTCTTCATATCTTGAAAAAAAAATTGAGATGTAGACTTAAAAAACTTTTCCGTTTCGAAAACGAAACAAGAAATCAAAATAATGTATGTGAACAATTTTATTGTTCCCGAACAGTTCTCAGTTCTACAAACAGTTTCCATGAAGTTTTTTCAATTTTTTCTCAACTATGGCATTCGTCGTTGTATTTAACAAACATTGTACTATCCAGCTATCTGGATACTATTTCATTATGTTTTATATTTTATATTTGATTATGTATTAGATTTTATGTATAGGCCTTGTTATCAGTATCCTTTTTGTACTGTATTTGAGGTCATAAATAAATAAATAAATAAATAAATTTATATTATTGGTGTCCAATAATAGTTTTAAACGCATTAAAGTCGTTGTATTCATACCATTGGTGTCCTTTTATAGTTTCAAATGCTTTAAAATCGTTTTATTCATATAACTGGTGTCCAGTAATAAAGACGCATTAAAATCGTGTTATTGATATTATTGGTATCCAATTATAGGTAGTTTTGAACATATTAAAGTCGTTGTATTCATATTATTGGTGTCCATTGAAGTTTTAAATGCATCAAAGTCTTTTTATTCATATGATTGGTGTAATTGTTTTAAACGCATTAAAATCGTTAAGTTCATACTATTGGCGTCCAATTATAGTTTTAAATGCTTCAAAATCGTTTAATTCATATAAATGGTGTCCAATAATAGTTTAAGACGCATCAAAATCGTTGTATTCATATTATTGGTGTCCAACTATAGTTTTGAACGCATTAAAGTTGTTGTATCCATATTATTGGTGTCCAATTATGGTTTTAAATGCATTAAAATCTTTGTATTCATATGATTGGTGTCCAATCATAGTTTTGAACGCAATTGTATTCATGTTATTGGTGTCCAATTGTAGTTTTAAACGCATTAAAATCGTTAAGTCCATACTATTGGCGTCTGATTATAGTTTTAAACGCTTTGAAATCGTTTTATTCATATAACTGGTGTCCAATAATAGTTTAAGACGCATAAAAATCGTTGTATTCATATTATTGGTGTCCATTGAAGTTTTAAATGCATTAAAGTCTTTGTATTCATATGATTGGTGTCCAATCATAGTTTTGAACGCAATGAAGTCGTTGTATTCATGTTATTGGTATCCAATTGTAGTTTTAAACGCATTTAAATCGTTAAGTTCATACTATTGGCGTCCGATTATAGTTGTAAACGCTTTGAAATCGTTTTATTCATATAACTGGTGTCCAATAATAGTTTAAGACGCATCAAAATCGTTGTATTCATATTATTGGTGGCCAACTATAGTTTTGAACGCATTAAAGTTGTTGTATCCATATGATTGGTGTCCAATTATGGTTTTAAATGCATTAAAGTCGTTGTATTCATATTATTGGCGTCCAATTATAGTTTTGAATGCATTAAAGTTGTTGTATTCATATTATTGGTGTCCAATTATAGTTTCAAACGCATTAAAATCGTTGTATCCATATATCTGGTGTCCAATAATAGTTCAAGACGCATTAAAATCGTTGTATTCATATTATTGGTGTCCAATTATAGTTCTGAACGCATCAAAGTCGTTGTATTCAACTTACGAGCTCCTCAACTTCCAAGCCCTCACTTGCTTGTTCTCTTCTTTTAAAAATAAGAATAACAGTGGCCAAAACGGTACCAATGTTTTTGCTAATTTTATATTTTGTTGTTCGCGACATACTTTTAACGTCTCATAAATGTACATATACTGAATCTAACCTCAAAAATCAATGTCAAATTTCCTGATGTTTGCTGGTCTGAAATTAGGCACAAAAATAGACACGAAAAAACGCATAGACTAATAAAGGTTTTTAAACTACCTTCAAGCGTCAGGATGAAATCTTGTCTCTTGAAGGTTCATTCCGGATTTAAGTATGCAAGGAGGGGAGAGAGACGGAGCCAGGTAATCAAGAAAACAATATCGCGAATCCCGCAGCGCCGTATAATGAGAGCGGAGGGCGGGATTACCGGATAAACCCGGACCGGGATAGGATTATCTCCGGGACGGATCCGGGACGCGCATTCAACTACCATATTAGCCCGCTAAGTTATTTATTGCCCCATAATTAAGTTTCCGAGTGTCATTTTAAAGTAGGCATTTACATGCCGATGCGAGCGTGAGAATTTGATGGAGGCTGCAGTTTAATTAAAGCTCTGCTAAAGTCTGCCGAGGAGAGTGGCTTGAAATGACAGTATATGTCAATAACGATGTACAGTGTGTCGAATATAAAAGTTGCCAGTGAGAGTGAGAATATCTGGGAAATGAAATAAGATTTCAAGAAATGCCCAAACCTGGTTCGAGGCAAGGTCGGGGAAAACTAAATAGCAAATGATCGAACTTCTGTACTCCCCCCCCCCCACTCCCATCAGGGATTAAAAGTAGAAAAGTACATATATACAGTGCCATTTAGAGCGTAATTCTTCGATATCTCAAAAGCCATTATCACTAGAGAAAAACTTTGGAAACAAATTTCTTCCGTTACTAAAGATACCCGTTTCAAAAATATTTTCAACAATACTGGGTGTTTTATAAAAGCGGGACGACTCGGAGACGAGCTTTTTCTTAATATTTTTTATTCGAAATCTATTCCACTAAGGTTTACATCGCTGTAAAAAAAAGAAACCGATTGCAGCGTTGCCAAGTTATAATTGATAAACCTATTTTTACGACTATTGAAGTGTCATGTTGAATTGGGCAAGGTATATTCATTTATTCAACTTTTTAAAATATTTTTGGCTTACAGTAGTAGCAAGGTAACGCGTTCACCAATCCAGTGATTTTGCGACATGATCCTTTACAGGGTGCTGAAATTTGCATTTTGAATATTGTAAGATTCAGGCGACGTTCATTAGAATTTTTCAAATGGAACACCCTGTATTTTTCTTCACAAATTTATTTCGACATCCATCGCCTTTTAATCGCAGGAAAAAATCAAATTCGGTTGCGGCGTTGTCAAGTTATGAGTAATGTCCTTATGTTTATCACTATCTCAGGGCTACTTATAAGGCATGATTCCTTTATTTGATTTGATTGTGGGAACATGACAATCGAGGTTCATCATTATGAAATTTGAATGATGTTTCGTTCGAATCGATAGAGCGAAAGATTCGAAAAATTAAAAAAATTGGAAAAAAGTGACAGTAGAGGGTCCAAACTTGGAGCAAATGTATAAAATTGGAAACTGAGCAACTTTTTTCTTTGGCATTTTTCGAAATTTCCAGAAAAAAACTGATTTTTTGAGGATTTTCGAAAAAAATGTCAAATTTGACAGGTTTATAGTGGCACAAGAAAAAAGGAAAGATACTGTTTTTTACTCATTTTTCAAGCACAAACTAACTGCGAAGTCAAATTTTCTTTATATCAATTAATAAAAAAAACTTCCATATGTCGCGAACTTTATGTGTGACACTGTATGTACGTATGTGAAACAAACAAAGATGTCAAAAGCAACTTGTGCCTTCAAAACAGTGGTCTGAAGGCCATCAGAATAGTGGTCTAAAGGCAGTTCATCCACTGGCCTGCTCAAACAGTTGAACCTAATTCAAAATGTTTCCATTTTCATTACATTCTTTAGTTCAGAGCGTCTACCTATTATTTATCATCTAGTCTCCCAAAAACCCCAATGAAGCACAATTATACACTGAAAAATACCTGAAATATTCACACACACATGGATCATAAATTTGATAATGTCTGGTCAACTGGTCCCATTACTCGTAGTGGCGCTAAAATCATCAAAATTGTTCCCTATTAAAATTTTCTCTGCGCGTCCTACCTAGTTAGCTATGAAAAAAAATTGATCGTTTTGTTGAAACTTTCGTTTAATTCAGTTTCGAAAATTTAAAGTGTTTGATATTAAGTGTTTGAAATGAATTATTCTCAGCAAGAAATGATAAGCATGGTGTACACTTTGGGGGAAAGCCATGGTAATTGTCTGTTAGCCTCTAGAATATGTGCCCAAAACATTCCTCAGAGACGACTTCCTCAAGATGCTTCAGAAGACTGAAAGATTGATTTGAACGAACCGGAAGTGTAAATTGTGAAAAACCTACAAGGGAAAAAAACTGTTTTGACAGAAGAAAATGAATATGCAATCGTTTCATCAGTAACTGAGGATCCGACATTAAGTGTTAGAGAAATAAGAAAACATTTAGATATTAAGAAATTATCAGTAGTGAAGTTCCTCGAAAAGCATAAATTTCATCCATACCATCTTCAACTCCACCAAGAACTTACAGAAAATGATTTTGGAAGACGAGTTACATTTTGTCAGTGGGCACGAAACAAAATAAGAGAAAACCCTTCATTTTTCAAAGATGTGCTGTTCAGTGATGAATCAACATTTCACAGAAATGGTTTCGTTAATCGTCATAATTTCCACTATTATGCTACTGAAAACCCGCATGCAGTTCTAGTTTCTAACTTCCAACATAAGTGGTCGCTCAATGTCTGGGAAGATATATTCCATGATTACGTTATTGGGCCGTTTTTTCTTCGAGCAGCATTTAACCGGGGAGAGTTTTTCACGTTTTTTACAAGGTGATCTGCCCAACTTACTTCAGCATATTCCACTGGTGATTCAACAGGACATGTATTTTCAATTGGGTGGTGCACCTGCACGCTATCATAGAGAAGTTCAGAACCATCTTGAACGATATTTTCCTCAAAAATGGATAGTTAGTGGAGGACCAATCCAATGGCCAGCGAGATCTCCCGACTTGACCAGTATGGACTTTTTTATGGGGTCACGTGAAATCTATGGTTTATAACCTACCTGCTACTACCATTGATTACATGAAAGAAAGAATTCGGGATGCCTTTCGAAGTATAACACCGATCAAAAATTTTAAAATGCGACTTGATCAGGATGGAATGCATTTCAACTTCTGTAATGAGTTTTTCATTTGCTTTAATTCCTCCATTACTTGTTTTTCTTTTATCTCAACCTCAAACATTATTATTTGGAATACTTCGAATTAAAACATCTCGACATAAAATATGTATTATTTGGCAACTTCTACAATACAAACAATGTAGATTTGGAATACAAGAATAAGGACAATTTTTAAAAATTTGGAAAACTTTTTTTGTCCTTATTCCCGCAATCCAAATCTCCATTTAACTTGAAGGGGACAAACTCTACATAATAATGCAAACAATATTCCTTTACTACACGGGTTTCGGGTGGAAATTCAGCAAAATTTTATATTTTTATATTTGATTGGTGCGATGTTTGACAGGCCACTACACAAATAATGGAAATGTATTTCGAAAAATTAATTCATAGTCTGCAAAAATATCTCTGTTAAAGTAGTATTTTGGATCAATTTGTCAAAACCCACTCTATTTGTTTTAAATACAAACTTGGAGAGCCTGTAAATGTTCCTATTGTGAAAAAATACATGATGGTCCATGTAGAAATTTGGTTATACCGTGGCAACGCAATATTTCCACAATACAAATAAATGAAAGAACTATGACGTACAAATTATCCCGAAATAGTAGTGAACATAAGGAAATTACTCATAACTTGACAACGCCGCAACCGATTTCGATTTTTTTTTTCAGCGATTGAAAGGCGAGAGATGTCGGAATAAATTTGTGAAGAAAAATAAAGGGTATTCAATTTGAAAAATTCTAATGAACGTCGTCTGAATCTTGCAAAATTCTAAATGCAAATTTGTGCACCCTGTTAAAGAACATGTCGCAAAATTACTGGATTGGTAAACGTGAGACCTTGCTACTACTGTGTGCTAAAAACATTTAAAAAATTTGAATAAATGAATGCCCAATTCAACATGACCCTTCAATAGTGGTAAAAATAGGTTTATCAATTATAACTTGGCAACGCCGCAAATGATTCCAATTTTTTTTAAACCTTAGTGGACTGAATTCCAAATGAAAAATACAGGGTGTTCTATTTAAAAAAAACTCGTCTCTGAGATAAATCATCCATTAATGTTGAAAATATTTTTAAAATAAGCAAATTTGGTACCTGAAAAAGTTTTTCTCTATTGGTTCTAGCTTTCGAGATATTGAAATTGGCTAAATAACTCATATATCAATGAATAGGTATAGTTTTTTATTATATTTATGACTCCACTACAGTTTGCCAGGTTGAAGAGAGGCGGCCAGTTAGGCCAAGACCTTTGAAAATGGTAAAAAGTTTAAAAAAATTAGAACATCGTGATGCCAATTGAAAAAATATGACAAAAATAAAAGGAAAAACAATTTTCGGGCGATTTGAGGTCGGGAACTGGACGGGGGAGAAATTTTAAGGGTGGAAAACGGTTTATCACGATTTCCGGCAAAACTACGAGTCCTATCGAAAAAGTTGAATGGCACAGTTGTAGTTAATACATAACCTCATAATTTAATTATGCGAAAAATCCAAAAAATGACTTTTTGTTTTTTAATTTTCAACTCCCACAAAAAAAATTCACGTAATATGGTGAAAACTTACATTTTTATGTACCGAACACACTGTAATTTTTTGGATTCAAAATATTTATTGTTTCCCCTCATTTCGATGTAATGTCGAGAAAGCATATTAATTTTCAATCGAAAAAAATCAAAATATCTGCTTTTTGAAAAAATAGGTGTGCTTTTTGTTCGTTGAAATCTCTACTTTCTGATGGTATAAAAAAATACTAAAATAAGGTACTATTGCAAATTTTCTCAGAAAATAAAAATATTCGAAAAAACTCGAATGCGACAAAAAAATTTATCATTATGTTATTTGAGCTATTTAATGAAATTAATACTTCCATTACTCGAAAACTGTAGGTTTCCATGTTACGTTGATGAATTAAAGAATTGCAATTCGAAATATATACTACTATCCTAACATCCAAATTTTACTACAATATTTTGAGAAAGTTGTAGGATAATTTTTAAATTATATGCGTAGGTGCCTATTTATTGCTATTTTAAGATAACATATACCTGATTGGCCTACTGAAAATTTTAGCCCATCAGCAGATATTTCATATAGAAGTGGGGAAGGGGCTAGGAAGCTCTGGGCCTATCTATTTTTCACGTCCAATAGTTTCAAATATGAATCCTTCAAAAATATAGTTGCATTTCTGAATTGCTTTTCTGGTTGCGATACAACATAGGGTTTGCCGGAAAAAAAGAAAATCATCGTAAATTCATCATTACGCAATAAAAATTTGTCAAATTTGGCCAATATATTATATAAAAAAGGTGCAAATAAATAAGATATTGCCAAAAATGGATTGAAATTAATCATTTCTATTTGTAAATGTAAAAATGAAAATATAACGCTGAATCATAAATTAAGATTTCAAAAATATCAATTGGCAAGAATTCAATCATCTTTTGTATTGGCAATTGGCAATAACGAACTGACAGCAACAGATTGGGGCTGGAAGCAACATCAACGTGGTATTAGGCCCAAATTGACAGATAAAGAATTAATTCTGGAAACATTGCTCAAAATTATTTGCTGCAGCTGTGAAACTAGATGTAACAGTCTAATATGTGGCTGAAATGTGTTCAAATTGTCATGGTTCTGAAAAATGCGCCAATGTTGAAGAAATACCTACAAGGAAGTTGATTCAGATGAAATTGTGGATGAAGAACCAATGCAGACTGTAAAAAATATTGGAGACGAAGACGACGATGCTCTTGAAGGTTTCGAAGATCTACTAGGCCAATCAATAGAGCATTTTTTCCTAACAAAAATACTAGTAGAAAACCGACTGTACCATCACATGGAAGACAGTCCGTAATTATATTCTGTTATGTTTTCTACTCACAACTGTCATTTATTAATTTGTTATAAACATTTAAATAACAAAAAACGTGTTTTTTAAAATTATTTTGCTTATAAAATGAAAACCAAAAGATTCTAGTTGCTCCAATGGAAAGAATTGTAGATAATTGAGATACAATCAAAATGAAATGCTTTATGACCCGATCGGATCATTAGTAACGGATGAAAACCGGAAAAACCGGAAAATTTTACGATTTTTTTTAAATTCAAAACTACGCCATTTTTCAAGAAATAGGGCTGGCCTTTCGCATGAAAGTATTGAATTATGTGTACTTAGTGTGTGCATAAAACAGGCTCTAAAGGATCATTAGTCTTGGCACAATTACAATTTGATTTTTTTTTGCTCTATCTTGCAGCGTTCCTGGATGCTCTAGTGATAGTCCAATTTCAATTTCTGAAACACATTTTGAAAGTAGAAGTACAGTACCTCAAAATGAATATTCTCATTTAACGCTAAAATGCTGCGCAATGGGTGAAAAATGCTGGTAAACATGATTGAAAACAGCTGAGCTGGTAGAAGCGGTCGATTGGAAGGAGTGAGCGGGAGATGAGGGGAAGCGTATTATCACGTAATCCGTTCATTAGAAGAATCCCCCTCATCTCCCGTACTCTCCTACCACTCGGCAGCTATCGCGGGCTCGGCCTTTTTCAGTCATGTTTGCATGCATTTTTCACCCATTTCGCACCATTTTAGCGCAGAATGAGAATATACGTTTTGTAGCACTATACTTATACTATCATAATCAGTTTGAGAAATTGAAATCGGGCTATCACTAGAGCATCCAGGCACGCTGCAAAAAAAAATTCAAATTGCAATTGTGTCAAAACTAACGATCCGACAGCACCTGTTTTATGCACACATAAACTACACATGATTCGGTACTTTCATGCGGAAGGCCAATCCTACTTCTTGAAAAATGGTGGGGTAATGAATTTTTCAAAAAATTGCAAAATTTTCCGGTTTTTCCAGTTTTCCTCAATTGCTGATGATCCGACCGAATCGTAAAACATTCCATTTTGTTCGTATATCAATTATCTACAAAACTTCTCATTGGAGCAGCCAAATAGCTCTATAAATTTTCATTTTATAAGCAAAAATATTTTTAAAAAACACATTTTTTGTTATTTAAATGTTTATAACAAATTAATAAGTGACAGTTGCGAGTCGAAAACATGAGAATATAACTACAAACTGTCTTCCATGTGATGGCATAGTCGGTTTTCTACTAGTATTTTTGGTAAAAACTCACTCATTTTATGCTCTAATAATAATAATAATAATAATAATAATAATAATAATAATAATAATAATAATAATAATAATAATAATAATAATAATAATAATAATAATAATAATAATAATAATAATAATAATAATAATAATAATAATAATAATAATAATAATAATAATAATAATAATAATAATAATAATAATAATAATAATAATAATAATAATAATAATAATAATAATAATAATAATAATAATAATAATAATAATAATAATAATAATAATAATAATAATAATAATAATAATAATAATAATAATAATAAATAGGCAGGGGGTCAAACAACACCTAAGGCCCTGGTGAGTAGCGACACCACCTACCCGAGCAAAGGATGCAAAATCGGACCGGCAGCTCATGCGCATCCGGGAGGGAAAAAGCAACTTTCCCTCCGGTGTCGGCCGTGGGTTTACTGGGTTAACCCCCCAGTAAACTCTACTACTCGGTTCCCAACAATCGAGGAAGAGGCCCCCACAACCGACCCCCTCGGATTAGGGGTCAAAGGCAAGGTGGTGGGGCCAACGATGATTTGCCAAATGATGACGACCGCGATAACAACGGACGCTTTGAGTGGACGGACGAATTAAGAGACGGACTTCTGCATTGCTACGAGAGCAGTGAGCCCGCCCGGAGAGGATACATGGCGAGAATGCATGCTCTGTGGTGTGAGAGACACCCAGAGCATGCAGCGTTTTCCGCACAAAATCTCAGGGATTATGTATCCCATCTTCGGGCTCGAAGCTACGTTAGAGCTCCTCCTCAGCCGGTTATCGAAGTGGCAGATATGCCACGTGTCGGTTTGGCTGTGAAGGAGAATCGCATTGTTCCACTGATGGAGGATATCAGAACCCGCAGGGCGCTTCACAAAATGAAGCCCCTGAAGCCGCAAGAACTGGCACGGGTGGATGCGGAGATTGGCGATGTTCTTCCAGAAGAGGCTGACATCTGGCAGATCAATTCTGTCGTGTACGACGCCGCTCATGCTCTAGCCCAAACAGAGAGGAGGGACACCACCGCTCTGGTAGGGAGGCATGAGCGACGTGTACACAAGATGGAAGCCAAGATCAAGTCGGCGAGACAACACGCGTCTCGTATCCAGTGTGTGGTGGACTTCGTGGCGGCCAATAGGCCTTTCACGCCCGCAGTGCGGCGAATTGCCGCAAAATTGAGACGAGCTCACCACACATTAAATCAAGGTGTGCTGTTTACCATCAAACAGCACTGCCTTGATAGGATACGAATGCTAGTGGCTGCAAAGAAGTCACTAGTGAGGCGGGCGAGAAGTATCGCGGAAAACATAAAGTTCCGCGATAAACCTTCTCGCTTATTCCAAGAGCCTCCACGTGTTGTCGATAACCCGCCGGCTGCAGATCGGGTGGAAACATTCTGGAAGAATATCTATGAGTATCCGCAACCACTCAACGTAGATACTCCAGCCCTAGCGCAGTTCGAAGCATTTTGCAGGAGGCTTCGGCAGCCTGAGCTCAATGATCTGCGCATTCCGATAACCACGGAAGAAGTACGAGGTGCCCTAAAAGGCTCTAAGAATTTCGCTGCTCCAGGCCCTGATGGGTTGAATAACTATTGGTGGAAAAAGTTTCCAACAACCCACCGCCATCTGGCCAGAGTTTTCAACTCATGGCTAGATGGGGAGCAGCAGATTCCGGAGTGGTTTGTCGAGGGGCGAACCGTGCTCATCCCCAAAAACGGAGATTTGTCTGATCCAAAGAATTACAGGCCGATAACTTGCTTGAATGCGTGTTATAAGGTGTTTACGCGCATCTTATACACGCGCATTCTCTCCGCAGTTGATCCGGTGTATGAACGGATAAATGAGCAAAGAGGGTCACAGAAAGGGGTCGCCGGGTGCAAAGAGAACCTGCTCATCGATAGATGTATCACGCAGGACTCCGTGCAGTATAAGCGTAACCTTTCGATGGCCTGGATCGATTACCGCAAGGCATTTGATACAACATCACATGAGTTAATCATGCATTTGCTCAGATGCCTTGAGGTACCCGGTCAAATAGTGGGATGCATTGGACAACTGATGCCACTCTGGAGGACTCGCTTCACCATAAGATCTGGTAGAGACATAGTCCAAACAGAGCAGGTCATCATTAGAAGAGGCGTGTTTCAGGGAGACTCCCTTAGCCCTCTTCTCTTCTGCATCTCACTATTGCCATTGTCCGTTGCACTCAGGAATACCCGTGGGTACAACTGCGGCACCCCCAGCAACCGGAGGCATAATGTCACCCATCTATTTTACATGGATGACCTCAAATTGTATGCCTCTGGAGAAAGGGACCTACATCAGTCCCTTAGGGTGGTGGAAGAATATACGCATGCTATCGGTATGGAATTTGGGATCGACAAATGTGCCACGGTTCATCTCAAAAGAGGACGATGCGAGGAATACGGAGAGGATGTCCAGCTTGTAGACGGAAGCATCTGGATGTCGGAGAGACTTATACCTACCTTGGGGTGGAACAACGCCGCTCCCAAGAGGTATTCGCAGTTAAAAACTCTCTCCGCGGCAAGTATCAGCATAAACTCCGACAGATCTGGTCATCAGAACTGTCGGGGAAGAACAAAGTTGCTGCAACTAATATGCTTGCCGTTCCGATCCTTCTTTACTCTTTCGGAGTGATGAAGTGGACTAAGGAAGAGCTGCGACAACTTGACGTTAAGACTCGCAAAATGATGCATCTCAATAGGAGCTTGCATCCTAAATCGTCCGTTCCACGGTTATACTTTCCCAGACAACGGGGAGGCCGTGGACTTTTGAGTTTGGAGTGTCTGCATAACAGAATGGTTCTGGATGGGGCCTGTAAAGTCATCAGGAGTTCAGATCCCCTTCTCTGCAGGGTCCGCGACCATGAGAAAGCAGGGATTGGAGCATTCCTTTTTAAGGCAGCTACCCGTGCGGCCGATGAACTCGGTCTCGTTTTCGACACTGAACGGGCTAACCCAAACTCTGTCACCGAATTGGGACCCGTTCAGCAAAAAGCTCACATAAAAGCTGCGGAGACAGAGGTCCTGATACAGCTACATATGGATAAGCCAATGCATGGTGTCTTCTTTCACAACATCGAAGACCTTGGCTTATCCAAAAGCATGACCTTTGCCTTCCTCAGGTCAAGTGAGCTAAAGTCGGAGACCGAGGGATTCATAATGGCCTGCCAGGATGGTGTCTTCAACACCCTTGTCTACCGTAGTCGCGTTATGGGTATAGACGTCCCTGACACCCGATGCAGGGCATGTCGTGGGGCACCTGAGACCGTAATGCATTTGCTATCAGCATGCCCATCTTATGCGGTCTCAGCCTATATCCACAGGCATAACGCGGCGCTACGAGTGTTGTACTACCACCTACGACACTCGTACGGCATAGACGAGACACCGGTGTTGCCTCATGCTCCGGGGGATATTGAGTCCGTGGTGGAGAATGAGAGATGCCGAATCTATTGGAACTACTCATTCCCCACCCTCAGGCAAATACAAGCCAATAAGCCTGATGTTGTCCTCCTCGACCACCAAAGTAGAACGATATTCGTCATGGAGTTTTCCGCTCCAGGCGAAATGAATATCGTTCGAAAAGAGGAGGAAAAACGGACTAAAGCTCCAGGCGAAATGAATATCGTTCGAAAAGAGGAGGAAAAACGGACTAAATATCGAGATCTTCTCTTTGAACTCCGAAGGTTATATCCGGACCATTCTGTCAAAATGGTGGTTCTGATTATAGGAGTCCTTGGTGGAATGATGGACACACTGCTCTCTAACTTGAAGATAATACCAGCTTGCCGAAATATGGCAGAAATCTTAGCAGCAAGAATGCAGAAGGCCGTTATACTTGGTTCGCTCCGTCTACTCAGGGCACACGATTCTCGGACCCAATAATCACTCACCCTACGGACGTAGGGAGTGGTTATTGGGGTTAACGACACCAGCGCGCCCTCCGGATGGGTCGGAGCACCGGAGACAGGGCCTGACTGGTACACTCCTAGGAGAAAAAAATAATAATAATAATAATAATAATAATAATAATAATAATAATAATAATAATAATAATAATAATAATAATAATAATAATAATAATAATAATAATAATAATAATAATAATAATAATAATAATAATAATAATAATAATAATAATAATAATAATAATAATAATAATAATAATAATAATAATAATAATAATAATAATAATAATAATAACAATAATAATAATAATAAATATACTTTATTGTCCAAAGAGTTAATCTTGTTGACAAAGTGAGATAAGTCTATATCTAAATAAATGTATAAAGAACACAAAAAACATGAGGTCATTATTAAACAGAGCACAAACACATATAAAAATTATAAAAATCACATTTATATATTAAAATCCATCTCAATCAATCCATCAAAA
This sequence comes from Chrysolina oricalcia, assembly GCA_944452925.2. NCBI lineage: Eukaryota > Metazoa > Arthropoda > Insecta > Coleoptera > Chrysomelidae > Chrysolina > Chrysolina oricalcia. The sequence continues at coordinate 15,013,838 of OX101823.2, read as the reverse complement.
TTTGTGACTAGAATTTATTTTTAAAAGACGTCTTCATAAAACTCTTGCAAACTATAATAGGGTCTATCACTTAAAAGGTCTCTAGTAGCCTTCCTGAAATGAGTGGCATCATTTATATTCCTCACATGGTTTGGTAAGTGGTTAAACATCTGAACACAGTTGTAAACAATAGAATCTTTAATAAGAGTTGAAGTAGGTATAGGGAGTTTGAGATCAGCGGTCTGTCGGGTGGCATAGTTAGATGATACCGAAGAATATTTTGTTTTATGTTTATTTATCGAGCAAACCGTTTCCATGATAAAAATGGCATGTACTGTTAGAATTTTATTTTCCAGAAATAGGGGCCTGCAAGACTCCCGTCGTTTAACCTTGTAAACATATCTTATTGCTCTTTTTAGAAGAACAAAAACCAACTGTAAATTTGTTTTTGCACAGACTCCCCAAAATGGGATTCCATATCGTAAGTGCGATTCTATCAACGAGAAATATACAGACAGAGGATCCAAGTTCAGCTGAGGTTACTCTTACTGCGTAACACCCTGAAGAAAGCATTTTAGTAGAAAGCTTTTAAGTAATGTGGTCATCAAACCTGAGCTTGTTATCTATAGATAACCCTAGAAATTTAGTGTTAGTTTTGTTTTCTATCACGCAACTGTTTGGGGCTAATAGTATGTCGTCGACACTGCATCGGAAGGATATTATGTTGGGTTTTGAGATGTTGAACGATAACAGATTTGAGTCACATCAATCTTTGAGTTTTTTAACATCTGAACTGATGATTTTATGAAGATCTTCCGTCCTTTTTCCTTGCCATAATATAGTTTTGTCGTCCGCAAATAAGGTAAATTTTCCTACGATATCTATAGTTGCCATCATTTATGTAAAGCAGAAAAAGTGTTGGTCCCAGAATTGATCCCTGTGGGACACCGCTGTTTATATTGGACTTCCCAGAAGGTGTTGTGGTTTTCACAATCTGACTTCTACTTGTTAAGTATGATTTGAACCATTTGTGAGCCACACCATTGACTCCATAGTGAATCAGCTTTCGGAGCAGTATTTCGTGATTTACACAATCGAACGCTTTGGATAAATCACAAAATACTGCTGCTGTCGCTTCTCGGCTATTAATGTTGTGATAAACTTGGTTTAAAAATGAAAATATTGCATCATGGGTACTCTTTTTTGACTGGAATCCAAACGGATCACAACTAATTATATTGTTTAATGACAAGAAGTCAGATAAACGATTTTTTACTATTTTTTCTATAATTTTGGCTAACGAAGGGATGAGGGCTATACGGCGAAAGTTCGATGGATCTTCTAGATCACCCCCTTTGTGAAGTGGGATTATAACCGATGTTTTAAGGAAGGACGGAAATGAGCCAGTGTCGAAAGATTGATTTATTACTGCTACCAAAGTATTCAGAGCACTATCAGGGAGATTTTCAAATATTCTCATAGAAATTTCATCAATTCCGGATGCCTTTTTATTTTTTATGGAACAAATAACCTTCTTCATTTCGCTGACACTTGTAGGATGCAAAACAAGTTTCTCGCGTGAACCAGGGTTCTCCATATATGTAAGTGGATCATGTGGAGATGAAGTGTTCGATGTTAGCTTTTCAGCTATTGAGCAATAGTATCTATTTAGTTCATCCGCGGGTACTAGGGGATCGACTCGCTTTTTATGTTGCTTTCCTCTGAAGTCGTTTTTGATGGACCAAGTTTCTTTTGATTTATTATTTGAAAAAACAATTCTTTCATGATAAAACTACTTTTTGCATCAATAATCAACTTCCTATAAAGTATTCTGTATCGTCTAACATATGTGTGAAATGAATCATCATTAGTGTATTTCTTTATGTAGTTCAGTGAGCGTAAATTTTTGGATGAGATTTTTATGCCTTTAGTTAACCATAGCTTTTTCTTTTTATCTTTGATCTTTTGGTAGGGGAAGGATTCATTGAAGATGGAGATGAGACTGTAGTAGAATTCAGCAAAAGGATTATTTTTATCCAGGATAATTTCCCAGTTAGTCTGGGGGCAGTCTTGGTAGAACCTATCATAGTTTGATGTGCTATATAATCTTCCATATTTGAAACGATTACACCTATTAGTATGAACAATGCTGACAGAGAACTGAATAGCTTCGTGATCAGAAAAACCTGGTGAAGCTACCGAACATGAAATAAATGTATCATCTAGGATGCTACATACATAATCAATTGTAGAGTTGCTCTGATGTGTAATACGAGTTGGGGAGTCAACATGCATATTCAGGTCGAATGATCTTAATAAAATGATCAGTGATTGTGTATAATTTGATTATATATCTGCAAAATGTATTGCTTGGTGTATACTATAGAAGGGAACATTTGTTTATCAATGTAACATGGAAGCTGGCATAATAAATATTCACCATTACCTACATCAATAACTTTTCTAATTTGTGAATATATATCTTAGTGGAACATTTATGAACACGTAATAAAGAACATTTTACTACGAATAATATGGATAGAAAAAGTATTTATTGATACAATATTCAATCCATGCATGATCTCTTCAAGTCATTAATTCTCTTAGGCGAATACCATCAATGTAGAGCATGAGAAAACATCGGAGATCGACTATAAAAATGCATTACTCATGGTAAAAGAATGTGAAATTACCTACTATGGCAATTACGGTGTATCTACTTAGAGTTATTTTGAGGTGTAACTCTCGTGAACTGAACATTTAAGATGCTTCCAAGAACTAAATATGAGAGGTACAATAATAAATAATAATGATAATTGAAGTTTTATATTGCACATACTATAAACCTACAATTCGATTTTAAAGTAACTCTGAAAAATGTTGACATAAATTCTGACTCATGCAGCTTACGAGGAAAGATTTTGAAATAATTGAAATTTCCGTAACAGAATGTAACATTAAAACGAAAGTAAAAGTAATGGCCAAAGCCGACCAAAAGTGGAAATTATAAATTGATTTGAAATTTGAAATTGGAAATCACTGAATACAAGAAAGAATGCATGTAACTGAGAAAAATTAAAGAAATCATTTTTAAGCGGGCTAAAAACAATAAAATGATTTCTCCCCGCCTCATACATATTTATAACCCCACACAGATTGTTCTTAAAATTTATGATTGTGAATTTTCAATAACTATGAAAATACTTTTAAGACTTAAAACGAAAAATGTGGAGATGCTGCAATAAATGATAGAATGGAGTGAAAATTCAAATACTTCACATCATTTGCAGTGCAATAAAATTGTTAGTGACTTAGGTGAATTAATTGATGCATCATTCATCTATTGCATGCGCCCCACGTTTATCGTTTTGAATCTTACAAGGATTTTCATAGTTATTCAAAATTCACAATCACAAACTTTCAGATCAATTCGTATGAGGTTCTGTATTGGATTATTACGAAAGCGTAAAAGGGCCACAACTAATTTTATTTTCATTTCGAAATAAATTCCGACTTACATCTCGGAATTCCGATTTGCATCTCGAAATTCCGACTTGCAAGTCGGAATTCCGACTTGCAACTCGGAATTCCGACTTGCAACTCGGAATTCCGACTTGCAACTCGGAATTCCGACTTGCATCTCGGAATTCCGACTTGCATCTCGGAATTTGGATTCATATACAACTTTTTCTTTCGAATTGAATCTATTGTTTCGAATATGTTGATATTAATAATAATATAATATACAGGGTGCCCCACGAAGATTATGACAGGGAATATCTCGGAACTCGAAAGTAGTGGAGAATTGTAACTTTGGGGTTCTGAATTGAAGCAATTGGTGCAGTTTTTTTTGATATTATGGTACCCGATGGGTTTTTTGTTTTCGGTCACGTGACATCAGATTCAAAATTATTAATACGACAACCTGTATATTTTGGCATTTTTATGTTCCTCCTGATAAAACAATTTCAACGAATTGTCATACTTGTAGTCTGAAACGATTTTTCCAAAAAATACAGGTACTTCAATATCCTTTGTCCCACGACGTTTTCAATTATAATAATTTGAATAATATAATATACCGGGTGTCCCAGAGCTTTCAAACCAGCAAATATTTCAGTTACTTACAGAAATTAAAAATTTAAAAACCTTTTGTTGTAAGAGTTCATAATCTCTTTCGTGCAGCATAGCAAAAACCACCCACTGCCAAACAATATATATCATAGAAGCTGGAATGGCATACAGAATTATGGGAAATGAAAAGACACAAATGAAACATTAATTTATAAACTCATCTGCGTTTTGAATAATACATTACACTACAGAAATTGTTCAAAATGTTTGCCAGCACTTGTCATAAATGCTTCAAGTCGCCGAATCAGTGCGGGAGTACAGGAAGCTATAATCATTTTCTGTATCAAATACTAAACATTTATTGTTGGAGTTTCGAGTACCACTCATTTCAAATATCCCTGTAGGAAAAAGTCCAGTGGCGTGAGATCTGGAGAACATGCAGCCCATCGAATAGGGCCACTATTTCCAATCCAACGGCCTTGAAAGATATTATTGAGGAAAGTAGTACCTATATTATGGTCATGTGCAGGAGCATCCATCATCTTGTTGCCACATTTGTTGTATTTCTTCGATTGAAGTATCTTTTAACAGTACAGGAATACAATTTTCCGAAAAAAATGCAGATCTATATGGCTGATGTGAACCAATGAGAAAATTGATTCCTCTTATCCAGTGAGAGTTGTCTTGTGACCATGTCGTTTAACAGTGCCATTATAATGGCAAGATTTAATTGAGGAAGTTGGGATTGTCTTGAAATAAAATTTGAATGTGTGCAATGACTGCCATTCGTCTTTCGAAATATGTAGATCTGAGTCCTTGGTGTAAATGGATTTTGGAAAGATTATACCTGTACTTTTTGCAAATTCTTACTGATCCCAATATCCACCGCCAACGCACGAACCGAAATATGAGGATGTACTTCGCGTAGGCCAAAACAATTATAACATTTTCCTCAGTCCTCAGTGATCCCGTTCGCATTGTGTTTTCTACATGAGAAAAAGTATTGCGACCTGGTTGTCGACGACCAGGAAAGCGCTGCTTATAAGTACATCCTCACTGCGCACCTTTATTCTTGTGGCATTCACCAAAAGCTAAAATCATATCAACGTATTCGTTTGTAGTGAAGGTGAAAGGCATTTTGACATTTAACAACAGTATCACGACTGATAACAATTTGTGATCCAGATACTGTAAGAATAAAAAAATACAAAAAGTTTACATTTTGTTGTCTATTTTTCTTTACCACTCTTTTTCTTGTCTCCACAATGTGGAACAATTAATTCAGCAAAATTAATACATTTTATTATTATGATTTATCGTTGAATAAGAAATAAAAAAGATTGTGAGTTAAACAACAACAAATATGGGGGTGCAATTCAAAAAACTAAAGTTAGGGGTGATTCCTCGGAGATAATTTGCTATGGGGTGGATTTCGCTACACTATTTGGAAAGGCTTGTGGTCCCCTACGACACATAATTTTTCAAATTTGTTTCCTACGTAAATAACTGGAATATCTGCTGGCCTCAAAGCTCAGGGACAGAATTCCGAGTTGCAAGTCGGAATTCCGACTTGCAAGTCGGAATTCCGAGTTGCAAGTCGGAATTCCGAGTTGCAAGTCGGATTTCTGAGATGCAAGTCGGAATTCCGAGATGCAAGTCGGAATTCCGAGTTGCAAGTCGGAATTCCGAGTTGCAAATCGGAATTTATTTCGAAATGAAAATAAAATTAGTTGTGGCCCTTCTACGCTTTCGTAGATTATAAATCTCTATGGAGCGATGATAACATTTTTCAGTCTGTACGTAGTATATTAAAAATAATTCTTTACTCAAATAATTATTTTCTGCTTGTGGTAAGTTAGCTAACTAGGAAGTTAGTTTAAAACCTATAGCAAAATGTTTCCCAAACGAACATCATTATTACTACATTACTAACATATCATGCAATGATACTTCATCCACTTCTGAGCTGTGTTTGAAATTAGTTTAAAATCTATTGCAAAATTTGATCGATAACATATTGTGCAATAATCAGCCCTATGCTGTATTTGCCATTAAGTTAGTATAACGTCTGAACGCTGAACATAACGGAAGTGATATAGCATGGGGCTGAATGTTGCATTGTCATCCAGTTCTGAGCTATGTTTGAAGTTAGTTCAAAATCCATTGCAAAATTTATACTGAACAGACAAACATTGTTTTAATTTTTTCATTACATTATTTCAACAGATCATGCGATAATAAAGCTCCCGTTCTGAGCGGTGTTTAAAATTACAAGCTAGTTCAATATCGTCTGCAAAATTCCACCCGGACAGACAAACAGGAAGACAAGAAAGTAAGATATTAAAAACGGAGTTAAAAGTAATAAATGAACTAAGCGGCTGAGAAAAAATAAGAGAAACAAAAAGTTAAAAATTAAAGAATGGTTTGAGGTAAAATAAAGAAAATAAATGTAAAACAGAATATAAAACTATTAATATGGATAATGTCCGTAACACAATATGACATGACGAATCAGGAGGAGAAAGATTAGGAAAAAAATGTTCTGTATGATAGAAAATAATGGGCGATGAGAAAAATTAATAATGAAATAAATGAATTGTTATATTCCGGGCGTCCTTGAGAATGGGCTAGATCGATTTTCTTACTCAGTATTTTCTGGAGAAATTATAATGAAAATTTCACACCTCTACTTTTTAACCAATAAGATGCCTTAATTTTGACTGGTTACCATGGCAACTAAAAAAATTTCCGGAAATTTTTTCGTGGCGCCACGATATTTTAGTGGATAGTTTTTGACAGTTGAAAAGGTAAACTTATGATCTATAACCATTCAATATTGTAGATATACCTGTGAATGATGCAACATTTCTATAAGAATTAACATTATTATTTATTATTCGCTATAAAGTTTCATTAAACAGAAAGCACAAATTTGTTTAATTATTATGCATTAACAATTTATATTTCAAAAAACGTAGGATCTACAAACATAGTAAGATTTAAATGTTACTTAAATTCTAACCCATCCTCTCTTCTTAATGGTGAATAGGAAGGTGGCAAATTAATTAGATGTCTGTGTTTTAAGACATATATGTAATATTTTGAAACAATTTTGTTCAAATCTCTTTTACGCAAAAGGCCATATTTACTTGACATCTGCAGCAGACTTTCTTGGATTTTCGTAAAAAAACCATTCGACTCTAACGCTTCCACAAAACGATTATTTTTTTAAAATTTCAACACCCTGTATCTCGAATATGGTGCATTTTAGAGGGTAAGTTAATAGAAACTTTTTTTCATATTTTTGGACGAGCTATCACATCCTGCGCATTTATTATGAAACACCCTGTATATTCTCTTCAATATCTAGAATAAATATTGCAATCCCAATTTTCCAGTCATATCAGTTCTAGGGATGAAAAACTATGTTATATTTCCTAGTTTGATAGCACATTTTGGTTAAATATCATTGCAACTATATTAAAAAAATTAAAATAACTCATTTTGAGTCAATATTGGTTCAATGATATTTACCAATATCGATTGAATAATATTGTCTTCATATTGTTTTCAACATCTAGAATACATATTGCTATCCCAATTTCTCTCATATCGATCCTAGAAATAAAATCAATATTGTATATCCAAGTGTGATAGCACATTGGTTGAATATCATATCGCCAATATCCAACAAATCTTATTAACTTATATTGGGTCAATATTGGTTCAATAATATTTACTGATATAGAAAAACAATATTTTCTCCATATTGTTTCTAGATGAGACGAATTTCAAATATTGACCGAATATTCGATGAATCATATTAAAATTATAATATGATCAAACCTGGATAAAAATCCGTTAGGTGGCTCTACATATAGAACGTTTTCTAACACCTACAAAAATACATTAAATACTTCACATGACTTGTACTCAGTGGTTATGGCAACCAAAAGGCACGACCAAAAGACAGACTCTGATTTCACCTTGATCAAATTATAGACATTTAATAATTCACCAAGAATGTTCACTTCCGCCAATATATCCAAATGATATTGTACCAATATCGATTAATGTTTTGAGGCCATTATTGCTTCAAGAATATTCCACCAATACTATTTTTGAAATGTCTAAACAATACTTGAACAATATCGCAAAATGTTCACATTTTACTTCTCGACAATATAACGTCTGAATATTTTGCCAATATTTTCAGAATATTGTACCAGCGATATTGTATCAATATCGCTGAATATTTTGAGGTCAATATTGCTTCGAGAATATTTCTCCAATCTTGAAGTAATATTGTTCCAATACCGCCGAATGTTCACATTTTTTTTCTCGCCAATATAACATTTCACATATTTTACCAATATGTTCACGATATTGTACCAATATTTCACCAATATAGGTACTACTTGGGAATTGTTTCAGTTCTCTTGGAAACGCCCCCGTATCTTCCGTAATTTTTTAAATAGAACCATGAAATTTTGAAGATCGATAGATACACTAGGAATGAACTCACTGCACAAAAGGGGTCATCCTACGTGATTTACACTGCACGCCAGCAGTTATGAAACCACCTATTTTTCCATATACATATTACGTAGAATGACCCCTTTTGTACAGTGAGTTTATTCCTAGTGTATCTATTGATGCAGAAAATTTCATGGTTCTACTTCAAAAACTACGGAAGTGTTTTCATGAAAAGTGAAACACACTGTATGTTTGCGTTTTCTCTAGAATGAAGTTTAAATATGGACAAGGTTAAAATGCATAGGTACTTATATCTTTACTAATACAACTCAATTTAATTATATTATAATTTTCAGTGCGTGATAAAACCATGTTTTTAAGTTTTTAAACTATTTATTTTTTTGACAACAGTTTTTAATCTCCCACTTCTGACACCAGTTTCATCACCCCCACAGATGACGAAAACAGCCATAACCTCTACGAGACTATATCTAAACAAAATTTCGCTTATTTTCCGCGAATTTTCCCGGTCGGGGTCGTAACCTGTGCCGCGACTCCAGAACTCCAACTTCACCCCGAGCACGTCTTCCCGACTCCCATTCGCCTCGAAGTGTAAATCCCACTTGAAATTCAGCGAGAAGCCCGATATAAGGGCAATATATAACCCATTCCTTCCTCTCCGGTAACACCCTCCTTATCCTCCGCCCTCCCTTCCTTCCTGTGTGCGGAATTTCCTTCCTCGACAGCGCCGTACTTCCGAAAACTTTCCACATTCAAGATAATGCCACAATATTAATGATCATTTTATATCATTGTATTCGGCCGATGCTTTAACGGATTTATGAACTTGTCAGTTTTGTTTTCGGGCAAGAAGTAGGAATGAAAGGACAGAGAAAGTAAGGCGACGTAGTGGACCGACAAATTTAAATTACTGGAGGAGTTCTATCGAGGAAAAATTAAGAGGAGAATTATTAATATTTTTTGGAACACCGTTTGAATTGATGGGCGTAGAATACCAAAATTATTTGGGTAATAATTGTGGAAGAAGTGGAAGAATAGCTTTGTTAAACTCCTACAGTTGGGATATCCACAGATACCCTTTGAAAATAATCGTTACGATGAAACCCTCAGTAGGCCACAAGAAGTTAGCGAAGAAGAAATCCTGAAAGAATCTCCATCGAATAACTACAGTTCTTGCCCAGAATAACGTGAAGGTGTACAAAATAAGTCCACAGATTTGTGATATCACCCAAGAAAATATAATAGATCACAAAGAAAGGAATGACAAGCCTCTGTTCAATGAATTCACGCCGTCCAAGGTAAAGCGTTGGGAGAATGTACCCACTTTCACTGTCAGAAATGAATTTTCTCCTTCCGGATTATCCTTTCTGGGTCATCTCCCAGACTTCGAAGAACGCAATGAACGTGCTAAGCCAACCACACAAGTTGAACGGAAAGCAAAACTATTATTCAGATCTGGTTTGGCTAAACCAAACTCTAAAGATCTGACGTCGATAACGTATAGTGGTTTTGCAGACTTCACCACAACTGTGGGAGACACAGTGATCATTTTCTCGCCACATACCACCAATGAAATACAAAAACCAGCTGGAACCGCGAACATCACTGTTGAACCTACGTTGATCCAACCCACCACTACCTTACAGGAGCTACCTTTAGCCTTCATCTGTATTGGCTCGAGAACAAGGACAAGAGATGGAAAGTAGTAAGGTTCAAATCGGTTTTACTTAAGATCTCATTCAGCCATCTGAAAGTCAACCAACAATGTTGTCAAGGCCTTCTGATGAAGATATCGCAAAGATATTTGTATCTCTACAAGCTTTGGCTAAGCAATCAACAGAGCCTATGTAAAGTCAGTCCACCATCATTTTCGATACGCCCAAAGAGAATGTTATCGATGCAACGGCTATGTTTTTTGATGACGATGTACCCATAGAAACTAGTTCCATAACGCAAGCGACATCAACCAAGACTCCAAAGTTAACATTATTTTAATTATTATTATTTTCCAGCTAGGAGTTTCCCAGTCAGGCCCTGTCTCCAGTGCGGAGGGCGCGCTGGTAATGTTTACCCCAATAACCACTCCCCACGTTCGTAAGGTTAGTGACTATTGGGTCCGAGAGTCATGTGGTCTGAGCAGATGAAATGAAACAAAGGATGACGGCCTTTTGCATTCGTGCGACTAAGATTTCTGCCATATTACGGCAAGCTGGTATGATCTTCAGATTTTAGAGCAGTGTTTCCATCATTCCACTAAGAAATCCTATATATAATCAGAACTACAATTTTAACAGAATAGTTTGGAGAGCCTGTGGAGTTTCGAGAGAAGATCTCGATATTCAGTCCATTTTTCCTCCTCTTTTCGAACAACATTTGTTTCGCCAGGAGCGGAAAACTTCATGACGAAAATTGTTCTTCTTTGGTGGTCGATTAGGCTTTTTGGCTTGTATTTGTCTGAGGGTGGGGAATGAGTAGTTTCAGAAGATTCGATACCTCTCATTCTCCACAACGGACTCAATATCCCCTAGAACATAAGGCAACACCGGTGTCTCGTCTATACCGTGCGAGTGTCGTAGATGGTGGTACAACACTCGTAGTGACGCGTTATATATGGATATAGGCTGAGACCGCATAAACTGGGCATGCTGCCAGCAAATGATTTATGGTCTCAGATGCCCCAGGACACTCCATGCATCTGGTGTCAGGGACCTCTATACTCATCACGCGACTACGATAGACTAGGAACACCCTAGTCTAGCCTAAACACCATCCTGGCAGGCCATAATGAATCCCTCTGTCTCCGACTTAGCTCACTTCACCTAAGGTAGGCAAAAGTCAAACTTTTGGATAAGCCAAGGTCTTCGATGTTGTTGAAGAAGACCCCATTGGCTCATCCGCATGTCGCTGTAGGAACTGCGTCTCCGCAGCTTTGAAGTGAGCTTTTAGCTGACTCGGTGACAGAGTTCGAATACGAGACCAAGTTCAGGTAGCTTTACATTCACGCACAATCACGCGCGATTGGAGCGCCACGTTCCAATCGCGCTCGAAAGAACGTCAGTGTGAATGCTAAGAATCACTCGGTTCTTAGATGTGTAGAAATTTGCATGATAACGAACGTTCTTTCCCAAGTGATTTTGTGCAGTTAAGTTTTTTCAGTTGTTTTTACTTTCACGCTGTCAGTTTTTTTAAAGGAGAAACCAAATTCATTAATTCAATGTGCGAAATGATTCTGAATCCATTCGCAAAAAATGTTTAAACTTCAATGAAAATGTAACACGCAACTGATTTATCAAAGGCATATGCCCATATTTGTTCAGATTTTTCATCCATGCTATTATTCAACAACTCCTTTTTTGACGATTATTTAAGGTATTCAGATAGGCAAGGCACACCGAAAACGAAAGATATAGGTACCTTTATCTTTCGTTTTCGGTTTTTAATTTTGTTCAATTTGGTCAATCAAAATAAAAATGTTAAACTTTCTAACATTCCACGAGACACGACTAGCAGGAGTGAAACTTCTACGATTAACGGTATAGGCCAAAACCACGCGATTGGAATTTTGCAATTTTAAGGAAACAAAATTGTACAACGCGACACTCTTGGCTATGCGAAACCACGCGCGATTGGACGTGGCGCTCCAGTCGCGCGTGATTGCGCGTAATTGTAAAGCTACCGGCTGCACGGGTTGCTGCCTTCAAAAGAAATGCTCCAATCTCTACCTTTTTATAATCTCAGACTATGCAGAGAAGAACCACTATTACTATTATTATAAATGAGAAAACTACCAATTTGTAAAACAAAAATAATCGAGAATCAATGTTATTCAGGCGGCCTTTAGGACAAAATTTTGAAAATGGTGTAAAGCTGTAGATATGACGTAAGCATACTGTAATAAATATAGTCTGAAAGGTTTCAACTAATTTATTTTTACACTTAAAATCGAATTCATATCACAAATTATCTAATTTATATCACACTATTTCATTTTAAATCAGAGTGTCTATGATCGAACTATAACTGTATCTACCCTCCCTGATTTGGGCTGTCTATTGATATCCAAGATGATCTCTCTCGCAATTGCTCCGGGGATTCTAGATTTGTTGTTCGCTGTTCGAATAGATGGCTCTGGGCGTTCTAGAAAATGCCAGCTGGCATTCCGACGTACGTGAGTGGTGACATCATCACTTTCCATGGGCGAACACCGGTGAAGCTTTCTATGCAAATGATACAACAGGTCGGGCATCAGTTCGTTACATTGCCCCCTTTTCAAAAACAATTCGTCCCGAAATGTCGTCCTTGGGTTGTAATGATACCTGCATGACTACCCATATCTGCACCGTGAAGTTAGATGAAAAAAACACTCCACAGTTTTCATGTTCGGTCGTGAAAGATGGTTACAGCACACCAAAATCTTGACCCAGCTGGAACTGAATGTCGTCTCCAACATATTTCTTATAACACTCCAATACAGCCCATCAGTATCACATGACAACTTTTGGATTGCCAGATCCACAAGATTCTGGTCCAGTGTCGTATCTCTCAGTAGTCTCAGTTGGGTAAGGCTCTTTCACCTTCATAGGACGGTTTATTTCGGGAATGTTTCTTGGTAACCAGGAAGTAGATGGTTCTTTGGCCCTTCAACTGTATCACACCTCCAACTTCTGAATTCTGTTCCCATAGTGTTTGGAGTTGGCCAAATTTCTTGGAAAGTACCAAATAAATGCCCCTGGACATTCGAAGATCCTCCGCCACACAGCGAGCTAGTGCGAAACTATTCGGCGCGGCACCTTGAAAAGGTCTCCGTGGCTCTCCTCCAGTTACCCCGTGTAGCACCTGTTCGTTTGATCACAAGGACTTGAACTTCTGGAACGTCATCACATCCTCCGGTGGTCTGAAGGTGCGTTCGTTTATCCTCTTGATGACCTTCCTACGAATTCCGCAGCTTAGATGACAGGCCATGGCGACGCTGATTGTACAGCCAAACTAGGTCACCAACCTGAAATCGACCTTGATGTCATAGGTCTCCTTCATTCTGTCGCTGGCACTCTGAATGTTCAAACGGACTCGTTTGTGGAGGTCATTCATCCTCAGTCGGGGTTTGCTGACGTAGTCCTCTCCTGCGGTGTCCTATCCTGGTGGCGTCCCAAATTTTAGGTTATAGGAAAGTTGAAGTTCTCGGCCTATTATTATACTAGCTGATTTAGCCGATTGACTCATGTACTGTGGAACGATAAGCCATCAGGAACAAATGGAGATACTGATCCCAGTCTCTTTGATGGTCAGAGACTACCTTGGATAAGTTGCGATTGCTAGTTCCTGTTCTGTACCAGTCCTTGACGTCGGCTTTACAATTGGTCCAGTAAAACCGTAGGCTCACCTTCTGCAGGGTCTTCGTCGCGCCCAGGTGTCCTCCAGCGACCCCATCATGGATTTCTCGAAGCACTCCCTGACTTCTGTTCCAGGGTGCAACTATCTGACGTCTCTCCTCTCCACCATCCCTAGACTCCAGCACACACTCCAGGACCCTATTCTCCAGAGCAAGAGAATTCCACCGAGCCAAGTAGGATTTAACCTATGGCGAATAACCTGCGATTTCCTGTCAGATGGTCTTCGATTGTTCTTCTTCCGGCCGATAAATATACCAAGATCTGGATAATTTTCTTGGTCTTTCTTGTCGTTATTCCAGTTATCATCTACTATCGTGGTTTCACAAACTGTCGCTTCCTTTTATTCTGCTAGCCGGTAATATGAGCAGTCACCTGGGCATGGTCTTTATGATAGGGGATCTGCATTCTCATGGCTAAATCCCGCTCGATGTTCAATCTCGTAGTCAAATTCTTGGAGCTTTCCGACGTGCTACTTGACCTTCGGGATTTTTGAACTGTACGGAATCTTCTTCCATACACGTACTGATAGAAGTGCTCCACTCATTTGACAACAGACAACCGCTCCCGCCTGGTGACACTGTAATTCGACGACCTTCTTTTGTCCCTCCTGAATCTGAGACAGGACAGCTCCAAGTCTCACGTTGCTGACGTCAGTGTTCAAAATGAAGTTCCCGTTCAGTAGATGATATCTCAGAACAGGTACATTGATTGAAGCTTCTTTTTTTTTGATTGAGCTTGGCATTCCTCGGACCACTGGAACTTGGTTTGACCTTCCGTGAGCCTGCCCATCACATTTAGGCGGTTATATGAGCACAACCCAAGGAAACTCCGAAGCTTGTCTTCATCTTTTGGTACAGGCCACTTCTTTACTGCTTTGATCTTCTGGTCATCCACTGTTACTCTTATCCCAGAGACAACGTGGCCCAAGTTTCGTACTTCTTTTTGAAACAGGTAGCATTTCTTTGGGCTGGCTCAGTTTCAATGACAAGCTTCTCAGTCGCAGGAATACCTCTTCCTGATTTTTACGTAGTCATTGAACGATCTGCCAACCACAATTGTGTTATCGAGATACACTAGACACGTCTTCCACTAGAATCCCTTCAGAACCGTGTTCATCAATCTTTAAAATATGACCGGAGCATTACAGAGCCCAAATAGAATGACGGTGGACTTCCACAATTCTGAGCAGATGGTAGCGGCTGTCATTTCTCGATCTCCTTGAGCCAATTCTACTTGCCAGTATCCACTCTTCTGATCAAAAGTCGAGAAGATCGTGGAACCAGCCAACGTCTCATCTGTTCTCGGGAGAGGGTAACTGTCTTACACCACGTTGTTCAATTGATGATAGTCTACGCAGATACGTGCCGATCCGTCCTTGTTCACCAGTACGACTGGGGAGGAAGTATCAATTTTGTGCTGAAGCACATTCGTCAGATCCCCTTTTCCTAGTCCGGTATCGAAGGTTCTTCTTTACTAAATCTTTCAGTTTGGACTGCTGAACTAGATTTATGTCCTTAGAAGAGATAGCGACTAGTTGTTCCAATTTTTCGGGCAGGTTATTGGCTTGGATAACAGTTCCGCGTACACTCCAAATCATCGAGGAAAATGACGAGCAGTGCTCCAAAGTTGATCCTTTCGTCAAGGTTACCGGATAATAATTATTGACATTCATTACCATTGCTAGCACAATTTCTTCCGCACGCAAAGGTCTCTCCTAGTGCAATTCCTCGTTCAATTTTTTCATCATGAAGCCTGGGCTCGAACATCACCACATCGCACCTTCGTCCATTCGAGCCTCCAGAATGGTTTCAGCTCTCTCAGGTATGCTCACATCTTCATACGCTAGTGGTGACAATATCGTCGTTTAAAGGTGAACGCCGGTGAGGTGTACTATTTAAATGAGTCGACAGGTCCGGCCTCCGCTCGTTACAATAGCATCCAAAAACGTAAATCCACATGTAAACAAAATGTGTAAAGACTGAGACACAATCGAAGTTTTATGCTTTCAGCATTAAGTTTTCTAATTTTACATTTTCCTAGTGTTAAAGGAAAATGTAACCGTCATTGCCATTATTAGTCTGGACACAGCCCACAAATAATGGTAAAATTTAAACTTTATTTGTCAATTCTTTATTACTAATTACATAATCAGCCCAAAACACTTACAGACTTTAAAAAAATTGCATCAGCTGAACTGTGATCACGTTCAAATATCCTCTCATCATAAGATACATTTCATTCTAGTTCCCTTTTTGCCTTACTACTTCTTTGTCGACGTGATAAATGCGTGCGGTAATTGAATTATTATACGGTTTCGCCCTCTACAATCAAAATAAAGAGGGTAAACGTCAGTCAGCCTACGCAATTATTACCAATGCCAATATTGTCTGTGCCCGAAAGCTGATACGCGAGCGACACGAGCTGGTATTTCCAATACGCATTGTAAGCCATATAAGTTATGCGAGTTTTCAAAATATTTTGTTATGAATGCCAAAAAAAAATTATGAAGATAGTTTTTTAGAGAACAAATATAATAGGAACTACGAATGATATGATTCAATAAGTATGGAATTCAATTGGATTAAATCATCTCTCGATGGAAGGACACAATATGTTACAAACAATAAGGGGCTTTCGGAGCTCTATTTTGGGTCCTTTGAAAGGGTGATTCAAATTTGAAGGTCTACATTCGTATCTCAGAGTGAGTCTTAGAAAAACAGTAAGATTCGGTAAATATTGTGCAGTTTATAGTTCATTAAAATCCCTTCAACATGAAAAACTGGATTTTTAATATAATTATTAAACATTTACCGAGTTTACCAGAATAAGAGTTGGTACAATTGCAAGATTTTAACGTTAGAAGTTCCAATAACTATATTTTCTGAAATGAGTATTGAATGAGTTACAGGGTGTTGAAAGTGGTGAAAAAGGTGGGACAATTTTTCACATTCACGTGCATTAATAATGTATCTAACTCACTTATACAGGGTGATTCAAAAGTACTTTGACAAACTTCAGGAGATGATTCTTCACAATATTCTAATATGAATTGTCCAAATAAATATATGTCCGGAAACGCTTCGTTTCGTTGAAGTTTTATTTTTATTTTGGTTTTTTTCAAATAACTCTTGAAATACTGAACTTAGTTAAACGAAACTTGGTAATAAGAGGTTTTTGAGGTGTCGAATTCGAACCTGATGTTATTATTTCTCTTACTCATAGGGGGCGCCACCTACACGTCTTTTTCTTTTTTGAAGATTCATTTTTCAGTAAAAAAATCGATTCCTCTATCATATCTACGTAAAAAAGCTACCCTTGTTAAAAGTCGCTGTAAGCAACCGTTTTCTAAATATTTGAAAATTTCAAGTCAATTATTTGATAATCGATGCATGTTGAAGTTATTACCAATATTTTGCATTTTTCACAAGAATGCATTGGAAAAGAATTTGACGTTTAAGTAAGTAGTTTTGGTAATTACATATTTTGTGACAGTTAAACGTTTATGGCCTTGCGGATGGCAATGCGCGCGAAGCAAGACGTATTTACCAGGAGCGATTTCCTAATCGAGTACTGCCTTCAGCTCCAACATTTGCTAGTCTCCACCGTCGTTTGACAGAAACAGGTAGCTTTAAGAGGGCAGCTGATATTATTGGAAGATCACGAGCAGTCCGAACCCCAGAATTGGAAGAAGCTGTTTTGAACGCTCTCGAGGAGAATCCAGAAACAAGTACAAGAATAATTGCTGAAGCTGTCAATTCTACTCAGTCAACAGTTTGGAGGATTATCCACGATCAACAGTTTTATCCATACCATATTCAAAGGGTACAAGCTCTTTTGCCACGAGACTTTGCCCAACGCATTACTATGTGTCAGTGGTTTTTGAGAAAATTGGCTGGAAATCCTCAATTTTTAAGATATGTACTCTTCACGGACGAGTCAAATTTCTCCCGAAATGCTATAAACTTTCATAACAACCATGTTTGGGCTCTAGAAAATCCGCAATGCAGTTAGTGAAAGACAATATCAGTATCAATTTTCTGTAAATGTATGGGCGGCAATAATTGATAATTACTTGATAGGTCCTTTCTTTCTAACGCTCCGACTGAATGGCGCAACTTACAGACACTTTTTAGAAAATGAATTGCCGGGACTACTTGAGAATGTACCATTAGAAATTCGTATCCGCATGTGGTTTATGCATGATGCATTTTAGCGTTGGAGCCAGGGAATTCCTTAACACAGTCTATCCAAATCGATGGATCGGTAGGCGTGTAGAAGAACCTAACCAGCTGTGGGTACCAAGGTCCCCAGATCTAAACCCGATAGATTTTTATTTTTGGGGACATTTGAAGTCACTAGTTTATAAAACTCCAGTAGCGAACGAGGAAGATCTTAGAAACCGAAATGTAGACGCATGTGAAACAATAAGGAACACACCAATAATTTTTGAGCGGGTACGAGATTCAATGACTAGACGACTGACTGCCTGTATCTTCGCTGAAGGTGGACACTTTTAACAATTTATTTGAATACAATTTAGTTTCGTTTATTTTAGTTTATTCTACATATTCAAAATTTCCTGAAATAAAATGTTGACATTTCTTGCAAATTTTATTACTATTAATTATTACTATTGAATTATTATTATTAAATTACTATTTCGCTTAAGGATGTCATAAAGGAACGTACCCAACAGTAATGACCTCTTCAAGCGAGTAAAAAGTAATAGAATAGGTGGCGCCCCCTACAAAAAAACCAAAACTGCTTACTTAAACATCAAATTAATGCAAATGCAAATGCAAAATAAAGGTAATAATTATTACATGCATAGATTATCAAATAATCCACTTGAAATTTTCAAGTCCTAATATCTAGAAAACGGTTGCTTACAGCGACTTGTAACAAGGGTAGCTTTCTTACGTAGATATGATAGAGGAATCGATTTTTTTACTGAAAAATGTGCTAGAAGAACACTCAAAAAAGTTATGAATCTTCAAAAAAGAAAAAGACGTGTTGGTGGCGCCCCCTACGAGTACGAGCAATAATAACATCAGGTTTGAATTCGACACCTCAAAAACCTCTTATTACCAAGTTTCGTTTAATTAAGTTCAGTATTTCAAAAGTTATTTGAAACAAACGAAAATAAAAATAATACTTCAACACCTGGATATCTTGGAAACGAAGCGTTTCCGGACATATATTTATTTGGACAATTCATATTAGAATTTTGTGAGGAATCACCTCTTGAAGTTTGTCAAAGTACTTTCGAATCACCCTGTATAATTATTCATGGTTGTAGAGAGAAACATTCTAAATTAAAAATTAAACCAATACATGACTCCTCTGGAAATGGAAAACCCCACTATAAATTGAAGTAACCTTTTTGTAATATCTAACAGAAAACAACTACTTCCCCGGCTAAAGCCACGCTGGACATTGAACTACATCTGATAGATATTGTGAAAGACCCTATATAACTTGAGAGAAAAAATCTGAAAGTGAAAATTTGCATTTTCATTCAGATAGTTGATTATTTATTAAATGTCCGGTTGCTATTAGAGATTCTTATCGGTAAATAAGATAGGGGAGAATGTTATTCAGAAGTATCACTCACAGAAAATCGCTCATTTCATTGATGCGTGAATTGCATCTCTTTCGCTAGGCCTCCAATACATTTTGGCCGAAAAAAATCTACTTCACTGTTCTAAGATCATCAGAGAGGTTGGAACAATTGGAAAACATACTCTTCAGAAGCAATTTCACACTGTAAGGATGGAATTGTTGGACTATTTCTTGTGCGATGACACTATGAAAATATTTTTCTGACATTAAAAATCTGTCATGGGTATGGCATGTTGATTTTATTGAAAATATGAACAGGATGTTCATAAGGTCAGTTGTGGAATCATCTGCGACTGAAAGTTGTAATTTAGTCGCTATTTTCCATCGTACAAGATAACCTCTCTTGGAAGGGATTCATGTTGTAAAGAGAAACATTCTCAATTAAAAATTGAACCAATGCATGATTCCTCAATATCTATCACATGAAGTTCAGGGTCGTTAAAAATTTGTGATTTTACCGATAGATACAAAAGTGGTAAAAAGTGATATTTTCAAATAAACACCTGATTTATCATCAAATATACTGAAATGCAATTGAATTTCCTTCCAAATGATGTATCATGTTCCTATACCTGAAGAGCCAGGATTCCAAAATAAAAACAAGTTTTTCATAAAAATTGGATTATTTTGCTTTATTTGTATTGTGTAGATATGAAATGTCATGGAACATTGTCATTACGAAAATTCAAAAATCAGTACATTAAAAGAATGTTTGCGCGTTCACTGACGTAAATTTGATTAGAAAAGAATCAAAACGGAAGACAATAATTATGCAAATGAAGTTTTGATGAAATTGTTTATTCTTCATGGTCAATGTGATAAATTATAGCAAGAACATGCAAAAGGTTGTACAGAGAATGATTAATATACAGGGTATTACAAATGCAATAGTTTTTTGAAGACCTGGAAGATAAATAATTTTTTATACTTCTTTCTGTCAGAAACTCAATTAAATTTACTGTTTGTGAAACTAATAGATTGTTTTGCTCTTTTCTGGTTACGGCATACTACAGATTATTTCAATAATTGGGAAATTTTAGTTATTTCGATTCGTTATTCGGGAAAATGAAAATGATGGATTATAATGCATATTGAAACGAAGATATTTCGAATCTGTTTCATATTCACTGTTAGTGAAAAAACATGATTTTAAGAACACGCAGGAAATTCAATGAACTTATAGAATAATATCTACTTCTAGTTCGGAAAATCGTGTATTGACAATCTATGACATTTATAATCTGGTTTTTCTAAACATCCTATTCTCATGGTTACTAACATATATAGAGATAGTCACTACACTACCCCCCCCTCAAATAAAAATTAGTTAATACATAATATTGAAAATTATTATATCAGTAGGAAGGAAGGTGTTTCAACACGTGTTCAATGCTGATTCACAGTTTTAATCTACCAATAGAAATATTATCAAGCTTTCCATTGATATTTATCTTGAAAAACATATCATGGCGTTCACAAACTTTGAAAGGGCCATCATAGGCGGCTTGAGAAAAGTCTTTAATGCCATCACTCCTTATGAAAACGTGCGAGGACAACATCAAATCTTTAGATATAAATATACTTTTACGAAGATTTTTTCTTGAAGGTAAAAATATGAGTTTACTCATGAACGACGTTAGTTGCTGCGCGAATGAATTTGGAGCGATGTTTTGATTAATTTAAAAAAATTCACCTGGTAGCCTCAGGGATGTAAGCAATTGTTATTGAAATTTCCTGAGCAAAATGCTGAAACAAGCATTATGGTGGATGCTTCGGAAAATCGTATATATTGACAATCTTTGACATTTTATCCCCTTTTCTAAACATTCCATTCTCATGGTTACTAACACATACAGAGATATTCACTACACTACCTTCCTGTCACCAATATCACCAAATCAAACCAGTGAAATTAAACAGGAGTTTAATCAGTCTATTCAAGATATCTCGAATAGATTAGCTGACTGTAAAACGATAATTGCTCAGTTGGAAAGCAAAATAGAAACACTAGAACGTAGATCGAGAAGGAACAATGTTGTTATCTTTGGCCTAAACATTAATAACAAGGTCAAGCCTCTAGTTGAAACTCTGTCAACACTGAATAAGCTATTAGGGTTACATATCACAGCCGATGACATCAACTTCATACGCCTAATTGAACCGAATTCCGACAAATCGCCTGTCCTACTTGAATTTATTTCTCTTCTCAAAAAACAACTGATTTTTGAAAACATAAGTAAACTCAAAAACAGCGAAATAGCAATTGCGAACGACGCCTCATACAAGGACCGCCAAAATCAAAAGATATTGGTGCATCACCTGAAACTTGCTAGATTACAAAAATTGAGCCCAAAAATAAGAAACTGGAAACTGGAAATTGGCAATACTTCCTACACTGTACAAGAATTGAAGGAGCTGGAAGCACACAACGAAGGATCAGATAGTCAGAGCCAAGAGTCGTTATCCCAAATAGAATTTCTTAGTCGTAGCAACTCACGAAACAAAAGTAACCAAAATAATCTTAAAGATAAACTCAACTATTTTCCTAACACCCGAAGCAGAAAACAAGAATCGAACAGAAACATCAGTGAACTGTAGCAGTAAAACTTCAAACTAGCTCGTTTAGTACCCATCTGTAATAGAAGTAATTTAAAACAATTAAACTTCAAATATCAGTATAGTGTCTCATTAAATACATGAGTAGGGGAATTAACCTACGTCCCTTGTCGACTATTTATTCCGTTTCTTTTGCCAAACATTTCAAAACATGAATAACTATCTGAAAATCGCTCATCTGAATATACGATCTCTACTTCCGAAGATCGCTGATTTGAAGGCTCTTATTATTGACAAAGAATATGACATAGTCTGTCTTTCGGAAACCTGGCTCAAACCCACAGTTACAGATAACATGATATCAATACAAGATTATAATTCAATTAGACAAGACAGAACTTCCGGCAGAGGCGGAGGAGTATGCTTTTTCATAAGGAAATCATTTAATTTTTCTGTGATAGGTAGTGATAAATCTATTGAACAACTTTGGGTCAAAATTAAAATCAACAAAATAATTTTCGGAATTTGTGTTGCATACAGGCCACCGGATTATTCACCTATCGATTTCATAAACGTTCTAGAGCAAACAGCTGGCGAACTTTTTAGTGAAGTCGATGAAATCATATGTATTGGTGACTTTAATATTGACCTACTCAAGTTGCAATCGAACCCCAGCATTAAAATCAATGCAATGTTTGAAAGTCTAAACTTGACACAAATCATTGATCGTCCAACTCGAATAACACCAACTTCGGAATCTCTCATAGATCTTCTAGCTATTTCCAATGAAAACATGGTTAAGTATAAAGCGACTGTTACTGTTGATCATATGTCCGATCACGAATTGATTTACTGCGAGTTGAACCTTCGAACCACCAAAAATCCTCCACAATACAAAGTCATTAGAGATTTTAAAAAATTTGATGAAAACGTTTTCCTTTCCGATCTTGATTCTATTCCGTTTGAAAACATTCAAAATATAGAGAATGTTGATGAAAAAATAACCTTCTTCAATAATTCCTTATTGGAACTGTTCGAGAAACATGCCCCCTATAAAACGATAAGGGTAACTAAGAACTATAGTCCCTGGCTAACTGATAATATTAGGACTCTTATGTTACTTCGAGACAAAGCTAAGGTAAAGTGGAGAAGAACAAAAAATGAGCACCATCTCGCTTACTACAAAGAACTGAAAAATTACACTACACTTGCATGTAAAAATGAGAAACGGGCGTACTTTCAACATAAATTAGGTGTTGATGGAAGTAAAAACTGCTGGAAATTTTTAACAGAAATGAATATGGGCAAAAAAACCACTGACATTCCCAAGAATCTGAAAAATGCGGAACAAATAAATAATTATTACGCTTCTTCATTCTGCAGTCTACCACCCAGCCAAAATATTTCAGACACATATATGAATAACACACCCAATCGTGACTTATTTACTTTCAACCCGGTATCAGAAAACAAAATCCAAAAAATGTTATATACTGTTAAATCAAATGCGATGGGATATGATGGTTTGAACTTGAAAATGTTACTACAATGCAGCCCCCGCATTATACCTCATATAACCCATATCATTAATTTTTGTTTAATGAATAATGTCATTCCAGAATGTTGGAAACAGGCACAGATCAGACCTATTCCTAAAAGCAGTAACCCAACTGATTTCAAAGATTTACGGCCTATAAGTATCCTCCCCACCTTGTCCAAACTTTTAGAGAGAATAGTGGATGAACAATTGCGCAGTTATATAGTCCAGCATCATACACTTCCAGAGTTTCAGTCAGGCTTTAGACCCCTACACAGCTGTCAAACTGCCCTACTTAATGTTACTGACGATATTTTGAGGGCCACTGATTGTGGTAAAACTACAGTTTTAGTATTGATAGATTTTTCAAAAGCATTTGATACGATAAACCACCAACTACTCTTATCTATCTTAAAATCAATTGGAATCTCTGATGATGCTCTACCTTTTTTTAAAAATTACCTTCTTAATAGAACACAGAGAGTTAAAGTAGATGACGATGTTTCCCCTTCTATCAGAATATCCTCGGGCGTACCTCAGGGATCTATATTGGGGCCAACCCTCTTTACCTTATACACTGCCAGTGTGGGAAAAATGGTAAAATGGTGTAACATCCACCTGTACGCTGATGATACTCAGCTTTCCTATTCTTTCATACCTGAAAATTATCAGGAGGCAGTTGACAAAATAAATTATGATCTGAACAATATTGTTACCTGGTCCTCCGAACACGCTTTAAGTATAAATAGTAAAAAGACTTCTTTTCTAGTTTTTGGCCCAAATAAAGTTCGATTGCAAATCAATGAAGTAATCCGAATAAATGTTGATGGAGAGCAAATTGCACCAGTAAACAAGGCAAAAAACCTTGGCCTGGTTTTTGATGATCAACTGCGATTTAAACATCATGTTAACATTTGCATCAGAAACGCTTATTTGAACATAAAATCCATTTTTCACAATCGCCATTATCTCTCAGTTGGCGTAAAAAAAATACTTTGCGAGGCTCTGGTATTATCTAAACTCGCCTACGGAGATGTAGTTTTTGGCCCCTGTATCGACGCAAACGATTCTAGGAGACTACAAGTCGTTCAAAACTCTTGTATACGGCTTATTTGTGGTATTAGAAGACGCCAAAGAATTTCCCACAAATTACGAGATCTTAACTGGCTGAATATGTCGAACAGACGATACTTACACTCTGCATGTCTCTTTCACAAAATCATTAAACACAAACAACCGCAATACCTGTTTGGAAAAATTGTTCACCAAACTGATATCCATCAGGTAAACACTCGATTCAAACATAGAATTACAACACCACAACATCGCACCGAACTGTTCAAACGATCTTTCACTTACCAGTCATCAAAAATATATAATGAAGTTTCCAATGAATTGAAATTAAAATCAATAGCAGCCTTCAAATCAGGTCTAAAATTGAAATTACTGGATAATCAAAACCAAATCTGATAACTCCTGCCAATAAATAATATATATGGGTGTGTACGTGTATATATATGTGTATATGTATATGTATATATGTATATATAGATTTTCACTTATTATTATAAATCATATAATAATATCTGCATGTAAGGATATACATATTAATTTTTTTTTTTTTTAACTTATTTTTTTTTATTACTTCTAACGGTATGTTACTTCATTACTGTTATTTCTTTTTATTATTTCCTTACCTCGCTTAAGATGAAAAACAGAGACAGTGCTATCTGCAACCACAGATTGTGCTGTCACCTGATCTTCGGCATTTTTCTATCAACCTGGAGTGCTGTGCTCATATTACTCAAAAATGTATTTTTGTTGATGAAAATAAAGACCTTTATTATTATTATTATTATTATTATATAGAATAATATCTAGTTCAGTTCGGAAAATCGTGTATTGACAATTTTTACATTTATAATCTGGTAAACACCCTATTCTCATGGTTACTAACATATACAGAGATAGTCACTAAAAACTCACCACAAATGAATAAAAACAATCAGAAGAATCCAACGGAATTATGCTGTTTGGAAATGAGGCGCCAAGAGCTGATCCTTCAAAACGTGTTGATTTCAGTGAATGGATTTCAACATGGACTTATGAAGTTCCAAATGCCCATCAGAAAATTATTTGGAAAATATTTGAATAATATGAGAACAGTTAGGAACTTTCTGGCAATTTGCCTCGCATGAATATCGCAAGAATTATAAAAATATGTTCATGACGGAAAACAGTTGGCGCTCAATGAACACGAAATAAAACTATAAATTGGTCATAATTTTGCCAGCGGCTACGGCAACGGCTACGGCAGCGAAAGCGGCTGCGACAGAATCTATGAATCCTGCTTTACAGTTTGACACAGAAATGAAAAATGTGACAGAATAGCCCCCCTTTTTTTCGTAACACAACCAAGGAAGTGTACACGGGGAGGCTGCGGCTGCCGTGTTCTGCGACTTCTCCAAGGCCTTTGATTGTGTTGATCATGAAACCGCAAGCAAATGGTAAAAACATCAACTACATCTGCTTTTAGATTCTGTCCAGAAAAGAGCCTTCGTATCGTCGGTGATGCTTCGCTTACAAGCTCGCTCACTTCTCTGGAACACCGCGATCTGTCTGTTTTATAAATATTTTCATGGGCGACGCTCTTCCGAAATATCTTCAATTGTTCCACCGAGAGCGGTCCCATCGAGACTGTCCCGTCGGGATCAGTTTTCACATCTCTTTGTTGTCGCTATGGACACATGCCGAACATTTCAAAAAGAACTCCAG